>OX463778.1:52082363-54572363 GCA_949825025.1 Siphlonurus alternatus | reverse complement strand
GCAAAGTTTTGCCATACTCTGATATGTTTCAGATTTCTTTACAGTTTGGATATTATTTTCAAAAAATTATTGAAAGTACAGAGTGATGCCTCTCCTAATAAAAAGGATACTAATTAATGAAAGGAGCGTGGGTTCAAACCCAACCTCACCAAAACTTTTTACTCTTTTTAGCAATACTTTCCGCACTCGAAAATATCTGATAGAAATCAGAGTGCCATAACTTTGCATCCTCTTTTTGCAGTAAAAAATTGGAGGTCCATACTGTAATACAGTATATATTATAATATAATACAACACAAAATGTTATTTTATAAGACAGAAAAATATGTATAAAAAAAAAAAGAACAAAGAAAATTGGACCCTTAAATTAAAAAAAAAATAATAATAACTAAGGTGCCACACATTTTTCTTATCAAATTGAGTTTTGTTACAGATATTAAGCTATTTGATATATTATACTGTATATCAATTTTTATAAAAAAATAAGGTTCAGACGGTGCAAGACGTTTGCACCGATTTCCCTTAATGACCGGTCTTTTGCGCCCCAACGCGGTCAAGTAAACAGGTCTTTTGCGCCGCGGTCGACAGGTCTTTTGCGCCCCTGCACAGCAGGGTGCAAGCAGGACGATTGCGCCGCCCGGTTTTGAGGCTGCGACTGGGGTTTAACATAAATATTAGAAGCCTCTTTTCTAGCTGAACACGTCATCTCATGGCATAAAGTTTTATTAATGTATCATAATATTATTTATAATAATATAACTTTGTTATATGTACAGTATATATTTATTGTAAAAATTGTTGAGAAATCTATTCATAAAACCAGAGATTTTGTATTGAAAAATGTAAGTTCTCTGATTTATTCTTTATATTTCTGTTTGCTATCAAAATATTACAATTTAGCTGAAGCGAATAGGTATCTCAGCTGCAGGTATCACAGTTCGGTGTTTTAATTTTCGCAACAAATCAAACAAATCACAATAGAGTGCTAACCTCATAATTTTTATTGCAGAAATAGATGGAGGGTGCAAAATTATGCAACTCTGATTTTTTCCTGCTTTTTTTAGAGTCCGGGAACTAATTTCAAAAAGTTATTGAAAGTACTGAGAGAGTAATGCGCCGCTTGACGCCTCTCTTAATAAAAGGATACAAACAAAAGGAGCGTGGGGGTTCAAACCCGACCTTGGCACAACTTTTTAGCAATACTTAATTCTCAGCCTCTAAAAAAATCTGAAAAAAATCAGAATGGCATAACTTTGCACCCTCTAATGAACTCTATTCGTTGTGCAAAAAAAAAAAAAAAAAAACTTTGAGGTGAATACTCCATATTGCTCTTTTCTATAATTATATAGATCTTTTATTTTTTGCATACAACTGAATTCCAAAAGGTGCTGAGAAAAATTATCATTATAAATTAAAAGTCTTTATAAGTGAAGCAAAATATCAGAATTCAGCCGATATTTGCAAAAGCTATCTATCTATTCATTATATATTATACATATTTTTTTAAATTGTGTATAAATATATTTAATGTTCAAGTATATAACTATAAAATATTATTTATCATACAGTAATTTAAGTTTTAATATTATAGTTGAAGCAGTGAGCTTTTTAATCTTTGTTAAAATGTCTAATAATTATTTTTATGAATGTTTTTAAAAGAATATAACTTTTATAAATTTAGAATAAATTTAAATTCATGTGCGTACTTCTAAAAGTATTAGTGACTGAATTACCATTGAATTTTATTATAGCATTTGTCATTTTTGGATTAAGATTGTACAGGAACGTATATCATCACTATTATATAAAATAATTTTTTACTTCTTCCGTGGATTTCTTACAAAGATTATTTATTGAGTATATTTATGAAATTAAATACACAGTTACGCTTAAAAAATATATATACTGCAATGCATTGTAGTCTAATATTAATTTTTGAATTAAATTTATCGCAATGAGATAGCATGGTTCAGCTAGAAAAGAGGTTTCAAGTATGTTTATGTTAAACCCTAGTCACAGCCTCAAAACCGGGGGGCGCAATCGTCCTGTTTGCACCCTGCTGTGTAGGGGCGCAAAAGACCTATACTGACCGCGGCGCAAAAGACCTGTACCTTTTTCAAGAAATTTTGACCGCGGCGCAAAAGGGCTGCATCCGGTTCAGACTATTCATAATAATAATAATAATAAATGTTTTATTGAGCAGAAAACAAACAAATTACAAATATGTCATAGTCAACAAAGGAAAAACTGCCCAAGGGGATGTAAAAAAAGGCAAGGCCCGTACTAAGTTCTACACCCAAAATAAAGTAAGAGCAACTAAACAAAAGTTGCTCTTTTTCATATTATAATAATATACAATGATATGCAATATGTACTATATGACATATATTGTAATGATAATGATATAAAATTTTAATAATTATATAAGATGCAGTGAAATCTAAAATTAAAATGAATACTTGCTAGTATCACTTATGATTGTTTCTATAAAGCCGGTATTACACGATACAATTTTTCTAACTATTGAATACAATTTTTCCTTACAAGAAAATTTGAACTCCATTTGTTTGTATATGGAGATGAAATTTTCTTGTAAGAAAAAATTGTATGCAATAGTTAGAAAAATTCTATCGTGTAATACCGGCTTAATACAAAATTGAAAACCTTCAAATTAATTAAAACGTGTAAGTTTCATTACGTACTCATTAATGCACTTGCAGCATCATGGAGTCAAGGAACAAAAATATTATAAGTCGGATAACTATATATAACATCAGAGGAAAGATGAGGGAACATAAAATATATTTCAATGACCTTCTATTTTCATACCGAATGCAAACAAATAGGTAACGTGTTGCTATAAAAATCATTGGCGGCCAGGGGTACTTCTAATTTGTTAGGATAGCTTTTTGGTTAGCAGATATAGTTTTTCATCTTAAAAAAAAAAAAAAAAAAAACAAGCCTTTTAATTACCACGATGAATTGTCCGTAGCGAGGACAGCTTTAATGACACAGATAACCCAAATCTATATATATTCATAAATTAAATTAGTAAATGTTATATTGTAAATGTATTTGTAAATATGTAAATAAAGGTATGTAATTGTGCCATCAAGACTCTCCTCACTACGGACAATTTATCGTGGAGAGACTTGTTACCTTTTCCTATCTCTTTCTTTTTATCAATACATCCAACTGCAATGGTTCACCTTTCCTCATAAGAATGAATTTATACAGTTATTATATCTTCAATAATAATTTTTCAGTAGAGAGTAAAGTTTAAGATCTAGTTAATTTTTCCACAAGGCCTCTTCTCAATGGGCATTATTAAGGGTAAAGTAACTTCCAATGGTAAAGAAACACACACACACACACATGAAAATTATGAAACATGTCTTAAAAAATGTTCTCCTTATTTACATCCTTTACCAGAAGCTAAAATATCAGGTATACAAATTTTAGTTTTCGAGTCATATATTTTAAAGGAAAGGATAGGAATAACCAGCAACACCTTACCGATCGAGAAGTCACAGAAGGAGAAAATCTTGCGGTCACAGGTTCACTTCAAAAATAGTTAAATATCTACATTTTGAAGACGTTTCGCACCGTCTAGGTTCTTCATCAGTTCAGAGAGAAGTGAAGTTTTGGTTTTTGAGTTATGAATTATTAAATTTGACTAATTCAACATGGAGAAATTGAGCTTCAATGTTAAATTAGTCAAAATTATTAAAAATTAATAACTCGAAAACTAGATCAAAATTGTTTACCTGATATTTTAGCTACTGATAAGGGGTGCAATGCAAAGAAAATTTTAAGATGTTTCATAATTTTCATGTTGTGTATAACATAAACATAAACTTTTTTATTTTTTTTTTAAACCTTAATGTTAAGTTAAAAAAAAAAAATACTGAGATGAACTTAATTTTATAATCCCAGTTGAATTTATGAATTTTTCCTCTGGTGTAAAAAAAAAAATCAATATTAACTAATATTTATGTTCTTTCAATGATTCCATATTCAAGATGCTGCAAATAATGCATTAGACAATATCAAAAATTTAAATAATTTGAAGCTAAACAGAGTCAAACAGACTTACAAGAAATCCCTTTTGTTTCAGATTTTAATCAGATTTTAATAAACGAGACCGTCAGCTTCAAAACCAGCTCTTTGCACTTTTCGATGAGAGCTACAATCCTTATCACAACACCTGAAAGGCAGATTTGAATTTATCAGAAAGTACAAAGAGACAGTTTTGAAGTATTGAGCTAACAATTTTTTATTGCAGAAATGAATTGAGGGTGCAAAGTTATGCTACTCTGATATTTTTCAGAATTTTCAGAGACCGAGAACTGTTTAAAAAAAGAATTATTGAAAACACAGAGTGACGCCTCTCTTTATAAAAAGAATAGGAATAAAAGGAGCAGGTTCAAGCCTGATAGGATTGGATAGGACGGTGGGAACACCACAAAATTAGCTCACTTGAAGCCTGCATTATAGCCGTAATTACTAAAACATCTTGAGACATTTTTTAGAGAAAAATGAGTTCTTGATTCATTATCAGAAGACCACTAAATGGAGATGTTTTCAAATTCATACCTTTAATAGTTAGCAAGAAAAAATACAACTTTTCTAATAACATGGTGGCTTCTGGAGAAAATTTTGGCCTCTATATAATTTCTAGAAATATCAGCAGCACAGTTAAGGACATGGAAGCGCCATCACATGGAAAACACGATCACTGGAAATGCATTTACAATGTCCTAGTCCTCCTCCCTTTCAAGATGGACCTTAGCGACACAAACGAGTATCGCGAGGCGCATACATTTGAAGCATCAATAAAAGGAGAGGGTTGTGGGTTCAAACCTGACCTCAGCAAAACTTTTTATTACAGTACTTGTTATTACGTAAAGACAAGGGACCCACAAAATTATTATGTTCACTCTATATCAAGTATTTCCTATCTCAATGCAAATTACTTTTTTAGACTGCAATCTCTTCTACTCAAAATCAAGTTTTACCTAACAACAAGTTGTGTAATAACAAGTTTTTACTGTATGTACACAGTCTTTGGATGGTGCTACTGACCTGTGTAGTTGGTGATGTCAAGGGCGCTCTCCTTCTGGTCAGACCTCGAGACCCAGACTTCTTGACTGCTGAGAGGGTCGCAGCTAGCAGGGCTTGAGTTTGCACAACCTGCAAATAAAAATGATTGTCATCATAACAGGTCTATCAGCCATAATAGACCAAATACAGTCCATAAAAATGTAAGTAATTTAAGGGGAAGGTAACATGGATCAGCTGATCGATGTTGTCCCATTTGATTAACATGTAAACCTTATGTAGGAGATACACAAAAATTCTGAAAAGTTTTTGAAAGATAGATTTTAGTGCCTAAAAGCCAGTGAAAAAAGTTAAAAACAATATATTCTTCAATGTGTATATTATAAATTTTTTTAATTCATTTTTTAGTTTGTGATCCCCATAGTTTCCCACGATTAATTAAAAAAAAAATAGAAATAGGCTCCATAATTGTTTTGACATTTTTTTCTGTGCCTTTAAGGTTCTAAAATCTGTGTCTCAAAAAAATTTCTGTGAGTCTGCTAAGGTTTACATGTTAATCAAATGTGACCATGCATTCATCAGCTGATGCGTGTTACATTCCTCTTAAATATTTTCAATATATTGTAAAACACGGCTGTAGATTGATCCCCCACTCATTATTGTTAAGGTAGAGATAACACGGATCAGCTGGCCCAATGCTAAAAAAATCCCATTCATAAAAATTATGAAAAAAAATTAAAATGTTCTCCTCTACATCCCCTATCAGTAGGTATCAAGTATTTTTAAAAACGAGCTTGTTTTAGAGTTATTAATTTTTAAAGTTGACTAATTTAAAATGGGAGTTCCATTTCTCCATGTTAAATTAGAGAACTTTAAAAATTAATAATTCGAAAATTAGCTCGTTTTTGTATACCTGATATTTTACCTACTGATAGGGGATGTAGAGGAGAACATTTTAAATTTTTTTCATAATTTTTATGAATAGGATTTTTTTTAGCATCAGGCAAGTTGATCTGTGTTATCTCTAAGGTAGATAATACATAACCGATAATAAATGGATCATGCAACATTTAGTAAATTTATTGCCTTGAGGTTACAAAAAATATTGACTGATTAAAACTGCAGCACAAAAAGCACTGACAATACTAAAAAAGAAATAAGAAAAGGGAAATTTTGAATATATATTTTAGTAAAAATTTAAGAATAGCATATTGTTTTAAATGAAGATGGCTGTGCCTTTCAGTCAAATCTGCATTCCCCCCCTCCCCCCTTCCCGACATAAAAACTAATCTCTCAAAATACATGAAATATAATGTTTTTAAAACCGCAAAGACATACAGTAAAAACTTGTTGTTAGGTATAAATCGATTTCAAGTAAAGGAGATTGCGGTCCCGACAAAAATAATTAGTTTCCGTAACATTTCAGGTAGGAAAAACTCAACTTAACTTATAGGAAAATTATTGAGTGTCTACTAGCGCCAACAATATGCCATTACGTTCTCTGTTCTGGTGGTGAAATCAGGCAATACATTGTCCCACGTTTAACAATGAAAAAAGGCTTAATTGGACAGACATTATAAACAATGGTTTGTTTTACAATCATTGCGAATAAAAGACTTTGATTAACTCTAGATTCAGTCCTTGGGGTGGACAATTAAAAAATTAATTTGCATTTGTTATTACAATTTTGATGAAAATTCTGGTGAACAAAAGATGCATAAAAAAATATAAAACAATTATTAAAATCAAAATTATCTACAAAGTGTTACAAAACTCATTATTTAAAATTATTTGAAATGACTTTATGACTTTTAAGTTTATTAGAACCGATAATATAACAGAAATTAGACAAAATTTCGTGGCGTTAACTCAAGTGAGTGATTATTATTATCAATGAACAGAACTACTAGTGTTTACCAATGGTTTTACAATGCATTATTTATTCACTATCATGGTGAAAAGGGCACCCAGTCTAGCCGTGGGCAGTTGAGCTAAAAAAAATGTTACTTGGCATATAAATTAAAAAGGTTTCTAAATCACAAAAGAGGCAAGCCCAATAACATGTGATTTAATTAATAGAAATAAATGATTTCTATTAATTATCATTTATAATAAAAACTGGCCGGAGATTTCCCTTAATCCTTTCATGCCTTGTACACTACCTTTAAACACCTGTTTTGCAATTCGTTCATCACCCATTCTCTCAACATGTCCAAACCAACGTAGTGTATTTCGTTCATACTTGTCAATTACGCTTTCTTTCACTCCACACTCATTCATCACCCATGTGTTTCTCACTCTATCCATCCTAGTTTTACCACACATATTCCTTAAAAAACTCATACCAACAGCATTCAACTTACTTCTATGCTTTGTTTGATACACCCATACTTCAGATCCATACATCAAAGTTGGTATTAGGACAGAGTTATACACAGCTAGCTTAGCCGTATTAGACAACAGCTCAGTGCGACACAACCCTGCCATACTACCCACAATCCTCCTGCCAGCACTTACTCTTCTATCAATCTCTCCATCTACACTTCCGTCCTCCCGAAACAATCTTCCCAAATATACAAATTCTTTCACTCGTTCCAGCTGTTCTCCTTTTAGGTCAATTCCTTTTGCCTCGTTGCTATCTGTACTACCAAACACCATTACTTTTATCTTGCTCACATTGATTTTCAAATCCATACGACTAGTACTCACTTCCAAACGGTTTAACCTTCTTTGCAAGTCATCTTCGCTATCAGCTAACACCAATGCATCATCCGCATACAACAGCAACCATAACATTATCGTACCCACACTAATTCCATTTTCACCTATACCAGCCAATCTTACGCACTTATCCATAAACACATTAAACAGCCATGGCGACATCACACAACCCTGTCTCACTCCTCGCTTCACTTCAAACCATTCGCTCAAACCACCATTCACCCTCACACACGCTTTACTATCTTCATACATAGATTTTACTGCATTCAGTAATTCATCATTTACACCATACTCGGACAACACTTTCCACAGCATACTTCTATTCACCTTATCATACGCCTTTTCTAAATCTACAAATGCGACAAACAACTTTTTATCAACAGCCAAATGTTTTTCAATCAACTGTTAATATGTATATAGTTCTGTTTTTTATATAGAGCTCATAATCATTTTCAAATTAAGGAAAATAAACCATTTAGGTTGTGATAATCTTATTAAAAGAAAAGGATAGGAATAACCAGCAAGGCCTTACCGATCGAAAGAGTCACAGCAGGTGGAAATTCTTGTGGTCACAGAGGTTCACTCGAAAGTTTTTTACATTTTTGAAACGTTTCGCATCGTGGAGATGCTTCTTCAGTCACAAGAAGAAGTAGAATGATTTGACTGTTGGCTTGCTGGCTGGTATGTGAGGGGAGGGAGGGGAGACAGGAGAGGGGAGGTGTGGAATGAGTTGGTATGATATTTACAAAGGAGTGAAGGGGAATGATATTTACAAGGGATCGAGGGAAATTTGAATTGAGTTATCTGAGGTTTAGCCCAGGCTTCTCCTCTATTTGCCTGGATTTCAGTAAATTTTGATAAGCTAATTCCCACTGACGCAAAGTTGGATAATTGACGAATCCTGGTAATGTTTTAATTGTTTTTACTGTGAAGCATTTATTGAGGTCGTTAGTGTCATGTGAGGCCGCATGATCAGACACAGGCTTGCTCACGTAATGATGTCGTACATCAGACCTGTGTCCACTCATGCGGTCTCGAGTAGCCTGTGAAGTGAGTCCTATGTAAAAAGCATTACATTGTTTCTCCTGGTTTGTGTTTTGGTCTCTTATTTTCTGTTTACATTCTAACATGTATATTGCATTTTTTGATGTGCATGTGTTGTGATTTTTGATAGGGTAGGTAACGTTCGTTACTGGACTTTTAAATGTTTGGCAGGCTATATGTATTTCACATGTTTGGCATTTTCTTCCTCTGTTGTCTTGTTTATCTTGGTTATTGCAGGGATATGAGCCAGGAGGGGGTGGTTTCGGTTTTGGGGTGGGATCGGTATGAGACAAAAGTCTCATGATGTGATGGCGTTGAAATACGCTCAGCTAACCTCCTGCGACGTGGAACGCTCCTTCTCCATCTATAAGAACGTGCTCACCGAGAAGCGCACGAGCTTCACCGTCGAAAACTTGGAGATATACTTGATTTGCAACTACTTCCTGAACCGCCGCAACAGCAAAGAGTTCGGCCAGCCAGTGGCGAAAGCAGAGGACAGTGAGTCTGAGGTGGAGGAGTATTAAAAGTACCAAGAAGAAAATTAAAATTGTTTTTTCTTTTAAAACTGTATGGCCCACTACAATAAAAAGCATCAACATTATCTAAAACAATGTCTTGTTCTTTTTATTACTCATAGAATTATTTAAATAATTTCATACTACTCTTAATAAAATTAGTGAATGAAATTAAAATATTTTAATATCTTGGCTTTCTATAACAAAACACTCATTAAAAAAATTGACTTTAAAACGGTATTTAAAAGACATTTTGTACGATTAAGTACAAAGTCGTAATTTAACACGAATAAACAATTTTTTTGTTATCAGAAATAGCACTATTAAAATGCATTTTTGTTGCTCTTTTTTTTTAAAAAAAAGGGACTTTTTTGGAGACTTTTTTCGAAAAAAGTGACTTCTTTAGAGACTTTTTTTGCAAAAAAAGTAGACTTTATAGGCGACTATTTGTTAAAAAAAAAGAGACTTTTTTCCGCGCTCTATTCATCACCCATTCTCTCAACATGTCCAAACCAATGTAGTGTACTTCGTTCATACTTGTCAATTACGCTTTCTTTCACTCCTTCATCACCCATGTGTTTCTCACTGTATCCATCCTAGTTTTAACACATATTCCTTAAAAAACTCATACCAACAGCATATATATTTACTGTCTATGTTTTGGAGTGATTGATTAAATTGCAGGGTGTGATACAGTAAAAACTTGTTGTTACGTAACTTGTTATAAGGTAAAAACTCGATATTGATTAACGGAGTAAAGGTCCCGTAAAAAATAATTAGTATTGCAGGTATAGAAAAAACTTGATATAAGGTATACTCGATATAAGGTAAACCCAATTTCCTGGGTCCCTTGACTTTACGTAATAACAAGTTTTTACTGTATTATAATAAATTTTATAATATATTTATTATATACTGCTTTGATTTTGTTTGTATGCAGGATTATTTTATGTTTTGTATTGATGTTCTTTCAATTTGTTTGGGATTATTCTTTATTATGACGTGCTTATATTGTTGTACAATCGAAAAGCAATAAAATTAATATGAATTATTTTCAATAAATTTTTGTCAAACAATTCTCATACATTGCAAAAGTGTAAACCGGTTAAAGACGGGCATGGAAAATCGCGACCCATGCAAAGTACTTTTGTATTCTAAAAAAATATGCTTTGACTATAATTTCCATTTGTAGTAATCAATATAGAAAGCAGCAAGTATCATTGGCCAAGTGATATGTAGCAAAACATGGAGCTAATTAAAAGATAACTGCAGGCAATGGCTACTAGACAAGATTTGGACTAATAGAGGCTTCAATTAAGCCATTTTGCATTGCTTGAAACCAAAGTCTTCTACTCGCAATGGTTTTAACGAAACATTGTTTATAATGTCTGTCCAATGTAGCCATTTTCATTGTTAAACGTGGAACGATGTAGTGTCTAATTTTGCCACCAGAGCAGAGAACGTAATGACATTGTTGGCGCTAGCTACTCATTCCATTCTACAAGTTTCTAGAGTTTGACATTGTGTTTACACAACACTTTATACGGATTTTCTCCCGAGTATCGAACGTCATTTGTAGCAAAGTAGAAAAAAATACCGGTACTTAAAAGAATTGAAAACAAGTTATCTGTACCATTATCTGTTAATTAACACTTAGTGAATGGGATCCCCTTTTTTAGTCACCCTTTGAGCATTATGTTAAAAATTGTATCACTGTATTATGTGTTTTTGCTCAATAAACATTTATATTATTATTATCAAAGTATGAAAACTTCAACAATAATCAAATACAGTACCCTGAAATTGCAATCCCACTCTACAGCTAGAAGAATATTTTATTATCTTAATTGTACTAATACTATTAATTTTTCAGGTAATGGACATCTCCACCTGGTTCCCACCCAATGTTTGTTTATTTTTCAGCAATCTTTTGTTATTTTTATTGTGATGTATTGTTAGGAATAAATTGTTAAATAATCATTGTATTAGAGTCTTAGGTTGAATATATGAAATTATTATTGTTTTTTTTTTTTTTTATTTTATTGTTAATGAGTTATTGCTTTTTGCATATAATATACTTGCTATATTAAAATATTGTCCAATTGTCTCAATCTGTTTACAATAAATTTTGCCTATTCTGGATTGATCGATATGTTGAGAGTTAAACCTAAACTACGAGCTTTTTCTAGAAGTCGCAAAACCAGTAACGCCCTCTCTGATTGGACGTGACGTCACTGAGCCTAACCCCCTCCACTTACATAGCCTGGCTCTGCCAGGGTTAAAAGTTGCGACTTTGGAGTTGCGACTTCTGTTTAGGCACAAAACAGAAAGCTCGTATTTTCAGCCTTATAGTGTTTGTGTTTTGTTTGTCTTTTGTTGTTATTAAATTTGTTATGTTTAGAATAGTTTGACAAGCACCATGAGGTTGCCACTCACACTGATATTGACGTGCTTATATTGTAATGTACAATCGAAAAGCAATAAAGATGAATATGAATATAAAAATGACATTTTTACCTTGAAAGCACTAAACCCTGGAGGTTCATGTGTGAAGAGATAGTCTTGTCAGCCACGGCGTTGAGAATGGCCATCTACAACAAAACATACACAAATTGTGATAAAAATAGAGTAAAAATTAACAGATTGTGGGGTTAAACAAACTGGTTTAAAAAACTAGTTACCTTAATTATCCATCCATATTAAATTTACAGTATTTATTACACCTGCAGTCTATCAAAATTACGGTACAGTTAATAACTTAGTTTAAAAAGAGGACACACGTTAAAATAATATTTGTTGTGAAGGAAAAAAGTTAAGGATGAATCTCAGTAGGTTGATATCTCGCAATCGTAGCGCCTGAATGCAACAAGACTTGCAGGAGACTTAGAACTCACCATCAATAGGTGGCATACAAATTTTGAAGCAAATCTGTCTTATCAGTTTTGTGAAAACTGAGGTAGAAGTTTAACATTGGTCTTATGGACGGAAACCGGAAATGGAGCTGTTGTAAGAAAGCTGCAAGGTTTGAATTTGCTCAAACCATAAGCGATTAAGTTTTAGAACATTATCGATTTTTTAAAATTTATTTCATTCCATTTGTTTGCAGGGAAATATTCTTTGACTCCAGCAGTAACTGAGATTAATCGTTAAAGCTTTTGACCAAGCTAGGTTGTAATTTTTTTCTTCTTGCTGGGTCAATGCAACTACCACCCTTCCCAATAAATATTTTTTCTACGTATGTTCCTATATATCCTCTTACAAATAACATTTCTTAGTTTGATTTTTTTCACAAATAATATATGAATTCACTATTAATGTGAGGGGATTCATAGTAAATAAGACTGCAATCACATAAAAAATAATTAGCATTGTATAGAAGAAACTCAATATAATTAAGGTAATAACATGTACTAGGAAGATAAACCTAATTTTCTGGGTCCCCAGACTTTTATTGTAAAATTATAACTGGATGTGCAATAGTGATACTAACAAGATTTTTATCAAAGGCGGCTTCAGGCAGGCTCACGCCCAGACCCTTCAGCGCTTACCATTTTGCAACCCTAGCTAGCTCTCATGCACTCACATGGGGCTTTTCGCAGTGGGAAGCCTAAACCAATATCCCGCATTGCAGGGTGTTTCAAAGACATAAAACATTGCTGTCATCAGAGCCATCAGAGCTAGGGAATAGAAATTTACATTTTTGGGACATTTTTTATTTGACATCAGCTCTGCATCATGGGCACTATAAATAAAGTTCTCATCAGTACATTTTTATTTTTAACAAATTTAAGTTACACCCCTAGCTCGATCTATAAGCTTTTGGCCAGGTTAATGGGGTAGTGAATGGATGGTGGCCATATGGTCTCTGTTACCCGTCCCAGAATTTGCTGAGACTGAGGGAACCGTGGAAAACCTCAGTCAGAATAACAGACACCTACTGTATGATATTAAATTTATCAAAAATCAAAAATGTTGGTATAGGAAAATAATGAAAACTGCTTATAGACCAATATGCAAAGATTAGGGCATTTTTGAATGCATGTACCTGGATCATTTCGTTCTGGAGGATTCAGTAGTAGGCTGGCAGGGGCTGGTGGAGGCAGCAACAAGGTATATATGCATACAGTACAGAGCAGAAATCATGACGTACGGCTTTGCGGGTTTTATAATATGTGTCGATCGATCACGTCGATGAATCACAGCCGGGCCAGGACAACTTTCCCTCACAGAATCCCTGCATGGACACGAAATAATAGAGTTCTCATCAGTACAAACATTAAATGTGATGGGAAAATAATTTATTGAAACTGCTTATAATTACACCGACAATACCACAATGTAAAGAAATAAAGATTGATCTTTGGATCGATTGGCTGCCATTCTTTGAATCTACCTGGACTATTTTGAGAGTTCTTCACGTCTAATCACACCCAGGAGAAGTTTTTCTTTGGCCTCAGTTGTCAAAACAGAACTAATTCAACATTTCACAGTGTCTAGAAGTCTTTTGTTAGAGATTTTTATAAATTTTTCGTCCATCGCCGGCATCGCCTTGTTTTGGTAAACACGTGGTTTATTTTCCCGCTTTTTTACGTTATTTACACGTATAGATGGCAGCACCATACTGGGCACTTTCAAGCTTTCAAGCGCAATAAATTTTTTACCAATCAAAAGCCTTCTTTTTAGCAGCGTCTATTCAAAATTAATAAATAATAAAAAAAAAAAATCATTTGCATGTAGAATATGCAATAATTTCAGGTTCTCTTTACACAATTCTACTCTTAAACGACATATGAAGATACTAGCATTGATAATCACTACTTTATTTTTTCATAAAATATGAAATAACGGCGCAAAAAGGATAAAAATTTATAAACCCGGCTCGAAGGAAATACACGATCAAATTTTATACTTACTAACGATTTTCTCGTCCTACACATGCTGATTTAACTTACCTTTAACTTCTTTAGTTCACAAAATTGCTTAAAGTCACACCAAAAACACAAAAATCACGCCAAATGTTCAGAGTTTGCAAAAATTCCATTGCCGGCCTGTTTAAGGCAGTCATGTCGAGTGCATGATATTTACTTAATTTTCTGTTAAAATACTGCATTTCATCACTAAATTTTAAGCTTAAATAGTTAAAATAATGTTACCAAATGTTCTTATTATATTTAAATGCACTTTTGATTATAAAAGATACGTAAAAATGGACTGAAAACACGGCGAAAATTTCAAGCACCTATCTTGGCGCATTTTCACTTTTGTCAATAGTTTTAATTTTTAGTCTAAAGGTGGCAGCACCTTCCGTATTCTTTATATTTTTTTTTTTTTAATTTTTGTCACTAGATGGCAGGAGTTACTTAAAAATAATAAAAATGGCACGCAATTTAAAGTTTGTATTTTTATATTTCGAGATCAGCAAAAATCAACCAAACAGAGAACAATTTTATTGTTCTCTCAATAAATTATTTTCTGCAAGAAACGTATGACATAATAAAATAATAATTATAGATGGATAATTATTGCTTTCAAATTTAATTTTTTTAACTCCACGGGCCTAATTTTGGTTGTAAAAACCAAAAACTATAAAAATATATATTTCACTCAAGATCTTGAATTAATTTGATTTTGCAGGGGACATCAACTTAGCAAGTTAAAATTTATTAATGATTAATTACATATTTGCCATCAAATTTGGCGAAGATTTGTTTGTTTATACAGCAGCTATTATAGTTACATTAATTTAAAGAAATATAATAAAAAAGTTATTTTGTATTAAGATTCATAATATAATAAATTACATATATAAACATATATATGAATATATATATAAAGCAGAAATGGATATAAAATATATCTTATAAACTCTCCTCTACATGGAAGTTTCATTCCCTATGATAAATTAGTCAACTTTAAAAATTAATAACTTCTAATCTAAATCAAATTTTTATTGTACCTTATCCATATATTTTAACTAATGATAGGGGATGTAGAAGAGTACATTTTAAGATGGGTTTCATAATTTTCATATGTGAAAAATTTTTAACATTAGGAGCGTTACCTTATATACCCTTAAATTCCATTCTGCCCAACCGACAGTAATGCAATGCAGAGAACGTAAAAATGGTTTTGTTGCCGCTATATAACATAAGGCCTGTTATCATATATAATTAACGGTCATTTTCCATAAGTTAACAAATCAATAACTGTCCCATATTTTTCACTTCATGGAACAAACATTACCAACAAATAATACTTTGTTTACAAACGAGCAGATGTCAATTTCTATAGATTAATTAACAAGAAAGTTGTTTTTTGATTGTCTTTATTAAATTGATAGGAAACACTAACAATTATTTTACATACATTGATATAAGAAAGAATTTGATTTTTTTAAGGCTCCTATTTTAAAAATTCTATCAGAATTAATACAGCAGAAATGAAGAGGTGCCAATTTACACTGCTCTCTGATTATCTTCAGATTTTTTGGAGTCCGGGAACTATTTTTACAAAATTATTGAAAGTAAAGAGAGAAAAGTCACTTATTCTTATTAAAAGGAAAGAACCTAAAAGGGGCTTGGGTACAAATGTAACATTTTTTAGAGCCCGGAAAATATTGCTAAAAAGTTTTAAAGAGGTTGGGTTTGAAACCACGCCCCAATGTATTAATAATATATATATATATGTTGGCGATGATTGAATTGGGAATTGAAAATTTTCCTCTGTTCATTTAGATTACGAAGACTGCGTCTTTGATGTGGACTGCATGTTATATTTGGGGAGAATGGAAAAGAAGAATGGAAAAGAAAAAGGTGCCACTAGAACCATAAATTTGTATATAATTTCAGACATCAAACAAAATTTTTGCATGTTAATTATTTAATGTAACTATAATGTATTATATGTTACCAAGATTTTAGTTATATTATAATATTTGTACGTGTGTATTTTAATTAAGAATTTGTATGAATAAATAAATATACTTGTATTGGGGATATGTAATACCAGGAGCGTCTTACTTTTGCTCCAAATTTTCTTTTTTAACCCCATGCTATCGTAACGTAATCGCACTATCATTTTCCTTTTCATACACATATATCTTCGTCTGAAATAGCTTCGGCTTATAACAGACTCTTCTTCCAAGTAAAAGTAAACTCTATCTAGTTGGAGGCACGATTTGAAAATGGAGCGTGTCACAGAGTGCTGCGAGTTTGGGTGCAGCTCTTATTCTCTCGAATCTTAAATAAAAAGTAAATCTTCTACACGATGCAGGCCGCCGCGCACAATATGCTGAGAAATATCTGTGTATGCAACTTGCTGTACTTCAAGACTGAACAAGTTGCCTAGCTTTGTGGCGTTAATATTCCGATCAAATATCCCAGCAAACCAAAACCTGCTGGCCTACAGCTGGCCACAGACCGGCTTGCCACTGCTGGCATGCGCTGGCAAGCCATGCTGGTTCTGCGCTTTTCTTGTATACCGGCCAGATGCTGGACCCAGCGCTGGCATGCCATCACAAAATTTAATTTAATTTGCAATTAAATTAAAATCATTCAGTATCACCTGAAAATTATTTTTATGCTTAATTAATATAAGCAAAATAAGAAAAAATTATCAAATTGAATAAAAAAATTGTCACCACCAGGAATCGAACTCAGGACCATTGGCACCGTAGGCAGGTGTCCTATCCCCTACACTTGGGTGATTGTTAGTAAATATTTGATGTTAGTGCTTACTTATTATTCAAAATATTTGAACTTATACGGATATGAAGATTTCAACACAAACTGTAAGAAAAGTAGCATAAAAGTATAATTTTTTTAAAAATTTTAATATTTTCTTAAGAATTTAAGTTGAGGGGTGTTAGAAATGCATGTTTCAAAAATAAAAATTATTTGTCCCGAAAAAATTTCAAAATCAAAATTTATGGATGGCATACCAGTGCTGGCCAGCATATGGGCCTCTGAAGGCAAGCCGCATGCTGTCACTCCGTCAGATGGCCAACTGCTGGCCTCTGCTGGCAAGCCATCTGCCAGCAGTACCAGCAGCAGACCAGCAGCTGGCCAGCTGTAGGCCAGCAAGGCATGGTTTGCTGGGATATTTACTGCAAAACAAGTTTGGCAATTACCTAATATATTTCATATATAATCGTATTGTTTTTTTCTTTATTTTTACGATAATGCATTAAAAGCTACCCTTCAATTAACAATGGACCTCCAAAATAATTTATTACCATTAATTTATCCATAACGACAAAAGCGAAATGAACAAGGAACTGATAAAATAATTCCTTATTTTTATCGCGCTTTTACTAGTGGGGCTAATTGAAACACACGGACGCTCAGTTTCTGACCTTGTCCCGACACTCGCAAGATGACTCCTCCAAAAAAAGTGGCACGACATTATTGCAACAAAGATTTCTAAACAATGAGCAGGATTTAATCCATTAAAAACTGGTTACACTCGAATTACATGTGACGAGCTAGGCCAGAATTTCTACTGCCCACCGGATATCAATTTTGCAGGTCCGTTCTAGATCTGGATTGCAGTCACTTGCGAGTTCCAGGTTTTGGGTCCAATTTGAAATAAGCGTGAAGGTCAATAAAACCCTGTTATTTCTTGTTCATCATTGGTATACTAATTATATTTATACAAAAAAAGAAGTATTTTTCTACTGCTGTATGACACAACTGATTAATTAAAAAAAGTATTGCTTGGTTTTATTAAGTGTATACAGCATACAGTACACAGGTCTTATTAGGAGATGCCAAAAAAGTAGTTTGACAGCAAGGTTTGAGTGATAAGAGAAGCAGTATCGACGAGTGTATTGACACTAATGACGAAAATGTAACATTTTTTAGAGCCCGGAAAATATTGCTAAAAAGTTTTAAAGAGGTTGGGTTTGAAACCACTCCCCATTGTATTAATAATATATATATGTTGGCGATGATTGAATTGGGAATTAAAAATTTTCCTCTGTTCATTTAGATTACGAAGACTGCGTCTTTGATGTGGACTGCATGTTATATTTGGGGAGAATGGAAAAGAAAAAGGTGCCACTAGAACCATAAATTTGTATATAATTTCAGACATCAAACAAAATTTTTGCATGTTAATTATTTAATGTAACTATAATGTATTATATGTTACCAAGATTTTAGTTATATTATAATATTTGTACGTGTGTATTTTAATTAAGAATTTGTATGAATAAATAAATATACTTGTATTGGGGATATGTAATACCAGGAGCGTCTTACTTTTGCTCCAAATTTTCTTTTTTAACCCCATGCTATCGTAACGTAATCGCACTATCATTTTCCTTTTCATACACATATATCTTCGTCTGAAATAGCTTCGGCTTATAACAGACTCTTCTTCCAAGTAAAAGTAAACTCTATCTAGTTGGAGGCACGATTTGAAAATGGAGCGTGTCACAGAGTGCTGCGAGTTTGGGTGCAGCTCTTATTCTCTCTTAAATAAAAAGTAAATCTTCTACACGATGCAGGCCGCCGCGCACAATATGCTGAGAAATATCTGTGTATGCAACTTGCTGTACTTCAAGACTGATCAAGTTGCCTAGCTTTGTGGCGTTAATATTCCGATCAAATATATTTACTGCAAAACAAGTTTGGCAATTACCTAATATATTTCATATATAATCGTATTGTTTTTTTCTTTATTTTTACGATAATGCATTAAAAGCTACCCTTCAATTAACAATGGACCTCCAAAATAATTTATTACCATTAATTTATCCATAACGACAAAAGCGAAATGAACAAGGAACTGATAAAATAATTCCTTATTTTTATCGCGCTTTTACTGGGGCTAATTGAAACACACGGACGCTCAGTTTCTGACCTTGTCCCGACACTCGCAAGATGACTCCTCCAAAAAAAGTGGCACGACATTATTGCAACAAAGATTTCTAAACAATGAGCAGGATTTAATCCATTAAAAACTGGTTACACTCGAATTACATGTGACGAGCTAGGCCAGAATTTCTACTGCCCACCGGATATCAATTTTGCAGGTCCGTTCTAGATCTGGATTGCAGTCACTTGCGAGTTCCAGGTTTTGGGTCCAATTTGAAATAAGCGTGAAGGTCAATAAAACCCTGTTATTTCTTGTTCATCATTGGTATACTTAATTATATTTATACAAAAATGAAGTATTTTTCTACTGCTGTATGACACAACTGATTAATTAAAAAAAGTATTGCTTGGTTTTATTAAGTGTATACAGCATACAGTACACAGGTCTTATTAGGAGATGCCAAAAAAGTAGTTTGACAGCAAGGTTTGAGTGATAAGAGAAGCAGTATCGACGAGTGTATTGACACTATTGACCGACTTTCAGTCAACAAATTCAACACACATCTTGCCAATATGATTTAAACAACAAGACACTTTTAAAACTATCGTCGGTACTGTATTGCATATACATACTGCAGTTAGCACTGTGGAGAGTATGTATCAGTATATGCATATGATATGATACAGAACAGTACATATCATACAATACATAAAGGGTATTATAATTATTAATTATACTTTGATATGCATATATGCATACTGTATGCACATTCAGTAAATGTGTGCTCTTTTGTATGCATGTCCAAATTATAATTATTTACGATTCAATTTTAGCAAAAACACATTGAAATCGTGTGAAATGGTTGTCAGTAAACAGTTCCTCAATGCGACTTGCAAAACCTTTTTCGATTGTTTTCAGGACTCGCAGAGCTTAAAAAATAGATTTATCAAATGCTAAATTAATTTTATTATTACATTTTTTACCTGCAACTCAGCCATGGGCAGGTTTACACATTAGTCTCTACAAAAATTATTTTTCATTTCGCTGCCTCAACGGATTTTTTATTTTTGGATTTTTGCCTTGTAAGGGAGGATTCTTTCCCTTAATTAGCCAAGAAGGATGAGATGAAAAAATGTGTGATCTGGACAGAACCGGCAACACTGTAAGCTCTCCGATTTCTTCTGATTAAAAATTCAATGAAGTCCCCCTCCCGATTTTCGCTTTCCGGTTTCTTCTGATTAAAAGTGAGGATGAAATGAAAACAATATTTCTAACATTTTATGTTCAAGAAAAGAGGAAAAAAGACGTAATCTCGTCTTTTTCACTTATTTTTTCCTCTAAAATGGTGCAATATAAGAGGAGAAAAGTTGAGAGAAGATTTTAATAGCGAAAAAAATATGAAATTTATTTCAACTCGGGCGCTATAATATATATACTGTATATATAGCATTGGTATAAAATGCATGCAGTTACATGATTTACATGATATTATATATATTATATAAGGGTTGTTATCTTTTGTCCATTACACTTCATAAATATATAATTATGTGTTTTTCTTTTATATATTATAATTATATTTTTTAGTAATTTTAATATATATAATATATATATTATATATATAATACAGTTATTAAATTAAAAATATTTTCTTGATATCGATCGTTGTTTCACTCTAATTATATATTTTTATTAATACATTCGTTCAAATAAATTTCGTTCAAAGTGTTTCATTATTCGTCTTAAATGTTTTCGTTCAAATAACTTTCGGTCAAATTGTTTTCGTTATTTTTTTATTCATCTTAAAAATGTTTTCGTTCAAATAACTTTTCGGTCAAATTGTTTTCGTGATTTTTGGATTCGTATTAAAATAATTTCGTTCTAATTTACTTACGTCCATTTTTATTTCGGTCAAATTATTTTCGGTCAAGTCCCCCTCCCGATTTTCGCTTTCCGGTTTCTTCTGATTAAAAGCCCCCCTTATAGCTCATTATTGCAAAAAAATCATGATAAGCAGATAGTTCATTATTGCGGACGAGGGACGAAATGCTGCAAAGTTATAATATACTACATGTAATATTATTTTTATCATTTTTTTTTTCAGGCCAAAAACAGCAGGAATTATTTTTTAAAAAATATTGAAAGTACCGAGAGAGGCGTAAAAGGGTTGTGGGTTCAAATCTGACTTCAGTATTTTTTTTTTTTTTTTTTTAGCAATTCAATACTCTAAAAACTCAAAAAAAAACAAAAAACAAACAACTGAGTAGCGTCTATCCATTTCTGCAATAAAATTTTTGAGGTTCCATATAAAATCACACTCGACATTATAAAGAACAATACCCTATGAATAAAAGTGGTATAAATAAGCTCTAAAAATCCAAAATTGTTTAAAAAAATTAAAGAAGAAAGAAAAAAAAATAAAGATGTTGTTAAAAAAATGTGACAGTTTTCAATTTGCAAATTTTATATTTTTGTATTTAAACTCATTTGGTGAATTACTTGCTTTGATGAATTAAAGAAAAAAAGTTCAGCAATCTATTTAAATAATTTCCTCACAGTAAATAGTTATGATGCTGAACAATCTTTATTATAGCTGCTATAATTTTATTGTATTAATGTAATTTCTCTCCGCACTGCAAAATTTAATAATGAAGTAGTGACGAGAATATAAAATTGGAAAGCATTGGTAAGATAGGAAAAACGAAATTAGGTCTCAGGTGCAAATTTATTCTAAGGTACAACCTTACCTTCGGGTATTGCTCTAGTTAAGGGCTAATTAAGGGTAAGTTAACACGCCCAATGTTTTCTTCCATGTTAAGTTTGTCAACTTCAAAAATTAATAACTAAAAACTATACCGAATTTGCATACCTGATATTTTAGCGATTGATAGGGGATGTAGAGGAGAACATTTTAACGATTGACCTCAGTTACTGCGTGAGTCAAAGGAATTTTCTGTCAGACGGAATTGAATGAAATAAATTTTAAAATTTCGAGAATGCTATAAAACTTAATCACTTATGATTTGAGTAGATTCAAGGGGGCGGTTCTCCCACAATAGCTCCCTTTCCGGTTTCCGTCCATAAGGCCAATGTTAAACTTCTACCTAATTTTTCTCATTACTAATAAGACAGAATCACTTGAATTTTGTTACATATAAGGGGCATTCACAAAGCCTTAAGGCCACATTTAGGGCTCGATAATTTAAAGCCTGATTTTAGGCATGCTTTTTAGACCCAAAATTTCTGGTCTTAAATTATCGAGCTCTAAATGTGGCCTTAGGGCTTTGTGAATGCCCCTTATTATGATTAATATGCAATTTTATACTATGAGGCAATTTTCATAAAAACATTAAAGTTCATACTATATTTAAATAATTATACAAGATGAAGTGAAATCTAAAATTAAATTATTTCTTGTTAATATCACTTAGTCTTTATTTGTATTTAATTTTAAATTGAAATGCTTCAAATGAATTAAATCATTAAAGTTTCTTTACCTCATGCTTTAAAATTAAATTTGTCAATTTTAAAAATTTATAACTCAAAAACTAGAAAGAATTTAAATAACCAATTGTTTGTAATAATAAATAAAAATAGATATAAATGATATTTTAGTTTCTGATAGGGGATGCATGTAGAGGAGAGCATTTTAAGATATATGTTTAATAATTTTTATGTGTGGTAATACGTATATTTTTAACATTGGGCGTGTTACATTACCCTTATATAAGCTGAAAAAAAAAAAAAAAAAAAAAAAAAGCCGACTGAGATGAACTTAATTTAAGATGCTGAGCAATAAATTAGGCAATATCGAAAATTTAATTAATTTGCAGCTAAATAGACTAATCAGAATTCCCTTTTGCTTCAGATTTATTAATTAAATGAGACCATGCATCAGCTTCAAAAACAGCTTTTTGCACTTTTCGATATGATTCCTTATCACAACACCTGAATAAATAAATAAATATATAAATAAATAAATAAATAAATAAATAAATAAATAAATAAATAAATAAATAAATAAATAAATAAGATGGATTTGAAGCTGACAGTCTCAACTCAATTATTATTATTATTTTTTTTTTTTTGCAAAAATGAAGAGAGGCTGCAAAGTTTTGCCATACTCTGATATGTTTCAGATTTCTTTACAGTTTGGATATTATTTTCAAAAAATTATTGAAAGTACAGAGTGATGCCTCTCCTAATAAAAAGGATACTAATTAATGAAAGGAGCGTGGGTTCAAACCCAACCTCACCAAAACTTTTTACTCTTTTTAGCAATACTTTCCGCACTCGAAAATATCTGATAGAAATCAGAGTGCCATAACTTTGCATCCTCTTTTTGCAGTAAAAAATTGGAGGTCCATACTGTTATACAGTATATATTATAATTTAATACAACACAAAATGTTATTTTATAAGACAGAAAAATATGTATAAAAAAAAAAGAACAAAGAAAATTGGACCCTTAAATTAAAAAAAAAATAATAATAACTAAGGTGACCACACATTTTTCTTATCAAATTGAGTTTTGTTACAGATATTAAGCTATTTGTTATATTATACTGTATAGCAATTTTTATAAAAAAATAAGGTTCAGACGGTGCAAGACGTTTGCGCCGATTTCCCTTAATGACCGGTCTTTTGCGCCCCAACGCGGTCAAGCAAACAGGTCTTTTGCGCCGCGGTCGACAGGTCTTTTGCGCCCCTGCACAGCAGGGTGCAAGCAGGACGATTGCGCCGCCCGGTTTTGAGGCTGCGACTGGGGTTTAACATAAATATTAGAAGCCTCTTTTCTAGCTGAACACGTCATCTCATGGCATAAAGTTTTATTAATGTATCATAATATTATTTATAATAATATAACTTTGTTATATGTACAGTATATATTTATTGTAAAAATTGTTGAGAAATCTATTCATAAAACCAGAGATTTTGTATTGAAAAATGTAAGTTCTCTGATTTATTCTTTATATTTCTGTTTGCTATCAAAATATTACATTTTAGCTGAAGCGAATAGGTATCTCAGCTGCAGGTATCACAGTTCGGTGTTTTAATTTTCGCAACAAATCAAACAAATCACAATAGAGTGCTAACCTCATAATTTTTATTGCAGAAATAGATGGAGGGTGCAAAATTATGCAACTCTGATTTTTTCCTGCTTTTTTTAGAGTCCGGGAACTAATTTCAAAAAGTTATTGAAAGTACTGAGAGAGTAATGCGCCGCTTGACGCCTCTCTTAATAAAAGGATACAAACAAAAGGAGCGTGGGGGTTCAAACCCGACCTTGGCACAACTTTTTAGCAATACTTAATTCTCAGCCTCTAAAAAAATCTGAAAAAAATCAGAATGGCATAACTTTGCACCCTCTAATGAACTCTATTCGTTGTGCAAAAAAAAAAAAAAATTCAAAAAGGTGCTGAGAAAAATTATCATTATAAATTAAAAGTCTTTATAAGTGAAGCAAAATATCAGAAGTCAGCCGATACTTGCAAAAGCTATCTATCTATTCATTATATATTATACATATTTTTTTAAATTGTGTATAAATATATTTAATGTTCAAGTATATAACTATAAAATATTTTTTATCATACAGTAATTTAAGTTTTAATATTATAGTTGAAGCAGTGAGCTTTTTAATCTTTGTTAAAATGTCTAATAATTATTTTTATGAATGTTTTTAAAAGAATATAACTTTTATAAATTTAGAATAAATTTAAATTCATGTGCGTACTTCTAAAAGTATTAGTGACTGAATTACCATTGAATTTTATTATAGCATTTGTCATTTTTGGATTAAGATTGTACAGGAACGTATATCATCACTATTATATAAAATAATTTTTTACTTCTTCCGTGGATTTCTTACAAAGATTATTTATTGAGTATATTTATGAAATTAAATACACAGTTACGCTTAAAAAATATATATACTGCAATGCATTGTAGTCTAATATTAATTTTTGAATTAAATTTATCGCAATGAGATAGCATGGTTCAGCTAGAAAAGAGGTTTCAAGTATGTTTATGTTAAACCCTAGTCACAGCCTCAAAACCGGGGGGCGCAATCGTCCTGTTTGCACCCTGCTGTGTAGGGGCGCAAAAGACCTATACTGACCGCGGCGCAAAAGACCTGTACCTTTTTCAAGAAATTTTGACCGCGGCGCAAAAGGGCTGCACCCGGTTCAGACTATTCATAATAATAATAATAATAAATGTTTTATTGAGCAGAAAACAAACAAATTACAAATATGTCATAGTCAACAAAGGAAAAACTGCCCAAGGGGATGTAAAAAAAGGCAAGGCCCGTACTAAGTTCTACACCCAAAATAAAGTAAGAGCAACTAAACAAAAGTTGCTCTTTTTCATATTATAATAATATACAATGATATGCAATATGTATATATACTATATGACATATATTGTAATGATAATGATATAAAATTTTAATAATTATATAAGATGCAGTGAAATCTAAAATTAAAATGAATACTTGCTAGTATCACTTATGATTGTTTCTATAAAGCCGGTATTACACGATACAATTTTTCTAACTATTGAATACAATTTTTCCTTACAAGAAAATTTGAACTCCATTTGTTTGTATATGGAGATGAAATTTTCTTGTAAGAAAAAATTGTATGCAATAGTTAGAAAAATTCTATCGTGTAATACCGGCTTAATACAAAATTGAAAACCTTCAAATTAATTAAAACGTGTAAGTTTCATTACGTACTCATTAATGCACTTGCAGCATCATGGAGTCAAGGAACAAAAATATTATAAGTCGGATAACTATATATAACATCAGAGGAAAGATGAGGGAACATAAAATATATTTCAATGACCTTCTATTTTCATACCGAATGCAAACAAATAGGTAACGTGTTGCTATAAAAATCATTGGCGGCCAGGGGTATTATACTTCTAATTTGTTAGGATAGCTTTTTGGTTAGCAGATATAGTTTTTCATCTTAAAAAACAAAAAACAAAACAAGCCTTTTAATTACCACGATGAATTGTCCGTAGCGAGGACAGCTTTAATGACACAGATAACCCAAATCTATATATATTCATAAATTAAATTAGTAAATGTTATATTGTAAATGTATTTGTAAATATGTAAATAAAGGTATGTAATTGTGCCATCAAGACTCTCCTCACTACGGACAATTTATCGTGGAGAGACTTGTTACCTTTTCCTATCTCTTTCTTTTTATCAATACATCCAACTGCAATGGTTCACCTTTCCTCATAAGAATGAATTTATACAGTTATTATATCTTCAATAATAATTTTTCAGTAGAGAGTAAAGTTTAAGATCTAGTTAATTTTTCCACAAGGCCTCTTCTCAATGGGCATTATTAAGGGTAAAGTAACTTCCAATGGTAAAGAAACACACACACACACATGAAAATTATGAAACATGTCTTAAAAAATGTTCTCCTTATTTACAAACTTTACCAGAAGCTAAAATATCAGGTATACAAATTTTAGTTTTCGAGTCATATATTTTAAAGGAAAGGATAGGAATAACCAGCAACACCTTACCGATCGAGAAGTCACAGAAGGAGAAAATCTTGCGGTCACAGGTTCACTTCAAAAATAGTTAAATATCTACATTTTGAAGACGTTTCGCACCGTCTAGGTTCTTCATCAGTTCAGAGAGAAGTGAAGTTTTGGTTTTTGAGTTATGAATTATTAAATTTGACTAATTCAACATGGAGAAATTGAGCTTCAATGTTAAATTAGTCAAAATTATTAAAAATTAATAACTCGAAAACTAGATCAAAATTGTTTACCTGATATTTTAGCTACTGATAAGGGGTGCAATGCAAAGAAAATTGTAAGATGTTTCATAATTTTCATGTTGTGTATAACATAAACATAAACTTTTTTATTTTTTTTTAAACCTTAATGTTAAGTTAAAAAAAAAAAAACTGAGATGAACTTAATTTTAGAATCCCAGTTGAATTTATGAATTTTTCCTCTGGTGTAAAAAAAAAAATCAATATTAACTAATATTTATGTTCTTTCAATGATTCCATATTCAAGATGCTGCAAATAATGCATTAGACAATATCAAAAATTTAAATAATTTGAAGCTAAACAGAGTCAAACAGACTTACAAGAAATCCCTTTTGTTTCAGATTTTAATCAGATTTTAATAAACGAGACCGTCAGCTTCAAAACCAGCTCTTTGCACTTTTCGATGAGAGCTACAATCCTTATCACAACACCTGAAAGGCAGATTTGAATTTATCAGAAAGTACAAAGAGACAGTTTTGAAGTATTGAGCTAACAATTTTTTATTGCAGAAATGAATTGAGGGTGCAAAGTTATGCTACTCTGATATTTTTCAGAATTTTCAGAGACCGAGAACTGTTTAAAAAAAGAATTATTGAAAACACAGAGTGACGCCCATCTTTATAAAAAGAATAGGAATAAAAGGAGCAGGTTCAAACCTGATAGGATTGGATAGGACGGTGGGAACACCACAAAATTAGCTGACTTGAAGCCTGCATTATAGCCGTAATTACTAAAACATCTTGAGACATTTTTTAGAGAAAAATGAGTTCTTGATTCATTATCAGAAGACCACTAAATGGAGATGTTTTCAAATTCATACCTTTAAGAGTTAGCAAGAAAAAATACAACTTTTCTAATAACATGGTGGCTTCTGGAGAAAATTTTGGCCTCTATATAATTTCTAGAAATATCAGCAGCACAGTTAAGGACATGGAAGCGCCATCACATGGAAAACACGAGCACTGGAAATGCATTTACAATTAATGTCCTAGTCCTCCTCCCTTTCAAGATGGACCTTAGCGACACAAACGAGTATCGCGAGGCGCATACATTTGAAGCATCAATAAAAGGAGAGGGTTGTGGGTTCAAACCTGACCTCAGCAAAACTTTTTATTACAGTACTTGTTATTATGTAAAGACAAGGGACCCACAAAATTATTATGTTCACTTTATATCAAGTTTTTCCTCTCTCAATGCAAATTACTTTTTTAGACTGCAATCTCTTCTACTCAAAATCAAGTTTTACCTAACAACAAGTTGTGTAATAACAAGTTTTTACTGTATGTACACAGTCTTTGGATGGTGCTACTGACCTGTGTAGTTGGTGATGTCAAGGGCGCTCTCCTTCTGGTCAGACCTCGAGACCCAGACTTCTTGACTGCAGAGAGGGTCGCAGCTAGCAGGGCTTGAGTTTGCACAACCTGCAAATAAAAATGATTGTCATCATAACAGGTCTATCAGCCATAATAGACCAAATACAGTCCATAAAAATGTAAGTAATTTAAGGGGAAGGTAACATGGATCAGCTGATCGATGTTGTCCCATTTGATTAACATGTAAACATGTGGTGAATGTTTGCTCTATGTGTATAGGCTCCTTAGCCTTTTATACTCACCAATTTGGGTTATTATGTTGTTGCTATTATTTATTTTTTTCCCTATTCCCTACAATGTAATTTATCCCAAATAAACAAATATTATTATTATTATTATTAAACCTTATGTAGGAGATACACAAAAATTCTGAAAAGTTTTTGAAAGATAGATTTTAGTGCCTAAAAGCCACTGAAAAAAGTTAAAAACAATATATTCTTCAATGTGTATATTATAAATTTTTTAATTCATTTTTTAGTTTGTGATCCCCATAGTTTCCCACGATTAATTAAAAAAAAATAGGCTCCATAATTGTTTTGACATTTTTTTCTGTTCCTTTAAGGTTCTAAAATCTGTGTCTCAAAAAAATTTCTGTGAGTCTGCTAAGGTTTACATGTTAATCAAATGTGACTATGCATTCATCAGCTGATGCGTGTTACATTCCTCTTAAATATTTTCAATATATTGTAAAACACGGCTGTAGATTGATCCCCCACTCATTATTGTTAAGGTAGAGATAACACGGATCAGCTGGCCCAATGCTAAAAAAATCCCATTCATAAAAATTATGAAAAAAAATTAAAATGTTCTCCTCTGCATCCCCTATCAGTAGGTATCAAGTATTTTTAAAAACGAGCTTGTTTTAGAGTTATTAATTTTTAAAGTTGACTAATTTAAAAGGGGAGTTCCATTTCTCCATGTTAAATTAGAGAACTTTAAAAATTAATAATTCGAAAATTAGCTCGTTTTTGTATACCTGATATTTTACCTACTGATAGGGGATGTAGAGGAGAACATTTTAAATTTTTTTCATAATTTTTATGAATAGGATTTTTTTTAGCATCAGGCAAGTTGATCTGTGTTATCTCTAAGGTAGATAATACATAACCGATAATAAATGGATCATGCAACATTTAGTAAATTTATTGCCTTGAGGTTACAAAAAATATTGACTGATTAAAACTGCAGCACAAAAAGCACTGACAATACTAAAAAAGAAATAAGAAAAGGGAAATTTTGAATATATATTTTAGTAAAAATTTAAGAATAGCATATTGTTTTAAATGAAGATGGCTGTGCCTTTCAGTCAAATCTGCATTCCCCCCCTCCCCCCTTCCCGACATAAAAACTAATCTCTCAAAATACATGAAATATAATGTTTTTAAAACCGCAAAGACATACAGTAAAAACTTGTTGTTAGGTATAAATCGATTTCAAGTAAAGGAGATTGCGGTCCCGACAAAAATAATTAGTTTCCGTAACATTTCAGGTAGGAAAAACTCAACTTAACTTATAGGAAAATTATTGAGTGTCTACTAGCGCCAACAATATGCCATTACGTTCTCTGTTCTGGTGGTGAAATCAGGCAATACATTGTCCCACGTTTAACAATGAAAAAAGGCTTAATTGGACAGACATTATAAACAATGGTTTGTTTTACAATCATTGCGAATAAAAGACTTTGATTAACTCTAGATTCAGTCCTTGGGGTGGACAATTAAAAAATTAATTTGCATTTGTTATTACAATTTTGATGAAAATTCTGGTGAACAAAAGATGCATAAAAAAATATAAAACAATTATTAAAATCAAAATTATCTACAAAGTGTTACAAAACTCATTATTTAAAATTATTTGAAATGACTTTATGACTTTTAAGTTTATTAGAACCGATAATATAACAGAAATTAGACAAAATTTCGTGGCGTTAACTCAAGTGAGTGATTATTATTATCAATGAACAGAACTACTAGTGTTTACCAATGGTTTTACAATGCATTATTTATTCACTATCATGGTGAAAAGGGCACCCAGTCTAGCCGTGGGCAGTTGAGCTAAAAAAAATGTTACTTGGCATATAAATTAAAAAGGTTTCTAAATCACAAAAGAGGCAAGCCCAATAACATGTGATTTAATTAATAGAAATAAATGATTTCTATTAATTATCATTTATAATAAAAACTGGCCGGAGATTTCCCTTAATCCTTTCATGCCTTGTACACTACCTTTAAACACCTGTTTTGCAATTCGTTCATCACCCATTCTCTCAACATGTCCAAACCAACGTAGTGTATTTCGTTCATACTTGTCAATTACGCTTTCTTTCACTCCACACTCATTCATCACCCATGTGTTTCTCACTCTATCCATCCTAGTTTTACCACACATATTCCTTAAAAAACTCATACCAACAGCATTCAACTTACTTCTATGCTTTGTTTGATACACCCATACTTCAGATCCATACATCAAAGTTGGTATTAGGACAGAGTTATACACAGCTAGCTTAGCCGTATTAGACAACAGCTCAGTGCGACACAACCCTGCCATACTACCCACAATCCTCCTGCCAGCACTTACTCTTCTATCAATCTCTCCATCTACACTTCCGTCCTCCCGAAACAATCTTCCCAAATATACAAATTCTTTCACTCGTTCCAGCTGTTCTCCTTTTAGGTCAATTCCTTTTGCCTCGTTGCTATCTGTACTACCAAACACCATTACTTTTATCTTGCTCACATTGATTTTCAAATCCATACGACTAGTACTCACTTCCAAACGGTTTAACCTTCTTTGCAAGTCATCTTCGCTATCAGCTAACACCAATGCATCATCCGCATACAACAGCAACCATAACATTATCGTACCCACACTAATTCCATTTTCACCTATACCAGCCAATCTTACGCACTTATCCATAAACACATTAAACAGCCATGGCGACATCACACAACCCTGTCTCACTCCTCGCTTCACTTCAAACCATTCGCTCAAACCACCATTCACCCTCACACACGCTTTACTATCTTCATACATAGATTTTACTGCATTCAGTAATTCATCATTTACACCATACTCGGACAACACTTTCCACAGCATACTTCTATTCACCTTATCATACGCCTTTTCTAAATCTACAAATGCGACAAACAACTTTTTATCAACAGCCAAATGTTTTTCAATCAACTGTTAATATGTATATAGTTCTGTTTTTTAGTTCTGTGGCTTTAAGAGGTACTAAAATCTGTGTCTCAAAAAAATTTCAGAATTTTTGTGAGTCTGCCAAGGTCTACATGTTAATCAAATGGGACTATACATTCATCAGCTGATCCATGTTACCTTACCCTTTAAGTATTATCAAAATATTGTAAAACACGGCTGTAGATTGATCCCCCACTCCTTATTTTTAAACCGATCATGCGACATTTAGTAACTTTATTGCCTTGAGGTTACAAAAAATATTGTCTGATTAAAAATCCAGCACAAAAAGCACTGACAATATGTATTAAAAAATAAATAAAAAAAGGGAAATTTTGAATATATTTTTAGTATTTGTACTCTGAGGCAATATAAATTGAAAGTGTCTGAGTCTTTCGTAAGCTTGCTGACATCTTTTGCAAGTGTACAATTTCTAGTCTACATTGCTCACCTATTGGCAGCATGGGCTGACTCTCACAGTACACTCTGAGACAGTGACCGAAGTCTCCGGTACTTCTCTATCATCTGGGCGATGCAGCCGTGGCTTGTTAGAACGTAGCGAGAGTGTATCAGACCGTAGAGCGCGCATCACTGAGCATGCTCTATCAAGTCAGACTGGTTTGGGTTGTCGTCAAGCTCGTCATCTGAGGATCAATCACAAGTATTACAGAAAAATAGCCAGTCAGGGAGTAAAGGTGGGTAAAAAGAGCCAATCAGAAGGCAGGGTTAGTTGAGGATAGACTCTTATTACAGTGGCAGATTGTTAATAAAGGTAGAGAGAAATTATAATTGTTGCCAACTGTATTTTTTTTTAATTAATATTACCAAAACAGTAATATTTTATTCTGAAAAAAGCAATATTCATACTTATTTATTTTTTCTTTTGAAAGTTTATCCTCATCCTGAACCAAAGGATAGAATTTGCTAAATATTTTAAGCTCATAAATGAGATATTAGAATGTGAAAATTTTAGTGCATGGTCAAAGTACAGTATAGGTAGAAACGAAACAATACGTTGCGAAGATGGGGGGGAAATTTTGTGAACCACGAGTTAGGTACGAAAAAGAATCAAGATAAAAAGTTAATATTTTTCACTGCCAAAACGTGGTATATCTTTTCTAGTTTGCTTCAGTATATGTACAATTTTTTTCACCGTAGCACTGCTTAATTCCAAATACTAGCGTGTTAAAGACAACTACCTCGGGCCACCGTGGCTCGTGTGTGACGTCATGCTGCCAAGCGTTTGGTTGACCACAGAGCAGCCAATGATGGACCATGAACAGCATCATGACGTCATGTGTCATGCTGTCAGGTGATTGGTCGACTTAAAAGAGGCACGAACTGCAAGTTGCAAAAAGTTGCAGCGCCACTCACAGATGGCGAGGATCAATGTAAGGGAAAGTCGCCTATAGAGTCTGCGGGGATTTTAGGGATTCCTTGCTACATCAGAGGTGCCTGTTTTCCCGAGACTTCAGATGAGCGTAGTATGCATAATATATGCATAAGAGTCAGAAAATCCCAAACGACGATTCGTCCATCATTATAGCCCATGGCACAGCCAACAGAGTGCCTCTCTTGTTGAAGGCACAAGACAAAGCAAAAGGGATATTCAGTCCAGAGCCCCATCGAACTCCTGCCAACCATCAATCAATCAGTACTGCTTGATTTAAAAAAAAACAACATATTTTCTATATAGCAAAAAACTTTAGTTTTCTAGCCAATATTATTCAAATGGATGATTTTCATCAAGACCAAAGTCTCAGCACAGACAATCAGACACATGACCTTATGGGCCGATAAGCCGTGCGAGGCTGTGTATCGGTGGAGGGGGACATATTACGAGATAATTTAAGGGGAAAAAAACAGTCTCTGCAACAATGTACTGGATATGAATAGTATGTATATATGTACAAAGGAATACATGGCGTAAGTACGGTCTTTGCATTATTAAGTGGAAACCTTTAAAAGTCGTTCTGCGTGTGAGCTCGAATGACCACTATAATACGGTCAAGTCCGTGCCTCTTAATGCCAGATTCGACAACACTGTATACGACGTAATATTGTTTCAAAGAATAGCAACACAATTTAATCAGAGAGAGGAATTTGATAAAAATAAAGTGATTGCACAGGCGAAAGAAGTGTTACGCCTGTCCCAACTCCTCACGGCCTAGTGCTCTCTATACTATGCATTCTCTTTTGCAGTGTTGCTTAACCTATATAGGCTTATGTATTTCACACCCAGGATGGGTCCTTTAAACTTCAAAAGAGTGAAAACAGCAAACTTGACAAAACCAAAACTTTTAATTTTAGCTCCATCATGCTGAAAACACCTGACCCCATGTAATTCGACCCAAGGAGTTCAAATATGAAAGAATTTTGATGATTCAATCACAAACAAAAAAGCCGGATTTTGAGGCCTTAATGGCAATGAAGACAATGTAATGATTAACGAGAAATGCCAATCAAAAAATGAAATTAAAATTATCTATAGTATTTCATTTTTCATTACTTAAAATAATATGAAATGACTTTTAAGTTTATTAGACCCGATAAGATAACAGAAATTAGTCAAAATTTCTTGGCGTTAACTATATAGTGTTTACTAATGGTTATATTTATTCACTATTATGGTGGAAAGGGCACCCAGTCTAGCCTTGGGTAGTTGACATAAAAAAAAATGTTAAGTGACATATATATTAAAAAGGTTTCTTAATCACACAACAGGCAAGCCCAATAACATATGATTTAAAAGAAATAAATGGTTTTTTGCAGTGGATAAAACTGGCCCAAGATTTCCCTTGTATGGCATGAGCAACTTCAACCACAGTCAGGATTAGCCGGAGCAATGTCAAGCCTACACACTGTTCCTAATGGAAACTTCAAGTGTCCCCGGAGGGAAAATTTTCTCCAAATGCCTCCAAGCTAAATAATTTGAATTTTTTCTTGGTAACCTTTAACGCTATGAATTTGAAACCATCTCTTACCCCACCATTTATATATTAAGGATCCATTGATAAAGATCCAAGAACTTATTTTCCCAAATTTCTTTATTGCTAAAAAAGCAATTTCGAGGTTTTTTACATAGGTTTGGATACGATGGTGGGATCACCACAAAATTAGCTTACTTGAAGCCTCTATTATAACTGTAATTACTATAACATTTTGAGAATTTTTTTAGAGAAAAATGAGTTCTTGATTCATTATCAGAAGACCACTAACTGGAGATGTTTTCAAATTCATAGCTTTAATAGTTAGCAAGAAAAAATTCAACTTTTCTAACATGGTGGTGTATGGAGAAAATTTTGGCCTCTATACAATTTCTAGCAACATCAGCAGCACAGTAAAGGACACGGAAGCGCCATAACTCAGAAAGCAAGAGCACTCAAAGTGAATTTACAATGTGCTAGTCCTCCTCCCTTTCAAGATGGACCTTAGCAACACAAATGAGCATCGCGAGGCGCACTCATTTGAAGCCTCTATAAAAGGAGAGGGTCTAAAAGGGATGTGGGTTCAAACCTGACCTCAGCAAAAAAAATTTAACAATATTTTTTGGACCAAATTCTGAGCAACACAAATTTGCCACCTTTATCTACTACTTTAACTGAAAGAAAAGGACAGAAAAGATACATGAAAACTCAAATCATCGAAAGATGATAAATGCAAATTCCAGAGAGGTCAGAGAAAATTATTGCTTTATCCATTTCTGCAAACAATTTTTTTTAAGCAATTGAATTGAATCACACAACGCTGAAAAAAAAAAAAAAAATGCAAGGAGTAACAATCATGTTTTTTCAAAGAGACTGCTAGGAAACAAAGAGATTGCTAGGAAACTAATAACTAATTAATATTATTATAATATTAGTATATTATAAATATTATTAATATCAATATATTCATGCATACATGAAAATGGGACGCCGCAAAGGGAAAATTTCCACATAAAACCTTATAAGTTACATTATGTGATCATAATCCTAGCAGCATTGTGCCTCTAATATATGAGCATTAGCTCATAAAAGAAATTCTAAATCCTCTGCATATTTGAAAAAATAATTATTTAAATATCTAATGGAAAGTTTTTAAAAAAAAAAGTTAATACCCTTGACACCATATTACCCTTTCGGGTGTGGCCAGGCCGATATTTAGCCTTGTCAGTAAGAGTTATCTTGCAACCATGCTGGGGCTTACCAGGCTCCCAGAACCCTTTCCTGCACTCTTCTGGGCTCCTACTACCAGATCTGTGTAGCCTGCAGTGGCAGTGCAATACTGCAGGGCAGCGGAGTATATAGACAGCTAGCCGTAAGCTGCCTTCCTCCTACCAACTCTATAATCTAGTAATCAGTCACACTCATCCCAAGTCACGAAAAGTCTGCCGTGTTCGGGAATCGAACCGGGGACCTCTCGGACCAGAGCCAGGAGAACTACCACTACACTAAAGAGCAGTTATCTCTGTGGAAAGTTTGTTCTATAGAATTAAAGAATTTTACAAAAAGAGTAATTTGCTACTTGGCTGACTGTAGTTATTAGTGTAGAGTAAAAACTTGTTATTACGTGAAGTCAAGGGATCCACAAAATTATTAGGTTCACCTTATATCAAGTTTTTCCGATACAATGCTAAAACTACTTTTTATGAGACCGCAATCTCTTTTACTCAAAATCAAGTTTTACCTAACGACAAGTTGTGTAATAACAAGTTTTTACTGTACACAGTCTTTGGATGGTGCTACTGACCTGCATAGTTGGTGATGTCAAGGGCGCTCTCCTTCAGCTAGGTCAGACCTCGAGACCCAGGGACCGCAGGGAGGGTCGCAGCCGGGCTTGAATTCACACAACCTGAAAATAAATGAAAATAAAAATTATTGACATCATAACAAAAGGTCTATCAGCCATAATAAGCAAAATACAGCTAGTACATAAAAATGTAAGTAACTTAAGGGGAAGGTAACACGGATCAGCTGATGAGCTGATCGATGTTGTCCCATTTGATTACCATGTAAACCTTAGCAGATACACAAAAATTCTGATATTTTTTTGAAAGATAGATTTTAGTGCCTAAAAGCCACAGAAAAAAGTTAAAAACAATTTATTCTTCAATGTGTATATTATAAATTTTTTAATTCATTTTTTTAGTTTGTCTCTTCATGGTTTCCCACAATTTATTAAAAAAAAATAGGCTCAGTAATTGTTTTGAAATTTTTTCTGTGGCTTTTAGGTACTAAAATCTGTGTCTAAAAAAAATTTCAGAATTTTTGTGAGTCTGCTAAGGTTTACATGTTCATCAAATGGGACTATACATTGATCAGCTGATCCGTGTTACCTCCCACTTAAATATTTTTACAAGGCTGTAAATTGATTCCCCACTCCTTATTGTTAAACCAACCATGCAACATTTAGTAACTTTCCTTGTAAAAAGGAATTATACTTATTACAAATTAATTAAGTATAATTCCTATGCTTAATTCGCCTAATTTAGTATAATTTCTGAATGATTAATATACTAAATTACATGATTATAATTATACTAGTTTAATTTTATTATACTAAATTATAGAAATAGTTACCTCTTTAAATCATTTTGAGGCAATCATATAGGGTTCAATATATATGTCACTTATTTTTTTTACTTTGGAAAAATGCTTTTCTATAATTTAGTATAATAAAATAAAAACTAGTATAATTAATCTGTAATTTAGTATATTAATCATTCAGAAATTATACTAAATTAGGCGAATTAAGCATAGGAATTATACTTCATTAATTTGTAATAGTATAATTCCTTTTTATTATACAAGGGTTTATTGCCTTGAGGTTACAAAAAATATTGTCTGATTAATAATCCAGCACAAAAAACACTGACAATTAATATTAAAAAATAAATAAAAAAGGGAAATTTATAATATATAATATATTCAGTAAGAATTTAAGAATAACATTGTTATAAATGAAGATGGCTGTGCCTTTTAGTCAAATCTGCATATCCCCCCCCCCCACATAAAAACTAATTTCTCAAAATACATGAAATTAAACTAACTAACTAATAATTTATCTAATTAACTCTAGATTCAGTCCTTGGGGTGGACAGTTATTAAATTAATTTGTATTTGTTCCTACAATTTTGATGAAAATTCTAGTATGTGTACAAAAGATGCATAAAACAAATCTAAAACAATTATAATCATATTATCATATTAAGAGGTTGAGAATGGCAGGCAATGAAATGCCCGTGTTGAAGGATGACTTGGGTACTTATGTTACGGAGGTGGAGAAGGCTAATGCATGTGCACGGCAGTATCAGTCTGTTTTTCAGGATACTGTAAATCGTGGGGCTGGAAGTGATGATTTTCAAGCGGCAGGGGTGGAGCAGGGAGTTGAGGGTGAGAGACGGGCTAGTACAAACCTAGGTAGGAAGTTTAGGGTGAGATTTAAGGATGTGAGGAGAGCTTTGATGTCTTTGGTGAAGGGCAAAGCGTCAGGTCCTGATGATATTTCATGTTCATTTTTGAAATTAAATGTTGGCTTACATTGCAGGTATCTGGTTCATTTATTTAGGGTCATCTTAGCAGCAGGTAAGATACCTGATGGTTGGCGGGAGGCTTGGGTTATTCCAATACATAAGGGAGGTTCGAAATGTGATGCCAAGAATTATAGGCCAGTTAGTTTGACCTCAGTGGTGTCAAAGGTGTTGGAGAAGGTTGTAGTGAAATTTGTCATGCAGGAGTTGGAGGAATCAAGTTTCTTTGGAGGGCAGCAGCATGGTTTTCGTAAGCATTTTTCTTGTGAAACACAGTTAGCTGGGTTAGTGCAGGAGTTGTCTGATGTGTTGGATGCTGGGGGAGAGATGCATGCGATTTTTCTGGATTTTGAAAAAGCTTTTGATAAGGTGCCTCATAGGGAGTTGGTAAATAAGGTTCGGCACTGCATTGGAGATGAGGCGTTGGTGTCGCTGATTGAGGATTTTCTAAGGGATAGGGTGCAGAGAGTTAGGGTTGGAGCTGCGTTTTCAGACCATGTTAGAGTATCGTCAGGGGTTCCCCAGGGCAGTGTCTTGGGTCCTTTATTATTTCTGATTTATATAGAGGATTTGCCAAGAGGAGTGAAGTCGAAGGTGAGACTGTTTGCAGATGACAGTGTTGTGTATAGGAAGGTGGAAAGTGAGGATGACGTTGTTGAACTTCAGCAGGATCTTGATATTTTGCAAGGGTGGGTTGATGATAATGGGATGAAGTTGAATGTGGCGAAGTGTTGTGTGGTTGTGTTTGGCAGGAAAAGGACAAGGAGGGTGTTGCAGTATATATTGGGGGGTGAAGTTTTGAAAGAAGTTGAGAAGTACAAGTATTTGGGTGTGGTGTTGCACAGAAAATTGATGTGGAATGAACATATAAAGTATGTTACTTCTAAGAGTAGAAAGTTCTTGGAGTTTGTTATGAGAAATCTGAAGGGAGCTAGTATGTTCGTGAGAGATAGCGCTTATAGAGCCATGGTGAGACCGATGCTTGAGTATGGATGCAGTGTTTGGGATCCATACAGGAATGTTGGGGTGAAGGAGTTGGAGAAGGTGCAGAGAAGAGCAGCGAGAAGAGTTATGGGGTGTATGGGAAGATGGAAGTTGGTGGGAGATGGAAAGGAGGTCAGAAAAGAGTTTGAGAGTGTAACTGCGATGATTGATAAGTTAGGGTGGGAGTTGCTGGAGGAGAGAAGGAGAAATTGTAGACTTGGTGTTATGTATAAAATAACAAGAAATAGTGAGGGTTGGAGGGAGTTGAGCTCTCGTATTAAGAGAGGTGTTTACATTGGAAGGAGTGATCACAGTTGGAAGTTGGATTTTGTCGGCAGTAGAAGTGATGTGGGAAAATATTCCTTCATTAACAGGACTGTAAGAGAGTGGAATTTGCTGAAGGCAGAAGTTGTTGAAGCGGAGAGTTATGAGTTGTTTAAGAGGGTTTTGAGACAAGCAAACCCTTCGCGAGCCACCGTGGCGTAGCCACATTTGCCGCGTTGATTTTATTATTATTATTATTATTAATCTATTAAAGAAAAAATTAAAATGTTTCGGAGTTTACATTTTCATGACAGAGAAAACGTAAAGTCTCTTTCATGTAGAGGTTTAGAGAACTCGCTCTTAATTTTAAAGACCAAGTCATCACAGAATTAAGGTTCAGTAGCACTTTAATAGACTCTTGACAACAAGCTAGTTCCATTGGACTGGCTACTGAACCTTCTATGACAATTCCTTCCATGGATAACAAAGAAAGAATCATCATAGAAGGTTCAGTAGCCAGTTCTATAGACTCCTGACAACGAGCTAGTTTCATTGGACTGGCAGCTGAACCTTCTATGACAATTTCTTCCATGGATAACAAAGAAAGAGTCATCACAGAAGGTTCAGTAGCCACTATAATAGCCTCCTGACAACAAGCTAGTTCCGTTGGACTGGCTACTGAACCTTCTACAATGACTCTTTCTTTGTCATCCATGGAAGGGATTAATTGTCATATTAGGTTCAGTAGCCAGTCCAATAGACTCCTGACAACAAATTGGTTTGATTGGATTGGCTACTGAACCTTCCGTCACAATTAATTCCTTCCATGAATAAGATAGACATAGTAAACAATGCTTTGTTACAACCATTGCAAGTAGAAGACTGTTTAAAATACTTTCCACACACACAAAAAAAAAAAAAAAAAAAGAAACATACCTTTTTACATCTCTCTGTATTTCGAACTCTCCCCAGACATCTCATACAGTAGCCAGTCAATTCAGTATACATGACTGCTGAATTAATTAATATCAATGCTCTCCATACTAAATTATTGTTGACACGGTTAGAGTATATGCTGCCGGGTTTCATGAAGTTAAAAAAGTTCTAATACATCATGTTTGTGTTTGCATGTTATATAATCTGTAAACAAAACAGAAAAATTAAAATTATTTTCTTTCACAATTTATTAAGTATAATAACAGATTTCAGAATATTAAGTGAAAACTCTGCCTTATCCTATAGGTGGACGTCGTCGAATCTACACATCATATTCTACCTGTTAATTCTGGTTTATTTTATGAGTATCATACGCTGTATCACGTAATATATGTACCGGTATCATACAGTATTCTATCATGATTTTATTTGTTTCACTACAGCTAGTATGTATACTTCAATAAAAAAAACTATTACTGCAAAATACATTAGACAGCTAGTCACCAAGTGGGTTTAGAGTATATAATCAACATTCGCATCATTTTTTTCCACGCGTGATGCATCCGTGCGAAGTCGCAGTTCAAAGAAATTTAGTCCTTGATAACGTCACGAAGTCCTTGATGACGTCACAACTCAATGCTAATCGGTGCTAGCTGTGAGTTGTGACGTCAGCAAGGACTATCTTTACAGCGCGACTTCGCACAGATGCACCGCGCGCAGGTAAAAATAATACGAATGTTGATTATAAACTTGAGCAACACTTAATGTCTGTCTAATTTGTAATTTGAGGCCTGTATATCTTTAAAATTTAAAATGGTACGGGGTACTGTATGCATTTATGCATATACTGCAGAAGCTTGTAATTAATGATTATACATATACATACATACATACATACATACATATACATACATATAATTATATTCAGTGATAAAAGTGTGGCGCGCGGAACGGTCTGGAACGCCGTTCCGGTAAAAAAAAAAAAAAAAATAGGCGAAACGCAGTTCCACCTGGGAAGGGTGGGCCAAATTGATAGAAACTTGCATATTATTCTTAAAAATATAAAAATAAAACAAAATATTGTTTTAAGAAAATTTAAAATTTTCAGAAAAAATTACTCACTTCGCTCGATCGCATTTCACGGTCTTCTTCTTAAAACGATAAAATGCATAATTATAATTATGCATTTTATCGTATATATATACAGTGTGTATACATCTCATGTGTAAAGAATGCAAGCACCAAGTTCAAAAAGCTCTCTTGTATAATCAGTGATTTCTTTTCTTTTTTTCCTTATTCTTCTTAATATTTCTTATTATTTTTTTTGCAATAATATATATAATAATAATAATAATAATATATATATATATATATATATATATACGTAAAAAAAACATAAATTTACATTGTTAATACTTTCAGCAAATGCAATAAAAAGAGGGCACATTCGGCTTTGACTTCTTGCTGCGCAACAAATATTAACGTATTACTCGTATTTGACCAACACCAATAAATCCAATACCCTATATAAATTATTTATTGAACACAAAAACAGTGTACAAAAGAATAAATTCAATAAGAACTTCAAAAATAAAAGAAACGACACCAGCTGAATATCGAGCTTATCAGTAAAATAAAGTTTTGGTGCATGAGTGTTTTGTACTTCTCGAATCTGTACAAAAAACTTTCAATGAATTACATTAATTTTTTCATAACTCGTCGATCTCAAAATTCTAAAGACGTGTTCATAACAGCTAGCAACTGGAGCTCCTAGGGGACCAAACTTTTTATAATTTTTGGACCCATGATCGATTCAGGAATAAAAAAAAAATAAATCCCAAAAAATATTTAAATTTACATAAGATTTTAAAATTTAACTACAAATTTGGGGAGACAACAACAAGTTGTGGAAATTAATTTCTGTTTCGTGACAAACTGAATGGATTTTACATTACAATCATTACATTGCAAAATTAATTCGAGGTCTTCTATCTATCCAAGTATGCATTAATTGCAATAAGAAAAAAATTATGCAAGTTTGATAGCATTCAAATTTTATCTACTACTTTTCTTTGCTAATACTTTAACTGCAGATATTTATCAAAATTTCAACTGTACTTTATACCAAATATGTAATTTAATGTAAAAAAAAAAAAAACGCAAACTGCGATACGCCTCTTTTTAAAAAAATCTCGCCTGCGAGCCCCCAAATGTTGTACAGTAATCTTGATCCCGGTCTGTATGCTACTTGACTTGCATTCCGGCAAAATCGCGTAACCTCTACCCACTTTTACCACTGATTATAATATTAAAAAGTCATAATTATTTTTGATATAATATAGCTGCTGGCAGCTACAGTATCATAATTATGTGGTACTGTATCATTTTTAAGAGTTTTTGATGAAGTGAAGATGAAATTAATTTACATCAGATAATTAATATTTTCATTAAGAATACCCAAAACAACCCTTATATATTATAAACAATCAAAACACTGCAATATGTGCAAAATGAAAAAAAGGGAGAAACAACATACATTTCTTACCAACATAATTTAGGCTTCCTCTTCATCCACACTCGAATTTAATTCTTCCAGACATAACTATAATATTGTTCTCCTGAACACAATTTTCATTATAACAGCACTGAGCAGAAACGCACGAAAACATAAAATTTAGAAAATAATTTTCTAAATGCCCTCAAAACGCCATTTTAAAACACATGTTCGCATTCGCGGATTTCGCCGCCAATTTCAGATTAGTTCGTTGTATTAAGCGGCACGTGTCAGATGGCAGCACTAAGCCACTAAGCAGTACTTGACAGCCGCCTAAATCGCTGATTGGTTCTCATTTCGACCAATCACAAACCAATATTTTATTGCGCCACTGAAAAGTGAAAAACAGGTGAAAAAACGTGTCTGTCTGAAATCCGGCCTCTGAAAAAATGTAAACCGCCGTTCGGGCCGCAAATTAAATTTCCAATTAGCTATTCATACTATCGATTTATGTCCCTAAAAATACTAAAAAAAGATGCGAGAATTAATAATTTTAATAATATTATAAACGAGACCCCCGGATTGCAAATATTAAAAACTTATATAGCCACGCGCGTCTCGTCCTCTCGAATCTGATCGAAAATTAATGCATGAACTGCAATTTACAAAAAGTTTGATTCCAACGAAATTAAAATAAAATTTCGTACTTACTACTTGAAGTCCTCATCGATCTGCCTCGTTGTTAACCTTACCTTAAGCTTCATAAATTCAGAACATTAAGCTTGATGAAGTCATTAATATATACGCATTGATCATGCATGAATGCGAGTTACAAAATTAACATATTCGGAATAATTTTGAAGAAAAAAATGAAATTAATTACTAAATCTCACCAAATAAGTTTCATAATTAATTTAACAATGTTCTAATTACAATTTACAGTAAAAAATCACGATAAAATCCACAATTATCACAGCTCGAGAAAATGCATTTGCATGGCGCGTCCCAGAAATGCCGAAAATGCTAAACCTTAATGCTAGGTGGCAGCACTAAACATTACAGATTTTGTAATCCTAGATCGCTGATTGGTTTACTCTGACCAATCACAAACCATTATATTTTATCGCGCCAACGGCGCCACTGAAAAAACGTGTTTGAAAATGTTTATAAACCATTCGGACCAAAATTAAAATTTAATTGATAAGGAATTAGGGCTATTCATACTATCGATATAATATATATCCCTCCATATATTGAAAAACATGCGAGAATTTATAATTTTAATAATAAACAAGACATGGATTGGAAAGTAAAAAGATTTCTACGTGACGCAAATGATCAGGAGAATTAAGGCTTATTTATTTATTATATTTTCCTTCAAAACAAGATACAAAAACGTTGAACAAAGGTAGGAAACCCAAGAAAATCCAATAAGGATTATGAAAAACCAGGGGTTTAACATGGACACCCAACAACAATCATAATTTAACATATTAATTAATACTTGTCAAAAAAATAACAGAAAACAATTACAATAAAATATAATAACATATTATATTTACATAGTAAATATATAGTATGTACCATAGTAAAATTTACAGGAAGTGTTCGTGAGCACTTCCTGTAAATTTTACTATGATTGATTATGCATGTAAATATGTTATTATATTTTATTGTAATTGTTTTTGTTTTCTGTTATTTTTTTGACAAAAGTATTATGTTATTATATGATTGCATGGGTGCCCATGCTAAACCCCTGGTTTTTCATAATCCTTATTGGATTCTCTTGGGTTTCCTACCTTTGTTCAACGTTTTTGTATCTTATTCGAAGGAAAATATAATAAATAAATAAATAAATAAATAAATAAATAAATAAATAAATAAATGTGAATACATTAATTCATTATAATACAGTATATTATATATATATAATATATATATATATATATATATAATATATACATTGAATATCAGTTGGTAAACTATAATTAATGTTAAATTGTAGGTATCAAACCTGCATTTAAGCCACTTTTAATGTTCTCTTAATTAAGTTCTCTAAATTGCTACATAGCTCAATCGGTGGATCGCGCATCATGATATATAATATTATAATAGATTTTGTGAGAGCTAGCTAGATCCGAGGTTCAAAGCCCGGTGTAGACCTTTCTTTAATTTTCTCCAGAATATGGTTTGATACTGGTATAATGCAATAATCAGATGGCAATAAAACAATTAATGATCATTAATTCGTGATCGTACAGAAGTAAGAAATACAACAGAAAAATATTTTCAATTAATTAAGATACCTTAATTGTGTCCAAGTGGTAGACCATTCAGCAGTGACTCTTAGAGACCTCCGTGACATATATGGCCAGAGGTTTGAGGAGCAGATTTTAGTGGAGTCCAAACTGCCCATGCAGCCAGCGAGAGCCATGCCCGTGCGATGCAGCCACACTTCGACCCCGCGAAACTCTGCTCATGCAGGCCCTCAAATCTTTGGTCATACGTCACGTACGTATTAGGTCTCTGGTGGTAGAGATGATTATGAGGGGATGATTATGAGGGGATTAATTATGTGAGGTTATATATAGCCAGCAGATACTATTCATCTGCACCCCCTGGTATTCTATAACTTTTAGGTACTATCGTCACGGAGAAGTATAGGGCTGGACAGCCCTCTGCCATGGTCTGAAAAAAACTAGTCATGATCATGTTCATATATGGCATAAATCACTTATTAAAATTTTACAATTTCTTACCATATTATACTTATAAAAAAAAATACAAAAGAGAAAATATCATTTTTTAAGTATGCAATTTTCACGTATTTAGGTTTTATTTCAATTAATTAAACACACTGAAGTATATAAAAATGAAAAGACATATATGTCAAGAATTTAGTTTATAGCAGTGAGAGCACATCAAATACTACTTATCCTTGTATAATTTAAATTTATTTGGGGGTCACAATTAATATTATAATTTAAATACATGAATTTGCTGCAGGAGAGCTAAAAATATATCTCTTAATGTGAATAAATATAATAAATATAAAGCAGCTAGGACATATGAAGTCCCTAAAAAATATTATTATAGCAAAAAGATTTTACATCATTTAACACATTAATGTACATATATAAAATAAATAAATTAATGCACATTAATGTTCCAAATATGAATTAAAAATAAATCAGTAGCCTATATAAACAACAACAATTAAGTCTCACAAGTTGTAAGTGCGGTTTTGTGCTTCAAGTTTCACGACTCTAGCACATAGCGGAATATTATATATTCAATTCTCGAAATTCGCTTAATTAATTCTTATTAATTTAATTTAATTAAAATAAAATCTTGCATGGACCTTCTAACATTAAAAATTATTTTATTTACATTAATTATTAATATAATATCTACAACATAAATTTATATACCTCTGAAAAAATATTGTTTATATTAATACTTAACTTTTAAGACTGTATTATATATATAAATATATAATCCAATTATAATTTAATATATATTTAATATATATTTAATCCAATTATGATCATTATATATATACAAAAAAAAGCATCAGGAAGCATCAGCTAGTCTGATATATATCAGGGGACATCAGGGTTGTATCAGCCTGATGTCAGGGGGCATCAGGCTGATATCAGGGAACGTACACATCATCAGGCTGATCAAGTTGTCAGGACCATCATTCAGAGGGATATATTTCAGGATTTGTCTGTCCATTTCCTGACATCAGCCTGATAGCGGCCGGCGGCAGATTGCCATGATCTGCAGACCATGCAGCAATTAATTAAGGCATGCCATGGTTTGCTGAGTTATATACTTAATTGTCTTTTCAAATACAGGTTCAAAAGTGATGGTCTGAAATTTTTTTTGTTGATGTAAGGCTTAAAAATGAAATTCCAGTTCGGCACAGTTTGGCTTGGATATGATCTCTGTGCCATAATTATATATCTCTAGATTAATAAAATTCTTATTTCTTAATATTTGGAGTCGGAAGACTCTCAACTGCTCCTGATGATGTAGACGAGCCGTCAGTCTAAATATTTTCTAACAACGGCCGGCAGACTCGCGGGACACAATGTAAAACCATATTGCAGAGGTATAATATATGGCTTCAGACTAATATGTATGTTTGTATAACATAATAATATATGACACGTATATAGCAATTAAATAATTAGCAAAAAGTTTAAACCTTGTAAATTTTGCAGGGGCCGGCCAGGAGATATCACTCACATTATATAATTAATGCTATTAAATTTAGAGGCTAATTTAAAATAATAATATAATTATATTTAAGGTTTTAAAAATAACTCAATTGTTATCTTAACTATATATTAATATTGAAATTTATTTCATTTAATAAAATGAATTCAATACAGCATACAATACACACAGTTATAATATATCAACATTACAAGTTACATATCTTTTAATTAATACTGTCATATCAATACAATTAAAATATAATTTTTTTTCTTTTCTGAATATTTTAAAACCAAACGATACTAAACTCTTGAGACAAACAATGTCATTCATTACTAGATTCATTTTCATTTGAAATTGCAAATACAAACTGTCAAATATGATCTAAAAATATTATTAAATTCTCAAGTCTAACGAGATATTATCATAGGAGGAGGTAGCAGCTTTGTGACCATTAAAATTAATTTGATCGAAACATACAGGAAATATTGTGTGAAATATATATATATATATATATTAATTATATATATATATATATATATATATATATATATATATATATATATATATATATATATATATATATATATATATATATATACATACATATATATATATATATATATATATATATATATATATATATATATATATATATAATATATTATATACACACATATATTATATAATATAAGTATGCTATATTGAATATTTTTATTTTATTTTTTATTTTATTTATTTATTTATTTTTTTTTTTGCATTACCAGAGAAGGGGGAGGGGAGAGTTTAAAGGTCTAAAATATTTTAGTGTTTTTCCTCACTAATATTTAAGTAATAAGGGCTTAAGGTAAGGTAACACGCCCAATGTTAAAAATATTTCCATACGTGAAAGTTATGAAACACATATCTTAAAATGTTATCATCTACATCATCCCCATGCAATCAGCCATCATCAGTAGCTAAAATGTCAGTATAAAAATCCGATCTAATTTTCGAGTTATGAATTTTTAAAGTTTTGACTATTTTAACATGGAAAAATGGAACTTCCATGCTAAATTAGTTAACTTTTAACAAAATTCATAACTCAAGAACTAGATCAAATTTATACACCTGATATTTTAGCTACTGCTAGGGTTATATGTATATATCGTCCCTCGTCCGCAATAATGAGCTATCTGCCTACCAAAATTCAAATGCAATAATGAGCTGTCTGCTTTACCAGGTGAATGCAATTTTAATGTAAAAGGAAAAGCAGACAGCTCATTATTGCATTTGAATTTTGGAAGGCAGATAACTCATTATTGCGGACGAAGGACGATATGTAGCAGAGAATATTTTAAGATATGTTTCATAATTTTCATATGTGTGGGAATTTTTTTAACACTGGGTGTGTTACATACCTTACCCTTAATTTATTTATAAATATACTGTAAAAGTCTTAAAACTTATATACAGTATGTATTACTACGTATGTCAATTTTAAAAATGCCGTAAAAAGTTTTAATATTTAAAAGTTGTTTTTATATTGTATCTATAATATATACAGCAAACTTTCGATTTTGTGAAGTTCAATTTTATGAAATATTCAATATTGTGAAGTGAAATGTCGGTCCTATAGCCGTTTATATAGATAGCACTTTCAATGTTAATACTTTCGATTTTGTGAATTCATGTTTTTTTGTGTCCCTTGAGACTTCATAAAATCGAAAGTTGACTGTAGTTATGTTACACATAGTTTTTTAATTAATATGTGTTTGGACGTGTCTTAAACCATTTCATGCAGAGTGCCTTAATTTCATCGTGATTGAGTGTCTGTATGTTTTGAAAATAACAAATAAAGAATTGATTATATATTTTTGAGGAAATATGCAACAAATTTTCCCAAATTTTCTGGACTATACAGTCAATTATGGTTGTGGGTTGTTTTGACCTCCACCCCCCTCTTAGTAATGCTAGGGTTAAACAAAAATCTGATACATATTGTAGCGATTAAGCTGTGCAGAGCACCTTCATATAAGTACAAATTAAGATAAATATGGATGATGAATTATGAAATTTTCTATTCTGTTCCAATCATTTTACAATTAAAGAACAAAAAATTCTACAGTAATAATAATAATAAATTAAATACAATTCTTTGATTATATACTGTGATGTTATATATAATACAGTATGCTTTGTATAAAAGGGCCACAATATATATAATATAATATAATATAATATAATATAATATAATATAATATAATATAATATAATATAATATAATATAATATAATATAATGAAAGAAGTGTGCGTTACTTGTGCAACAGAAGTGTGGGGATCAGTTGCAGTTGGTCGTAAAGGTGGTAATGCGTTTTGGACTGAGAGAGTGAAGAAGGCGGTAGGGGAGAAAAAATGTGCGTATTTGAGATGGATCGCAGCTAAGAGTGAGAGTGAAAGGAAAGAATTATATGCTGTATACAAGGAAAAGAGAGCAATTGCAAAGTTGGAGGTTAAAAAGAGCAGAGAAGATGTTAAAAGGACAACTGAGGAGAAAATGCAGAAGGATTTTGAGAGCAATAAAAAATTATATTGAAAGATGGTGAATGAAGTAAGGAAAGGAAGTGTTCAAAATGTTAGTGGTGTGAAAAACTCAGAGGGTGAAATTGTGTGGGACGAATGCGAGAGCAGAGAATGTTGGCGGAAGTATTTTATGGAGTTGTTTCAGGAGGAGGATGATGAAGTGAATGAAGATATGGACGGGTTAGAGGGTATGAATGAGGTGGACACATCAGAGGAGAATGGAATCGAGGAAGGAATGAGTATGAAAGAATTACAAGGAATTGTGTGCAAGTTGAAAAATGGAAAATCTGCGGGAGTGGACGGTGTAACAAGTGAAATGCTGAAGTATGGAAGCCCGTGGTTGATGAAGCGTTTTCTTGAGTTATGTCAAGTGTACGTGTGTTACAAATGTGGGAGAGTACCAGAAGATTGGAAGTGTGCTGTAATTGTTCCATTTTACAAGGGAAAGGGAGATAAGTATGAATGTAAAAATCATAGAGGAATTAGTTTACTAAGTATACCAGGAAAAGTGTATGGTAGGTGGGTGATTGGGAGAGTGCAAAGAGTTACACAGGAAAAGATCTGGGAGGTGCAGTGTGGTTTCATGCCGGGCAGAGGCTGCACAGACCAGCTCTTTACTGTGCAACAGTTGATTGAAAAATATTTGGCTGTTGATAAAAAGTTGTTTGTCGCATTTGTAGATTTAGAAAAGGCGTATGATAAGGTGAATAGAAGTATGCTGTGGAAAGTGTTGTCCGAGTATGGTGTAAATGATGAATTGCTGAATGCAGTAAAATCTATGTATGAAGGTAGTAAAGCGTGTGTGAGAGGGTGAATGGTAGTGGTTTGAGTGAATGGTTTGAAGTGAAGCGAGGAGTGAGACAGGGTTGTGTGATGTTGCCATGGCTGTTTAATGTGTTTATGGATAAGTGTGTAAGATTGGCTGGTATAGGTGAAAATGGAATTAGTGTGGGTACGATAATGTTATGGTTGCTGTTGTATGCGTATGATGCATTGGTGTTAGCTGATAGCGAAGATGACTTGCAAAGAAGGTTAAACCGTTTGGAAGTGAGTACTAGTCGTATGGATTTGAAAATCAATGTGAGCAAGACAAAAGTAATGGTGTTTGGTAGTACAGATAGCAACGAGGCAAAAGGAATTGACCTAAAAGGAGAACAGCTGGAACGTGTGAAAGTATGGCAGGGTTGTGTCGCACTGAGCTGTTGTCTAATATGGCTAAGCTAGCTGTGTATAACTCTGTCCTAATACCAACTTTGATGTATGGATCTGAAGTATGGGTGTGTCAAACTAAGCATAGAAGTAAGTTGAATGCTGTTGGTATGAGTTTTTTAAGGAATATGTGTGGTAAAACTAGGATGGATAGAGTGAGAAACACATGGGTGATGAATGAGTGTGGAGTGAAAGAAAGCGTAATTGAAAAGTATGAACGAAGTACACTACGTTGGTTTGGACATGTTGAGAGAATGGGTGATGAACGAATTGCAAAACAGGTGTTTAAAGGTAGTGTACAAGGCATGAAAGGATTAGGTAGACCTAAAAAGGTTTGGATGGATGTGATTGCAGAATGTTTGAAGAACAGAAGTGTTAAAAGTACACAGTGTAATAGAGAGTGCAGAAGGCAAAAGAGTGTTATGAGTATTTCTGAAGCAAGTGGAGTATGCAAGAATCGAGTGTTTTGGAGAGCAATTTGTAGACGGCCGAGGTAATAATGCTGCTGGCTTACCCCGTAAAGGGATATGGCGTCATGTTATGTATGTATGTAATATAATATTTTTTCATTGAATAATAAAAATATAAAAAAAAAACAACCAAGCTACCTGAATCTTAATTGGAAATAATAATAATAAAAAAAAAAAGATTATGTTTGAGTGCAAGTGGTAAAGTACATGATTTGATACACTTGAAAACTATGTGACGCTGCTTGACTTTAAGGGTAAGATAACACGAACAATCGATTGTTGTAGTCCCATTTGATTAACATGTAAACCTTAGCAACCTCATAATAATTCTGAATTTTTTTTGAGAGACAGTTCTTAGCACCAAAAAAATGTGGAAAACATTTCAAAACAATCGGACGATCCAATTTTTTTAAATGAATTTTTTAAATTTTCAGTATAGGGCTTTCCCATGGAGACCTAAACTAAGAAATTAATTTAAAAAAATTGGATCTTCCGATTGTTTTGAAATTTTTCCATATTTTTTTGGTGCCAAGAACTGCTCTCAAAAAAAATTCAGAATCATTATTGAATTGTACACATGTAATGTTGATACTCATTTGTATAATACAAGAAACAAAGATAAAGTTATTACAGAAAGACATAACTCTGCTCAGTTCGAGAAAAGTTCTTTTTATCAAACTGCAAAAATTTATGATTTCTTGCCAAATAGTATCAAAAATATTGAAAGTGACGTTGTTTTTAAAAAAAGTTTAAAAAAGATATTGATTGAAAAAGAGTTCTATTCAGTGAAATCATATTTTAGTAACAAAATTAGTGAAAGTGTTATGATTAATGTACCTGTTAATAATTGACTTTTTTATTATTGTATTTATAAATGGTTAAAATTTATATCGATTATGCAATGTTTTATGTTTTGTTTTCAGCGTCTGACGTGAACCATGTTGTATGTACAACCAGTTGTTCCAAAATAAAAATAAAATAAATAAAATAAAATTATGAGGTTGCTAAGGTTTGCATGTATGTTAATCAAATGGGACTACAACAATCGATTGTTCGTGTTATCTTACCCTTAAGATATAAAATAAATTTCAATTACTGCCCATTATAGTTAATGAAACTGGAAGTGAATAAGGTGTGAAATTAATTTCATAAAAGCCTTGAAACGTTGAACAGAGGTTCACCTTTTTAATGCATACTTTGACAAGTTTTTTATCAACAGCAAAAAGCCTTGCATTTTTATTCAGGAACAACCTTACAAATTTTTTCAGGCTGTAAAATAAAGAAATTGATGTTTATATTTGGGGGGAAAGAGAGAGAGAGAGAGAGAGAGAGAGAGAGAGAGAGAGAGAGAGAGAGAGAGAGAGAGAGAGAGAGAGAGAGAGAGAGAGAGAGAGAGAGAGAGAGAGAGAGAGAGAGAGAGAGAGAGAGAGAGAGAGAGAGAGAGAGAGAGAGAGAGAGAGAGAGAGAGAGAGAGAGAGAGAGACAGAGACAGAGACAGAGAGAGAGAGACAGAGACAGAGAGGAAAATAAGGAGCATGCTGTTTAAAAAAATTGAATTTAAAAAAATGTGTGTGATATTGCACCCTTTTGCTGTGATCCGATAAACAAGGAATGGCAAACCTACATTGACCTTCAAAGTGACAATATATTGGACATACATGTGTGCTACATAAATCAATAAGAGTTATATGTTACTTTTTAACACATACTGTAATTATGTAAAAAACTGATGATTATAAGTCACATTGCAAGTAGCAGTTTGAAAATATTCACACATGCAGGCTTTAAATTACTTCTTTATTCATAATGATAAAAACTGTGTTAAATATGTACTGTCTGCACACACCAAACCACATATTATACATTTATTTTATCTTACTACAAAATAAATGAATGGCAATACACACCGATGATTAAATGCTTTGTAATTGACAATAAGCAATACATAATATAAAACTATAATTAAGATAAAACAGAATCATGTCATGGATTGAATTATATTTTTTAAATACTTGGTGAAGGATTACTTACACATTCATCCAAACACACAAATAAGAAATGAATCGTTATTGTTTGCTTTCTTATTTGTTACAGCAGTGCTATTTAAGGGTAAGGTAACGCCACCAATGTTAAAAAAACTCCCTCTCACAAAAATTCTGAAAAAAATTTAAAATGTTCTCCTCTACACCCCCTATCAGTAGCTAAAATATCAGGTATACAAATAGGATCTAGTTTTTGAGTTATGAATTTTTAAAGTTGACCAATTTAACATGGGAGTTTCATTTCTCCATGTTAAAGCAGTGAACTTTAAAATTTTATAACTCAAAAACTAGATCGTATTTGTATACCTGATATTTTAGGTACTGATAGGGGGTATAGAGGAGAACATTTTAAATTTTTTTCAGAATTTTTGTGAGAGGGATTTTTTTTAACATTGGTGGCGTTACCTTATATACCCTTAAGTGTTATTATTATGTTTGCAAAAAATAACATATCTGCAGTGCATGCATGTGATCATTTGACTTAACTGTATACATTTTTTTATTTAAAGACATAGATAGTACAAACAATTTAATGCAATAAAAATCTTCCTGATTCTACTCTCATGCACTGATACTTTTACCATTAACTTTATTTCACCACATTATTTTTTTAATTTTGCATGTTCTCTGTATTTGTGTCATAATGTCATAATAGAAAATTTCAGTCTAAATTTTAAGCATTTTCGAAACAAAAGTTCCACTGTTAAAAATAAATGCTAACCAATGCCAAGCTAGTAACAAGTATTAGTTAAAAGTTAAAGTAACAATAGTTCTAAAAAAGAATATAATTAAATGTAAAAAAAAAAAAAAAAAGTTTGTATATTCATATATAGGATTCGAGACTCTTCTGTGCACAATGTTTTTAAAAAAAAAAAAAAAAAAAAAACTTGTCGTGTACGTAGCTGGATTGTTGCGTGACATGTTCTAAATTTTGCTCACCAGGCACCGGTGGCAAGGGATCTTTGTTTAACATGTTTAAAATAGGACTTTCGGGAATTAACATGAAAATGTCATCTCAAAAATAGTTCATTACAAGTAAAAAAAAAAAAAAAAAAAAAATCATTATTACGTACCACATGGATCAAGGCACTAGAATAATAAAAATAAATAATTAACAAATGTAAAGTCCCTGTCTATTTTTCAAATGCATTGAAGATATGACACGGCGGCAGAGATATATAGGCGTCATTATATTCATGAGGTAATGTCATGTGGGACTCAACTGACTCCAGCAATAAATCAAAATGGAGATTATCACATTTTTCCTGCTATAGTATATAAAAATTTACGTTCAGATCAAATTACAAAGGTAAATAAAATTTTGTTTTCACTTCAACTAACAAATGGACACTAGACCAGCTAGTATCAGTGGCCAAGAGGTATATGCGAGCTTTCAGGATCTTTAGAATACAGAATCCTATATACATTGCATGTGTAATAGGCCCTTCCTATTACTTTATATGTTCGATGGGTTGCTGGAGTAATTATCACAATTAATAATTCGGTGTACGTGTATGGGTTTTATGGTTTTTATTTATAAGCACAAGATTATAATAAAGTAAACCCCTTTATAAAATATGAGAATGTGTATTAGTAATTATGAATATTATTGTGCTCTAGTATAAGATGCTGTGTGGAGAGCAGGCTACAGCTCAGACTGCCCAACCACGAATGCCTCTCTCGCGGGCAGGCGGGAGCGCGCGGCACAGCTCGCTCTTCTCGCTCCCCCTGCTGAGGTTGCATTTCCCACATGCAGCTAGCTGCCAGTAGTTTTCCACTGCCTGGCTGGCGTCTGCACGGCGGTAATAGGAGACTTGAATGCTCCGGTTGTGCGATACTCGCACTCATGTTGTCTGAGAGACAAAGTTCTACCAAGCATAGAACTAGCATCTTACACATGCATCGCTGCCATCTCTCAATGCTTCAACCCTTTCAATGATAAAAAAAAAACAAAAAAAAAACAGCAGATTAAGAATTTTTGTATTATAGAATTTGATTTATGTTTAATTCCATTTTACTTGTTTTTTAAGATTAAAGATTAATAAGATTAAATATTAAAGATTAAGACCGCGGAATGTTGTGCAAACAACATACGTGCCCCGCTAAGAAACGGTACTTAACTGTCTGCATGGCGTGCAGACTGGGTATTAGGAGCCCCAGAGAGCACTGTGAACAATGTTGAAAAACAAGTTCCGCCATTGGTAACTAACCAACCACTTGTTTTTTTGAAAACATTCCTTCAAATTTTGACTTATAATATCCACTATATTTTTCATGTTATTCACAATTATTTCCTAAACAAAGAATGACCCCTCACTAGTGGCATGCGCAAACAATAGAGTTCGTATTTTTCTAGGCTATTTTTTCTCTTTTCCAGTATTTAAAAATTTCAGTACACGATCGACAGACTTAAACATTTTTGTTGTTTCAATGAAACATTGTGCTAATTAAGAATGTATTTTTTATAAAAAACAAATGTTTGTCCATCAACTTTGTTACAGCCAACTGTATTTTTGGGCATTTTTCCTATAACCTTAATTTTTATTATAAATAATAAAGTGCGAGAATTTATAAAAAAACATAATAAATAAAAATTGAAACATTATGACAACAAATGCAGTTATTAATTTGAAGATTGAAATCTGTTTGCTCTGTCTGGATGCTTCACTTCTTGTGGAACTGGTCGAGACACAGCAGACAGCTCCAGGAGCCTTCTGGCGGTGTTGCGAGTGGTGGGCTGAGGCAGTACATGTGGTAGCCGCGGTCGCAGTCGTCGCAGAACAGCAGCTGGTCCTGCAACAACCACACCTTCATGAGTATTTTCTTCTGAAGTTTTATCTACTCAAAGATTTAGATATAGGTGGTTGGAAAATGAGGTGAATGGATTAATTTGTTACAAGGATAGGTAAGGAGGCAACTGTTGCTCTAGGTATAGTGCAGCGCAAGAGTTATGATCAAATTGGCAATGGCATATGCAAAGTTATAATTAAGGTATATTCATGGCATTTTTAATAACAAAATATAAAATACTGTAGACAAAATTCCAAATTTTTTCGCAGACATTGAATGCTAATGTCTTTGGAAGAACAAAACTAAAAAAAATTAACATCCCAGTCTATTATAATATTAATAAATTACTGATGCAACTTCACATTGGCCAAACTTCCGGTTACAGGAAGCCAATTGCTTAACATGCATTTCTAGCATAATAACAAGAATGTATCAAAGATCCAACAATACTTAATAATAACGTCCCGATCACTTACGTCATTGTCAGAATTGCCGCAAATGGAGCAGCACTTGCACTCGATGCACTGCCAGCGGTACTTCCGCACGGAGATGATCATGTTGTCTGTGAACTGCAAGCAAGACGGGTGACCTGCAACCACCCAGCCAGTTATTTAGTGACACTTGCTTTTCGAACAATTATTAGAAACTATTTCAGCTGTAGTTGATAACCTCTCTCAGATCTTGTATTGTGCTTCTTTTGTTGGGGAAAATATAACATACAAAATCTCTCAATTATTATAGTTAGCGCATACATGCTGTCTCAGATAACTACAAGAAAATTACTCTTAAATACAAAATGGACAGAGCTAAGACATACTTTTATGTTTAAATTTAAAGCTATAATAATGATTTTACTGCATAGTGTTAGGATAGCAGAGCTTATTTTGGTCCTCATAATTAAATAATTTAAATATTATAATATGCTGCAGTTGCCTCACATTTAATCAGGCTTATGTAGTAAATTACTTGCTGTGCAGTGCATACCATTTACACAGTGGTGAAAGTAGTTTCAATCTCTTACCAGTGCGCTTCAGATAGAGGCCTGAAGGGCCAAAAACCCCGCTGGAGACGTGATTTTTTGGGAAAAAGGGGCGTGGCTTAATTTTTTTATATTAAAAAGTGGTTTTAAAATTCATTTATAATATTTGAATTTTGAATGCATATCTTCATTTTGAGTAAAATTAAATAATATTATCCACACTTTGTGAAAAAAAAAAAAAAAAATGCAATGAGTGATTGATTGATTCTCGATCACATTAAATTCATATAAAAAAATATTTAAAAATATTATAGCTATAGCTTTTAAAAAATTTAATACGAAAGAAAATCCCTAGTGATTTAAATTGAAAGCACTTCGATCTTCATTGATCATATAACAGTAGTATTAATATAATAAAAATACTCTTACGATTTGAAATGCTTTATAATTTAATCAAATACGTCAAATATTACATTTTCAAATATTTAAAATTTAAATTAATATTTTGAATATGTCTCAAAAAAATTATTTGAACAAAACTTTAAAAAAAAAACGCGAGAGAATTCTTTTTATAATTATAAATTGTAATGTTTATATTTGTTTTGGTAATTAATTTTTATTTACTCTAGATCTTGTAGCAATTATTGCTCCGCTTTGTCATCGATAGGAATTAAAATCTAGCCATATTAAATATGGTCCAAACATGCAGCCATCTCGGCCCTAATAGCGGCTACATTTTTCTATCTACTCTCTTCTAGCAATGCTTGCATGAGTAACATATGCATGTGACTAAATTTTTGTTACACTTATTTTTTACAAACTCATTAAAAAAAAAAAAAATGAGAATAAAACTTTTTGTTTGCTTTTCTAAAAAGTTCATTACTATGAAGAATTTTTTTAGACGAAGACTTAATTTTATTAACCTAGCACTGACTGCGATTGATTTTCTACGATCCCGAATCCTTTGCCCTATTTTTTTTAAACTCCTTGCGTAAATGAACCCTCTAAACCCCGGTGGGTATGTGGGCCAGAGGAGGCACTCCCCCTCTGCCTCCTGACTTATAATTGTAATTAAAAATTAATTTGAATAAAAATGTGTTAATTTTGTACAGTAAATGAGACAGAAAAAAAAAAATGTAATAAAATTCGTAGTGTAGTATATATAACGCTAAATTTTGTACAATAAATGAGACAGAAAAAAAAAAAATGTAATAAAATTCGTAGTGTAGTATATATAACACATCATCAGCAAAAGTTGTTTTGAATCTATTTTAATTAATTTTATTAGTCATTTAAGAATTAAAAAATAAAATAAATATAATTATATTGAAAGAAAATACTACAGGGTATAGTAAATATCTATCTCTTTATAAAAATCGAAGATAAAATAGTCAACCCAGTAAGCCTACAGAAATTTAAATAAATTTAGAAAAATATTAAAAACTATTTCCATAAAAAAAAAAAAAAAAAATTATCAGCTTGACATAGCTAATAAATAGTTGATAGTATGCAAATAGTCATGATTTTAATTTTTTTCCTTTTAGGAGCTTTTTAACTCAAAAGAATTAAAGAGTAAATTAAATTTCGTGAGACAAAAGTACGAAGTATAAGAAAATTGTCATTCATTATTTGAGCATGATTAATGTTTTACAAAGTAACTTCTCTGATTTTGAAAATTTTATTAATTTTATTAAAAATTATTGATTATTTTTAATAAATTTCAATCAGTGTCTTACCAGTGCACCGCACTGGCGTCAAATGTCTTACCAGTGCGGCGCACTGGCGCGCACCGGCTTACTTTCACCACTGCATTTACAGTTAAGTTGATTGGGTGTAGCGATGGTGGGTGGCAACATCATCTCCATGTTAATCTTTCAACACCTCAGAGTAATTTTTGTGTTGGAGCTAGCTAGCTGATTACAGTAGTACCAATTAGTTGCCTTAGTGCACCACTTAGCTTAATTAAACATGTATGGTTTAAGGATGAATCTCACAGTTGATCGAGATCTCAGAATCGACCCCCCTTGAATTCAACAAGACTTGTAGTGGACTTAATTAGACTTGCCGTCAGTAGGTGGCATAAAATTTTTTAAGTGGGTCTATCATATATAATATATTAATGAGATTTATGGTAGAATTTTAACATGGAGTTTTATGGATGGGAACTAGAAATGAAACTGTTGTGAGAAAACTACCCCTTAAATTTGCCTAAACCATGGGTAATTAAATTTTAGAACATTCTCAAAGTTTTAAAATTCATTTCATTTGACAGAAATATCTTTTGATTCCGAAGTAACTGAGGTTAAAATCGTTAAAGAGAAGTATTTAGCTCTAGCATAAATTACTCTGCGGAGCTGCGTTGAAAGATTAATATGAAGCCAGTGTTGCCACATTTAGTCAGTTAGCCCAATCACCTTAAGGTAAAAAGGACTGGGCAGGTGTGGGTCAGTCTCAACTTGCACTGCTGTCTCTTCAGAGTCCACCTGCCGCGATAAAAAGGCAGCATTGCCGGTGAGTGAACTACCGGTCGCTACTCAGTCTCTTACGCAAGTGAGGTCTTTTATACCTTAACCTTACTTATAAATACTGCAGCCAATGGGAAGAGATGTAAAAAAAATCTGGCATTAATATTTTTCAACTGCAATAAAATGCGACTCCAGCTGCTATTTGTAACCTAGTGAAAATTCCAATAGTGAATATTCTTGGCACTTTTTGACAATCATTCAAAAGACGTTGGCATTGTAAGTTTCAAATACTTCTCAATGTTCTCATAAAAGTAAAACTTTTACACACAAAACTTGTAAGTAACTTATAAGTTACAGATAAATAGTTGGTTAAGAAATTTATGGTGACAGGCAAATAATTTAATTAAAGATAATTAATTATTTACTTGAATGCTGTTACATAAAATTGAATAAAATATTATAGGTTTTACAGTGTAATTAGAGCTACAAGTTTTCCTTGTATGCTCATAATATAAGTTTTGATAATTAGCATTGTGAATCCAAGAAGCTTTCGTTTCATATAAAGAACAAAATAGCAAGTGTAACAATTAATTAATCTACACTTTAAAAATATTAGAAAACCTTCTTAAGTCAATCAGATGCAAAAAAAAAAAAAAAAAAAAAAAAATCCAAGATTTTATATATTTCATTTGCCTTGAGGCTTATGGCTAAAAAGACTGCTAGCCAAGAAGTATAAAAGTAAAGGTTAATCTTTTAATGATTTTCTTTCAGACAAAATTTTGGCTTCTAAAATCTTTAACGGCTTTATGGAATAAAGAATTTTGTATTCAACACTATATAGATTATCATAGGTATATGAACTACACAATGTTTTATAAGCTTAGGGAGATAATGAACTGCTTATAATGTTAAGATGAAACAGCTGAAGTACAACGCTAAACAGAATCTAAAATTCACTAGACCGTAATCCTTTTTGGTCTATTTTAAATTTAACATCCCCTCAAAAAATTGAAAACTGCTTTGCTGTAAAGAGGACAAGAAAGACAATATATTCAAATTTTAAATATATCATGAGGAAGAGGGGATGAAAGTGGGTAGAGCCGAAGAACAGTGAGTCATGAGTGAGTGCCGTGTCTCTCTTATATACATATAAAAAAAATGAGCTCTCCGACTTGTTTGATTGCATGAGCTACAACCTTAGCCGACTCTAATTCTAGCAGCCAGCAGCAAACAACCACCTCACTGCTCTCCGCTCATCCACCGTGACAAAATAAAATCACATCACTTCACAGGGCTGAATAAGATATTTAATTTCTTTCTTTTACATAATCTTAATATAATATAATAAATTTTATTTTCAAGATATGTTTTTGGGGAATAAAATTTTATGTTAAGAACTTACTTCAATAAGAAATCAGTTTCAGTGGAGAAAAAAATTAAAAAAGAAGCTGAGCATTAAAAAAAAAAAAAATGTAACGGTGGTGATTTAGATGGAGCGGCTGTCTATTCTTATTTTCCTTTCTTTCATTTTAATGACTTGTTTCCAGCCACATTGATGATTGAAGTCTAACGTGGAAATGCTGTCAAGCTGAACAGGTTCGTACTGTTTGAATCGTAATCTATACAGTTGTCTGCTTGGGTTTTACTTTTGCATCCAAACAAGAGAGATTTGAGAGCATAGGAGCAGGAGTGAAAAAAAGGCACACGGCAATGGGAAACAAATGGATTGGAAAATTGGAAGTAATTCTGTCCGCTCATAGTTTAAACACTTTCTTTCTTAACCTTCAAACTTACACTTTGAAATTTATATATGTAACAAGGTTTGCTCGCGATTTTCAAATTAATTCAAATCACAAAATTTACTCCAGTCTCTTTCTTCAAAGTGACTAGTAGTTCATTATTTGAGAGAAGGAACATTTGAACACAGACAACAAAAACAATATTTTTAAAACAAAATGTGATTAATCACGGAAAATCTCAAGGCATAGAAGATGACATTTTGTCTTTTCTCACATCCATGCCATATCTGGATAGTTAAATTTTAGCCAAACCTAGAGTAACTAATAGAGATAGGAAATGCAAGTTTATGATTTTAAATGAAAATTTCAAGAAGAAGGAAATTGCGTTATTTACAATTATTAAATTCCTAAATACAAAATTTTCAATAATATTAAAAGGAGGGGAAGGGCTTCAGCTTTTTTATTTTTACTGATTTTATAAAATTCATTTTGACTCTTATTGCTTCTGGGAGTTCCAGCAAGTCCCAACGGTTGACGTTTTGTCCCACTTCTCAGTGCTGTTTTTGAACGTCAACCGCACGGAACTCCTAGAGGGTGGTGACGTTTTTGTGTCATGTAATGATAAGTTGGATATGATTTATAAATAATGAGTGAACCTCTACTTGCAACTGACGAAGCATCTCGACAATGTAAAATGCCTTAATAGAATATACAGCTGTTTTGATCAGTAAGGCCTTATTGGTTATTTATGTTTTTTTCTATAAATAATGTATCACAACTTTAATGGATAATTTTCTTTGATAATTGAATATTATTTAGCTGAAGCCTTTCACCTCTTTTAATCACATGAGTAATAAAATTTTTCTTAAACATAATGCATCTCTTTAAAGATGTTAAATTACTTCCAGACAAATTATTTAATGAAATAATCAGTCATTGTTTCTTGATTCTCTCCAGCAATGCATGACATTTCTAGAGATATTTCAGTGATTGAATTAATAAAAGCTTTTCTAAAAAAACAATAATGGACCATTCAATATTTAACAGTTTTTTTTTTTTTAGCCCAATCATTTCCAAAACTATTGAATTAAACACAGCATTACAAAAACCTCATGTCCTTTAACAATGCATTTTATCCAACACATACTATGTATTTTGGAATGATTCATTCCTTTTATGATCTAAAAATGACGAATCATTCACATATTACAGAGTTCTGTACTTCCTACATGTATCAATTAGTAAATGGAAAGGCATAACATAGGAAGAGCAAGAAGAGGAGGGGAGGGGGAGAGAATGCAAGTTTTAATACGGTACTTAGTTTTCTTTTGTATTCTTAACATGAACCCTTCTTTTGTTCTTTTGTGCATTTTCATACCATTGTAATACATACATAAATAAACATAATTTTAAAGAGATATAACAGAACAATAGCAACAAAGTTACAATATGATAAAGATCTAGCGCATTTTTATTTTTGACACAGACCGTAATATCAACAACAACAAAAATACTATAGCTAGTAACAATTGGTGTGTTTATTTTTATGAAGTGCCTATAAATGTACAACTGAGTGCAAGCAAAACGCTCAACTTCAACCAAGAGTAGCCATTTTTCTAGGCTGGCATGACTTTTTTCCCCCCTTCAGTAGTTAAGTATTAACATTAATAACTTAGAATGCAAAATACAACAAAGCTTCTAAAAATTAAAGAATATTATGAAAGCTGCACTATAGGAATGATTAAAACTGAAATTAAAAAATGTATTTTAGAAAAGTTCAGTATTTATCAAGGTGCAGTTAACTCAATTCCATTTCAATAATTTCAATGTGAATTCATTTAAACAACTTACAAGCAATGTTAAACCTTATCCATATTATTTTTTGCAATTAAAAATTATAAAATGCACAACATTACAAATAATATATAAATATAAATAAATATATATATATATATATTTAATTTACTAGACACTGTAATTAATTTAAATCAGTGTTCTTCACTACACACCGTAGTTATTAATTTTAGTTCTACTGTAGGTTTAAAATTTTGCAAGATTAAATTTCACAACACTGCAGCTAACAATAAAACAAATAATATTGCCAGACGTAAAATGTGCTTGACAAAAAATAAAGATAAGTAAACAAAGTAAGACTATAAGAAGAATCTGCACTAAACCTTGAACAAGAGGGCTGCAGTGGTGCAAACTATTTGAATAGCACTCCTCAAATGCACAGGCCTTAATAACCTTCTCAATAATGTATTATATTATTAATATTGCTCCCCCTTAATGTAAACAATAATAAACCCATACATACTGACAGCAAAAAAAGAAATGTTTGACCGTTCTGATATCAAAAAGTTTCCCTGTAATATTTTAAAAATAAGAAGACAAAGAATAAAGAATTTGAAAAATATTTTTTCTTCCTGACGTGTTAAATAATAAATAATATGAAAATAAAAATGAAGGATTGGTGTGAGAAGTGAAAATACGCACAAAAAATCAGGATATTTAAACAGTTAATTTGCTAGCTTGAAAATGTGCCAATTTGACCAGGTACAGTACCCATTTAAACTGAAATGCTACTCTTCAATGCTGAATACATACCTAAAAAAAAAAAAAAAAAAAAAAAAATTGATTTTTTAAACAAAATTTTAAGACGGAAATGTGATAGTGGTTCACCATCAACTTGACTTGTTTTTGTTGGCCAATGACTGTAATAAACAAATAAAAAATAATTCTATTCTAAAGGTAGGGAAACACGCTACACAAAGTTGTGAATGGGAGCATGATTGGGAGACTCAAATATAGGAGAAAGTCTATCCATCATTGCTTACCCATAAGTGGAAAAGGGAAAAGCCCGGGGGAGGGGGGGGGGGGATCAAAGGGGGAAAGAGTTGTCACAAATAAGAAGAGAATGGGGGAAATGTGGACCCATGATACCCTCACCACATAGCTACATTAAAAAATGAATTGGAAACTCCAATACCTCCCACTAGTGTCTATTTCTATCACAAGAAATTTCATAAACGTCAGAAGACTAGTAAGCCAATTCCTTGGAAGCTTAGACAGTAGAACTAAAAGTTACACAATAGGCCTGTTCGTAAACCCTGCTCGGTGTACACTTTTACACCATTTTCTTACACCAGCGCAGATGGTGGTGTAGGGAGTGCAGTGCATATGACGTCACGATTTTTGTTCGTAAACTTGCTCAGAGTACACCGAGCAGGGTTTACGAATAGGTCTACTATCTTGAGCAACTATTCTATTTTTATAACTGTATTATACTGTAATTATATTAATATAACTATATTATAATTATAATTAATATTTTAATTATCATGCTTTCTAAAGCAAAAAAACTTGTACAGTATGTAAGAATGAAAAAGGTGTTATCACATTATAAGCCATGAAATTTATAGCTAAATTTGGTATCACCTTTTCAACAATTTATAATTATGTGCTTTGAATTACCTTAAACAAAAATTATATCGACTGTTTTATCAAATTGGCCATTTGCAAAGTGATCTTCAAATATCTCCTTTGACCTGGAGGTACTATTGAAATTATGGTATTAGTTTGTATTTTAGTTATTTAGAATATGTTTAACAGCTTCCCAATACACTGAATTCCATTACAAGATATCTTTGGAAAATCTAAGACAGCCTAAAAAAGTTTGGCACCTTTAACCAACTCATTGGTACCATATATTTTAACCATTAACACTTAAATCACATAATTGACTTGTGAAACAAGATTTTATTTACTTTAAAAAAAAAAAAAAAAAATGGCATTACACGATACAATTTGCCTAATTATTGAATACAATTTTTCCTTACAAGAAAACTTTAACTCCATTTTTTGTTTGCATATGGATGAAATTTTCTTGTAAGGAAAAATAGTATGTAAAATTGTACCGCGTAATACAGGCTTTATCTCCATGTTTGGAAGAGGAGCTAATGTTGATGCCTACAATGAGAAAAAAACACTGCATAACATATTGTTTTGGCCATCAATGGATAAAGCACAGATTGATTGCACACTACAAACGATTGTTGATCATTGCAGCATATTATAACCAATTTAATTATTGCACACTATGTTTTTAAATATTGGTCAAGACCAGAAGAGCCACAGCTATTTTTTTTTTTTTTTTTTTACTATTTCTATCGTTAATTGAAGACCTGAAATAAATAGCACAAGAGTTAAAGATAAAGAAATGAAAAAAAAAAAAAAAAAAAAAATGAAAAGAAACAAAGAGGTTAACAATTTAACTCACTATCCTTTAACTTATTCAAGGGGCTCACTGAAGGAGCCCATGAAATCCTTCCACAGTAATTTAAAATTTATCTCCTATTGCTTTTTTTAATGCTAGCTACAATATTTGCATCACGAGGTTCACTAAAAACCAATAGTTCAAAAAGGAAGACCGTAAAAAAAAAAATAATAGTTATGGTTATTTTGATTGTGCTTCTTTAAGATGTCACAAATACATACGGTACATAAGGCTGATCAATGAATCATTTATTGAACTTGACTAGAGTTGTCTCCTTCTATTGACGCTAGAATTATTCCAAGATTCTTCTTCTGGTGGTGATTTACGTCGAGATTTCTTGACCTTTGGAGACGTTGTTTGTGATTGGTGCTTACCTGACCGGCCACAGTCGGAGCAAGACACGAGCTCCTCAGACACTCCCGTCTTCTTGTTTTCTTGAGCATCTCCCAGGCAGAAGTCACAGTAGGGGGAGGGGTTGGCACGCTCTCGTTCCACGCCTCCTCCTCCCTCCACCAGGTTTGACAGCTGTTGAGGTGCCGGTGGCACAGCCAGCAAGCCTGGTAGTCCTACCGGGATCTTCTTGCCAGGTGACGTTGGGTCCTCGCTACTCACGAGCTGAGTGAGGGTGGGAGTCTGCTGGCTGGCAGGCTGTCTGCCTCGCCGTGAGCTGCCTGTGGAAATAAACAATCACAATAAGAAGTTGACATCTTGTTGTTTCATTAGTACAGAAAAATTGGAATAACTCAATGGTAAAAAATAGTAATGATATTTTTATGAACATTGCCTTCCCTGTTATAATTTCTACTAACAAGAATGTCAGCTTCAACTATAGATGAACAGCCGTTGAAAAAAAATATAGTCAATATTTATGATTCTGGGTCCTAAAGTTTTTGCAGCCTCTTTTAATTTCATATAACAGACATTTTCTTGTAATTTTATTAAAATTGTTACTACTGGTAAATAAATAAAGAAGAGTACAATGATTAAAAAAAAAAATGTTGGATTTGACATAATATACAACATATATAATATTATTTTAATATTTTAATCCTTTAATCCCAACATTTAACTTAAACTGTATGAAGTTACACGCTTAATTGTGAGAGAAAAAAAAAAAAAAAAAAAAAAGAAAGAAAGAAAGAAAGAAAAGAACAAGCAGGAAACACACAGAGACAAACACAGTCAAGCTTAAAGCACACAAAATCACAACACAAACAAGCTTACACATTCCCCAAATTTCAAAATATATTTTAAATTTTAGTATAGCAACCGCTATTAAGCAGATGGTTCGATGAGGGGGTGGAAAAGTCAACGGTTAAGCTACGAGAGACTCTTGCAGATTTTTCTTTATGGCTTCCATAACTGTAATCAATTTTATTTTATTCACTATCATTTTTCAAGTAACATTTGAAAGCAACTTAGCTAAATTGGCTTCAATGACAGAACACCACAAGGCATGGTGGTGTCTTCCTTTCCTTTGTAAAAAGTAAATCATGATAATAACATGAATCATGACAAAAAAAAAAAAAAAAAAAAAAAAGTAAAACGCAAGCCACGAGATGTAAAAAAATAATAATAAATAAATAAAACTATATTAGGCAACTTTCTAAAATTACTACCAAAGCACTAGAAAAATTATAAAACAAACACAATAAGTACAACAACTAATATTTTGCAATACACTCAAATATGTAACGAGAATATCAGAACAAAAAAACAGTAAAAAAAGTAATGGCCCAACAATCCAAGATCAGGGATATGGTGGAGGTTTCTGTATGTTTAATGAACTCCATGAAAGGCAACAAGCAATGCATTTTCAAAAAAAAAAAAAAAAAAAAAAAAAAAAAAAAAAAAAAAATTAAAAAATTAAAAAATCAAAAACATGTTTCAGTGATCTTGCTGCCTGAGCTTGAGTGTAGGAAAGGCTTTGAGAGTCTCTGTATCTTCTTTCTCCTTTCATGTCTAGTACTGTCTTCAATGTATGCACCACACTACATTTGTAACTTGGCACGTGCATAATAACCACTACATATAAAAATGCTCAATAGCCAGCAATAAACAACAACTTATGTATGTTATGGCAGCTGAGTCGAGCTCAGACTTTTCAATACTTGATAATAATTAGCTAGTGAATGACTCAAAATGCACAGTAAAAAAGTATAATATGAAAACATTTCTTATAAAAAAAAATCATAACAAAATCCAGAAAGTGCTTGTGACGCTGAGTGCATGTGCTCAAGTTATGGCCGACAGTAATTAGAGCAGTGTATGTGACAAGACGAGTTAGAAACACACGAGGAGAGAGAAGTCCAGACCTGACATTGACGCCATCTCGGCTCTGGGTGAACAAACAGAGTCTCTCAATGCCAGTTGGTGATGATAGCTACTGGGCAGGTTCCAACCTGGCGTTGCAAGGCCGCTAGGCTCGTTGTTGTTGACAGTGTTGCCATTGTTGGTATTGCTGGCCATGATGCCGACAATATTCATTCCGATGACAGAAGTTGTGGCGGGGGATTCTCTCATAGGTTTGGGGGAAGGAGCTGCTACCGCAGTGGACGAACCCCCTCCGCCAGAAGAAGAAGCTATTGAGGAGCTATTGTTGGCGGAACTGCTGTCATCTTCTTCATCGTCACGGTCCTTGTGCGAGTGCGTGTAGTGGTAGGTGAGCCCCGGCCTGGTCTTGTACCTGGCACCACACACTGCAACACACTCGCTAGTTAACACGGAGGGAGTCAACGTGCGAGGAGGGGGACAAACCGCCACCTTGGACCATAACAATCAGCAACATTCACTCACTATACATAATTAAAATAACCATTAACCTTTACAAAACATAAAAAAATAAACACAAATAAAAATCCTAGTAAATATTAGTACAAGTAGAGAATTATGAGTATGTAACACACTATGAAACCTGTAGAAAAATTACAGAGAAGCATTTATCAAGGGTTCTGAAAGAGCCTCTCGTGTTTTTAATTTTTAATTTCCAACATGCACCATCACGACCATCAGCCATGCAATTGTTCTTCAATTATCTATTGCTTCAAATTTATGTAGCGTCTTATCAATTAAATCAAGTGAATACCTATATAGCTGTAGTATTGTTTCATGCAAGCTTAGTTTCCCTTTAATGATTAAAGACTGTTCGTAAACGCACAATCAATTTGTGAATGAAGAACCTCCTGTATCTGATACTTTCAGGCTTGGACAGGCCAGTGATCGCTGACTGGCCTCTTTCTTCCCAGCTGCACACTTTATTCTTACTACGAACAGACTTATCCTTTGTATATTTGCAGTTTAAATCCCAAGTTCCTTCATTAATCTTCCAAGACACCACCCCCCTTTTTTTTTTTATTTGCTCCATCATTCTTTGAAGTGCATCACACTCCCTTTTCAGTGCATGGCTTCGCGGTTTGGGTTACTCTTTAGAAAACTGAGAATGTATGTAATGAGGTACTGACCAGTATTTGAGTTAGCAATACTAGTAAAAATTACTGTGAATTCTATGAAGAACGAGCCCTATTAGAGCATTCTACGGCAATTTGCTGATTTTATATGAATTTTTAAGGGCCCGATCTAGTAGGAACGGCCATAAGGAAAAAACAGTGTTTTCTATCAGTTCTGTAGGGTACGATATTTGCTTCACAAAAAATTAAAAAACTTCATTGAAAAGAGGAGACTGATATGTAGTCCGCCAATGGATTTGTTTTTACACCACGACCACCAATTAATTTTTAATTAATGATTAAAAGTGGTAAAAGAGTGTCAACTTTACTTTATCATAACACTTGCAAAAAAAATAATTTCAACAATAGGGTCGAATAGCGGTCTAGAAAATGTTGTCGGCTTTAATATAGTGCACGCTGAAAGTGTTAATTTATATTATTAAATTTACTGGAACTGATAGATTAGAGCTACTTTTTTGCAATTTCTGGTTCCTAAAACCACTGAATGCAGCGCCGTGCGGAATTGCGGAAATATGCGAAATACTGAACTACAAGTGCGGCCGAGAGAGAGAGGAGAAGGGAGAGCCGAGAGAGAACAATAAAAGAATTTACCTGCCTGCAGTCCTCCCGCTCTCAATCCTTATCTTGCTTTACCATCATCCACTCGCTCCGCAGTTCTATCTTTACTCCTAACATTTTGCTATTATGTACACTGAATTCAGATTTAGCTGCCTCTACATAATAATGGGATATTACACTATAGGAACACCTCAAGGTTCATTATCACCTAAAATATAGAAAATTGAAAATTACTTTGGGGCTTTCAAATCTTTGTTCACAGTATAATAAATTCTAACAGAACACAACTGATCAGTTATAAAGCAGCGAGATGGCTCGCCGTCCAGTTCGTTGCATGTGTAACAAAATAATTTTTTCATTTTCAAATCATGTAAATAGTAAGAATACAATTTTTGTAATAAATTCAACTTGTATATCATTATCGGCATTTTATATAACAATAACAATAAATTTAAATTTAAATATATATATATATATATATATATATATATATATATATATATATAACAATATAACAATAACAATAAATTTAAATTTAAATATATATAATTATATATATATATATATATATATATATATATATATATATATATATATATATATTAAAACATATATCGAATATATGTTTTTAATTGTTTTTAATAAACAATTAAATCATACTTTATTCTTTATACTTTATCATGTAAATAGTAAGAATACAATTTTTGTAATAAATTCAACTTGTATATCATTATCGGCATTTTATATAACAATAACAATAAATTTAAATATATATATATATATATATATATATATATATATAACAATATAACAATAACAATAAATTTAAATATATATAATTATATATATATATATATATATATATATATATATATATATATATATATATATATATATATATATATATATATATATATATTATATATATTTATCGATATATATATATATATTAAAACATATATCGAATATATGTTTTTAATTGTTTTTAATAAACAATTAAATCATACTTTATTCTTTATACTTTATCATGTAAATAGTAAGAATACAATTTTTGTAATAAATTCAACTTGTATATCATTATCGGCATTTTATATAACAATAACAATAAATTTAAATATATATATATATATATATATATATATATATATATATATATATAACAATATAACAATAACAATAAATTTAAATTTAAATATATATAATTATATATATATATATATATATATATATATATATATATATATATATATATTTATATATTTATCGATATATATATATATATTAAAACATATATCGAATATATGTTTTTAATTGTTTTTAATAAACAATTAAATCATACTTTATTTATAATTAATTACAAGATAAGATTAAAGTAGAGTGAGCGAGTTCATTTTTTTTAATATTTTATTTTTTAAAAATAGTTTAAGCTGCCCTCTATTGAGAAATGAAAACCAAAAAATTCCATCTTAAATAGTTTCACCAAAAAAATTCCCAAAGTTGGTGTTTCGGAGGCCTTTAACGTGCAGCCTTATGGAACATAAAACCGCGTTTTACTCCAACTTTTTCTGAACTATGGTACCATTTAAAAAATACTTACGTAATCTATGATGAATTCTTTAATGAATTTTCAAATAAAAATTTTTTTTTACGGGGTCGTTTTCTTGGAAAAAAATCATGAAAATTCTTGTGGGAATTAACCCGCAAAAACTTAAAGATTTTTTTTCGAAAAAACGGCTCCGTAAAAAAAAAATTTTATTTAAAAATACATTAAAGAATTCATCATAGATTACGTAGGTATTTTTTAAATGGTAGCATAGTTCAGAAAATGTTGGAGTAAAACGCGGTTTTATGTTCCATAAGGCTGCACGTCAAAGGCCTCCGAAACATCAACTTTGGGAATTTTTTGTGGTAAAATTATTTGAGATGGAATTTTTTGGTTTTCATTTCTCAATAAAAGGCAGCTTAAACTATTTTTAGAAAATAAAATATTAAAAAAAATGCAATCGCTCACTCTACTTTAATTGACTTTTGTGACCCTTCCTCAATCATGACTCTTCCTAATCATTTATACTGTCTTATTCATGTTACACTATAAACTATAATACAAAAATAATGTCTTTGCAAAAAACATAAATTTATAATTATATCACATCTAAAAATAATTAAAAGTCTCAGATCACTGCTACTGTAATTTCTTATAATCGGAAAAGAAATAATAATTATTAGTAATTTATTGAACATAATATAAACATGATTGACAGCGGTTCATTTTCTGAGTCTCAGAATTTTCTCCTCCCCTAGCAGCAGGTGTTCGCAGGAGCACTTTACTCTATTGTTGTCTATAACAATGTCAGCGGATTAGTGACCGCTACCCATCTCAACAATGACATTTTTATGGAAATAAAATTTTTATCATCCTTATCGATCTCATCACGTATACGCAAAAAAGTATTGATCTGGTTGTTTACTACTGTATAAAAATAAACTTGTCATTAAAAAGTAGACTAAAGTCATTTTTGTCCGAAGTTTCTGTGACATTTATTACCGAATACATAAATGAAAAAAATGCGATAAAGAGCAGGTAGAGCCTGTTTTTCCTTTTGAGCAAAAACCGCGTGGTTGCCTACATTTTGCCGCGTGAGGTGTTTTACCTCTACTAGATCGGGCCCTTAGAGCTTTTTTTTTTTTGATGACGTCAAAACATTGATTCTTAATTCAAAATTCTTTATTCAATCCAATTCTCCTACAATCAATATATCAAGATAGATATTTGTTGAGGTTAGTAGGACAGGTCATGTAGGCAAGTAATTAAGCCAGAGGAGTAATTAATTATTTACATTAATAGTTTAAACAGACAATAATTTATGTTAATTCAAAGTTATAGTCCATGTAGCTCTTCATGCTATAAAAATTTTTTTCAAGTAACATATCCTTGACATTTGATGGAAAAATGCATCAGTTAACATTGCTAAAATGAAAAGTTATTGAGGTAGGAATTTGAAACCTTCATTATCGTGATTCTAGCACCTAAAAACCTTGCAAATAAAGTTTTTGTTACATTTAAATATTAAGTAATGTATGGGATTTGGCAATGTTTACTGATCTATTTTCCCATTTAAGATTCAATGTTGTGACATCATTTTTGAGAGGTTTTAAAAATTCACATAAAATCAGGAAATTGTCGTAGAATGCTGTAATAGGGCTCGTTCTTCATTAAATTCTCGTGCCTTTTGAAATATTGACATCAACTTGAAACTTTTTTATTGGTCAGTGCCCCATTGTCAATTATACCTTGTATCCAATTTAATTTGTTTAATTTTGAAGTACTGTTAGCATGCTCATTGCAGTGTTTAGTGCAAGTTGAGAGTCTAGGTGGACTACTAAGTGAATCTAGCAGAAATCCAGAACTTTTTCTATGTTTTTAAGAACATGGTTTTATTTGTTTTATCAAGCTATTACATGAAAATTAATTACCAATTTTGATTAAAATTAAACTTAAGTACTGCTGTAAAAATCCCATATTTTAATTTTAGCTGTAAAATGTACTACAGTATTTTAGTTCCAACTTTCATTTTTTTTTTTTTTTTTTAATGATTTTAATAATAATTATAGTGTGAACAGAACTGAACAATGGGGATTTGGTCCAAGTTATCTGTCACATATTTATGTACCCATGAGATTAAAATTTAGTACAAAACTTTTATTAATGGTCTCTTCTCCTACTCTAGGATACAGAACTATATGCATGGGCTTTGCCTTTTCTGTATCCTCTTGGACAGTGTTTCTGCAATTTGACTACGGCAATTTCTTTATACAGTATTTCGCCCGCTCAATGAAACATCATGTATTATTATTAATATTATTAAATAGTCATTCTGTGATGTTTGTAATAAGCACAGGGTGACGAACGGTGCCAAGTCGCATTCTGTGTGGCCAACGTTGCAGAGTGCCTACTTCACCGCTTGACGCTGGAAACACAATGCAAAGTTCTCAAGCTTGACCTGCAGTTGTTTGCATGGTATAACTACTTAAGTGAAATAAAAGGTTTTTAAGACAGAAGAGTTGACACTAAATATTTTAATAACAATTAATCATATATTATACAGTATTTATGATACTTCAGCAGCCCAAAAATTTAAATTTTGTACAGCACTAAAAAGATACATTTGTTAGAGGACTTTGGTGCTGTTGGTTAGTTATCTATAAATTTTGTGTGAATGTATTGACGTACAGTATAATAGGTGAAATTTAACAATTTCATTAATTGGCACCGGTATGTGTAGAATTTCATTTCACTTTACCAAACCACTTCTGTACCTTTCACTTGACGGTGTTTTAATATCATTTAAATATCTGTAAATCTAGAATTAAGTCTATTAGCGATTATGCCAGGGGAGATTTCATATAGTCTATAGATTTTGAATAGCAATGAAGCAATAAGTTTTTTTTTTTTTTTTTTATTCTATCTATTTTCTATGTCATATTTTGTCTTATATATATGTGATTATATATATGATATATTATTATTATGATGTAACAGGCTGTTAGTATCATCTGTTATTTTATTTTATATTGTTTTATTATCATTTTCTATTGTTCTATTATTCTGTAACTATTATATATGTTTTGTATGTATGTTTTATGTGTTCTATTGTAATGTTTTTCTATAATGTATGTTTCTAGTGCTGTTAATATGTACACTTTCTGTGTTTAATAAAAGACTAATAATAATACGGAATCATTGACGAAGGATGTTATTCTTACGAGTCAACAAATCTGCACTAAACGTCACGTCTTTGTTTATATATTTAGAGATATTTTAGAGAAGGGTGCTGCCATGCAATGACGTTCACATGTTTGCCATTAGTACGAAAACATGCAAGGTTCCATTTAGCCAGGTATAGGAAAACTTGCAAGACTTACGCTCGCAGGAGAATGGTTTCTCAGCGTCTGTCAGTACGTCATAATTGGTCGTCTTCTTTCTGCCCCTGCCACCTCCCTGCAACCCGTCAAATTGTCAAACCGTCGCGACGTTATCACAAATTATCAACTGCTTACCCTGGACACTTTGCCACCACGCCGCCGCTTCCGCTTGCTGTAGGACTCCTCATAGTCGTAGTCTGAATCTGGGTCTGGGTCGTCAAAACCTTCCACGTCCTGCATATCCAGCTCGTCATAGTACCATGCGTCCTAGAAAAATCATGATGTAGACTTCTTCTATTACAAGTCACAAAGAGGGTCCAGATGTATAAATAATAAATACATTTTAAATTAGGACTAACTTATAAATTCTATTTCTGAATTTTCTCTACAAGTTTCTGCTAATATTCTACACAATTAAAGCTGTGTTAATTGTCGTCATTAACCGAAAATCATCATTTTATTTTAAAAATGTTTTCTGTATACATCTAATTATTACTGCACAAATGGACTTGGTATTTTGTTATTAAGAAAATGTGCTACCCCTCTCACCTTTGCTGTTTCGTCCTTCAGGTGCATGCTATCCTTGCTGTCCTCGTTGATATGAGCTGCGGGATTTTCCACAGTGCTGATGGTGTGAAGGTGGTCAAGTTCCGAGGAGTCCAGTTCCTTGCGGCGCGGCTGCATGAAGGTCATGAGGTATTGCCGGCGCTTCTTTCGCCACCGTTTTGAGGGGTAAGAATAAATCTGGCCTTCCACCAGCCCTGGCAGACGCTGCCTGGCACTCATGAAGAGGTTGGAGTGATTTTGGGCGACACCTGTTTAAAAAGTTACATTAGAAACAACCACAATATTTTACTAAAATCCTTCAGTTAATATTTAACTATAGCTACACTTTTAAGGTTAAGCCCCAAAATTATGTAATTTTTATTCATTCTGCATTCATTTGCAGGTTCAAACACAGCTAGGTCAACAAAGAAAAGCAGTTAAAAAGCACACATCTGCATACTTAGTGTAAGGAATCAGACAGAGAATTTGTTTAAGGGGAGCGGCTTCAACTTTTATATTTTTATCATTTTATAAATAATGTCGAACTTATTAAAGCAGCAAAAAAAAAGTCAGCAGCCTCCTGCTTCTACGAGATCCAGCAGTCTCAAAAGCTCACCACTACTGAAACTCGTAGAAGGAGACTTTTTTTTGTGCACCAATAAGTTTGACATTATTATAAAATGATAAAAGTCGAATCCCCTCCTTTAAACAAATTTGATACTTAGTAGATGGTACACAAAAAATAATAATACATAATAATAAAGAAATAAAAACAAAATTATTAGATAATATTTTAGGAGTATCAAATTTCTGATTAGAGAATATAAAAAGGTAGAAAGTGTATCATAGGGACTTTGGTGACTAAGAACGTACCGACACATCACAATTTTCGTGCTGTACAGTTAAAAAAGTAGATAAAGTAAGAAAGGTATCCTTCACTATATATTATGCAATGGTAACTAAATTTATCATAAACTTTTGATGTTGTGAAGTACACAACGCCAAATCTAATGCGAAAATCTCGGGGAGGCAAAGTGCAGAAAAAGCAATAAAGTAACTCAAAACAACATCAAAGGTCGTCAACCCTCATCATGAGTGACAGGTCATCATGATGGTCCTAGCCCTTACAAGCACAGAGTTGCCTCCCCGAGATTAGATTTGGCTAATGGTACTGTAATATTTTGTGCTCAAAGTGCATTGGTCAAAAAAAAAAAAAAAAAAAACTCTTACCTGTTTGAGAATCCAAAAATGGCATTCTCATCCTTCGTTCAATGCATAATCTTGTGTTGTAGTTAGCCGAGTTTTCTATAGTTTCTTTGTAAGTAGGGTCATTGAGGAAACTGAAAAAAGAGAATTTTGTAAAATTATTCTCAAATTAATTCAGCAATAGTTCAGATTAGAATACTAAACTCAAATTTCTATGATTCTGATAAAATGTTGTTAAATTCTATTTCAGTAAGAGCAGCCTCGAGTGAAGTTTCCACACAACTTGAAGGGCTTTGCTCAATTCATTGTGTTAATGTGAGAGTGCATTCAAAAAAACTTATAGGAAATACATTCCGACATTGTACATACATACATACATCTTCTATTTTGTATTGGATAAAATTTTAGCTTTCAAGCAAATGTTGTCTTCATATGCCATGATTAAGTTGCACCCAAGACTAATCATTTTACATAGAAAATACGTTGTTACACCCACGGATACGTCCTTTAAAATTTGGAGTGGGCGACGGGTGGGGAATGGTAACACCTTCATTGTATTTTTTTAATTTTTTTGGGGAGCAGCGATCGCCCCACCCTTGAATCCGTGCCTGACGTGTCCATGCAATCATATAGAGGACATAAAAGACCAAGAGATGGCGCTGACGTCTGCAAATTTTGCTCTTTGCATCGAGGATACGGCAATACCTATAGCTTGGGGAGAATCACAAAAATGATCAAATATATAGGAAAGAAATCACTTACGAAGTTGAAATATTTTTTTTATATTTGTCCGAAAGTGTTTGACAACTAATTATGGTGTTGTCATTTCTATAAAATTATGCTGTGGCTACTGATAGAGCATTTACATGATTTTACAATGTTAATCATATACAGCAATCCTCGCCAGACGCACGTAGTTCCAGCAGTTCCTACTAGGGGGCGCACTAACTTCATGACGCTAATATGCATACTGTAAAGTGAGTTTATCCTGCAGGTACTGTCTCGCAGTCCAGTTGGTGGTTAGCTGTAAGAATGGACTAAACCTCACTGCAATAAAGCAAATTTGTGTTCTTTCCCTGCTGATGCTACCATCTCCCACTGCAGAAACAGACGTTGATCTGCAGTTAACCATTCATTTAAATCAGTTATTGTGCATTATATTCTGTAGTCTATTTAATCTATATATATATATATATATATATATATATATATATATATATATATATATATATATATATATATATATTATTATTATTAAACACAAAAAGTGTACATACAACATAGTATTATAAATATATATTCATTATAAATTAACACTGTAATAGAACACATAAAACACACATACAAACTATATATAATAGTTACAGAATAATAGAGAATAATAATAAAAGAATATAAAATAAAATAACAGATGATATTAACAGCCTGTTACATCATAATATATCATATATATATATAAGCACATATATAAAACAAAATATGACATAGAAAATAAATAGAATGAAAAACTTATTGCTTAATTGCTATTCAAAATATAGACTATATATATATACATATTATATATTATATATATATATATATATATATATATATATTATATATATATATATATATATATATATATATATATATATATATATATATATATATATATATATATATAAATATCATGATAGAACTATAAGATAATAAATATGTTCAAACTTATAATGTTTTTTACTATTTTGACTTACTTCTTTTAATTCTTTTTACACTATGTAGCCCTGTTTCGGACCCATTTAAAGACATTTCGCACTTTTAGTTCCATATCAGAGCATCTCTTTGTTTTTTTTTGTTTTTGTTTTTTTTTTGTGTAGAAGCAATGCTTTTTAAAAAAGTGCCGGTTTTGGATTTGACATGTTATTTACACGTTTTGCAACGTTTTATAACAAATAAACGAATATTTTTTTTTCCATTTTTTATTCGTTTTTTATTTATTTTTTTTTTTAACCAGTAAAAAAATTATCAAGGTATATATTGCAGTTGTTATTTTTATGGAAGGGACTCGAAGGGAGGATTTGGTTAATCAGTTACAATTTTCTTTTTTTACTTTTTTTGCCTAAAAGTAAAAGGAGCCTAAAAGCAGGTCGGAACCAAGGACTATATACAAGAGGACGGCCCAACTTTTTTGCCGCCAACGCGCCACCATTTCCTTAACCCAGTGACGCCACGACGTTGACTGTTCTAGCGCATTTGATTGGCCTAGAGTCAGCTACAAAGATACCGCGGTCAAAGATGCCGCTTTATTAGCCATCTGTCAAATCTGTCAAGCTGTCAAATCTTTGACTTCCTCAAAGAAACCGCCCGAGCACGTGGCCCATTTAGCAGACTTCCCCGAAAGTTGGAAGGTTCGCGAGAATTGTCGAGTATCGAGGTTCTTCAATGCAGGCTTCAAGTGATGCGCTCTTGCTGTGCAACTGTTTGTCGCTAAGGTCCATCTTGCACTTGAAAATGAAGCGAAGTGTTTTTTTTAACTTTTCTCGGTTATAAATCAAGTAAAAAATCTAAATCTTGAATTATCTACTTTATTTTTCAGTTTGGACCAAAGTTCCGTAAAGGAATTATCCCTGAAAAATCTTATTCTTGGTGAAAAAACGAATTCACGTTTCTTTTACATAGGTTTGGTATATATAGCAGGTAGGATCACCGAAAAATCAGCTGACTTGAAGCCTCCATAAGTTGTCCTAGGCCGTCCTCCCAGTACTGTATATATAGTCCTCGGGTCGGAACCAAAACGGCTAAAATCCAAAACTGGGTTGTGCACTGTAGTTCTGAAATTTGCCACCATGTTTAGGGTGATAAAGATATAACAAAGATAAGCAGTAATGCATATATACACCATCTTTGTGTTCAACAAATAATTTATATTATAAAGATAAGCATTGTGTATGGCATACACATCACATATTGCATTACATGCACACACCTCTGCTTGCGGCTATATGTGGGTATAATATTCCTCCACGGGATCACTTTTTTGACTTTTATGTAGATAAAAATTGTAACCTCCCTATGAAAAATGTCATTCAGCAACCTAGCAGTAAAACAAATCTAAGTTTACGCCTGACATGGCTAGACTATACGTCTAGACCGACTGGCGCCCCCTATCTTAGCCATGTTATGACTTCCAAGATGGCCGTCGCGCGTAATCGAATCCAAACGTAAACTAAGGGTGTAGTCCGTATTATGTTCTGTTATACTGTAGCAGTGTGCACATGCCTATTTCAGATTTTGGATGAAAAAATTCAGTTTGCCTCATAATTTCACACGTAAAATACATGACCGTGCATTCATCATTCATCCCGATTGATCGGCCTAGGGCGGTATGCATACGGCGCCGTATGTGATATGGTCCACCGTCGCCTACCGATCCTACAAAAGCAAAGGCAAACAGTTTCGAAGCAGCACCCATGGCAGAACCTTCTAGCTCACTGCAAAAGAAACTTCACATTTCATCCACGGAAGAAGAAGAAGAAGAACAGAAGAAGGGAGCAAAGTCAGGTCAAATATTTTATGGAGGGTGAAGAAATCAAATTAGAGGACAAATACAAATATCTGGGAGTAATGCTTCAGTGCAAACTTAACTGGGATGAAGATATCAGGTATGTAACGGCAAAGAGCAGAAGGAATCTTGGAATCTTGAGTTCGTAATGAGGAACCTTAAGGGGGCAGGCAGGACAGTAAGAGAAAAAGCATAAAAGTCTCTGATTAGACCAATAATGGAATATGGATGTAATGCGTGAGACCCGTATACTGTAGAGCATAAGGAAAGAAAGAGATGGAAAAAATCCAAAGACGAGCAGCAAGAAGGGTTCTAGAAAAGGGGAACTGGAGCGGTTTGGAGCTTTACCTGTGATAAAAGCAAAATTTATAAGGGAAGAGAGAGTGTGACCAAAATGATAGAGCAACTGGGATGGGAGGATTTAGAGGAAAGGAGGAAGCAAAGTAGACTGACAACAATGTATAAAATAACTAGGAACCAAAAGGGCTGGGAGGAGCTTAGCGACCGTACTGAGAAAGGGCGTTATAAGGGTAGGAGGGACCATGATTGGAAGTTGGAGTATAGGGGAAGCAAAAATGATATGGGCAAGTATTCTTTTATGAGAAGAACGGTGAGGGAGTGGAATTTGTTGGACTCTGGGCTTGCGGATGCTCGGAGTGTTGGTGAGTTCAGGGAGGGGCTGAAAGAGTCAGCCGCAAGCAAGCGAGCCACCGTGGTGGAATACCCACAATAGCCGCAAGCAGGGGTGTATGCATGTAATGTGTGTACACACTGCTATTTATCTTTATCTTAATAAATACCTCTCAATCTTGCTTAGAGTCGCCGGATTTGAAACTTGAATTTCACTTGACGCCATCGCACGATCACAGGCGACCAAGGAGGATAGATATTCTCCTTGCCGGCGACACCCAGAGTAGGGCCACCGATTAAATCGTGGATTCCACTTTTCCACTGGTGGCGTCTGGTGGAAGTGGTGGATTCAATAATATGCAATGTTGCCAAAAAGATCGTAGGAGCACTAACCACTAACCACTTAAGGTAGAGATAATACGGATCAGCTGGCCCAATGCTAAAAAAATCCCATTCATAAAAATTATGAAAAAAATTTAAAATGTTCTCCTCTACATCCCCTATCAGTAGGTAAAATATCAGGTATACAAAAACGAGCTAGTTTTCGAGTTATTAATTTTTAAAGTTGACTAATTTCAGGGCCGTCCCATGCGCACGGTGCATACGTTTAATTTTTTCTGCTCTATTATAGAGTTTTCCGTAAATTAATAGCCACGGCTTAGAAAAGCTGCGCAGAAACGAGTTTTAAATGTTAGTAGTCTACTGCGCATGGCTCTGCGAAGTGTGCATGATAAAAAAGCTTGAATCCAAATGAAGCTGCGCAAACGCTAGGTGACTAATCTGCGCACAGCCAATAGCAACTTTGTATGCTTTATGAACAAAGATACGAACTTCTACCCCAGATTGCTTGCGAATCGCAGTGTTTAAAAATTCTTTTAATACGTTACTGCAACCGGTTTGGCTTGTAGTATTGCAAATAAATATCAAATTTGAGATGAGATAAAAAGCAACGTTCTCGCTAATGTTGAACAAAAATTCTGCTCCGGCAGGGGCCCCTCGTGCAGCAAAACAGCTGTTTTGAGCTCACTAAGTGACGTCACCTTGGGTGTTTTTGGCCAAAATGCGCAGATCAGTCCAAATTCGTAGGGCTGATGGACCTATCTATTATAGTTGTATCATGACTAATTTAACAATTTAACATGGAAGTTCCATATATTTCTCCATGTTAAAGTAGTCAACTTTAAAAATTAATAACTCAAAAACTAGCTCGTTTTTGTATACCTGATATTTTACCTACTGATAGGGGATGTAGAGGAGAACATTTTAAATTTTTTTCAGAATTTTTGTGAATGGGATTTTTTTAGCATTGGGCCAGCTGATCTGTATTCAGAGATGCAAAACTTCGCGCGAAACATGGTGCGCGAAACTTTCGCGAAACTTTCGCGCGAATATTCGCGAAACTTCGCGAAAATTTCGCGAAATTTAAAAAATGACTGTCGCAATGCGATTTTTCATTTATACATCAAAAAATTAAGAAAACAGGATAAAATGGCCCCTTTCAAGACCTGTCTATCCTCGAATGTGTTAAATGATTTTATAAATAATTAAAAGTAATTTTTAAAATTAATAAAAAAGAAATAATTTTTTTTATATCTAATAAATTAAATTGGTCTCTTTTTTAATTCATTTATGCAATTAAACCTGTCATTAAAGCAAAATTAGGAAGAAAACGGCGTATTCATTACATACGATTCGAAAAAGTAGAGCGGGAAATTCAAATATATCAATTTCGCAAAGTTTCGCGCGAAACTTTCGCGAAACTTAGCTTGCGAAACTTCGCGAATATTCGCGAAACTAGCGAAATTTCGCGCGAAGCTTCGCGAAGCGTTGCATCACTGTCTGTATTATCTCTACCTTAAAGAAGCGTTGAAGTTCCAGTGTTGCCAGACTTGTTTGGAATTTGGAAGTGACTATTCGCACCACAGCGGTGCGAATAACTTTTGAAATTGCTATTCGCACAGCGCAGTGCGAATAGCAGTATATAAGAAAAATTACACCACTGGTGGTCCACTGCGGTGTAAAAAATTCTTAAAAACGCTATTCGCACCACTCGAATGCGCGCACACCCAGAACAGTGCATACGTTTATTTTTTCTGCTCTCTATTATAAAGTTTTCCGTAAATTTATAGCCACGGCTTAGAAAAGCTGCGCAGAAACGAGTTTTAAATGTTAGTAGTCTACTGCGCATGCATGGCTCCCGCAAAGTGTGCATATGATAAGATTAAAGCTTTTGAATCCAAATGAATTAAGCTGCGCAAACGCTAGGTCAGCTAGGTGACTAATCTGCGCACAGCCAATAGCAGCTTTTTATGCTTTATGAATTACAACATTACAACAGTTATTAACGCTATTTAATTGCACCGCAACGGTGCGAATAGCACCGCTGCGGTGTTACCGGAGTAAATAATAATTAATTACGTTATTCGCACCGCGGTGCGAATAGCGTTTTCGAACTAAAGTTGCCCCGCGCTGGTGCGAATAGCGCCGGCCTTCCTATTTTTTTAATGTTGATACCCAGTTGACTGACTTGATTGACGACTTGACTGACTTGAGCGTGAAGCGTGAGCTGCGTGAGCCTTGCGTCTTGCGTGAGCCGCCCAAAGGCAGCCACTAAGGAGCATAATATATATTTATGTAATTATGTACAAAGAATACAAAGATTATGTATGCATACACTTCCTCCTTGCAGCATAAATATTGGTCCTCATAAATCAATTAATCCAGGAAGCAAAGGTATGATATGCACTAGATTAATTAATTTTATTATAACATTTCTCCCCTGACATATTAAGTATGCATATATTATGTAGAGTATGATATTATGCATATTAAAGCTAAACAGTATTATATAAAATGCATTTACCATTATTAAATGGTGTGAATAAGTGATAATACACGATAATACACATGCATAATGGTCAGGATCCATTATACATATTTTATAAAATGCAGTATGCATTATGCATACAGTATGCATACGTAATTATGTACTATAGTATGCATACTGTATATATTTATATAATCATTTCACACGACTCAAGGTGGGATGTATGCTTTGACCCCAAGATCTATACACCATCTTGCTTTGGCCCAATGCAGTGACTTCCATAATTAAAGGAAGGAGGGTGCTATAGTTCCCCTTTCGCCCCCCCCCCTCCCTTCCCTTTGCTTTTTTTCTGAGAATGCCCCCTTTTCTGTGGCTCCCTCGATCCCCCCATTTTCATATAGACTCAGGTAATTTACGGGGCAAGGGTGAGCAATTATAACGCCAGGTTCACATGTAGTACTTGATGTACCTTTTCGCCATGGCACCCCCTCGTAACAGTCTGCCCCCTTCCCTATTAAATGAAGAATCTTTATAAAGAGTGACAGCACTGCTTGAAGAATGGTTGAGAAGGGTGGTGTTGCCTCTGGGCGTAGACGGAACGTCACAATCCAAAGGCCTGTTCGTAAACCCTGCTCGGTGTACACTTTTACACCGTTTTCTTACACCAGTGCAGATGGTGGTGTAGGGAGTGCAGTGAAAATGACGTCACGATGTTTGTTTGTAAACTTGCTCAGAGTACAGTGTATGTACATTATGTAATGAATATTGTAGCCAATATCATTTAAATATCTGTAAATCTAGAATTAAACCTATCAGCGATTATGCCAAGGGAGACTTCATATAGTCTATATTTTGAATAGCAATTAAAGAGGAGTCAGCGAGTTGAGTGCGCAGTGCATGACGGGAATGACGTCACGCACTATATATGTGCATACGAAAAAGTTACGTCGGCTCCTCAAAAGCTGCTCAGTAGAAATTTATGCAAGTTGCGCAATACGAGCATCTGCTGAAGTTATGTAGTGTTGTTGATCCCCTTGATCCAGTCAGCTGTTAACCCGTAGACCGCAACATTTGAAATGAAAATTTGCCTCGGATTTTGGTATTGTATCAGAATTTTCTCAAAATTTTTATGAAGGGCTAATAAAGGTTATGACACTTTCTGATTCACCATAATATGTTCTATCTTAGAATATTTTTTAAACACATTTTACGGGAGATTGCGAAAGAAATTAAAGTTCGAATAAAAAAGAAGCCACGTTTTTCGAGCGTTAGCATGGAGTAGATAGACGAAGTCATCGACTTTTAGACCCAAATGCTCAGACTTTTTACGAAGGACGGTCTCAACTGATTTCAGATGCTTATTTATGGTGCTCCAAAGTAACTTTTTACATGCAAGAGAATGAGCTTTACCATCGGTCAATTTTTCGCTCACTCTACTTTAAGCAATAAGTTTTTCATTCTATTTATTTTCTATGTCATATTTTGTTTTATATATGTGCTTATACATATATGATATATTATGATGTAACAGGCTGTTAATATCATCTGTTATTTTATTTTATATTCTTTTATTATTATTCTCTATTATTCTGTAACTATTATATATAGTTTGTATGTGTGTTTTATGTGTTCTATTATTCTATTACAGTGTTAATTTATAATGAATATATATTTATAATACTATGTTGTATGTACACTTTTTGTGTTTAATAAAGGACTAATAATAATTATAAATAAGTAAAAAAATATTTATACTGTATTAAATTTTAAAAAGAGAGATACTTGTGTTACACATTTTAAAAGCTTTATTAATATGTTAACATTACCATGCATCTACATATTAAACTGTTGTGTTTATAGGCGTAACCACCCAGAAATTTATACTCAAAACTGTGATATTCATACCTATAATACCAGAAATAAAGATAAAGTATCTGTAGCAGCGCATAAGTCGAGCTTGCTTGAAAAAAGTCCATTTTATCAAACGGCAAAGCTGTATGATTTCTTGCCGAACTGTCTGAGAAATATTGATGACAAATTATTGTTTAAAAAAAAACTTAAGGGTAAGGTAACGCCACCAATGTTAAAAAAAATCCCTCACAAAAATTCTGAAAAAAATTTAAAATGTTCTCCTCTACACCCCCTATCAGTACCTAAAATATCAGGTATACAAATACGATCTAGTTTTTGAGTTATGAATTTTTAAAGTTGACCAATTTAACATGGGAGTTTCATTTCTCCATGTTAAAGTACGTAGTCAACTTTAAAAATTTATAACTCAAAAACTAGATCGTATTTGTATACCTGATATTTTAGGTACTGATAGGGGGTATAGAGGAGAACATTTTAAATTTTTTTCAGAATTTTTGTGAGAGGGATTTTTTTTAACATTGGTGGCGTTACCTTACCCTTAAAAATGTTTTAGTACAGAAAGAGTTTTATTCTGTTAAAGAGTTTCATAGTAATAAAATGCCTGAAAATGTCTTAAGTTCGTAGTAGTGTGTAATGAAAATTTTGTAATTTTTTCTTGTTTTTTTTTTCTAATGTTTTTGTATATTATTACAAATTTGTTTGTGTTTATTGGTTGTTGTATTGTTTTGTTTCTTTTACAACTTTTTTTATTGGCGTGAACCATGTTATCCTGTATAACCAGTTGTTTGTAATATAAATAAATAAATATATTCATTTTGGTTCACCATTAATATTTGTGCACTTGGGATAATGCATCATGTTTTTTCTCCTGAATGTTAAAAAAACTTCCACACATGAAAATTACGAAACATATCTTAAGATGTTCTCCTCTACGTGGGTCCTACCAGTAAAAAATAAGAAATTTATTGATCTTTCTAAAAGACAAGTCATACATTGCATACATAAAGTACATTACACTATTCTTGTGTTCAATAAATAAATAATAATAAACATAAATTCAAGTAATAATAACCGTGGTCAGAGTTCAGTCCTTGTAAAAGTCGTAGTTAGCTAAAATAATACAAAATTTGTATTACTTACTTGATATTTTAGCTGTTGATCGGGTGTGTAAAGGAGAACATTTTAAGATAGGTTTCATAATTTTCATACGCGGGAATTTTTTTAACAATGGGCATATTATCTTACCCTTAATGTTTGCTTTATGAAATATATATTATTATTACAGTATTATTATTATTAGGTATGTCCATAACATAGAGGCAGAGAACACAGAAAAAAAATATGGTCATAGGATTTACAATTTTTTATGGTTGTATTTACTGTTGTTTTTTTGCAGTGAAAGATGGCAGGTTCTGCTCCAGTGAGAACCAACGGAGATGGCATGGAGAATCCTGACTCCCTGGAAGAGAAGCTGATGGCACGGTTGTCACTAGGAGCGAGAGCTCAAGAAAAGCTGGGTAACTTCACCACTCCTCCTGTGATACCAACGGGGGAGATGGTTCACTTGATTCCGAAAACTTTCAAAACAAATAAGAGTAACATCCCAAAGAATATGAGGAGGAAAGAGCCAAAGTTTGTTCCATATGAACCATATAAAGCTGCTGTGAATCCGATTGTGCCAACTGTAAAGAAAGAAAGAGCAACTAAGAAGTATCGTAAAACTTCCATTGCAAACTCGTCGGCGGACTGTGCCAGCATTGACAGCAGTGACTGCAAGCAGGAGTTGGACGCACTGAGAAGTCAAAATCAAGAACTGGAAAAACAACTAAAATATCAAGGACAGGTAAAACTTACTTATCCCATCATCTTTGTTATGTAGGTTTTTCACAGTGTTCTGGATGTTCCAGTCTTTTTTTATATGTGCAAATATTCAAATTTTAATTTTAAGAAAAATTAAACATTAAGTTTGTGACGTATTGTTAATCGAGTTAAGCAGCAAGGCCTTAACGATAAAAAAAAAATACATCAAGCGAAAATTTTCCCAGTTGATCACAACCTTCATTATTCCTCACAATGAGCCTGCATGAAATTTGTATTGCAAAAATTCACAGTAACATAATTTAAACTACTGTATTGTTATTATTACTGTGAATTTTTTCAGATTTTTTTTAGTCCAGGAACTATTTTTAAAAGTTATTAAAAGTTCTGTAAGTTATGTTGGCCCCGTTGGATCCTTAATAAAATGGATAGAGCCTATAATAAATGACTATTGACGCCTCCAAGGAGCATGGTTGCACTTTCAATTTTTTTAAAAAAATATATAGTTCCTGGGTAAAAAAAAAAAAAAATCTAGAAAAAAGAGTAGCATAATTTGGCACCCTCTCTTCATTTCTGCAATAAAAATTGATTTCAGGTGAACTGCGAGCTCAAGTCCATGCTGGTGGCGGCAGTGGGGGAGGACGTGGAGGTGCGGGTGCAGCACCTCACGCAGGACAAGCTGCACCTTGCGCGCGCCCTGCTCAGCTCCTCCCACGACCTCTCCTCACACCAGGAGCACTTGGAGAGCCTGGCCGGCCAGTGCGAGGTTTGGCGCAGCAAGTTCCTCGCCAGCAGGTTTGTAGCAGCGTTTTTTACAACCGCCGCAAGAAAAAGTGGAAAAGCAGGAACAATCTGTGCCAACCTTTTCCTTGTGCAGTGTGACTTCACTGACACAATTTTTTAAACGTTGGTGGTGACGTTATTTGGGGGTCAAAATTAAGTTTATCACCAAATAAAAGTACCCCTCCTTTAAGCTTCATCTTTCTTAAGTCTATGGCCAGTCTTCTTTCGCTGTCAAAATAACAAATCTCCATCTTCTTTTATTATTATATTTTTTATCATTTCCTTGTAAAAGTTTTTAATTATTCAATTTTTGAGAAAAATGTTCCATAAACGTTGTAATATTATTTAAAGAAAAGGACAGGAATAACCAGCAAGGCCTTGCTGATAAAGTCGCAGAATATTTTTGAATATCTTAATTTTTATTGTTGTTCAATGATGAGCATGGTTCGACTAGAGAGCTGGTAGATGTGACTGAGGATGTTTGCAGTCTGATGGTGGAGGAACTTGCTCGGTGGAAGGTGGCGCTGCAGCAGCGAGCCTGTCAGCTGCAAGCAACACTGCGGCAACTGCTGGACGAGAGAGACTCCGTCAGGCACTCGTCGGTCAGCACACTGAGGTGATACGTGTGGCTTGTTGTGGTTGAATGTTGTAAATGTGCCGCAAGTCTGACGAGTGTGTCGTCTCAGGAACCTTCAGGTGCTGCGGGAGAACTTTGACCCTGCCTCCGGGCTGAGTCTGGCAAGCTCTCCGCGGCGCAGCGCCTCCTCGCTGGCCTCGAGCAACCTCGTGGACGTGTCTGGCGCCAACCTGCGCCTCAGCGAGTGCCTGGCCCACCGCCTGCTGGGGTCTGCCGCTCGGGACCCCGGGGGGCTGGAGGGCCTAGACCCAACCACCCCTGCGGAGAAGAAGGCACTGCAGGTGAACTCTCAGAAAATTAAATAATTATTGATTCAATTATACAGAAATACCTTAAAATCTGCCAATCTGACACATGCATTTAGGTAAATAATACAGTGAGTTAAAAGTACATAGTCTAATACAGTGAAAAAAGAGAAAGAAAAAATTTGACACAAATCTAAAAAAATTCAGAGTAGTATAATTTGATGGCCTCTATTAATTTCTGCAATAAAAAAAATCATGCAGGTTGTTCGTTATACTGACTAAATTAAATGTTAATTTAAATTACATGTATTCAATATTTTTAAAACCCGGTCCAGAACTTGTTAAAATTGGAAATGGGAAGAAAATTTAAAAGTTCTGATTGGCTGAGATTTGGCTCAAACAAGGGAATCGAAAATTTTGACTGATTGAGTGAGAGCTTTTCTTTTTCCAAGCAGTTTTGGATAGCGCTGAAGATTTAAACGTTCAAAGTTATTGATGACGAACAAGATCTGCTGAAACTGCTATAATTGCAATTGCACTCACATATCACTGTAATGTGAACTGTAATTCAATGCATGTACTGATTCAAAAGATACATTCCTAATTATCAAAACCAGTAATTAGATCGTAAGGCTTGGTGGAGACGTGGTGATCAAATGACGTGATTACTCTCAAATAAGCAGCTGCTGGTTTGATTTTAAAGATTTCATTTCACCGTAATTACTTGTCTCATGCCTCCAGACTAGTGTTGTAAAAAACGAAAGGAACTTGTGATGAGTGAACTTTCACAAGTTCACTTCGCGAACATTACAAAGTTCGCGAACATGTAAAAAACCGGGAACGTTTGAATTCTGTTTAGAAGTACACTTAATTCAATATTCAGCAAGCTAAACAGCAAGATGTTCACATTTAATGACAATTAACTTCATGAAAGCAAGTTAAAGATAAAAATTGATTAAATTTACCCTCGCAAAAAAGTAATTATTTTTTTTGTCCTGTTAAAGCCTTTGGGAGTTAAAATATACATTTAGTATCGTGTCCTTTCATTTTTGGCACCAAAAATGGCAGTAATAGTTACAAATAAGGTGTTTTAATTCAATTTTCTATTAAATTTTAATTTTTTATTTAAGAGCACAGATGTAACCAATCAGAACGCTGAAATTTACGCGGGATATTTGAATTAGGTTTCACAAGTTCGCGAACGAACATTACATGAGTGAACTTTACATGTTCGCGAGCGAACTTCTTAAATGTTCGCAGTGAACTTTCACATTTTTACAACACTACTCCAGACAATTTCATCAAAAAAATATATTAATTTATGTATCATTTTTTTGTTTTTGCAATTCTCCAAATGCTATACAGTAAAAACTCGTTATTTGCAACTTGTTGTTAGGTAAAACTCGATTTTGAGTAAAGAAGCTAGGTTGTGGTCCCGTAAAAAATAATTAGCATTGCGGGTTATAGGAAAAACTTGATATAAGGTAATACTTGATATAATAAGAAGGTACAGTAAACCTAATTTCCTGGGTCCCTTGACTTCACGTAATTACAAGTTACAAGATATTTCCGTATTCTCGAGTAAAGTAGCCAACATTTTTTTCACATCTTTCATAGTTTTATGTCGTTAGTACTGTATACTTTTTCTGGGTGCTGACGATTGTGACAGTATATTCTATTTTGTTGTTTCAGCTTCTGCAGAGCGGCGCCGTGAATGTGCCAGTGCCGGATGCTGCGTGCAGTGCCGTCGTGGGTGCGGGAGTGAAGGCGGGCCTCCACCTCGGAGCCACCCCCACCTCCTGCTGTGCCCACTGCAGCGGAAACATGCAGACGCTCTAGACACTTCTAGCTGATAATGTGCAAATAATAGTTGTTGTTGTCCTTAAAATTGTTTACTTTTTGGTGTATTTTGGAGATGCCTGCACTATTACAGCTCAGAGGATCAGGTGTGTTTTTACAAAAAATCAGCAATGAATGAAGGAGCATGTAAAGACATGTAATATTATGTATTGCAAATTTATTATTGATTATATGTAGCTTACATGCCTATAACTAATTACTGTACTGTAATATACAATCAAAGGGTGCGTAAATATTCTTCCATATTCCTCGTTTGTAATCCCAGTTTTTTTTTTCACGTTGTTTTGGTGTTATTACAAATACGAGGAAAAAAAATCATTTTTTTATGAACTGTCAGAGAGATGGTTCAAAATGTGACTGTATTTAGTTTTAGGGTGGCAATATTGACTCATTGAAGCCTAATTATGCATCTCTAAACTCCTCCATAGCAAAAAAATTACAATTATACATTGCTATTATAACTAGTTAAGGGTAAGGTAACGCCACCAATGTTAAAAAAAGTCCCTCACATAAAAATTCTGAAAAAATTTAAAATGTTCTCCTCTACATCCCCTATCAGTAGTTAAAATATCAGGTATACAAATACGATCTAGTTTTTGAGTTATGAATTTTTAAAGTTGACTAATTTTACTAATTTAACATGGGAATTCCATTTCTCCATGTTAAAATAGCCAACTTTAAAAATTCATAACTCAAAAACTAGATCGTATTTGTATACCTGATATTTTACCTACTGATAGGGGGTGTAGAGGAGAACATTTTAAATTTTTTTCAGAATTTTTGTGAGAGGGATTTTTTTTAACATTGGTGGCGTTACCTTACCCTTAACTGGCTAATTTTTTTAACTGAATGTAAATAATTTATCACTAAATAAAAATATTAATTTTTACTAATCAAAGATCAATTTATTGAAATAGAAATAGACCCCTATATCTGGATAGACTTAACATTATATTCTGCAACTAAATTTATGACTTCTGGCTCTTTGAATTTTATTCTAACAAAACTATCATTAGGTTGACATTAGAAAATTGTTAAATATTAATGAACTGCATGCATGGGGCTGCTGCATATAGGGGGCCTGGGATTACAGCCCTTAAACACCCAATGGGGGCTTTGGAGGGGTTCAGTGGCATTGGGATGCAGTCGAGAATTCTAGATTTGGTTTTTCTTCACGGCCGGCCATGATTGGGTTGAAGCACAATAAATTATATTTTTCTGTAGCTTATTATTTTCAGACAAGCTTCATCAATGATAGAAAATTAAAATGTAAGGTTTTTATTTGAAACAGAGCAGTAGATAGCTGCTAATATGTTTCTTGACCAACTTCTCCAGTCGGCCACTGATACAAAGGATCAGAGATTAAAAATTTAGTACTGTTTAAATTATTTTAATCACATATTATTATTATTCTTTAACGTGATTACTTCTTGGAAACGTCCATTTCCTGAATGAGAGCCGTGTCTTATTTTGTACCCTAGCTATAGCTGGTTCCCAGTTGTAATTTAGTTGGCATATTGTTTTATACTTTTTTTTTTATTTTTATTATTGAATAATAAGATGGACTACTTATTTTATGCATGATATTATATATGACTGCTATTTTTTTAAGGGAACTGTTTTCATTGTCTCTATATTATGTACAGCCATATATGACAAGAAATAAATATATATAAAAAAATATAAATATATTGCTCTGAGCAGCAGTCTCACTTGAAAGACTATAAATAGTATAAATCGCATAAACGTAATATTAGTAGGCCAACTAATCTGTGTTGATATTGCTGGTGCTGAGCGTAGTAAGACACTATGTATATAAAGATGAGCAGACGCAGCACACGGTGATGGGCTTCAAATAAGACACCAGCATATACGTGATTGGAGGCGACATTAACGGCAACAGCATGCCCACAACTATATCTCCTCAGATTTGACGTGGGGCCACACCTTCTCCATCGGCGCTCCCCCCGCTTAACAAACAACCCAGATTTTCTCAGCTTTAAACTCCCTGAGAGCAAAAACAACAAATTGCCCAAACCAAAATTTTTCTAATTATTGTAAAATCACGCTGAAAACATGTGACGTCATGTAATTTGACCCAAGGAGTTCGAAAATGAAGGAATTAAGATCAAGATCAAACCATAAACAAAAAACCAGGATTTTACAGCTATAAACTTCCTGAGAGCAAAAACAACAAACTTGCAAAAACCAAATTTCTAATTTTTGCAATAAAATTATATTAAGGGTAAGGTAACGCCACCAATGTTAAAAAAAGTCCCTCACACAAAAATTCTGAAAAAAATTTAAAATGTTCTCCTCTACATCCCCTATCAGTAGTTGAAATATCAGGTATACAAATACGATCTAGTTTTTGAGTTATGAATTTTTAAAGTTGACTAATTTAACATGGGAATTCCATTTCTCCATGTTAAAATAGCCAACTTTAAAAATTCATAACTCAAAAACTACTTCTTCTTGTGACTGAAGAAGCATCTCCACGATGCGAAACGTTTCAAAAATGTAAAAACTTTCGAGTGAACCTCTGTGACCACAAGAATTTCCACCTGCTGTGACTCTTTCGATCGGTAAGGCCTTGCTGGTTATTCCTATCCTTTTCTTTTAATAAGATTATCACAACCTAAATGGTTTATTTTCCTTAATTTGAATAACTCAAAAACTAGATCGTATTTGTATACCTGATATTTTACCTACTGATAGGGGGTGTAGAGGAGAACATTTTAAATTTTTTTCAGAATTTTTGTGTGAGGAATTTTTTTTAACATTGGTGGCGTTACCTTACCCTTAAATTATTTTTAATTTAAAAAGTATTTATAATTATAAATATATTATAATTGCAGGAAGTTGTCACGCCCACGGGATTTGGGCGGGGCAGATTTATACATGCAGCATTGTGAAAATAGAGATGATTGTTCTTAAGCATCAAATGATTAGGATTGTAACTGATGATTATTAATAAGTATAATTAATACTTATAATAATACTATAACATATATTTCTAATATTATTTTACATGTACACTTTTTGTGTTTAATAAAAGACTAATAATAATATTAATTAATTAATATTAATATAATGAGACTGACGAAATGCAAGGCAACAGACACTTTTAAATATTTGCAAATATACTGTAATTAGGCAATTATAATAAAAATGTTTAAGAATGAATATTGTATTTTTCAAATAGTCTGGCTAACAGTAAAATTAAGTATTTTACATTGATGTTAGCTATTAATAAAATAACAAATTTAAAGTTTAGTACTGTATGGGTTTATTGTACACAATGATTTAGAGATCTTGGCAACTAGTTCATTCACAAGGTTTCATAGACGGTGAAATATTTCAATTTTTGAAGTCTATCCGAGCGCCCCCTCCTCCAGGCTGTGCAGCATCTGGAAGCCTGGCTCGAGGCTCGACTGGATCTCCTCGCTGCCGAGAGCGGGGAAGTGGATCTCCGGCACATCTTCGTCCTCCTCCACAATCTCCTCCTTCACCCTGCAACATTCACTTGTAAGACACAAGTAAGGTCGACCAAATCTTCACTGGTAATTTCAGAATGAATGCTACAAAAATGGTACATATATAAAATATTGCCATTTCATACCAGCAAATTATATTTATTCAAAAACCCAAATTTGCATGAGCAATTTATTCAGGCAAGAAGCTGTTATAAGGCTTTATTGAAACAGAAAGAATTAGAATTTAAAATTAAATCGGAAGATAAAATGATTAAAGACGCAGAGCTAGAACCATACACATATCTTAGGAAAGATAGACCACCAATTAAGTCATGCCCAATTAATATAGACAAATGGGAAAACCATTTTACAAATATCTTAAATACAAATAAATTACAATCCGACCAAACTCTCAATCTTTTATCATTAACAAGAGACTATAATTGTAACTCAAATTATATTCCTCTTAATGAATTTGAAGTCTATAATTGTATGCAAAGCCTAAAAAACAATAAAGCTTCGGGCCCAGATTTTATTACGAATGAACATTTGAAGCTAGTAAGCAAGTCGTTAACCCCAACAATCACCAACATGTTTAACCTCTGTATTGAAACGGCTACAATTCCGGAATTGTGGCGGATCGCCTACCTAATGGTATTATACAAAGGGAAGGGTAACATTATGTCACCCGACTCATACAGAGGTATTATCCATGGTGATACCATGTACAAACTCTTCTCGAGATTAATTGCAAACAGGCTTTTTGATTCCACCCACTATCTTATTCCAAAAGAGCAATACGGCTTTATGCCAGGACGTTCCACAATACAAGCTGTATCCACAGTATATAATCAAATTAAACTAGCACTGGAGAAGCCAAAGGGTCATTTATATATTGCTTTTGTAGACTTCAGAAAAGCTTTTGATTCGGTCAATAGGAATTTGCTCATTGAAAAGCTGAAGTCACTTAAAGTAATTCCTTCTGAAATTTTGAATATCTTAGCTGTTATTCTAAATATCAATTATGTATGCGTTCAAGATCGCTTATTATGTTCTAGTAATATTATTCAATCTAACGGAGTTTTGCAAGGAGACCCGAGCAGCTCCCTTCTTTTCAATCTTTTTACTGCAGATATAACCGAGATTACAAAAGATATAAACTGTGAAAATGAAAATGATCAAGTCGTACTAAATTTATATGCAGATGATCTTGCTATTATTTCAAAGAGCAAAGTCAAGCTACAAAAAGCGCTAAATAATCTATCTATCTGGGCCAAAACAAATGGTCTAGAAATTAACACAGAGAAAACCAAGGTTGTAAAGTTTAGAAGAGGCGGACCGCTATGCAAAAACGATGAAATTTATTGTGACGGTCAAAAGATTGAATTTCTAAATTCATTTAAATATCTTGGCATAATACTTCAAATGACAGGGCATTCTTTTTCTAAACATATAACAGAAAGATGTAAGAACGCTATCACTGTTATGTACACTATCTCAGGGCTGTCTGGTCTATCCGTCAAAACAGGGCTCAAACTATTCAATTTAAAAGTCGCCCCTGTGGCCACTTATGGTATTGAAATTGTATGGCCTCATTTATCTGTATCCGATTTTGATAAATTAGAATCAGTAAAAGCCATGTTTGTTAAAAGACTACTGTGTCTGTCAAAATTTACCGAAACTAGACTGGCCTATAAACTGATAGATTCCAATTATTATTTTATTACAGAAATCAAAGAAATGTTTAAACTTCCAACGACAGATCAATATTCCAATTTTATAGCTGTCAGGAATCCAAAAGCTCAGGATATTAATCCTGAGTTTTACAGCACTGATGCTATGACATGTAAACATTGGTGTCTGCCCCAATTGGATAGATCCAATGTTAGAAATGTCTTAACTCGCCAAGCTGTTCACGGCTTCCACCATCTAATTTGTAAATCCTCTGGTTATCATAAAGCTGAACAATCTTGTGTATGTAAATTATGTAATGAATATTGTAGCCAATATCATTTAAATATCTGTAAATCTAGAATTAAGCCTATCAGCGATTATGCCAGGGGAGACTTCATATAGTCTATAGATTTTGAATAGCAATGAAGCAATAAGTTTTTCATTCTATCTATTTTCTATGTCATATTTTGTTTTATATATGTGATTATATATATGATATATTATGATGTAACAGGCTGTTAGTATCATCTGTTATTTTATTTTATATTGTTTTATTATCATTTTCTATTGTTATATTATTCTGTAACTATTATATATGTTTTGTATGTATGTTTTATGTGTTCTATTGTAATGTTTTTCTATAATGTATGTTTTTAGTGCTGTTAATATGTACACTTTCTGTGTTTAATAAAAGACTAATAATAATAATAAAATATTGCCATATCTCTTATGGGGTAAGCCAGCAGCATTATCACCTCGGCCGTATACAGACAGACCCCCACTGTAGTTTATTCTTACATACTCCTGTCGCCTCTCTTTTGCCTTCTACATGCTATTCATTATACTATGACTGGACAATTGAAACTAGTTTGACATAATCTTTGAAGGATAAAATAAAATTATACTCTCGAGATATATTTTTAATCTACAATATCTACATTACTTATTATTTAGAATCTACTTAATAACCAGCAGAAATCTATATCGAGCATTTAACAATACTGAATCTGAAATTTACTCCGAAGAATGTTAAGAAGTCCATACAGTAGTAAAAGTAATTAAGTAACAGATCTGAGAATCTTATTTGAGGAAACACCTCACAGTAAACAACGGATCACCTGATTGGCTCCTGCTCGTGTTCCTCAACGGAGTCCTGCTGCGTCCTGGGCAGCTTGGTGGCGAGGACCTCGAGGTGCCTGCGATGGTTCAGCACGTCCTCCTGGTAGTACTGGTGCAAGTTCATCACGCTGCCCAGACCAGCCTCGAAGAACGCCCACTCCACCGCATCCTAAAACAGTGAGTTATTGAAAAAATTTATTGAGTTATCAAATTGTAAATTTTCTCAAGAGTTTTTTCTTAATGCTCTAGCATCCTCAGTAAAGATGCTGTGACATTATATATATACCTAACAATGAGGGCAAAGCAGTTTACTTGTCTTCCTTGTTTCCTAGAGTTGTAAAGGCATACAAAATGCATTACCTGAAGCTGCAAGATTTCCTCTCTGCCTTTATGATTTTGTTACATGTGATATTGACTTGTATGTTTACATGTATTAATTTTTTTGTGTTAAATATTTATTTATATATACAGTATATTATATATAAATATACAATTAGGACAAAGCAGTTTTTTCTGATGTGTGGTGAATGTTTGCTCTATGTGTATAGGCTCTTTACTCCTTAGCCTTTTACATTCACCAATTTGGGTTATTATGTTGCTGCTATTTTTATTTCTTTTTTCCCTATTCCCTACAATGTAATTTATCCCAAATAAACAAATATAATTATTGTTGTAGTCATGCAACATCTTTCCCTATGCTGGAATGCTTCATATTTTTATGAATATGATGTCACAGTGTTTTTAGCATGATTTCAGAGGCGTTAGTGTTCAGTGTGGAAAAATTGACATATATTACATATAACTAGAGGTCCTCTATCCAAATGTACAGGAAGAAATATCATGCTGTTTTCCTTAAGGACATATTTTGTAAAGATGCATTCCAAACTTCTCAATTTTAAATTGGTGGAACCTTTATCAGTGCTATACAAAGGAATGGGAATTAAAATGTTCCTCTGGAATAAGCAGAGCATCTAAAACCTGAAGCTGTCTAAAGACAACTGGGTCTGTAAATATTCCATATATATATACAGTCTATATAACAGATCTTACTGTTAGATTGCCTGTAGACTCTAAGCATGGCGCCTAGCTTCGAGACAGTCTAGCCATATATGTCTGGATGAGATAAAGCAAAAGGCGATCTGCGCCCAGTCGACACGTAACCTAAGATCTGTAATACTGCAGTAATTACAAAACTCCAGGGGACATCATTCTGCAGACTCACTGGGAAGCCGTGTGCGCCCGTCTCTGCCTCCCGGTCCACAGCAATCCTCAGCAGCCGGGTGAGGCGCTGCATGAAGAAGTGGGTCACGTCAGTGGCCGTCTCCAGGGCTGAGAACACCGAGGCTGCAGAAACAGAAGAGGTCAGTGGCGTTCTGCAGCCACTTCGTCAACTCACTTACTCTCATATCCAGCATGGGCTACCAGCGCTGCCACTGACTTCTGTAATATCTGTCTGGCAACGTAAGACCTCAGATCGGCAGGTGCTGGCCGGTGACCCTGGGCAAATGAGCTACACCAGAAAATAACATCAATTATCACAACAACGGTACTTTTTGTTGTCAAGTTACTCTACAGTTAGACTGATAACAGAGAAAATCAAAAAGGCGACAGAACAAAACGAATGAATGTTGTTTTAAATTCCTACATATATATAAATATATATATTGACCATGTTGTTCACAATTCACAAAGCAAGGTAACCAGATTTCTCGTTTAACCAAGGTAAGCGTCTGCAGCTTAACTGCCATGGTTATAGTGAGAATTTTTGTAATGTTCTTGGGTAACTATTTAGTATGTTTAGTAGCTAGCTCACGCCCTGTGAGATTGGGAAGGTTTTTTAACTCCTGCATGTCTGTCTGGTGCAAGGAACAAAATGGGATGACTTAACAAAATATAATATATATATATATACATATATGGTTACCCCGAGAAGTGCAGTCTAAGAAAATCAAACATAGTATGATATAGAAATTAAATTAATGATAAATTGTCTTGGCAAGTGCATATAATTGAACTAAATAAGAAATTGACAAAAATAAATTTTGCTATGATGCAGCTTAGTAAAATTTGTAATTTAGAATCTTTAAAATTAGTGTATTATGGTTATGCATATTCTTTAATAACTTATGGCATATTTTTGTGGGGTTCATCTACCCACGCTGACAGTGTATTTGTAAGCCAAAAGAAAATAATTAGAAGCATGATTCAAGCCAAGTCAGGTCAAAGTTGTAAAAAAATATGGGAGAAACTTAATATATTGAATTTCCTATGTATTTCTATTTTTTTTATGATCATGTATGTTAAAAGTAATTATTATTTATTTCAAAGTAACAAAGAGGTGACTGGACGTAATACTAGACAGTCTAATCTATTGCATAAAAAGTTTGGAGGATATGAGCAAACTAAAAGAGACCATTGTTATCTTAGCTCAGTGTTGTACAATAAACTATCAGACTGTCTAAAGAAAATCGAAAGTATATCTGTTTTTAAGAAAAAAGTATTTGCCTATCTTATTAAAAAAAATTATTATTCTATTAAGCAAATGCAAAATGAAAATTGTCTATAGTTATGTTGTTTGTATATATATACCATTCTGTAATTATTGAATAATTGTAATTGTAATTGAATTATTTTAATTGTAGTATTTTGATGTTTGTCTACAGTATATGATTGTATTACTAATTTTTTTTTTGTCTTTTACAGTTTTTTTTTAATTTTGTTTAGTATGTAGTCACAATTTATCAACTGATATCTAATGTGAAATAAATAAATAAAAATAAAAAGCCTTCTTAATTGAGAGCAATCAGAGATTTTTGATTTGCTTGACTGAGGAGCCAAGTAAAGCGGATATTTAGAAACTTCTGATTAGTCTAGAACGTTACTGTTTCTGATTAATTTTCAACAATCCAAACCATCGCCAAGCCCTAATTTATTTTAATTAGGATAAGACATAAATACGGCATGTACCTGTACCTGTATACTTTATCGAAGCCCATGAAATTTTGTTTAATTTTATACTTGTACAATTTTTCATTGCGCTCTGCTTCATCAGTGTCCATAGGAACTTCTTGGCTGAGGAAATTTTCATCTGCTTCTTTGCCACTGCAGGTCATGGGTGTTTTGCCAGCTACGTTGTGATTCCGAATCCTCTCCATTAACTTCACAGATTGAATAACATTCTCTTCCATTCTGCTGCATTCTGGTGGGACTCTGAGGAAAAAGTTTAAATTAGTTAAATTAGTTTTTAGTATATAATTTTTTCAGGTTATCTTACTCTTTCAGGGTTCCATCTTCTGATGTATACGGTTGGTGTAACTTCATTGGGCCTCCAATATACAATCTTGTCAACGAAGCTTCCAGTGCTTCATTGTCGATTTCTTTTTTATTCTTATCACCAATAGGTTCTATTTCTCCCCAATGCTTGAAGGAACTCATTATATAAGTAAGTCAAGTTTAGAATAGAAGGGAATTTACAGTATTAAAAATCACAATTTCCAGCAAAGTTCTCTCTGAATTTCCAGCTGATCGAAGTGTCAAATTTAAAATTTGAATTAACCGCTAGAAACTTGCAGGATGGTAACTTAAATTTTAATACTTTAAAAATCACTCAAAGCTCAAAGTGGCTAATTAAAAATACCATTTTATTAAAGGAAAAAATTAATTTTTATTATATTACTAGCTATTTAATTAAAACTTGATTTTCTTTCAAGTTTGCTTTCCTGAGAATTATGACGTCAACGGAGAAGACTGTCGAAAATCGAAAAAAAAAAAAAAAAAAAAACAGCTGTGAAGAAAAATCTAAAATAGTAGGACGACGTAGAAGTTATATAATTATGTATAACTTGTATAAAACGTTCAACAGAGTTGTGGGGGCCTGGGTGCGAGGCTAGCGCATTGCACTAGTAATTCATTAATACCTAATTAATGAGTTATTGTTCGGCGTTCTAGTGCATTGAATGATGTTGTTCAATGCATAATGCATCGATTTTACACTATTATAACACTTAGAAGTTTAAATTGACGTAGAAAACTGAAGTATAAAAAATGTCATCAATACAAGTATTTTCGTTAATTAAAGTCAAATTTTTACCTCGAAGGACACCAGATTGGTAAATATTACAAAACGGAACTGATAGAAGGGCAAATAAAATATACTATGCCGAAATTTCATAACGTCCGGACTCGAAATTAAGGGGTGGCAATTTTTTAAAAATGACGCTTCAGGTGTCACGCAAATTTAATTATTCAATAAAAAAGCATCAAAAACCAATACAATGACGTCCAAAACTTTACCATATCATAAAAAACGATGTTATTAGTAATTAGAATCAGTTTACTTTCTCTAATTCATATAATTTTAATTTATATAAAGAAAAACAATTTTAGTACATGCTCCGCAATTCTGGGATAATTACCTAATTTTGGCAATGAAGGACACCGAGTTGCAAATTAATTTTTTGGTAATAAATGCAAGTAATACTCAGGATGCGGTCACCCAATTATGTTAACGTTCAGATAATTAGGGAATTAATTAAAATTCTAATAGCGTCATAACAGGCCAAGCGCACTGCATAGCGCGTTTGGTATATTAACGATAAAAAGTCAAGAAGGACAAGGACTGCGTGTCTCAAAATCAATTTGATAATTATTTAGGTATAATAAAATAATTATTTATTGTGTTTGACCCCAAATTTAATTTTTTTAGCCCAAAAAGTAATTTTTTTAAATTTTTTGCCCAATTAAGGAAAAATTTTCATACGAAGGACACGGGTTCTGCGGTTGATTTTCACAATATATTATGCATCTGATATGTATGTAAATTGTGCCCAAGTTTTATTACGTTCTGACAAATAGGAAACCAGCGGCTACCGAAACCGTGTTGCATTGACGTCACTTGTGCTGCACGGATAATTTTGGTCAATATTTTTTTTCAGACAGTTAGGACAAAGTATTCTCGTAGAAAAAAATTCCACCCATGCTCCATAAACCCGATGTTAGGATTTATTATATTTTTTCAAGTAAATTTAACGTTACACATATAATTTGGGCTAAAATGTAACTGATGTTATATTCTGCGTGTCTATAGGTTTTGCTACATATGGACAAATATAGGCTAGAAGAACAACGAGTCTGCAATTTAAATTATTTTCTTTGTATAGACATTTTATCGGCCCTAATTGTTTGTCTCAGTTGCACGCGTTCAAAGTAATAGGAACCACGTACTTAATTAATTACATCACGCGGCTACAAAGGGTTGCGCAATCTAAAAGCCGTACGTGGCATTACGTGAAGGACACGGAGATCCGCTTCAAAATTTTACGTGACATTAACTATGAGTTTATACATAATTTTTTGTCATTTTTGCCAAGGGTTGGGACAAATTCAACTAGGAAATTTGGGCTAAAACACACAAAAAAATTTTTTTTTGTAAAATGTCAGTAGAAAGACAATAAGTAGGACATTGTAATTTATTTTTTACATTTCCTTCATTATCAGGTTAAACCCCCTCCACCGTTTTAAACGTACAGACAAACCCAAGTCAATTACCGATTTAATTAGTAAATTAATCCCAATTTTACAAAAATGGTTTATTATGTATCTGATAGATGGCGCTCCAGTCGCGAAAAATTATTTTCACCGCTTTATTTAAAGTACCTATTTTTCAAAAAACTCACATTTATGCATTAAATGCAATGATTCAGCTCTTCTAATTAGTAACAAGATAACGTACTAAGTTATTAAGTTCACTTTGAAAACTTGATCTCATTTGTAAAGTGACACATTTAAGAAAAATCGTAGAAATTAACTCTCTGAAGTACAATGCATAAGCCTATACATGGTAAAATACTTGGCCTTACTTCTTTAATTTTCTAATTTTCTAAGCCTGCTATTTCATTTTTGTTATCTAATATGTGAAGAATAGTTAAAAAAGTACAAAATGAAATACACTTCAAAACTCTGGTCTAGGAATTACTAAAAGGAGATCATTGCGCGTTTCTGTCTTGAAGAACTTTCTGCAAGATACAGTCCAGGTTGAAATGATTCGTTTCAAAATTTTGAAACTAATTTATTACTAAAGCAATGACCAAGAATGTTACATCAAACGATTTCTTATTAAATTCTGTGTGTAATATTTGAGAAGCATATTTGTTGACACTTCGTCTGTAAAAAGATATTACCGAAAATGTTCATCTCGCGATCGAAAGGGTTAATTAACAGAATTAATAGTCGCCATTTTTCCTGACACAGCTGGTTGTTGGACGCGAATGAGCCTAGCCTGTTTTTTTTTGAAAATGTAGGTGTTTATCTGCACTTCTACGGACAGGAATGTTACAATATCATAAAATATGGAACTTGTAACGTTTGAGTAAATAATCTTTATAAGAATTGTAATGTTTTTCGTCTAAAAGTGAGCTAGCGAAGTTCATATGGTATGCTACTGTAAGTACTGTACCGCTGTGTGACACAAGGTAAAGTTTACTTAATTATTATTTATTTATTTTTATTTATTTTGTTATAATTAATCAAATAAAAACGAATAAAAATACAAGGTCAAACTACTCAAACATCATCCTCCCTCCTTCATTGATTTTTCTTGTACTGTGTGCATATTTATATTTATACCTTTGTATTAAATGTGACTGCTTTATAATTTGAACATCCTATTAGCTCTAATAACCCAATAACTATGCATACGTACTGTATGCATAGCATACCGGTATATATGCATATCGTCGTTGTAGCGCGTTTTTGGCCGATCTTCCAGTTGTAAGTTATGACTCCATGGCCGATCTATATATTGTAAGTTATGACTCTCTGGCTGATCAGCTTTATTTTTGCCAGGGACGAGTGGCCGAAATGTCAAAAGTTACAACTTTTGTTTTATTGCGCCATTCGAAAGAGTGCAAAATTTGACACAAGATGGCATCAGTGGTATTTTCCTAATAATTTTCATTTAAATGCTAGAAAAATAATAAAAAAAGGGGCGAGGCCCGCGAAATCAGCTGTTTGCAAATAACACGTAACAAAATATCAACACAGAGCAAAAACTTAAATCATATATTTATTCAATCCAGTTATTTACTTCTTCTGGCTGCAAAGAATAATTTTCCTAACGGCCAATTAACATTTAATCAATCAAGTAACAAAATATCTCTCCAGATTGCATCGGGTGATCTCTAAAATCTGGAATCATGCATGCAACGATTGAATAACTCGTAATTATATGGTTCAGCTACGTGTATAATAATTAATAATAATTAACTTAATAATTAAATGTGATTTTTTTCAAAATTGTTGTGATTTTGTTTATAAATATTATTTTTTTATTGCGGCGCGCGCCCTATAACAGTATATCGGAAAGAAATAATTAAGCTTTTAGTATGTTAATTTTGATACACATCTGCCTGTGGGGGAAAATATTGCAACTAACCACAATAAGCGTCACAAAGATCTGTAACTTGCATGCATATATTGTAGAGTGTCGTAATAACTATAATAGATAAAAAATACCGGTATTTAAATAAAATTATTATTTTACGATATATACCCACGAGAAAATAAATGCGAATAAATTGTGAATACGAGTGAAAAATTCACACATTTTCCCACATGTTGAAGCCGATTGACGACTCTCTCATGCAGATTGATGCGTCATTCACGCATTTTAACAAATTTTTAATAATTTAACAAAATAAGTGTATTTCAAGCAATTTCGCCCATCCATATTGACATATACTGATTAATATTCACATAGTTGACTAGAGCAACTCCACGCATTTTCACATAAATTGACGTATTTATAATTTAGTATGAACTTCACCTCTATTGATGCAAATTGAGTTGATTCCACTCGCCCATTTTCATGAATTTTCACGCAGTTTCATCCAATTATGATCCAACATTTTTTATAAAGTCAGTTCATGTATACTGACGCACTTTCAGCCAGTTTGATGCAAAGTACGTTCACTCACTTTGAAACTTTTTCATGAACATTCACCTATTTGTCAACCAATTTTTTTCATAAAGTCCCCTCATGCAAATTGACACATTTTAACATATTTTGACGCATTTTCACCAATTTGCTGACCTTTTTTTTTCAGAAAGTCCCCTCATGCAAATTGGCACATTTTGACATATTTTGACGCATTTTCACCAATTTGTTGACCATTTTTTTTCATAAAGTCCCCTCATGCAAATTGACACATTTTGACATATTTTGACGCATTTTCACCAATTTGCTGACCATTTTTTTTCATAAAGTCCCCTCATGCAAATTGGCACATTTTGACATATTTTGACGCATTTTCACCAATTTGTTGACCATTTTTTTTCATAAAGTCCCCTCATGCAAATTGACACATTTTGACATATTTTGACGCATTTTCACCAATTTGCTGACCTTTTTTTTTATAAAGTCCCCTAATGTTTTTTCACGCATTTTCACACATTTTCACGCACTTTGAACTATTTGTTCGACAATTTTTTTTAACAACATATCCTTTAGTGCATATTAATGTATTTTAACATATTTTCAGCATCTCTCGGTAGGAAATTTGACGTCCCATGACCAGCAAGTGACGTCATGGAACAAGGCGTGAAAATTTTTTATTCATGTGAGGGGACTTAGGAAAAAAATTAGTCGACAAATGGTCGAAGTGCGTAAAAATGTGTGAAAATGCGTGAAAATACATTAGTGGTCTTTATTAAAAAAAAAGGGTCAACAAATGGGTGAAAGTGCGTGAAAAAGTGTGAAAATGCGTGGATATGCATGAAGGGACTTAATGAAAAATGTTGGTCGACAAATGGGTGAAAGTGCGTGGAAAAGTGTGAAAATGCGTGAATATGCATGAGGGGACTTCATGAAAAAAATGTTCTACAAATCTGGTCACATGACCGGAAGTCATGTAACTTGGCGGTTGGTAGTAACACAAGATGGCTGACGCAGAGAGGTTATAGAAAGCTCCTCGTGTGTGTATGGTGATTTATGAGGTGTTTAAGTGAAGTTTTACTTATTCCTGAACATTAAATAGTTAATTACAATGAAGTTAGGTTACCATTCGTGTGTCCAGTGTTAATATTTGCCATTTTTTCGCACTTTTTATGATGTAAAAAGAGAAAATTCAATGTTGCATTTTTGCCGGTCGAGTTTTCAAAATGTCAGATTTAATTGGAGTCGCATAAAATATCGAAGATTAAGCCACGACGAGAAGTTCTATCAGATAAGTAAAAACAGTTCTTAATTTATTTAATTATGACGAAGTATAAAAATAATTCCTTTAATAGTTAAATTATTCAAAGGAATCATTAATTATAAAAAGTAGTGAAAACCTTATACTGCTATATATAGTCAGCCTAGTAATTAAGTTTTTTTTTTATAAAAGCCTCTCATTTTATACTAGCTGTATATCTGTATACCGGCCTATATTTCTGTTTGTAAAAATTATTGTTTTTATTTTGCTTTCGATGTTTGACAAATGAGAACAATCTTTATTACTGTACGTAAAAATTTGCGCGCGTTTCTTTGTGGATTTTTCGTACATTTCAGGTATCCATGGGGACTGAGGCCATGGGACTGCATTCACTTCCAATGGTTTGGTGAGCTAGCCTGCGACGAAAAATGCATGAGACCATGTGTAAAAATTTGGTAAATGATGGTGTGAAAATTCGTGGGAATGAATGAATTTTGCATGTATAGACTTTGTGAAAAAATTACTTGTTAAATGTATGAAATTTCGTGAAAAGGTTTGAAAAATATTAAATTTGAATGACTGGAATTTGTAGAATAATATGGTTGATAAAAGCGTGAAAGTTCATGAAAAAGCGTCAAAATGAGTGAATTTGAAGGACTGAACTTTGTAAAAAATAATGGTTGATAAAAGTGTGAAAGTTCATGAAAAAGCGTCAAAATGAGTGAATTTGAATGACTGGACATTGTAAAAAATTATGGTTGATAAAAGCGTGAAAGTTCGTGAAAAAGCGTCAAAATGAGTGAATTTGAATGACTGGACTTTGTAAAAAAATTATGGTTGATAAAAGCGTGAAAGTTCCTGAAAAAGCGTCAAAATGAGTGAATTTGAATGAATGGACTTATGGAAAAAAATTAATCAATGAAAGTGTGAAAGTTCACGAAAAGGCGTCAAAATGTGCGAGCCAGTATACCTGAAAGTGTGTGAATTCGAGCGAAGTATTTTGGTGGCAGGCATTTACGTCAATATTTGTTAATATTAATCAAATTACATGAAAATGTGCCAATATATGATATCAAATTCACTCGCGCATATTGACTCAGAAAAGGGGCGAAATTTAGGTGAATTGGAGTCAATATGCGCGAGCCAATATACCTGAAAGTGCATGAAGTCGAGCGAAGTATTTCGGCAGGCATTTACGTCAATACTCGTCAATATTAATCAAAATACGTGAAAATGCGTCAATATAAAGTACCAAACATCGCCAAAGTGCATCAATACACGTTAATTCACTTGCGCATATTGACTCTAAAAAGGGGCGAAATTTAGGTGAATTGGAGTCAATATGCGTGAGCCAATATACCTGAAAGTGCGTGAAGTCGAGCGAAGTATTTCGGCAGGCATTCACGTCAATACTCGTCAATATTCATCAATATACGTGAAAATGCGTCAATATAAAGTACCAAACATCGCCAAAGTGCATCAATACACGTTAATTCACTCGCACATATTGACTCCAAAAAGGGGCGAAATTTAGGTTAATTGGAGTCAATATGTGCGAGTGAATTTGTTGTGAGCTTTCACTCTTATTTTCTCGTGGGTAGCTAGCATAGTATTACATTTTTTTTAGCAATTATAATATACTCTAGGACGTTCTTATATAACTAGGAAAAATTAGCAAATAAAATTATATTATTATTATTATTTTTTTGCAAGTTATTTTATATTTTTTTACCATATATCGCTGCGTATAATAATATATTGTGAGATGTTAAAAGTTTGTAAAAACATGTTTTTATGCTGGCTTGAAAGAGTCGAAGTGCGACAGCTAATTGGTCTCTCTTCTAGCAGACACGTACATAACTTTTGTTAATTCATTGACGGTCCAACGTGTGCTATCAATATTATACTATTATAATATTGATATATTATATTATTATCGTATGAACCTGAAAAGACGAAAAAAAAAAATCGCGAGATACCGCGAAGCACAACGCTCACTTCCGGCTTCGTGAATCGCGCCCATTATATACGTACCCATGATAGAATTATAGTGATCGACGTACCATATTAATATTTGTTGTTATAAATAAAATTTAGCATAAATAAATTATAAAATAGCGTAAATATATTTACTATATAATATATATTTTTATGATTAATTCAGCAATGGAATTCTGCTACGCGTCTATAATATATACATAAATGCATGCAGTCAACAAAGTATTCTTCGATCGAGCATAGAACTCGCTGTGATATTTAATCGTCTTGGTTACGTTTAATTTCCGCGTTTATGTGCAGACCTGTAAAACAAGTAGCATGCTAAGTAAGCTAATTTTTTTGCATCAATTGCAATTAATGAACTTATAATTGCCTATTGCATTGCTGTTATTTATTACACAAAAAAAATCGACATTATCAGCGATCGACGATGCTAAAATCACCCAAACTCGGCTGTGTTCGATTCTATTTTTAATAAATAAACTTTTTTTATAGTCCCTGCACAGCCGCTTTTTTTCCCCTAAAATTAAAATAATGATAAACATGAAATAATATTATAGTAATACACAGTAATTTTATGTCTTACCCATGCATGCATTTTCATTTGTCAGCTAGAAAACGAACCATGAAAATGTTTAAGTAGCTGAAAAAAATACGGGTATCATATATGCATATATACGCGACGTATATATAAATAAATATTGAAGACGAGCGCGTTTCATTAATTTTAATTATTCTGTAATTCTATTACATCGTGTTTTTAATTTCTAGCCGAGTTAACAACGTGAGAGAGGATTATTACATGCATTTTCAAGTCCTGTCGGATCATGGCAAATTTCATTTATTTCCCACGAGAAAAAAAACGTGAATAATTCGTCAATATGGGTGAAAATCTCACCCATATTCCCATACATTGAAATATATTGAAGTATGGCTCATGTAGATTGACGCTTCATTCAAGCATATTGACAAATTTTCAGCTATTTATCAAAATAGGTGAAATTCAAGCAGTTTCACTCACCCATATTGACATATACTAACATATTTTCAAACAATTGACTCGTACAGATTCACGCAGTTTCACGTATATCCAAGTATTTCTAATTTGGTGTGAACTTCACCTATATTGATGCCTGTTGACTTATTTTCACTCACCCATTTTGATAAAGTTTCAAGCATTTTCACGCATTTATTGCTCTACAATTAATATGAAGTAAATTGATTCATTTTGACGTACTTTCAGCTACTTTGACACAATTTAAATTCACTCTTTTTGGCATATTTTCACGAACTTTCACCCTTTTACCGACCAAATTTTTACACCAAGTCTGTTCATGCATATTGACACTTTTTAACATATTTTGACGAACTTTGACCCTTTTACTAACCAACTTTTTCCTTAAAGTCCGTTCATGCATGTTGACACTTTTTGACATATTTTCACGAGCTTTCACCCTTTTACCAACCAAATTTTTACACCAAGTCCGTTCATGCATATTGACACTTTTTGACATATTTTGACGAACTTTGACCCCTTTACTAACCAACTTTTTCCAGAAAGTCCGTTCATGTATATTGACACTTTTTGACATATTTTGACGAACTTTGACCCTTTTACTAACCAACTTTTTTCATTAAGTCCGTTCATGCATATTGACACTTTTTGACATATTTTGACGAACTTTGACCCTTTTACTAACAAACATTTTCTATAAAGTCCGTTCATGCATATTGACACTTTTTGACATATTTTGACGAACTTTGACCCTTTTACTAACCAACTTTTTTCATTAAGTCCGTTCATGCATATTGACACTTTTTGACATATTTTGACGAACTTTGACCCATTTATTAACCAACTTTTTTCATAAAGTCCGTTCATGCATATTGACACTTTTTGACATATTTTGACGAACTTTGGCCCTTTTACTAACCAACTTTTTCCATAAAGTCCGTTCATGCATGTTGACACTTTTTGACATATTTTCACGAACTTTCACCCTTTTATCGACCAAATTTTTATACAAAGTCCGTTCATGCATATTGACACTTTTTGACATATTTTGACCCTTTTACTAACCAACTTTTTCCACAAAGTCCGTTCATGCAAGTTCACCTATTTTTACACTTTTTCAAGCATTTTCACACGTTTATCGACCAAATCTTCCCACAAAGTCCGTTTATGGAAGATAACACCTTTTTTTACAAAGTCCATTCACCTGTATAGATTAATTGTCAAAATAGGTCAATATACGTCAGTGAACTTTGTAGAAATAATTGGTTAGTAAATACGTGGATGTTCGCGAAAATATGTCAAAATGCGTCAAAATACGTTGGTGGACTTTGTAGAAAAATTTGGTTAATAAATACGTGGAAGTTCGTGAAAATATGTCAAAATGGGTTAATATACGTCAGTGAACTTTGTAGAAATAATTGGTTAGTAAATACGTGGAAGTTCGCGAAAATATGTCAAAATGGGTCAAAATACGTCAAGGGACATTGTAGAAAAATTTGGTTAGTAAATACCTGGAAGTTCGTGAAAATATGTCAAAATGGGTCAAAATACGTCAGTGGACTTTGTAGAAAAATTTGGTTAGTAAATACGTGGAAGTTCGTGAAAATATGTCAAAATGGGTTAATATACGTCAGTGAACTTTGTAGAAATAATTGGTTAGTAAATACGTGGAAGTTCGCGAAAATATGTCAAAATACGTCAATGTTCATTGTAGAAAAATTTGGTTAGTAAATACGTGGAAGTTCGTGAAAATATGTCAAAATGGGTCAAAATACGTCAGTGGACTTTGTAGACAAATTTGGTTAGTAAATACGTGGAAGTTCGCGAAAATATGTCAAAAAGTGCCAATGTGCGTGAATAGACTTAGTAAAAAAATTGTTCAAGAATTGAAAGTGGGGGAACTTCCGGTCATTCGACTTGGCGGTTGGTAGCTATACAAGATGGCGACATAGCTAGAGGTGCGTGGAAGTTTCATGATTGTACGTGGTGTTTATGAGGTGTTTAAGTGAAGTTTTACTTGTTCCTGAACATTAAATTGTTAATTAAAGTGAAGTTAGGTAATCATTCGTTTGTCCAATGTTAAAATTTGCAAGTTTTCCGCATTTTTAATGATGAAAAAAGAGATAATGCGATGTTGAGTTCCCTCCGGCCGTACGGCACGTGTTTACAAAATGTCAGAATCGGATGTTTAGTCGTGTATTCAAGATGAGAAAAAGAAGATTAAAACACGAGAAGTCGTATATCAGATAAGTAAAATTAGTTCCTTATTTAAAAAATAACTATTATGAGGTATATGAATTCGCTCATTATGATGGTTAAATTGAAACAGTTAAAGTTTGGCCCTATATTATGATAATTAAATTATTTTTCAGTTAAATTATTTAAGCCTAGAGGGAATCAGTGAAAATTTATTGCTATAATATTCAACCCTATAGTAAAAGTTTTCTTAGAGGCCTCATTTTACTGTATGCCTATATATTTCTGTTTGTAATATTACTTATAATTGTTATTTTTATTTTGCTCTTCATTTTTAATTGTGGTGTGGCAAGTGAGAACAATTTCCATTGTGTAAAAAATTTGCGAGCGTGTTTCTTTGTGGATTCTTTGCACATTTCAGGTATCGATGGACTGACGAGGCTATGGAACTGCATTAACTTCAACGGTTCGGTGAGCTAGCCTATGACGAGAAATTTATGCTGTTGTGCGTGAAAATGTGTAAAAATGCGTGATGTATAATATGCATGAGTGAACTTAATAACAAAATTTGATCGATACTTATGTGAAAGTTCTTGAAAATATGTCAAAAAGTGTTAATATGCATGAACAGACATGTTGTAAAAAATTTGTTACATAAAAGCGTGAAAATTCGTGAAAATATGTCAAAAAGTGTCAATATGCATGAACGGACTTTATGGAAAAAGTTGGTTAGTAAAAGGGCCAAAGTTCGTCAAAATATGTCAAAAAGTGTCAATATGCATGAACGGACTCTATGGAAAAAGTTGGTTACTAAAAGGGTCAAAGTTCGTCAAAATATGTCAAAAAGTGTCAATATGCATGAACGGACTTGGTGTAAAAATTTGGTTGGTAAAAGCGTGAAACTTCGTGAAAATATGTCAAAATGCGTCAATATGCATGAGGGGATTTTATAGAAAAAATTGGTTGACAAATGGGTGAAAGTGCGTCAAAATATGTCAAAATGCGTCAATATGCATGAGGGGACTTTGTGGAAAAAATTTGTTCCATAAAAGCGTGAAAATTCGTGAAAATATGTCAAAAAGTGTCAATATGCATGAACGGACTTTATGGAAAAAGTTGGTTAGTAAAAGGGCCAAAGGTCGTCAAAATATGTCAAAAAGTGTCAATATGCATGAACGGACTCTATGGAAAAAGTTGGTTACTAAAAGGGTCAAAGTTCGTCAAAATATGTCAAAAAGTGTCAATATGCATGAACGGACTTGGTGTAAAAATTTGGTTGGTAAAAGCGTGAAACTTCGTGAAAATATGTCAAAATGCGTCAATATGCATGAGGGGATTTTATGGAAAAAATTGGTTGACAAATGGGTGAAAGTGCGTCAAAATATGTTAAAATGCGTCAATATGCATGAGGGGACTTTGTGGAAAAAATTGGTTGACTAATGGGTGAAAGTGCGTCAAAATATGTCAAAATGCGTCAATATGCATGAGGAGACAGTATGGAAAAAATTGGTTGACAAATGGGTGAAAGTGTGTCAAAATATGTCAAAATGCGTCAATATGCATGAGAGGACTGTATGGAAAATATTGGTTGACAAATGGGTGAAAATATGTCAAAATGCGTCAATATGCATGAGGGGACAGTATGGAAAAAATTGGTTGACAAATGGGTGAAAGTGCGTCAAAAAGCGTGAAAATGAGTGAAACAAGTACGGGGGGCAATGCAGGTCAACAGAGGTGAAAGTGGGTGAATATTCGTGAAATATCCACTCATTCAGATTCACGCATAAAAGGGGCCAATTTTGGGTTAATATGGGTGAAAATAGGTGAGTCAATATATGTGAATATACCTGAAAGTACGTGAGGCCGAACGAAGGATTTGGGCCGGCATTTACGCCAATATTTGTCAAAATACGTGAAAATACGCCAATATATACGAGCCAATCTGCACCAAAATGCTTCAATACACGTGAATTCACTCGCGCATATTCACGCATAAAAGGGGCCAATTTTGGGTTAATATGGGTGAAAATAGGTGAGTCAATATATGTGAATATACCTGAAAGTACGTGAGGCCGAACGAAGGATTTGGGCCGGCATTTACGCCAATATTTGTCAAAATACGTGAAAATACGTCAATATATACGAGCCAATCTGCACCAAAATGATTCAATACACGTGAATTCACTCGCGCATATTGACATAAACGAGGGGCCAAATTTGGGTCAATTGGAGTCAATATGCGCGAGTGAATTTGACTCCAATTTTCACGCTTATTTTCTCGTGGGTTATTATTATTATTTTTTAAAGATGACCGCCGGACTTTTATACGTATTTTTTATCGTATTTACATTATAAAAGTGCTGCATACAGGATTTTAATTTCCAATTAATATTTCCGGAGATAATCAGTTTTTTGCTTCTCCTGAACAATTAGAAAAATTGCAGATCAGCCAGAAGGCCATAACTTACAATATGCAGATCAGCCAGAGAGTTATAACTTACAATATATAGATCGGCCATGGAGTCATAACTTACAACTGGAAGATCGGCCAAAAACGCGCTACAACGACGATATATATATATATATATAATATATATATATACATACAGCATACATACATAAAATATAATGAATATATTTTATATGGATACTGTACTGTATATGCATACTACCTTCAATGCATCAAAATTAAGTGGGATTGTTTTAGAAAACTAAGATTGCAGAGATATTTATAAAATTAGTGTATTTCTCTAGCTATATTTCTCATACATTAAAAAATATATATTTTATACAATTTACTCCATGGTTTTTGTTACTGCGTGTATATTGTTTGTTTACTTTCTGTTTATTATTTGTTTCTTATGTTCAACAATTTGACACTGTGTAAAAGTTTACATTTAAATAAGGAAGCTACGTTACTGATGTCACCCGGCCTGATTGTGCCGCAGGTAGAGAAGATGAAGTGCCAGCTTCCCCCCTCCACTAAGTTTGGCAAGCCAGGTCGCGATGAGCGCACCAGCCTTGACTCGGACGACTCTAGGATCTGCGGCTCTGAGACGAGCACCGACACCAGAGAGGCGGGGACAGACAGTTTCAAAGGCAGTGCCAAGACCCTCGCTGTAGTGGATCCCAAGGTGAGAGGACCACTTTAGGAGGGAAAGAGGGGGGTATTTTGAAGTAAAATAAGAAACTTCATTGATATGATGCACCCATAAATTAAAAACATTAAAAGAACAATTACATCAAAACATTGTTGTTTTACAATCAGTGCTAATATAATATATATCTTTAGTGTCGCAGGCTACAACCAGCTGGAGGCGCTGCAGCAGGCGTCGCCACAGCAGCTGGCTGAGCTGACTGGCCAATGGTGTGTTTGTGCCTCAGTACCATGACCCGGACGCAGAGTACCATTCTCTGGATCACCCTGGGGCCAACGGACACTCCACACACCCCTCCCCCTACCACCACCTTGAGAGCTCACCAGAGTTCTACTCCAGCGAACCAGGAGCCCTGCTGGAGCACACTTATCAACCACATTATCCCAAGAGCTACAGCAGCAGAGGTGAGTTTCAGTCACTGTAGTTGCACATTTTGAAATTGAAATTAAAAAAGTGTTAGGTAATATCCTTAGTAATATTTTATTATTACTTGCTCCATCCTAATTTGCAAGTTCCGAAATATCTTGTTGAAACTTAATATTTACTACTGTATAGCCTGTGTATTAACCTAAAATAGTGTTGATAAAATTATTAGCCCTTTATGTTTGTTGCAAATGATATTCTAATTAAGTTTCAGTGTTTTTAATTTCTATACATTGTTTCAGGTCGCTATAGTCCCCCACATGATGCCTATAGTGACCCTTATGGTAGGCCCACACTGCGACACTTCCCGCTTCCAGACAGTGCCTAGCAGCGTGCACTCTGGGGGTGGTGGGGGCGATCACTGGGCATATATATTTTTTATATATAAAAAAATTTAAAATGTTCTCCTCTACATCCCCTATCAGTATAGGTGAAATATCAGGTATACAAAAACGAGTTAGTTTTCGAGTAATTAATTTTTTAAGTTCTCTAATTTAACATGGAGAAATGGAACTTCCATGTTGAATTAGCCAACTTTAAAAAAAATTAACTCGAAAACTAGCTCGTTTTTATATACCTGATATTTTACCTACTGATAGGGGATGTAGAGGAGAACATTTTAAATTTTTTTCATAATTTTTATGAATGTGATTTTTTTAGCATTGGGCCAGCTGATCCGTGTTATCTCTATCTTAATTTCCTGTGACAAACATTCTCTGAGCTTACTCAGCCCCACAGTGAATGGTGCTAGCGGACGCTTCTTGGGGACACATTATATAGAGGATATATAGAACTGATTTCTGTTTATGTTTACGTGAGGCGGGAGAGGGGTTTCCCTATAATAATACATTGCGAAGGAGGCGAGGAGGGAGGGAAAAGAGAAAGTTTTGGCAGGCCAAATTATACAGTGAGCATAGGCAAAATGACGAAAAAAAATTATAAAAAATACTTTTAACGTTTTTTTGGCGGTGAGATTTTTTTTTATGAGTTCTATCGTGTACTGTTAAAGTATTATTGAAGTACTTAAACTTGATTTATTTTATTAAGTTAAGTAAAAAATTATTGCACACTTTGTTTATATATGCTAGTCCGTGCATTCTGGCCCTCCTCGTGTGACGTCAGCGCGATGGGTATATGTGTTTAAATTTATTAAATTTAGGCTAATTTTAATTAGAATTAAGTATGTTACATATTTAATGTAATAATTGACGTGATCCATGCTGTACAGCCTATGATCGAAATAAAAATTTGAATTTGAATTTGAATTTGAATCCCCTCTATAGAGGGTGCAAATGTACCTGACCACCAAGATTTATTATTTTTTTGCCAAGCTGTCTGAAAGAGATAGAAAATAATAAATCGTTCAGATTAAAATTAAAAATTGTACTAATATCCAAGAAGTTTTATTCAGTTAAAGAGTTTGCATAGAAAGTAATATATAATGTCCGAAAAAGTCCTATCTGAAAATGTCGTTTAATTTTTAAAGATCAAAAACATAATATAATATTTTGTTAATTTTCATTTTATTGCTACATATTAAATTTGAATTTCTAATCTGCATTCCATTTTTAAGGGAAAGGGAACGCCAGAGTTGCGCCGCGATCGCAGCGCCTCTATATCAATATTCAAATTGTCCCACTCTAAAGATACCACGCAAGTCACGGTAGTTTTATATTCAATTTATTTATAAATAATGAGTTAAATTGTAATTATATGGTTGTTTTATTTATAAAACTTTTTTTTCATTACTATAAAACATTTTTGGAAAGTTTTTACTTTAGGTGAGTGGTTTATAAGCGTTGTTTTGGTTCATTAGTCAGCCTGTTTCATTCGCCAGTTGTTTAATGGCCGACCAAAAAGGGGTGTGTGAGACGTGCGAGTGTCAAAAATCGTGCAGTTATTATCAATTTACGTCGCTCCCACTCTCATAATTGTGTTTTTTTTTTGCTGTGAAGGTTTGTCCTAGTGCATTAAGTTTGTTTCTAGTTTTTTTTAAAAATCGGACGATTGGATTATAGAATTTTTCTAATGTCACTGAAATGCAGCGTATGCTTGTTCAATAAATGGGTTTAGTTTCAATACACGTAACTCGGAAACTAGATCGTATTTGTATTGACGATATTTTAAGAGCTAATGAACGACATAGAGGAGAATATTTTAAAATATTTTCGGAGGAACAAATGAGAGTGGAAAATTTAACATTGGTGGCGTTACCTTACCCTTAAAGTTTAATTAATATCTTTTATATACGCGGTAACTATGTAAAATTGTTTTGTTTTTTGTTTTGTACTAACTTTTAATAACTATACTGACATGAACTTGATGTATGCTTTTTAATGCAATCAACAAAAGTTTATAAATATTAAATAATTACACAAATCAATAATTAATTAAATATTTAAATGTCTATAATGATTATATGTGTTTAAATATATGTTCAAACAGAGTGGATAATAAAAAGTTAAAAAATCCATCAATAGCTATATATTATAAATGTTAAAAGTAATCTGTTACAGCTTTGTACTATACTGATGAATGTTTTTTTTTTTTTTTTTATATAGAAAATCATCTTTTGGAGAGCTGAAGGAGCATCAGCACGGACCAATGGAGGACGATGCAGAGGATCATGTTGGTGCCGCTTCCGCTCATGCTGATTTTTCGTAAGTAAAATCATCTCTATTTTGTTCTGATGGGTTCCGTGTTGCGTGTATTATACTTATAATATAGAAGTAGGGATCGAATTGAACTTTCTACCGTATATAACTAATTTTAGTTTCGCTTTATCTGGTGTAGAGGCACGTACTGTGCAGTTTGCATTCATTAAAATTGAATAATTAAATTAATCATATATATTATGTGTATATATATATATATATATATATATAATACTATAATATATTTGTTATATATTTCCCCAATTCCTCCATTGCACGATAATTGACTGAAATAACTTTTATTACTGCAATGATTATTTAAAAATAGTTACGGTGCTATAAAGAAAATTAATTACGATGAAATTGCAAGTATAAATTTTTGGTATAATACAAGTACCTGCTAGCTAACTAGGCGTTTGCATCATGCATTAGTTGTTAATTATTTTTGAATTGCAATAAGTGAAAAAAGAAAAAAAGATGATTCGTCTTAATTTTTTATCATTTCATAATATTAAGGTAGAGATAATACGGATCAGCTGGCCCAATGCCATAAAAATTATGAAAAAATTTTAAAATGTTCTCCTCTACATCCCCTATCAGTATAGGTGAAATATCAGGTATACAAAAACGAGTTAGTTTTCGAGTAATTAATTTTTTAAGTTCTCTAATTTAACATGGAGAAATGGAACTTCCATGTTAAATTAGCCAACTTTAAAAATAATTAACTCGAAAACTAGCTCGTTTTTATATACCTGATATTTTACCTACTGATAGGGGATGTAGAGGAGAACATTTTAAATTTTTTTCATAATTATTTAAGAATGTGATTTTTTTTAGCATTGGGCCAGCTGATCCGTGTTATCTCTACCTTAATTTCCTGTGACAAACATTCTCTGAGCTTACTCAGCCCCACAGTGAATGGTGCTAGCGGACGCTTCTTGGGGACACATTATATAGAGGATATATAGAGGGTGCAAATGTACCAGACCACCAAGATTTATGATTTTTTGCCAAGCTGTCTGAAAGAGATAGAAAATAATAAATCGTTCAGATTAAAAATTGTACTAATATCCAAGAAGTTTTATTCAGTTAAAGAGTTTGCATAGAAAGTAATATATAATGTCCGAAAAAGTCCTATCTGCGTGAAAATGTTGTTTAATTTTTAAAGATCAAAAACATAATATAAAATTTTGTTAATTTTCATTTTATTGCTACATATTAAATTTGAATTTCTAATCTGCATTCCATTTTTAATGTTGAATATCTTTTATATACGCGGTAACTAGGTAACTATGTAAAATTGTTCTTTTTTTTTTTTTTTTTTTTTTTTTTTTTTTTTTTTTTTTTTTTTGTACTAACTTTTAATAAATATACTGACATGAACTTGATGTATGCTTTTTAATGCAATCAACAAAAGTTTAAAAATATTAAATAATATAAATATTTTTTATAAATAAATTAATTAATTATAAATTAATTAATAATTAATTAATAAATAAATTATTTATTAAATAAATAATAATTAATTATTTAAATGCCTATAATGATTATATGTGTTTAAATATGTTCAAACAGAGTGGATAATAAAAAGTTAAAAAATCCATCAATAGCTATATATTATAAATGTTAAGCGTAATCTGTTACAGCTTTGTACTATACTGATGAATGTGTATTTTTTATATAGAAAATCATCCTTTGGAGAGCTGAAGGAGCATCAGCACGGACCAATGGAGGACGATGCAGAGGATCATGTTGGTGCCGCTTCCGCTCATGCTGACCTTAAAGAAGGGGAAGTCAAGGAGGAGGAAGAAGGGAAGAGGGAGGATCGGGAGGCCAGGGAGGAGGTGGGGGAGGCCAGGGAGGAGATGGGGGAAGCCGGGGAGGAGGTGGGGGAAGACGGGGAGGAGATGGGGGAAGCCGGGGAGGAGGTGGGGGAAGAGGTGATGGAGGATTGGGAGGCCAGGGAGCTAAAGAGAATGCAGATAAGAAACATCAAGGCTAAAGATCTACCAGATTATTTGACTAGGGAACAGTATAAAGACACCATGATGTACTTAGGGTGGTGGCAATCAGATTCTCCAGAACTTCAGGAGAAATTAAACCTTGAAATGGAGAAAATTTTGGACGAAATGTATGGTCCAAAAGAGGAAAATTTTGATTAACTTAAGAACTTTGCTTAATTTTTGACTTAATAATAACTTAATAACTTTGCTCTTTGGTGTAGTGGTTAGTACACTTGGCTCTCGTCCGAGAGGTCCCCGGTTCAAATCCCGAATACGGCAGACTTTTCGCGACTTGGAATGGGTGTGACTGGCTTCTAGATGAAAGAGTTGGTAGGAGGAAGGCAGCTTACGGTTGTCTAAACTCCGCTGGGGTGATTAAGACCGCGGAATGTTGTGCAAACAACATACGTGCCCCGCTAAGAAACGGTACTTAACTGTCTGGCGTGCAGACTGGGTATTAGGAGCCCCAGAGAGCACTGTGAACAATGTTGAAAAGCAAGTTCCGCCATTGGTAACCAACCAACTTAATAATGAGTGCGATAACAGAAAATTTCTTAACGCACATCATTATTGTTTGATTTAAACTTCTATTGCATACAAAATAACTGTAAACTGCAATGCACACCACAATAATTTATGTGAAATAAATAATTATATATTGCAAACTGTATTCTGTTTGAAACCACACTTTATAATGTATAAATATACACATCACCAAAATTCACATTCACAGTTCACAACATTGATTTTTTCATAGCAATTTGTTTTCTCTTTTTTTAAAAAGTGAAAGTATTATAAACATTTTTCTGCTGTGTATATGCATATAATATAAAGTACAGGTAATTTTATTCCCTTAAAACATATATAACCAAAAAGTAATATATATATATATATATATATATATATATATATATATATATATATATATATATATATAATATCAGCTCTGTAATATAAAAATAAAATTAGTTTTGATAGAATTTTTTACTTTTATAAAACTTCTATTTGTAATATTGAAAAATAGCCAATAATTAATATAAGAGTATTCACAATTTTTTTTTCATTCATTTATAATTTTTACACATTTCAAAAGTCAAAATGTCTGCAATTAACAGAAAGAAGACAAACTTTTTTAATTTATTAATTTACTTAAGGGTAAGGTAACGCCACCAATGTTAAAAAAAAATCCCTCACACAAAAATTCTGAAAAAAAATTAAAATGTTCTCCTCTACACCCCCTATCATTAGGTAAAATATCAGGTGTACAAATACGATCTAGTTTTTGAGTTATGAATTTTTAAAGTTGGCTAATTTAACATGGAGAAATGGAATTCCCATGTTAAATTAGTCAACTTTAAAAATTCATAACTCAAAAACTAGATCGTATTTGTATACCTGATATTTTAGCTACTGATAGGGGGTGTAGAGGAGAACATTTTAAATTTTTTTCAGAATTTTTGTGAGAGGGATTTTTTTTAACATTGGTGGCGTTACCTTACCCTTAATAAAATTTCTTTACACTATGGAAACATAAGTTATAAAGTTAAAAGCCATAATGTGAGTTATAATTTAATATTATGATAAAAAGCATACACGTACCTATATACTTGAAAAAATATAAAACATATAATTGCTTAATTAATATGAATTATTGTTGTATGTATTATATATATATATATATATATATATATATATACACACATATATAATAAATTAGTTTGACTGTAATATATTGAATTTTCAAATTTACAAATTAATACATCGTCCCTCGTTGGGAATAATTAATGAGCTATCTGTTATACACAGGTGAGTGCAATTATATGGTTAAAGCTATAAGTAAAAAATGTATAGCTCATTATCCCACATGCATTTTAAAGAGTTAAATACTTTGACGAGAGACGATAACTTTTTTTCTATAATTAGTTAATCAGGCATGTGTGACTCAAACTCACCGATTTATTTTAAAATGGGAGAAAAATTCATTTTTTTTGTAAATTATGGTTTGAATTATGGACATAGTCATCACATTTGTTGTGAGTCACATAATAATATAATAATAATAGTTAAGGGTAAGGTAACGCCACCAATGTTAAAAAAAGTCCCTCACACAAAAATTCTGAAAAAAATTTAAAATGTTCTCCTCTACATCCCCTATCAGTAGCTAAAATATCAGGTACACAAATTCGATCTAGTTTTTGAGTTATGAATTTTTAAAGTTGACTAATTTAACATGGGATTTCCATTTCTCCATGTTAAAGTAGTCAACTTTTAAAATTCATAACTCAAAAACTAGATCGTATTTGTATACCTGATATTTTAACTACTGATAGGGGATACTGATAGGGGATGTAGAGGAGAACATTTTAAATTTTTTTCAGAATTTTTGTGTGAGGGATTTTTTTTAACATTGGTGGCGTTACCTTACCCTTAAAATATATTATGTAGTCGAACAAAAACTGCTATAAATTTGAAATAAATAATATACACACTAACAAAGTAAGTTTCATGAAAATTCCACGTATCAACCAATTATTTTGAAATTTTTTCTACATTTTTTTGGTGCCAAGAACTGTATCTAAAAAAAAAAAAAAAAAAAAAAAATACGAATTATTGAGGTTGCAAAGGTTTACATGTTATCAAATGGGACTACTACAATCAATGTTTCGTGTTATCTTACTCTTAATTATGAATTATGAGTAACAAAATGATTCATTAACGCTAATAATTATTTAAGTAATTTATTAATCACTACCTAATTAATTATTCATGGAAAACGGCACATAAAATTATCATAATTCATAAATATACAGCTAGAAGATATTAAATTATTTCCCATAAAATAAGTCGAAAACATTATGTCACGAATAATAACTTGAAAAAATTTAAATTAATTACTTCAATGATTTCATTGTTATAGTATAACTTGCATAAATTTGTTTCAATATTTTAATATTGATACAGTAACGCACATGTTTATAGAGGAAGTTCATGCAGCTAAAAATGAAGAGTAACAAAATACTTGATTAGCGTGCAACTAATTAATTATTTTAATGGGAAATTAAGGCAAATTAATTTTATTATTAGATCAAGAAAAACAGCCTCAACGTTCTCAAAATTGAAATGCATAACATATTAATTATATATATTAATATAATAATAATTATATATATAATAATATGTATATAATAATTATAAATATTAGTGTTTTCTAGAAAACAAGTTGAAAAGATCAGTCACTCCTACAAACTTGAATAAATTTACTAAATAACAATCAAAAAGAGGAAACGTGACCTGGAGATGCTTTCCGCAATGCCTATGACGTCACTACATTCTTTGGTTAAACTATATAACACTTGTAAACAGTAATACACGTAATTATTGCATTGTTGCTTGTATTATTTTTTATTTTATCTCAATTTTAAGTATGATATATGCAGTACTAAAAAAAAAATCGCATAAAATTCACACTGTGTGTGTTTAAAGTAAAGTGCGCGCTAGAAAAAAAAGTTGAGTTAGTATTTTCTAAAAATAGTTCAAGTAGTGCTCCATATCAAACCAAAATTAAAAAAATTCTATCTCAAATAGGTTTGCCAGAAAAAAATTGCAAAGTCAGAGTGAATGCGTCGCTTAACATGGGGCCTTACCTGACAAAAACCCTCGAATATCTCGAAAAAATACACCGTTAGGTGGTATGAAAAAAATATAGTGATGTTCTATGACCCAAGCTTTAACCAAAAACCGATTAAAAAAAATTTCTCTCGAATCCATTTTTCCGTAAAAAAATAATAAAAAATCTTATGGGAATTAACATGGTAGATTTTCTTGATTTTTTTACGGAAAAATGGATTCGAGAGAAATTTTTTTTAATCGGTTTTTGGTTAAAGCTTGGGTCATAGAACATCACTATATTTTTTTCATACCACCTAACGGTGTATTTTTTCGAGATATTCGAGGGTTTTTGTCAGGTAAGGCCCCATGTTAAGCGACGCGTTTACTCTGACTTTGGAATTTTTTTCTGGCAAACCTATTTGAGATGGAATTTTTTGAATTTTGGTTTGATATGGAGGACTACTTGAACTATTTTTATAAAATACTAACTCAACTTTTTTTTCTAGCGCGCACTTTACTTTAACAATATTTTCTTTCGATTCAGCTACTAAAAATATGACATGCAGGAACATAATTATATTAATTAATGATGTTTAATTTATTTAAACACGTAAGATATTTTAACATATATGTATGTATATTAAAATATAAATATATTAATATATCTTACGTGTTTCAATTTGGAGAGGTTTGATAAATTTGTATGCATATATTATGCTTTACTGTACAGTGTATTGTATTTTAAATTATGAACATAATTAATAATAATAATTGTAACTACAATATATATACAAAGGCACTTCGCACAAAGATTAGTCCAGTAAAAATTTCTGGAACAATCCCGAAATTAACAAACAGTTTGTTCTTCAGTAATATTACTAATATTCATAACACTGGGGAAGGACAATCACTTGACATTGAATGAAGTTCGTCAGCACTTTCTTTTAAAACCAAGTCCTCTCAGACCAACCACAGGGGGTCTTACTTTGAGCTCGTGTGTGCGTCCTACGAGTGTGACTCTGCCGTCCTTCAGTCGTCCTCCTTCTTCGGCTTGAGGTCCACCATTGCATGGAACTCCTCAGGACTGTAGCTGCAAACGAACGAGCTTGTTAGTTGATGTAATCAAATATCATATCTGAGACTTCATATAAATTTTAAGCATAAACTTTTTTTTTAGTATTATTTGTGTTAATAATTAGCAACATTTTATAAATAGGAGGAATAATTAACCCAATTTATAGAAGGGCTTGGCAATGATTAAAACCCTGTTTGAACAGATATTATTGTTAAACTTTATTTTTAATTTTCATCGTCAAGACACCATAAATACTAGAATAACAATATATATGGCAGTGTTAAATAGTATTGATAAAATGATATAACAGAAAACAGTGTCATCTGATGGAATGACTGTAAAAACAGATAGGAGATGGCTACTCACCCTGGAAGATTCTGCAGGTCGCAGACAAACCAATACACGTATTTCTTGCCGGCAGTCTTGTGGATGATGTTCTTGTCGTAGTAGTAGCGCAGGCCGCGGCTCAGCTCCTCGTAGTTCATCTTGGGCTTATTTTTGTGGATGCCCCATCGTCAAGCCACCTCATCTGAACTCCCAGCCGTCGCCTGTCCACGAGATGAACGCCTGGCATGCTTTGTCCGTCAGCAACTCCAGCAGGAACTGACACAACTGGATGGGCCCTGAGCCGGTGAAGCATGGGCCTCCGCCACCTGTGTCGGTAAAACATGAGGTTCAGGCTTTGTGTGCCAACTTTTAATTTTAATTAAGTTACATCAGTAATGTATCTATCCTAAAATGTGAGAATTTCAAAAATTCATTTAGATACAGTAGTTTCTAGTAATTAATACCGTGTTTTAATTATATCTTGTGTTCTGTTTTTAACTTAATTTCTTACTGAGGTAAAGTTCGAAACAAAGTTATTATAATAATTGATAAATAATTATTGTTAAAATTTTATAATCTGTTCCTAACTTTTATATTTGGCCTAATGTGTTTTAATGAATTTCTTTAGTCTAGCCAATCTTCATTATTTGGTTGGTTCACTCACCTGAATATCCTGCCAGCATTGCACTCTGCAGAGCTGGGGTTGGCTTGTTCTCTGCTCCCCCTGGTGGAGCGTGGTGCTGGAGGTAGGCGGGGTGGGGGTGAGAGTGGGGAGGATCCAGGTCATTGCCAGGGCTCGCTGATGCCCAGTGATCGCCCCCACCACCCCCAGAGTGCACGCTGCTAGGCACTGTCTGGAAGCGGGAAGTGTCGCAGTGTGGGCCTACCATAGGGGTCACTATAGGCATCATGTGGGGGACTATAGCGACCTGAAACAATGTATAGAAATTAAAAACACTGAAACTTAATTAGAATATCATTTGCAACAAACATAAAGGGCTAATAATTTTATCAACACTATTTTAGGTTAATACACAGGCTATACAGTAGTAAATATTAAGTTTCAACAAGATATTTCGGAACTTGCAAATTAGGATGGAGCAAGTAATAATAAAATATTACTAAGGATATTACCTAACACTTTTTTAATTTCAATTTCAAAATGTGCAACTACAGTGACTGAAACTCACCTCTGCTGCTGTAGCTCTTGGGATAATGTGGTTGATAAGTGTGCTCCAGCAGGGCTCCTGGTTCGCTGGAGTAGAACTCTGGTGAGCTCTCAAGGTGGTGGTAGGGGGAGGGGTGTGTGGAGTGTCCGTTGGCCCCAGGGTGATCCAGAGAATGGTACTCTGCGTCCGGGTCATGGTACTGAGGCACAAACACACCATTGGCCAGTCAGCTCAGCCAGCTGCTGTGGCGACGCCTGCTGCAGCGCCTCCAGCTGGTTGTAGCCTGCGACACTAAAGATATATATTATATTAGCACTGATTGTAAAACAACAATGTTTTGATGTAATTGTTCTTTTAATGTTTTTAATTTATGGGTGCATCATATCAATGAAGTTTCTTATTTTACTTCAAAATACCCCCCTCTTTCCCTCCTAAAGTGGTCCTCTCACCTTGGGATCCACTACAGCGAGGGTCTTGGCACTGCCTTTGAAACTGTCTGTCCCCGCCTCTCTGGTGTCGGTGCTCGTCTCAGAGCCGCAGATCCTAGAGTCGTCCGAGTCAAGGCTGGTGCGCTCATCGCGACCTGGCTTGCCAAACTTAGTGGAGGGGGGAAGCTGGCACTTCATCTTCTCTACCTGCGGCACAATCAGGCCGGGTGACATCAGTAACGTAGCTTCCTTATTTAAATGTAAACTTTTACACAGTGTCAAATTGTTGAACATAAGAAACAAATAATAAACAGAAAGTAAACAAACAATATACACGCAGTAACAAAAACCATGGAGTAAATTGTATAAAATATATATTTTTTAATGTATGAGAAATATAGCTAGAGAAATACACTAATTTTATAAATATCTCTGCAATCTTAGTTTTCTAAAACAATCCCACTTAATTTTGATGCATTGAAGGTAGTATGCATATACAGTACAGTATCCATATAAAATATATTCATTATATTTTATGTATGTATGTATGTATATATATATATTATATATATATATATATATATGCATATATACCGGTATGCTATGCATACAGTACGTATGCATAGTTATTGGGTTATTAGAGCTAATAGGATGTTCAAATTATAAAGCAGTCACATTTAATACAAAGGTATAAATATATGCACACAGTACAAGAAAAATCAATGAAGGAGGGAGGATGATGTTTGAGTAGTTTGACCTTGTATTTTTATTCGTTTTTATTTGATTAATTATAACAAAATAAATAAAAATAAATAAATAATAATTAAGTAAACTTTACCTTGTGTCACACAGCGGTACAGTACTTACAGTAGCATACCATATGAACTTCGCTAGCTCACTTTTAGACGAAAAACATTACAATTCTTATAAAGATTATTTACTCAAACGTTACAAGTTCCATATTTTATGATATTGTAACATTCCTGTCCGTAGAAGTGCAGATAAACACCTACATTTTCAAAAAAAAACAGGCTAGGCTCATTCGCGTCCAACAACCAGCTGTGTCAGGAAAAATGGCGACTATTAATTCTGTTAATTAACCCTTTCGATCGCGAGATGAACATTTTCGGTAATATCTTTTTACAGACGAAGTGTCAACAAATATGCTTCTCAAATATTACACACAGAATTTAATAAGAAATCGTTTGATGTAACATTCTTGGTCATTGCTTTAGTAATAAATTAGTTTCAAAATTTTGAAACGAATCATTTCAACCTGGACTGTATCTTGCAGAAAGTTCTTCAAGACAGAAACGCGCAATGATCTCCTTTTAGTAATTCCTAGACCAGAGTTTTGAAGTGTATTTCATTTTGTACTTTTTTAACTATTCTTCACATATTAGATAACAAAAATGAAATAGCAGGCTTAGAAAATTAGAAAATTAAAGAAGTAAGGCCAAGTATTTTACCATGTATAGGCTTATGCATTGTACTTCAGAGAGTTAATTTCTACGATTTTTCTTAAATGTGTCACTTTACAAATGAGATCAAGTTTTCAAAGTGAACTTAATAACTTAGTACGTTATCTTGTTACTAATTAGAAGAGCTGAATCATTGCATTTAATGCATAAATGTGAGTTTTTTGAAAAATAGGTACTTTAAATAAAGCGGTGAAAATAATTTTTCGCGACTGGAGCGCCATCTATCAGATACATAATAAACCATTTTTGTAAAATTGGGATTAATTTACTAATTAAATCGGTAATTGACTTGGGTTTGTCTGTACGTTTAAAACGGTGGAGGGGGTTTAACCTGATAATGAAGGAAATGTAAAAAATAAATTACAATGTCCTACTTATTGTCTTTCTACTGACATTTTACAAAAAAAAATTTTTTTGTGTGTTTTAGCCCAAATTTCCTAGTTGAATTTGTCCCAACCCTTGGCAAAAATGACAAAAAATTATGTATAAACTCATAGTTAATGTCACGTAAAATTTTGAAGCGGATCTCCGTGTCCTTCACGTAATGCCACGGCTTTTAGATTGCGCAACCCTTTGTAGCCGCGTGATGTAATTAATTAAGTACGTGGTTCCTATTACTTTGAACGCGTACGTGCAACTGAGACAAACAATTAGGGCCGATAAAATGTCTATACAAAGAAAATAATTTAAATTGCAGACTCGTTGTCCTTCTAGCCTATATTTGTCCATATGTAGCAAAACCTATAGACACGCAGAATATAACATCAGTTACATTTTAGCCCAAATTATATGTGTAACGTTAAATTTACTTGAAAAAATATAATAAATCCTAACATCGGGTTTATGGAGCATGGGTGGAATTTTTTTCTACGAGAATACTTTGTCCTAACTGTCTGAAAAAAAATATTGACCAAAATTATCCGTGCAGCACAAGTGACGTCAATGCAACACGGTTTCGGTAGCCGCTGGTTTCCTATTTGTCAGAACGTAATAAAACTTGGGCACAATTTACATACATATCAGATGCATAATATATTGTGAAAATCAACCGCAGAACCCGTGTCCTTCGTATGAAAATTTTTCCTTAATTGGGCAAAAAATTTAAAAAAATTACTTTTTGGGCTAAAAAAATTAAATTTGGGGTCAAACACAATAAATAATTATTTTATTATACCTAAATAATTATCAAATTGATTTTGAGACACGCAGTCCTTGTCCTTCTTGACTTTTTATCGTTAATATACCAAACGCGCTATGCAGTGCGCTTGGCCTGTTATGACGCTATTAGAATTTTAATTAATTCCCTAATTATCTGAACGTTAACATAATTGGGTGACCGCATCCTGAGTATTACTTGCATTTATTACCAAAAAATTAATTTGCAACTCGGTGTCCTTCATTGCCAAAATTAGGTAATTATCCCAGAATTGCGGAGCATGTACTAAAATTGTTTTTCTTTATATAAATTAAAATTATATGAATTAGAGAAAGTAAACTGATTCTAATTACTAATAACATCGTTTTTTATGATATGGTAAAGTTTTGGACGTCATTGTATTGGTTTTTGATGCTTTTTTATTGAATAATTAAATTTGCGTGACACCTGAAGCGTCATTTTTAAAAAATTGCCACCCCTTAATTTCGAGTCCGGACGTTATGAAATTTCGGCATAGTATATTTTATTTGCCCTTCTATCAGTTCCGTTTTGTAATATTTACCAATCTGGTGTCCTTCGAGGTAAAAATTTGACTTTAATTAACGAAAATACTTGTATTGATGACATTTTTTATACTTCAGTTTTCTACGTCAATTTAAACTTCTAAGTGTTATAATAGTGTAAAATCGATGCATTATGCATTGAACAACATCATTCAATGCACTAGAACGCCGAACAATAACTCATTAATTAGGTATTAATGAATTACTAGTGCAATGCGCTAGCCTCGCACCCAGGCCCCCACAACTCTGTTGAACGTTTTATACAAGTTATACATAATTATATAACTTCAGGGTCGTAATAGTAGGGGGTTTTCACTTTTGTGATAAAACAGATAAAATGGACCCTTTAAAGCTATTGCATCGAGATGAAAATCGAGTTGAACCTTTCCTCAGCAAATACTGGATTCCATTTTCAGCAAGTGTTATTGGTTTTGGAACAGCCTGCTTCATAAACTATGGCACAAGACGACCGGCATTGAGTGGTAAGTTGGATCTCCCAGTTCATTACAGTCCTTACGATTCTGAGTTTTGCATGTATCATATTACACCCTATGGCTGTCATATATTTGCAGGCGTTCAGAAGCATGTTGTTGCTGCGACTACTGGATGGCTGCTTGGTACATACGTAGAAAACTACCGAGCGGACTATTTGGCAGAGCGAGATGCGGTTCTCCGTCACTACATTGAGCTCCACCCTGAAGACTTCGTTGCCCCTGGTGAGAATCAGGTGGCGACTCTTTGCTCATTAACTGTCACGAATAAGCACTGCAAACTTCTGGACAGACTTTGCCCATTTGCATGCACGGGAAGATTGTATCGATCACACTGCAGGACCTTGAGGAAGGCATTGATATAGGAGAGGAAATACATGCAATATTTTTGGATTTCGAGAAAGCATTTGATAAGGTGCCACATAACATACTAGTGAACAAAGTAAGAGAAGCGGTAGGTGAAGAAGGCTTGCTAAATTTTATAGAGGATTTTCTAACTGAGGGTGCAGAGAGTCAAGCTAGGGCAAACACTGTCAGGGTACAGAGAGTCAAGCTAGGGCAAACACTGTCTGAGGAAGTGAAAGTTTCTTCCGGAGTCCCTCAGGGTAGTGTGCTAGGGCCGCTACTTTTTATTATTTTTATTGATGATTTTGTACAGAATCTGGAGTCGGAGATGAGGCTTTTTGCTGACGATAGCGTAATCTATAGGACAATAAGTAATAAAGAGGATGAACAAATTTTAAAAAAGGATCTGGAGACAGTGGGTATATGGGTAGGACTGGTAGGAGCTAACAAAATGAAGCTTAATGTTGGGAAATGTAGCGTGGTTAAGTTCAACAGAAGAAGGGAGCAAAGTCAGGTTAAATATTTTATGGAAGGGGAAGAAATCAAATTAGAGGGCAAATACAAATATCTGGGAGTGATGCTTCAGTGCAAACTTAACTGGGATGAAGATATCAGGTATGTAACAGCAAAGAGCAGAAGGAATCTTGAGTTTGTAATGAGGAACCTTAAGGGGGAAGGTAGGACAGCAAGAGAAAAAGCATACAAGACTCTGATTAGACCGATAATGGAATATGGATGTAATGCGTGGGACCCTTATGAGCAAAAGGAAAGAAAGAGATGGAAAAGATCCAAAGACGAGCAGCAAGAAGGGTTCTAGAAAAGGGGAACTGGAGCGGTTTGGAGCTTTACCTGTGATAAAAGCAAAATTTATAGGGAAAGAGAGAGTGTGACCAAAATGATAAAGCAACTAAGATGGGAGGATTTAGAGGAAAGGAGGAAGCAAAGTAGACTGACAACAATGTATAAAATAACTAGGAACCAAAAGGGCTGGGAGGAGCTTAGCGACCGTACTGAGAAAGGGCGTTATAAGGGTAGGAGGGACCATGATTGGAAGTTGGAGTATAGGGGAAGCAAAAATGATATGGGCAAGTATTCTTTCTTGAGAAGAACGGTGAGGGAGTGGAATTTGTTGGACTCTGGGCTTGTGGATGCTCAGAGTGTTGGTGAGTTCAGGGAGGGGCTGAAAGAGTCAGCCGCAAGCAAGCGAGCCACCGTGGTGGAATACCCACAATAGCCGCAAACGGGTGTATGCATGTAATGTGTACACACTGCTTATCTTATCTGCTTATCTAACAGTCCCATCAACATAACCTGCTGCTCATAATATGCATAACAAAGTAGGCAGGTCCTCTTACTTGCTTGTCTGCTAGCTCCCTCACTGCTGGAGGACGTCTTCTTTGTTATTGTGGTGGTGTAGATGAGATCTATGCTAACATAATGATATCTGTGCTAAGAGGTCACATTTTCTCCCCCCAGGACTGTATGTGTACTGGAATGCTGAAAAAACTTTGTTTCCCATTTCCAGAACGCAAGAAATTCAAGGACATTATGCAGCCGTGGATACCAATCCGCTAATCCTGGAGCCTACCATAGTATAAGCAAGACTGCTATGCATAATTGGTTTCATGTGTACATTTCTGTTTAGTTATGATAATTATTATACAATGTCAGTGTATTAGATTGATGACAATACAACGTCATTAATTTAAAATTGTGTTTTATTGATTACATTAATTACATATTTATAATACACGCATAGCGTTGTTTTAATTAATTTTTCTCTTTTTGCTGGGTCACTGACGGCTAAAAGCTCAAACTATCTCCCTTCCCAACAAATCTTTTTCTATCATATGTGTTTCTATCTTCTTTAAATAAATAAATATTTATAAAGACAGAATGATATAGATAACGGTATTTATAATTTCTTTCATCACATTATCTAAATCATGCTCTACTATAAGTACATAGACGGAAGCTAAAACCTGAGAGCACTAATTTGAATTTATTATAAATCTTGCATGAAATACTAAAATGTACCGCTAACTGAAATATTTCATGGTAACAGCCAGCCTCTAAATATCCAGAGCTGAATTGGACCTCCCAATGTTCCTAGCTCAAATAATCAAGAATACACTTGGTATTTTACAACTCCTTCTTAGGTCAGAGACTAATTTTTTTCTCTCAATTTCAAGGTGTCTATATGTGCTCATAATAGACGACTTGCAAAACCCCATTTTTAGCAAAAAGTGATTGGTTGGTTACCAAAGGCGGAACTTGTTTTTCAACATTGTTCACAGAGCTCTCTGGGGCTCCTAATACCCAGTCTGCACACCAGACAATTAAGTACTGTTTCTCAGTGGGGCACGTATGTTGTTTGCACAACATTCCGCGGTCTTAAACACCCCAGCGGAGTATAGTCAGCCATAAGCTGCCTTCCTCCTACCAACTCCATCTAGTTGCCAGTCACACTCATCCCAAGTTGCGAAAAGTCTGCCATGTTAAGGATTTGGACCGGGGACCTCTCGGACGAGAGCCAAGTGTACTAACCACTACACCAAAGAGTTAGTAAAAAGTAAACAAACAAAAGTGACCCCAGCTCATTGTTGTTGTTGATTATGTTAATAAATTTTGCTTATAAATACATTGGACCTTATGAGTCCTTAATTATGGACACTATGAGGTTGTCAAGGGTAAGGTAACGCCACCAATGTTAAAAAAAATCCCTCTCACAAAAATTCTGAAAAAAATTTAAAATGTTCTCCTCTATACCCCCTATATATCAGTAGCTAAAATATCAGGTATACAAATACGATCTAGTTTTTGAGTTATGAATTTTTAAAGTTGACCAATTTAACATGGGAGTTTCATTTCTCCATGTTAAAGTAGTCAACTTAAAAATTTTATAACTCTAAAACTAGATCGTATTTGTATACCTGATATTTTAGGTACTGATAGGGGATATAGAGGAGAACATTTTAATTTTTTTTCAGAATTTTTGTGAGAGGGATTTTTTTTAACATTGGTGGCGTTACCTTAATTACCCTTAATACCATCAGAGTCTGTGACGTGCTTATATTGGATTGTACAATCAAAAAGCAATAAAATAAATATGAATATTATAAATAATATGGGTAATTCATGATTTTCACACAGATTTTAATATGTTACAAACGTATGATTTAAAAAATAATAATATCATTGGAATCTGCAGTTTTTGGCCATTTATAATCCTGAAATGCATATCAGAAGAAGTTTTCTTTATTTCAGTATGGTAAATTTCAAATGATACCAAATTAGCCAATTGCATGGGGTAATTTAAGATACGTAACTAAGCAAACTCCAATTTGTTGATTTTAACTGTTGCAATAATCAATAAACTGGAGTTTGCTTACTTACGTGTCTTACCCCATGCAATTGGCTGATTTGGTATCATTTGAAATTTACCATATTGAAATAAAGAAAACTTCTTCTGATATGCATTTCAGGATTATAAATGGCCAAAAACTGCAGATTTCGATGATATTATTATTTTTTACATCATACGTTTGTAACATTGAAATCTGTGTGTGAAAATCATGAATTTCCCATAAGGTCCAATTTTTAAGCAAAATTTATACACATATATAATCAACAACAACAATGAACTGGGGTCAAGTTTTGTTTGTTTACTTTTTGCTAAAATAGGGTTTTGCAAGTCGTCTATTGAAATTAGTAACTTGGATATAGCTTTTCCATCCAAAATTCATGATTTTCCAAATTTTGAAAAAGTTTTAATAAATTTTAAGGCCTTTCAACAAAGTTCCAGTACAATTTCGAATTATTTTCTTCTGTCTACAATTAGAAGATTTATAGTTGGTGCAGCTAGAGCAAAAGGGCTGCGTTTTAAGTTAAAAATAGAGATGAGTGGACTGGTTATGGCAATCTTAACAATGGATTTCGTTTTAGTAACATGCTACTCTAAAAATATGTTTAATCATTTTTAACAGTTTGTTATTAAAGATAATGTAAACACGCCCAATGTTTTAAAATAAATAAATAAAATCCCTCACATGAAAATTATGAAACAAATTTAAAATTTTCTCTATATCCCCAAGGTAGCTAAAATATAAGATATGCAAATTTGAGCTAGTTTTTGAGTTTTGAATTTTTAAAGTTGAATAATTTAACATGGAAGTTCCATTTCTCCATGTTAAAGTAGTCAACTTTCAAAATTCATAATTAACTCAAAAACTACCTCAAATTTGTTTACCTGATATTTTAGCTACTAGCTGATAGAGCATGGAGGAAATAGATATTATATATAATATAAATAATATAATATATATTATCCTTGTGATAGAGGATGTAGAGGAGTACATTTTTTTTTTTTTTTTTTTTTTTCATAATTTAACACTGGGCGTGTTACCCTCCCCTTAATACAGTAAAAGTATAGCGTAAAGTTTGTTAACATATTCGTGAAGTCCAGTTTTTTTCTGAACACCGAGCGGTAACAATTTAACAAACTAATTAATCTCTATGTCAGAAACATTTTGAGTAAAGTAGGAAGGAGAGATATAACAGACCTAATCACAATTTGGTATGATTGGCACTAACATTGCAACAAGTGAAAGAAGATAAACCATTGGCTGACATGTTTAAATTAAAATTACTTTTCCTTCACATATCTGCATGTTGCGGAGAGCACGATATAATGGCACTACTAGTATTTCCATCATCGATAGGCTCTTGTCTTGCAGTTTGTATTATTGTGATCCATATAAATTGTGTGCCGATTTTTTTTTTTTTTTTTTTTATATTATATAATATAGCTTTATTCACTTTATTGGTACATGGACAATATTGACTCCATATAGAACCACAATCTGAAAAATCTTTTCTCACGTACAATCTTTCAATCAAGGTTTGTGTCTGGAAATTTCCGGAAATTACATAGTTTCCGTTTTCATTTTCATTCATAATTAATCAAAGCGGGAAAAGATTAGAAACTCTGTCACTCTGTGTCATTTCCTAAAATTTCCAAAGTAAAATATTGCTTTAAAGTTTAAAGGATCTAGAAAAAAAAATCAAAGTCCAGTCATTTAACATAGAGTCTTATATACCTGACAAAACTCCTTGATTCACATGATTAACCAAAAAATAATATTTTTTTTTTTATTTTTAGTTAGTAGAAATATATATTTTTTTTTAAACTTTTTTTGATTAAAGCTCAAGCGGCTCGATCAAGAAAGCTATATATATTTTTCATGACACCCAGCTCAATTTTCTGGGACTAATTTATTTTATTTTTACTTACAAGCTTCGCATGTTAAATGATGCATTCACTTTTACTTTTGATTTTTTTTAGATATGATAGATTGTTGTTTTAATAATCAATATGGAGGGACTTTTGATATTTAAATTTTTTTTAGAAAGTACTAAAACCTTTTTATTATTATTACATTTTCTTGGTGAGTACTTTAAGAAATATTTTTCATAGCGCCACAAAAACACACCCATTATTTGTCATATAAGAAATACAGGACAAAAAATGCAAATTATAAGTTGTCAAAATAACAGCGGCACATTGATTTGTCCAACACTTTACTATAGTATAATAAATTACATAACAATTTTTAAGTTAGATCAATTGAAAAAGCTACTGCAAAGTATGATACAATACAGTATTTAGCTATAATAATTAAACCTCAATTTCACAATTATAATCAAAATTATAGCAGTCCAACATCTTAAAAATTTAGACTACATAAATTTATTTAGGCCTGCTAAAATTCAATTTTATGTCTATAATATAAGAGAATAAATTGTTTTAATAAATATGATTTTAGATTCATTGAATAACTTTCATAATAAATGACAGATTTCTTTAGTTTGATGCCTGAAATTCTGAAAAGAGGTCTCGTATTTGAGGTTCGGTGCATTGAATGAAGAGTGAATGCTGTTTAAATGGAAGGAACTTTTAAGATGAAAATGGATTACAACAGTCTTAAGTAAAATGTAATATTGTATACATGTATATGTTCCAATGTTACTAGAGTCCTGTAATTTATCTTTTAAAATACGGTCTCCAACATTTTAGTAGAAAGTTAAAAATCGAATGAAGTTCATCAGTGAATATTTTAAGGTAATTTTATATTGTTACGTTGGGGCATATAAAGAGTGAATACTGTTATAGGAAATGCTCATTGATTTTGGAGCGTTAAGGGATGTAAACAAGAAATTTATGCAGCACTCTGAAGTGCCCACGACTTTTATAATGAGACTAGAGAATTTGATGTCCCCGCTGTGCTGTTTTCTTGTGTTAAATTCATGACAACGCCTTTTTGCCCCTTACTAAATTGAAGGAGTGTCAATTTTATTATTTAATAAAAATAGCATGGGAAAAAAAACATTTTAAAGTTTATACTTTTAATTTTTAAATTCAGACATGCAGTTATTTTCCTTGAAATAACATCACTTGATGTTACACTTCACATGTGATTCCGAGGTGAATGAAGCCGTGCTGCTGCCTGGCTATGATACATACTTCCTGCGACATAAGCACCTCCTGGCCAGGGTCTAACAGGACCGCAGCTTGGCACACATGGGAGGCGTCGTGCAACGTTGCCACCTCCTTGCCCCACATCAGCTCAAACCAGTAGGGGATGGCGTTAACTTCGCCTGAAGAACTCGCGGTGACGCGCTCGTAGCTCTCAGTGACGGGCTTCAGCGTCCCGGGAACGAGCTCCAGCAGCCGGGCTGGTTGAGACAGAGGCTCGTGTGGCAGCGTCAACAAAAACAAGCCGACGTGCTGGGAAACCTGAAATTTAGTTAATGTCTAATTTTAAACAAGATGAAGTTTTTATCTCAATTGAACACACTTTTATGAACTTCAGCCTCCTATGTACTTCTTCTAGAGCCTAGCTTCATTATTTCTTAAGTCAATTAGTTAACAAATTTAAAAATACTCTATTATTTCACTACAGTAACTCAATTGTGTCACTTTTTGAGTGCACGGGTTTAAAAATAAATTTTCAAGCTAGGGTTGTGAAAATTTCCCTCTACTTGAGATGACCTAGTGTATTGGTCTCGTGTTAAAATTTAGTTTCACTCCTTTCGAGGGGTTGCAGCACCGAACTCATTTTTCTGTTATGTCATTCAAATTGCAACAAAATGTGTTGTAAATGGATCTGTTGAATTCAGTGGTGCAATTTTAAAATGCAAAACTCATTCTTAATGGAAAATTAAACTAAATTTTATTAAGGGTAAGATAACGCCATACCAATGTTAAAAAAAATCCCTCACACAAAAATTCTGAAAAAAATTTAAAATGTTCTCCTCTACATTATATCCCCTATCAGTAGCTAAAATATCAGGTATACAAATACGATCTAGTTTTTGAGTTATGAATTTTTAAAGTTGACTATTTTAACATGGAGAAAAGGAAATCCCATGTTAAATTAGTCAACTTTAAAAATTCATAACTCAACAACTAGATCGTATTTGTGTACCTGATATTTTGGCTACTGATAGGGGGTGTAGAGGAGAACATTTTATTTTTTTTTTTCAGAATTTTTGTGTGAGGGATTTTTTTTAACATTGGTGGCGTTATCTTACCCTTAACGATTATTGTCACCGGAAGTTCCGCCATCTTTCTTTTATGCGCCGCCATCTTCTTTTCATACGCAATACATATGAGTGACAAGAACAAGCACTATTAGGAAAGCAGTGATCAGCACAGTAAGATATGTTAATTTAATAAAATGAATCACTTTAAACACTTTCTCGTGTATTTTATCATCCATCATCCTTGCAAACATTGAAAAACATTTAAATATGGGTGGTAAATAGTTGTACGCTGTTTTGACTCACTAGTCAAAATGATCGCAATTCATTTGTTTTTTCTGCTGAAAAGTGTAAAGTTGTTTTTTGACGATTTGGCAACATTGTTATCCCATCCAGTTAAGCTACGAGCAGCATTGCCGAATTGTGCAGTTTTTATGAAGGCTTGTATCTCAAAAAGTAAATGGTTATCTATAATTATTATTTCATCATAATTCTATTTAAAATAATGATTGTTTTTTAAGCTAAAATTTGAATCCATTATTCAGTACCATTACGGAGATTGAAATTTGCATTTGATAACATGCGTTTTTTATATCTCAATTTAAAAAATAATGGCACTGAATTTAGGTGTATTTTATTGCATGAGAATTTTTATTTATTTTTTCTCTATGCAATGCTGAAAAATTGGAGTGATTTACCAATTCCTAAGACCAGTGACAATAATCCTTAAAATAGTCTTATTTTTGCAAGACCATTAAATCAGAAATGTTATTTTACCCTAGAAGCATATTTTAAATCGGTTAACTTAAGGAAATTAAAAGTGGTTATGCTATTTCAAAATTGCACCACAGAATTCAGCTGGCTCATTTCCCTCTAAAAACAAATTTTGATGCACATTGAATGACATTTTTGTATACTGTATTCTCATTTTAACATGGGTAAAAATAAGTTTGCATGGTGCTTCAACCCCTAGAAAGGATTGAAACAAGGGGTGAAACTAAATTTTAACAAGTGACCAATAAACTAGGTCATTCAAGTACCTGAAATTTTCACCTTCCTAGCTCAAAAACTTATTTTCAAACCCATGCACTCAAAGTCTCACCTGGTATTCATTGACAAACTTTGCGATTTTGTAACCCCCAACGTTGTCGTCTGAGATGACTCTGGACATTTCTTTGAGCCACTCGGAGTGGACGAGCTGCCCCCAAACTGTGATTTTTGTAGGAAGGAGAAGTCCGTTGCTCCTCAAGAGTTCTCTGTAAAACATAGATATGATGACTTTGTTCAAATTAAGGAAAATAAACCATTTAGGTTGTGATAATCTTATTAAAAGAAAAGGATAGGAATAAGAATATGATGACTTTGGTATAACAATGAAATTCAAGACAATTAGAATTCAACAATTCAAGCCTTTTAGAAAAGAGTTCTGCTTATCAGACAGCTAAAATTTATGATTTTTTTGCCAGCTAGTCTGAGAGAAATGGATAATATAAATACATTTAAAAATAATTTAAAGAATATTCTCATTAACAAATTAAGAAATGTTTTCTGTAAAAATGTTTTTTACTTAAGAGTAATAAGTTATCAGAAGATGTATTGTGTAGTGCTATTTTTTTTTAATTTTTTTTTTCTTATTTTTTTCATGTATTCTTATTTTAACATTACGGGTGTTATTGTTGCTGTTTTTGTTTGTGTTTTAGTTTCTGATATTTTTTTATATTGACATAATCCATGTTGTACTTGTATATAACCAGTGGTTGAATAAAAATGAAATAACATTACCTCAGAGCAGGCATTTGTAACATGGACGCCTGGTTCAGCTCCCCGCACGTGCTGATGGGGTGTGTGACTATCACGTCAAAGAGCTGCTCCAAGCTAGCAACTTCGGTCACAAACTCAATGTTACTTTCACCACCTGCAATTCTGATGGCACTTCGATCATGTTCCGACTGAACTACACACGTCACTTTATTGGCAGATCCGTTCCTCAGCAGCTGCAGACCCAGGGCTGGAAACGGACTCAGATCCAAAACATCTAGAGCTTTCTTGTCCTTGAGCTGGTCTGCCGTGTAGCTCAGAGCTTTGATCCACGGAGAGTCATTGAGGAATCTGACTGCATCTTCCGAGAGCGGCAGCAAGTTTTCTCGCGAGCTCTGTTTGACGCTGACAGACAGTCTGCCAGCCAGACAGCTGAGGGAGACGTCCAGCTTTTGTCCGGCCTGCACGTCCAGGGGAAACACCAGGGGGAAGATTGCTTGCTCCCAGCACGAGGCTCTGCCGGGCGCAGAAGAAACCAAAATGTCTTCGTCCAACCTTAGACTGAACCAGGCAACAATTGCATCCAGTCTGCCAGCCTCACAGCAAGCTATCTCAACCTGAGTTTCTTTTTTGCCATCAAGACAATTCTTAATGTCTTCTGGGTCATTAAAATTAATATAAAGAATGTCCTGAGGTGTGGTTAATAATTTTGAACCACCGGGCAGCTTCGTAATATCTTCAGAGTCATATGGTTCGTCTCTGTTACAAACTACTCGTGTCGTGGCAGGATCAAAGCCAAGGGAAGCTAGAGTTTCGTCAGACACAGACACCGAGTGATTGATGTGCGTGCACTCCACTGCGGCCACCCACACGCTGGCTCCGAGCGGCACCACGATCCCGTAGTGTTGTCGCGGAGGAGAGCTCTGCCTGGACGTGAAGGAGGAGGGTTGTCCGGCACGCTGGGAGCTCAGGCCGGGGCAGGGGGGCAGCAGCAGGCGGTCCCAGGCGTCCAAGAGTGTCTGCAGGACCCTCTCACCCAACAGTCCTGCGTCCATCGTCTCAGTAACCACCATGGACACCCTGGACACAGTAACTTCTTTTATTGTGGCATCATCAGCCATGGACACCCTGTCAGAGTAACTTCTCTCAACAAATGGACAACCTGCATGAAAAATTATTGCAGAAATGAATAGAGGGTACCGAATTATGTTAATCTGAATTTTTCGCAGATTTTTTTTTAGTCCCAGAAGTATTTTTAAATAATTTTTGAAAGTTCTGTAAGTTAAGTTAGCACCCCTGAATCCTTAATAAAAAGGATAGGGCCTAGATGCTTATTGACGCCTCCAGGGGGCATGGCCGCACTTTCAATAATTATTTAAAAATAGTTCCGGTTCTCAAAAAAATCAGAGAAAATTCGGAGTAGCATAATTTGGTACCCTCTATTCACTTCTGCAATAAAATTTTGTCATGCAGGTGTGGCATCATCATGCAATCAACTACGAAAATTTAACCATCAATTTGATTCCTTTAAAAAAATGTATAATAAAGAATTTAAAACTGTAAGCTAATTTTTCCTTCGTATATTTTCATACATATAGATTAACAAGAAGATACTTTTTAAATTAAAAACAATTGAGTTAATACTGTAATTTTAATGAAAACAAATGTAATACTGTACAGTTTTGAGAGTATAAAATTGGAATACATTGGTTAGATAGGAGAAACGATTTTTGGCCCATAACTCAGGTAAAAATTAATTCTAGGGTACAACCTTACCTTCAGCTAGGTATTGGCCAAGTCAAGGCCTACTTACTTCAAGAGAAATTGCAGGGGTAAAAATGTGTTAAAATCAAATCTTGCCCAAAAATTCTAAAAACTGAGAATTAGAAATAAAAAAATACTTGAAATTTAGTGGTAAATTTTTAAGGGGTGAAACTACCCTGTTTCACCCCTAAACAACTCTAAAATAACTTATTTTTATTTTTAAATTTTTTAATTGTCAGATTTGTGTTTCCCATGATCAAATTTATATAAAACCATTTAAAACATAAATGTAAGAATTAGGGGTGAAACAACCGCTCCAACAACTGCCTACCGAAGGTGTCTATTTTTACAAATTTGAATATGGGAAACACAAATTTGACAATTAAAAAAAATTAAATTTAAAAATAACTTATTTTAGGGTTGTTTAGGGATGAAACAGGGTAGTTTCACCTTTTAAAAATTAATCACTAAATTGACAATATTTTTTTATTTCAAATTCTCAGCTTTTAGAATTTTTGGTCAAGATTTGATTTTAACGGAGGGGGTGGAATTGACTGGAAGTGAACAATTTATCTTGAAGCAAGTAGGCCTTGACTTGGCCAACACCTGAAGGTAAGGTTGTACCCTAGAAATAATTTTGACCTGAGTTATGGGCCAAAAATCGTTTCTCCTATCTAACCACCAATGCATTCCAATTTTATACTCTCAAAACTGTACACAATAAATACCTGCAAGGAATATCCTGTGGAATCAAAACTTGGTTGGACATTTTTGGTATCAGACATATTGAGTTGGTCATGTCGTTTGCTTGCAGCACCTGCTGCGCGATGTGGACCATTGTGCTCGAACACTCACAGGCAAAGACTTGCCTCGCCCCCGCTTCTGCTGCGAACAAGCTGCAAGATACATCAGTCTCAGGTTAATTTGTGAAAAATTCGGCAGCGTTACCTCAGCAGTCCCGTCCCCGTGCCAATGTCCAGGACACAGTCGAAGCCTTGCTTGACCTTCTTGGCCACGGCCTCCCGGTAGGCCTCGTTGCGGATTGTGTCGTTGAGCATCCGGAAGTGCCAGCGCTCCACCAGCAGACTTGACATGCTCTCGAGGTTGCACGTTGCTGGTAGGAACTCGGGGTTTGCGGCGAGAGCCTTCCGGAAGAAGTGAGTGGCCTCCTGTACATGACCCAACCTGCAGCAAAAATACTTTAACTTAATTCTGCCCCGTTAATTTTGTTTACCTTATTTATTACTTAATAAAGAACATAATATGTTAACAACTTGAAATAAAATTCTGCAAAAGTTAATTTATTTCCTCAAAATAAATGTATACTTAAGAAAAATAATCCATGGAGGCTGTAATTTTAAAGTAATATGTTATGCTGTAGTTCAAGTGAAAAAATAATTCCTAGTCGATTTTCATTACAGCAAGATTCAGCTGAGAAAAAAAGGTTACTTGTTATTTTATGTGTAGATTATGTGTTATTATAAGGCATAATTCGAGGGCTTTAAGTAAGTTTTTATGCCAATCAATTTATACTTTTATAGATAAAGTTATGATAAAATAATCATTTTAGCCCTCTGGTTCAAAAAGGTAAATTGATTATTAAAAGGATTGGCACTAAGAAATTTTTTCAGCATGGCCAAATTTCTTGGTTTCGAGTCTACATTCCGTTTTTCTCAATCACTTCATTTAAAATTTTCAACGGTTTTTGGGATGACATACCTTACTGATTAAGCTACTTCATAAAACCTTTCCATCTTTGGCATATGCTCGTATATCTGTCAGGTTTTCATAAATTGAAGAGAAAAAGATTGCAGATTTTAAATCACGAAATTTGTTGTTGCTTTAATAATTTCTTGAGCCTCCTTTTAAGATTACCAAGAAATATCAGGCATTTTTGTCAACCAGTTAGTTAATATTTTCATTCTGAGGCATGCAATTTTGGGGGAGGAGACTTTGCCTGCACCTTTTTAGCAACCCCCTCCTTCTGGATCTGGATCCCTTTTTTTTCTGGTTGATTTAGATTTTCAATAATTTATGTAGGTTACTGAGTAAAACAAAAGATAATAAGAAGAAGAAATCTTTATAATAATTTTGAATGCTCATTTATTTACTACAGAAAAAGTTGATAAAAATCATAAAAATAATTCACAGCATGACATGAGGCAGCGTAAATATTTTTCTAGTCAATTTCAACTCGACAAAACTTGTTTGAGACACGGAAGAAACACTTTCACTGAACCAGCGGTCAACGTGGGAGCTCAAACTTTGTTGCAATGACTCCGGAATGCTAAACGAAAAGATGGTGTGAGGCTTCAACAGCAGCGTGGACAGCCCCTCCACTTGGTAAACACAAAGCGGCACTCCGTCCAAGCAATTGTCATCAGAAACCTTTGCGTCAAGCCAATAGATAGCTGGATAACCCAGCAAGAGACCCACCAGTGCTGGCACACTGAGGAGAGTGCAGGGCAGTTTTTGATCATGAATCAACCCTTCAACACATTTCACCATTTCTGATAACACTAATGTTGAATTTAAAAGTTCTGGAGTGGAAACACCAACACTAGCATTAATGATTGGTCTACAGCTGATGTTAGCTTTAACTTGAGTTAGCATGCAATTGAGTGCTGCAACATTAACAATAAAGAGTTCATCTGCTGCACTGATTATAACAATGTTTTCTCCAACAAGTTTTTTTACTTTTAGTTGCAAGACTAAATTTTGTAACAACCCGAGATCGACTGCAAACAAGTCCCACAAAAACGAAGGTTTTAAACCACAATCAACAGCTTCAAAATTGAGTACAATTGGAGGGACAAACTTCCAATATTTTTTGTGCAAGACTCCACGCACTACTTGTCTCCAACTGTTCAGTTTATCAGACGACATCGCAGTTTTTTCACAAGTTGTCTTCAGCCTCACCTAAACAGATGAGCGCCGAGGTTGTTCAGAACCTCTTCATTTTCCGGGAAGACTTCGAGCGCTTGCTCGTAGCAGTGGAAGAGGTCTCTGTAGCGCTTCTGTTGCTCCAAAGAGTGGCCCCACACACCTGTAAGATGATCGAAATAAAATAAACGAACATTTTCCTCTGTCACTAGCAAGGTGTAGGCAACTTTACCATGACTTGCCACATGTAAAAATGCTGGCATTTAAACTGAGAAAGCGCTGTGGTCTCTCGTTTTTTCAAGTACAGTACTCCTGCCGATTATAGGCGATAGTTACACAAAACAAATTGATGGAATTAAAAAATTCTTCATGCGGATGATATTGTTTTGCTTATAATTGGTAAAACTCTTGAGGAGCTTATTAAGATCAGGCCATTGCTATGAAAATGCTTGAGGTCTGATATTTAATGTGAAATAAAATAAATAAAATAAAATACTGTACTGTAATTAAAAATATTTCAATAAGAGCCATCTTGTAATGAATCATTTAAAGTTAAAGACAAATTTTATGTTATTTAATAGATCTATTACTGCCAAGGAGAGTTTTGAATCAGTGACAATATCAAACTAGTTTCGAACTGTAAATATCTTGGAATGATCATTGATGAAAAACTCTCCTAACAATTACATATTGATGAACTGAATAAAAAACTTGGCAAAATCAATTTTGCTACGAAGCAATTGCAAAAGGTATGTAATTTAGAATCTCTAAAAATGGTGTACTATGGATTTATTTTATTTATTCATATTAAATACCAGTTGGTACATTGTATGTGTACTCTATTATTACTTATGGCGTTCTTCTGTGGGGATTGTTTACATACGCTGAAAGTGAATTTGTCTGCCAAAAGAAAATTATTAGAAGTATGATTCAAGCAAAGGCGAGACAGAGTTGCAAGAAAAGATGGGAGCAACTTAATAAATTAAATTTCCCAAAGTATCTGTAATATCTGTATATTTTTTATGATTATATATGTTAAAAGAAATTTTCATCTGTTTCAAACTAATACTGTATTGATGTAACTGGATATAATACTAGACAGTCAAATCAAATTTATAAAAGGTACGGTAGCTATGAGCAAACTAAAATAGGATATCTATATTCGAGCTCGCTATATACTGTATTAATAAACTTCCAGATTACATTAAAAAAATTGAAAGCATACAGTATCACTTTTTAAGACACAATTGTTTAATTATCTTCTAAAAAAATTATTATTCTATTAACAAAAAGATTATTAACAATGAATTTGTCAATTCTTATTTGTAATTCTAATTTTTTGTCTTTTTATTTATGTTTATGTAAATGGTATAATGTCTGCTATAATTATTAGTGTACAGTATGTACTGTATTCTATATATGTATTGTATTTTTTCTTTCAGTTTTTCAATGAAATTAATTATGTAGTCACAATGTGGGGAGGTGTGGCGCAGTGCGCTTGACCGGGTCTCGTCAGAACACCGAAGTCAAGCTACGCTGAGCGTGGTTAGTAGTTGGATGGGTGACCATTTTCAACAAAAACCATGTTTCCCACCCAGGGGTAAATCGTTGCGCTTTTCCACTATGTGGTTCCCCTGGCTTTGGACCATTGCACTTCCGGTTCATTGACAAAAGCTGTAGTGTCCATCTTGGCTGAGGTTTCCACGTTTCCCTCAGCCGCAGGCAAACGGGATGGATTTGCAAGGCCGTGGCCGGCCCCCGTTCCGGAAGAGCCCGCGAAACGCTCAAGTTAGGGTTTCGGAAGGATCGGGGTTTCAAAGTACTGTAGTATGTAATTAGTAAATAGAAGTACCCAATGGGGTTTGATATAAATTTTAAAAATGTGTCAACTGGAATTTAATGTTAATAATTAAATAAAAATATTCAGCTCTACTGAAAACAATACAGTACTAATTTAATATATGCCATTTTAAAGTTTGAAGTGACAGCATGTTGCATGACAACATATTGAATATATAATATGCAGACTTGTTCCTCATTTGTTGCTCGATCACCCCTCCTTCGCGGGTTGAATAAAAATTTCAGGGTTCCGGACCGCCGGTGAAAACGGTCCGGTCAACCGCGGTCCGGTCGTTGATTCGTCGGTCAAAAATTTGGACCGGTCCAGCGGTCTCATCGCAGCGGCGGTCGCGTGACCGGTCGCCGTCAGGGCACGGCGGTCATGTTGGGCCGGTCATGACCGGTCGCGTTAAAATATGCGGTCATTTCGGTCAGATGGACCGCGGCGGACCGTGACCGCGGTCGCATATATATAATATTCTCGGGAAAATTGGGATTTTCGGGCATAATTATAATACTTATTATTCGTTATAAGTATACTTATAAGTTATAACGATTAAGTTTATCATATTCGTTGATGGCGAATGTCACGTGACATTGATTGGCTAGTTGCACCAATCGGAGTCAAGAATTTGGGATAAATTTTTCTTAATTTTTCATTTATGCTTTCGTAAACTTGTGTTAACATGATGATATGAGTTCGATCCTGCATGATTACTCATATCATAACATTACTTACGAACGCTGGTACATGCCCGTTGCCCGTTCAACTTGATCGACGGTCCAACTTGATTGTTGAGACCGACCGACCCGGTCGTACTTCGTTCTCGTCATATTAGTTATACCTGAGCATTGCGAGCGAGAGTACTCGCCGATAACCAGCAAGCAGACAGCAATATTATGAATGATTAATTTTAAAATATTATGTACTTTGTTATGAACTACAAAAGAAAGTAAGTAAGAAACAACAAAAATAATATGTATTTATAATTTAATAATAATATAAATATTTTACTTTTTATATACTTTCTATAAAAATGAATACCATATAAATTATAAAATATAAAAATATATATTAATGATGTATAACTTTACTGTATGAAAACTACGATCGCTAATAAAGTTATGTTGACCGCGGTCGGCAGTTCGTAAAAACCGTTCAATGTGCGCGGTCTTGGTCAGAGTGGTCGCGGTCGCTGTTCGCCCAGTCGCGATCGATGGTCAGACCGGTCGCGGTCGAGCATCGACGGTCATTTATATATATAAATATTTTTATATTTTATTTATGGTCAAGCAAAATGAGCGGTTTTTTGCGGTCATGACCGGTCTAAAACGGTCCGGTCCGGAAACCTGAAAAATTTAACATATGAAATTTACATATATGCATACCGAGATGCACATAGTAATATCATACCACAGGCAAACAGACGAAGCATGCATACCATATGGTATCCATATATGGGATTATTGTGCCCACTTTGATAAAAGCAGTGTATTATACTTATGCTACGTCTAGCTGTGCTGTGGGAGGGGAGGGTATATGTCAAGAGATAGGGAATCCAGTGCTGCCATCTGGGCGGGATCACTGGTCACCACTATTACAAATAAATTCACAAAAATCCAATATGATGCCCTGATGCTTCATCTGTTTGTCTGTGCATGGTAAAATTATCATCATACGGTACTGTACGCATTCACTGTATGCATACTATGATAAGTAAGTTAACTCAAGTGTCATCCTTACAAAGAGAGGTAGAAAGAGGGCTTTTAAGCTCGGCCCTCCACTGAGGCTGCAGCTTCAGGGTGACCAGAAAGTGGGCGAAGGCTCGGCCTGCATTCCCATGCTCTAGGTACTGCTCTCCTGTTTTTCTCGACTTAGTAGCTACTGCTAGCACAGCTTCAGGCTTCATGATTAGAACTATAAGCCTTTATACACTCAAAATTAACATGATTGCACCAAAACATTGAAACACAAAACACAACACATGCTGTGGAAAGTGGAGAGTCTGGCAAAAATATGAAGTTAGTTCCGCAATTTACGACAGCCAGGGTGTGGCGCTGATTTCAACAGGCCGGCGCAAGAAAGCTGTAGCCTTCTTGGGCCGGCGCGGGGCCAGCGCTATTCGCACCACCGCGGTACAAATTTAGTTCGAGAACACTATTCGCACCACGGTGCGAATAACGTAATCAATTATTATTATTATTTTTTTTTAATTAAACCCTATTGGGTACTTCTATTTACTAATTAATTACATACTACTTGAAACCCCGAACCTTCCGAAACCCTAACTTGAGCGTTTCGCGGGCTCTTCTGAAACGGGGGCGGCCACAGCCTTGCAAATCAATCCCGGCATTTGCCTGCGGCTGAGGGAAACGTGGAAACCTCAGCCAGGATGGACGCTACAGCTTTTGTCAATGAACCGAAAGTGCAATGGTCCAAACTCAACGTCCAAAGCCAGGGGGAACCACATAGTGGAAAAGCGCAACGTTTTACCATTAAGCTGCAGTCAGGGTTATTCTCCTATATTGTTATCGGGTATACGCGCATCAGAAAAAGTGGACATTTTCATTGTTGGGGATACGTAACTCAATGTTAAAATCGATTTTTTCGATACTTTTTCTGAAGCTCCAGAGGATTTACATTCTTAACCAAATGCACCTAGGGGTTTTAAAGGGTGAAAAGAACGATTTTTGAGACGATGGAGACATTCACTTAGTGAAATCATTGATTTTAAAGCATTAAAAGTTGGACGCTTCTGATTGGATGATCAGAATTTGTTGATTTTTTCAGTTGCAAATTCCTATTGTTGAAAATTTGCGCTTGGTCCCTGTATAAATAATTAATATTTTTGAAATAAATAAATATAACAATTTATAACACTATTTTCTACCATTTATGATTTTTTAAATAATTTTTATGGCGTAAAAGTATTTTTTTAAATTAAAATATGGGATTATATGGGCAAGCAAAGTGTTTTTTTATTGCAGCTCTCTGATTGGTTGAAAAGTGGACATTCTTTAACCAATGATATCGCTCGAAAATTTTCAACAATTAAAATTTCAGCCAATTAGAAAAAAATCAACAACTTTATTTTGGCCAATCAGAGCAATTCCAAATGACCACTTTTAAGCCAATCAGAATTCAGTATTTAGCGCCATAATTAAGCCAGACAATGGCGCGTATACCCTCTATTATAGGAGAATAGCCCTAGGCCTGGCTGCAGTTCACGCGGCTTCCATATATGCACCATATCTATTATAATTTGTAAATCCTCTGCATGTTTTTTGGTTATCATACTTATCATAAAGCTGAACAAAATTGTGTATGTAAATTATGTAATGAAAATTGTATAGCCAATATATATAATTTAAATACCTCTATAACACGCGGAAGCTGGCCAAAACCTGGCCAGATTCTGGCATGCCATGCAGATTGGCTGACGCTAGGCTTATTTGACTATGTGCCAGTTGTGCCACGCGGGAGCTCGTTAAGAAACTGCTAGAAAGTCTGCATGGGTATTTATACTATTTATTCTACAGTTGGTTTGGGTGCGCGCGCCACCGAGCGGTGCGAATAGCGTTTTTAAGAATTGTTAACACCGCAGCGGTGTAATTATCTATATATTATACATTAATTACATTATACTGAATATACTGCTATTCGCACCGCGCGGTGCGAATAGTGTATTCAAAAATTATTCGCACCGCTGCGGTGCGAATAGTCACTTCCATTTCGATATGTCAAAGTCAGCTGACTGGTCGTACCAAAATGTTTACATTTTAAAGGCGTATGATTTACCATTATTTGGCTTTGTTTTTAACTATTTTACCGTTTGAAAATGGATCACTCCGTAAATACAAGACCTCTTCTTCAAAAGAGTGATAGTGAGAGCGAATCTGAAGATGTGTCCGAGTCTCAACTGTATGAAGATGCCGAGGGCACAGATATCATGGGCATGGATGTGAATCCACTATTCAAGATAGGAGGTCCCAAGGATGGGTATGCATCAGGACAACGGCAGTATCTTTAAGAAAATGTTAATTTTTATTGATAATCAGTCGATAAAGGGAAGATTTGCCGGGGTGGTAGGAGCGAAGAGTTTAGAAGTTTGTTGAGTCGTTTTTCCTACCACCATGTTTTAGCCACATGGGATTCTCGTGCGGTCGTGCCCGCTTTGATAATTCTTATTTACGTCTAGTTGGACTTCCGTGAGAGGGGTATAATATAATAATATATTATATTTAATATTAAATATTAATATTAAATATTATATTAATATAATAATTATATTAACCCATTAGCGCCCAGAAAAACTTTTGGTAAAACTTTTTCTTGCAAGTATGAAATTCTTTTAAAGCTAAGTACAGTTAAACAAGCCTTAGATTACGCCTGAGATCACAGACTAGACGTCGTCAAGGCGTAGTAATCTTAATTTTTTAAAAATGTCCCACAACAAGGTTATTTTAAACTATGGAATTTTTTAAAAATATTACATGCTTCTATAATATGTATAACTATTGGAAAAAAGTATAAAAAAGTAAGTTTAATTTGATTTCAAAATCGCGTCGCCACCACTTCGACCACTTTGCACCTCTTCCAGACGAAAGCCTGGGGCCAGTGGGGCCGCATGGAGCCGCTGTTGTGACAACACGTCGACACCAAAAATGCTAAAAACTTGAAAAAAAGTGGTGAAATTAAAAAAAATAGGCACCCTTACGCATTTAAAAGTAACATTCTGGATTTATTATAGCTTCTGGAGGCGTATATAGACGTATATTCCGATCTGTCTTTTATTTTAAAACGAACGCCTTTTTTCAGCTCAGCTGATCGGTTTAGTTCGATTCGGTTCGATTTAATTAATCGATTTCGAGCTCCTGTGACGTCACATTAACCAAAATCATGGCAGCGTGCCTTTTCTGTTCTGGTTTTAAAGTTCGCTAAATTAATGAACATTAAACCATGATGTCAGTACTAATAATAGGTTAAAAGTGTATTAGATACTTGGGATGGCCGCTAGGCAAGTGGATTGCCGCGCCCACGGCCGTGGCGTTCTCATAAACCGGCAAACTAAACTAGGGAAACTAGGGATGTGATGTTTTTTTCTAATCGAGCGCCTATCGTTAAAAAATGAAGATCGTAACGCAAAACGGTACTATTTTCTATTCAAAATGTCTTCCATACGTAAACTAAGGTTTGTGATACTGTAAATGTAACCCAAATTTACAAAAAAAAAATTTTTTTCTTATTAAATTCGAATTTTTATGGGCATTTGAAGTTTTTGTACCATATGGAGCCTCTGGGCGCCTACATCAGTGTCATTTTACTTTAAAATAGCATTTCGATATTAATTACTTTTTTTAATTATTTTTTTTGCTGGAAAGGGTTAATTAATGTTTGGAATTAGTAATAACTCCCCCTAACTTTCAAATTTTATAATTTTGGGGGTGGGGGCAATTTTTTTAAAATTATAATGTATTCTAATTTATGGTTTGAATATAGAAAAACCATATAAAAATTGATTTAAAAAATTATTTTGAAGTAATTTTGCCAAAAGTCCCTAATTGGGGTTAATTTTGGGGTTGGGGTAACACTATAGAATGTATTGTATATTTTCTCAACATCTTTTCTTTTCCTGTTTTTCATTTTATAAGGCATAATTTTTATTATATAACACACTAGGAAGAAGGTTACCCTAATCTATAGGGTACATTTGTTAGGGTAAGTTATAAGTTACAATTAAAGGCTATTATGACAAGTTCAGGGTCAATGTTTTCCTATATCATGAGCTCTTATTACGTTATAAAATATTGCATGTTGAGAAAAATTGGTAATTTTGGTGATGTAGTTTAGATTTGATTTGTCCGATAATGAGTGTTTCTGAGAAAGTTCATATGGTTTTGGAAGAGCATAGTGGTGTGGAGGTCCATATGTGGAAGGGCGCGGTAATGGTGCTTTGCTATGGCTTACCCCGTAAGGAAAATGGCATCGTTCTTATGTACTGTAAAAAGAATATACTTTGTTTTTTGGTTTTCACTTATTGATATATAAATAAATGAAATGACACAGGTATGGTCATTGCTAGTGCTTGCAGCTCTAGCGCGATTCTTTTTTGTGGTTGCTTATAATTGATCTTCTCTTGGGCGACATTTTATTTTTCTACATAAAAATTTTGAAGAGGGCTTCAATATCTACAGAAGCTAAACACCGTCGCCAAGACGATGAGCAACCCCCCAAGTGTACTCCACTGGAGCGCAAGCATTATAGCTTGCTCCGATGCATATTGTCCCTTGTCCGGAATAATTAGCCATCTGCTTACCATGATTTTGTGATTTTGTTGCAATATTGAGCTATCTGCTCTTTCGTGAGCCGTAAATTGGTATAAAACAAAGCTCATTGTTGCGCTCATCTGAAAAAGCAGATAGCTCATTATTGCAATGAGATATGGGAAGCAGATATCTCATTATTGCGGACCAGGGGCGATATTTCGACATGAAAAAATCCTAAACTATGCGTAAAAAATTACTGCTGTTTTCAGTTTTGTAAAATAATCTAAGAAGCTACAGAAATAGGACAACCCAGCCATTGCTTTTATTATAATAGCCTTTGTATCATGGTATTTACACTAGCAAGGTACCCAGATTAGGGATACCTTTTTCCTATTAGTGTCTTATAATAATAAAAATAATAATAATAATTATCTATGCCTTATAGGATAAAAAACAGAAAAAAAGAAATTATTTTGTAAAATATATTAAATATTCTAGTGTTACCGCAACCCCAAATTAACCCAAATTTAGGACTCTGACAAAAGTCCTTTCAAATTAATTTTTAAACCAACTTTAGTACAGGTTTTCTATATATGAAATGAAAAATTAGCAAAATTTTGATTTTTTCAAAAACTACCCCACCCCCAAAAGGATCAAATTTGGGGGTGGGGATGATTTTTAATTAAATATCATTCAAATTAACCCTTTTCTGGAAAGTGCGGAGTTAAAAAGTGTAAATATGATGTTTTATATTGAATTGTTGTTTTTAAGCAAAATGACACTGTAAGCGCCCAGAGGCTCCATACGGGACTTCTATTTTGAATTGCGATTCTACTGCCCAAAAAAAAAATTTCACCCCCAAAAAATTACATGGCCATATTCCGAGTTCATTGGTTGCTATAGAAATATAAGTTTTGTTCAATTTTATTTATATTATATAATTTATTTTGAATGGTTAAAAAAAGTACTTTTCCAAAATGCCATTAAAAAAACTGCAAACATTTTGAACTATCCTAGTAAGTTCAAATTTTGGTTTTTGATCAAAATTTTTTTTTCATTATGATCCCCATACTATTTACTTTTGATTACAACCATCAGTTTTGCTCTTACTCTGAAAACCGAATTTATAATTATTTTAATTCATTAACAAATTTTGCAAGCCCACATGGAGCCTCTGGGCGCTAATGGGTTAATATTTAATATTATTAATATTATTGACTTGCTTATATTGTATAATCAATCGAAAAGCAATAAAGATTATGAATTATGAATTATGATAATACTGTACTGGGGTGGAGGGGATAAGAGATATGGGGAAAACCCTATTCCCACGGTCTGCTGGTATATAGAACCTGCTGATATGGTGGCTGGTAGACTCTTACAAGCCCTAAACCAGCAGTGCTTGTAAGCCATACCTGTTCTTACCAGCCACCATGAAATGCTGATAAGCCAAACCAGGCTTATCAACTAGCAACTAGCCCTGAAAATGGATGGCGCTGAAGCGTTGTGCCTATACCAGGCCGCCGGTGGCAGAAGGCGACTGGCTTCGGCCGCTCGCTGCAAAGCCCCGGTGAGTAGGAGGGTTGCGACGGTGAGCGCTGAAGGGTCTGGACGTGAGCCTGCCTGGAGCCGCCGTCGGTGCAGATCTTGGTGATAGTTGAAAATTATCAGCCACTGCCTCGTATTGTCTGGTACGATTTATCAGCACGACTCATACCTTCTAATCATTGTACGTAGTTAAACCATGCAGCAAATGAGGATGAAAAAGGCAAAATTTAAGGAATATTTAAAGCAGCTTCAGGTACAACTTTTCAGCTGTAAACAACAGGCTAATTTTATGAAGTTGGTTGATTTGTTTATTGGTAATATGTGGTCCCCAGAAATAGTTTATACACACAGTTAAACCAAGAAACATTCAGCCCTTTTGTTAAAATAGCTGATGTGCTAGAAAATAACTTTTTTTTTTTTTTTTTTTCAGATATCATTTAGCGTATTTGATATTTTATCTGCTGGGAATGACAACTTTGATACCATGGAATTTTTTCATCACTGCAGACCAGGTTAGTAACTAAATTTGTATATTTCAGCCACCTTTTACATTGGTTTATCTCACAGTACTGGATGTACAAGCTGCACGAGGTACCACAAAACACAACGCTCACGAGTGGCCGTACCGTTCTGCAAGCAGAGTTCACCTCTTACCTCAGCGTGGCATCTAACGTCCCCAACTTGCTCTTCCTCATTGCAAACACTTTCCTGAGTCACAAGTGAGTCACACTGAGTCACAACGAGTGTTGTTTGTTGATTTGTTGTTTGTTCTCAGAGTTCCTCTTCGAGTTCGAATGGTTGGTTCTCTTCTCCTCATTTTGCTGCTGTTCATATTTACAACATCTTTAGTGAAGGTGGACACCGACCCGTGTAAGTGTGTTTCATTATTTTGTTGTGAAATAATTACCTAAATGAAGCTTGTCATACTTATAGTACACTTCATTGACTAGAAAAGAGATAGGGTGCCTTAAAATTAGTAACAAATTATAATATGCATTAAATTATACACGTGTACAATATTTCATTACATCATTGCAATGTGCTTTAATAATTTTTTAATAAAAACAGGCATTTAAAACATTCACATGACAATAAATAATTAAATTAAATGATCCACATCTAAATATTTTCCTCTTTTCCAGGGCAGCACATGTTCTTCGTGTTGACGCTAGCTACAGTGGTTGCCTTCAACAGTAAGTTGACGCCCGTCGGCTGTCGCACAGTTTGTCAACCTGTCTCTGTGTTTAAGTTGGAGGGGCGGTGCTTCAGGGAGGCTTGTACGGCATAGTCGGCTGCTTCCCCCACTGCTACATCACTGCCGTGATGGGGGGCCAAGCGCTGGGCGGGGTCTTTGCATCTCTTGCCAACATCGCGTCCCTGGCCGTGGGAGCGTCGCCAGAAACAAGCGCCTTGGCGTACTTTGTGACGGCCGACGTGGTGCTGGTCCTGGCTCTGGCCTCGTACCTGGCTTTGGCTTCTTCGGTATGTAGACCAAACTAAATAAATCGTAAATACATTGTTGATTTCACTTTCATCACAGACGCTTGACATAAATATGAGTCAACTTCAAGGAGTCTACCAATTTTCTACTCAGATGAAAATCAAAGTTTTTGTTCTTAGACGTTCTTCAAGTTCTACATGGCCGGCAAGGCCCGGGATGCTCCGTACAGTCCTGCAGCCACCAGTGAGGGGGAGGAGCCCCCCGGCAGGGTCATCTCGTACCGTGGCATTCTCAAGAAGGTAGGAATCTTGTGTGTTTTGAGGAAATTTCGTTTATTGTCGTTTCTTGATTATAGATATGGGTTCCTTGCTTCGCAATCTTGATGGTTTTTGTTGTCACTCTGAGCGTTTTTCCTGCGGTTACCGTGCTTATCAACTCTACACAAAAGGACAGCAAAATGCCATGGAATAGTAAGACTTAGGGGATTGACAAATTTAGTTTCTTTACCTCTAACATATTTTCTGTTTTAAAGATACATACTTCGTTCCTGTGATTGGCTACTTGCTGTTCAACACTTGTGACTTTGTTGGCCGCTTGCTGGCTGGCTGGCTCCACAGAGTAGGTGTCCATATTAAAAATAAAGTAAATAATAGTTAACATTGGTTACTGTCACAATGGAGTATTAACCTCAAATTTGTCATTGCAGAAATAAATATAGAGGGTGCACATTTATGCTATTCTGATTTTTTCAGATTTTTTAGAGACCAGGGAACTATTTTTCAAAAAAATATTGAAAGTGCAGAGAAAGTGACACCTCTCTTAATAAAAAATATAGGACCTAAAAGGGGCGTGGGTGCAAACCCGACCTTGACAAAACTTTTTAGAAATACTTCCCGGGCTCTAAAAAATCTGAAAAAATCAAAGTGACATAACTTTGCACCCTCTATCCACCCTCTATTCATTTTTGCAATAAAAAATTTTGAGGTCGATACTCTATTGTGTTATGTATAATGTATAGTCATTTAATGTAATTTGCTTACAGAATTGTAATTTATTATTTCAATAAATTTTGTGTTCTCTCGTTAATTAGGACTTCGCAAGTGTTGTTTTTCGTCTACTAAAACAATTTATTGCAGCCGCGATCTCGCTGCTGGATCCTGGCCGTGCTCAGCGTGCTGCGAATCGTCTTCATCCCGCTACTCCTGCTGTGCAACGCCGAGCCGCGCAACCACCTACCCGTTCTGATCGACAACGACCTGTACTACGCCCTCATCATCGTCATGTTTGGGCTCTCCAACGGCTACCTGGCAAACATCACCTTCATCTGCTTACCCAGGTAAACCACCTGGCCTGATGTTATCTTTCATGTCATCACTGAATTTTTTTATTTTATCAAACACAAATAGTGGACAGATACAATTAGACTCAAATATATATGAATAAAATTAAAATATATTGATGGTGTTTCGTCAAAATCGTCTAACTCATTTTATCGCGTCCTCTCAAAAACAATTAACTCGTTTTATCGCGAGCCGAGATGGTTGTTTTTGCACTATGGGTTTCCAGGTATAAAAAAAATGTATACCTGGAAACCCATAGTGCAAAAGCGACAATCTCGGCTCGCGATAAAACGAGTTGGTCGTTTTTGAGAGGACGCGATAAAATGAGATAGTCGTTTTTGACGGAACACCATTAATAATACAACTGTAGATAACGTATACACAGGTCAGAACACAAAAAGAGACATACTGTATCTAGAACATAATAGATAGAAAACAAAACACAATTTCACTCACAATTTTATTAGACCAAATTTGAAAACAGTTAAGTTTATGGACTGATAAGGGATATGTTATCATGTGTGTAAATAAAATGAATGGGATGTTGAATTTGATGCCTGTGTTCCAGTTTGGTGGAGAGCCACGAGCAAGAGACCGCCTCCATCATGATGGCTGCATTCCTCGGCTTGGGGACTTCGCTGGGCGCTGCTCTGAGTCTCCTGATGGTGCGGCTCCTCTAACCGTGAGACTTACCAAACATTTCAGTAAATGATAGTTTCTTCTAAACAAGGTCTCAAACTTTATTCAAACTACTTTAGCCATGTTTAGCATCTCCTGGGTCAATGCAATCTTAATGACAGAGAAAGGAGCACGTCTGGTAAAGTAGTACGGCTGGCAGACTTTGAAGCATTGATAAACAGCACATAAACAGCACAGCACTTCTTTAGAATTGACGGGAGCAATTTACAACGCTTCCAAAAATATTTTTTTTAATGAACTTTTTCACCAGTGTCCCAAATAATTTATCATTTGTGGAATGATTTTTCCAAATTTAATGTTTAAATAATGCAGAGGCTGATTTCTCGCTGTATGAAAAAATTATATGTAGTAAACCAGATGAAGTATATCGATCGAATGTAGTCTCTGCAAAATAGCTCTCTCAAAATCCATGGATATTAATTTTGAACGGCTGGCACCTTTATAAATTATAAATAAATTGAAACGTTTTATTATTAGTCAAAATTGTGTTTTCAAAAAAAAAATTGTTGCATTTTTCTTAACAGGAAAACAATGTTTTATTTTTTATCACGGTTGCTTCTTTTAATAAATATTTTATTTTTAAGTTTTCTGAAGTGAGAGGGTGGAAATTGTATTTTTACAAGAGAGTTTTTAGAGTATCGACTTGAAACTTAATCAAGGTACGGACATTAACACTTTAACACAAGTTAAAATTAATTAAAATTAAATGATCTCCTTTACTTTATTGAGCCATAAAATCATTAAAAATCGTGCTCTGCTCACCAATGGAAATTTGTCGAGGAACACGGTTACATTTATTTGTCGCACTTGTTAATATTTAGCAACAGTACTTGGTTTACTCTCGTTAAAACTGGGCTGCGTTTTATTATTTTAAACCTTTTTACGTTAATTGTTAACGAAACAATTGGTCTTAAAGACAATAATGTTTTATATATTTTTATTTATTACAATGTTAGCTTACTACAGCATATTCTGCTATTGGTGTAAGCATTTTAATTTTAAAGTATTTTTACACCATTTTTTTTTTTTTTGTTATATGGGTCAGAACATACCGTTATAAACATTGGTAACATTGATGGAAACCAAAGTTGCTGATTTTGATATATAATATGCTCTTAGGCTATTCAATCAACATACAATGTGTTATATATTATATTTTTTTACTGCGTCCTTAATGTTTTGTTGTTGTTTTTTATCTCCAATTATATAGTTGCAAAAAAAAAAAAAAAAAAAAAAAATCATTTCCATGATACTTTGTACTGATCCGCTCAAATTGAAGTAGAGGCAACACCACAAAAAATATGAAAGAATGAGTTAGTATGTTCTAAAAATAGCTCTATTGCTCCTCCATATGGAACCCAAACCTAAAAAATCCCATCTCATATATAATATAGGTTCTCAAGAAAAAAAAATGCCACAGTTAGAGAGAATGCATCGTTTAGCATGAGGCCGTCCATACCTGACCTTCGGTTAACTTGAAAAAAATTACTGCTAGGTGGTATGAAAAATATTATATATCCTTATTATTAAACATCACTTTCGGGACCCGAAAATTAACCAGCGTTTTCCTATGCTGGGACGCACTTCCTTTGGGCGAGCGTCTGGGTTCGTCGGAACGCGACGAAACTTTTCCTGGGGGTTCCCGGGGGTGGCCGCCGTAACCAGGAAAATAATAAAAAATCCACGTCCGGGGGGGGGGACTGGGGGTGAATTTTTTTATCTAGATTTTTGGGGTTTTTCGGCCTCCGAGCTCTTCCGGTGCCCTGCGCTGGCCTTGGCCGGTGGAGGTCTTTGCCCGGTGAACTTTTGTTGCTGCCGAGTCGTGTTCGGTTCCGGACACCGGACACCGTTTCGGCAGCGCACGCCGCCCGTGAGGTTACGTTTGGAAATTTGGGCTCTTCGGTGTCGTGTGGTCTGTGTTTCGAATCACCGTGTGTTCGAGTGTTGGTGCGTGGTGTGTTGTTGTGGCCGTGTAGTGAGGACGTCATGCTATTTCGACGTATTACGTGTCACTTTGATGTGTTATGGCCCTCTATCATGCACTTTGAATCACAAATGTGGACATCGTGGACACGGGGTGACCTTGTGCCGCGTGACTCCACGGCTAGGGGATCTCCTCCCTGAGTTCATCTTTTCGTTGGTTTCGATTTGTGTTTTCTGATACGTAAACATGCAACACACAACGTACTAGTGCTACTTAATTTTTCCATTTTTTATACATACAGTGTTTCCTGCCATTGGAAAGTTTATTGTTACCAACTTCAACAGATTCTTTGTCGTCCAAGTTTGAATGTTGGTGGAAAAAGGCAAGTCTACCATTGGTAGAAAGAGTTCTGCTAACTGGGATTGACTGAAGCTTTTGCATATCGTCAATGCTTTGAAATTATTATAATTTATCAACTTTTTTTGTGTGACTGCTGCCATCCCATTGGCTGCTTCTGTTTAGAGGCAACATTGCAAAAGGGGATCTGACTGCTCAGTGCAGTGATGTGAAATTCGCGCGAAGATTGGTCCGCGAAAATGCGCATGCGAATATCCGCGCAAGTGCGCGCATATGTGCGTAAGATAGTTTCAAGATGGTGGCCGCCCGCAAATGGAATCACGTGAGCACAGATATTGTAGACATTCAGAAGTTCGATATTTTTCCCATAGATGGAGATGCCATATATGGTAGCACATTCCAAGCAAACTACTTTCAGGTGTGACTTAATTAATATAACTTTATATAAAATTGATTATTTTCGTAAATAATGCTCGGATTTACTCCCAATTAGGTCTAGGGGGGTTATAAAATTAAAGTGCAAGTAATGCGGGTTGCATACTTTCAGGGGCATGTAGGTTGTGGTTGCATACTTTCAGGGGAAGTTTGGTTGGGTTGCATACTTTCAGGGGCATGTAAGTGAAGGTTGCCTACCTTTAGGGTAACTTATAATAACTTTATATAAAAACGAATATTTTCGTAAATAATGCTCGGATCATCTCCCAATTAGGTCTAGGGGGGGTTATCAAATTAAGGTGTAATTAATGCCGGTTGCATACTTTCAGGGGCATGTAGGTTGTGGTTGCCTACTTTCAGGGGCAATTTGCTTTCGGTACATCATAGCATTACGAGGTTTAATTACAACTGGCCACCTCTTTGTGTTGAAGATGGGCAGTGTCCGGAGTAAGCCCATTGCCTTGCTCGCTCGAACACGACCGGACGCTAAGAAAATAATTAACTCAAATCTCCCCAAACTCCTTAAAAAAATTATTAAATAAAATAAAATAAATAATAATAAAATAGTAGGGGCCTAACAACTGCGTCTGACTCCTTAAAAAATTATTAAATAAAATAAAATAAAATAAATAATAATAAAATAGTAGGGGTCTAACAACTGCGTCTGAGTCGTTATCTGAGCCTGTTCATCTTCGCTAATTTAAAACACTATAATATCTGTCAACATATGGCTGAGAGATTTTTGGAAGTGCATCACTGCACTGGGTGGAAAGCAAGACGAATTTATCCCAGGGAGGGAGCGGCGTATTTTTATAGTTGAAATGGTCACCCATCCAAGTATTAACCACGCTTGACGTAGCCTGACTTCAGTGATCTAACGAGAACCGGTCAATGCATAACGCCACGCTCCACCTCTACTCTGAATTACTCTGAATTTTTTTAGATTTTTATGAGTCCTGCAACTATTTCTAAATAACTATTGAACGTTCTGTAATTTAAGTTGGCACCCCTGAATCGTTAATAAAAAGGATAGGACAGAGACGCCTGTTGACGCCTCCAGAGGGCGTGGCAGCACATTTAATAATTATTTAAATATAGTTCTGGGTTTCAAAAAAATCTGGAAAAAATCAGAGTAGCATAATTTGGTACCTTCAATTCATTTCTGTAATAAAAAATTTTCATGTAGGTTGTCCATTTTGCATTAAAATACCGTTATGATATCACGTACTGAATACTTATATAGATGGCAACATATAATTGACAAAATTAATTAAAAGACTTGAAACCAAACGAGCGTAGGCGAGTTTACACCCCACCCCTAGTATATATATATATATATATATATATATATATATATATATATAATATATATATATATTATACAACATTTTGAGGTTTGAGGTTTTAAAAACTTTTTTTTGGAAACTGTTTTCTCGTAAAAAAATGATGAAAAGTTGCTAAAATTCTCAAGGGTTCTCATGGGAAAACGGTTTTGAATAATAATAATAATAATAATTTTTTTAGTTATAAAGCTGAAAGCTATAATTTTTCAAGCTATATAATAAAATTACTGCTGTATTTTTTTCATAGCAATTATATGTATTTTTTTAGTTAATCAAGGGTCTTTTATCATTTAAGGACTCTCATCAATGTTAATTAAACAAGACGTTTTCTCCGACTTGAGATTTTTTTTTTCTGGCAGATAGATTTTTTTAGATCTTGGTTCCATATATTAGAAATTATTTTGTTTTTGTATATTTATTTAGGTATTACATTAAACAACATTTTTTGTTGTTGTTATTTAGAGCTCTAAAACAGTACTTACATGTAAATTGAAAAAAAAATGCATACATACAAAACATGACGCCATATCCCTGTATGGGGTAAGCCAGCAGCATTATTACCTCGTGCGTCAAAAAAAAAAAAAAAAAATAGGTGGTATTTGTTTTTTAAATAAATGTTTATGCTTTATTACATCTTATTGATGAAAGAAAAAATGTTTGTTCCATTCCAATTGCTTCTTTGTTGTTTTTGTTTTTTAGCTATTTTTTGTTTTATTTTGTTTTTGTTCTTCAATTTTAAAATAATTTGTAGAAACTTGTTACTGGTATCCTGTGCAGTTTAAAAGTGCATGCTGTACCACACTTATATATTGTTTACTTGGCTTTGGAACTGATGGTATTTAAATACAAGGAACGGTCAGAGAACTGCAATTGACTTTGAGATTCTCATACAATGTTCTGGTGCTCACGTATTTTGTAAATCAATATTTTGAGCTGCTTTGAGCATCTCTGTATTGAAGCTGTACTGATCATTTTACTTATTGTTTTTATTTTATAACTTGTTATATATATATATATATATATATATATATATATATATATATATATATATATATATATATATATATATATATATATACAGAGTGAACCACAATTCGCGTGCCAACTTTTTTCGTAAATTTGATATTGCAAAAATTTTCGTACAAACTTCAAACTTGGTACACTTGTAGCTGAGGGTTGTAAAAATTAGTTCAGGGTGTTAAAATTTTTATTGGACACCAATAACACCCCTTTCAGGGGTGGTTTTTAAAAAAATTATTTTCGCCTTATGGAAATTCAATGTTAAATACAACTTTTTTTGAAATCATTGGAATTTTGCGGAAAAAGTTTCTAGCATAAGGTAATCGACCGTCCTGAACTCAGAAATAGTTTTAGATTTTTTCCCCGACGCACCCCTGAGGGTGGAGACCTACCCCTAAAATCCATTTTCCTTAAAAATTGTGCTAAAATTATGAAATTAATTTTCAAGGGGTAATCGACCCTCCTGAACTCGGTAATAATTTTAGATTTTTTCTCCGACGTACCCCTGAGGGTGGAGACCTACCCCTAAAATCCATTTTCCTTAAAAATTGTGCTAAAATTATGAAATTAATTTTCAATGGGTAATCGACCCTCCTGAACTCGGAAATAATTTTAGATTTTTTCCCCGACGCACCCCTGAGGGTGGAGACCTACCCCTAAAATCCATTTTCCTTAAAAAATGTGAAATTAATTTCCTAGGTGTAATTGACCCTCCTGAACTCGGAAATAATTTTAGATTTTTTTCCCCGATGCAACTCTGAGGGTAAACTGCTACCCACCATGTCCTTCTTTCTTAATTATCGAGTAGAAATTGCGAATTAATTTTTTTTCAGGATGTATCGAAACTTTTCAGAGAAAAAATATCCCAGACTGACCCCTTCACTTGCAGCATGACAATGGTTTCACTCAATGTGTCCACTGTTAATTGGCGTGATGGCACATGTTGGTCCGCTCAACGTGGCCATGTGTGTAGGTGCATAGCCTCTAACATCTGAGGTGTGACTAATTCCATGCAACGTCTGATCTCCACTTTCTGTTTGTCAATTCGTCTCAAATCTCTTCTTGTGAACATTTTTCTTCAGAAAGAGATTTGAGACCATTGACGAGCTAAAAGTGACAGACGTTATGTGGAATTGGTTACATCTCAGTTGTTAAAGGCACACATAGCCTCGTTGTGCAGACCAACATGTGCCTTCACGCCATGCAATTAACGGTGAACACATCCATCGTCATGCTGCAAGTGAAGAGGTGATTTTTTTTATGAAAGATTTTGATAAATTCCGAAAAAAATTTAATTCACAATTTCTACTTGATTATTAAGGAGAAAAGATATGGTGGGTAGCCGTTGACCCTCAGGATTGCGTTAGGGAAAAAATCTAAAATTATTTCCGAGTTCAGAAGGGTAGAGTACCCCTTGAAAATTAATTTTACAATTTTATCACAATTTTTAAGGAAAATGGATTTTAGGGGTAGTTCTTTACCCTCAGGAGTGCGCCGGGGAAAAAATCTAAAATTATTTCCGAGTTCAGGAGGGTCGATTACTCCTTGAAAATTAATTTCATAATTTTAGCACAATTTTTAAGGAAAATGGATTTTAGGGGTAGGTCTCCACCCTCAGGGGTGCGTCGGGGAAAAAATCTAAAATTATTTCCGAGTTCAGGAGGGTCGATTACCCCTTGAAAATTAATTTCATAATTTTAGCACAATTTTTAAGGAAAATGGATTTTAGGGGTAGGTCTCCACCCTCAGGGGTGCGTCGGGGAAAAAATCTAAAATTATTTCCGAGTTCAGGAGGGTCGATTACCCCTTGAAAATTAATTTCATAATTTTAGCACAATTTTTAAGGAAAATGGATTTTAGGGGTAGGTCTCCACCCTCAGGGGTGCGTCGGGAAAAAAATCTAAAATTATTTCTGAGTTCAGGACGGTCGATTACCTTATGCTAGAAACTTTTTCCGCAAAATTCCAATGATTTCAAAAAAAGTTGTATTTAACATTGAATTTCCATAAGGCGAAAATAATTTTTTTAAAAACCACCCCTGAAAGGGGTGTTATTGGTGTTTAATAAAAATTTTAACACCCTGAACTAATTTTTACAACCCTCAGCTACAAATGTACCAAATTTGAAGTTTGTACGAAAATTTTTGCAATACCAAATTTACGAAAAAAGTTGGCACGCGAATTGTGGTTCACTCTGTATATATATATATATATATATATATAATTATATATATATATATATATATATATATATATATATATATATATATATATATATATATATATAATTATGGAGGCAGAAAATAGGAGAATTTCATAAGATTGATCTAAATATTATTGTGTCTGAATTAATTTAAATAATTAAAAATTTATGTTATACATTATGTGGTTACATATAATTATTTATTTTTTAGATTTTAATTTTCATTGAATTTCGTTCTTGTGTGCCATAATTGTACCTTTGTGACTTTTTGACCATGAAGCTTACATATATATTAGTGATTGATATAATTGTCAATGTGTGTTGTGCATATAAATTATGTAATATATAATAATTGTAATTATAAAATATAGCAATGTAGCAATGCCAGCAAACTAGCTAGCTATAGCTAGGGGTCATGTAAATAAAATTTTACTGAAGTTAATTAATTCTCTGCTCTTGACGGTCATTGTGATATATGTGTATTATATCTATAAACTGATAGATTCCAATTATTTTATTACAGAAATCAAAGAAATGTTTAAACTTCCAACGACAGATCAATATTCCAATTTTATAGCTGTCAGGAATAAAAAAGCTCAGGATATTAATCCTGAGTTTTACAGCACTGATGCTATGACATGTAAATATTGGTGTCTGCCCCAATTGGATAGATCCAATGTTAGAAATGTTTTAACTCGCCAGGCTGTTCACGGCTTCCACTATCTAATTTGTAAATCTTCTGGTTATCATAAAGCTGAACAATCTTGTGTATGTAAATTATGTAATGAATATTGTAGCCAATATCATTTAAATATCTGTAAATCTAGAATTAAGTCTATTAGCGATTATGCCAGGGGAGATTTCATATAGTCTATAGATTTTGAATAGCAATGAAGCAATAAGTTTTTTTTTATTCTATCTATTTTCTATGTCATATTTTGTCTTATATATATGTGATTATATATATGATATATTATTATTATGATGTAACAGGCTGTTAGTATCATCTGTTATTTTATTTTATATTGTTTTATTATCACTTTCTATTGTTCTATTATTCTGTAACTATTATATATGTTTTGTATGTATGTTTTATGTGTTCTATTGTAATGTTTTTCTATAATGTATGTTTCTAGTGCTGTTAATATGTACACTTTCTGTGTTTAATAAAAGACTAATAATAATATATATTATTTACTATAACATTTATGAAGCGAATTATGTCTTAAACAAAACTGACAAATTGTTTGATTGCTTTAATATATAAATTAAAATAATATATGTGCTAGCTGTTATGTGTATAACTGATTTGATCTATATTGATTATTATATATTTAATGCATAATTATAATACAGTATAAATATAAAATATACATATATCATTTATTTATGCATCGCAATCACTGCAATGGAGTACCAACCTAAATTTTTTTTATTGCAGAAATAGATAGAGGGTGCAAAGATATGCTACCCTGATTTTTTTCAGATTTTTTTGAGACCGGGAACTATTTTTAAAAAATTATTCGAAGTGCAGAAAAAGTGCCGCCTCTTGCCGCCTCTCTTAATAAAAGATAGGACCCAAAAGGGACGTGGATTCGAACCCGGCCTCGCCAAAACTTTTTAGCAATACTTCCGGTCCCTAAAAAATCAGAGTAACATAACTTTTCATCCTCTATCCATTTCTGCTATAAAAAATTTTGAGGTCGATGTCGATACTCCATGCATGCATTGATTAATTCTTTTTAAAAGTACATTATATTATTTAATTTTATATTATATATGGTGTAAAAAAAATGTTAAACTGGATCACTAATCCATTTAAATTAATATGCTTGATATGGAATTAGAAAGTTTATCTATCCCCCGTTGCGATAAGAAATACGATTAATATATTGTATGTTATGAATTATTATTATGTATTCTGTGAATCCTGTAATATATTGACTAAAAAGATATAAAAATATGTATAATTTAAACAATGATTTTTAATTTATATTATATTTCATTTACATAATAATATATATAATGTATATCGTCTGAATTCCTCAATCATAATTAATAGAACTTTTTTTCACAATTCATTTCATATAACATATATATATATATATATATATACTATATTATTATATATGCTGTAGTGTTTTTTGCAACATCTCTAATTATAGCTATATATAGTCCTTTTATTTATTTATTTATTTATTTATTTATTTATTTATTTATTTATTTATTTATTTATTTATTTATTTATTCATTCATTTATATATATTTATTTATTTATTTATTTATTTATTTATTTATTTATTTATTTATTTATTTATTTATTCACATTAAATATCATTTGATACATTGTGACTACATATTATACTAATCTTAGATCCCTGCATAATTTCACTCCGTACACATCGTGTTTCACTCTGAGACCGGTTTCTGTGTTTCAATTAAGGGTATACACGAACAATCGATTGTTGTAGTCCCATTTGATTAACATGTAAACCAAACCCAATAAACCTTATCAACCTCATAATAATTCTGAATTTTTTTTTGAGAGACCAGTTCTTAGCACCATAAAAATGTGGAAAAAATTTCTAAACAATCGGACGATCCAATTTTTTTAAATTAATTTTTTAAATTTTCAGTATAAAGGCTTTCCCCCATGGAGACTTCTAGGGGTCCGTTACTTGGTTGTGAGATGGATGTGAATTTTTGAGGATACGGACCGACCGACAGCCAAAACAATTGGATGGCAGCATCAAACAAAACAGCCAACATTAATTGCTTTTGAAGTTTCCCTCCAAATGTAACTTGGTGACTTGGCTGTGATGCATATAGCGTCCTGGAATATTAATTCCAGGACGCTATGACCGCTTAAGTGTGATGAGTTGGGAGAATTTTTCCCAACCACTCGCAACCGGAAGTATAACTCCCCCTCTACTTTATTTGGGAGTGGGTGACTTCATAGAAAAGTCAATGTTAAAAGTAGAAATAAAAATGTGTAAACGTAAACGCATGTTTTAAATAGAAAATTGTTACCTATAGTTATCATTAAATCCACCATGATGCATGCAAGAACTGTCTCTCAAAAAAAAATCAGAATCATTATGAGGTTGCTAAGGCTTACATGTTAATCAAATGGGACAATGGGACTACAACAATCGATTGTTCGTACGTGTTATCTTACCCTTAATCTTCAGAGATCCTAATATGTAGGCCGGGTCTATATTATTAAAGTTTTTATTGAACACTCTTACAGTGTACATATTACATATTACATAAACATAAAAAACATAAAATCTTATATTATACACACAACATGACAAATCAATAAATAATAACTTATACACATATTTATTTATTTATTTATTTTTATTTTGGAACTTCTTTTTGGTTGTACAAGACAAACATATGTTCAAGTCAAAATTGGACAAAATACAACATAAAAACATCAAACTTAAACACATTTACATAAGTTATTTAACACTATCAAACACAATCACTGACAATAATAATAAAAACAAAATACAAGCCAAAGTCACCATTAATACTGATAAATTTTAGTTTATGTGGAACATATATATATACATATATATATATATATATATATATATATACATACATACATACATACACACACACACACACATATATATATATATACATACATACATATACACACATACATACATATACATATATATATATACATACATATACATATACATATATATATACATACATACATATACACATACATACACACATACATATATATATATATATATATATATCAGTCAATACAATGTATATGTAAATTTATAATTTTGTTTATTTTATAATCCTGATAATACTTTTTCAGACATTTTATTACTCTCAAAAGCTTTAATAGAGTAAAACTCTTTATTGATCAATACATTCTTTAATTTTGTGCGAAAAAGTTTACTGGTTTTTATTTCTTTCAAACATGCTGGTAAAAATTCATAAAATTTTGCTGTTTGATACATTGCACAGTTTTTGAAAAATTGTGTGTTATGTCTTTCAGTAACTACATTCGATTTATTCCTAGTATTATAGTCATGATAGCCATCATTCTGAACATAAAAATTTGGATGATTTTTTTTGAATGAGGCACAATTTAAAATATAAATGCAAGGGACAGTTAACATTTTATTAGCCTTAAAATGTGAAACACACGACTGTCCTTTTGGTATTCTTAAAATCGTTCTAAGTGCTCTCTTTTGCAAAACAAAACATCGATTCAATAGTTCCGATTTACATCCCCAATTTATTATGCCATATGCCAAATGTGGATAAACATACGCATAATATAAGGTTAGCAAGGTTTCATGAGATACATGATTCCTGATTGTATATAACATAAAATTGGCCGAAATTATCTTCTTACAAATCGCATTTACATGTAAAGACCAATCCAAACTTTCATTAATGTGTAGACCAAGAAACTTAACAGACTCTGCTCTTTTAATTGTTTTTCCGGCTAATTGCAACAAATAACTATTCAAAGGGATTTGTCTAGGGGAATGAAATTGGATGTATTCGGTTTTAGTTGAATTTAATATTAGCTTATTATTTGTACACCATGTATGTACCTCTTCAATAGTAAGTTTAATCTTACGAATTAATTCATCTTCGGCTTCTGCTGTGATTATAGCTGTAATATCATCAGCATACTTTACTAATACCGCATTCTTGACATGATCTGATAAGTCATTTGTTCCTGTATTAAACAATGTGGCTGACATTTTTCCTCCTTGAGGAATTCCAAGTGTAATCGGTAATTTGTCTGATTTATATGTAATATTTTGGCCGTTAGAATTTGAATTTAATTCAACATATTGTTGTCTGTTTGTTAGATATGAATCTAATAGATTACGACTCGAAACTCCTATTCCCATGTTATCAAATTTATTCAATAATACATCTTTATTTAGACTATCAAACGCTTTAGATAAATCAAAAAATATTGCAACGCAAAATAGTTTATTATCTATTGCCATATAAACGTGGCTTAAAAGATCAAATAGTGCTGTATCAGTAGAACGGTCTTTCAAGAATCCATGTTGACAGGGAGCAATTAAATGATTTTCTGTTTGATAATCCGTAATTTGATCGTCTAATGTATTCTCAAATAATTTGCCAAAAACAGATGTATTTGATATTGGTCTGTAATTACCAATAATGAAAGTTGGGCCTTTTTTATGAGTTGCATAAATCTTAGAATCCTTTAAACAATCAGGAAATATACCATCTGATATTGAATGGTTAATTAAATTAGATAAAGGGACAGACAAAACAGAAGCACAATATTTTACAACAGTATATGGTATTTCGTCTGGGCCAGCTGCATACTTATTAGGAAGGGATTTCATTCGATTTAAAATATAAATCGGGTCTATCGAACTAAAATTTAATTTCGTTTTACTTTTATCAGAATCGACAATAATTAAAGTATTAGAATAATTAAAAGGAAATTTTTCTGTTATTATATTTTCAATTGTCTTGACAAAAAAATTATTAAATAAATTGCAAATTAGTTTGGGGTCTGTAATCGTTACACTATTTATACATAATTCATAATTATTCTTATTATTAACATTTGTTTTCTTTGTTTTGCATTCTTTATTAATTATATTCCACGTAGCTTTAATTTTATTATTAACTCCTTTTATTTCATGGTCATTCTCTTTAAATTTAGCGGTGGCCATATTTTGTTTATAAGATTTCATTTCTTTTTTATAAGTAGACTCTAAATTTGGGTCAGTAAATTTTACATCATAGTGTAAGCGTTTTAAAGAAATCCCTTGTTCGTAAAGATGGGGGTTATTGAGTATCCAGGAAGGTTTATTTTTGTTACTTGAAATTTTTCTTTTAACAACAGGAAAAGCCTCGTTGAAATGATAAATAAAAATTTCAAGAAATTTTGACCATCTCTCATTTGAATTGAGATCAGGATTTAATAAATCATTCCATTCTTCACGAATTAATAGGAGCAGAAAATTATCTAAATTGCATTTGTCAAATATTCGTTTATAATAAAATTGTTTTTCTTGTATTTTATCAATGTTTTTTGAGTTATTTAATGTTATTGTGACTATAGTATAGTTATGGTCCGACAAAGTTGTTTTTTCAGTTTTATAATTAGTATTAATAGCAGATGTACTTTTAATAATATGATCAATTAAAGTAGCCGTTTTCATTGTTTCTCTAGTAGCGGAACTATTAACAATTTCCAACTTGTATGAGTCCAGTATATCTTTATATAAAATTACATTTGCATCATCAATAAATAAATTAAGATTTACGTCACCCGCAATAATAAAAAAATCATCATTATTTTTACAGTATTTAATTAATTTTTTGCATAACATTTCAAACTCTCTGAAGAATGGTTTTATATTATTTTCTGTGTTGTCAAAATTCTGAATTTTTTTCATCACTCTAGATATATTAGGTGGGCGATATATAGAAGCAAAATAAATGTTTGTTGTCTTGTTAATTACTAATTTCGCTATGCAGCATTCAAAAACTGATTCAATGGATTTTATTTTAATATCATTTATATTTGAACCTTTACGAGATAGAATTACTACTCCCCCACATTTTTGAATATCTCTACAGTAATATGAAACTATCATAAAATTTTTAAAATTTATTGTTATAATTTCAGATTCATTCAGCCCATGTTCACATAATATAATTATATCACAATCAACCATTTCAAGAAAATACTCAAATTTTGGTAATTTATTTTTTAGGCCTGGTAAGTTAAGCTGAAGAATTTTAATATTACATGGGGCTGAGTGAACCTGAACATTAAGTTTTTTTTTTGTTGGGCAATTTGGTGGAGATACTGTTTAGTGTACTGGCACGGAGCCGTGATCTCACAGGGGAAGATTGTGTATCTTCCTGAGAATTTTTAATGGGGGATTTCAATTGAGATGCCAGATTAAAATTATCAACATTTGAACTCAAAACATTATCATTAATAGTATCATTTTTACTAATAATGGATGGTGAGACAACAGATGAAATTTCATTAATTGATTTTTCTGAATTAATTGCACTTTTCTTAGCAGCAGTTTCATCATTTTTTAATAGATCATTTGTGAATTGGAATTTATTATCTAAAATCGTTAGTAAAAAAGCTTTGAGTCTTGGATGTAATGAGTTCATATCTATAATATCTTGATTCAACTCAAGAGAACATACAGGATCTGGTAAGGGTGGTCCTGATTCAGGCAAACTATTGTTTACCAAAACAAGACTTGACTCCTCACTTGGGGCAATACCGTCGTTCGCCGGAGCGAGGCCTGACTCCTCGCCCGGGGTGGTACCGTCGTTCACCGAAACGAGGCCTGACTCCTCGCCCGGGGTGGTACCGTCGTTCACCGAAGCGAGGCCTGACTCCTCGCCCGGGGTGGTACCGTCGTTCACCGGAGCAAGGCCTGACTCCTCGCCCGGGGTGGTACCGTCGTTCACCGAAGCGAGGCCTGACTCCTCGCCCGGGGTGGTACCGTCGTTCACCGAAGCGAGGCCTGACTCCTCGCCCGGGGTGGTACCGTCGTTCACCGAAGCGAGGCCTGACTCCTCGCCCGGGGTGGTACCGTCGTTCACCTGAGCGAGGCCTGACTTCTCGCCCCGGGTATTAGACATCTGCTCCTTCGTGGCTGGCACTGGCAGTCCCTCCACCCTCACTATGTCAGGCGTGACAATTGAGGGGCGGGTACTCTCTCGCAAGGTAGAGGTCTGGCATTGCCCGGAACTTACAAGGACCGCCAGGTTATTAGAAGGAGGGGCCCTAGCGGTAATGACGTTTGCTAGAGTAGATTGGGCTGATTCCTCAAAGAGTTCTTTAACAGCTGTTTCATCATCATTACTTGCAACTTTCTTTGCTAATGTCTTCCATCCATAATAAGCAACAATTTCAATGTCAAGATCTTTGAACACTGAAATAATGTCTTGTTTTATAGTAGACCAGTTGAAACCGTCTCTGCCACATGCTAAACGAGGAATTGCGAGTTTTTTTATACTTAAAATCTCACAGATATTTCTTAAATTTTTTAATGCAAGTAGTATATTTGAGTGGTCAGGATAGCTGTTATGGACAGATTTAGTAACTAAGTAGAAAATAAAACTGTCATCTGAAGGTAAAACAGCTACTTCACCAGTATTTTTGAGTTGACTCTTTAAAAAAGGGGTTTGTCCATGTTTTTTTTTAAATTGAGTTGCAACTCCACGTCCTTGTTTAAATGTTTTATCAACGCAGTGGGCGTAGGATGTGCCTGGTGGTGCGTCAAACAAATTTCCTTTCTTTTCAATGAAACGGAAATTTTGATGTTTTCTTTTTATATTATTGTTGTTGGTATTTTTCTGATGTAAAGTCGGAAAAGACTCATTATTAATATGTTGTAGTACTGAAAATGAGTTTGATGTTGGTACTGTCGCACCCCACGGATTATAAGGAGGTCTTGGGGGGCGCAATTGGGCACCCTGGCTTTATATATCATATAAATGATATGACATTAAAAATTATTGAGCTATATAGGAATTAACATAGAAAAAAAAAATATTAAAAAAAAACACAATTATAATTATTACTTGGAAATAATAATAATAATAAATTAACCCGTATAAATCATACATTATTAGCTAAATATGCTAAAGAATATATTCGTTTTGGACAAGATAGGGCATGATGTAGGGTCTATATAGGGTCTCTGCAATCATCTTGAAAAATATTTTTAAAATATTCGCTGTAAAAAACAAATGCACGATGAAATGCACCAAAAAATGTCAAAACGCGGGAAAATAATATTTCTAGAATTCTCTCAGCTCACAGCTCACACGTGTTTTCTTCTTTCTTCCAGAGAGAAGTTTTCTTCTTGTTTTTCTGCAAGCTAATTGATGTGATATAGTTGTGTTTCTACGTTAATTACAATGAGTGCAGCAGTTCCAGAACTCTCTGGGGGAGTAGTTTTGGTAATAACGCTATATATATTTTTAAATCGATGTGAAACATTACAAAAAACGTTACTGGTATAATGCATACTGTATATTTGTTTTTACAGAAACTTATGGATGGAGTCTACCCGGCTGGTGATGTGATGCTGCAAGTCTTAGTAAGTATGCAATAATTATTTTTTATTATGCATTTTGTGGAATCTTCGGGGATGTTGTGGTATATGTTGGTATGTGGTTTGCAATTTGCGTATATGCATACACTGCAGAGGAGCATAATATATAATACAAGTTCGGCTGTATATGCATACATTTGCGTATGCATATTATATGCATACAAACCCCCTCCACATTGCAGTATGCATACGGTACAGTATATACCAAAAATATAATACTGTATATATATTTTAAACTTCGGTGATGTCTTTATTGTCAATGGTTCGATCTCAAAACGTTTCTATGATGCCGGGCTATTATGAAGCTCTACACTCTGCTCTTGTCAGGGGCGGATCTGGGGGGAGGAGGATGCATATATATATATATATATATATATATATATATATATATATATATATATATATATATATATATATATATATATATATATGTATGCCCTCTAGCCTCTATCCGGCTATCTCCCAATGTTACAATGTTAAATTTAGGGTGGATGAAGGGCGGTAACACCTTCAATGTATTTTGGGGGGCGGTCCCCTTCCCTCGGATCCGCGCCTGTTGGCTCTCATTTTGTTGAATTGTCCTGTAATTAAAGGTGAACTGAAGGGATTGCTTTTTTTCCCCTTTAGGGAACCTTAAATTACCTATCCCATCCATCTGCACTAATTTTTTCATGGCTGATACTTATTGTGCTGCTGTAGGACAATTAGTGAAAAAGTGAAGTTGTGACGTATCAGCGACGGTTGGTTGACTTAAAACTCGCCGCCGTGAAAAAACACACGAGCGACCGCGAGCGCCCGCGGAAACTGCCGAGGGAGCGGCGATCGGCTCGCGATCGCCACTCTCTCGGCAGTTTCCGCGGTCGCTCGTGTGTTTTTTCACGGCGGCGAGTTTTAAGTCAACCAACCGTCGCTAATACGTCACAACTTCACTTTTTCACTAATTGTCCTACAGCAGCACAATAAGTATCAGCCATGAAAAAACTAGTGCAGATGGATGGGATAGGTAATTTAAGGTTCCCTAAAGGGAAAAAAAAGCAATCCCTTCAGTTCACCTTTAAACGATGATGTCTGTTGTCAGAAATTTATAGAAACGAAGCCTTTTTCATTGTTAAATATAAGGGACGATTATACCTGATTTTGCCACCAAAGCACAGAATGTAATGACATTGTTGACGCTTTACCGGGTATGTATATTCAGTTATTATAACAAATCTTTGTTTATATGTACGTGGATTCAATGCGCGCGGTGGACATCTTGAAAATAAATATTAAGGCTCTTATGGATGTCACCATTCGGTCTAGACTGTCTGGAGCTAGGCGCCATAGAGTCTACAGGTAATCCAAGATCTGTTAGACTGTATATTCAGTATAACAAATCTTAAGCAGACTAGATGTGGCTAGTCGTCCATTTTGAATATTATACACAGGCAGACATCACTGGCGACAGTCAGCTGTTCAGGCGCCGTCTAGTCTACCAATAATTTATGATCTGTTATACTGTAAGACATGTAATTTTAATAATAGCAGTCCACAAGTGATGTTGTCCTTTTGTTATTGCATATATACAGGACAGACATACAAACAAAAGCAAAAAACTTTGTTTCAAACGCTCCTGTTGGGCATATTAGGATAATCAATGATCCTTCATAAAGATTAATGGAGGCACACATGTGAAATTGTTCAATTTGTTAGGCTTCGTTGCACCGCGAAATTTCAAAAATAGCAGCATGATGGAAGTTTCACGGTATGACAGGACCTAAAATGCTACAATCTGATTGGTTGTATCAACTCTTTAACATTGGTCAAATCGGTGGTTTATAAATGAAGGATACAGTGACACTGTCAGGAGGTAAACTTTCTCACCATGCAACAGATATACCCCTGCAAAAACTAGAGAGAAGAGGTCAGCTGATTTTGTGGGTGTTCTCGCCTGTCTAAACCTATGTAAAAAAAAATCAAAATCAAAATTGCTCTTTTTGGCATTAAAAAAACTTTTTTCAAGTAAAATAAGCTCTTGATTTATTATCAGAAGACCCCTAAATGGGAAGGTAGGAGATGGATTCAAATTAATTGCTTAGTTTTTAACATGGTGGCTTGTGGAGAAAATTTTCCCACCGCGGAAGTCTATTGTCAACCATTCTAGTTGTGGATCGAAAGAGAGCTAATTTTCATTTTTTTGCAGGACTTCTACGTCCTCAATGAAAACCTGACGACCAGGATGAGGCTCTCTGACGGGTTGTTCTTCACCTCGTTCGCAGCCACGGACGGGTTTGTGATGAGGAGGATGTCGGAGCTGTGCGTGATACGTTTGGTGGACTTCCAGCTCAAAGAGATCACCAAGGACGGAGAGACGAGGCGAGTTCATTGCATTTTTCTTCTGCATGGCCATCGCACGTCACTAACAATTGCTCTCCACGTGCTGTTCTCTGTGCTTCACCTTCACTAAATCAATGAAAGTTATTGTTCAAAACCAGAATGACTTTTATTATTTTATGTCAATTTATTTTATACAACAAGAACATTGTTGTGCCTAATTGTTTCGGGGAGAGACGAAAATGTCAAATTTGTACCCAAGTTTTCATTCATCTGTGTCATCAGCTCTGCAAATTTTCAAACGTCTAAATACTTGAATCATCTGATCAAAATATTTGTGTAATTTACAACATTGTAACACAAAATAAAGTAACACAATTTTTTCTTTAAGAATCAAGTGCCATTCCAATTTATTTGAGTTCTTGTATATTTAACACATTTTTTAGCAATCCTACAGATTTAGTTTGACTATAACATAGTCATTCCTGTATTGGAATATGTGCTTTTCTTAAATTTCTACTCTGATTTTTTTAAGTGTACAAAAAGAGTAATACAGTTTTGAGTTATATATTTATTTGATATTGTTTGGCAGGAATCTGATTATGATCAAAGACGCTAAAGTTCTGAACTACGGTTACAAGAAGATGATCGGAAATCCAGAAAATTTTGAAAACAAGCTCTCAGGTAATTACAGACATAACGAACACTCAAAATTGTAGGAAAAAAGAACTAGCATTGCTTTCTTTTTGCAGCAAAGACTAAGAAAAAGACTGAGGATGAGACTGAGGGAAGCATCAAAGACGAGGCAAACACAAGTACTGCTACGGAGAAGAAAGGTATTTATTTCTCTTGCTATCTGTCTCCCCTGAAAAAAAAAAAAAACACATACATACACACAAAAAGAGTTACAAAACAGAAATATTAACTTAAAAATTGATAAATATAAAATAGCCAATAATATATTATTGTACTAGAAATAGAAACTGTGGAGGTAAAACAACATCTCCTTTGGCATAATCAAATCAATAACAGATTTAGTTCTAGCAATATACAGACTTTTAGATGGTATTGACTGAGAACCTGAAAATATAGTTTATAGATACAAGTTGATCTAATAAATATTAATTTATGTATTATTCCAGTGGCTCCATTCCCATGTGCCGCTGATTTCCAAGGCTCCCAGAAGTTGGTTGAGCCTGTTCCTTCTGGGTCTGGCACGAAAGTTGAGCCTGTTCCTTCTGCGTCTGGCACGAATGTGGTTGAGCCAGTGCCTTCTGGGTCCAGCACGACGGTTGAGCTTCCCGTGGTGGCTGAGCCTGCCGTGCCCAAGGCTGATCCGAACCCGTGTCCCGGGTGCCCCCTTGTGGCGGTGAAAGATCTGGGCTCAAAAGTTATGAAATGGACAGGCTGGGTCATCAAGGTGCGTGTGGTGGGGAAGCTGCCACTGAAAAAAATCCACGACGGTCGAGGCAAGATGTGTTCGTGGGAGCTTGCAGATAAAACCGGCACCATCACGGCTCTGGCTTTCAACGAACAGTGCGACAGACTGGCTCCAATGCAGGTACTGTTTGTTTGTTTGTTCGTTTGTTTATTTATTTTTTCATTTGTTTATTCAATCATTGATTTAATTTGTTTATAATATGACAACACAGAGGTAAAATTTGTGGTTTCTGGTTCAATAAATGACTCTCAGATTGCATTTTATTAAGGCTCAGATATAATTAATTCTTACAGTTCAACAAGGGCTACTGGGTGAGTGGAGCTCAGTTTCGACTGGTCAAGAACCCGGTTAAGAAAGGCCACCCCTTTGAGCTCAAGTTCGGGCCTTTCACGTTCGCCCGCGACTGCATCAACGACTCTGACCTCCCCTCCCCGAAGTTCGTCTTCACGTCACTCCGAAATCTGCCAATGATGTCTCACGTGGGCAAGTTCGTCAGTGAGTGTTCAGAGTTGGAGTGGACAAAATAGCAAAACAGTCAGAACATTCAGTGCACCTTTCAGGCTGATTGTTTTAATTTTAAGGACCTTAATTAGGAAGCTTCCATGCGGGCAAATTTCAAGTTAAAGAAATCAGTTTTAATTTCTTTTACCCCCAACATTTTCCAAGCCTTTCTAAATTTTAATCAAGAAATTTTAACCCTTTAATTACTAAAAAAATATACCATGCTTCTTTATATATTTAATTATTTTAGTACAGTATGTATATGTAGTTTAAAAATGGTATACCTAAAATATCATAACCTGACTTCAAGCTTCTATTAGCATGTTGTGCAGTTCTGTAACCATATGTGAAATAGATGAGATTTAGGGGGAGAGAAAATAACACTGAAAGGAATTTCTCTTTCATATCTGCAGACTAGCCGTGTCTCATCTCATTGCAGGCATTGTGGGCGTGTGCAGCCGCGCGTCGAAAATGATGCAGAACGACGACAAGGGCTCGAGATTCCGTCGAGTAAAGCTGGTCGGTCCGGACGTTGGGCTCTTCAACGAGGTGAGTTCTTGACGCCGTATCCCTTGCAGGGTAAGCCAGCTGCATTATTACCTCGGTATACAATTTTCTCTGCTTTTAATAGTGAGGGTTACTAGACCCAATGTACCGAGGACATGATGCTAACGACTTGCCCTGCTGACCAGACTTTGGGATTAATTTAGCCGCTGATACACAAAGACAATCTATTCATTCCCTTTAGCATCCTGCTGCAGGAATTGCCTCAAGGGTCCCACCACTAGGAGGTAACAATGCTGTGCTCTTTTTAACTTGTTTTGATAGTAGAAATTCAGAATGTTTTTTTTTTTTTTTATACAATCTGCTGCTTTGATTTTTCAACCAATCCAGATAGTGAATATTATTTTAGTCTTGTTGTATCCACCCCTCTACCTGGTATTTTTGATACTGCATATCAATCATATTTGTTGGAAAGTGCCAAACTTGAAAGCAGAAATTGGAAAACTGTTAATAAATGTTAACTGTCGATATTGGAGAGCAGCTTTATCACAAAAATGTCTGCAGTTACAGAAAATTTTGAGGCTAGGTTTGGATTGGTAATGTTTTTGTTATGTGGGTAATTGCATATTAACGTGACACTTATAATCTTGGTTCAAAATGATCTTTGCCCCAAGGAAGTTAATGTTGTCTTGAAAAAAATGTATCATGCTTCATTACATTCCAGGAGATTTGGGGTCTTCAGCGACAGAATTTTTTTATTTCAGAAAAAAAGACATAAGTGTCACAAAGAAATTCCTATTTTTAACAATAGTTTCCAAAAAAGTCACTCATGTTTCACAAAGTAGTTTCTCAAATAGTCTGTCCAAAAATGATGAATTTTGGAGTTAAATAATAATTTAAATCTGGTATATCTAATATCTGATGATAAATTTTTTAATTAATTTCCCCCTTACTGAACATATAGTGTTATTTTAAAAACAAGACACGCAAATTGTTGCAGGTTGAGCTGGAGCTGCCAGAGCCGCAGGCCGAGAAGATTGATGCTTCGTCTCGCCCCTCATTGGTGGTCACCGGCTGCAGGGTGGGCTACGAAGAGGGCAGGATGGTGGTCTTCCTGAGCGAACACTCCCTCATGCTGGTGAGACGTTTATTTAACATTTATTTATTTACTCATTTATTTATAGTTTTACAACATTGTCTCTTTGTTTATCATATTGGTGCATTTTTTGAATATTACTTTTCATATGTAATTGATTAATTTGTTTTTAATTGTTATTATATTACTGTATTTATTTATGTTCTCAGTAATTTATTTATTATTTTTTTCACTTTTTATATTTTATTTCTTTATCCATTTAATATTTTGCTATTTACTTATTAGTTACCTGATGTCCCTGATTTCAGGTGGACCCCAGAAACGTGCGTGCAGCAGTCTCTGCCAAGGCGTGGTTCAGAGAGCGGCAGGCTCGCGGGGAGGTGACGCTGCCCACCACCTTCGTGCCCGTGCTCGTCAAGAAGGAGAAGTTTGACCAGGAGGAGATTTGGATCGAGAACGTCGGCTTCAGCGACGCCCGCAAGAAGGTGCTGGTGACGAGCGTGAGGACGGCCCACGTGAGGTGCCAGGTGACCGTGATCGACACGGACGCCCAGTACTTTGCAAACATGATCTGCACCGCCTGCAGGAGCCAGGTCTGTACGGGGCAAATTCTGTAGTTTGAGAATTTTAGTACTCAATGGACCTCAAAATCTTTTATTGCAGAAATGGAGTGCAAATTTATGATTCTCTGATTTTTTTGTTTTTTTTTTTTCAGATTTTTTTGAGTCCGTGAACTATTTTTAAAAAAGTTTTGATTTTTGCAATGAAACAAATTTGAGGTCGATACTCTATTAAACCCAGATAGAGTTGTAGTTGTAAGTACCCCCGATAGTTCAATATGAGTCATAAAAATTAATAATAATTGGTGCTCATTTTGACTCTGAAAGGTTGTTTAGAATATAAAATGTTTGACTCCTACTGTAAAATATCTAAATAATTTAACTGGGATATATTCAATGACATAGGTTATTTTATTATTATTCATCATTATAGAATACATAGTACAGTTTAAGAAAGTCATAATTTTATAAATTTTGGCCACTATGAGCTTTAAGCTTGAGCAGAGGAAAAATGAATGAAATTAAAATTGGCTTGATAACAGAGATACAAGAAACAATAGACATATAGTATATATAATGCAATATAAAATATTCAGAAAGAACTTTTATTTGTTAGGATGTATTTTTGCTTTGAATTTTTAGTACCATGTTATCAATTTGGCACTAAATTATGATATTAAATTATGCAGTTTTTAAATTTTCCAGGGTAAAATATGTCAAGTTCTGTGAGAATAATCCTTTTTATTAATAGTGCAATTCTCAATGCTAAATTCATATTATTTTTCATCCAATTTTAAACACATAAAGTGTTGGTAAGGACCATTTACAGCCTGATTCTGTTACTGACAGTAATTATATTATTAGTTTTTTATTAAACACAAAAAAGTGTACATATATTATAATAAAAGTAATATAAACATATACAGCAGACATTGATTTTAACATTGCTCTCTTCCTCAGGTGTACGACATGAACTTCGCTCAGCTGGTGTGTCCCTTGTGTGGCTTTGTCGAGGGAGGAGTCATCAAGAACCTCCTCACCAAGGTGGGTCAATTTGAAAGATCATTGTTCGTTTATTTTATTCATATTAAATACCAGTTGGTACATTGTGACTACATATAATTAAATATAGCTGGAGAAAAAAGAACATTTTGATAAAAATAATTTCAATTTTTATTAAAAAAATTTACAAAAAGTTACCGTTATAACAAATAAGAATTTACACTTTCATTGTTAACATTGTTCTTTTTAATGGAATAATAATTATTTTTAATCAAGTTTCTAAACGGATACACTTTCAGTATTTTTTTTATTATAGTGTGAAAGTTTGTTATACAATATAGAACTCAAATAAAAAATGGTTTCTTTTAGTTTGCTCGAAATAAAATTGTTTTTCTTTTCTTTAAATTTACTTTACTGTACAAAATAAAATGGGTTTAAACAAGAGATATCATAGAAAAAGATCAGACCACCAAAAAAAAAAAAAAAAAATACATTTTATTTTTTGACGTTGGTACTCTGCTTGCACCCCCACACCTCCCCTCACTCAGACAAGGAGTTATGTTTGGTAGAAATTAAAACGACCTTACTTTGATTGGCTAAGAGCTGGACTAATATTACTCTGCTCAGTTGATAGAAAAAAATACTGTCATTTGTTTAGTGACACTTTTTTTTTTAAAGATTCGAGCTCAAATGCCAACAGATTTGTTATGAAATCTGTGCAAGAACCATTTCCCTTTGATTTCTCCATTAATAAAGATTTATTTTCAATTTATTTTGATAATGCACTTATTTATTCAAAACAACCAGCGTGGACTTTTTGCATGGAATTTTATTATTGCGTGTTTGAATAGAGCACCTTGAGTTATGTACTGATGTTGATAAAAAAAACGTCATATTTTTAACTCATACTAACACTAAACGTCATACTAGCATCCTCAAAATCATAGACGCTGTGACCTCAAGAGTCGTGCAACGTCTTTCCCTGCGTGTTAAAAAATTTCTTGACTTTGACGACTTAGCATTTTGTGGGACTAAAAGGTTAAAAATAGTTGAGACACATAACTCGGTGTATCGACAGATGTGACCTTGTCGCAGGTTCGTATTGGGGACGACGCTGCCAGTGAGTGGGTGCAGTTGTCGGACCCGCTCTGTCGCAAGGTGCTGGACGTGAGCTCCCCCTTCATGAAGGCCCACGACACTTCTCTGTGGAAGAAGCTGCAGGCACTGGCCGGGCGGCAGTTCCACGCACACATCAAGTATGACAAGGTACTCTTCGTCACTACCCTTGCAAGTTTGTTTTTGGTTGTTAATGGTCAGGAGTACTTTTGCTCAGAGGAGTGAGGTTCTAAATTGTCTATCGATGATGATGGACATTGCAAACACAACATTAGCAAGAGGAGCCTGGTGTTATCTCCCTTAATTGGAGAAAAAATAAAGAAAAAGAAGACTCAAAACCCTTGAAATGTTCTAGCTGTAATAGATACAGAGTCCATTCTAATAGTCAAATCAGCAAATTTTACACACTAAAAAAAAATTGAATATATTTTATAAATAGACAACTTTTGTTGATATTTTTTACTTCAGCAGATGAACAGTTTTTTGTCCTAAAATATTTTTAGTTAACCAAAAGCAAACAATGAACAATTACCACATTAATAAGTCCTCTGCTAGGGTTGTGTTATTGAGAGCAGATTTTAGTAAATTTTTAACAAAGACTAAGTACAGTGAGGGACAGTGCAGGATAGGTGATGAGTAAATGGCTAACACAGGTAAATTGACAACATTTTTTTTTTTTAATTGCATGCAGCAAGAAATATAGGCCCGTATCAAATAGTTGCCGGTCTCAGAAAAATCTGAAAAAATTCAGACCATCCGATATTCATTACTGCAATAAAAAACAACAACAGAAGTACAGTATGTAAGTCGTCTATAAAAAAAAATTGAATGCACCGTGAACTTTCCTTATTTAGAAGTAAATGATCATATATACTTCAACGCACACTACCATTTAGTGCCACCTGATGTACAAGACAATGAATTTGATAGAGAGAGAAGTCAACCAATGATAACTATTGGGACTTAAAAGAGACAAATTAAGCATTAATTTTTGAGAAAATTATCTTGCAGAAAGATGGATATTATTTATTTTATTTTTTTTTTTTTCCAGAGCCGAAACGCCAAGAAATCAATCGAAGTTGTGGATATGGATCCGATGCCGGAGGATATCTACTTCTAAGGACTTCTCTGTGCCTTATCCAACGAATTTTCTTCCAGTTGGAAATAGTCATTGGTTACCAACGGCAACATTGTTCACAGTGCTCTCTGGGGCTCCTAAATCTCAGTCTGCCCAATACCGTTTCTTAGTAGGGCACGAGTGTTGTATACACAGCATTCCACGGTACAGATCTCACCCCAGAAGCTGCCTTCCTCCTACCAACCTACCTACCTACCTCTAGTATATACTTATATAGTCCATCCTAAGTCACAAAAAGTCTGACATGCTCTGTGCATTCCATTTTTATATTTTATGTTACAGTTTATTCTGCATTTTTTTTTAATTGATTTAACGATTAATCTCAGTTACTTCGGAATCAAAAAATATTTCCCTTCAAACGAATCGAATGAACTAAATTTTAAAAAATCTATAATGTTCTAAAACTTAATCGCTTATGGTTTGAGCAAATTCAGTCTTGCAGTTTTCTTAGAACAGCTCCATTTGCGGTTTCCGTCCATAAGGCCAATGTTAAACTTCTACCTCAGTTTTCACAAAACTGATAAGACAGATTCGCTTCAAAATTTGTATGCCACCTATTGATGGTGAGTTCTAAGTCCCCTGCAAATCTTGTTGCATTCAGGCGGTACGATTGCGAGATATCAACCTACTGAGATTCATCCTTAACAATTTTTAAATTAAATACCTAGCTACAATTATCTATAGCACAGTATATCAGGATAATTTTGGTTTTTAGTTTTGAAATATTTTAAACATTAATTATGTATTTGCAAATTTCATTCTTAATTAAATCATTTGATATAATATTGGAAAAACTGAAACTCTCTAATAGAATTAGATTATAATTTTATTAATTTAATGTAATAATTAACAGCATAGAGCTGGAATTTGAATAACTAGTGATCAATTTTTAAAGTAGAGTGAGCGAAAAATTGACCGATGGTAAAGCTCATTTTCTTGCATGTAAAAAGTTACTTTGGAGCACCATAAATAAGCATCTGAAATCAGTTGAGACCGTCCTTCGTAAAAATTCTGAGCATTTGGGTCTAAAAGTCGATGACTTCGTCCATCTACTCAATGCTAACGCTCGAAAAACGTGGCTTCTTTTTTATTCGAACTTTAATTTCTGTCGCAATCTCCCGTAAAATGTGTTTAAAAAATATTCTAAGATAGAACATATTATGGTGAATCAGAAAGTGTCATAACCTTTATTAGCCCTTCATAAAAATTTTGAGAAAATTCTGATACAATACCAAAATCCGAGGAAAATTTCCATTTCAAATGTTGCGGTCTACGGGTTAACAGCTGACTGGATCAACGGGATCAACAACACTATATAACTTCAGCAGATGCTCGTATTGCGCAACTTGCATAAATTTCTACTGCGCAGCTTTTCAGGAGCCGACGTAACTTTTTCGTATGCACATAAATAGTGCGTGACGTCATTCCCGTCATGCACTGCGCACTCAACTCACTGACTCCTCTTTAATTAATTCTTAATGATGGTATGTTGATATTAATAGTCTGGAATAATGAGATATCTGCCTATCACGATCTGGTAAATTTAATAATTGCACTCTCCATCAGACATCATTGTTGTCAGCAGATACCTCATTGTTCCAAAACTAAAAGGATGAAAATCATATTAAAATATATTTTATCCTGATTTTGCCTAATTAAAATTCAGGAGAGGGGTATATATATACTTCTGTTCCCCTTATGTATTTGTGTGCCATACGGCGATGCTATTAAAGCCGGAGTGTTTTTTTACTTATAAAATATATATTTTTTTATCAATACATATATGATATTATTTCAATGAATTTTAACATATCGTCGCCTCAGAATGCAAATCACGTAACTACAAAAAAAATTGATGCAACTTTAAACCTTATCTCACTAGAACATAAGGGTCAAAGTTCCATCTATTTTTTTTTTGTAGTTACGTGATTTGCATTCTGAGGCGACGATATATAAAAATATAATATGTAAACTACAGTATGACTTGTATTATTTTAATCCTTCGTCATGAAAATACTGAATAAAATAAAAAATGAAAACAATTCTTCCATTCTCATTGTTTACTAAAATTCTTGATGGTTTTGTTATATATTATTAAATTTATGCTTTTTTATTACTTATAGTAATATACAGCTAGTAGAATTTTATTAACATATATAAATTATGGTCTTGAGTTCATCAAAATAAATAGTCTCTACCAGTACAGAATATTATGCGAGGTTAAAATTGGTCCTCAAGGACCATGCAAAAATTTAGTGTGGACACAAATAAAAGGTCCTACGAGCTAGGGGCCTTAATTGGCATATTATGAAACTCCTAGCCACTATTAATGGTCCCTTTTAGGGTGATGTATTTTTTTGGCCTTAGAATTAAAAGCTACGTCATTTTTAGATGTCTTTTGGGCCTTTTAGATCGGCTTTGTGACCATTGCAGACGTACGTATTATTAACTATTAGGAATAACCTCCAAATAAGGAATATATATGTCGCCAGAACAATTTTTCCCATGCACTCGAAATGTTTTTTATTTCAAATATATGTTTTATTTACCATATAATTATGTTTTTAATTTAAATACACTCAATTTGATAATTAATAATATATAAATCGATTTATTATATGCATATATGTCATGTTCATTAAAAGCTCGACCTCCTTTTAACAGTTTTAACTATATATAATTCACATGCAGTGCAGATCGCTGTGCGAAATCATGGTGCGAAATCGCATCTGTAGCTTATTTTTTACGTTTTTTTTCCAATTAAACTATAACTTTGGAAAAAAAGTACAAGAATTAATTGAAAAACCACAGGGTCTCTGATGATGTTGAAAAACATTCGTTTTAAATTATTGGGAACTGATTTTTGTACGAAAAATGTTCAAAAGATGGCGAAAAAGTTCAATAAAATATGTCCAAGCTTCATAAATAATCCACTAGGTGTCTAAATATGTACGTAATCTAATTAGGGAATTTTTAGTTCAATAAATTGAAGATCATCTTCGGAAGTGAAAGAATTTTGGGAGAGTTTTGAAATATCTTAAATTTTATATAATATAATATTATATAATTAAATCTTTCTATAAATTTTCAGAATTGAAATTGATCTGAAAAGCAGTTCTATCATGCTAAATAAAAAGAACTCTGCTATTTCCGGTGGTAATTTTAAATTTGTTGAACTGTAGAATGTTTACATCGCAATATCGCATCGCAAAAGTTCGTTAATAATTTTAAAAATTTCAAAAATCCAACAAAAATCTACTGTAATCCAACCAACATCCAAAACCTTGCTGTAATCTACACCACTTATACACACACGACAAAGGACAAAGAGATCAAAAGAGACTACACGACACCGACGACACCGGCCGGCTGATCGGCGTCAGACCGCATTCTTGTAAAAGGGTAAGATATTTACATTATTGTATATCATATGGTAAGTAGATTAGATTAAAGATCTGCGGCAAATGTGGCTAAACCACGGTGGCTCGCAATATAGTGCTCAACGCACTCTTAAATCCACCGTAACTCTCCGCCCCCACCACCTCGGACGGCAGGGAATTCCACTCCCTCACTGTTCGGTTTATGAAGGAGTACTTTCCCACATCACTTCCACTACCCCTGAGCTCCAGTTTCCACTGATGATCCCCCCTCCAATATATCTACCTTTCCTAGTTCTGTCACTAAACTCGCTCCAACCTGCCATCTCCCTGTTGACTTTGTATATATAAACAAATTTCCTAATCGGTTGTATCTTCTCCTATCCTCGAGTGGCTCCCACTCCAAAGTCTGAATCATTTTCGACACTCTTTCATAATCCTTCCACACCTTTTTGTCATCTGCAACTAGTCTCCATTTTCTCATTCTACCCATAACTCTTCTAGCAGCCCTCCTCTGGACCTTCTCCAACTCCTTCTTTCCAATCTGCCTATAATATGGATCCCACACACTACATGCATACTGTACTCTAGTATTGGTCTCACTAAGGTCTTATAGGCCTAGTCTCTGACCAATACAGTCGCCCCTTTCAGATTTCTCATAACGAACTCCAAATTTCTCCTTCCCTTTGACGTTACATACCTAATATTTTTGATTTGATTTTTGATTTTAACGCTCTGCGGCAAATGTGGCTAAACCACGGTGGCTCGCAATATAGTGCTCAACGCACTCTTAAATCCCCCGCATGGAGGAATAATTTATCCATGATCCCCCGTAACTCTCCGCCCCCACCACCTCGGACGGCAGGGAGTTCCACTCCCTCACTGTTCGGTTTATGAAGGAATACTTTCCCACATCGCTTCCACTACCCATGAACTCCAGCTTCCACTGATGATCCCCCCTCCCAATGTATCTACCTTTCCTAGTTCTATCGCTAAACTCGCTCCAACCTGCCATCTCCCTGTTAACTTTAAACAAATTTCCTAATCGGTTGTACCTTCTCCTTTCCTCGAGTGGCTCCCACTCCAAAGTCTGAATCATTTTCGACACGCTTTCATAATCTTTCCACACCTTTTTGTCATCTGCAACTAATCTCCATTTTCTCATTCTACCCATAACTCTTCTAGCAGCCCTCCGCTGAACCTTTTCCAACTCCTTCTTTCCAATCTGCCTATATGGGTCCCACACACTACATGCATACTCCAGTATTGGTCTCACTAAGGTCTTATAGGCCTTGTCTCTGACAAATACAGTCGCCCCCTTCAGATTTCTCATAACAAACTCCAAATTTCTCCTTCCCTTTGACGTTACATACCTAATATGCTCATTCCAATTCAGCTCTCTCTGAAGAAACACCCCAAGGTATTTATATTTATAGTCCTCCCTAAGTACCTCACCTCTCATTAGGTATACTGCTTCTTCTTTTACTTTTTTCCTACTGAAATTAACTACCAAACATTTGCCAACATTAAGACTCGTACCATTTTTGTCCACCCACCTACCTACAGTGTCTAGATCCTCTTGCAGCTTCCTCTTATCTTCCTCATTTACTATTTTCCTATACAAAACCCCATCATCAGCAAACAACCTCATTAAAGAATCCACTCCGTCCGGCAAATCTTCAATAAAAATCAAAAACAAGATTATGCATATAAATAAATACAGTGGTTTTGGACCTATATACATATATCCCCCCATGTATGATGTATTCTACAGGATGCATATTATACATATGTATGCATATATTTTATGCAAGGACCAATAGACGACTTGCAAAACCCTATTTTATCAGAAAGTAAACAAACAAAAATTTTGACCCCAGAGTTCATTGTTGCTTTGATTATGTGTATAAATTTTGCTTATACATTGGACCATATGGGAAATTGACGATTTTCACACACAGATTTCAATATGTTACAATCCTACGATTCTAAATATGAAAATATCCCCAGAATCTGCAGTTTTTGGCCATTTATAATGCTGAAATGCGTATCAGAGGAAGTTTTCTTTATTTCAATATGGTAAATTTCATATGATACCAAATCTGCCAATTGCATAAGGGAAGATACGTAACCAAGCAAGCTCCAAATTGTTGATTATTGCAACAGTTAAAATCAACAAACTGGAGTTTTCCTAGTTACGTATCTTCCCCCATGCAATTAGCTGATTTGGTATCATATGAAATTTACCATATTGAAATAAAGAAAACTTCTTCTGATACGCATTTTAGCATTATAAATGGCCAAAAACTGCAGATTCTGGTGATATTTTTATATTTAGAATCGTAGGTTTGTAACATATTGAAATGTGTGTGTGAAAACCGTCAATTTCCCATATGGTCCAATGTATAAGCAAAATTTATACACATAATCAACAACAACAATGAGCTGGGGTCACTTTTGTTTGTTTACTTTTTGCTAAAAATGGGGTTTTGCAAGTCGTCTATTAAAAATTAGCTTATTATCTCGTCCATGCAGCACTTTTAACTATGTAAATAAAGATCTGTTTCTTTTATCTTGTTTTCATTTACTACTGTATATGCATATATTATAAATTTTTCAGGTGGAATGGACGCTGTAGAGATAAATCTGAACCCAGAAGAAGTGCTGGTGCACCTTCGTCAGCTGGGCTACCACAACATTTCTGCTCAGCAGCTGAGAGAATTCATTCGAGGTAACGTACTTGATTTATTTAATAAAAAACTCTGCAATATTTTGAATCAATCGTACTCTTCAATCAATGAGAATCCTATTGTAACAATGAAATCTAAATGCAGCACACATACTAACTGAAACGTGGATTTCCAGGGGTCAATTTTATCACCATGCATGGCCACTAACGATATTGAAACTGCAAGTCCACCTTTCTTGACATTGCTTCATCCACCTTCATACTGCAGCATTGATTTATGCTTTATTTTTAAATCTCTGATGCGTACTGTGGGCATATATCTGACTCTGCTGTAAATTAAACTTAAATTTTTATTAATATAAAATTAATCATCATTTATTATAAAATGTGCAAAAAGTATCTGAAATATAGTAATATATTTACCAAGGAGTTGTTTTTTTTTAATGCTCTGTTACTCACAGTAAAATACAATAATTTGAGGGACAAGTTTTTTGTAAAACAAATCATAAAAGTTCACTTTTTGTTGGTTGGTTTGGTTACCAATGGCGGAACTTGTTTTTCAACATTGTTCACAGTGCTCTCTGGGGCTCCTAATACCCAGTCTGCACGCCAGACAGTTAAGTACCGTTTCTTAGCGGGGCACGTATGTTGTTTGCACAACATTCCGCGGTCTTAATCACCCCAGCGGAGTATAGACAGCCGTAAGCTGCCTTCCTCCTACCAACTCTTTCATCTAGTAGCCAGTCACACCCATTCCAAGTTGCGAAAAGTCTGCCGTATTCGGGATTTGAACCGGGGACCTCTCGGACGAGAGCCAAGTGTACTAACCACTACACCAAAGAGCAGTGATTCACTTTTTGTTAACTCTAAAGAAATCATCTTATCAGATAAGAAAGCCATAAGAACTTAGGGTTAAGCAACTAATGTAATTTCTCAGACTATCCTCACTGCCATGTTACAAATTGTTTGCAGATTTGAAGAAACTGATAAAGTATGACTTAAAGAAACAGAAGGAGAACTGGGGCAGCTCCGTTGAGCTGAGTGGATCTGACCGACCTGCAACACATCCCTTCGCACAAACCAGCCAGAACAGGTGCAACACTTTCCTTTAAATTTTATTTAAAAATCGTCTATGCCATATATCGACCTGGTAGAGGAAAAATATCCTAACACCATTGGTAAGCTGGAAAAAAAAAAGAAAAAATCTAACTCGGCTAACTCCATTGGTACACCAAAATGGACTTGAGTTTTTAATAGGCGTGCATGTAAAAATATCCTAACTCTATTTTGCTCATCAATGGAGTTAGAATATTTTTCCGCTACCAGGTCTTCTTCTTCTTACTTTCTTATGCCCATGTGTGTTGGCTATATCGACGCTACCAGGTTGATATGTCTTGTCTGTCCTTTTTCGATTTAGGTTTTAAAAACAAAGCCTTTTTTAGTACATATTCCTCTTCATCTCTCTTCAGAAACAATCTACTGTGTTTGTAATGTGTAGGTGAGCTCTTACCTCAGAAGAATTTCCTACAATCAGATTCGTCATCCATTACGTTTATGTCATGTATATTTACACTCAAGTCTTAAGGAAAATAAACCTTTAAGGTAGTGATATATTATTTAAAGAATTTATTTGATTTTTTACTTGCAACTGATCTGAACAATGTGAAACGTCATAGGATGTAAATAATTTTCAAAGTGAACCTCTGACCAAAAGATTTTCCCCTTCTGTGACTTTTTCAAATGTTAAGGCGCTGGTTATTATTTAAACAATATACTTTGTATATTTATTATAAAAAAAGAGGATAGGATGCCATAAAGATTTGTTGAGAAGGGAGATAGTTCGAGCACCGTCATTGACCCTTCAAGAATAAAAAATTGAAAATGTTGCCTTTTTAAAATCTCCTCCTTTTGCTTGTGGTCAATGTCGGCTAAAATAATCTCTCTTACCAACAAATCTTGATGTGTTCTTATCATGGAAAAAATATAATTCATTCATGGTTCCTTTGTTTTAAACAGAAATACAGTATTGCTTAATTGATTCAATTTTTTAATTTTTTTTTTTTTTTTTTTTAAGTAAATTGTGTTGTGTGCATACTTAATGGATATGTGTTATAAAAGTTAATATGTAGTTAAATATATATATAGTTAACATATTAAAAACAAAAACGGATAGGAACAATCAGCAAGGCCTTACTGATGAAAAAAGGTTGGTTGGTTGGTTACCAATGGCGGAACTTGTTTTTCAACATTGTTCACAGTGCTCTCTGGGGCTCCTAATACCCTGTCTGCACGCCAGACAGTTAAGTACCTCACATTACCCTCCCACAAAAGCCACCGAATGTTTGTTTAACTTATTCAACTTTCAGTACTTCCACTTGTAAACAATATCTTAAAATGTAAATCATTTTCAACTATAAGATTTTCACCTACTGTGACTTTTTTTATTGGTATGGCCTTGCTGGTTATTCCTGTTCTTTTTTAATTATTAAAAAAAGAGGATAGGAACACATTTGGTGGAAAAAGATTTGTTGGGAAGGGATAGGTTGAGCTTAGCCATCATTGACCCAGCAAGAAGAGAAAAGTTAAAAACAGTGCGTGTATGTTAGGTTTGACTAGCTACTCTTTTTTGGAGAAAGAAGATTTTTTCGCTTCATCAGCTAATTTTTTATAGCAAAATACAATCATCACAACTTACGACATGGTGTATTTACTTACAGTTGAATAGTATGATAGTTATATATAACTTAATGCAGAGCATCTAAACAAATGCCCTCTATCTTGAGGTTCTTTCTTACATAATTTACAAATGTCACTATCTTGGATTTTGAACTTCTTCTGGTAGCACCCAAGATAGTCATGGCCTGTATCTAGTCTGAATTTAGCAGTGTTAAGGTAGAGATAACGTCGGTCAGCTGTTTTTTTAGCTCCATTTGATTAACATGTAAACCTTAGCAAATTCACAAAAATTCTAATTTTTTTTTTTTGAGAGGCAGATATTAGTGCCTAAAAGCCATAGAAAAAATTTCAAAACAATTTAACGAGCCGATTTTTTTTATTATTAATTTATTTAATTTTCAGCATAGGGCTTTCCCATGGAGAGACAAACTAAAAAATTAATTAAAAAAAATCAGCTTGTTAAATTGTTTTGAAACTTTTTCTATGGCATTTAGGCACTAATATCTGCCTCTCAAGAAAAAAATCAGAATTTTTGTGAATTTACTAAGGTTTACATGTTAATCAAATGGAGCTAAAAAAAACAGCTGACCGAAGTTATCTCTACCTTAACACTGCTAAATTCAGACTAGATACAGGCCATGACTATCTTGGGTGCTACCAGAAGAAGTTCTTCTTCTTCTTTTCTTATGCCCACGTTTTGGCGTTTAAGCCATTTTACTTCTAGCAAGCCAATAGAGATAGGATTCCTGCTCTTCCCGCTTCATGTTGCCAGGCAACAAGTCAAGTTCCGATTTTAATGCAGAGCATCTAAATAGATGCCCTCTGTCTTGAGGTTCTTTTTTACATAATTTACAAATGTCACTATCTTGGATTTTAAATCTCTTCTGGTAGCATCCAAGGTAGTCATGGCCTGTGTCTAATCTAAATTTAGCAGTGTCTGTGAGTCTATTGTAAATATGAGTTTTAGCTAATTTAAATATATTAAATATAAGGTCTCCCCATACTTTATCACTTGCTTGTTTTTTCCAGTCTATATCAACTTTTTGTTTCACTGCACTATTGATATGAGAAGAAGTTCAAAATCCAAGATAGTGACATTTGTAAATTATGTAAGAAAGAACCTCAAGACAGAGGGCATTTGTTTAGATGCTCTGCATTAACTACGGAACTTGACTCGTTGCCTGGCAACATGAAGAGAGAAGAGAAGGAATCTCTTCTTTATTGGCTTACTAGAAGTAAAATTGCTTAATAGCCAACACGTGGGCATAAGAAAAGAAGAAGATAATAAGCCCAGTCATGATCACAAACTTTCAAACATATAAGCATTAGTTATAGATTTGTTTATTTGCTGATTTCTTGCTAACAGCTGGTAAAATATGTTCCAGGTACAATGTTGGCAGTTCAGCTCCGAGCTCCTCTTGCAGTGGTGAGTCCTCAATCTCATTTTGGTGTCTCTGCTTGAAAGATGCAAAAAATTGAGGTGTATAGCTGCATGTAGAGGAGAACCACTTCCAATATTTATCTTGCTTCATTTTATGATAATGACATGAATGTTTCGTGAGCAAAACAACCAAATATGTATTTAACTATTTATACATACATGTAAGCATTTAAACCTAAAATACGAGCTTTTTCTAGAAGTCGCAAAACCAGTAACGCCCTCTCTGATTGGCCGTGACGTCACTGAGCCAAACCCCCTCCACTTACATAGCCTGGCTCTGCCAGGGTTAAAAGTTGCGACTTTGGAGTTGCGACTTCTGTTTAGGCGCAAAACAAAAAGCTCGTATTTTCAGCCTAACAGCTTTGCCTTATTTGTGGGAAAAATTAAAAAGGATATCCCATTTGTACTAAAAAGTGTTCAGCCACCGACCTAAACAGTACATGATAAATTATTTAAAGAAAAAAAGAGGAATTGCTAGCAAAGGCCTTACCGATTAAAAAAGTTACTGTAGATGAAAATCTTGAGGTTAATTTTCACTCAATCTCTACTTGCAACTGATGAAGCATCCATGCAAAATGTTTTAATGTAATAAGCATAATTTTCTAATTGAACTTCTGAAACAAGAACCTTTTTGTATTTGTATGGTCTTGCTGGTTCATTTCTTTCAAATGACTGGTTTATTTTTCTTAGAACTTGAATACGGTACTAAGAAATTGGCTTGTTTTGTTGCAGAGCTAAGCTGCACTGACTCTTCTTCTTTCCTAGCTGATACGTCAAGTGAACCTGGGACAAGGCAGAAGCCAGAAAAGAAAAAGCCCAGACCGTCCTGTAAGTCAAACTAATGTAGCTCGGTACTCTAGTACATGTTCTACAACTGTTAATAAAGAAAGAAATGTTGTATAAATGACAGCAGTTGTAAATCTGAATTACTGTACCCCCTAATCAGCAATGGAGTATCAACCTCAAAAATTTTTAATGCACAAATGGATAGAGGGTGCAAAGTTATGCTAATCTGATTTTTTCAGATTCTTTGGAAGTCAGGAAACATTTTTAAAAAAATTATTGAGAGTACAGAAAGAGTGATGTCTCTTGATGCCTCTCTTACTAAAAAGATTAAAAAGGATAGGAACAAAAGGAACGTTGGTTCAAACCCAATCTCGGCAAAACTTTTAAGTAATATGTACTTCCCGGCCTCCAAAAAGTCTAATAAATAAATAAATAAATAAATAAATAAATAAATAAATAAATAAATAAATAAATAAAAGATTGGCATAACTTTGCATCCTTTATTTATTTTTCCATTGAAAAATTATGAGTTCAATTATACGTATAGTATTTACTTAAAGACTTTTTACTGGTGTGTTAATTGATAATACAGTTTAATTTTCAAAAATCACCTTAAGAAAAGATTATCATCAATTAAGGCTCAATACCTTGTATGTGTATTATCTATTGCAAAATGTACTGTACTTAAAAATTACATAATAATGTATTTTTATTTTATTTTTTCTTTCATGCACAAGACAAAAAAATTGTGCATTTAGACACCCTAACAGTACTGCTCAACTTTCTCAATAATTTTCTTTTCAATCACAACCTTACTCTTTTTTTTTTTCTTCTGATAATATTTCTTATTTTATTTTACAGTATATTTTTCACTACATGTCATGATGATGCTTTCAGTCATCAGACCCAGGGACCTTGCAAACAATGCTCCTCCACGCAGTGACCCAGTAGCTCTGTACCACTACTACCAGCAGTTCTGGAAGCAGTTCAAGCAGCCGGGAGAAGACGATCACCGGCAGCTGCGCTGGAGCGTGAGGGAGAAAATGATGGGAAGCTCGCAGCAGGGAACATCCAGGGTGAGTGTGATCAATCATATTTGTGCCCGGAGGAATAGCAGTAAAAATAACTGGATAATTAATTTATTTTTTGAAAAAAATAGAACTAAGCGATATTTATTTATTAAAGAAAGATAGAAACACATACGATAGAAAAAGATTTGTTGGGAAGGGAGATAGTTCGAGCTTTTAGCCGTCATTGACCCAGCAAAAAGAGAAAAATTAGAAAAACTAGAGAAAATTTAAGAGAATTTTTTTTCTCTTAAATTTTTTTTAACTTAACTTTTTAACTCTTAACTTTTTCGACAACATCATACGCGGGAAAAATTAAAGCCTCTACAGCTGTGATGGACCAACAACATCAGTATGCATATGAATCCTCGATGCAAAAAAACGTCGATGAACATCTCACACGAGATAAAGATGATGACGAAAATCACCAAGACTTCACGGAGGTTCGCTACGACCGCCGCCGCCGCCACCGTGAACATAAAATCGGCACAGCTAGCAGTGACTCAAGCTGCCCGCTAGTTGCAGCAGAAAAGAAGGCGTACATCCACGTCTGGCGCCTTCATCCCAAAACTACATCAGACGAGGTTAAGAAACACGTCGACAAAACATTAGGTTGTGATATTGAGATTGAGACTTTAAAAGCAAGAGGTCCGTATGCCTCATTTAAAATTACAGCGGACTTCAAATTATTAGAAAAAATTCAAGATACGTCACTTTGGCCTCAGAATGCACTTATTGATCAATTTAAATTTAGACCTCAGAAATCAGCTCCTGTAAAACAGCCCTTTTCATCAACATAAGGTATGTGTTACACCGGAAGCTATTTGCTCTCTTTTTCATGCCAACATTCAGGGCTTAAGTAATAAACTTCTTCCACTCGAAAACTTTCTTAAACCTTTTCCGCATCTCAAAATTGTTTGCCTAACTGAACATTTTCTAAAATATGGTGATTATTCTAGTCTAAAAATAAATGAATTTAAATTAGCAAGCATCTTTTGCAGGCAAAATAAAATACGAGGAGGTTCTTGTATTTTTGTACATGAATCTCTAGAGTTTAAAGAAAGGACTGACTTAAATAAGCTTGCTGAAGAATTTAATTTTGAATGTTGTTGTGCAAATATTTCTATTTTTGATACTTCTTTTACTTTTGTATGTTTGTATAGATCACCAAAAGGCAATGTTGATGTGTTTTTTAATAAACTAGAAAGAATTACTAAGATAATATATTCCGAAAAGAGAGTTCCTATCTTATGTGGGGACGTTAATATAAATTTATTAAATAATAATTCTACTAGCAAAGAATTTAATTCTATATTAAATATGTGTAATCTTAATCCTGTAATTTTCACGCCAACCAGGATATGCAAAACAACAGAAACTCTGATAGATAATATTTTTATCCCTAAAACTTTTTCATTTGATGTTTCTGAAATAAAAGTTTTACCTTTTTATCTCTCTGATCATGAGTCACAATTAATATCTTTCTTTAATAACAAGTCAAATGGGAATATTTCTGATAATAATATAAATCAACAAAAAAGATATTTTTCAAAGAAAAACATTAAAATATTTAAAAATTATTTGAAGCATGAATCATGGTCCACTGTTTATGAAAAAAATGATATTGATGAAATGTTTAATGAATTTCATAAATTATTTTTAAAATATTTTGAAAAAGCTTTTCCACTAATACAAATCCAGGAAGAAAAAAATGCAAAAAATAATAAAAGTAAAGCAAAAATTGATTTTATGACTACTGGTTTAAAAATATCAAGGGAAAAATTAAGAAATTTAAAAAAATTAAATAAATTATATCCTACTATATGGACTGATGAATATGTAAAAAAATATAAGTATATTTATAATAAATTAATTAGACTAGCTAGTAAGAAAAAAAACACAAGGCTTATAAATAATTCTGAAAACAAATCAAAAACAATGTGGGATATTATAAGAAGGAAACATGGTAAAACCATAGGGAAGGGTAAAATTTCAAATATAACTGTAAATGAAGAAAGTATTAATGATCCTCAAAGTATGGCACAAATTTTTAGTGATTATTTTGAAAATTGCATATCAGAATGTAAAGACAAAATTGACTCTGCTACTCAAAATTCAAATATTTATGGTTTTATTAAAGTAAATCCAAAATCAATGTTTCTGTCACCTTTAACAAATAATCAATTGCAAAAAATTATCAGACATTTAAAAAATAAAAAGTCATATGGTTTTGATAATGTGTCAAACTTTGTTCTGAAGTCCTGTTCAGAAGAGATTAATATGGTTATCACAGACATAATTAATCAATCTTTTATTGATGGTAAATTTCCTTCTGCTCTCAAGCATGCAATCATAAAGCCTGTTTACAAAAAAGGATCAAAGACTGATGTAGCAAACTATAGACCTATAAGTCTACTCTCTGTGTTCTCTAAATTATTTGAACAAGCATTTCTGATAAAATTCCTGCCTTTTTTAGAACAAAATCAAGTCCTATCAGAATTTCAACACGGATTCCGTAAAAATAAATCTACGGAAACAGCTATGTTTCAATTAATTGACAGTTTATTAGAGAGTATAGATAACAAAAAGCAAACTGCTGGAATTTTCTTGGATCTGTCTAAAGCATTCGATATGGTTGAACATGAAATTTTGTTAAATAAACTTTATAAATATGGAATCAGAGGACAAAGCCTCAACTGGATAAAATCTTTTCTTGAAAATAGGACACAGACAGTAGAAATACCTTCCATTATAACTAATAATATGGTTAAATGTTACTCTGAGGAGAAAACACTTGTATACGGCCTTCCGCAGGGCACTTGTCTGGCACCGATACTTTTCATATTATACATAAATGATTTGCCTTTAATTATAGATCACAGCAACTGTATGTCTGTGGAATATGCTGATGATTCTAATTTAAAAATAACTGGTGAAAATAATAATGTACTCATAAATAACATAATAAGTTCAATTGAAAAGGTTAAAGTTTATTTTAATAATCTTGGTTTAATACTTAATGTCAATAAAACAGAAATTTTGCAGTTTCAGAATATTAAAAATAAAAACTCAACAATCACATCAGTTTCTGCAGCTGATCAATATATCACACTTAAAAACAATACAAAATTCTTGGGTATAATTTGAAATGATGTTATTAATAAAGTTGTAATACTGTATCATTATTAATGTTCATTTCAGCTGTTTTTAGTTTATAGTCTTGATGCTAGATGGCGCTAGCTTACAGAATTTAAATAAAAATATAGTTCGAGTTTTGACTGTTAGAGAGCGCAACAGTGAGAATTATGTATTGAAAAATGGAATAAACAGCTTCGAATTTAAACTCAAGAATCCGTGAGTTTTTATTTAATCATCCTTATGTTAATACTATTTAATTACATCAAATAGAGGCCAAGGATACTTCATCTGGCGACGATGGATGTAGTTTTGTTCCATGCGTGAAGAGAAGTGTGAAAAGTGAACTGAAAAGTGACCCTCACAGACAGTGTGCAGTGGCCACATGTGCTCAGACTGAGTTTTTGAACTTTGACGACCATGCCTCCCAAAAATGAGAAATCTGTGCCTTCTATTGGTGAATTCGACCCAGAAAGAGAAACCCTTAGTGCATACTTCCTCAGACTAGAGTGTATGTTTAAAGTAGAGTCAGCGAGTTGAGTGCGCAGTGCATGACGGGAATGACGTCACGCACTATATATGTGCATACGAAAAAGTTACGTCGGCTCCTCAAAAGCTGCGCAGTAGAAATTTATGCAAGTTGCGCAATACGAGCATCTGCTGAAGTTATATAGTGTTGTTGATCCCGTTGATCCAGTCAGCTGTTAACCCGTAGACCGCAACATTTGAAATGAAAATTTTCCTCGGATTTTGGTATTGTATCAGAATTTTCTCAAAATTTTTATGAAGGGCTAATAAAAGTTATGACACTTTCTGATTCACCATAATATGTTCTATCTTAGAATATTTTTTAAACACATTTTACGGGAGATTGCGAAAGAAATTAAAGTTCGAATAAAAAAGAAGCCACGTTTTTCGAGCGTTAGCATGGAGTAGATGGACGAAGTCATCGACTTTTAGACCCAAATGCTCAGAATTTTTACGAAGGACGGTCTCAACTGATTTCAGATGCTTATTTATGGTGCTCCAAAGTAACTTTTTACATGCAAGAGAATGAGCTTTACCATCGGTCAATTTTTCGCTCACTCTACTTTAAGGTAAATAAGACAAGTGAAGATTTGAAATCAGCGACCTTGATTGCATTGATAGGTAGATCAGCAGTGCAAGTGTTGATAGATAAGGCAGTGCCTGGAAGTCCAATGGACTTAAGCTATTCAGGCTGTAAAAAGCTGTTGAAAGAACATTATGACTCTGTTGTTATACAATCAGTAGAAAGATTTCATTTAACTTCTAGAGAACAAAAAGAAGGTGAAAGTATTGCAGATTTTGCTGCAGCATTGCAGCACTTGTCTATAAAATGTGACCTTTCTACTGATGCATTAAAAACAACATTGGCTGACTCATTCAATAGAAATGTGCGTGACAAGAGGATCCAAACATTTTTAATTCAAGAAAACTTGGACTTTGGTGAGGCTGTTAAGAAAGCTAAAGCCATGGAGGCAGCTTTCAAAATCAGTGATGGACCTAAAGCAGCCAAGCAGAAGTCTCAAGAAGAAGAAGAGAAGAAAACTGGACCAAAAGAAGAGGAAGGTAGTGAAGGAGATGTCCATGCTCTTCAAGCTAGGAACTGGGTACCAAGACCAAGGAAGGAGGAGACTCCATGCTGGAGATGTGGGTATACAGATCACTCCCCAGACAGCTGTGGAGCTCAGAAATACAAGTGCAACCAGTGTCACTCAGTAGGACACCTAGCTAGGATGTGCAAACAAAATGGTATGTATAGGAACAGTAAGTCAGATAAACACAGTAAGTACAGTAAATGTAAATTGCACAAGAAAGACAGAAAAGAGAAAAAAAAAATTCACTGTACTTGTAAGAAATCTGTCTCAAGTAGTTCAGGTTCTGACAGTAGCTCAAGTTCTGATGAATTGTCATGTAATCTGATAGGTTCTGTAAAGAAAGGTGGAAAAAACCCTTATAAAGTTAAGGTAGATATCAATGATAAGAAAGTGTCTATGCTCATTGATACTTGTGCTGATGTTACTGTATTTCCCCTTTCTAAATTTGAAAGAAAGTTCCCTAATACAAAGTTAGACAAAAGTAGTGTGTCTTTGTCCACTTATGGAGGAGATAATTTGAAAATTGTTGGTCAGGCTCAAGTAAATGTAAAATATAAAGACCAACACTCCTTACAGTTACCCATAGTTGTCATTGACACAAATACAAAGCAAAAACCACTCTTAGGGAGAGACTGGTTAAGTAAAATAAAAATTGACTGGTCAGAATTTAAAGTAGTGCACAAAATAAACCAAGTCCCTGAATTTAATAAACATAGTCATGATAAAATGGTCCAAATACTGAAAGAAAAGTACTCTGATGTATTTGCTGAAGGTGTGGGGGAAATTAAAGGAGTAGAAGCCAGAATTCATGTAGATCCAAAAGCTCAACCTGTTTATTGTAAAGCTATTGATGTCCCTTATGCAATAAAGCCAGCAGTAGAAGCAGAAATTAAAAGTAAAGTTGATCAAAATATTCTACTGCCAGTTACTATAGCTAAATGGGCCACAAATGTACTGCCAATTCACAAAAAAGGTGACCCAAAAGCAGTCAGACTTGTAGGAAATTTTAAAATTACTATAAACCCACATATTGAAACTGAACATTATCCATTGCCCAATTTTAAAGACATGAGCACAACATGGGTGAATTGTAAATATTTTTCTGTAATAGATTTGAGTAAAGCTTACCTGCAAGTAAAAGTACACCCTGATGATCAAAAATATTTAACCATTAACACTCATTTGGGACTGTTTAAGTATACTAGGCTAATCTATGGTATTTCTAGTGCACCCACAACTTTCCAAGAGATCATGGACAAGATGTTGAGAGGCCTGGATGGAACTAACTGCTACATTGATGATATACTTGTGGCAGGGAGGACCAAAGTAGAGGCCAAGGAGAGACTTCATGCAGTGTTCAAGAGGCTGCACAAACATGGTGTAAGAGTAAATGTTAAAAAATGCCAGTTTGTTCAACCCTCAGTGCATTATGTTGGTCACAAGGTTAGTGCTGAAGGTACTCATCCCCTTCCTGAAAAGTTCCAAGCCATCCAAGATGCTCCTGCCCCAACTTGTCTCTCTGAAGTTCAAAAATTTATTGGTTTGCTAAATTATTACCATGAGTACATAGAAAATTTGGCTACACTGGCTAAACCATTATATCAGTTAAATGAATGTAATTTTAAATGGACAGATACAGAACAAAAGTCTTATGAAAGGTGTAAACAAGCTTTTCTGAATGCCCCAATGTTAGTACCATATGGCTCATACAAGGATATTGTTGTCTCAAGTGATGCAAGCCCAGTAGGCATAGGAGCTATTCTTGCACATATAGATGATAATGGTACTCAAAGACCAATATTCTTTGCTTCTAGAACACTCACTGAAACTGAGCAAAATTATTCTCAAATACACAAGGAAGCATTGTCATTGAAATATGCTGTAGATAAATTTCACAAATTCATATGGGGGAGAAAATTTATCTTGCTTACAGATCATCACCCACTTACTAATATATTTGGAGAAGATAAGTCTTTACCAGCCACAGCTAGAGCTAGAATGCAGAGATTTGCAGCCACTTTAGCCAATTACCAGTATAAGATAAAGTATATTAAAAGTGCAAATAATATACCAGCTGACACTTTGTCTAGACTGCCATTACCAGTTGTTTCAAAGGGACAAGTAAACTTTTTTGCTGTAAATATAGAACCCAATTTACCTCTATCCCTGGACAAAATAGCCTTAGAATCAAAGAAAGATTCAAGCCTGGCAAAAGCAATAACTCTTACTGCCCATGGTTGGCCTAACTTCACCACTGATGAAGGTCTCCAACCTTATTTCAAGCACAGACTTGACTTGTCCTTGGAACAAGAGTGTTTGTTGTGGGGTAACAGAGTTGTTATACCCAAGTCCTTGCAAGAAAGAGTGTTGCAACTGATACACAAAAATCACTGTGGTATCACAAAAACAAAAATGCTGGTTAGATCACTACTTTGGTGGCCTAATATTGACTTAGATATAGAACAGTTTATTAGTTCTTGTACAGTATGTCAAAAAGTATTGCCAGCAAAACAACCAAACCTTGCTCCCTGGCCTGCAGCCAGCAGAGTGTGGGAAAGAGTTCATATTGATTTTTGTAAAATACATGACACTACTTTGTTTGTACTCATAGATTCACACTCCAAATGGATGGAAGTTGTAATCATGAAAAAAACAGATGCAAACTCCACCATAGCTGTGTTACAAAAAATATTTTCATTCTTGGGACTAGCCTGTCAAATAGTATCTGATAATGGACCCCCATTCACATCATCTGAGTTCAAATCATTCTGTGAAAATAATGGTATTGAACACAAAACAAGCCCACCTTATCACAGTCAAAGCAATGGTGCTGCTGAAAAAGCTGTCCATATTGTAAAATCATTTATCAAAAAATCTATTGTTGAAAGCAAGGAGAAAAATTATGATTTTGATATGCAAACTACCCTTGATAATTTTCATTTATCATACAGAACTACCCCCAGTACAAGCACCAACAAAGCTCCAGCTGATTTTATTTTTAGAAACAAAATCAGAACCCCCCTGTCCAACTTGAACCCCCTAACAGCTGTTCTAAACAAAAAGGAAAGTGAGACAGTAAAACCTCCTAAATGTAAATTTAGTGCTGGTGATAAAGTTCTCACCAAAACCATTGGAGATAAAATACAGTCATGGAAGGAGGCAGAGGTAGTTGATCAGTTGAGCCCTTTTGTGTACAATGTAAAGTGTAATGGGGTGGTCAAGAAAACTCATATTGACCATATGAAACATGTTAAGGTAGGCACCACCCAGAACAGTGATGTTATTATGGAGAAAACACTGTCTGAACCAGTTGTAAAGGACCCAGCAGGTCCTGAGGTCAAGGGACCAGACCCTGGCCCTGGCACCAGTCAAGGCTTATCACTCAGAGCCTCCAATAGGGTAAGAAAAAAACCTGATGTGTTAGACTTGTAGTAGTATGCATATTGTCACTATGTTGTATATGCATACTGTGTGCTTTTAGCTGTAAGAAAATTCATGTTTGACAAACTAAAAAAAATTCAAATTGGCATTGTAAGATTAAAATGTTGTAGTTCAAAATGATGTTACCTAACTGGAGATTTAAAACTATTGTGTCATTTATTGTTAGGTATTTAATTTTAAAGAGAGAGAGAAATGAAATGATGTTATTAATAAAGTTGTAATACTGTATCATTATTAATGTTCATTTCAGCTGTTTTTAGTTTATAGTCTTGATGCTAGATGGCGCTAGCTTACAGAATTTAAATAAAAATATAGTTCGAGTTTTGACTGTTAGAGAGCGCAACAGTGAGAATTATGTATTGAAAAATGGAATAAACAGCTTCGAATTTAAACTCAAGAATCCGTGAGTTTTTATTTAATCATCCTTATGTTAATACTATTTAATTACATCAAATAGAGACTAAGGATACTTCATAATTGTTGATGAAAATTTGAGATGGATAGATCATATAGACTATATTTGTAAAAAACTCTCCTCAGTAATTTTTGCTATTGGTGAACTGAGGCATGAATGTGAAGTTGAATGTTTAAAAACTTTATACTACTCAAATTTTTATTCACTTTTGAAATATGGCATCATTTGTTGGGGATATTCTCCTGATTTTAATAGACTGTTTAAACTACAGAAAAAAGTAATACGTCTAATGTATTTTGTAAAGAGGAGGTATTCTTGTATAAATCTATTTAAAAATAATGAAATTTTGACACTGCCAAGTATTCTTATCTTTGAAAGTGTAAGCTATGTTAAAAAGAATATGGATGTTTTTAAACAGCATGAAGTAAATCATGGTCATAATACAAGAAACTTAAAACATGTGATAGCACCCAAATGGTGCAGACTTAATATGTACAAGAACGGTCCGTTTCTTAGCTGCCTCCGATTATATAATAAGTTACCAAGTAAGATTAAATGTATTGGAAATGTGAAATTATTTCAAACAGCTGTGAAAAAAATGTTAATTGACAAGTGCTTTTATAGTGTGCAGAAATACTTGGACTATGACTTTAATGATATCATTGTTAATTGATTTTTTGTTTTTAATGTTATATAATAGTGTAATTGTCTTTTTACAGCTTAGCTAGTTACTATTGACTTGTCCTAAAAACCTAAACATATATCATGTATTGATATTATGATTGTAGGAGAAATGGAATTAATAAAAATATTTTGAATTTTTGAATTTTGAATTTGAATTTTCTCTTTTTGCTGGGTCAATGACGGCTAAAAGCTCGAACTATCTTCCTTTCCAACAAATTTTTCTATCGTATGTGTTTCTATCTTTCATTAAATAAATGGATAATTAATTTATACTTTTTAATCTTTCTGTTTCTTTTGGATGTTTTTAAATACAACTTAATTTTAAATTAATTCCTTCACAATATTCTTTTTGTAAGCTGTATTAAAACACAGTATATTAGGGCTACTTAAAGTGCCAAATAGTTAATAATTAATACCCTTGACACCATTTTATCCTTTCGGATGTGGTCAGGCCGATATGTAGCCTTGTCAGTAAGAGTTTTCTTGCGGCCATGCTGAGGCTTACCAGGCTCCCAGAACCCTTTCCTGCACCCTTCTGGGCTCCTACTACCAGATCTGTGCAGCCTGCAGTGGTAGTGCAATACTGCAGGGCAGTGGAGTATAGACAGCCATAAGCTGCCTTCCTCCTACCAACTCCATAATCTAGTAATCAGTCACACCCATCCCAAGTCACGAAAAGTCTGCCGGGTTCGGGAATCGAACTGGGGACCTCTTGGACCAGAGCCAGGGGTACTAACCACTACACTACAGAGCAGTTAATAGTTATACCCAGTAAATCTAAATAAAATAGAATATATGGTATATATATATATATATATATATATATATATACATACATAGCATACATAACATGACGCCATATCCCTTTACGGGGTAAGCCAGCAGCATTATTACCTCGGCCGTCTACAAATTGCCCTCCAAAGCACTCGATTCTTGCATACTCCACTTGCTTCAGAAATACTCATAACACTCTTTTGCCTTCTGAACTCTCTATTACACTGTGTACTTTTAATACTTCTGTTCTTCAAACATTCTGCAATCACATCCAACCAAACCTTTTTAGGTCTACCTAATCCTTTCATGCCTTGTACACTACCTATAAACACCTGTTTTGCAATTCGTTCATCACCCATTCTCTCAACATGTCCAAACCAACGCAGTGTACTTCGTTCATACTTGTCAATTACGCTTTCTTTCACTCCACACTCATTCATCACCCATGTGTTTCTCACTCTATCCATCCTAGTTTTACCACACATATTCCTTAAAAAACTCATACCAACAGCATTCAACTTACTTCTATGCTTTGTTTGACACACCCATACTTCAGATCCATACATCAAAGTTGGTATTAGGACAGAGTTATACACAGCTAGCTTAGCCATATTAGACAACAGCTCAGTGCGACACAACCCTGCCATACTACCCACAATCCTCCTGCCAGCACTTACTCTTCTATCAATCTCTCCATCTACACTTCCGTCCTCCCGAAACAATCTTCCCAAATACATACAAATTCTTTCACTCGTTCCAGCTGTTTTCCTTTTAAAATAAAAACTGAAAGGACAGAAATACATAACAGCCTTTCAAATTAATTAACTTACAAATTAACAGAAGTGTGTTTACTGTATCAAATGTCACATTATTACTTGCGGAGTGTTATCAGAATTAAATACACTGGCCATTATATTCAAATAATTTTTTTTTTTTTTTTTTTTTTTTCCTGAATGCTTGGGAGTTTTGATCAGTTACTATTTCACTAACCTCATTTTAAAGTTTCAGCTATAATGTTTCCCTTCCTAAATTTACTGCCCTTTTAAACACAGTTAGTTAATTTTACACCATGAAGTCAGTGCATGCAATTACAAAGCAAAAGGTGAAGCTTGTACTAGTTTCAAGAAGTCAATAAATAATAAAAAAAAAAAACATCAGACAACTTGCTTATAAAGTTAACAAAATACAGTATTAATATGAAACAATGGATTACCATGCAAGCTCAATCATCAGCATGCTCATAAAAATCAGCAGACTGCTGAAAATATTTCTTTTTCAACTTTTCTAAATAAAATACCAGCCATTAAGGGTAAGATAACACGAACAATCGATTGTTGTAGTCCCATTTGATTAACATGTAAACCTTAGCAACCTCATAATGATTCTGAATTTTTTTTGAGAGACAGTTCTTGGCATTAAAAAAATATGGAGAAAATTTCAAAACAATCGGACGATCCTATTTTTTTAAATGAATTTTTTAAATTTTCAGTATAGGGCTTTCCCATGGAGACCGAAACTAAAAAATTAATTTAAAAAAATTGGATCGTCCGATTGTTTTGAAATTTTCTCTATATTTTTTTAATGCCAAGAACTGTCTCTCAAAAAAAATTCAGAATCATTATGAGGTTGCTAAGGTTTACATGTTAATCAAATGGGACTACAACAATCGATTGTTCGTGTTATCTTACCCTTAAATGTTTTCGCATATTATTTATTTTAATATCAATTAAGCTATATATTATAATAATTATGTGAACCTCATTTAATTGCTTCCATTTTCAATTCCAATTGATTTTGTAACTTAAACTACTACCTTTTAGTATATAATATATTTTCTTGTGTAACTTGTTGTTATATTTTCTTGTGTAACTTGATGTTTCAGCCTGGATCCCTGCACCGCTTGTGAGCTCTCTGTGAAGACAACTCCTCTTAGAAAAACAGAACGCATGTTAATTCTTTAGAGAACTGACAACTTGCACTGCAGAGCAAGACTCGTGCCCATTTCTGTGATAAATGTTACATGAAAGTATATAAAATGATTGTGGCTGGATTTAAAATATAATAGTGTGCTTAATCTTTAACTGTGCAATTTTATAAATTATAAATATATTAATTTTTCATCCAAGAGATTTCTATACAAGCATTTAAGGGTAAGGTAACGCCACTAATGTTAAAAAAAATCCCTCTCACAAAAATTCTGAAAAAAATTTAAAATGTTCTCCTCTACACCCCCTATCAGTACCTAAAATATCAGGTATACAAATACGATCTAGTTTTTGAGTTATGAATTTTTAAAGTTGACCAATTTAACATGGGAGTTTCATTTCTCCATGTTAAATTGGTCAACTTTAAAATTTTATAACTCAAAAACTAGATCGTATTTGTATACCTGATATTTTAGGTACTGATAGGGGGTATAGAGGAGAACATTTTAAATTTTTTTCAGAATTTTTGTGAGAGGGATTTTTTTTAACATTGGTGGCGTTACCTTACCCTTAAGAGAAATAAAATTGTTATGAATAATCTTTCTCTGCTGCAAATTTTTATTGGTGTATAGTGCTTTTATAAAAGATTGCTGTATGAATAAGAAAAATTAAATGGGTAAAATGTAATTATGTCTGAATACCAAGCTGCATGTATACAGTATCTTTAATAAATGAAATCAATCCAAGCTGTAATTACATACAAAAATAAACAACCTAAACATGCGAAGAATAAATAATGCAGTAATCTAATAAACCAAAGCAAGGGTGGAAATTTTTCACTTGCTGTTTCTTCAGGATTTTAGTTGAAACAAATATTTGTCCTCTTTAAATAATGTATTTAATTAATAAACTACTCTGATTGTACTTTCATTTTGACTTAAAATAAATATTTTGTATTCCTAATTCTTTATTTTCTTATCATTCAAATAGGGTGATGGAGAAAGAAGGAAAAAAATTATTATTATCATTATTTATTTTCTTAACATACAAGTTATTTGTTTAATATGAAAAATCATTTATTTGATATTTATTTTAATGAAAGAAAAAGACAGTTATTTTTTCAATAAAATAAATATCTTAACATACATAGTAATTTTTTAATGAGAAGAACATAATAGAGGCTTCAAGTGATGCGCTTTCGCTGCGCAACTGTTTGTCGCTAAGGTCCATCTTGCACTTGAAAATGAAGCAAAGTGTTTTTTTAACTTTTCTCGGTTATAAATCAAGTAAAAAATCTAAATCTTGAATTATCTACTTTATTTTTCAGTTTGGACCAAAGTTCCGTAAAGTAATTATCCCTGAAAAATCTTATTCTTGGTGAAAAAACGAATTCACGTTTTTTTTACATAGGTTTGGTATAGCGGGTGGGATCACCGAAAAATCAGCTGACTTGAAGCCTCTATAGGGGGCATTCACAAATGACAGATTTACGCCAGAATACTCAAGACTAGAAAAGTTGTACTAAAGGTGGATTCACATGGCGATTTTTATCATGCGACACAACGCGAATAATGCGCACTTGCTGTAACATCCATTGGCGGCCATATTTGGCGATTAAAAGAAAAAGAGCACAGTAATTAACGCAATTTCCGGCGAATTAGCTGCTGCATAGGATTTCACAACTGTTACGTCAATGTCACATCGCCGTTGTCGCCATCTGAATCCGCCTTAACTCTTCACTTATTTCTGAGGTAAATCTTTGAGAACGCCCACTATCAACAAGAAATTGATGTTGAGCTACACGCAGGACTAAGCAAGGCTGTTCTACACTTGGTCCAGCTTGAACTTGCTGGTGACAGGGCGGGTGTCACTGCGATGCAGCTGGTACAGAATCTTCTCCTCTATCCTGTTGACGGCATCCAGTGTCAGGACCAGCGTGTCGTGCTTCATCATGCTGTACACATTGAGACCTGTTGGCACACAGTGCTAATGTGAGACTAATATATTCTCTGACAAAAATCTGAAATTGTCATGTTTTACTACATTTTTAGGTCCAAATTTCTACTGCTACGATTCATTTCTCCATTCTCAGTCTTGATAAATATATCTGAAAAAACTGCTGCATCTTCATTACATTTTTTATTCTTAATTAGGGAACACTGAAATTAGCTGACTTGAGGACTTATGCAGATCGAACGAGGTAAGGTTATAAAAAAAAGCACAATTTAATTCTAATTTTAAAAAAAGTGGTAAAAATTAAAGGAATAAGATATTTTATAAAACAACTTGATTTAAGATTTTCCGGGTGTTTGGCACGGTGTTTTTGCTTTGGAATTTTCCTTCAGCATCTTAACTGTATACTTACCATAGACTGGCATTATATTCATGTGCTTGATGGAATCAGTGGCCGCTGTAATGTTCCGTGGCATGATGTCAGTGCTAAAAAATAAAAATGCTTGTTGATATTGTCGTGTCACCTTGGAAAATTTCACTTTGCAGCCTTGTTAAGGTCTGTCGCTATGAAAATATGCAAGTGGAATGAAAAGAGATGTCACTACCAGTCTTTAGTAAATGATGTCCGAGATTGGGTGATTTTAATTCCAACATTTCAAAGGAAATAATAAGATTAACCGTTTTTAAATGAGCAACAGTCATTATAATTATGTTTATCTATTTCCTAGTCTGATTAATTTGTGAATACAATAATTATATGATAAGTTATTGCAGTTAAAAAAATGCCCCTATAACTCAGAGAGCAAAAGCTCAAGGCAAAGAAAGAAATATGAAGGGCAGCCGTGCCGTGATGAATGCTCCTGCTCTACCGTTGCGAGTGCGCCTCAACATTCCATTGTATTTTAAATTGAATAGAAGGGAGAGTAACGGTAAATAAACAAAGATGTATTATTTTGAAAGAATTAATATTATGATTTTTAGGATAGTAAGCATCGAAACTTTTTTTTTTTTTCAATAAAAAAATAAAATATATTATTGTATTTTTTAATTCCTTTTGTTATATATAATGAATCTAACTCGAATCTATAAGTAATAATCCTAATAATTACGTAATTTTATATATTAAAATTTACTATCATTCATAATGCTGTTTCGCTTTATGTGGCTCATCATATCTAATCATATATGCTTGAAATAAAAATAATTTGATAATAATTTGTTTCTGGATCCGCGCCTGATTATCTTTATATATATATTAATAATTTTTTTTTTTTACAAGGATACACCCCTAAGAGCTTTTACAGCTCGCGGCGGGGTACTGGGTAGGGATAGAAGGTAGGGAACGGATAGTGGCCACGGCCTGCATGCTTACGCGTCCCAGCATTCGCTGAGGTGAGACTGAGGGAACCGTGGAAAACCTCAGTCAGGACGGACACCTTTAATTTTTCTCAATGGACCAAAGCGATGTCCAAAGCCTGGAGAACCACACACAAGTGCATCACTGCACTGGGTGGAAAGCGAGACGAATTTACCCCAGGGAGGGAGCAGCGTATTTTTTACTTGAAACGGTCACCCATCCAAGTACTAACCACGCTCGACGTAGCTTGACTTCGGTGATCTAACGAGAATCGGTCAATGCACTGCGCCAATAATATTATTATTAAAAAAAATAATATTAAATATAAATATTTATTTATTTATATTTATATATATTTTATATTTTTGTAGATATGTATTATATAAATACATATATAACTATATATATAATAATATATATATATATATATATATATATATATATATATATATATAGTTATATAATATTATAACTATATTATAAATGTTATAATAAATATTATAATTTTATATAATTACGGTCCAATAATTAATAATAATTATAATAATTAATTAATTTTTCTCTCAATAAAAAAAATCGATATATTATTATGTATTTTTTTTTTTTTTTTTTATTGGAGGAATTTAATAGATAGAGCTAGGCCTTGTAGGAGCCATCAATTTCCGTGTGCAGACTACCAATGCTGAGCTGCATGAGCACGGCCCATGGGTCTGCACGGCCCACGGGCTCGCCCGTGCAGATCCGTACGTGCGCGAGCCCGCAGAACCTAAGCCGTCTCGGCGCCCTCCCTGCTGCTGGTAAAGCTCAAGCTGACCATCCTCACTTGCCTCGCTGCTTGCTGGCGAGCAAGCTAGGTGCAGTCCCGAACAATGGGACAATGCACAGTACATCCGAGGAGAAAAAAATTCAGCAAGAGGGCTTGTGACAAAGTGGGGAAATATAGTGTGTAATTTTCTTACTTGTAAAGTCCTTAAAACATTGCTGTACAGTATCCATATTAACTTGTTCATCAGAGAATATATATATAATTAATATTATACAATTAAAAATTAAATATCCTTTAAAGTTTTGTAAAAATGTTGGAACAAAATTCTTCCAATCAGTATTTTTCGAAACGCAAACGTTGCGCCTCTGGTGGCCGGCTACGTAGCGACAGTCCTTAAGACAACACAGCAGGACACGGTGATTAACAAGGCTGCAAAGGGAAAATGCCTGAGGCAATGAGTGTACCTACGTTCTTAATTAAAAACAAATGTTGAAAACTAACACTTTTCCATTGGGTATCAAAATACAATTATTTAATGGTAATTCTTTTTAATTCATTTAAAAAAAGAAATTAAATTTAAATGAATTTCAATTACATAATATAATAAAATGCAAGAGCAGAAATGTTTATTTTCAACGCCACAATATTATTATGTCATGGACAGTAAAAACTTGTTTTAACACAACTTGTTAGGTAAAACTTAATTTTGAGTAAGGTAGATCGTGGTACGTCCTGTCAAAGTAATTAGCATTGCAGGTATAGAAAAAACTATATTATAAGGTAATTTCCTGGGTCCCTTGACTTTTCAAAATAATAATTTTTTTACTGTAAATACAAAGACTTACTCGTCAATGAAGAGCACGGAGAGCCCCCAGTGTCGAGACTCAATCAGGCGCTCCAGGTACTGGGGGTCGTCCGTGGGGATGTCCAGTGAGTCCACGATGTGCAAGTCGTCCTGGACAACATTCGTGTTAACATCGCAGCAATATATTAATATGCACAATTATTCAACAAAAAAGCAACTACACTGTACGTGTAAATAATAAATTGAAGCTACCTGGGCCAGTTTGATGGACAGGGAGGAGGTGAGGCCCAGCACTCGCTCATAGAAGGACAGCATGTAGAAGTGGGTGGTGGGGGACCTAGGTCCGTGCACCACGCCGCCTCCCTTGAAGAGCGGGGACCGGATGCTGCCGTGCCGCGCCCGTCCCGTGCCCTTCTGAGGCCACGGCTTGCGACCTCCGCCCCGTACTTCCGCTCGGGTCTTGGTGTGTGCGTAGTTCTGCAACAACGATAGCTCAAGTCCCACTCCATAAATTACAGCAGAGTAGTACAAATTGTTTGAAAAATGGACAAACTCCTTAAATGCAAATTCTGTAATCTAGCTGTTTTTCTCTATGAGCTATTACATATATAGCTATTTATCAAGTCCAAGGATTTTAGACTCTCCACAAAACATCAACATCTCGCTTCTCAGTTTTCTTGTGTTGATCCACGGCAAGCATTTAGGTAAAGGGAGACCTCAAGTATAAGCTGACGTTTCGTCCCTTGAGAATTGTAAACGGCTAACAGAAGCTCATAGAGAAAAAAATATTTCAGATTTCTCGAAAAAGGCGTCTTGTTTGAATAATTTCTACCCTTTTCCACTTTAAGAGAGCTTAGCAAGTATCCTTCCTGATATCATGCAGCAATGATAGAGACGTTTTTGTCTGGAAAGATTGTTGAACATTAATTTGAACTCACCACAAATTTGTACATTCTCTGCCATCTGATATTCTTGTGAACAATATCTACACGAGGTAAGCATGCAAACACATCAGGATGTAAATCGATTATTCCTCTTTTTTCTTCATCTATTGTATCAAGATTTTCAATCCAAACTTGCCGAGGTTTCTGGAATAAGGAAGGGAATTCAATCTCTCTTGATATGATTGGACTGTTGTGGGAGCTCGTTGATAAACCTGAAATTGTCAATTATACTTATTTTCAAGGTGCATAAAAATTACAGTTAATTATTCATTATAACCAAGCAGGTATCATACATTATGCTTATTGGGAGCACCGTCTCAGGCTGCCTATATAAAGGTGCTTTCACATATTCGAAAATCGCTACGGAAACACGCCATAGCTACTCCGTAGCAAATGTGTTGATTTTGCTGCGGCGCACCATAGCTGTACCGTAGCACCTCGCGATCTTCTGCGGCATGTTCTACGGAACTCCGTAGCAAAATCAAGATGCGTTTGACGAACAAGAATATGTGAAAGGCTTACGGCATTGCTACGGAACTCCGTAGCGATTTTCGAATATGTGAAAGCACCTTTACACACCTGGACCTGTGCCTCTGGGTACATATGTAGATCAAAGCAACAATAGCAACACAGCCAGACCTATATGCTCACCTTCTATTTTGTTTCTACTTGCTAGGATCTCCCCAGATGTGGAATATGACATCTAGAAACAGAAATTCATTATAGTCTACTGGTGTCTACTCTGGTACAACTGATATTACATATGCATACAGCGAAGAGCTAGGGAAATCAATTTGTTTTTAGAAGTCAAATAACAGAGATTATCACAGCAGCAACTTTGCAATCATTTATATACATAAAATATCACACATTGCACAGTATGCATGCACAATATCAACAGGGAAAACCTGATAAAATACTGAAATACAGGATAAACCCATATGCCAGAGTCTATATGAAATATGAATATGCATACAGTGTGCAGAGCAAGAATTAAATCAGGAACTTTGGCGTCATAATTACCTGCTGTATGGAACATCCGAAACTTTTCAGGGTTCTGACAATATTAGGTATTCTAGCAAGCATTATTTGACTTGAAATTTTCCAAAATTACAGTTAAAACTTAAGGAATTTCAAAGAAACAAATTATTTTTATGATACTTTCAACAAAAATTTGAAATTCCTACCTAAAAATACGAATTACGTTCCTCAACTGCAGTTAGTAAAAAAATCTTCCACAGAGGTCGCAATTTTTCGTGATCGGCGCGAAAAGATTTTCACAGCCGCCATGAACGTCGCGAGAAATATTTTCACAGACCGAGTTCGAAAAATGTGAGCAAGTTGTGCATACAGGTAAGATAATATTTATGTAACAGCTTACATTATATTTCATACGTATTATGAAACTTGTGTTTACGATTTAATGCCGTAATTTGCTTCAAGAAAACGTAAGTTTTTCTCGGACATTCTGCTGCTGTTTTCTTGGCTTCGAGATTTCTCACGCAACCACGTGTTGGAATGAAATTCAGAATCTTTATTTGCTACCTACGACTCTTAAAATGAATTAATATACTCAATAAGTGGCTTTCCAACAGTGCAACAGTATGTTCATTGCAGGTAGAAATATTGCACATGAGGATGGAATGTTTTTTTTTAATTTATCGACCCCTCGAGGTTGCTGACGGCAGCCATACACAAAACCGGCAACATCGTTGTGCCGAAATGCACTTTTAGTCCGAATTGCGTTTACCGTGACATTTAAGTTGAACCACTTCGTTCTAGTAGTTTATTTCCGTAGAGAAAGTGTTATTTTCGTATTACGTGCATGTTACGCACTCTGTATGCATGCACGGTATGCATATATAGGATGTTTAGCATAAACTGAAAATGCATCTCGTGATTCTCGTGCAATCGTATCCTACAGAGTTATTCTTATTTATTTTCCATTTAGAGCTTATTCTAAACTTAGTTACCTATTTTTCAATAAGAAAAGTGACAACTGTATGCATAATATGATATGCATACCTGTACTCAAACGTTCTTTTCATGAATTTCATATTTTTTTACTTGTCTTTTACAATCATGATTTGTCGTTATTTTAGGTGACTGCAAATGGTAATGCGACACATTAAAAATGGTCTCACAATTGTCAGAGTTTGTCGAAGGATGGACAATATGTCAGACGTTGGGCGAAGGAGCATATGGAGAGTAAGTTTTGATACAACAGACTAATTAAATATCATGTACTCATAATTTGTGTTCAATAGGGTAAAACTTCTGACCAATGCCAAAACTGGAGAGGCAGTTGCCATGAAGATTGTGGATCTGGAAAAGCATCCAGAAGCCCAAGCCAGTTTACGCAAAGAAGTTTGCATTCATCGAATGCTTCTCGATACTCACATCATCAAGTTCTTTGGTCACCGCAGGGAAGCCAGTCTGGAGTACATATTCCTGGAGTACGCCTCTGGAGGGGAATTGTTTGACAGAATAGGTACAGTCTTGTAAACAGATCGACCGTACTTCGTTTTAATTCATTTTGTTTTAGAACCCGATGTTGGCATGCCTACATGGGAAGCTCAGAAGTATTTCAAACAACTTTTGGCTGGGGTTGTAAGTATTCTGTCAATAACTGACATGGCTGGCCACTAAATGTTGTTCTACTGTTAGGAGTACCTGCATGGCCGGGGCGTTGCTCACCGAGATCTCAAACCAGAGAACTTGCTCCTCGACGCCCACGATAACTTAAAGATCACTGACTTTGGCCTGGCAACACTGTTCAGAATTCAAGGCACGGTAAGAATTCGCCCCAATGGTGCAGCGTCAAAACAAACTAACCAAAATGATAACGGTTCTGTTACATTTTCATAGAAACATTGAATATTATCAAATTTAAAAAAAGCTGTATTTCACCATCTCCATGCGTGCCCACATTGCAGTAGCAGTCCGAAAATAAAAATTTTAGTAAACAGTATGAAAATAAGTTACAAGCTTAAAATGTGACCAAAATGGATTAACCACAGTTACTTCGGATTATAGGAGGTTCTAATATAGAGAATCCTTTTTTTATTTTCTCCCCTAGGAAACTGTTCAGTCAACAACCCTGGGTCCACTGTTAGTGTGTTTTGACTCGGCACTATCAATCTGGTTTGGTAAATAAATCCTGAATGTTGAAGGAGCGGCCCCTCGACAAACGCTGTGGAACGTTACCTTACGTGGCACCTGAAGTACTCATGAAACCTTACAGTGCACAGCCGGCCGACATTTGGTCCTGTGGAATTATCCTAGTGGCCATGCTGGCTGGAGGTAGGTTTTCAAGTCCTTAGTTCTTCCTTTTATTTTTGTTTTTTTATTTATGCTGGCTGGTCTCCAAGCCCTTTGTTTTTTCATTTGTTTATAACGGGTTGGCACCCGGCCAGGTCAATAAGGAAGAGGTCAATAGATTTTGACGAATTTCACAAAAATGTGTTACCCATCTGACCTAGGTTAAACTACAAAAAACTTCCTTTTATTTTTCACCCATAATAAGGGATAAAATTAAAAAGTACTGTATATTGTATAAGTTTTTAACAGTGTCGAGAAAAAATAAAAGTTATTAAGATTCATAGGATGATTCAAAATACTGAAATTACGAATTTGTTATTAACCCTGACCTACATACTTTACCTGGCGGGGGGGGGGGGGGGTGTTACTCGCTATTCAAATCACATTAAAATGTAATTTAAATTTTTTTCACAAATTTGCCCCCCTCCCCGAAATTTCAGAATTTTGGGAACAGCATTATTTTACACTTTTTTTTTTAAGAGGAGTCAGCGAGTTGTGTGCGCAGTGCATGACGGGAATGACGTCACGCACTATATATGTGCATACGAAAAAGTTACGTCGGCTCCTCAAAAATTGCGCAGTAGAAATTTATGCAAGTTGCGCAATACGAGCATCTGCTGAAGTTATATAGTGTTGTTAATCCCGTTGATCCAGTCAGCTGTTAACCCGTAGACCGCAACATTTGAAATGAAAATTTGCCTTGGATTTTGGTATTGTATCAGAATTTTCTCAAAATTTTTATGAAGGGCTAATAAAGGTTATGACACTTTCTGATTCACCATAATATGTTCTATCTTAGAATATTTTTTAAACACATTTTACGGGAGATTGCGAAAGAAATTAAAGTTCGAATAAAAAAGAAGCCACGTTTTTAAAGCGTTCCCAATTGCCCGTCGCAGGCGCGATTTTTTTTAAGGACACGCCCCCTTTTTAGGGAAAAATTATGAAAAAATACTATTACATATAGAGAATGTGTGGCCTGATGCAATTTTTTTAAAATTTTATATTTTTTGCACCCCATTTTTTTAATTTCTTTTCAATACGTGCAGTACGTGCTGCACTAACGTAATAAGTAATCAATAAAGCTTTGAATAAATAATTTTAGCTAAATCAAGTAATTTATCTAATAACCACTTTTATATTATTTTGATTAGTTTCATGATGCGCGATTTTTTTGAAACAGGGACGTGGACTTTAATTTTTTTCGATGAAAAGTTGCAGCAAATATCTTTTAGTTGTAAATCGTAAATTATGTAGTTACAATATTTTTGTCACTACTTTTTCTTATAAAAAAAATATATACCACATTTTAAGACGATGTACTGATGTACGAGCAAGAAAAAATATTTATATTTAAATTTTCAAGACAGGAAAATCAATTTATTACATTAAGTATACTGTAAAATTAATAAAATTAATTTAAAAAAATCAATTTTTTTAAATTCAGTAATAAAATTAAAGATATGTACAGTATTATACAATAGACAATAAGACTGGCAATTAATTGTAAGGTGTAATATACCTATAATATATAATTAATTAAAAAAATAATAAAATATTATATGTACATAATTTTTAGTTTTTTGCTGAACATCATGCAGGGAATGTTTTCAACATTTTTTTATATTTTAAATTGTTGTCTACAAAAACTTAAATAACTTAATAATGAATACTACATAATATAATTATAATAATAGTTTGTTTTTTTAGTCCATAGACTAGATTTTATATATTATCGATGACGAAAAAAGCAAAAAAGCACATTGTAATTAAATAATAGAATTATAGCATACTTAAATAATCATTATACTGTAGACACCGGATTTTAAATAAATTAAAGATGTATTAACGATGTGTTTCGGGGATATAAATTTTTTAAGTTTTTTTAAGAAAATTTTTCATAAAATTTTATCTAAATCGTATCCGTCGAGTACCATTTTTTGTTATTTTTCCCTCAAAATTTACTAAGGTTCAGCTCTCAAGGGGTGGGTTATAACACCCAAACCCCCCCCCCCTTGTCTACGCCCCTGGTCTCAACTGATTTCAGATGTTTATTTATGGTGCTCCAAAGTAACTTTTTACATGCAAGAGAATGAGCTTTACCATCGGTCAATTTTTCGCTCACTCTACTTTAAATTAAAGAATTAAAATTCCCCCCTTCCCCCCCCCCCCCCTCCTCCTCCTGTAGTGCATAGTAAGAATCACAGACCAGAATTCGTCCAGTTTTCCTATGATTTACATTACCCACCCATCATTACCAACCTTATAAAAAAGCTACTAAATTAAATATCGGAAGAAAGTGCATGATGAAGTGTGAGAATCCTTTAAACATGATTCTCTTTTCAGATGAAAATTTTACAGCGACATTTAAAGATAACTACATTTTTTTGTGTGTGTTAAAATTTGGAGAGTAAATTTTTCGAAATTGGCACCCCTGCGCAGAAGACTGCGCAGTACGACGCAAATAAGAACCGGAACTACTAAATGATTCTCGTATGTGATTCTTACTATAGTAGGGTATTTTTTTATTATTATTATGTAAATCTGGGAAAGAAATACTTCAAGCGAAGGTTGGTAATTGCAGAACTCCCCTGGGACAAAGCGGCGTCTGACTGCCCTGAGTACATGGCATGGAAGGACGGCAAGTTCACGCAGAGTCCGTGGACCAAGCTGGACAACATGACCTTGTCACTGCTGAGGAAGCTGCTGGCGCCACTGCCCTCCAACAGAAACACAATCGAGCAGGTCAAGGCGCACCGCTGGGTGCAGCGGAGGCACACCAAGTCTTACGGTAATGGTCCTGCATTTAACATTATCAATAAAAATACTTATAATATGCTGTTGGTTTTCTTCAATAAATTTAAAAATTTGTTGCAAATGTTGGTCAATAATTGAGTTCTTGGCTTTTACAGCCTTATGAAGCCATATCATTTTTGTGTACTTGCAGTGTGTTAAAACAAAATATCATACAAGTCAAAATTTTATTATTAAACTTAATTGTTAAACCAGAAAGAAAAATTTTATGTGAATAGTGTTGTACATCCCCTCAGGGTAAATATTTTTACCTTTCTTACATGTTCCCTTATGTCAGTTTCCTTCTCAGCACCACAGCAGAAACATTGAGTGTGCTTGCTATTTTTTGTTGTCAAGTTTCGTGAAAAGATTGAAAATTATCTTGCATTGTAAAAATGGAGGATTTTCACAGTAAGTGGACCCCCCTGTTCATTGTTTTTTTGTAGTTTAACCAATTTTGAGGCAAAACCTCATCCCTAAAGAGGAAAATAAGAACCGCGGGAGAAGTTGTGGCTCGTTAGATGATAATAATATTTATTGAGCAAAACAACATAATACCGTAATACATTTTTACAACAGAAAGTTCAAAAAGGGGATCCCGTTCGTGAGGTCACCCAAAAATAAAGTAAAACGGATATTTTACAAAGGATGAACTACTTATGATGATGTGTTTTAATAAGATTCATCTTCTTGTATATCATTGGCTACAAAATAATAATGTTTAAAGCTACACTCAATACTTTAACAAATGTGTTTTATTTAAGAGATTTTAATGTTGAATTTAGAAATTAGCACCATTAGGCAGATTATGCAGCGTCTAAAATTCAGAAACGTTGCTTCCTTAGTCAGGTACTGCGTGACTCTGAGTGTGTAGCAACCCAGGGCACCTGGTACCTGGCCAAGTGAGACGCTCGAGCCACCAGAAACTCTGCTCATGTCTTCCCTTTGGTTAATTAGCTTTGGATGGAATTAAAACTTCATAAAGCTAGATTACCAAAGCAAAGCTGTGAGTGAGATCTACCTGACTGCAGATTCTCGTACATCAGAAGCCACCTGAGGAAGAGATCAGCTGGTTCTTGTACTGTCTTTGGTGATCTAGCTGTATGAGATATAAATCTCATAAAGTTTAGGTTACCAAAGCCAGTAAGAGGGCTACATACAAACAACGTCATTGTACTGTTCAGTGTTTGTTTTCTTCTGTTTTTTTTTTTTTTTTTTTTTTTGTTTGCTTCAAGCTGCTTTTGTATATTTACAATTAATTGTTATCAATGGATGAAAACTTCATTGACTTCTTGACTTCATAATTTATTTTAAAGATCTATGTTTACATTGCTAATATTGTAGTTTTAGGAATGACGTGATTTATGTTGTATTGTACAGCCATTAATCAAATGAATTATTATTATTGTTGGAAAAAAAGTTAACGTAATGTCATTAAGTTTGCTTGCTTTGTATAAATTTCAATGGTATAATCACAATGTGTTCCAATGGGTTGGATATTTTGATTGTTTATATTTTATCTCTGGGCTTTTATAGCTAGGCAAGCTCATGATAAATTAAAACTTGTAGACAACAGATATACACTTGAATTCTAAGGTATATCCAGTGAGGGCGGTGAAGGTTCTGCCCCCCCCCCCCCCCCCCATATACATGGGAGGTTCCTTTTCTAATGCCCCCAATTGAATTGCAGGATAGAGACCTACCATCCCAGAGCAGCATGCTAGATGTGTCCTTGCTTGAACTGACAATTGTTTGTTCAACAAAATGCTTAGTTGTTTGCTGTGATAATGCCGAGGTACAAATGTGACAATGTTGCCGTTCCAGCCGTGCGACTGATGGACGCGTCTCCCCGTCCCCTCAACAAGCGACTGTGCAGCGAGCTGGGCCCGGGCTGCTCTGAGGACGACATCAGCCGGCTGTGCCAGTCCCAGCCTGAACCCTTCGCACAAGAGTCCTCTCCCTCGGGCCTGTTCGAGGCTGGCGCCTTCTGCTTCTCCCAGCCTGCACAGCTGGAGGACTTGCTGCTGAGTTCGCAGCTGCACAGCACGCAGCCTTCCTGCAGTCAGGTGTGTTTCTTATCATTTTTCACTTGTAGCTTTACAAATATTAAATTTCACGCGAGGGGGGAAAGGCATTAACATTAATCGGAAAAATTAATTTAACCTTTAACCTTTATATGGTGTTAAATTATTAAATCAACTTGGTAGCAGAAAAATATCTTAACTCCATTAGTAAGCTGAAAAAAATATCCTAACTTCATTTTGCTGACCATGAGTTGGAATATATATTTTTTTTTCTGCTTACCAATGGAGTTAGGATATTTTTCCACTACCTCGTCGATATGCATCAAATGATAAATAATATATTTTATTTAATGTGTCTTTGTGAAAATTTGCAGACTTCGTACCAGAAGCTGGTTAAGCGGATGACAAGGTTCTTCGTTAAAACCAACCACGACGAGACGCTGAAGATCCTCACCGGGCTGCTGGAGAAGAGTGGCTACACCTACAAGCTGAACGCCATGGGGGACGTAAGTTCTTAGAAATATCAGTCAAATTGGTAGCTCGTGCATATTTTTACAAGTCCTCTCACAAAATTTTGAGCCCCCACACTGAGGTTACTTGTTTTTTCCAGCTGACGGTCACCACGGTGGACAAGAGGAAAATGCAACTGATATTCAAGGCCAACCTCATAGAAATGGATGGCAAGATTTTGATGAACTTCCGTCTCTCCAAAGGTTGTGGCCTGGACTTTAAGAGAATATTTGTTCAAATAAAGAACAGTTTGTCTGATATAATTCTGAAGGGACCTGTAATGTGGCCCATTGCCATAGCAACCAATTCTGTGCCATGATTGCTGCTCAAATAACTGACAAGCAGTCAAACATTTCGAAGGCTGCTGCACTTGATATATGTAATAATAATGTTCCTATAAATATTTAAATTTTTATATCTGAATAGTGTATATTTTGGTACTTGCTGTAAATGTTTTTAACTCTCAAATGAGATATATTTTTACTGTACATGTAATGTATTCTTTGTGATAAAGATGTATCATAAATAGTTTATAAATAAAAAGCTTCTATGTAACTAAAATTTTGTACTCGTGACTTAACACCATAATCTGCATAAGAATAAAAATAAGACTTTTATTTCAATCTTTCGATTACATAAGTAATATAGATCAAGTCAATTCAATTAATTTATCAGTCCGACGAAGCACACACAATGAACATGTATACATTTTATCCATAAGATGTTCATCTAAACAAAGTAAGGACATAAGATCATGTCATAACTAATTCAACCTACATAATTATATTATAAGCAATAAAATATTAAGAATTTACAACAACTTAATTTGCTGTTTATAGTGATCTGTAAACATTGCCACATCAGTTCCAAGAAATTCTTTTATATTGTAAAAAGCAGAGACCGGATGCAGATGAAAGATGCACACGGATGCACAAAAATGGACTTGCATCCCAGATGCACAGGGAAAAATGAATTTGCATCCGGATGCGCATCCGTGGATGCACGAAAATTAATTTGCATCTGAATGCACGAAAAAAACGCGTGCATCCGGTCCCTGGTAAAAAGGAAAGTTAATTAAGGGTAAGGTAACGCCACCAATGTTAAAAAAAATCCCTCTCACAAAAATTCTGAAAAAAATTTAAAATGTTCTCCTCTACACCCCCTATCAGTAGCTAAAATATCAGGTATACAAATACGATCTAGTTTTTGAGTTATGAATTTTTAAAGTTGACCAATTTAACATGGGAGTTTCATTTCTCCATGTTAAAGTAGTCAACTTTAAAAATTTATAACTCAAAAACTAGATCGTATTTGTATACCTGATATTTTAGGTACTGATAGAGAGTATAGAGGAGAACATTTTAAGGGTAAGGTAACGCCACCAATGTTAAAAAAAATCCCTCTCACAAAAATTCTGAAAAAAATTTAAAATGTTCTCCTCTACACCCCCTATCAGTAGCTAAAATATCAGGTATACAAATACGATCTAGTTTTTGAGTTATGAATTTTTAAAGTTGGCCAATTTAACATGGGAGTTTCATTTCTCCATGTTAAAGTAGTAAACTTTAAAATTTTATAACTCAAAAACTAGATCGTATTTGTATACCTGATATTTTAGGTACTGATAGGGGGTATAGAGGAGAACATTTTAAATTTTTTTCAGAATTTTTGTGAGAGGGATTTTTTTTAACATTGGTGGCGTTACCTTACCCTTAAATTTTTTTCAGAATTTTTGTGAGAGGGATTTTTTTTAACATTGGTGGCGTTACCTTACCCTTAATGATTTTTTTATAACCTTCCGAGCAACCAGACAATGTGATGAAGGGTTCATCTCCAAGTGATTATACAGAGCATGGAGGAAATACCATGAATACAGAGTAAGACAAAGAAAATGGGGCCCCTTTTTATACATGGGGAGGTTATGCCTGTCAACAAGTATCTTTCTGCTAGACCTAGTATAATGAGCATGAATGTCAGGTTATTTTAAACAGATGTGGATGTTTTATTACAAATACACAGGCTTCCACAATCAGCATGCAGACAGGGTACTGTTAAAACTCCTTTTTCATCCATGAACATTGGCTTACAAATATTTCTCTTTTCTGTGTAGTTTCTGTAGTTGGACTGCTGGGAAACAAGCATGAGACAAATATATAAATATTTTATACTCAAATAGAGTTTTGACCTCAATTTTTTTTATTGCAGAAATGGATAGAGGGTGCAAAGTTATGCCACCCTAACTTTTTTCAGATTTTTTTACAGCCCGGGAACTATTTTTAAAAAAATTCTTGAAAGTTCTTTTTGTGACGTCACGAGACGCCGCTCCTTAATTAAGAAAAAGATAGGACTTGTCGCCGCGTGACGTAACAAAAAGGACTTTCAATAATTTTTTAAAAATACTTCCCGGCCGGGCTCTAAAAAATCTGAAAAAAATCAGGGTGTCATAACTTTTCACCCTCTATCCATTTCTGCAATAAAAAAAATTGATGTCAATACTCCATTTAAGGAATGAGACTATTTAAATTTATGAAAGTTGCAGTGTTACCCCAAAAACGTGTTATTACTCTGATATTTCAATAACTAATATATTACAACTAAATATTTAATTTTGTCCACTTTCTCTTAAAATCATTGCAGTAATAGGCGACGTTGATGTAGATACTAACATTTTGGAACATAATATGTTAACGTCGCCTATTAATTGTCAGATGAAGAAATGGTGTTGTTTCTTTTTTTCTTCATTTTAGGTCCACATTAAAATTAAATTTTTACTTTCTTTAAATTAATCTTATTAAAAGAAAAGGATAGGAATAACCAGCAAGACCTTACCGATCGAAAGAGTCACAGCAGGTGGAAATTCTTGTGGTCACAGAGGTTCACTCGAAAGTTTTTACATTTTTTATGTACCGATCGAAAGAGTCACAGCAGGTGGAAATTCTTGTGGTCACAGAGGTTCACTCGAAAGTTTTTACATTTTTGATGTAAAAAATGTAAAAACTTTCGAGTGAACCTCTGTGACCACAAGAATTTCCACCTGCTGTGACTCTTTCGATCGGTAAGGCCTTGCTGGTTATTCCTATCCTTTTCTTTTAATAAGATTATCACAACCTAAATGGTTTATTTTCCTTAATTTGAATATTTCTTTAAATTAAATTTAAAAAAAATTATCTCGAATAATTGTCTTGAAATTTTTTCTATGGCTTTTAGGTATAAAAATCTGTCTCAAATATTTTTCAGAATTTTTGTAAATTTGCTAATCAAAATGGACTAAAAAATCAGCTGTCTCACCCTCCTTTAACTTATCTCAGATTTTCTGCAGCGTCTTAATATTATTATTACATATTTAATTTGTTTATTTAGGATCAAAGTTCTTTTTTTCCCTTAATTAATATAAAGAATGAATCTGAGTTGGTTGGGTTCTTGGAAATGCTGAACCCTTTGATTTTAAGGGTAAGGTAACGCCACCAATGTTAAAAAAAATCCCTCTCACAAAAATTCTGAAAAAAATTTAAAATGTTCTCCTCTATACCCCCTATCAGTACCTAAAATATCAGGTATACAAATACGATCTAGTTTTTGAGTTATAAAATTTTAAAGTTGACTACTTTAACATGGAGAAATGAAACTCCCATGTTAAATTGGTCAACTTTAAAAATTCATAACTCAAAAACTAGATCGTATTTGTATACCTGATATTTTAGCTACTGATAGGGGGTGTTGAGGAGAACATTCTAAAATTTTTTCAGAATTTTTGTGAGAGGGATTTTTTTTAACATTGGTGGCGTTACCTTACCCTTAATTGAACTTGCAGGTGACTTTTTAAAACAAAATGTAGCTGTGGTATTATTTTTTGAAGTCTTGACACTTTTGAGAAAATAGATGAGGTTGAAGTTTAACATATAGCCTTCTGTGGACAGAAATCTAGCACTTTGTTGCCTTTATTTTGCTCAAACCATAAGCAATCAAGTTCTAGAACACATTCCAATTTAATTTTAAATTTATGATTCCTTCTGACTATAAATCTAAAAAAAAAAAAAAAAAAAAAAACTTATGACTGTGTGACTATAGCTGAATTGAGGTTTAATGTTAAGCAGGCAGATGTTTTAACTAGGTGCAGAAAAGATGTGTAGTATTGGTGAGCAGTTCCCGGCATGCATTGTTGTCTTTCTCCTTCAGGTCAAACTCAATGAAAATATATTACAACCTTAATGGTTTATTTTCCTTTAATCATAAAAATATGTAGTATAAATATTGGGTGCGATTCACGAAGAAGTTAGCCAGGTTTCTAACCACGTTTAACTATAATATACCTAGCTGTTTTACTTGTTAAACCACCTAGTTAAACGTGGTTAGAAACCTGGCTAACTGCTTTCGTGAATCACACGCAATATATAAGCCCCAGCATGGTTACAAGATAACTCTTAAGGGTAAGGTAACGCCACCAATGTTAAAAAAAATCCCTCACACAAAAATTCTGAAAAAAATTTAAAATGTTCTCCTCTACATCCCCTATCAGTAGCTAAAATATCAGGTATACAAATACGATCTAGTTTTCGAGTCATGAATTTTTAAAGTTGACTACTTTAACATGGAGAAATGGAACTCCCATGTTAAATTAGTCAACTTTAAAAATTCATAACTCAAAAATTAGATCGTATTTGTACACCTGATATTTTAGCTACTGATAGGGGGTGTAGAGGAGAACATTTTAAATTTTTTTCAGAATTTTTGTGAGAGGGATTTTTTTTAACATTGGTGGCGTTATCTTACCCTTAATTACTGGAAAGGCTAAATATTGGCCTGGCCACACCCAAAAGGGTAAACCGGCGTCAAAAGGATATCAACTTCTTATACTAGTTATAGGAGACATTAATAATTGGTCATATATTTTACAATTACTACATTCATTTTATTATTATTATTTGCACAAAGTGTACATAGTTATTTGACTTCATATGGCACATCAGTAATGCTTTACTTATCCTAGTAACATGTACGTAAACAAAAATTTCAATTAAAAGTGGAAAATTAGAGTCCAGATATCTTATAAAAGTTAACATACTATGTTCCATATACTGAAATGAAATTGTACGTGATTGATTTTATGCATGATAATTCAAAATTCATTATGGAGTAAAAAAAAAAAACAAAACATGATAATCAGCAATGGAATGATAAGTATAAAAGATGATCAAAATGCAGAGGTACTCAAAAGTCCTGGGACGCAGCCTTGCTGCCTCCCTTTCCCGTGGTGCTGGTCTGGGTCTTCTTGGGTAGCAGCACGGCCTGGATGTTGGGCAGCACGCCTCCCTGGGCGATGGTCACACCGGACAGCAGCTTGTTCAGCTCCTCGTCGTTGCGAATGGCCAGCTGCAGGTGGCGGGGAATGATCCTGAAACAACCATCGTGGATTGAGAAATTGATTGGGCGATGTTTAATTAAAGAATAGGCTATTCACAAAACAAAACATTTAGGTTGATGTATAATTAAATATTAATATAATAAAGAAAATGATAGGTAATAATGTGATCAAAATTTTAAGCATGAGGTACACTTATTGCCTTAGAAAATTTCCCACTCGCAGTCTTGTTAATCATCATATCTTGTATTTTTCTTATGGGGCATGCTGATTAAGGGAAATTTTCCAATGCTGTGATTTTTTTTATATAAGGCTGAAACGCACCTCGACTTCTTGTTGTCCCGGGCTGCGTTGCCAGCCAACTCAAGCACCTCCGCGGCGAGGTACTCCATCACGGCAGCAAGGTACACGGGGGCGCCAGCTCCTATGCGCTCCCCATAGTTGCCCTTACGAAGGTGACGGTGGATACGACCCACCGGGAACTGCAAGCCAGCACGGCTGGAGCGGGACTTTGCCTTGGCCTTTGCTTTTCCTGAAAAAGAGGACGGAGCAATTTAAATAACATGGCCCGCAACAAAGCAAGCAGAAATTAATAAGTTAAAACTATTTTGATATGTATATTTGTTTGTTTAATTATGCTTAAAATTTGCTCGCGAGCTTTGCTATATTCCTGTGGACAGCGCCACCTGCTGAAAGTAAATGGTATTTGGTTACACCATGATGTATCGTTCAGAGGAACAACTGTCAGATATAAAAGTTTTGATTGATGCATATACTGTAAAATATATTGTATGCATAATATGGGTTTAGTTGATAACTAAGACTCTTTAGTCCTGACTACGCCTTTTATACAATAAAGTCCTTTTATTATTATTATTATTAAATACAGTATCAAAAAGGATGATAGAAACTATTTTAACGCCTGCAAATTAATAAGAAGTTAAATTCAAAGGTATTTGTTGTTTTAGGAATTTCAACTGGAATATTGATATAATTTGAATTTCATATAATATTTATAAAATATTCTGCAAAAATTATGGGCCCTCCATATATGCATACGCCGGCCTATAATATATATGCATAATAGTGGCCCGGCCAGAGTCAGACCCGCAACCTATGATAGAACATGTTAAAAATCGTTTGCTATCAAAAATTTGCCACTGCTGTTCCGTTTGGCCCTGTAAATAAGTATGTATGCATATGACATATGAATGACATGATGATACATACGACATGCAAGAAAAACACATGTCATATTATTTTGCAAAAATTATGAACAAGAATTATAAGTACATAACCATATTACCTCCTTTACCGCGTCCAGACATTTTTCTTGGAGAATTAGGCAGAAATTGTTACAGAATTCAGTAAGATTGACCAAAATGGACTCTTTTAGTGAACTGCTGATTCTTTCCCGGCAAAATATCCAGTGCCTCATTGCTAGCCAATCAGTGACAAGCTTCTTTGAAGAACGTTACATCACTGCTTCGAACGATTTAAACCAATCAAACGGTTCAAAACAAACTTTCACTTCTTGCGCTGGTTGCGCGCGCAGCTATAACAAGAGCGGCGTGAACCAAGGATTTTGTATGTATGGATAGGTTATCTCTATACCAATAGCATTAGAGCTACTGAGGCAAATCTCCAACGTAAGATGGCGACCGAGCGCAACCATCTGCATTGTAAATTGTATGGAAGACATTGGAAGTTCCCCAACGTAAGATGGCAGACATCCCATTGGTTACTGTTGTAACCGCCACCCAATTCCTCCTCACGACTGTGCCTCACCGACGGCAGCACCATCACCTATCCATACATACAAAATCCTTGGCGTGAACTCGTGAACAGCTGATGCAATGGCACCGGGCCGCACCGGATTGAAAATATTTGCCGCGTTGGACATTTTTGTAAATTTGGAGTGATTTGTGTAATTAAATACATAATTATAATCAACGTTACTCTATAAAATGATTACTCCAATTCTTATCAATGCTGCAATGTCGGCATTTGCTTTTATATGTACTCTAAGATTGATTCCAAGCTTAAAAGACATGTTCATTAAAGCAAATTTATTTGGCTACGATCTTAACAAGCAGAAGAGGGAAAAAGTGTAAGCATAATTATGTATTTAAGTGTTCCTATGAATTTCAGTGGCATGAGGTATAAAGCATGAATACACACCTAGGGACGGATTGTATGCTAGCTGCGTAACATAATTATGCATACAGTAAATACACATAATATGATACTACGTAGGGAGTCCAGATGGAGCCTTCAGACTCCCCTAGCTGCATGATAAACAACAATAATTGTTCAATGCACTGTATGCATACTGCACAGATGACGAGTCAACCACCTTTTCCAACAACTCATTGCCATGAGGCAGATAGCAGCGAGTAAATTTGAATGGTGAGAGGTGTCACGTTTCAGCCAGGTACTGTATGTGGTCACTTTTGATAGTCAGTACCATCAGCGTAGATTTTTCTTGTCTCCACGAAGCAAATTGTATTTGGTACCGCCCTGACTTGCCATTTAAATAACATGGTGGCCACTTTTGGAACTTCCGGTTCGGGCGTTAAGACGGATCGACTCAGGGGCTGATTAATATCATAGACCTTGTGACATGTGGCACATGCCAGTTGCCCCCCAAAGTACCATGGTACCAAGCAGGCTGGAATATTGCAGAAACAGTACAAAAGTAAGTTTCTATCATCACTGTCTAGATTAGCAGTGGGGAAATCCAAGAAAGAAACCTAATTTACTATTGTGTGTTTTTCTTTTAAGTTTATTTATTTATTATATATCTCTTTCATGGGCAATACAGAATGCAATATACATATTACAAATAATATATAAAGTCAAACGTTAATAAAATGACCATGGGGCAAATGAAAAAGATTGCCGAGCAGTCCATTCACAAATTGTGTTCATTCACCCAATGAATTTAAACAAAACAAAATTAACATAATTAACATTACATATTACATAAATAACACAAGTCAACAATAGAAATTACATAATGGCAGAGAGAGGTAGAATATTAAATATCCTAGCTGCTCGCAGATAAAAGGAATTTGCAAATGCATCACTATTTGGCTTTGGGAACACAAAAGAATAAGGATTATCTCTCCCCCTCAACCTGTACCACACCTCTAACCTTCCAATTTCAACAGGACTCAGATCAATTTTACCACTAAAGCAATTCTTTAGCAATAGATTTGAACAATTCCCCCATTGATGGAAGATTGACGAGCGTCAAGCGTTCCATATGATTTAATTTTTTATCCTTAATAATCTTTCTAGTAGCCATGTTTTGAATTCTATTGAATTTTGAAAATTTGGGTTTTACACTAGCTGGAATGTGATACATAATTGAATTGTAGTCGTATGGAGTGACAAGTAGAGAAGGGGGAGGAAACCCTAAAGAAACAGCGACCTGAAAATCTAGGTAAGACTGGAGAAACTGTTTACATTTCTTTTATACCTCGTGACAACAGGTCTTACCCAAATCTACCCTTGGTAATGTCCAGCATGGTGGCTAAAAGAAGAAGTGAATGAAAAATAATTAAAAGAAAGTGTTTTCTTTTGACAGGCCCGAAGCACTTGGAGTCGTCACAGGCTGCACTTTCCTGATAGTGCTGTTTCTTTTCATCCCCGTGCCCTTTGGGCGCTACATCCTGGAAAAACACGATTTTCCACATGATGAGGTGAGGATTGCTTTCGAAGAAATGGACAGCACACACTTTGCTTTAGTGAAAACCACTTGCCTTTCTTTCCCTTCTCATTTATGTCCTGTATTTTCAACAGTTACTGGGTTATGCACTTTTTTTTTCTTTTTTTTTTACAAGGATACATTAGATTGCCTCTAATATTGTTCATTATTAGAATGTCTTCTTTTCTTATGCCCATGTTTTGGCTTTTAAACCATTTTACTGCTAGGTAGCAAATAGAGACAAGATTCTCTTCTCTCTTCATGTTGCCAGGCAACGAGTCAAGTTCCGTTGATATTGCAGAGCTTCTGAAGAAATGCCCTCTGTCTTGAGGTTCCATATGTCCTCATGTCCAGTTTGTGGAGCTGGTTGCGGCGCTGCTGTCAATCTGCTGCATGCTGCTGCTCGGCTTTGCTGACGACGTGCTGGACCTGCGCTGGCGACACAAGCTGCTGCTACCGACCATTGCGTCGCTGCCCCTCCTCGTCGTCTACTACGTCAACTTCAACTCAACGACCGTCGTCGTGCCACGCCCTCTCAGACCGTGGTTTGGATTTGCAGTCAACGTTGGTGAGTATCAACTTGGCAACGATTCATTAAATTGCTACGAATTACTTGCTCACATGATTTCAAGCAAAATCTTTATATTTTTAAACTAAAGAGTAAATTTTCATCAAATATTTTTAGTGTTTCTTTTCTTTTTCTTTTCTTAGTGCATACATGCAAACTGTACAGATATGAGAGTATAAAAAAATTGGAGCACATTGGTAAGAATCTTACCAATATATTCCAATTTATACTCTCATATCTGTACAAAAGATTCAAAATTAACCGCAAAGATTGAGTCTCAAAAACACACAGTATTTGCAAGTACTGAACGTTTCTTCTCTATTGATTAAAAAATAGCTGTACAAATTTACTCTCCATGAAAATTAAATAATTATTAATTAATTAATTAATTAATTAATTAATTAATTAATTAATTAATTAATTAATTAATTAATTAAAGATGAATTTAAAGGAAAACTCTTATAATAAATATAATATGTATTTCTTAACTAAAAACTATTGATAGCATTTGCTGTTGCAAAACAGTGGACATACATAACCAGTGTAATACAGTACATATATTATGTTGATTGCCGCAAAATCCAGTCAATCTTTGAACAATGTTGACTAGGGTTCCTGTACTACATCTACATGGGCATGCTGGCCGTGTTCTGCACCAACGCCATCAACATCCTGGCTGGCATCAACGGGCTCGAGGTTGGCCAGTCGGTGGTGATCGCCGCCTCCATCGCGGTGTTCAACCTGGTGGAACTGCGCGGGGAACTGTGGGAGGCCCACGAGTTCTCACTGTTCTTCATGTTGCCGTACCTGGCCACTTCCCTGGCCCTGCTCAAGTACAACTGGTGAGTCATCATTAAAAATTTGCTGTGTTGGTCCAATTGATGATTCTGGGGTCCATAGTTTGAAATATCTTTTGATATCATCAATGAAATTGACTGACGGCACAATATATTTTCATTAATTGTGTTGCTTCCAACTCCGTGACATCATGACTTACTTAAATTTAATATTCTAAATTAACAGCATAATATTGCTTTCAAAACCTAAATAAATTAAAATAAATTACCAAATGGAGTATCGACCTCAAATTTTTTTTTATTGCAGAAATGGATAGAGGGTGCAAAGTTATGCTACCCTGATTTTTTTTTCAGATTTTTTAGAGCCTGAGAATTATTTTTAAAAAATTATTGAAAGCTCTTATTATTTTTCTTTTTTTTTTTACGTCACGAGACGCCCCTCCTTAAGAAAAAGATAGGACTTGCCGCCGCGTGACGTCACAAAAAGGACTTTCAATAATTTTTTAAAAATACTTCCCGGTCTCTAAAAAATCTGAAAAAAATCAGGGTAGCATAACTTTGCACGCTCTATCCATTTCTGCAATAAAAAAAAAAAAAAAATGAGGTCGATACTCCATTATTGTCATTTGTTATCCAAATTGCAAATATTAGGACCCCAAGTCAGTTGCATATGGATCCACTTTTAAATTAGGGGTAGAGAGCGTTTAGCATAAATCAAATTATATTTACTGCCTTTTCAGGCCTTAAATTAAGTCATAAATTATATTCTGTACATGCAGGTTGTGATAATTCTTTTCACTGTACCTAAAGGAATCTACAAAAGGTTTAAAAATGTCACATATATATCGGCTCCATCCATAGAATCCTATAACTTGCTTTTTTTTTTTTTATTTATTTATTTTTTTTTTTATTGGAGTATTGACTTCAAAAAACACTAAATTCCATGTATTTTCTTTATTAATTCAGTAGCTGGTAGTGTTATTCAAAGACCAAATTCAAATAAGAAATACAATAAACACAATGAAGTTAGGCATGAAACTTTCAAGAAAAACTGTAGACCTGATTTATTATTCTCTCGTGTGAGGCTCTCAATGTTTTTATTGAGATGGTTGACCATGTGGCATACGTCACAGAGTCAATATCTCGAAACAGGGAAGAGATGAATTATATCTACATCTTTCGTTGAAAGTTTTATGCTTCTTTAAGATGAAACTTAAAATTTGTACAGGAAGAAACATGACAGACGCTGTTTTGTATTGCGACGACCAATAATATAAACTCTGATTTATTTTAAGTAATGCAATTTTTTAGAATGATTTTGCTCTGTTTTTTTTTTTTTTTTTTTAATAATTTTTATTTTTTTTTTTATTTTTTTTTAAACCATAATTTTTCTTAAACTGAAATACATGTATTAAGAATGTATAGAGAGCATTCTCCAAAACGGTAATTATTACAAAAAATATAGCACATAGTACATGATTTAGTATAAATAAGGAACATACTATAGAAGCAAAAAGGAAAAATAGAGACAGAAGGAGAAAGAAGAGATTAAAAAAATTCATTTATGGATTAAATTACAATGGGGTACTGACCTGTATTTGAGCTAGCAATACTAGTAAAAAGTACTGTGAATTCTATGAAGTACGAACCCTATTAGAGCATTCTATGACAATTTGCTGATTTTATATGAATTTCTATTTTTTTTTTTTTTTTTTTTTTTTTTTATCACGTCACAACATTGCTTCTTAAATGGGAAAATGCCTCAGTTAACATTGCTAAAATGAAAAGTTATTGAGGTAGGAATTTGAAACCTTTATTATCGTGATTCTAACACCTAAAAACCTTGCAAATGAAGTTTGGGTTACATTTCAATATTATTAAGTATGGGATTTGGCAATGTTAACTGATCTATTTTTCCATTTAAGATTCAATGTTGTGACATCATTTTTGAGAGGTTTTAAAAATTCATATTAAATCAGGAAATTGTCGTAGAATGTATGTTGACTTGTCTTTATGTAAGATGAATAAATTTTGAATTTTGAATGCTGTAATAGGGCTCGTTCTTCATAAAATTCTTGAGCCTTTTGAAATGTTTAAAAAAAACTTTAATTTTTGTTTGTTTGTTTGTTTTTTTGGTCAGTAGCCCATTGTCTTGAACATAAATTCACAAGCAGTAACAATACATGTATCATATAAAGGGCACCCCCTCCACACACAAACAAACACTGTGGATTAACTTAACTGTGCTTCTTCTGCACCATATACTGTAGTGTAATATTCCTTACGAAACTCCATCACATGCATCTTCGTTGCTATCTTGCACGAAACAAGAAAATCTTTATCATACATATTGACTTAATCAGTCTACAGTTATTTGTATAGTTTACAAATTGAGTTTTATTAATTACATTGTTGTTGTTTTTCAATTCAGTAAAATCACAGATTTTATTACATAACATTTTGCATGTAGCCTCTCAGTCCATTAAAATGTATAGATTGCCATCAGTGCTGTGTTTTGAGCATAAGAATACAATGTAAATGCTTATGCTCTGTATCACAACAAATTAAAGAAAACTCTATCACAGCAAGTCCTGCAGTTTATATTACCAGTTGTAAATTTGATTTATTATCAATAATTGATCAATAGTCTATTCGTGCATAAATATTTTGTAAAAGATAATCGTACTTCAAAGAATTATTAAGAACACAATTTGGGGCGTAGTAAATGTCCCTCGAAGGGCGTAGTAATTGCGTTTTACCGTCCACCCACAGTCCATTACCAATAAGCTCTTCGATGTATGATGTGTCTATCGTTTTCCCCGAAACTTCCCAGTCTGTTGGCTTGACAACCTTCAGAGTTGCAATTATTTCTTGAGGGGACTGCAAGCACCAGCTGCACTGCCAGCCTCCGAAGTGATTTAGATCTCCTATCGTCAATACATTTTGATCCTTAGATACAATTTTACTGATGTCGTCCATGTACTGCCTTGCTAGTAACCCTGCAGTGCAAGCAGTACCACCTAGAATTGTTCTTTTAGGATGTTGCCAGAAAAATCCATACACCGACCATCTTAACCGAAAAGAAATAGGTTCGGGCCAGCCATCATACAGTTTAAAAAATAATAATGCTTTTGAATTAGGAATTTGATCATCTGCCATAAAGACTAGCAAATCGTCATGCTTCAAGTCTGGTATTAATTGTCTGGTTTCATGCCATGATCTGCCTTGATTCACGAGTAATATTTTATTTTTTATATCGTTATGTATGGAGAATGTCCGTGACACCTCATCCACAATAAAAAAGTCCACCACTGTGGCTAACTCTTGTACAAGTACTTCTGCCAGGGCAGACCCAGTTCGAGATATAACACAGCACACAATTCTGCGAGGACGCTCTCTCCGACGAGGAGATTCTTTGTGTCTCGCCGCAATGAACGCCCGCCAGATCACCTCCGGCAAGCCACAGTCCGGTCCGTGCCAGCCGGCGTTGCACTGGCATTTAGTGAAGCGACGAGAGAATCGCACATCGGTGCCCGGCAAGAAACATTTGCTTAAGTTGAAAAGTCCGAAATATTTTCTTCTGTCTAACTGAAGTTTCGATAAATGCACAGGAGCAGAAGCATACAACACTTCATTATTAGAATGTTGATTGCTTGCTATTGGTGGTTGGTGTATGAAGCTTATAGCTGACCACGTTTGAATGTGTGCTGGTTTTCGGGTCAGCGGCGCTGTCACTAGGATGTAGTAGAAGGTGAAGACGATTTGTGCCACCAGCAGGACTGACAGAGCGTAGCACCGACGCATTGTGGTCACGCCATGCCTGGACAAAGAGAGATAGACTTCTTAACCTCTTCTGCATATCACTGTTGTAATTTTTTTACAAGTGAGGCATGTTTTAATTTAAAGTAGAGTGAGCGATTTAATTTTTTTGGATATTTTATTTTCTAAAAATAGTTTAAACTCGCCCTCTATTGAGAAATGAAAACCAAAAAAATCCATCTCAAATAGCTTCACCACAAAAAATTTCCAAAGTTGGTGTTTCGGAGGCCTTTATGGAACAGAAAGCAGCTTTTTACTCCAACTTCGTCTGAACTATGGTACTAATTAAAAAATACGTACGTAATCTATGATGAATTCTTTAATGGATTTTCAATTTTTTTTTTTTTTTTTTTTACGGAGCCCGGAAAAAAAATCTTGAAAATCCTTATGGGAATTAACCCGCAAAAATTTCAATATTTTTTTTCGAAAAAACGGCTCCGTAAAAAAAAATTTATTTGAAAATCCATTAAAGCATTCATCATAGATTACATACGTATTTTTTAATTGGTACGATAGTTCAGACGAAGTTGGAGTAAAAAGCTGTTTTCTGTTCCATAAGGTTTCATGTTAAAGGCCTCCGAAACACCAACTTTGGGAATTTTTTGTGGTGAAGCTATTTGAGATGAATTTTTTTGGTTTTCATTTCTTAATAGAAGGCAGGTTAAACTATTTTTAGAAAATAAAATTTTCCTAAAAATGAAATCGCTCACTCTACTTTAAAGGGACGTGTTGTCGAGCCAAGTATTTATTATAATATTAGTAAATCTGGAAAAATCTATTCAGCATGGTTACTTAATTATGACGATCAAAATATAGTTATGAATTTTATAGACATCCTCGATTATTAAATATGTTGATTGAATTACTGAAATCCTCATCAATGCTATTATTATTGGCTTATTAATCGACGTACGCAGAAAATATGAGCAGCCCCACCCATTTTTCATGCAGAATTTTAATTTAAAAGCGCGTGTGATTTTGGTATAACATGTACACGCTATCGTAAGAAGGACGCTAATTTCGCCGATGTAACGACAGAATCGGCATACGTACTTGCAGTCCAAGTGTGCAGCAGGTATCCTCCGAGTTTGTTTGCTTTGCTGCAAGACGGCCGGGCACGGGGAGGGGCGAACAGCTGACTCCAAGGTCATGCGCCCGGCGATCGATCGACCACACCCACATGTTGTCGAATCAATCGCTGTAATGAAGCAATTTAATGTTCAAACAACTTTGTTCAATAAAATTTTTCTCCGTTCAATTCAATAAGGATTTTATTAGAAAAATCTGTTTTTTCATAAATTATGACTCTAATTATAGCCAAAATAAAATTATTTTAGTTCAGTTTAAAAGGTTTTTATTGTATTAAAATTCAGAGTAGTCGTGTGCTGGCAAATTAAGCAGCCCTCCACGCTTGTCCGCTGAGAAAGTTGCATACTACCTAGGGGCAAACGTGACATAATTGATCATGTGGTATTTAATTATTTATTGATTTATAATTATATACTTAACTTTCCACTTGTTATAAATTTTAATAACATGTTATTAAATTTTGTAACATGTGGAAAATTAAGTATATAATTATAAATAAATAAATAAATAAATAAATAAATAAATAAATAAATAAATAAATAAATAAATAAATAATTCAGTTAATTGTAAGCCGACACGAAATACTAAAAAAAACCTAAGCGTGACGAAGGTACGAATATATTATAGTTATATTATATATTATATATTATACTTATTAGCGATTGCAAAGAGTAATGAGGAAAACAACATAACAATGAGGAATTATTTATTTACGCGAATTTACAGTTACGTAAATAAAAATAAAGTATCACGTGTGTAAAAAAACACAGCTCAGTACGAAATATAATTAATTACAAATATTGACAATAATTATAATAAAACAAGGAACTATTTGGAGATGTACTGTTTAGAAATTAATATTGTTCCAAACCTGACCAGCCCTTCAGGATTTTTGCAGAGCTATCAACTGAAATTATTTCCAGTGTCCTTACTTTGCCATCACCTTTGATATTGCAAACACTGTACTCGTAAATTATAATTTCCGTATTTATAGTACATATATATTTTTTAATTACTGGTACATAATTGTAAACAACAATTCACATATTGCAAAGAAGCAAGTACCCCAGAATTGCTCGTGAGTCAAAATAAGCTCCCATTTTATTTTTAGAAAACTTTCCCTTTTTTTGGAGGGTGCACAAATAAGTAATCATTGTGAATTGTGATAGTGTCTGGCTATCACTGAACGTGTGTATTTTACAACTCGTCGCCTCAGAATGCAAGTCGCGTAAGTACAACAAAATTTGATGCAACTTTGAACCTTATCTCAATATAACTTAAAGCTCAAAGTCCCATCAAATTTTTTTGTACTTATGCGACTTGCCTTCTAAGGCGATGATTAGTGTCAAAATTCAAAAATGCGTTATACTTTTTTTAAATTTGACTTTAACGTGAGTTTCTCTATCTTGATTTTAAATTTTCAGTTCCACCTCCTGTAGCATCGTAACAACGGCGCTTTTTACAATTTTCTTGGGTCACCTTCAAGTTGGTTCTACCCCGAGCTAAATTTTGGGGTCGCCTAAAGAGGCAAATCAAACGCGGACAGGCTGCACTTATGAAATTTAGTACGTGCAGCAGGAGGGAAGATTGAAGTCTTCTTCTCTTGCTGTCTCTCCCCTGGGCAGGGGGTGTTGATGCTGCTTGCTTTTTAACAGAGATGTGAGCACTCCATCTCTATTTTATTTAACTCGAGGAGGTGAGGATCTTTAGAGTAATAGTGTTTTTTTTTATTCAATAGTAACACGTTTAAATTTGTGAGAAAAAGGTAAGTGGAGAGTTGTAAATATAACGTCGCCTCTAAACATGGACATTTCGAATCTGTAGAATGAAAATTCATACATCAATTTATGATAGTGAAACACTGAACTATATATATTGAAAGTTTTTTAGAGTAAAGCTTGTATGATACATTTCAGTAAATTTCATTGTCTGGTTAATTTTTAACTCTAAAAAATGAAACGTCACAGTAAAAAAAGACAAAATTTTTTGACAAAATGTTTATTCTTGAAAGACCTCCACTTTCGAACAACTTGATGATATATAATTATTTTCTAGAACATATCAGTTACAATCATAAAATAAACGTTTTATGTGAAATAAAAAAGGAAAATTACTAACTAGGAATACACCATGCAACATTATTCTTAAAAAAAGTTTTAGGGTGTTTAAAAGTTCCAGGAAAAAAAAAAGTGGTTATGTTAACCAAGAATGATTTTAATGCCTCGTCTCCTCCAACAGTCAAGTTTATTATTAAATTTTATTTCAATTTAGTTACTTAAATAAATTAATTTTAACTCATTTTAACAGTTTTTAATTAATTTTGTATTTTTAGCTTGTCCTATGAAATCTATGTGCACAGTTGTGTTTAATATAAAACATTCAGGGCTATTTTCAAATAATTTAGAATGGAATTTAGCTTAGAAATATTTAGTGCTAAAATTTTGTAGGCTAAAATGTATGCACTTTTTAAACTGACCAGATTTAGTTATAAACTGAAATTTGTGAGAGAGTTTAGCTGAAAGTAGCAATATAATTTCGTCATTATACTCCTGGCTAACAACAACGCACGTCAGATGACAAAATATCTCGGCAGCTCAGTCAATTTGGTTGCAGGTACCCGTCGCGAGTGTTTGTGGGGGACACTTTCTGCTACTTCTCCGGCATGACATTTGCCGTGGTGGGCATTCTGGGCCACTTCAGCAAGACCATGCTGCTGTTCTTCCTTCCCCAGGTATTCAACTTCCTGTACTCCCTGCCACAGCTCTTCCGACTGCTGCCCTGCCCGCGCCACCGCATGCCCAGGTGAGACTGCAGCGTCATAACGTAGAGACGTACCAGGTTGTAAATATTTGGGACCCCAGCATTCACGATTGTTGATTGATTTGCAGCGTCATAACATAGAACCGTACCAGGTTGTAAATATTTGGGACCCCAGCATTCACGATTGTTGATTGATTTGCAGCGTCATAACATAGAACCGTACCAGGTTGTAAATATTTGGGACCCCAGCATTCACGATTCTTGATTGATTTGCAGCGTCATAACATAGAACCGTACCAGGTTGTAAAGCCGGTATTACATGTTACAATTTTTTTTAATTATTGCCTTCAATTTTTCCTTACAAGAAAATGTAAAAGTCATTGGTATGAAAATTAAGTTCTCTTGTAAAGATATATTATATGAAAAATTGTATCGTATAATACAGGCAATTTGGGACCTTCAAGAAATTTTACAGATTTGCTGGATCATAACAATAATTTTATTATTTGTGTTTTCTGTAATTCATATTATGTTTGTGTTATAATCTATATACTGTATATATATCTATTTCTTTAAAATGATGTACATATACACTATTTGTGTTTATTAAAAGACTTAATATAATAATTTCAAGCCACCAAATTGCAGAGACTTAGGAAAAGCTAAGAGCAGCCAAGAGAAGTAAATTAATATTAAAAACCTGTAAAAATTTGTAGCAAACATGAGGAAACGGAAAATGATGTTGATATATATATTTTTTTTTTCCTTAATTTTATTAACTTTGTAGTTATAGAACGTTGTATGTTGAATCTTGCAAGGTTATTGGCATTACAAGAGCTTCACAATAAATCATCCATATTTTTCAGCATGCACAATATTTCTGAACTGTCTGTATAAACTTGACAATGTCTTGTGTCTGATGTTTTTGAAACTATCTGCATGAATTTTTGTTTTATTTTCTTTATTCAGAAAAAAATATACATGTACATAGAATATTACAATACACCCCAAGAGTTTGGAAAACTCGTAAACTTGGCAACATGTTGTCTGCAGACTGAACCAGGAGACTGGCTTGCTGGAGATGAGCGTGACGAGACTCAAACGTGCGGACCTTCATCCGCTGGGCCGACTGAGCCTGTGGCTGCTGCGGCTGCTGAGACTGGTGCATGTGCACGAAGAAGAGGAGATGCTGGAGGTCAACAACCTGACCCTGATCAACCTGGCGCTGCTGTGGGGCGGACCAACCCACGAGGAGACCCTCACCTCCAGACTGTTGCTGCTGCAGGTACTCATGATAATGGAGCATCGACCTCAAAATTTGTTACTGCAGAAGTGGATATGCTACTCTGATTTTTTTAGAATCCGGGAACTGTTTTTCAAAAATTATTGAAAGTACCGAGAAAACGACGCCTCTACATGCCTCTCTTAATAAAATGATAGGACCTAAAAAGGGCGGCCCGACCTCAGCAAAACTTTTTAGCAATACTTTCTGAGCTCTAAAAAATCAGAGTGATTTTACTCTGCACCCTCCATCCATTTTTGCAATAAAAAATTTCGAGGTCAATATTCTATTTCAATGTGAAGGTTTTCGAAGAATATTTTTTTACCTTTGTCAATTTTTTCTCAACACAAATAATTGTTTAATTATTCCTTAATTTTATTTAATTACTTTTTGTCTGAAAACAAATATTTGTTGAAAAAATTTCATTTAGGGTTGCCTGCTGTATCAAAATAACAAATTGAGTCTTTTTTGTAGTTAAACTGTATGTATTATTAAACATTATACACATATTTTGTATTAAACTTTACGTAGTTGATTGTATTGCAAATGTATAAATATGTATGTAATATGTATTATATATGTATTTATTCCTAAGCCAAATATCAGTGATATCAGGGATGTAATGTTGGAGGTCCTGGTATCTCCAAAATAGCTGCATATTGATGAAGTATGATATTTGACTTAGGACTAAAAAAAAACGTAGTCTATGAGTATGGTAAATGTGAGACTATGTTGAATTTATCTGATAGGTACTGTGAAAAGTTGACAAATGCTCCATTTTGTTATTTGGTGGGTACGTGCTATGTATTGACAACTGCTCTCTTGTGTTTCAGGTCTTCGGCACTTCGCTGGCATTCTGCATCCGCTACCCTCTTGCCTCACTTTTCTACGACGTCTGATCTTTTCTGACGAGCTCACTCTCAAGAGACAAATGTACATTTCAACTTTTTATATTTCATAGATAGAAAGATGTTATATGTTTGTACCATTTCTTGTATGTATTGCTTTTGAGTTGCTTTATAATGTATATTTTGTTGTGAAAATATTTTTGTTGAATAATTTATAAGTATAGACCAAAGATCTGAACTATTTCTAGCATTCCTAGCTTGCCTAGAAATATTTGAACTTTTTTTTTTATTCTTTTTTTTTTATTATTATACTATTATTTAATATTTTATATTCATTAATTTGAAAAAAGGATTTTGAGCAGTGTTAAACATATTATTGTATTGCCTGTATTAATTTCAATGTACCACTTAATTAAACTGTGAGCTTACTTAATGTTGTGATGCCTACCAATATAATGTGTGCTATTTTGGGAAATGAAATATGTCCAATCAAGTTAAAAACGTTCAATGAATAATCACTAGATTCGCAATTCAGAATTTAATAATGAACAGAGCATCCGTGTGTAATTTTACACATGAAATGGACTGAGGTAAACTTGGTTAACATTTTAAAAATAATTTTTGTTATAGCGTTTTGGACTCTTCTGAATATGACGTTGCTCATTTAAGATGTGTGCTATGTATGATAACTATTACATAGTTTTGATAACGCCCATTTGCTGCAGCAAATATTGTAGTTTCGATCACTGTTGTTTAAATTGAAGCATCTAAATGTTATTGTTGCATTTTTTTACTGTATGGACTGCTGTTTTTATAACAATAAATTTCTTAAAATTTATATTTCAATATTAATATTTATAACCCTGTATTTTTAATTTTAGTTTAATATACAACAATAATCAAGAAGTTTTGAACACCTGTATTTAGCTTGTATAATATGTTAATCAGTATAGTCGGCATAGAGAAAGTATAATTAAATTTTCTTACAACGCAAAAGGCTTTTAAAGGTGTACAAAAGTGAATACTTTTTTTACATGTTCGGGCAGCTATGAATTATTCTAATATATATATATAATATATATATCCTGGCCTCTGTGGCACAATACTTACGTATGATGCCTAGTTATTTTACAATTAATTATTTAGTTTGAAAAGTGAGTTTGAAAACCGTTGGTTAATTGATTCAAGCATGCCCTAGAGTAAAAAGGATGGAGTTTATTTTGGCATGCCCGCGGCCGCAGCAGTCTGTGATACGACAAGAATGGGGCGGGTGGAGGTTCCCCCGATTCGCGGGAGATTCTCGTCGTATTATAGCGGCTACTCTGCTGGAGCGCACTGACTTGAATCAACCAACGGTTATCAAACTCACTTTTCAAACTAAATAATGAATTGTAAAATAACTAGGCATTATACTAAAATATTGAGCCACAGGGGGGGGGGGGATATCAGAATAATTCGAAGCTGCCTGAACATGTAAAAAAATTATTCACTTTTTGGTACGAACACCTTTAATTTGCTATGAGAACTCGCATATAATTTGTGGTATGCCTACATAATATATTATATAAGCTAGTCTTTTATTAAACACAAAATTTAAGTATGTATATATATATATTATACATATATATAATATTAGATATATGAAATACACAACATTATATACAATAATAATATAATAGAACACATTGCAATAAAATATTTACATTAATATATTATAATTCTGAAGAGTAATAATAATGGTAATTGTAAATATTATAATAAAATTAATAAACAAGTTTATATATATATATATATATATATATATATATATATATATATATATATATATATATATATATATATATATATATATATATATATATATATATATATATATATATATATATATATATATATATATTATTTAATATAATTATAAATTATAACATTTTAAATTTAGTGCTATATATTTTATGTAGTTTGGACTGTTCCTGACATCTAATGAGTAAAATTAGAAACTTTCAGACCAATATGCTTGGTGCTGCCATCTAGGATAAGAATTTAGGATTCTTAGGACGTCATAGTCGGCATGCATCAAAGCTCCCTATATATATAGAAGCTATGCAGTCTAAATATGCAGATCTGAGTTGTTTCTGTACAAATTTCAACTAGGCAAAGTAGTTGCACTTTTTGCCACCGCAGCGCTAGTGTTAAGACAAATCGGAAGTCAATAATCGAACGTCACCCTAGAACCCCGCAATGTTATTTTTAAATTTTCGCGCCCACGGTGACGTTCGATTATTAACTTCCGAGTCGTTCTGATTTCCGGTTTGTCTTAACACTAGCGCTGCGTGGCCAAAGCAAGAACTACAAGCTACTATAGAACTTCAATATAGGGATATGCATAGCTGCCTATAGATAGAGGCAGCTTTGGTCGGCATAAACCCGCCAAAAGTGTTGTGTGCATGTGAACACGTGCTATGAATTTTATCTGTGATTTTTGTGGATTTACATGCGATTTAGTCTTGAAATCATTATAAAGACATTATTAAATCAATCATGAGACTTGTTTTGTCTGATGTAGTGACAAATTTCATATTTTAATTAATTAATAAATGATTTTTATAAATTTACTCGTTTTAATTTTTCACTCGCATATTATATGACGACAGCTCAAAATTTCGATCTGATCGCATCAGGGTCGGCCGTGTGCCGTGTGTGTATTTGTGACTGAATTATGCATAATATACTAATTATAAGTGACGTTTGAAGCTTTAATTGTTCTGCTTGTAATTAAGAAGCTATAAAAAGGTAAGGTTAAAACAACGAGGCAGGCCGAGGACTTCAAGTAGTAAGTACACAACTTTATTTTAATTTCGCGATTTCGCCATGCATGCAATCAATTCTATAGAATTAATAAATGTTTTGCTGTGCGTGCATATATATATATGCATGATCGATCTTTTCGACGATCAAAAAAGGGCCGGATAAATGCGCGTAGAATTTTCAATCTTTGCAATATATATATCCGTTTGTTAATTTTTTTTTTAATTATTGAGGTTGAGCGTGCATGGCGCAGTGCATTGACCGGTTCTCGTTAGATCACCGAAGTCAGGCTACGTCGAGCGTGGTTAGTACTTGGATGAGTGACCATTTCAAGTAAAAAATACGCTGCTCCCTTCCTCTGGGGTAAATTCATCTCGCTTTCCACCCAGTGCAGTGATCGATGCACTTGTGTGTGGTTCCCCAGGCTTTGGACATCGCTTTGGTCCATTGAGAAAAAGTAGAGGTGTCCTGACTGAGGTTTTCCACGGTTCCCTCAGTCTCACCTCAGCGAATAATGCTGGGACGCGTAGCATGCAGGCCGTGGCCACTATCCGTTCCCTACCTTATCCCTACCCAGTACCCCGCTGCGAGCTGTAAGCTCTTAGGGATGTATATCCTTGTTAAATATATATATATATATATATTATGAATTTGCTAATGCGTTTATAAAATATATTTAAGGATAAATATCCATAGTTTGATTTATATAAGGTATTATATTGCATATAATATATATTTATCGTTAATTTAACTTGATAAACTCGAACCAAGATGAATATATCAGCTTAATTAGAATAATACTTAATTTAAAGAATATAGAAATAATAAAAATAACATATATAGGATTATTATAGTAGAATTTAGGGAGTCCTTATAATGCCTCATATAATAATTGATGGGAAACATCCAGTCTATATAATAATAATAATAATAATTTTTATTCGAACATAAAGGTTGTACAAGACAACATTAAATTGATCACGTCAGAAACATAGCATACACTAAAACAACTATACAGCACATAATATATATCCATTGATAATGGTCGATCAATGCTACAAAATCACAAGAAAACGAAATAAATAAGGTTATCTAAAACTGCAAAAAATTATTATTTACAAAAAACATCTTAATAGAATATCTTAATAGAATAAAATTCCTTAATGTTATATAATTAATACTAATTTCAGTTTTGATTTAAAAAAAGAGCATATTATTAAGCTTAAAAGTGCATGATAATGATTCATGCTGTGACCCAGGTTGCATAGTTCCCAGCAGGGACAGCCTTCGCAGCTAAAATTATTGCATTATATAAAATTATACCCGCCTCTCAAGAGTCTTTTAATTGTCCTCCTCGGATATATTTCTCATTTTCTTAGATTTGCAAAAAAATTCTGCATGAAATTATAATTTGGAGAATAATATTTAATATTAAAATATATAATTAATTAATAATATGTCATTCATGTTTTATTATAATAAGTGCAGAACATTGTTCTTATACGTATCTATCACGGAGAGAGAATTATTTTAGTCTGTATTTTATTCATACATATTAATTAATTGATAAATGGAAGTATTTTTCTATATTATGTGTGTGTATTATAATATATATATATATAATATGCATTTTTTTATTTTTCTAACTTTATTTTTTAAGCTAATTAACATGCAATTAATAATCAAGGTTGATTTGAGTGTATAGATATTTTTATCTGACTCGACTATGTGTATCTATTGTACGTTTTTAATACAGTAAAACCTTTTTAAGCTAAATTAAAAACAACCTGTGGGTTACAGTTGAGGGGGGTATAAAAATTGCGCTTGTCAATCCACAAACCTTTATTAAAAAATGGTCTCCATCAGCACATCAGATGATAAATTATTATTTGGCTTCTTTCTGCTGCCATTCAACTATCCTTTATTTTTTATCCCATGACAACAGCTTTTGAAGTTTTTAAATATATCATACATTAAAATTAAATTTTGTGAACAGATTTAAAAAAAAAAATCAAAAGCTGGGCTATTTCTGAGATAAAAAATAAAGCCTGAATGAATATTATAATTATATATACTTAATTATATATAATTATAATATAGTTTAATTAATTATCAAGTAAATCGTATATATATATTATTAATATTATGAATATATATAGTATTATAAATTTAGGGCAGGAAACATTTATTATATTATATACTCTTTTTAACTCTTTATTTTTTTAAATGTCATGCAGCATGTTCATCAAAGTGATTGATCGAAAAAGTTTCTGCTATATATATGTAATATTTATTTATTTATTTATTTATTTATTTATTTATTTATTTATTTATTTATTTATTTATTTATTTATTTATTTATTTATTTATTTATTTATTTATTCATTTATTTATTTATTTATTTATTTATTTATTGAATACAGAACTTACAGAAGAATAAAAATTATATCAATAATACAGTGTTATAAAATATAAATTAAAGAGTTTCAAAAAATTTATAACCGTGTTAGTCTCTTAGTAGTTCAAAAAATTGTCTATAGATGACGCTACAAAGCAAGTTTATCACGACATTAGTTTGTAATTCATTCCATAGATGTCTTAGAAATCCAAGATTAAACAAAATTTTAGATTTTAGCTGAAGAGGCAAATTAATTTGAAAATGTTTTATGTATTCATTAAAATTAAAATAATTTTACGTTTGGAAGGTTAATTCTAAAACCATCTGATTTATTATTACAGTCTGCTAAATTTGCATTCCTTCTGTAAAATTATTGTCGGCGAATGTTGGGCCGAGCTGCTGCCTTGGTTTATACAAACGTGCATGATTTACATATAATTGAGGTCCTATATAATATATATAGCACCTCTCTGCTGCACAGCAGGCAGGTGACTCTAATTACAAACTCTACCTGTGTGCACGTACTGTCTGTACGGTGAACATCAAGTAGTTTAATTGTTTTTTCACTGCATTTTTATAATATATGTAATGCATGCAGTTTTTTGCAAGAAAGTGTCGAGGTTTAATTAATTGTGGCTTAAATTATAATTGTTGCGTACGATATTAATTTTTAATTATATTTAGTAATATTAATTAACTCTAGTATTACCAGGGGGGGGGGTCGAAACGAGCATTAACTTTTTTAAAGCGGAAAAAAAGTGTGTGAAACACATTTTGTCAATCAATTATTAATCGATCATCAATCAATCTCAATATTCTCAATCACTTTTTTGTTGCGAGGGTTAATTAATACATGATAAATTACTGTATATTAATTAATGCTCGCTGTAAAATATGTGTTACTTATTAATGTGTTCTTTAAACAATTAATATGTAATAATCAATTAGAATGGATGCAAAAAAAATATATATATATATTTTTAGTGTTTCGTTATATATATATATATATATATATATATATATATATATATACCCTTGTCAAAAAAAATCGCAGTGGTCAAGCGTTTGACCATTGCTTAAGCGGTATTTTTGCCGGTGGTCATGGTCATGGTAGTGGTCTAGTGGTTACGGTCTAGTGGTAGCTCTAGTAAGGTACATGTTGATAAAAATCAACAGTATAGTATAATTAATTATGTGCAAATAAGATATGATAAATAATAAATATAATATAAATTAATTCAACTTTTCTAAATATATTTTTTTTTAATTTTTATTTAATTTATTTTGCAATATTTTTTTTAACACGTCTAGATGCAAAGTCCCATGCTTTGAAATATAATATATAAAACTCGTTTTGAATTAACTCAAGATAATAATTAAGGATTATATTATAAATATATAACCTCGATTTTTTTTAATTAAAAAAATGTATCGTTCTCCTGCTGTCTTTTTAATATTTTGTATTTTTGATTATTACTCTGGTGACCATGAATATAATATATAAACAACTCTTGATCCTAATTTTAATAAATTAAACAAGACCTGTTAAATTGCTTGATTATTTCCTGACGACGACGTATATATTATATAATTTTTTATGAAGATTTATTGTTAATTTATTATAAAAAAAAAGTACGCAAGTCAAAAAATGTTAATAATATTTTTGTGTCTCGACCAAGTCTGATAAAGTCACGACAGTTTCCACAAGGATGCTTGAGGTGTGAAGAGGAAACTGATCTTATCTTTGTCACGCCGGGTCACGGAGAGGTCACGCAGAGGTCAAAGTGACTCGTTGTAATATATTAGACCTTACATCCTCATCTGTGTTTTTGAAATTTGTATGTTTCTAGTTCTTACCAAAAGAAATAAACAAACACGGTAGTTTTTTAAATAAAATAATATATCATTTATTTATATAAGTTTTTATAAATATTAATTTTGGATGTGGATATTTTTTTTTATATATTTTTAACAAAGTAACTATATATACATAACGTATTATAAAATACTAAAAATATAGCGCATTCTGTAATACATCTATATAATCATATTTTTTTCTGTATTATAATGATTTTATTCAAATTTCTAATTGATGCGATGCTGAAAATACGAATTATAATTTCCTATAAAAGAGAATCATGCAAAATTAATATACATCTCAACATATAATTATATATTATAAAAAAATTTATAAAATATATTCTATAATATATTCTTTTATATAAAATATTTTTCTATACGTTTTGGTACTATAAGTATTGTATATTATCTTGAGAATAATTTAAAAAAAAATATTAGATATAAATCAAAAATTAATTATCAAATTGTATAAATACATATTTTCATAATTAAAAAAAAAAAGCTATGGAATGGATTAATTTTTTTTACATTCCAGCCAGGCTACATGCGAAATATCTCTGAGAAGGGCGAGCACACGTGCAACTCTCGCGTGAGTTGAGCTCACAGGTGTTCCACTGGCCCCGCGGGCGCGTGAATGAATTATCAAGTTCATTGCTTCAAAAATCGTCCATCAAACCTTGAAATAATAAAAAAATTAGGCGACATTTCTCTTGATTGATATGACTGTCACATCCGAGACGAGAAGAAACAACTTTTTTTTATAAAAACTTGTTTCATTATATAATGAATAAAAAACAACTCAAAAATAAATCTATAGACCTAGGACACCGTAGTCCCATATACAGCAAAGAATGAATCAATTGATATTTTTTTTTATTCTAATATTATTGTTATTCTATAAGGAAGACACGTAGAAACGACATTGTTTGATAAAACTGACCTATCCAATATAGTTACTTTCTTTGCAACTTTTTTTTTTCCTATTACAATTTCATCTTCTTCATTTGCTTAATAAATGACGCCATGTCAATGCAAACCTCGCGGGGGACTGCAGCGCCAACAATTGATGACGTAACAATACAATGTTGTTTTAATTAGGTATTTTGTTTGAAGTTATAAAATTAAGTGCTGATTCAATAAGAGGTTAATTAATTATATTCATAATTTCTTAGTTTCAAAATTTTATTATTATATAATAATTATTTTGGAGACTATTTTTTTAACTGCCACGTTCCAGCTAGGTTTCAATTATTTTTATCAATTATTGATGATAAACACAGCTGGAATTTACATATTGAATATTTGAAAAAGAAGTTGCACTCCGTAAATTTTACAATAAATCAGCTTAGAACTTAGACGCCATATTATATGTATACTTCTTTGGGGATCAGTGCCCAAACAATTCAATATTTAAATGTCAAAAAAATATTGTACGTTGTATGGTTAGAGCAAAATCTAGAGTAAGTTGTAATAGCTTATAATATGGTAAAAACTATAGGCCTACTAAATTTTCCTTGTTTATGCATATTTTCCATGATAATGTTTGTAAGGAAAAATATTGACAATTTTACGACAAATGAAAAAAATAACACCAGATCAAATTCTCAAAAAATTTATGTAAATGTTGCTAAATCTGAACAAGAAAAGCGAAGCTCCTTATATTTATTAGGCCCAAAGCTGTACAATAATCTTCCTGATACCTTAAAACATCTACCTATATAGTAATCAACAGTTTCGGTCAAAACTGATTGAATTTTTACTGAAGAATAATTTTTATGCCATAACAAGGAAAAGAACAGGTATAAATAATATTAATGCTTTCCTTATAATAGATTAATATAATAATTTAGTAATATAATAAGGAATTAGTTTTTCAGATTTTTCTCAATTAATAAAAATATTTTTTTAATATAAATGTTTTATTTTCTCAGGTATCGTAAACTGACTAGAAAATACTATAATGTGTTGATTGTAATTATAATAATATAAAACTGATGAAAATGTGTTTTTAATCTTTATGTTTCTTTTACAGGTATTGCAATACTAAAATATTGTAAACACTATGTACCTCACGGTTCTTTATGTGTAACATGTGTAATAAATAAATACAAATTTTTTTTAGTTCTCAGATCTGAAAACACTCAGAATAGTATATACAGCTCTTCCCCCTAACTATTTTGTTATTTATTTTTTGTTTCTAGTTCTGCATTAAATTTGCACTCTCATAATGCATGGCATATTATATCTTTTTATGCGCGTCGTAAATTGAATAACATTTCTCCATAAAATTAAAAATATTTTCTAAATAGCTTACGTTGGAAATAAAATCTGTTTTACCTTACAACTTAATTTTTTTTTTGTGATATAAAATTCAAATAAGTTACAATAAAAATAAATGCATTTTTTTTTTATTTACAACACGCAAACTTAAATAAAAAAGAAATAAACAAATCATAAAAATTCCAACATTAATAACTTGCTGTAGAAAATGCAAAGAAATGTGCGTGTTGTAAACATAATTTCGAAATATATTCAGATTTGTTGTTTTACATGATCACCGATTAGCCACGACGGGTCATTGCCCTCCTATCAAATTACTTGAATGAAATTAGCGATTTGCTGGGACGGCTCAATCCGGCGTGACTTGATCGCTCTCCTTCCATCTCAAACTCTGATATTTTTACCATTTCCAATGACGCTGGGGCAACTCCTCTCACCAAAAATGATTAATTGTTATTTCAAGGTCTTTCACCATACGTCATAAAACAATATGACATCAGATTTTGTAGGCAAAACCATTGTCAGCGGCATAGCAGATACATGCTAAAGTTGGTCTAGAAATCAATTTCTTCTATTTTCATAAATTTTCTTAGAATTTACTTTCATAAATGGTGCCAAGAAGAACCAATGCTATCGAAGAAAAATATTTGGTGACCAAAACTATTATTTAAAAAGAGATGTTGTGAGTTTCACGCTCAGCATAAGATTTTTGAGTTTTCTGCCCCAAGGATCTTCGGGCTTCTCCGTGCTACCCAAAACGTAAACATGAAATTCCCATTAATTGTTAACCCCTCGATTATTTTTACACTGATGTACCTCGGAACAGAACTCTCCGCTCGTTTAACATACAGAGGTGATCGAACTAGAACCATTTTGGGACTTAACTTCAAGATCTGAAATATTTCAACATACAGACGTGATCGAACTAGAACCATTTTGGGACTTTACTTCAAGATCTGAATCTTCCTGACGTCTCTCGGAGAACAATGAGGCGGCGGTGAAATTCAGGCTGTCCTAATTTTTACGTCACAGAGGTTATAAGTAGAGGTAGCAAAAATAGTCTGATGACTACTATAATATATTTTCAATTTTGGGACTTATTTTTTTTTTTTTACTTTTTTTTTACCTTGATTTTACTGTCATTTTCCGTGCAAAACAAAAAATTTACTAAAAAAAAGTAAGACACAAAAGGTATATACGTGGTAGTATTTCTGGTTTCTATATATTGTAGTAAAATTCATGGATTTACGTTATATAGATAGAAACCTCTCCCATTACAATTTCACAGAAACCTATATATACATATAATAATTAAACTAAAAAATTTGACATTTTTAAACCGACTATTTGAAAGACTATTTTGTGAAAAATTAGCGGCAGGCAACAATTTCGTTAAAAATAATGACTTTGGGACTAGTTATAATACTTAGAAAAAACCTGCCATGCGTATTGGCGTCATAAAGTTAGTGCAAACCTAGTGGTAACTGCTGGAACTACGTGCGTCTGGCGAGGATTGCTGTACAGTTATATGATTAACATTGTAAAATCATGTAAATGCTCTCTGTCAGCATGCAGCCACAGCATAATTTTACAGAAATGACAACACCATAATTAGTTGTCAAATATGGATATACTTTCGGTCAAATATAAAAAAAATATTTCAACTTCGTAAGTGATTTCTTTCCTAAAAATTTGATAATTTTTGTGATTCTCCCCATGTATTGCCGTATCCTTGATGCAAAGAGAAAAATTTTCAGACGTCAGCGCCATCTCTTGGTCCTTTATGTCCTCTATAGAAGGCTATATCAATTTATAATTAAGAATTAATGCATTGTTGTGTTATAAAATTATTAAATCCATTACACTAAATATCGTACACTACATAAAAGTTTCTTTAAATACACACATCTTTACATAATATCAACCTATTTTATTATTTACGTACGACTTTAAAATAAGATAATAAATAATATAAAGCAGTTTAGCATTTAATTATATGGAGAAAATTGATGCAATAAAATAACTTCTTTTAAAAATAGTACTCAAATTAAATCATTATTTTATAAATATGTTATTAAAAATAATTGCCCCATTTTTTTTTTAATTTCTAGATAATAAAAAAAATATTAGACAATTAAACGTTCAAGTATGATTATATTAATTAATATTAATTACTTGACGTTCAGTAGTAAATAAAACAATTAATGTTCATTGAGTAAAAAGTGTTGACTCATTAACAATAATGATTTGTACGATATAACAGTTGTAATAGATTTGTTATTAAATTGATCTACACCAGCCAGCGTTTTATCGTCTAATTTGATAAGTAAATGATTTCTATTAACTTAGTGCTGTAGATTTTCAGCCTATTGTAAATACTGTTTTTTCGTAATTTTGATCGTTGTTTGTATATCTCATTAAAAAAAAAAAAAAAAAAAACATTGATGGAGAAAATAAGGCAATTTCATTATTAAGAAAACTATCATCTATATATAATTGTATTCCCTCTTTTGCTACATGCCTCAGAATGCATTTTAGATAATTACAAGAAAAATTGACCCTGTCAATTTTGATGAGACGGATTGATATATAGCACGCCGGTGCAAACAAAAAGCATATCGATCGCCGTCCAAGTGTGACATTGACACCAATTGACTACGTGATTCAGTTCGTCGGCAGTTTTTGGCGTGTCGCGATGGAGGTCAGACAGATGCACCGACACACTGATCCACTACTGCAGTCAAAACAAACGACAACTTCCATTTTACCTTATCAATTTGTAACTTTACGGATGATTGACGTAGTCCCATATGATTGACATGTAAATCTTAGCAAATTCATAAATATTCTGATTTTTTTTCTTTTTTTTTACTGATTTTAGATTTTAGGATTTTACCGCAGAAAAGAAAGCAAAACAATTAATTATTCGAGCTGATTTTTTTTTAAAATTATTTTTACTTATTTTTACTTATTTATTTATTTATTTATTTATTTATTTTTTTTTTTTTTTTTTTAATTTTCAGCATATATTATAATAGACTTTCCCATGGAGAGCCAAACTAAAATCACCTCGAAGAATTGTTTTGAAATTTTTTGTGACTTTTAGGTATACTAAAATCTGTCTCTCAAAAATATATCAGAAAATTTGTGAATTTTTTACAAGGTTTTCGTGTTAATCAAATAGGACTACTTCGTTTACCTGATTCGTGGTACCTTACCCTTAAAATACATATTATTTAAAACGATTCTATAAAATTGAATAAGGCACCAATTTAAAATTGTTAATATATTACAATAAATGGAAATTGATTTATTTATACATTCTATAATAAATAATTACATATTATGTATGTTTTATTAAAACTGACGAAATGTTACAAATTATTAATTTTGATTTGAAAATGAAAGATATCATAATATAAATTAATCAAGACTAAATTTTTATTACTTTAGACACCTAATTAATAGTCAATAAAAGAAAACGTGGTTGAAGAACGATTTTTTTTATTATTTTCAATGTGCTACACACAAAAAGCTATGAAAAGATTATGAACAATTAAAAGTACTTACACCTTGTGGTAACTTAATAACAATTAAAATGGCTGTACAAGACGTTATTTACACGGATTATTATTATTTGAACGGTGGTGTATTCGCAGAGACCTTTTTACTTTGACTGGAAAAACATTTGGCTCTATATGATACCATAATATTGAGGGCATATATTTATAATATTGAAGCTTCAAGAGTCAGCTGATTTTGCGGTGTTAAAATTAAAGAAAATTTTCAGAGGAAAATAAAATTTGATACATTATCAGAAGATCCCTAAATGGAGAGGGGGGGGGGAGATGGTTTCAAATTAACAGCTTTAATAGTCACGGAGAAAAAAAAAAATCAAATTTTCTAATATGGTGACTTAATGGAGAAAATTTTCCCGACAGGAAACACTTGAAGCCTCTATTGGGTGCAACGCCAGCCGGTATCTTTGCAATGTTAATCTTCAATATAATTAAAGTACTATATATTTATAGCATTATTTATTTTATGTATTTAGTGCTTATACTTCGACATTCGTTTATCTTGAAAGCTGTAGGTTAAAAATTAATCGATGAAATAAATTAGATAGTAAAATTAACATTGTGAAGATACAACATTGTTGCCAACTACCAGTGCTACAAACATTACCCTAAATTATAATACATTGAACCAGAATTATGTTTAGTGGTGATATTTTTTTACATATACTTTTATTTTAAATGGGACCAAACATATTAACTTTTTAACATATTTAAAAATACAATTTTTTCTTTGGATACGTTTAAAATATATATATTTTTTTTAAATAGCCTCTTTGTCTTTTTTTCCCACTACTAAAAAAATAAATTAACTGCATGTTTGAATATTTATGATAATGAACACAGATAGAATTAAAATTAAATTAATTAATTTAAACAAAAGCAAGATAAACTTTAATTTAAATGTACACTTTTTTATATTAATGTCAGTAAAACTTATTATTAAATAATATTTACACATGAAATGTCTGCTCACAAAGCCGAACGTTTACGCAGCTTTCTTCGTCTTCTTCGCCTTCGTTTTTGTCTTCTCAAATTTGCGTCCACGGGAATTCCGTGAATTGTTTTGCTGGCTCCGTAGGTCTTCACCTTCGAGTGACCCTCAATAATCAGGTACATGGGTCCTTGCAGCGGCTCCGAGGGTTGTTTGTAATGTGCGAAAAGAGGGTCGGTCGTCAGAGCTGTGGGGGTGGTGAACATTGAGGGGGAAGGGGGTGGCGCCACTGTGCTGGTGGGGGTCGCGGGAGTTAACAGCACCACCGGCTGCCGGGTGATTTGTACGTACTGCTGCTGCTGCATTTGTTTGTGTATCTGCTGTTGCTGCATGTTCAGGTCAAGCCATGAAGTGGGAGGTTGTGTAGGAGTGGTCATTGGCCTAGCAGCTGTCTGTTGAGTGCGGTATGGTCGTGAGAAGTGCTGGCTGGGAGGTCTAGGTACCACCTGGTATTGTTGTTGATGCGAAGAATGGGGTTTATAAGGGGATGATTGCGGTAAATTGAATTTTGGTCCATCAACCAAAGTCAAAAATGGATACGCATCTCTGCGCGAGTCTGCATTGTTGTATTGCAGAGTGGAGTGGAGTGGAAGACGCTGGGTGCTGATGTAGGTGGTAGGACTGTGGTGGTAAGGGTTGGTCTGATGATGAGTTTGTCTGATCGGTTCTGGAGATCTCGACGGAGGCTCTATCCAATAGCGAACTCGTTCCAGAACGGGGGGCACGTAATCGTACGTAGGGTCGTTCTTGAGGGGATCTCCATGGCCCAGGGGTGTCCACTCGTCATACTCGACCCTGGGGGCGAAGAGGCCGCGAGTCCCTCTAGTCGAAGTGTCCGTGCTCGGCTCAGAAACTGGACAATCAAGAGAAAGAGAAAGAAGAGAACGATCGTCAGTCGACAGTAAAGACAAGTGGAGAGTAACCAACATGCTCTGAAATTCACCCCAGCATGCATTTCATATTGTTCTGAATTTATGACCAAAATCGACTAAAATTATGTGCAGAATAACTAGAATTATGACTAGAATTGAAAAAAAAAAAACTCCTAAATGTATGCAACTTTTTCAGCACCAGGAGACTTTAACGCTAGATTTTTTTTTTTTTCATAAAAACAACGAGGGAAAATGAGAAATTGAATTACGTGAAAATGTAAGGATAGCATGGTAAAACAAAATTGAAACACAAATTAGCATTGACATGATCCTATAATAATAATTATTACATAGATTTGCCTTTGAAGAAACATTAAAAATTTATTTTTTTCTCCCAAAGTATAATTGAAGATATCGCGTGTCTCTCTTATATTTAAGACAAAAACAGTTACAGCATGTGCACTCAGGTGTGTCCCTCACCTTGGCTGGAGAGTGCACCGTCGTCCCCCCGGGCCCCCGTGACCACCACGAGCAGCAGCAACATGGCCCACATGGCCGCCCCCACTCGCGACCTGAGGAAACACAAGCACCATTGTTACTCCGCAATCGATTTACACGTTAGGTTATTTTACAATCAAAGACTTCGATAAAAAAAAATTATAGTAAACTTGCAATAATAATGATGCGCAATTATTTCACAAATCAGCTGGAGGCTGCTGACACAAAGCGTTACGAGCGGTCACCTTTATAACGACGTACCTCCGAGCAGGGCATGTAATTTTGAAAGTGATATTAGTTATACTCCCTCTTTGATCTCATATTCTCACGACATCGCTGGACCAAAATCTGTTCAAGACTAAAGGCCACGAGGAAAAAAAGATCCAATGCTAACATAGAAACTTCCGTTACGATCGGCCTCTATTTATAAAGGAAGGTAGACATGATGTTATTATATCAACAATGAATGATCCATTATTGTAATACATCATAATACAAAAAATATTGTAAATTTATGTCACGTTTCATCTGTCAATCCTACTCGAGTAAATTTTATTGCTTGTTAAAAAATTAAGTGTTATTCTTTGGTATATGTAAAAAATAGCTAGTTTTTTATTTGAGTGTTATAATTAACTGTTTTAGATAAAAAAATATAAACTGAATATCATTTATAAATATTAAAAATTTAGTATGTATGTATACAATTAACTATAACTATTAACAAAATTCAAGCGATCAAAATAATAGAAATATAATTAAACTATAATTATACATATCGGAATATTTTCGTAACCTTTCATCCATTTTGCAATTTAATATTGGCATGAGATATATTAATTTAATTTTTATGCATAAACCAAAAGAAGAACCAGGAAGGTTTTAAAATAAATTACAGTGCTGTATGATGATAGGTACGGACAGACAAATGACGCTCGGATAGCGCACCCGGACACACGGCTAAGTGGCTGTCCCGCCCACGATACGAACCAGATGGTACTTATTCGATACTATCCTACAATGTTATTTCGTTCTGGAGTGGATCACCCCTTTCCCCGTGGATTATTTGCATCTCACAAATAAAAAAAAATATGTATCGAGGCTTCCACAGCAAAATGCTTACAAATCAAGAAGGTCTGTTATTACTGTTCCAGGTATATATTTTACAACCTTAAGTGAGCATTTTGCAGCGGAAGCCTCGATATCCTGAAAGTATATAAAACAACCTTTACAGAAAGCCTTGATGGTGGTGGGTTTACAGGAGTCGTCCCTTCCAAATTAAGGTCCCGAAATAATGTCCAGAATCACCCCTAATTTTTGTCCCTGCATAACTTTGCAGCAACACTTCGGTATATTAGGGACTCTCTTTGAATCGTAACAATTTCTACTAAACTTAGATGTTCATATTGGAGGAAAGCGGGAAATTTTGCACTTTTTTTCTGCAATTTTCTATTTTTTGTATTTTAGTATGACGAGTGAAATGTTTTTTTGATGGGAGAAAGGAAGGTAAAATTAAATCAAAATTATTTTGCCTGATGTGGAGAAAGGAAGGTAAAATTAAATCAAAATTAATTTGCATGGATATTTTATGAGAGAAAATTAATAGACGACACTTTTCTATAAATGCATCAAGAAAGTGGACGCTATGACTTTATGATTAATTTTTTGTGACATAACATAGAATGAGGTCACTTTCATCTACAGTTTATTGTGACGTGTTTATTTAAAAAAGTGCAGGGAATTTGTAAACATAATTTGCTTCTAGCTTAAATACTACAACTTTTCATGACCAAGAAAACCCAGAGAGCTTGCACTTTCTGTTTTTCCTATTGTAAAAGTATGAAAAAAAAAAAAAAAAGAATTATGTCTATTAGACACACCACGTGGACCCATTTTGTTGTCCGTGATGAGTTGACATATCTCGACGACCGCGCGTTAATAATTAAATTGTAGCGATATTTAACAACTCGATTTTACTTTCAATTAGAATGATTGCAGAAAAAATATTTTTGTTAATGTATATTACTGATAATTGATAATGCTATTTATAATTTCAACAAAAATGCTTGATTTTTAAAATAAAATATATTCTTATTTAAAGATTGTAGTGATAAAATATTGCTTCTCTTCTCATTAATAGCTAATTAAATGTACAGTTCCTTATTATTTTAATGCCTCCAACAAAATTTTAAAGCCTTAATTCGAAGAGTTATATTAAATTAATAAGAGGTACGCTCGGCGTCTTGGAAAATTTTCCATTTTCAGCCTTGTTAATCACCATGTCCTGTGTTTTTTCTTAATGTAACATGGTGATTAACAAGTATGAACGACTATACATTACCGTATGGCAACTTGCGGGGGCTGCAGTATAAGCCGGTGACAGAGTGGGCCCCCGCACCGTTCGTGGTGGGCCCCCTTATGGGACCTCGAACTCACTCCCCCGACACACGGACACGTGAGCGGCGCCTCTAGCGAGCCGACCCATTGTGTGCCACATCGTTTGACATCCTCCTCAGGGGAAATTGTGAATAATATCCATTTCCTCTATTATTACCTCTTTAATGAGGGGCGGTATTTTTGGCATTACTTCTTTTTATGTTATTTAACTAATGTTGATCGAACGGGTTGCTAGCTTTAAAGGATGGAGAATGATAATTTCATATCAAAATTTCTCAAAAATTCAGAGGCTCAGGTAGCATCATTGTAATTACTTGTTAGAGTCACGTGACAAAATCCAGGTAGTCCCTGAAAATGTTCCTAGATTTACCTGCCTCCTCCTGTCAATATAAACCCTGCAAGGTAACGGAACAGCAGCGCTAGTCTCTGCATGCGGATGATCCTACAACTATTCACGTGCTAATTAAGAGCTTAATTATGTTATTGTTAATGCAGAGAAACTTAAGTAGCCATGCCGTCGATTACAGCTGCTTATTTGTGTCTTCGGGTGTCTTTAATATTTAAGTGTTACATTATAAGAATATAATATACAATTGTATATTATGTTCTTATGTAATGCTGCGATTTCAAGTATGTGACAAATTTATTGCTGATTTGCTTATTGGATGCAGAACACACAAGTATTTTGTTTACTGCAGGCACGACTAAATTGTGACAGAACAGAGCGATCTCTTTTATTTTGGATGCAAATGTACTCACAACTCACAATAATATATTAACATTCATTGAAAGCTACAGTGATTACTGGACAAAGCGATGGTAGTAATTTTGACTACGGCGGTTGTAAACAAAGAAAATGGCTTTTAATAATTAATTTATTTTAAATGTTATGAGAATATATTTAAAACGTCAATAAAACAAATATAGTAATTAAGTTCTCCTGTCAATAAAATATAATATATTATTACTATATAGCTTCTTATTTATAAATTAATTAACAAGAAAACAATTTTATTACCATTTTTTTTATTAGCAATGTTTTTTATTTCCTTTACATTTTTTTTAACTAAACTCATTGGCTATTAACTGTTATAAGTACCAGACACATATAACATGTTTTTTTTTATCACATATAAATATATAATTATTTGTGGTTATAAATTTTGAGTGGAAACAATTATTGCTCATTCGGATCGTTCGGTAGCCGCTCTTTGAGACAAGTGGGCGCGCCACCAGGTTTTCAAGCTAAGTTTACATGTAAATACGGCAACGTTAAACTTATAAATACTTTAAATTCGCGCAGTAAATTCAAAATGTTTTGTTAAGAAATAAATCAATATGTGAGTTCGTGAGAAATTTTTAAAAATGAGGTAAAATTTAGAGAGAAATTAATACACTTGCAAAATAGGGAACTAAAATTAAGCCAACGGTTTCAATGTTGTCAATTAACAGCTTAAATTATCCTAAAAGAAAATACAGTATTAGTCATTATATATATAATAACTTCTATGCATAATTAAGCGTATTTTCTTCACCTTGAATTTAAATTTGAAATATTTAGCGGTTTTTAATCAAAAACAAACAAAACAACAGCAAATATTCACAGTTTACGTACTTTCAACGCAGATGTGGTAGTCCTTATTTTGAAATTTTGATCAGTCTTAGAGTAAAAAGAAGAATCTGCTGGCTAGAAGTTTGGGAGTCAATCACTTAGGTGGGTCCCTACCAGTCATGTGAGGGTCCTTCATGTCGTCTAGATAATTATAAGATTTGCATTACGATCGTCGTTTTTTATCGTTAGATTATTTCTCTTGATGACTTTTCTACGTGGCTTCCTCCGTAGTGAGTCCACGTAATCGCTGCTTGAACCCATTGAGCTTCTTTCGCTCGCAGGGAGTGGCCCAGGAATTGGCAGCAAGTCCTTGGGCACTTTTCACACTTTGGAGGATAATCCTTTTTGGGAGATTTTAACAAAAAACGTTGATTTTAACGTTGTGTATTATGAAGAATTAGATGCGTTTGTTTGTTTCTATTTATATTATAATATGTCCATTCAAAGATTTTGGTTCTTCTTGAAGGACTTTTATTTCGTTACGTATAATTGAATGGAAAATATTAAAGTTAAAAAAGGACTCTTTTATTTTATTTCTTGAAAATTTATCCTAAAAAGTATTTAATATTATTAAATTGAAGAAATTATTTATAAATTGTAAAAAAAACACCTTACTATCTCAACAAGTAATTAAATTTATGCAGGTTAATGAAATGACAAGATTTCGAGCAAGTTTTTAATACAGGGCATACGTTTTCTGTAAATGAAACAGCTGAATAAATTTCATCAGATGGTCATTAAGAATCCTAGATCACGGCGGCAAGCTTTGCGGTGACAAACTGTATAAATTTTCAGCACTTTTAAAGGACTATTTTAATGACGAGGGGGGAGTTCCCAGAACTAGCCTGCTTACACGAAATAAACCACGACCCATTAGGGAAACACAAAACCGGTAAGGTTCTCTAGCATTCCCGTTTTCTACAAGTTTATTTATTACATGTGGTAAAAATTATTCATCATACGTGTGCTTTATCACGTATACATGAATGTTAATTTCCTTTATGGGATGTACAGTCTCAGTAAGAAATAATGGGACGCATGGAGTACAAGGTGTTTTGTTATTTTTATTAAATCGCTGTACCTATAAATTTAGATTTTATTCAATTGAATGAACATAAAAAAAGAAACGTGCTCATGTTAGAGTATAATTATTCTCTTTTGCATATTTCATAAAAAATTACAATTAATTTCACATATAAAGTGCGATAAAAAATATTTCATGATAAAATATGAATATAAATTTGTAGATAACATTAAACCTGTTTTTTTTTTATTCTTAAGTTTATCGGTCCATTGACTAAAACATGCATTGTATGATATTTTTGTGATCTTTATCTTAGAAATTATACTCCTCCCACAACACAATCTGGTTTTGCTATAAAAAGATTATTTTAGCAAGAGTGCTTTAAAAACTCTCATAGCCCAAGATCAACCAAAGGGAGCGGCAGGATCGAGGCCAGACACCTGGACGAGACTGCGCGGCGGCGGCGCGAGTTATCATGCACATGCACTCGGAGGAAAAAACTAATTATTATAACCTAAATAATGATCAAGTCAAGATTATTAAAGTTTCAAAACTATTTGTTTAACGACCTCAGTTACTACGCGAGTCAAAGGAAATTTTAACTGTCAGAAAGAATGAAATAAATTTTAAATTTTCGTGAATGATCTAACACTTATAATCGCTTATGGGCTTATGGTTCGTTATGTTTTGAGCAATTCAAGAAGGCGGTTTCTTTCAAATAGGTCCATTTCCGTCCAAAAGGCCTCAATTTTCTCAAAACTGATCAGACAGATCCACTTCAAAATTTACATGCCACCTATTGATGGCAAGTTAAAGTTCTCTGCAAGTCTTGTTCAATTCAAGAAGGCCGAAATCTTAATCAACTGAGGTCAATCCTTAAATTGTGAATAGCTTACTATAAGAACATTCGTATTTGAATATTATTTGAACTTTCAGAACATTTTCTTTCGTCAAAACTTGGTAACGCTGTCGTTCTTTGACAAATGATAAGGATTTCGACAGAGAAGTTACCAGCTAGACTTTCATCCGCTACCTTCACGATGCTTTTAGTTTGCAATAATTTACTATGAAATGTACGATAATAATTTGCGACAATCGAATCCACGAATAACCATCACAACAACACAGCTCTGCAGTAAAAATGTGACTGAAGGCATCGAGGGAAATAAAATTATGCAGTTTCAAAACAATTTGGATACTATAACAAAATATTTTGAGTGCGATTTAAGAAGACACATAACCAGGTTTACTCCTATATATTATCATGATTAGAAGATGACACTAACCACGGATTTTAGTGAAGCCTGGCAGCGTGCCCAATTATATTACTCTCGTTTCAATTAAAATGAAATAACGTAAAAAATAATATTAACAATTAAAGATGGTGGATGCACGGCATGATATTCAATGAAGATAAGAAAGCTATTTTTAGCGCTCAGACTCGTATACTTTCTGTCTAATAAAAAAAAATTGTGTAATACTTTCTAGTTTATTTATAAGTTAAATACAGATTACCATTATAAAATAATTACTTATTTTTGAATGAACAGTTTTCGTTAAAAATAATTTTAAGTATTATATGTTGTTTAAATTGATATAAAAATGAACATACGTATAGTTTGAAAACAACTGCCAAAATTTAATGAGTGTTAATTCAAAAGTTTCAAGCATACTTTAATTTGAAATATTTTCAGCACATTTAATTATATTTAGGGTTTAATTTAATCGGATGCTCAGGAGAAATTGATTGACAGTTTATATTATAGCTATAAATAAAAATAATTATGATAATTAATATGTCTATATCTACAAGATAATAATTTAATTAAAAACATTTTTTCTTGATTCTGAATAGTGATGTACACAGTCATAATACAGGAGGTTCAAATAACGTACGTTCATATTTTGACCGTAGTGCAATTAAAATTCAGTTTTTTTCCTCGAGTACAAGCAGCTTAAACACCACGTGATTTTTATTATGTAAAATAATGATGAAAAATAACTTGAAAAAAGGACGATATCATGGGACTTAGGGCAAATCATCTTTGCGCACCATTTTTAAAACATTTGTTGTAAAAATAACAATAATTCTGCACTATAGTATCACGTGTACGTTTCTTCAATAATTTAATTGACGAAAACGCCTCAAGAAATGTATTTGTGTTAATAATAATGTCACTTAATTTTGTACTATTATATACGATCTGTTTCGACGTCAAATTAGCGTGAGCACCGGACTCCCCGAACTGGCCCCTCTTGGTGCCCGCCGCTCTTCTTCTTTTTTTTTTACGTCTTGGCGGTAACTGTTCTCCTCTATCGCTCGAGGTCCGATGAATGAACCGCAGAGTAACAAAAAGTTATCAATAAAGCGCCTCCTTTGTGACGTCACAAAACATCGTGAAGATTTAAAGTATACATATTAATTTTTATGAATAAATTATAAATGTTTAAATTTTATGATTTAAGTGTACGAAAGCTCCTGTTTTGCCAGGTATACCCACGTGCGTATGAATCTGATATTATTTCCCGAGTATTGTAGTTCAATATACATAAGACTGCAGTGGGGTACACGCAAGGTATCTGTGTTACGTTTAGCGCGCGTGTCGGAGTGAAGTGCAAGTGAACTTTATTAGCACCGGCGGTCTGGTTGCTTCGGTCTAGTTACCTCACTTTTCTCTTATAGAAGCTCCGTTTTCTGACGCGATAACTTTTTTTTTCAATCTTAAACTATTTATAAATTTTTCTCTAACTATAATATTTTAATGGATTTATTTATTATTATTGTCTATGATAATTAATTTATTGCGTGAATTCTGACATAGGATTTAACTTTATATAATGTTACAGTTTTGCATTTTTAGATATACAAATGAAATTAAATAATTTTGGATGAAAAAAAGGAGAGTACTCTTGTATGAAAGAAAGTAACGTAAAACTCTTTTTAATAAATTTAAATTTACCATTTTCGAGGAACATCAAAATCTATAAACAATTAACATTAAAAGTTGCAATTTATTTTCATATCCTTACTAAAACTTGAAATTGACAAAATAAATATTGTTTTCCTTAATTTAAAAACAAAAACTATGCAACTTTAGTGGATACTCTTACTGCATGATGTAATTAAATTAATTTGCTCGGCAAGTCATGACCATTTAAGAGGCTATAGCGGTTCCCGATGTCACTTGGCGCCACTGGTTCTCCACACACCGCCCATATCTTTTTATAGTTTTTATACCTCATACACTGAGGGTCGTCAATAAATTACCTTTCATATTTGCAAGAGTTTTTTTACTGAACTTTTAATCCAATTTGACCTTTAATTCGCAATCAAAAGAAAATGATATTAATGATTTTATTGCAAGTATTATACTTTTTTAGTATCAATAATTGAAGTTAGATTATATTCATTGTTTTATTTAATGTCCTTGAACTGAGTATCATTCAAAAACACTTATTAAAGCTTTTATTATGTCAGGATATTAATTGTCATCCCACCTCTTTTGAACCCAGGATATATTTTATAAACCTTCATTTATAAGCAAAATACATTTTTAAAACATATTTCTCACTGTATGTATAATACGATGCAGAATTTTCGCTGGTTTACCCACGTTAAGTTGCTCGCCTACATACACGTGTAAACAAATCGTGACGCCCCTCTCTGCGAAGTTTATTAATAAAATTCAACTTTTGTGGTACTTCGTCTTTTTAATTTTTGTGCGCAATGAAATAATAAAAAAAATGTGTATTTAGTTTCAAATTATCTATACTTTTTTATGTTTAATAGTCTTTAATCTAGCAGATCTTGTATTATAAAATGTATCTTGCGGTTTAATAAAAACAAAATGTAATTTATATAAGAAATGGCATCGTTTTTGAGGTTTCTACGTATATATAGGTTTGAATTTCCTTGACATTCCGCCCTCACAGGAAATTTGAAACCTAACAAAAAATTATGTAAGGTTTCCGGGTCAATTTCCTTTTCCTTGTCCCTTTTTTCTTACGTAAAAAAAAAATGAAAATTATTAACCGGAAAGAGAATACGCAAGATTTTATTTTTAAGTTAACGGATGAAAAGAGTAGTAAATATTATGTAAATTATGTTACAAAGATTGTAACTAATTTATGAAAAATATTCGACTGCATTCAAAACAAAGTAGGCTTCTTCAACACAATGTCGTGTGAAATTTATAACAGTCATTGTTAAATTTTGAAAAACATAATTAAATATTTTAACTAATTACTATGTAAACAATTAAAAAAACATTTAAACTTTGAAAAAAAGTCGCTTCTTATTATAATATTTCAATGATGTAGAGCAATTTTAATTATAAACAATGTTATTTTAAATGAAACCAGTACAAAAAATATATTTAAAATTAGAAAACTTATTAAAATTCTTGTCATCAATAAATGTGCGAACTGTTTGGCTGATTGACAAGCTTCGTGTTCGGTACAACACAGTTCGAAAGTAGTGCAAAACACCCCCCGTAACTTCTCACGCTCTCGCTGCGTGTGCATGCAGATCGTGAGGGTCAGGGGGCAGCATCATCTCCTCTCGTTGATAGTTCCGGAAGTACAAGCTTCCCATTTTAATGAAGAGCTGATCAAATTGTTTCAACCTTCTATAGAAAACATTCACAATGTGGATAATTTTTTTATGTCTGAAAATTTATTTTCAAAAATTAATTGTAAATTTGAAATTTGGAAAATTTTGCCTTATATCCATGGGGGGAGCCGGGGTGGAGGTGCCCCCCAAAATTTCGTATTTAACATGGGCAATATAGGCATTTCCTCCACTCCATTTTTTTTGGCATTAGCCTTATGAAGAGGGAGAGGGCACCCCTCGAAATTTTTTTCTGGATCCGCGCCTGTGCCCTATGAATTCTTTGTGAACGCATTTTCATTTTTAAGACGTTCAATGTTGAAAAATTGAATAAATTGTAAGTACGTAAGTTAGATTTGTGATTTTTATTACAAGGAGAAAACACTCCCGTAATGTATGGTGAAACATTTTCATCACATTTCTGTTTTGACAATAAAAGGTGCGATTCACGAAGCAGTTAGCCAGGTTTCTAACCACGTTTAGTTTAACCACGTTTAACTATACCTGTTTTACGCGGTTAAACCATGCACCTAGTTAAACGTGGTTAAGCTAAACGTGGTTAAAAACTTGGCTAACTGCTTCGTGAATCGCGCCCAATGATATTAGATCTGTTCGCAAAACCCTGAATAATGTATTATTTTTTAAATTGAACTCCTTTATGGACATAAGGGTGATTTTTGGTGCACACTATTCAGAGTAATAGACTAAATCATTTAATTGAATTTAGAGTCTATTTATGTACATCAGTCGTAGCCTCGGAAAATTTTCATTGCAGCCTTGTTAATCACCATGCCCCGTAAGAATAACACAAGGTATGGTGATTAACAAGACTGCAAACTTGTGGGAAATTTTCCAATGCGACATCACGAACGTTTAGCAAATTAGTATGAGGATCAGAACGATGTGTGTACGATGTAATTGCGAATATTGGCGGGACCCCAGGCCGCGAAATTTGTGAACAATCTCCTCTTCGCCTTTGACCTAAGAACGACCGAGTTTTTACTATCGTAATTTTATCGCCTTATATAATGGATTAGTCCGTGGGAAAAAAATATTTTTGCACGAACACCATTATTTGCAAGTTTTATTTAGGTAAACCGCAACCTATGAATTAATTCTATAAATATTTTAGTTCAAGAGCTGCATTATTGTTAATTCATATAAATATATATTTTTTTAATAATCAATTTTAAAAATTGATATTTTTCTTCTATCAATTATAAAACTAAACATATTTGATGAAATTAGTAACAAATAATAAAAACCAGAATCATATTTTGTATTTTCCGAACAACAATGAAAAACACTTACCTGTTAATGAAAATTATGATAGTAGTTTGTTAACACGGACACCAGTACACTACGTTGTACTGAGGAGGCTGCATTGTTAACGTGAGTGCTCCTCCGATCAACCACGCGGGAAGAGTGTGAGACGACCCACTGGCTGCGAATGCGGGTCAGCAGAGGAGGCCGCCCCTCTCCTTCTCCCCCTCAAACTCTTACTTATATCTTGGCTTGATAATTCAAATCTATAGTAATTAGTTTAATTCAGAGTTAAATTTCAAACTCTTACTTATATCTTGGCTTGATAATTCAAATCTCTAGTAATTAGTTTAATTCAGAGTTAAATTTCAAACTCTTACTTATATCTTGGCTTGATAATTCAAATCTCTAGTAATTAGTTTAATTCAGAGTTAAATTTCTATAACATGAAATCTTCTGGTATAACGAAATTTAGGCTTTAAGACTACCACAACGACATTGATATATATAGAAATATGATCATACAATCACGAAGTATCAATTTTATTTCATTTTTATATTAAGACAGTAAAGGATGTACGTTTTTTTTTTTTTTTAAGTAAAAGATCGTCTTGAAATTTAATATATTTGTGTTATTTAATATTCTGAAGGACCACAAATAAAATTTAAAATCTTTTTGGTGACATATAACATATTGTACATAACATTCTAGTAAGAACAGTTGTTGCTTTTATTTCCGCATGTCCTGCAATCATGTCTTGATGAAGATTTCAGCAATAATACTGTTGTGTTTCAATGATTATATTATATATTTAATAAAGAATTAATATGAAGAGACTGATTTAAAAAGGAAAAATGCAAGAAAATGCATGGGCTCAATTTACATATGTTATTTTACATACCACATAAAATTAACATAGAAATATTATTGTTTATTTTCAGGCTTTCGAATCTCCACGCCTTGTAGATAGGCAAAGTGCACACACACACACACACGGGAAATGTGTGGGGAAATTTGCATACTTCAACAAGTTCATGTTTGTGGTTATTATGGAGACATATTTTACCATTCACTGAACTTCTCGTGCGTATCACATGCTGTCTCAAACATTCACCATCTTGTCAGTACTTCTTTTGCATAAACATTTTATGCTAATTTGCTTATAGCTAGTTCGTAGCAAATTGTATTATACTTTGTATAACATTATCCATATATATTTTTTTTTAATTTACTATAATTGTAATTTCAAAATTGATTTTTACCCATGTGACACGGTATGTGGCTGACCCGTGTTGTACGTTACTATAAAGGGACGAGGGACTAAGTGGGTCCAGGAAGTTAAACAAAGGTCGTCGATATGAGCCGAACTCCAAGTTAAGTCAACCCGCGTAAATATTTGTACTGCAGGCGCACGTGTATTTATTTATCAGTTATCTGTGTCATTCTGATGTCGCAGTAAAAATTATTTATGAGCTTGATAATTAATTAAAGTAAAAAAATAAAATGTTCCAACTAGTTGTACTTGATTGCAATAAAAACATTATCTGTTTCACTTAATGTGCGTTCCAGGCTACACCACAAGAAACGTTGAGCTAGAGTAATAAACTTGTGCGTACATTTTTTTTAATGTGGTAATAATTTTATTTTCTCTTTGAATTAAATCAAGCATAAAAAAATTGTAATAATAATTTAATACTCAAGATATATGTTAATTAATAATCATGTTTATCGTGTATATAAAATTATTGTAAATGATCTTAATGATCGCTTTCTTTCACTCTGTTTTAGCAAAAATAGAGAACTGCATTTTTTGAATTGTAGTTTTTTTTTTGTATAAGCTGCAATGTTTTGTCCATCCCTGGTAAAATGCGTATCTTTGAGCAGCATTTGAATTGCATAGAAATTAAGAGACAATTAATTTTGAGATGATTCACAATTGTAATTTCATTGATTAGAAAATATTACTACTAAAAATTGATTACAAAATCCATGCAATAATTAAATACAGACTAAATTTTGAAGGGGCGATAAAGTCTATTTTTAAAACTCCTTTGTATTTTTTTAACAATAATTTTGTATACCATTTTTTACTCTTAGTAATTAAGAATTAATTTGATTTGACTAACACATTACAGTGAAGTACACTAACGCGGTAAATTTCGCGAATGAATCACGACAAGTCATACCTGTTTGCAGACCACCCCACGCTCCAGACGAAGATGACGTCACTGAAGGTCAACGACCTGTGACCCTGACTCAGGTCCGGTCACAACTTTTGGGCTGCTTGGGACCAAGCCAAACGTTCGCTTTCGACGTGACAAAACTAGCTGGGTGTTCCTTAAAGCACCGCGTCTCTCTCAATGTCAAACTGAGGTCGAATAATTTTTAGCTGGACACCTCGAGTTATATACTGTCAATTAAAAATTTTGCTGTCATAGTCATGCCTATACTTCCGTGATAAATATTTGCACGACAGTGTTGCAGCTCCTGAAAGAAATTAAATGTTATATAACATAACGCGACTATCCAAATATGCAGTAAAAATGTCAAGCAGACTGTACGTAATATTGAAGTAGCAAATATTAAATAAAAATTATAACAAGCGTTTAACGTGGTGCACTTATTTTCCGTAAAATTAATTTGATGTTTTACATCTTAGCCAAGGATCGAATTATACTTGTTAGTCGATGTACACTAGCTCCTCGACACAAAAACTTACAATCATAATGTTTTATAATATCGCGCAAATAAGCCACGTTTTTTGAAAATATGGTAAAATATTACTTGCTAGATTTTTTTTTTTTATTTTGAAAATTTCGGATCCATTTCAAAATTTATTTCATAAATATAATACAGTACATTATTATCCCTTTAAGAAAAGTCCTACCCTAATTACTAATAAGTTAATTTAATTGGAATATTTGTAATAATAAACTATATTTGGTTCGATGATAAAAAATCGAGAGTCCCGGACTACTTATTGTGGAGGTGGCATACCGTGCTGGCACTTCCCCGTGAAAATGGACATCGCTTCCTGCAGGCCTGACCCACTTGGCGCGAACCAACCGAGAAAAAATTCTCTGCATCACAATTAGCCGTCAATAATTTTTGTATTGCATACAGATAACATTGATATTATATAAGACAACGCTCTTAAGCCTGTAAGCATTACTAACTGTATAAGACCCTTTCTTGTATAACACATTACCTTAAATCTCTATAATATTAGATGTAAGTTGAAAGTTTTTTTCCTCACTTTTTATTAGAATAAAAAAATAAAGATTTAGAAATTCGTTGTTCGGTGACTATTAAGGATTGCTAATTTTTTTTTCAAAATTTATGGAGCAATCCTCCTTTTAAATTTTTTTTACAAACACGTAAAATAAAATGGATATGAGATTTCAGCAATTTTTGCAGTGTGATTTTAAGGGTGTTATATACATATGCTTTCAAAAAATCTGAAAGAAAGGAAAAAACAAACTGGAGGTCCTCATCTATAGTTTGATCAACATTAATCTTTGCATGCAGGTTTATAAAATGGAAATTATGTTCATTTGTTGCTGCTTTCAATAAATAGAATTATTATATTGAAATTTTGTCTTTAGAGCCACGTTGTTACTTCAAACTAATAATAGTTCAATAGTACGATGGCATGTCCGCATTCCTCTTCTACAAAGTTCATTAATATAATTTTTTACACATAAGAAAATACTTTAATAGCACAAATTTATGGATCAAAAAGTAGCAAATTTTTATTGAGTTATTAAATTTAAGAAGTAAAAAATACTATAGTAATTTTTGTGAGGAATTTAAAATGTATTTGACATATTTTACTGTTCCATACAGCAGTCAATGGTATTGTAGTTATTATTATTTTTTTTAAGTACAAGTGAAAATTCTTCATGTTTTTTAAAACTTCCATAAAATAACCAATATTCTTTTTTTTTTTTTTAATTAATAGCCTGATTTAAAACATAAATTTAAAAGGATTCGTATGTTTTAAAGCACCATGAAACACAGCGAGCATTGTGTTATTACTATATAATTATAGTATTGTAAATTGTAATAAAATGTGTTTGCTCCTACTAGTATATTATTGTATGGATTAAATATTATACACTGTGTTTATCAAGCAGTTAAGATTTTCATAATAAATATTGTTATTTCTCTATAGCATTTTTTCAATCAGATTCTTTTTTTTTTTTTTCAAAGAATGCCATGACTGTGAGAAGAAGTAGAAATAATAAGACCTATAGATAAAATAATTCTATGAAATTATAAAATAAACAGATTATGCTGCAGTGCAAATACTCTACGATTGCTGCAATTGGAGCCGTGGCGCCTCGGGCGGCGTCTGTGATAGGCGCCACACCTGCCTGCATCTTGCTTGCATCTTTGAGAAGGAACGAATGCACGGGATACTATGCAATTTATGTGTTAGGTTCTGCATGGACTGTTTTGGTGTCTCCTGCCTCTGCCTTGTTTTTTTTTATGTATTTTTGAGGAAAATATAATATATTAACGACGGAACTTGACTCGTTGCCTGGCAAAATGAAAAGAGAAGAGAAAGAATCCTATCTCTATTGCCTCACTAGAAGCAAAATGGTTTAAAAGCCAAAACGTGCATAAGAAAAGAATAAAACTCTTCGAGCTGTCTCTGTCAGAAAAATAACACGAGAGGCGAAGTGAAATTAATTAATTTGTGATGCTAATTTCATTTACGTACATAACATTAATTAAGGTACACGAATATAAATAGAAATATAAATCAAACTAATATTCTGACGTTGATTATAATTTCTTGATTTTATTATTATTAATTTAATGAGCGATTAGAAAACAATTAATAAAAGTCATATAATCGATTTTCATTGATTAATGTTAACACATTTTTATTTTATTACTATATGAACTTTTCATGTGTTAAATTCAAATTATAAATGCAATTATTTTTAACTATGCTTGCCTGACATAATAACGTACAATATATCCTGCATTAAATTTAAATTATATTTGTGTTCAGTTGTGCATTTTTTTATTTTAATAAACACAAATTACTCGCCTAGCTGAAGAGTTTTCTTGTGCTGTAGCCTTGTTAATAATCGCCATTGTGATATACTATATGGTACGTGATTAACAAGACTTAACTAGGCGAGGGCTGTAATATCAATAATATAAATAATACGTTATCTTCACGACAATAATTATTACCATTTTTTTCCACCTATTTTGTAAATCATAGCACTTTAAATTAAGAAAAAAAAAACTGAGTTATAAAACAAACAAATTGCAATATTAAACCTACCCAAAAATGCATGCAAATAAATTACTTTTTTTTGTTCCTAAAATTTGTGAGCGCATTGAACTCGCTTGCACTTGAAAGAATAAAACCCATGAAAAATCACGACCTAATAAGTCGCTGTCGGTTTTTCTTATGTTTCGTTAATACAACGGATTTATTTGCTCCAGTACAATGGAAGAATAATTACAAGAAAAAAGACTCCTATCGAACAAAAAGAGCACCCTCTACTGTTACACGGCACAATTTAACAGCTTTATCATTGATACTAAATAAGGCTTTCAATTAAATGATACTTAATTCATCCCCATAAGTTATCTTGTATGTAGTACTCTGTGCTGGTGAAATAATTAAATAAAGAGATTGCAGCATAATATTTTAATATCTTGATCAGTTCCTATATATATGAAAAAATTAAAATAATATTGAATTTTTTTAAATGGGTATATATAAATTTAAATAAAGTGTTACATAATACATAAGTAATAATGCAGACTACAGTATACCTAATTATTACCCTGAAAATTTCTGGAATAGGAAAATATGGTAAATATAAGGACATGCAGATCAACCTTGTAATTAAATAGTAAAATTTTTATAAAATTAGATTTACATTATGATGGAAAGTACAAAAAATACACGTTTTACATTCTTGAGAACAAGTTACAAAACGTCACTTAAAAATCGACGTTCTAAATTATTCATGTAAATTAGCATGACACTTTAAAAGAATATAATGCAATTTATAATATTAGCCATCATGATGACATTAATATGCAAAGCCGTTTTAATATATTCACATAAGTGTTTATTGAGATTATAAGCTGAATTTAGTGCCATTCGTGTCCGGAACATTATAAACATCCGCACAAATCGCAAATGTAAAATATACATGTTTATTTATTTATTTATTTTATTTATTTTTATTTTGGAACTTCTTTTTGGTTGTACAAGACAAACATATGTTCAAGTCAAAATTGGACAAAATACAACATAAAAACATCAAACTTAAACACATTTACATAAGTTATTTAACACTATCAAACACAATCACTGACAATAATAATAAAAACAAAATACAAGCCAAAGTCACCATTAATACTGATAAATTTTAGTTTATGTGGAACATATATATATATACATATATATATATATATATACATACACATATATATATACATACATACATACACATACACACACACATATATATATATATATATACATATATATACATACACATACACATATACACACACATACATATATGTATATATACATATACATACATATATATATATCAGTCAATACAATGTATATGTAAATTTATAATTTTGTTTATTTTATAATCCTGATAATACTTTTTCAGACATTTTATTACTCTCAAAAGCTTTAATAGAGTAAAACTCTTTATTGATCAATACATTCTTTAATTTTGTGCGAAAAAGTTTACTGGTTTTTATTTCTTTCAAACATGCTGGTAAAAATTCATAAAATTTTGCTGTTTGATACATTGCACAGTTTTTGAAAAATTGTGTGTTATGTCTTTCAGTAACTACATTCGATTTATTCCTAGTATTATAGTCATGATAGCCATCATTCTGAACATAAAAATTTGGATGATTTTTTTTGAATGAGGCACAATTTAAAATATAAATGCAAGGGACAGTTAACATTTTATTAGCCTTAAAATGTGAAACACACGACTGTCCTTTTGGTATTCTTAAAATCGTTCTAAGTGCTCTCTTTTGCAAAACAAAACATCGATTCAATAGTTCCGATTTACATCCCCAATTTATTATGCCATATGCCAAATGTGGATAAACATACGCATAATATATGGTTAGCAAGGTTTCATGAGATACATGATTCCTGATTGTATATAACATAAAATTGGCCGAATTTATCTTCTTACAAATCGCATTTACATGTAAAGACCAATCCAAACTTTCATTAATGTGTAGACCAAGAAACTTAACAGACTCTGCTCTTTTAATTGTTTTCCCGGCTAATTGCAACAAATAACTATTCAAAGGGATTTGTCTAGGGGAATGAAATTGGATGTATTCGGTTTTAGTTGAATTTAATATTAGCTTATTATTTGTACACCATGTATGTACCTCTTCAATAGTAAGTTTAATCTTACGAATTAATTCATCTTCGGCTTCTGCTGTGATTATAGCTGTAATATCATCAGCATACTTTACTAATACCGCATTCTTGACATGATCTGATAAGTCATTTGTTCCTGTATTAAACAATGTGGCTGACATTTTTCCTCCTTGAGGAATTCCAAGTGTAATCGGTAATTTGTCTGATTTATATGTAATATTTTGGCCGTTAGAATTTGAATTTAATTCAACATATTGTTGTCTGTTAGTTAGATATGAATCTAATAGATTACGACTCGAAACTCCTATTCCCATGTTATCAAATTTATTCAATAATACATCTTTATTTAGACTATCAAACGCTTTAGATAAATCAAAAAATATTGCAACGCAAAATAGTTTATTATCTATTGCCATATAAACGTGGCTTAAAAGATCAAATAGTGCTGTATCAGTAGAACGGTCTTTCAAGAATCCATGTTGACAGGGAGCAATTAAATGATTTTCTGTTTGATAATCCGTAATTTGATCGTCTAATGTATTCTCAAATAATTTGCCAAAAACAGATGTATTTGATATTGGTCTGTAATTATCAATAATGAAAGTTGGGCCTTTTTTATGAGTTGCATAAATCTTAGAATCCTTTAAACAATCAGGAAATATACCATCTGATATTGAATGGTTAATTAAATTAGATAAAGGGACAGACAAAACAGAAGCACAATATTTTACAACAGTATATGGTATTTCGTCTGGGCCAGCTGCATACTTATTAGGAAGGGATTTCATTCGATTTAAAATATAAATCGGGTCTATCGAACTAAAATTTAATTTCGTTTTACTTTTATCAGAATCGACAATAATTAAAGTATTAGAATAATTAAAAGGAAATTTTTCTGTTATTATATTTTCAATTGTCTTGACAAAAAAATTATTAAATAAATTGCAAATTAGTTTGGGGTCTGTAATCGTTACACTATTTATACATAATTCATAATTATTCTTATTATTAACATTTGTTTTCTTTGTTTTGCATTCTTTATTAATTATATTCCACGTAGCTTTAATTTTATTATTAGCTCCTTTTATTTCATGGTCATTCTCTTTAAATTTAGCGGTGGCCATATTTTGTTTATAAGATTTCATTTCTTTTTTATAAGTAGACTCTAAATTTGGGTCAGTAAATTTTACATCATAGTGTAAGCGTTTTAAAGAAATCCCTTGTTCGTAAAGATGGGGGTTATTGAGTATCCAGGAAGGTTTATTTTTGTTACTTGAAATTTTTCTTTTAACAACAGGAAAAGCCTCGTTGAAATGATAAATAAAAATTTCAAGAAATTTTGACCATCTCTCATTTGAATTGAGATCAGGATTTAATAAATCATTCCATTCTTCACGAATTAATAGGAGCAGAAAATTATCTAAATTGCATTTGTCAAATATTCGTTTATAATAAAATTGTTTTTCTTGTATTTTATCAATGTTCTTCGAGTTATTTAATGTTATTGTGACTATAGTATAGTTATGGTCCGACAGAGTTGTTTTTTCAGTTTTATAATTAGTATTAATAGCAGATGTACTTTTAATAATATGATCAATTAAAGTAGCCGTTTTCATTGTTTCTCTAGTAGCGGAACTATTAACAATTTCCAACTTGTATGAGTCCAGTATATCTTTATATAAAATTACATTTGCATCATCAATAAATAAATTAAGATTTACGTCACCCGCAATAATAAAAAAATCATCATTATTTTTACAGTATTTAATTAATTTTTTGCATAACATTTCAAATTCTTTTAAGAATGGTTTTATATTATTTTCTGTGTTGTCAAAATTCTGAATTTTTTTCATCACTCTAGATATATTAGGTGGGCGATATATAGAAGCAAAATAAATGTTTGTTGTATTGTTAATTACTAATTTCGCTATGCAGCATTCAAAAACTGATTCAATGGATTTTATTTTAATATCATTTATATTTGAACCTTTACGAGATAGAATTACTACTCCCCCACATTTTTGAATATCTCTACAGTAATATGAAACTATCATAAAATTTTTAAAATTTATTGTTATAATTTCAGATTCATTCAGCCCATGTTCACATAATATAATTATATCACAATCAACCATTTCAAGAAAATACTCAAATTTTGGTAATTTATTTTTTAGGCCTGGTAAGTTAAGCTGAAGAATTTTAATATTACATGGGGCTGAGTGAACCTGAACATTAAGTTTTTTTTTTGTTGGGCAATTTGGTGGAGATACTGTTTAGTGTACTGGCACGGAGCCGTGATCTCACAGGGGAAGATTGTGTATCTTCCTGAGAATTTTTAATGGGGGATTTCAATTGAGATGCCAGATTAAAATTATCAACATTTGAACTCAAAACATTATCATTAATAGTATCATTTTTACTAATAATGGATGGTGAGACAACAGATGAAATTTCATTAATTGATTTTTCTGAATTAATTGCACTTTTCTTAGCAGCGGTTTCATCATTTTTTAATAGATCATTTGTAAATTGGAATTTATTATCTAAAATCGTTAGTAAAAAAGCTTTGAGTCTTGGATGTAATGAGTTCAGATCTATAATATCTTGATTCAATTCAAGAGAACATACAGGATCTGGTAAGGGTGGTCCTGATTCAGGCAAACTATTGTTTACCAAAACAAGACTTGACTCCTCACTCGGGGCAATACCGTCGTTCGCCGGAGCGAGGCCTGACTCCTCGCCCGGGGTGGTACCGTCGTTCACCGAAACGAGGCCTGACTCCTCGCCCGGGGTGGTACCGTCGTTCACCGAAGCGAGGCCTGACTCCTCGCCCGGGGTGGTACCGTCGTTCACCGGAGCAAGGCCTGACTCCTCGCCCGGGGTGGTACCGTCGTTCACCGAAGCGAGGCCTGACTCCTCGCCCGGGGTGGTACCGTCGTTCACCGAAACGAGGCCTGACTCCTCGCCCGGGGTGGTACCGTCGTTCACCGAAGCGAGGCCTGACTCCTCGCCCGGGGTGGTACCGTCGTTCACCGAAGCGAGGCCTGACTCCTCGCCCGGGGTGGTACCGTCGTTCACCTGAGCGAGGCCTGACTTCTCGCCCCGGGTATTAGACATCTGCTCCTTCGTGGCTGGCACTGGCAGTCCCTCCACCCTCACTATGTCAGGCGTGACAATTGAGGGGCGGGTACTCTCTCGCAAGGTAGAGGTCTGGCATTGCCCGGAACTTACAAGGACCGCCAGGTTATTAGAAGGAGGGGCCCTAGCGGTAATGACGTTTGCTAGAGTAGATTGGGCTGATTCCTCAAAGAGTTCTTTAACAGCTGTTTCATCATCATTACTTGCAACTTTCTTTGCTAATGTCTTCCATCCATAATAAGCAACAATTTCAATGTCAAGATCTTTGAACACTGAAATAATGTCTTGTTTTATAGTAGACCAGTTGAAACCGTCTCTGCCACATGCTAAACGAGGAATTGCGAGTTTTTTTATACTTAAAATCTCACAGATATTTCTTAAATTTTTTAATGCAAGTAGTATATTTGAGTGGTCAGGATAGCTGTTATGGACAGATTTAGTAACTAAGTAGAAAATAAAACTGTCATCTGAAGATAAAACAGCTACTTCACCAGTATTTTTGAGTTGACTCTTTAAAAAAGGGGTTTGTCCATGTTTTTTTTTAAATTGAGTTGCAACTCCACGTCCTTGTTTAAATGTTTTATCAACGCAGTGGGCGTAGGATGTGCCTGGTGGTGCGTCAAACAAATTTCCTTTCTTTTCAATGAAACGGAAATTTTGATGTTTTCTTTTTATATTATGGTTATTGGTATTTTTCTGATGTAAAGTCGGAAAAGACTCATTATTAATATGTTGTAGTACTGAAAATGAGTTTGATGTTGGTACTGTCGCACCCCACGGATTATAAGGAGGTCTTGGGGGGCGCAATTGGGCACCCTGGCTTTGGCGCGGCAGCTGGGTAGGGTGCGGTCGCTGAGCGCTCAGTTGGTGTTGGAGCGGGCGACGAGGTTGATACTGACTTAAATCGATTTTGTTCGAATATTGTTTTATGTCTGTTGTATCCCAAAGTATTTTTGAGTGTGGTACAACAACAGGTAAAACACCTTTGCTGTCAACTTTCTGAGAGTATATCCGGGATGAGCTCTTGGTTGATAACTTACGAGTGACATGGTTGGGGGGAGTTCCCAGAATTCATGAGATATTATTCCCCACCTTCTCCAAAGTGCCTTAAAATTAACGCTGATGGCTAGGACATTGCCTCCCCCCTTGTCGAGCACTAAATTTGTCTATGTCAATTGTCAATAAATTAATTAATCACTTAATTTTGATCCCCAAGAGTATCGTCATTTTTATAGGAGCATATGCACTAAACATTATATAGTGAGAAAAAAAATGGGAGAATTAAAAGCTATATAAATGGTGGAAGAGCAGGGGTGCAACATTTCGGCTTTTGCATTCATTAATATTTTTCTCCCCTGACGAATTTAACATACCAACACAAAATAAACCTTTATTTTTATTAAGAGATGGACACACTTTTAACTTTTAATGTACCTGCGGGAGAAGAGCCGTCAGCTTTTATTTTCTGTTTTACATGTAAATAGTACGTAGCCCCGAGAGTCCACATTTTTCACTAATCTGAGACGAACTTCCGGTGACGTCACGCGGCTGCAGCTATTTAACTGCACTGCGTGATGAATGGCTCGCCGTACTACACGCGGCTTGTCAATGAGCGGCGTGAGGCGTAACCTTTGACCTCATTTCGCTCCACCTCGCGAGCGCAACAAAAAAATAAGCTTCATAATTATAGCTAACGTGTAAAAAAAAAAAAAAAACAGTAACTGCTTATTTTTAACTTAAACAATATATTATTATAAATTAATTTTCATTCATTATTTTTTCTTACGTATTATAATATGTTTTGTAAAGATGTCCTACATTTTTTTTTCACTAACTTCTAAAATGCATTATCATCATTGCTAAAAATAAATTAATAGAAAAATACATTTTTCCTATCTTACTTGTTAGATGTAACAAAATTATTATACAGATTTTAGATAATTAAGCAAGGTTGATCTCAATGATCTCGACAGAGGAAAAATCAAAATTCTAATCAAGAAAACGACAAAAAAGTTTTTTTTTTTTTTTTACATTATTAACATACATAACAAAATTTGAAATAAATTAAAAACACAAACAAAATGATACATAAGAAACAATCAGTATAATAATTGAAAATACAATTGTTATGGAATGGGAAATTCTTTTTGCTTTTTTTTAAAAAAAGAGATTTTTTTTTTAATTTCAAAATTTATTAAACATTTTGTAGAATTTAATGCAAGAAAAAGAAAATTAAGAACATATATAGCTGTGGTTAAATAAGAATTCAAATCTTCAATGTTATTTAATTATAGGATCAATTTGTTCTTCATGCAATTTGTAATTTCATTTATTTACAAAAGTTACGTACAACATTGATTGACACACATGGGACAGTGCGCTAAATCCGACAACAAGCTGTTTTGTAGAACACGCGGCTTCTCCGTTCTGCTGAGACACTTAATTGTGCACCACCGATAAAAAAAAAAAAAAAAGTTTTGACGCGCGGGCGGGAAGTGCATCGTCTCGTGCATCCCAACAAGCTAGACCGTTAGCTGGACCAGACTTGGCCGCCGCTGCTATATTTGTCTTCAGTATTGGGGGCGTGTCACTGATATCATAACATTTTGTTAAACAAATGCGGAGTGCCATGATTTTAAACTCCAGATAACGAAAGAGGGCGGAGGTTCCAGCAATTGTTTCTTATGCAGTTGAAGGTGTGTATGGAAAAAAGCATTTTTTTTTAATTTGTCTACTACAGAAATAAAAAAAAAACTATATAGAAAGGAACGGGCTGGTCAGGAAAAATTAATACCCATACAAAAAGGAGAAAAAAATATATATTAGAAGCATTGTATGACACAGGCTGGTCAGAGTTGAAAAAAGTATGGGAACAACTTAAAATTTCCCAAATATTTGTATTTTTTTTATGATTATGTATGTTTAAAAAATATCATATGTTTCAAATAAATTAACAACAAAGATGTGACTGGACAAAATACCAGACAATCAAAACTTTTTCATAAAAAATATGAAGGCTATAATATCAGCAAACTAAAAGAAACCATTTTAATTTGAGCTCCGTATTGTAACTTACCGGGAATGTTCATCTAAACAATATCCGCAATAAATGTAACAGAATGCGCGGGTTCATTCAAAGGGTTGGGAGAAATTTCAAAACAGACACGTCAAAAATTCTGTACATGACACTTGTTCGACCAATTCACGAATACGCAAGCCCTGTGTGGTCTCCAGCTGCCTATAAAACAAAACAAGATACACTGGAAAAAATTCAAAGAAAATTTATTAAAAGTATAATGTGTCAAAAAGACCACATCAACTATAATAAACAAAATTATCATGAATTGTGCAAAAAATATGCAATAACAACACTTAAATACAGACGCGATATGAGCGATATCTTTTTTTCTTAAGAAGTTAATCGATGGAAAATTAGACTGTCCTGAAATTCTAGCTGAGCTCAGTCTAAATGTACCAGCGAGACAAAACAGATTATCTCATCTTTTCTACATACCAAACCCAAGAATTGATATTGATAAATATGCTTTTATTTCCAGAGTTCAATCATTTTGCAATGAACTGTACAGTAAATACGAGCTTGACATTTTCCATCAATCTTCGCAAGAAATTGCAAGGATATGTAAATAATTCAAATGCATGTTTAATTATGTAATATAAATATAATGTATTATATGTTACCAAGATTTTAGTTATATAATAATTTTTGTACGTGTGTATTTTAACTAAGAATTTGTATTATGAACTATTGTATTCTTTATAATTGGATTACTTAATAACCTGTAGTCTGTTTTCTGAATAAATATAATAAATAAATAAAAATATGTAAAGTGTAACTGTTTTCAAGAAATATTTGTTTAGCTACCTTATTAATAATAATTATTATTCCATTTAAGAAGAAAGTAAGTTAATGGCGAAAGTGTGAAGTTTAATTGCAATAATTGTATAATATTTTTTAAATATTCGTTTTTTTTTTAATCAGGTTTTGTGTAAATTGATTTTATTGTATCGTATATATTAATTTATGTATATGAATGTCAATTTTTTTTCTTTTTTTAAGCTAAACAATGTTTAGTATGTGGTCAAAATGTATTTTAACTGGTACGTATTTAATGTGAATAAATAAAAAAATGAAAACCTTTAGGGTGGGTCCTTAATAAGTATATTATATTTAGTAGGAGTGTATAAGATTGTTATATGAGTTGCATTGGAAAAGAGGCGCCTTTCAATTTCGTTAATTTTTAAATAATTTAATTATACCCTGGACCCACGATCCACTTTCTGTTATATTATAATAATAAAAATTTATAATATAATTTTTATTTTCTGTTTTTGGTATTTAATACTTAATTACATGGTATAATGAAAAATATTAACATGTATTATACGCCGTGCATCCTGCATTGACGCAAAGGAGTAAATACCGCTCTAGCTTTATTGTATATGTGTAATGTAATTTTAGTTATTTCCTTAATTAACATACAGACATTTACAAATCACGACAATAACATAAAAAAACTGTATTCATGTTTGTTCTTTGTTATTGCAACGATGTACTTACATTATGTTCTGAGAAAACAATGATTTTTTTTGTAACTCCGAGGTTTCGTAATTATAAAAAGTAGCTTGCTCTTGTTAACAATAAGGAAGATACTTGAGGAAGGTTCGGAGGGTGGACGTGTGGTACCTAGAGCCGCCTGAACAACACGGGGAAGAAAGACCCTCCGGCGGTTATTTATTTTTTTGTTTATACGGGAGTTTCAGGTTTACGTTTTGGGTAGCCCGGAGATGCTGAAGATCGTCGGGATGTAAGCAGGAAAATCTAAAATCCTATGTTGTGCTGGTTAACGTGAATCACAACATCTCTTTTTTTAAATAATAATTTTGGTCACCATGCAATATATAGCATTGGTTCTTCTTGTTACCATTTATAAAAGAAAATTCTAAGAAAAATGATGCGAATAGCCAGAAGAAATTAAATTCGAAATTGGCTTTATAAAGTTAGTGCGAACCTAGTGGTAACTGCTGGAACTACGTGCGTCTGGCGAGCATTTCCGTATAAATATGATTAACATTGTAAAAACATGTAAATGCTCTGTCAGCAGCCACAGCATAATTTTACAGAAATGACAGCACCATAATTATAGTTATCAAATACTTTCAGACAAATATAAAAAAAATATTTCAACTTCGTATGTGATTTCTTTCCTAAAAATGTGATAATTTTTGTGATTCTCCCCATGCTATATTAGGTATCGCCGTATCCTTGATGCAATGAGCAAAATTTTCAGACGTCAGCGCCATCTCTTGGTCTTTTATGTCCTCTATATATAGAGTTGATTGCGCTGACGTCATGCCCCTGTAAGTTAGGCTGCCCAATGGAGGACCAGAATGCACAGACTAGTATATAAACAAATTACATATTGATTTTTTTTTCACTCTATGAAACAAAATAAATCAGTTTTAAAAAATTGTAAAATACACCAATAAATGATAGATAGTATAAAAAAAAATCCCATCACTATAGAACAATCAAAACTATTTTATTTATTTTTTTTTTTTCATTTCTCCCATCTAATGCCACAGTAAATGGGCCTCCACTTTCTCTTTTCTACTTTTCTACCCTCCTGACCGTCCGTATACCTGCCATGCTATTTTTCCTCGTAAACAAAAACAGCAAACAACTCTATATACTTTTAGCACGTTTCTGCTATATGCCGCTTACAAAATGTTTTGCCTACAAAATCGTGACGTCATTTTATGACGTATGGTCTCAGGCAGCTCCAAGAGATATTTTGGGGGATCCCCACCAGAACGTTCACCATGAGAATCAGAGGGGGTGTTGTCCACATGACGTCACACTGCGCGGGTCTATATGCGAAGAGGTCCATGGATGTCTGGGCGCTGAACTGACCACCACAAAAAGTTATTCATGCCATTTCATTGCAAGTCCGCGACTGTAGACAGTACGCTCGAGTGTGACAAAAAATTGGGACGATTGTCTTTTTAATGATATTGTTTATATTTCGAACGCGATGTTTCATGTGATGATCAGATGAATACAAAAATGTTTATAAATAAAATTTAAAGATCAATATAGAAGTCGCTGTGAATTTTCCACAGCTTACTTCATTCATTCGCTGAAATTAGTAAGAACGTTCATATAATATGTTGATAGAAATGGTATTATTTGAGATTTTTTAAACGGCAATATTTTTTTATAGGTTAACAGATTTTAGAATGCTTAAATATATATTCTACAGTGTGTAGTAAACTAGTAATTATAATAAATTTCTGATTATATTTCATCTGAACACAAAAAAATATTTATCAATTTTTATTTGCATTATTTTTAAAGAATTTTCTCCTGCATACATGATTCGAGAATCTAAAATTATTTCAATTAAAGTATATAATTATAAAAGCAGATATTCTTCGACACTTAAAACTTTTTATAACAAATGATTAAAATTATTGATATTTCATGCAAATATTATGATATTTGCATGATAATTAATGAATGCTGCAGCAGGTCTTTTCAATTTTCACATAACTAATGTATGTGTACAAGGAAAAAAATATATAAATATTATCATCCAATAAAACAATTAAATTGCGGCGTATATAATGCATGTAATATATATAATTTATATTATCAGTCCATTTACTTTTTATCAATATTAATAAATTAATAATAATATTATTATTTAATTGATAATTAATTATGTAATTATATATCATCGCCAAGGAATTCATGAATCAATAAAAAAAAAAAAAAAATTATTGCCGCGCAAAATTAAAAATCAAACCTCCGATCCCCACCCCCTTTTGTAATCATCCGTCTCGCACCAAGATTTTACTCTACATAAGGTTTGACGCTCCGCCATCTTGGCGCAGCTTTTGTTGGAGCCTGTGACGTCACGACCAATCACTGACTGCCACGAAATAGGCTCGAGAGTGACAGTTCTCTCTGATTGGTTCTGCGCGAACTGGACGAAAATGTGAACCTAATTAAGCGTCCAACCTTATGTAGAGGGACCTTGGTCTCGCACGCTATTATATATATATATATATATCGTCGTTGTAGCGCGTTTTTGGCCGATCTTCCAGTTGTAAGTTATGACTCCATGGCCGATCTATATATTGTAAGTTATGACTCTCTGGCTGATCAGCTTTATTTTTGCCAGGGACGAGTGGCCGAAATGTCAAAAGTTACAACTTTTGTTTTATTGCGCCATTCGAAAGAGTGCAAAATTTGACACAAGATGGCATCAGTGGTATTTTCCTAATAATTTTCATTTAAATGCTAGAAAAATAATAAAAAAAGGGGCGAGGCCCGCGAAATCAGCTGTTTGCAAATAACATGTAACAAAATATCAACAAAGAGCAAAAACTTAAATCATATATTTATCCAATCCAGTTATTTACTTCTTCTGGCTGCAAAGAATAATTTTCCTAACGGCCAATTAACATTTAATCAATCAAGTAACAAAATATTCTCCAGATTGCATCGGGTGATCTCTAAAATCTGGAATCATGCATGCAACGATTGAATAACTCGTAATTATATGGTTCAGCTACGTGTATAATAATTAATAATAATTAACTTAATAATTAAATGTGATTTTTTTCAAAATTGTTGTGATTTTGTTTATAAATATTATTTTGTTATTGCGGCGCGTGCCCTACAGTATATCGGAAAGAAATAATTAAGCTTTTAGTATGTTAATTTTGATACACATCTGCCTGTGGGGGAAAATATTGCAACTAACCACAATAAAGGCGTCACAAAGATCTGTAACTTGCATGCATATATTGTAGAGTGTCGTAATAACTATAATAGATAAAAAATACCGGTATTTAAATAAAATTATTATTTTACGATATATAGCTAGCATAGTATTACACATGGAGGAAATCCTTGGTATTACATTTTTTTTAGCAATTATAATATACTCTAGGACGTTCTTATATAACTAGGAAAAATTAGCAAATAAAATTATATTATTGTTATTATTTTTTTGCAAGTTATTTTATATTTTTCTACCATATATCGCTGCGTATAATAATATATTGTGAGATGTTAAAAGTTTGTAAAAACATGTTTTTATGCTGGCTTGAAAGAGTCGAAGTGCGACAGCTAATTGGTCTCTTCTAGCAGACACGTACATAACTTTTGTTAATTCATTGACGGTCCAACGTGTGCTATCAATATTAATTATACTATTGATATATTATATTATTATCGTATGAACCTGAAAAGACGAAAAAAAAAAATTGCGAGATACCGCGAAGCACAACGCTCACTTCCGGCTTCGTGAATCGCGCCCATTATATATACGTACCCATGATAGAATTATAGTGATCGACGTACCATATTAATATTTGTTGTTATAAATAAAATCTAGCATAAATAAATTATAAAATAGCGTAAATATATTTTCTATATATATTTTTATGATTAATTCAGCAATGGAATTCTGCTACGCGTCTATAATATATACATAAATGCATGCAGTTAACAAAGTATTCTTCGATCGAGCATAGAACTCGCTGTGATATTTAATCGTCTTGGTTACGTTTAATTTCCGCGTTTATGTGCAGACCTGTAAAACAAGTAGCATGCTAAGTAAGCTAATTTTTTTGCATCAATTAATGAATGAATTAATAATGAACTTATAATTGCCTATTGCATTGCTGTTATTTATTACAAAAAAAAAATCGACATTATCAGCGATCGACGATGCTAAAATCACCCAAACTCGGCTGTGTTCGATTCTATTTTTAATATATAAACTTTTTTTATATTCCCTGCACAGCCGCTTTTTTTTCCCTAAAATTAAAATAATGATAAACATGAAATAATATTATAGTAATACACAGTAATTTTATGTCTTACCCATGCATTTTCATTTGTCAGCTAGAAAACGAACCATGAAAATGTTTAAGTAGCTGAAAAAAATACGGGTATCATATATGCATATATACGCGACGTATATATAAATAAATATTGAAGACAAGCGCGTTTCATTAATTTTAATTAATTCTGTAATTCTATTACATCGTGTTTTTAATTTCTAGCCGAGTTAACAACGTGAGAGAGGATTATTACATGCATTTTCAAGCCCTGTCGGATTATGGCAAATTTCATTTATTTATTATTATTATTTTTTAAAGATGACCGACGGACTTTTATACGTATTTTTTATCGTATTTACATTATAAAAGTGCTGCATACAGGATTTTAATTTCCAATTAATATTTCCGGAGATAATCAGTTTTTTGCTTCTCCTGAACAATTAGAAAAATTGCAGATCAGCCAGAAGGCCATAACTTACAATATGCAGATCAGCCAGAGAGTTATAACTTACAATATATAGATCGGCCATGGAGTCATAACTTACAACTGGAAGATCGGCCAAAAACGCGCTACAACGACGATATATATATATATATATATCCCCATGAATATACAAACCTTATTTTCATTTAAGGGGAAGGTATAACACGCCCAATGTTTAAAAAAAAAAAAAAAAAAAACTCACATGAAAATTGTGACAAAAATTATCCTCTATATACATCCCCTATCAGTATAGCTAAAATATCAGGTATACAAATTCAAGCTAGTTTTTAAATTATGAATTTTTAAAGTTATCTAATTTAATATGGAAGTTCCATATTTCTCCATATATATGTATGTTAAAGTATAGTCAACTTTAAAAATTCATAACTCAAAAACTAGCTCGAATTTGTAACCTAATATTTTACCATTTTATTTGATGTTTATTTATTTATTTATTTATTTTCACAAATTTCATGTGAGGTATTTTTTTTTTTAACATTAGGAGTGTTCCTTCGCTATAATATAATGTATATTAAGGGTAAGGTAACGCCACCAATGTTAAAAAAAATCCCTCTCACAAAAATTCTAAAACAAATTTAAAATGTTCTCCTCTATACCCCCTATCAGTACCTAAAATATCAGGTACACAAATACGATCTAGTTTTTGAGTTATAAAATTTTAAAGTTGACTACTTTAACATGGAGAAATGAAACTCCCATGTTAAATTGGTCAACTTTAAAAATTCATAACTCAAAAACTAGATCGTATTTGTATATCTGATATTTTAGCTACTGATAGGGGGTATAGAGGAGAACATTTTAAATTTTTTTCAGAATTTTTGTGAGAGGGATTTTTTTTAACATTGGTGGCGTTACCTTACCCTTAATTACATATTAAGTTAGTAATATATTATTATAAAATCTTGATTCTTTGCAGGCTGATGTCATCAATATACTACAGCTATTTAATGTACTGCTTGTTTATAATTATATAACCAAGTCACTGCTGTCCAAAGTTCAGCAGAACTTTTGGTATTTTGAATTAGTTTCTGCTGAAGGCGGAGTGAGTGCAAATTAAGGAGTTTTTATCATTTTGTCATTAAAATTAAATCCTGACTGTTGCCAAACTAGTTTCAATTGAGTATAAAAATTTGATATTCTAGTTGGCTATCAGATTGTCGACCTGTCACATTATTTCACTATTATTATTATTTTTTTTTATTATCTTAATCAATCATTTATGCACAACCTGAACCCTTAAAAGTGTACTGCAAAATGCCTTGATAAAAATAAATTAAATGAATTTGAAAAAAAAAAAAAAAAAAATGCAATTCAAAGCTCGTAGTCCTCTAAATTTGTAGTAAAAAAAAAAAACAAAAAAAAACAACAACAACTGTACTATATTGTCCCATAGATAGCTTAGCATTACTGTACTTTGGTTTTATTCATTATTAAAATATAAAAACTTAACAGTCGTCATTAACAAAAACACACATAAAAGTGATGCTGCAAATATTAAATTTTATTTCACGAATCCAGATAAAATACACATACAGACTGATAAAATTCATAGGATATTATTTATCTGGAATTTAGATTTAAATACTGAAAAGTGTACATTAAACTTATTTCTACTTAACCTCCCATTAAACCCATACAAAATACATCAGACATATTCATAAAGTTACATAAAAATAAGGCACGTTTGGTAAAATTAGACAGATCTTCTTATTTTATGGAGTGTTCACCATTACGTTAACACTCGGGCACAGGAAGGTATTTAAAGACATGCACATTAATTATTTGAGCAACTGCAATACACACTTTCTTAACATTAATACATTTTCACAGTTTTGGTCCAAGTTTTTGTATTATTTTAGAGCATTAAGTACTTTAAATTTACTTTTGTATTCTTTCTAACAATTTATCTCGTAAAAACACAAACATTCTTTTTAGCCACCCTCAGACTAACTCAGGTAAAATCCTTCACCCGTCTTCATTATAATTAATAAGGGGCCTCTCGTGGTATTAATTTAACTATTATTATAATCTGTACACGTTAGACAAAAAAGACAAAACCCGTCTTCATTATAATTAATAAGGGGCCTCTCGTGGTATTAATTTAACTATTATTATAATCTGTACACGTTAGAATCTTGACAAAAAAGACAATATTCATAAATATGGAAATATGATCTTTTCAACTGCACGTTGACATTTCCTGGTAAATGTTGATAATTAGGAGCTGCACATCAGACACTCGTCCTTGTTCTGCAGCGAACACACCATGGCCTTCATGTTGATACTCTCTTCCGTGGGTTCGTTTCCGTTGGTTGTGCCGTTGGAGGAGGTTCCGTTGGTCTCGGTAGGAATGTTTTTCTTCAGCTTGGACTTGTCAACGGTGAACTGGATGGCAGAGGCAGCTGCCTTGGTGCGCAGGTAGTACATACCGGTCTTCAAGCCCTGAAAACAAAATTAAAATCACTAAAATTAAAGGCACTTATTTCAATATACATTAGAAAATCTTAAATGTTAACACAAAATAGGTTATTACAAATAATTAATTCAGATGGTAATTTTAAAATTATCAACACCAAGAACAGAGAATAACTTAATTTAAAAAAATCTTTCTCAAACACATTAATTTGTAAAGAACTCACACTCTTCCAGGCGTAGAAGTGCATCGAGGTCAGCTTGCCGTAGTTTGGCTCGGCGATGTGCACGTTGAGGGACTGGCTCTGGTCGATGTACGCCCCTCGGTCTGCGGCCATCTCGATGATTCTCTTCTGCGAGATCTCCCACACGGTCTTGTACAGGTCTTTTAGATCCTGGGGCAGTCCGTCCACGTTCTGAAACAAGGCTACGTTAATCTTCACTCTGCAAGAAAATGTTCCACAGGCCTTCAAATGATATTCTGTATGCTTATTCTTTGGTGGAACCCCTAAATTGGTTGAAATTTGTTAATATTGAGGATTAAAAATTGCAGCATTTCTTCCCTTTTTTATGACCAATCAGAAATTTTGTGAAGTCTTTACCAACGTATTTCACCAAACATATTCCTTTGTCATAGTGAAACAATATATATTTTTTTTAATTACTGTTATAATGTTAAAAACTATATACAAATAAATTCTTTTTTTTTTTACTTTTAGACGTATTTGACAAAGGAAAATTTGTCATCTTTTTGGCATATTTATAATATTGAAATTCAGTGAAAACATTTTCTTATTGAGAAAATTAACTGTTATGTTGGTGCTCCTAGAATTTGCATTATGGGTGGGGGGGTGTGGTGGTCCATGTTGCTTTTTAGTGAAAATGTCTTTAATTTTGCTCCAAGAAAATATGAATTTTTACTAGGAAAGTACCTCCAAATAAAGTACATGTCTGTGATCAGGAATGTTTATTTTATCTACAAATTGCAATATAGAAGGAGGCATCAATGTAAACATTTATTTGGCCACCTACCTGGATGGAGCCTCCGTGGGCGATGATGGTGTTCTTCTTGTCGTCGTCCCACAGCCCTCGCTCTGTCAGGTCCCTCAGCAGGTGATGGTTCACGACCTGAGAGATGTCATTTAACTTTATACAAACTTATTAATAAAAGACTAAAATGCAAAACTTAATTTTATTGAAATTACAGTTCTTTATATTTAGCAAGCAAGATTTTCCTTTCTTTGGTACCAAATAAATTTGCCTATAATGCAGTCAAAACTCGTTTCAATGAAAGTATGAAAACTACAAATTCAGACTAACCATCCATTCAATTACATCCAGCCCTACCCAGAAACAAGCCTGCAGGTCTGCTTGGTTCAGATTTTTGAGGCGTGGCCCGGCCTTGTGAAACTGCTTCACAGCCCAGCATGGCTCATGGCTCTCTCAATGTGGGCTTTTTTTATTTTAGTGCTTTATGACACATTATAAAATGACAACAGTCGTTATATACACAGTAAAAAACTCGTTATCATGCAACTTATTGTTAGGAAAAACTTGATTTTGAGTAAAGGAGATCACAGTCTTCTAAAAAATAATCAGCATTGCGGGTATAGGAAAAATTTGAAATCAGGTAAACCTAATTTCGTGGGTTCCTTGAGTTTACGTAATAACAAGTTTTTACTGCATCCTTTTTTTGCTTACTTTTTCCCTCTTCCTTAGCAAAAAGAAATCACCATTGAAAATTTGAGGTAGATAATCGACTAACCTGGAACTCTCCGGAGAGGACCCTGCGGGTGTAGATGTTGGAGGTGTAGGGCTCGATGCTCTCGTTGTTGCCAAGGATCTGCGCGGTGGAGGCCGTGGGCATGGGCGCTAGCAGCAGCGAGTTGCGCACTCCGTGGGCCGCAATCTTCTCACGCAGCGCCGGCCAGTCCCACAGAGTCGTGCCGGGGTCAACGCCCCACATGTCGAACTGCAGCTCCTGCACACCACATTATAGTTAGTACCTCCGTAATTATTGTTAATACCCTTGACACCATTTTACCCTTTTGGGTGTGGCCAGGCCGATATTTAGCCTTGTCAGTAAGAGTTATCTTGCGACCATGCTGGGGCTTACCAGGCTCCCAGAACCCTTTCCTGCACTCTTCTGGGCTCCTACTGCCAGATCTGTGCAGCCTGCAGTGGCAGTGCAATACTGCAGGGCAGCAGAGTATAGACAACCATAAGCTGCCTTCCTTCTACCAACTCCATAATCTAGTAATCAGTCACACCCATCCCAAGTCACAAAAAGTCTGCCGTGTTCGGGAATCAAACCGGAGACCTCTCGGACCAGAGCCAGGGGTACTAACCACTCAGAGCAGTTAGTTAGTAATTATTGAATCTGTCATAAACTGAAATGTTGTAGAAACAAAGAAAAACACAAATAGGGCAAATAGAAACAGCCTAATCACTAAATGCAGTGTCTTTTTATTATAAAAAAGAACAATGAATTTCAGATAATATATATACACAAAAATAAATAAATAAAATAATAAATAAGAAGCATAAAATAATTAAGAAACATAAAATCTCCAGTTGTTATATAATCACAGTTTAATTTCCAGATTTGTTGTATTTAGTTTTAATACATATTTATCTTGAACTTAATTTTTTATAAAATAATTACATATATTTAGACAGTGCAGAATTTAAGGATGGATTTAGTTTCTCATAATTTGTTGATTATTTAGAGAGCAATATAAATTTTTTATATATAAATCATTTATTAAACATAAAAGTGTACATTTTGCATTAGGAAAGATTTATATAACAATTTTATGAATACCAAAGTCAACAAATTTACCTGTATGTATCCTAATTGGTCAACGATTGTTCCACTCACCCCTTTGCTGACCGGGCAGCCCTCGTAGGTCTCGTAGGGGCCCAGTTTCTCGGCAAGCTCGCAGCTGGCGGTGAGGGCTCCGAAGTAGATCGTCTCGAAGATCCGCTTGTTGACCTCCTTGGCCTCGTCGCTCTCGAAGGGCAGTCGCATCAGAATGAACGTGTCAGCCAGGCCCTGCACACCAAGACCGATGGGGCGGTGCCGGAAGTTGGAGTTCTCAGCCTGAAGAATATCAACAAATACTTTAAACAACGATTAGGAGAAAACTAGTAATTTTAAAGTTTCTTTAATAAAGGCAAAGGTTAAAGAAAATTCTGTAGGAAGACAGAAAGGTTGTTAAATAAAAGCTAAAAACAAAGATAAATGAACGAACGAATGAGTGAATGAATTTGTTGGAAAAGAAAATAGTTTGAGTTTTAGCCATCATTCAGCAAAAAGAGAAACATTTAAAACAACATAGGTTTGATTTGCAGTTCATTTTAGAGAGGTTTGACCAGCTGGTGTTTGCTAGCAAAATCCTCACACAAATATTACATTTGGCACGCCACTACACCAAAATATCGCTTATTACAATTTTTCTCATAATAATTAATAAATAAACAAATTAATAATATCACTGGTTTGCTGACGATGTTTGGGAGAAGTTACCTCCTTGATTGGGTAGAAGTTGACGTCGATGATCTTATTGAGGTTCTTCGTGACCACCTTCGACACCTCCATCAGCTTCTGGTAGTCGAACGTGCGGTCCGACTTGACGAACATGTTGAGGGCGATCGAGGCAAGGTTACACACCGCCACCTAGCAATTTACAAACGTTTAAATTAACCTTTCTTTTTATTCTTGTTTTAACCTTTTATATAATTTGTCTTTTATAAAACACAAAAAGTGTTCACATAGGATAAAATTAAAGTATGTATATGATTGGTTGGTTTGTATTTTGGGGCAATGGACACATTTTGGTCATGTATGCCCCCTTAAAGTACATCATATTATATAATAAACCTTTCATAGTACTTAAATAGTTGAGATAAAAATTACCTGATATCAGAATTGTGATGCTTATTACTATCATTATTTTTCAAACAAATAGAGAATCTTCAATAATAGAATAATATAAGTATGCAGAAGGTAAGGAGGCAAAAATAAAATAATTATTTTTACTAGAGACAACACTGAGCAATGATAAATTTCTACACTCTGTCACCTCGTCATGCGAGCTGTACTCCACGATCTCGGTGCAAAGGTTGCTGCACTTGATGGTGCCGAGGTTTTTCTGGTTAGACTTGCGGTTGCAAGCGTCCTTGTACAACATGTACGGTGTGCCGGTCTCCACTTGGGACTCAATGATGGCGTACCACAGCTGCTGGGCCTTCACCTTGCGCCGGAACCTGCCCTCAGCCTCGTACCTGCAAGGATATCTTGTTAGTAAAACTGAACATTCTTTAGGGATTAATTTGCTACGTCGAGTGAAGCCACCAATGGGTAAAAAAAAAAACTGAAAATATTATCACTGGCACAAAAGAATAAAAATTAACTGAAATCTAACATGAGTTGAAGGAAATGGGAGGTTAAATAGTGAAAGTCAAGCCTACTACGGAGGCTTCAAGACAGCTGATTTTGCGGTGTTCCCACCGTCCTATCTAAACCTAAGTAAGAAAACAACAACTCGATTATTTTCTTGGCATAAAAGAAATTTTTTAAAGGAAAATAAGTTCTTGATTCTAGAAGACCCCTAACTGGGGGGGTAGGAGATGTCTTCAAACTGATTGCTGTAATAGTTAACTGAGAAAAAATTCAAATTTTCTAACATGGTGGCTTATGGAGAATATTTTCCCGCCAGGGAACACCTGAAGCCTCCACTATTATGAGCAATTAAGAGTTCATTTTGCAAGTTTCACTTACTTGGTGTAGAGGGCCTCAAACTCCTCTCCCCAGCACTCCTGCAGGCCGGGGCTCTCGTGGGGGCACATCAGACACCAGTCACCGTTGCTCTCGACACGCTGCATGAACAGGTCCGGGATCCAGAGGGCGTAGAAAAGGTCTCGCGCCCGGACCTCCTCCTTGCCAGTATTCTTCTTGAGGTCGAGGAACGCGAAGATGTCAGCGTGCCACGGCTCAAGGTAGATAGCGAACGCTCCGGGTCTCTGTCAAATCAGAACGTTGCTGTCAACGGTTGAAATTTACTGCTTTCTTAACACAAGAAAAATATTTAATGATAACTCTCTTCTTGTTTTCTAATGCTGAAGTTTTGGCTTTCGAACCATTCTACTTCTGAAAAGTAACGAAGAAGAGATTTTTTCTACCATTTCTTTTTATTGCCAGGCCAAGTTTTGTCTATAATGCTAAGCATTTATATACATTTTTCTTGAATTTAATAATTTAAACGGTCTGAAGTTGCACCTTGTTTCCTCCTTGGTCAACGTAGCGAGCCGTGTTGTTGAACACTCTCAGCATGGGCACGATACCGTTGCTGATGCCGTTGGTGCCTGCAATGTAGGAGCCCGAGGCACGGATGCAGTGCACGTTGACGCCAATTCCTCCCGCAGACTTGGAGATGAGGGCACACTGCTTGAGCGTGTCATAAATCCCCTCAATGCTGTCGTCCTTCATCGTCAACAGGAAGCAACTGCCATCAAATTATAAATTACAGAAGATAATTAATGTTGATTTTACTAATTTTTATCAGTACAATAATTTCAACACAAACATGACTAGACACTTTAGCGAATCCTTTAACATGTTGTCACCAATTGAGTTGTTGTACTGTTTTATTTTGTACTGATATATACTTAATAAACAACTGATTATTATTATTATCAAAAATCTTTCTTTAGCATTAAATTTATCAGTCTATTTCAATTTTCCTAGCAAGAAAATAAGTGAAAGACAGAAGAGGTTTAAAAAATTATTTACAAAGAGTGCGTTTGAATTCACGGGCCATAGGCCAGTCAATATAGGTTTTGACCTCGGATAAATTCCGAAGTTTGTGATTTTTTCAGCCTCGATGCCTTGAGTAACATATCCAAAGCCCCCCAAAATCCCACCGGGGCTTTCGCCGCCATCTTGATGGAAAGTTATGCATATAGTACCCTCACTAATTTGCATATTGTGGCGGAACCGTGTTACATAGAAGCAATGTAAATACATATAATGATAGGCAGATATATTTGCTACAAGAAAATATAAAAATATATTTAATTTTAATTTCAATTAACCCTTAAATTAATTATTTTCTGAAAAGTTTGGTGTTAAAAAAAAGTTTAACGGTGAATTTCGTAGTCAATATATATAAATACAGAAATATTCTTCATTCAAAAGTTTAAGACAAAATTCTTGCAATTTCATAAATGCTGATAACTTTTCCTTAGCTTAAAAAATGAAGAAGATACGCGACTTCGTAGCGCAAGAAACATGCCAGTTGACCGCTCTGCCTGCCCGCCCAACACAATACAACACGCATAATACAGCGCGCGGGCACTGCAATGAATGCGCTCTCGCGGCTCTCAGTGGCTTGTTACCTTTATTTATTTATATATAACTACGTGTAAGGTGTTTTATAAAGTTGTAAATTTAGTTTTAACACTCTGCTTTTGCAAAAAAAAAAAATCAAATTAACATTAAACTTCTTATGACATTGATTATTCCATATACTTTTTATAATTATACTAATTTATATTACATATTTTTTAAGTAATTACCTGCAGCAGAAATTTAAGTGTTACCCCTTTGTCTCCTTACACGGTGTAAGGCACGGTAGAAAACAGGCAAACTTAATTAAATAGTTATTTTTGTGATGCTGCATTTGTGGATGATACTTAAATTTAAGTCTACTCTTATTTATTTTCAATTTTTTATATGACATGTACTGTATAATACCACTGTCCGTATAATATACATACATTTAATTAACAACATCAAATCCGATCCGATACATAATTTTTAAAAATATATAGGTAATAACAATCACAAGTTCAATGGAATATAATAATATTATATGGTTTATTATAAAGTTTATGTATTAACACTTAGAGATATCACAAATGCATATATGTGTTATTAGTTATTATATTATTATAATATATGCATTCTATATATATATATATATATATATATATATATATATATATATATATATATATATATATATATAATTATATATTATATCAACATGTAATCAGTATGACTATTTTTGATATCAAGATTATTTACAATCGCTAGAATATAAATTTAATGTTGGGCCTTATAGTTCGGACAAAATTGAGTACTCCTTAATAGTTATTTAATAAAAGACGCTATTTAAGAAGTATGATACTCAATTTTGACCGAACTATTCAACTACGCTTTAATTATTCTTTTAAATGTAATAAATTTTGATTTCAAATATCGATGAGATACATGAAGATACATATAATATTTATTCATTGTATATTCAGCTTCTAGGGCTGAGGCTATTTTTATAAATTTAATAGCCATAGAATCTTACATAGTTTATGCCACGATAATGTTTTTTTTTTTTTTTTTTTTTTTTAATATACATATAATATAAAAACGCATATAATGCATTCGTGACCCCTCTAAAACATTATAAATAATATATTATTACAAAACTTTAAATATATCCATTGAACTTGTGATTGTTTCTATCTATTTTTAAAAATAATAAGTGTTGGATCGGATATGATGATATTATATAAATGTATACGACAGTGGTATTATACATATAAAAATTCGAAAATAAGTAAGATTATACTTCAAATAAAGTACTGTATCATCAACACAGCACCAAAATATTCATGCTGACTGTTTTCCACTGTGCCTTACACATTGTAATTTATATAAATATATAATCATAATTATTTACTCATATGGGGGGTATGAGGAAGCAAAATTTTTATTGAAACATTATGTTATTTGTAAGCTAGCTGACATAAACAAACATTATAAATATAAAGAAGGAATATAATTATTTTTGTATATATATGCATGACTGACAAAAAGGGCAAAGAATTAAATTTACTGCACTTTACTTAAAAAAATGTATTACAATTTATATTGTATATACGTAATAATCAATGTCACGAGAAGTTAATAAAAAGCTTCAATGATTGATATTTAGCATAATTATTAAGAATATTGATACAAATAAATTTACAACTTAAGGGTAAGATAACACGAACAATCGATTGTTGTTAGTCTCATTTGATTAACATGTAAACCTTAGCAACCTCATAATGATTCTGAATTTTTTTTAGAGACAGTTCTTGGCATTAAAAAAATATGGAGAAAATTTTAAAACAATCGGACGATCCAATTTTTTTAAATTAATTTTTTAGTTTCGGTCTCCATGGGAAAGCCCTATACTGAAAATTTAAAAAATTCATTTAAAAAAATTGAATCGTCCGATTGTTTTGAAATTTACTCCATATTTTTTTAATGCCAAGAACTGTCTCTCAAAAAAAATTCAGAATCATTATGAGGTTGCTAAGGTTTACATGTTAATCAAATGGGACTAACAACAATCGATTGTTCGTGTTATCTTACCCTTAATGTAACCTATTTCCAATAGACGAATATTTTTTCTTGAACTTCACGATTTAAGGGGAAGGTAACGCGCCCAATGTTAAAAAATATCCCATGACACATGAAATTTTTTTAAAATGTTCTCCTCTACATTCCCTATAATATCAGTAGCTAAAATATCAGGTATACAAATTCGAGCTAGTTTTTTTTTTTTTTTTTTTAGTTATGAATTTTTAAAGTTGACTATACTTTAACATGGAAAAATCAAACTTCAATGTTAATCTAGTCAACTTCAAAAACTAGCTCGAATTTGTATACATGATATTTTAGCCACTGATATTATAGAGAATGTAGAGGAGAACATTTTAATTTTTTTTTTTCAATATTTTCATGTGTCATGCTGTATGTGGTATTTTTTTAACATTGGGCACGTTACCTCACCCTTAAGGGCTATTGTAGCTATTAACACACGTTGAACATATAATAATATATAAATATAATTTATATATGTAATAAATAATATATATAATAAATAATACATATTATATACAAAGATGACAAGCCACTGAGAACCGCGAGAGCGCATTCATTGCAGTGCCCGCGCGCTGTATTATAATGGCGTGTTGTATTGGGGCGGGCGGGCAGGCAGAGCGGTCAACTGGCATGTTTCTTGCGCTACGAAGTCGCGTATCTTCTTCATTTTTTAAGCTAAGGAAAAGTTATCAGCATTTATGAAATTGCAAGAATTTTGTCTTAAACTTTTGAATGAAGAATATTTCTGTATTTATATATATTGACTACGAAATTCACCGTTAAACTTTTTTTTAACACCAAACTTTTCAGAAAATAATTAATTTAAGGGTTAATTGAAATTAAAATTAAATATATTTTTATATTTTCTTGTAGCAAATATATCTGCCTATCATTACATGCATTTACATTGCTTCTATGTAACACGGTTTCGCCACAATATGCAAATTAGTGAGGGTACTATATGCATAACTTTCCATCAAGATGGCGGCGAAAGCCCCGGTGGGATTTTGGGGGGCTTTGGATATGTTACTCAGGGCATTGAGTTCTACCGATGCTGAAAAAATCACAAACTTCGGAATTTATCCGAGGTCAAGATAGGATTTTCACCTATATTGACTGGCCTACAGCCCGGGCTGGCCTGGGCTGAAGCGTTTTTTGTCGTCAAGTGGGGCCAGCCCGGCGGCCATTTTTCCTCCTCTCATGACGTCACTTCCTGGCTGGCCCAGGCTGACGCGGGCGGACTCTACAGTGCGCCTGAGACCTAGCGGACAGACTGGGAACTAATTATGACGAAATTATGACGTTTCATACCAGGCGACCAAGGTCACCGCCATTTTACCCGGCCCGGGCCAGCCCGGGCTGGCCCGTGAATTCAAACGCACTCATAACTTGACTCTAAATCTGCAGTGTTTTTCTTTACAGACTGCCTTTAGTAATTTACAATGATAAATAGCTGTTAGGCCGTCCACAAAACTTCAGATGACATTTCCCGAGATTTCTGTTCACATGCCTTGGATCGTCCACTTAGCTCTTTCTCTCATCTTTCTACTGCCCAGTCATACCGGTATATTAAACGGAGATTTTCAGCTTATATCTACCAACATTTGTTGCAGACTAAAGATTGAATATTGAAAATGGCTAATAGTAGCAAGCACAGAAAAACGGATGGCAAATTTGAAAATACAAATATTTCAGCCTTGCTGGAAAAAAAAAAAAAAAAAAATCTTGACTTTACCCATTAAATTTGCAACAAAGGTTAAGACTGACAGAAAAACTTCTGATATTTCGCACCTGGACAGCTGGGCCCTGGGAGTAGCTGCGTTGAAGAGCGTGGGCGAGGCGTGGGTGAAGTAACGCTCGGACAGCAAGTTGTAAGTGTGGATGGCGGAGTCGATGTCATCTCCATGGACTCCCACAGACACTCTCATCAACATGTGCTGCGGGCGCTCAGCGACTTTGCCATCAATCTTCAGCAGGTAGGAACGCTCCAAAGTCTGTACACAAATCACAATAAGTTCCCGCTACATCAAATTATCTGCAGGATTCTCACCTTGAAACCAAAATAGTTGTAGCTGAAATCACGGTCATAGATGATGCTTGAGTTCAGTCTGTCAGCGTTTTTCATGATAATGTTGTGATGAAAGTCGGAGATCATAGGAGTCGGCAAGTTGTTGTGCTTGTTTACCATCTTGTACAAATCATCCATCACCTCTGAAAATATTCAATTATTAGCAACAAAATTGACAGAATTATTAATTTTTAGGAGGGGAACAGCTTCAGGTTTCATAACTTAACTCCGGACTAAAAAAAAGCTTCCCTCCTACTTCATAGAGTTCCAGCACTTAAATTGGTGGGTTTTGGTTAAGCTGATGTTTAATTTTTTTTCTTGTGGCACAAAATCATAATTATACCACTTAAGGTAGAGATAACGTCGAACAGCTGTTCGGCGTTATCTCTACCTTAAAATTTAAATGCTGAAACTACAGGAGGAGAATGGTGAATTATTTATTACCCAAAATTAAGATTGACACATAAAAAACAAAGTATTAAATTTGAAGCCTCGTCCTTTAACGATACGTTACTGTCCCAAAGGGAGTTTTCTGCAACTGGCTGCATGCATGTATGCATGCTAGGGAATTAAAAGCAATAGATTCGAGACTTACTGACAACATAATTACTGTAACCCCTATATTATATGCATCCATAAATAATTAAATATATGCATAATACTAATTAAGCTGCTATATACCATCAATATTTATAAAACTCTTTTACTGTGACCCCCTAAAATATCAAAAATGGCTCAATTTAATAGGCTGGCTGGCATTACCGCTGAAAGTCTTTTTGGTCTCCTTGTGCAAGTTTGAAACTGCAATCCTGGCAGCAAGAACAGCATAGTCTGGGTGCTTGGTCGTCAACGTTGCAGCCGTTTCTGCAGCCAAATTATCAAGCTCTACTGTAGTCACTCCAGGGTAGAGCCCACTGATGACTTTCAGCGTTATTGAAGTCTGAAAATACAACATATAGTTCAGTAAAATGTTAATTAATATGCAACAAGCTGGCGAATCTCGACCAACTTACAGGGTCCACATAATCCATGTTGAGGCCATAGCACAGTTTTTGAATGCGAGAGGTTATCTTATCAAAATGTACCTCTTCCTTCCTTCCATCTAAAAAATTACAAAGTAAATCCATATTACTTAAATTAGCAAAACTTAGTGCAAATATAAAACCGCCAAGCCATGATAGCAGGTGCAACCACAGAGTCGAGCAATAAACTTTTTGACTTACCTCGCTTTAAGACAAACATACGGCTCAGAGTTCCAGACACCATTTTAGACAATGATTTAAGAATTCCAAAGACCAAATAGTTTGTCAATTTGAAGCAAATTCGCTAATTTATTGCCAAATTATGAATGCAAAATTCCGGCAACACGACAGCTGCGGCGTTAGCTCGTAAATAGTAAATGGCGGATACAATCCGATGCAAATTGGCGGGAAGTATTCCCGCGGATTCTGAAATCGCAATACGCTGCTCACGTTTCTTTCAATTGCGCATAAATTTCAAATGTTTTTTTTTTTTTTTTTACATTGTTTTATGACAAAAAATTAAGATAAAGAGATATATATATTTTAATTACAAGAAATTAGAGGTTATTTGATTCAAATAAATCAACAAGTGTGAATGCAAAATTTAAATAACCCTTAGTTTTAGCTTCAAAAGCCTATTTTGAGGGGAAAAAAAAACTTTTATTTTCTGCAGCAGATAAATTTGATGTAGTTTTTTTTTATTTTCTCTTTTTAATTAAATAAATTTAAAAGCCAATAAAATAAATTGGGATAATGAATACCAAGTGGGAATATTCCACAATTTTAGCAATCTTCATAAAATCTCATTTGATTACATAAAAAAGTTCTCACAAATGAACCTTAAAAACCTGCCCAGACCCGGGATCGAACCGGGGACCTTTAGATCTTCAGTCTAACGCTCTCCCAACTGAGCTATCGAGGCATGTTAAACAAAATGAAGACTATTATTTAATATAATTGCAAATAAAAAGTGCAGAAGGCTGAGATATAATCACAAGTGATAAAAATTAATTGGTTGTCTGAAAAAAGCATTTTTCTTATATTAGGCATATATAATATGTTATATAAAAGTTGATGTATATTATATATTTTTATTTCACTTTTTCGGACTTTTCCCTTTGCCGCACGGTGTTCGATCGTTCGATGTAATATCCTTAATCTGATGTATGCAGGCTCGGACTGGCCATAAAAGGCTGGGTCATCAGGGATCCCTGACTGGCCCGGCCGGCCCTCAGATTTTTAACACAGGAGCATAGAAAAAGTTGCCTCAGACCCCCTGAAAAGTGACCCCTGCTGCCTGTAATGCCTATATATATATATATATATATATATATATATATATATATATATATATATATATATATATATATATATATATATATATATATATATATATATATATATATATATATATATATATATATATATATATATATATATATATATATATATATATATATATATACATATATATATATGCAAGTGTTATATAGTGACGTGCACGAACACTAAAAGTGACCATCGCAACATACTATATCAGAACCAAAAACCAAAAAGGTGACGTATACCGTATACCCCTCTCCTTAATGGAACTTGTATGTTGTTCAGGGGTACACCTAGCTTTTTTAATCCGAGATAGTTAATTATATACATACAGAAGGATTGATTATTATACGTACATCGAACACCGCGGCAAAGGTAAAAAAGTCCGAAAAATGAAATAAAAATATTTTCAATATATGCATTTAAGATGGGAATGAACTAAGGCGTAATAAATTTGCTTTTTAACATTGTCTGGAATAAAATGTCTAGCACGTAGCAGTCGTAGCACGCCATAAAATTCCAATAATTGGTAGATTTTTTTTTTTTTTTTACAAAATTTATATGAGGTTCCCATTTTAGTTGTGAGTCAATTATAAACCCTAGGTACTTATATTCGTATAATAATATTGAATACCATATTCCATATATGCATTGGTATTCCCTAGCTGATAATTATAATATATTAACAATATTATTTTTATTATTATTTTGTTTTCCTGCATATACGTCATATATCTTATGTATGATCATGATAATTATACTGCAGTATAATGAAAGTTAAATCTAGTATCTACTCTACAATTAAAAAAAGCACAGAGAAACAGAGAAACGAGTTAATATTTTTTTAAAAATGGAATCGAAATCCTAAAAATTCACATTAAATTTAGGTTCTCAAGAAAAAAACTTCAACGTCAGATGGAGAAAACGACGCGTCATTTAACATAGAGCCTTATACCCAAGATTACTCTATTTAGAGTAATCTTAGGCCTTACCTGTCAATAATTTTTTTAAAAATAGTTCCCAGAATCTAAAAAATATATATAAAAAAAATCAGAGTAACATAAATTTGCACCCTCGATCAATTTATGCAATAAATAAATTTGACGTCGATACTCCATGCATTTTAGGGATAACAAATAAGCTCGCGAGTAGAGGGAAAAAGCAATTATAAGGTTCACATTTAATTTATTTCAAGATATACTGAAACAATATAAGAATTATTATTATTTTGTTTGTTGCTGTATTAATTAATACATTCAATAACTTAGAAATAAAAACAAAATTAGAATAAAATACAAATGAAATTAAATAAAAATCATCAGAACTAATCATAATTATTATATAGTTTGTAGATAAAAAAAAAATCGAATCTATAAAGCTATAAGTTAATATTATACTGTTGCTATAAAGCTGAATGTTTGAATGTTGAAATATTAATATACTGCGACAGTTAGCCATTATTTTATTGCCAATATCAACAGACTATAACGTCATAGAGTTAATATATTAACGTTCATTTGGTCCTGAGTTGTATTTTGAATCGTTTCAAGGGCGGAAATTTAACAACTAAATTATTATACTCAATGTATATGAGAAATAAATACAATATAAAATCAGGGAGCATCGTTTTTATCTGCCAGTTTGTTATATAAGTAGCAAATCACTCGGAGAAATCGATTGTCCCCCCAGTTGCGTATTAAACGTGCAGGATCGAGATACGCCCCCTGACGTTTGAAATAACTGTCGCAGTAAACTCCATGACAATCATCCCAGACGATGTGAAAATAGATCTTTGTACGTCTATTTTAAATTTTTACTGTCAATCTTTAACTGACACGTTTCTTTACAAAATATTTAAATATAAATACATGATATGACGTCATCTGATATATATACGGATTATTTGATGAGAGAATCGGAATTATCTGATGATGAATTTTATTATTCTAAATTGGCACCATCACCATAAATTAGCATTTTAATTTTAAATCTGATAATTATTTATCAACATTCGATGCTGACGTGTACATAATAATTATAATGATTAAATTGCACCAATAAATATGTTAGAAATAAAAATTGATGAAGACCTAGACCTATATACAATACAGAAGACAGCTATTTTTAATAATTTTTTATTAAAATTTTTTTTACACTCTTCAAATTAGAAAATTTCCCACTTGCAGCCTTGTTTATTAATCACCATGAACTGTGTTATTCTTACGGGAAATGGTGATTAACAAACGTAAAATTTTCCGAGGTGCTGGCGACTAAAATTTTAATTATATAAATTTCAAATCAAAAGCCCCTTTAATTTTAAGCTATATCCAAAATTATTATTAATTTTATTAATTTTTATTAATAATACATGATAAAAATATATTTTAAAATTAATGTCGAATATCTATATATAAATGGGTTTTAAATGCTATAATGTGTGTTGGTCTTATCTGATAGCAGAGTTAACAGTGCGAACTGCAAACACGACTTCAGTCTAATATTGACTATGCTGCCGTCTGATGAGCGAGATTATGTTTGCACAAAGCTATCGGGAAATAATACACATTTTAGAAGCATGCAGTGATTTCTACCGTAGCATATTACAATGTGGAAATAAGGACATTTTTAATTATAATTTTTCATCAATCTCTAATTAGTTTTACATTAAGTATATCCATGTATATATTTTATTAGTATATCACCTTAGAACTAGACTTAGGCTTAGAGTAGAGCTCATCTATGCAATCGGGTGAAAATTATCTCCTTCTGCTATTAATTTTTTTTAAAACATCATGTTGTCTTGTAAGCTTTTCTTTGTTTGTATTCAAGTAATTGAATATGGGAGTTTTAAAATTAAATAATTTGTTTTTTATTGACATCATCCAGCGTATACTGTAGAAAAAGATGCAGTTTTTCAATAATTTAGAGATATTTAATGATGAGATAGTAAAATATCATTAGATATGACATGTACTTTTAGAAGTTATATAATTAACCTGAGTCATATTTTAAACCCCCTTCAACTTTACATCCAAATGCTAGGTTGAAGTATATAAGAGGCTTAATTCAGTGAGCACCGCACTGGGATTGTATTATATATAAAATACAGAGTTACAAAGAGCGGGCAGACAAATTGTCCCTCTGACTTAATTTGAATGATACAATAATCTTGAATGAAGACACACAAAATCATTAAAAACAAGGAAGTAAAGTAAGCAAAATATTTAGTATGTTTCAATTTACAATATTTTGAACTCCAAGATTTTTTTTTTTTTCCAATATTTGTGAATTATTATATTAATATTTTATATCTATATACATAATTCAAAATTCAAAATTCAAAATTCAAAATTTCTTTATTAAATCCATTTCTCCTACAATCAAAACATCACAATATAGATATTTGTTGAGGTTAATAGGACACGTCAATTGTGGCAATATATTGATAGCCGAGGGTTATATATATTATATACAAACAATATAGGCTGTTAACATGCAGAAGTAAAATCATGGTCCATATAATTCTTGACGCTATAAAAACATTTGTCCATTAACAGGTCTTTTACACTTGAACAAAAAATCTTGAAGTTATCTATGCACTTTATATCACTCGGTAATTTATTATAAAGACTAAGACACTTCAGAAATGGACCATGTTTATACATGTCCATTCTGCACCAAATAGGCGTTATCACTTTATCAACATTTCTTGTATTGTAGATATGATTAATTTCATGTTTTCTAAACTGACACATATTTTTTTTTACATAACAAACACACTCACTGATAAAAATACATGGCAAAGGTAGAATTGAATGCTTTTTGAACAGGGGCACACATGATGCTCTTCTTTTTACAAAACACATAAGTCGAAGCACTTTTTTTTGCAAAGCAAATAACCTATGAAAATCAACAGAATCTCCCCAACATATAATCCCATATTTCAAAATTGAATAGAAATTTGCAAAGTAAAGTACTTTTAAACATTCAAATTCCATTTCGTGTCTTACTTCACCAATTGCAAAAATAACTGAAGCCAACTTATTGCATATATAATCAATATGCTTAATCCATCTTAGATTCTTATCAATATATATACCCAAAAATTTTGTTTGTTCACTTAATGCAATTGTTTGTGTATCTACTGGAATGGATTCTATGATTACGTTTTTATTTTTAATATGTTGGAACTGTAATATTTCAGTTTTATTTACATTTAATACTAGTCCAATATTATTGAGGTATTCTTTAACTATATTTATTGTTTTAATAATACTTTCAGAGAGCTGTTCATTATTATGCCCTGTAATTTTTAAGTTTGAGTCGTCCGCATATTGAACAAACACAGTGCTATCATTTTCCTTAATTAAAGGTAAATCATTAATATATATAAGAAAAAGTACGGGGGATATACAGCACCCTTGTGGTAAACCGAACTGGGGGGTAGTTTGTTGCGAATAATACTTGGCATTTGTGGCAGTTGTTATTTCAACACATTGTGTTCTATTCATAAGAAACGACTCAATCCAGTGTAAACAATTACCTCTGATACCATTCATATGTAATTTATGAAATAAAATTTTATGCTCTACCATATCGAATGCTTTCGACATATCCAGAAATATTCCAGCAGTTTTTTGCTTTTTATCAATACTGTCAATAATACTGTCAATTAATTGAAACATAGCCGTCTCGGTAGACATTTTTTTACGAAAACCGTGTTGAAATGGAGAAATTATATCTTGGCTTTCTAAAAAAGATAAAATTTGAATTAAAAATGCCTGTTCAAATACCTTAGAAAAGACAGAGATAAGGCTAATAGGCCTAAAATTAGAGACAGTATTTTTTGGTCCTTTTTTATGTACAGGTTTTACAATTGCATTTTTTAATATAGCCGGGAATACACCAGTTTCAAAAGACTTATTTATAATTTCTGTTAGGACAGTATTGATTTCTTCAGCACAAGATTTTAATACAAAATTGGAAATATTATCAAAACCGAATGAATGCTTATTTTTTAATTTATTGATAATTTTAAACACCTGTGGCCTTGTGACCGGCGATAAAAACATAGATTTTTCATTTATCTTTGTGTGCTTATAAATGTTAAAATTAGGATCAGGTGGGCCTATATCCTTTTTACAATCTTTTATACATTTTTCAAAATAACTGCCAAAACATTGTGCAATTTTTTCTGGTTCCATAATATTCTCCCCATTAATAGTTATGTTGTCTATATGAGATTTAGCACTGCTTTTGCCATGTCTAAGTTTAATCAAATCCCACATTGCCCTTGACTTATTTTCAGAATTTTTAATAAAATTTGTATTTTTTCTTTTACTGGCAAAACGAATGAGTTTATAATAAATATATTTATACTTTTTTACATACTCTTCAGTCCAAATTAAAGGATACAATTTGTTTAATTTTCTTAGGTTTCTCAATTTTTGGCGAGATATTTTCAGTCCTTTGGTCATGAAATTAATTTTATTTTTACTTTTGTTTTGACGGTTATTAACATTTGTCATAGGAAAAGATACTTCAAAACAATTTATGAATATTCCATGAAACTCATTAAACATATCATCAGTGTTTGATTTACTGTATACACTTTCCCAAGACTCATTTCTCAAATTATTTTTAAACATTTTCATATTTTTTTTTGAAAAAACACGTCTTTTATAATTTATTTTATCCTCTTTTTTTACATTATTGTTATTAACAAAAGACACTATTTGAGCTTCGTGATCCGATAGATAAAAAGGTAATACATTGCTTTGTGCAAGCTCATAAGGAAATGATTTAGCAATTATTATATTATCAATGAGAGTTTGTGTCGTACTGCAAATTCGTGTAGGAGAAGAAATTATTGATTTTAAATTACACATATTTAAAATAGTAATAAATTCTTTAGTTAAGGAGCTATTATCAATCATATTAATATTTAAATCTCCACATATCACAGGTACTCTTTTATCACAGTAAATATGTTTTATAATATTATCAATTTTTTTAAAAAAAAGGTCCATGTTTCCCTTAGGCGGACGATAAATACACACTACAGAACAAGGAGTATCAAAAATATCCAAATCAATACACGAAATTTCAATGTTTAATTCTACAGACATATTTTTAATTATTAAATTTTCTTTAAAATTAATTTTATCATGTATAAAAATAACTGACCCACCGCGTATTTTGTTTTGTCTGCAGTAGATGCTTCCTATTACAAAATTATTTAGTCTTAAATTCACATAGTCACCATATTTCAGAAAATGTTCTGTTAAGCATAATAATTTAAGAGCTCCATATGGTTGCAAAAATATTTCAAGAGGTAAAGTTTTATTATTTATTCCTTGAATGTTAGCATGAAATATGGAATAATTTTCTAAATTTATATCTGCTAAATCCTTACGAGGCTTTTGAAAAGGGCTTTAATTCAGTTTTCTTTCTAACAAATCTAAATTGATCAATGACTGTGTTTTCTGGCCATAATGATGGGTCCTCAATTTGTTCTAATAATTTGAAATCAGCTGTTATTTTAAACGAGGCATATGGACCTCGCGCATTCAGAGTTTCAATGGTTATATTTGTCTTACATTTATTATCGATGTACTCCTTGACATCCGCCGCCTTCGTGCTAGGGTGCAGCCTCCATACGTGGATGAACGCCTTTTTTTCTGCTGCGACCAGCGGGCAACCACTGTCGATGCTGGCCGTACCTTTTTTCACCTCACGCCGACGGTTGCGCCGCTGTACCACTTTATAACCAACATTGTCCTTGTCTTGATCATCCTTCTCTTCCTCCGAAATTATATATTACAACATGCCATGTTGTTAAAACATGATTTGACGTGCTTATATTATTATTTAAAAATCAAAAGAAACAATAAAAATAATATGAATTATATACAATATGAAATTCACCATCATTTGCTGAAAATATGACGTCACAGGTCTGACATGATTACAAATTACAACAAGGACACAGTGGTGTGGGCCCGAGTGTAGCAACTCTATGACATGTAACCGCGGAGGTAAGAAGAGGTCGACAGACTTTTTACATTTATATTTATATATGAGAGTGCAGCACCAGAAGTATTGAAGTAATATTACATGATCTTCGAATATTAAAGTGTAATAAAAAATAATACCGTTTTTCTTGATTAAAATTAAAAAATATCTGTAAATGTATGAGGGAGGAGGATTGGAGTTTTATATTTATTTAAGTTTTTAGTATAACTTAATTATATAATAAATATAAGATAAATTTTCAATTTGATAATTACTTCTGTAGAAAATTTTCTTCTTCAAGGGATTAAAATTAGCTACCATGATAATATATCATGTAGCACTGGTTGTGGATGAATGTAACACTGGATGCATACACACAAGGCGTGCTGCAATGAATTGGTATAACGATCACGGCCTAATTCTCGTATAACCACAATATTATAATATCACTTAACGATCTAACAGATCACAGGTTTAAACATGTTGTCAGTTACATGCAAGGTGATATCATTTAGAAGAAATAATGATGTATGAAAAAAATAAAACGAACAAAAAATTGTGAAACTTATCAACTTTAATATATTTATCGTACATGAATTATTAAAAATTTTCAAAGATATACTTATTTTATTTTTACGTTGCAAAAATATTATACAATATCTGAATCACGTTAAATCGACGAAAAAAGGCACTGTCCTCTCATGGCTCTCAAACTCTCTCGGCCCCCATGTTGAGGAAGAGGACTCGGGGGCCATTTGCCGCCGCCAACAAAGCAGGCCCACTCTACTGGAAACGTCCGATAAGCAAACGCATTCATCGCCACCCCCGCAGGATGTGACTCGTTCACACCATCGCTACACGGTCAAAACTTTCCGATAATACGCCTGATGTTGGGTATGCGCAATTTTAGTTTTTAATTTTTTCTCGCCAAACAGTGCTATATTTTACTAATCTTTCAAATACATAGCGGATTGAAACACAATCAATTTTTAATTTATAAATATGAAATTTTGACCAAGAATTTGTTATGGTTACACAAAAAATTTAAAATACGTGTTGTTCAATCGATCCGCAATCATGTATTATTATATTTATTATATAGGACGAATTAAGATACGAAAACTTTCTTTTATAAAAAAAAAAAACACTCTATTTGGGTAGGAAAAATTAAAAACTAAAATTGCATACATAAACACATAATAGAGTGAACAGTCATCCTTTCAAATGTGCTTACAGTGAAAAACGTATTAAGTCCGGCACGTTATCAATATAAGCTTTTGAATTTTAAATCGAGACCGGGTAAACGAAATTTGTGATAATTATACTACCTTTCATTTATTATAATATGTTTATGTAAATATGATTGTGCGAGTATTTTTTTCACCGTGTAATTGCACACTCTCTGTACTGCCAAGCGTCACAAGCTTTGTTCGTGTAACGACGCTCTCATATGTTTATGTACAGTATAGATAAGTGCAGTATATTTAATAGCACTAAATGCTAGTCTAATAATATGTGATATTTATTGAATTTCTAAATAATCTGCACCGTCTCGAATGTTAGTTGCACCCAACGATGATTTACGGGAGTTTCATGTTTACGTTTTGGGTAGCACGGAGATGCCCGAAGCCGTCCGAAGATCTTCGGGATGTAGGCACAAAAACCTAAAATCTTATGCTGTGTGGGTTAACTTAACTCACAACATCTCTATTTTTAATAATGGTTTTGGTCATCAAATATTTTTCTTCAATATATTTTGGTTCTTCTTGTCATTCTAAGAAAAATGATGCGAAAAGCAAGGAGAAATTAATTTCGGGACCAACTTTAGCACGTATCTGCTATGCCGCTGAATATGTTTTGCCTGCACAATCGTGACGTCATATTGTTTTATGACGTATGGTGAAAGACTCGTACCTACTTCTTATCGCTTTCTGAAGCTGCCGCGCGGCTTATAAGAGACAAACAAATGTCGATCATTTCCAATTTTCGTGGTTATAATAATTGAGAACACAGTCTTTCTGAAATAGTTTTAGGTACTTCTCAATGAAGGGTTTGACAACAAACTGCAAATTGAAGATAATTTTTTAACTGCAAATTTAGAATATATAATTATATCTATTTTTTTTTTTTTTCCTCTGCCACAACATATGAATTATAAGTAATAATTTTGACATAACATGATGTATAATATAACATACAAGCTGGGCTACCGTTTTTCTTGCAACTATGTGCACTAAAGCAATGACCCTGATTTTAATAATAAATCTATAATTAAGATATCAAAGTTATAGTTTGAAATAACTTTTATGCAAAACTGCATGTACATTTTGTGAATAATATTATAAAAATGGGCACCATATGCATGTACTTAATTATAGAATTATTAAAATCAGTGTTTTAATTGCCGAGCGTACGTAGCATCATTTAATAATAATTAAGTCAAGTATAATTTATTATACTCCTACTTCACTTTAAATAAGTATAATAATAATTAAGTATTGCAATTTAAGTAATATGGTATGTATTTGTAGAGTATAAAATATAATGGGTATATATAGTATATATCATGCTATTACAATATATTATAATATACGACTGTACAATAAATTATTGATTAGTATTACTGTACAGTACATCACATATATATAGAAGCATTTATAATTTTTTATTCGATATAAATTTAATACTTTGGGAGATATAAGTTATAAATCATGTGATTTTTTTTTTTTTAAATTTCTTAATTTTATCTCTCTGGGCACTATAGAAATATACTGCTATAGAAAATAATAAAAGTCTATATAAAAGCTGATATTGTACCAAACTCAATATAAACGAAAGTGGACGCTACATTTCTCGTGAAGACCCTTATCTCAGAGAGTTTATTGCTTTGAGATTGGAGCTGGCTCGACCTTGATAGCGGAATTTTCTCCCGGGAGACACTAACGAGGCGAAATGTCTGACAGCACTTAGGCGCAGTTAGATCGTAATTATCATCACGCCGTTCAACTCAGGCACGCGGAGAATCAAATCTCGCGCTTCACTGAATTTAATAAAGAATGTATGAAAACAAAAAGTTGTATTGAAATGGAGCAACAATATAAAAAATGCGTAATCAGTAAATTCATATTATGTTCAATTAAAACTCATAATTCATAATATTTTATTGCTTTTTGATTGGATGTATTTTTATAATATACAATTAATATAAGCACGTCAAATTATACATATATCAACAACATAGTGTCTGTTATAAAAAAAAATGCAAGGAGAGAAACAAAAACTCAACAAGACTCTTATTACAAGGTACAAAGCAATTAGTATGAAACATTACCATCATTATGCTAAATTTTACTAAGGTGTGAAGTCACGTTCATTATTAAAAAATGAGAGCTTATAAGCATTAGAAATTATTCCATGTAATCAGTTCAATTCCTATTTAATTAAATTTAGTTATAGACTTGCTAAACTGATGACTTGTATGGAGTATTGTCCTCAAATTTTTTTTATTGCAGAAATGGATAGAGGGTGAAAAGTTATGCTACCCTGATTTTTTTCCGATTTTTTAGAGCCCGGGAAGTATTTTTAAAAAATTATTGAAATTCCTATTTGTGACGTCACGCGGCGTCAAGTCCTATCTTTTTCTTAAAGAGCGGCGTCTCGTGACGTCACAAAAAGAACTTCCAATAATTTTTTAAAAATACTTCCCGGGCTCTAAAAAATCTGAAAAAAATCAGGGTAGCATAACTTTGCACTCTCTATCCATTTCTGCAATAAAAAAATTTGAGGTCAATACTCCATTGAATAAAAATATAATTTAAAAAAAATTGCCCAGACCCGGGATCGAACCGGGGACCTTTAGATCTTCAGTCTAACGCTCTCCCAACTGAGCTATCGAGGCAATATGAGAATGGGAAGAGCGTTGCATACTTGCATGGACAATAATTTGGAAATAAAAAGTCAAGGCCAACAAGTTTCGTGATAACAATGACGTCACACCTCTTATCTCTACGTGACACAAATTAGCGTTCATTTTTTTTTTTCCCCATGCATTCAAATTCGTTCCAGTGATTTTTATTGACAATTTACTTATCGTCAGATTTTTAATGATCCGCTTTACATATATGTAACATTTCTCAATTTCTGATATATGAGGTTTATACATTTTTTGTCAGTCAAATTTTGCATTAATTGACATGTAATTAATTTTAATGATCTCCCTATCAACGTATCTCGTTAACTCAGATGCTGGGATGAAGATCTGAAGGTCCTTGCTTCATATTCATTTAGTAAATTCTAATTTATACAAATCTTGTGCCATATTATATCAAACTGCCAAAATATACGAATTCCTGCCGTAATGCTTAAAAGATATAAATGATTGTAAATTTTCCCTTAAAAAGCTAAAAAAATGCCCTTAAAAGTAAAAATTTTTATGCAGTTAAACCATAATTTGAGAGCAATAAATTGCCTGTGAGAATATTCTTTCCTTATAATTTGATAGCTTCTTTTAGTATTTTTTTATTAATTTCATTATTCATTTGAGGGTTGCTGCTTCTTTTTTTTTTGTATAGGTAAAAATGTATTTATTGTATTATTATTTTATAAGACTATTTTAAACAAATTCAACAGTATTTTTGTATCTTTGTTAATATTAAGTCTGACGTGAACATAATATAATTATATATTGTCTTTTACAATCGAAAAGGTTTAAATAAAGAAAATAAAATTTATTCGTCCAATCCCACAAATACATTATTTTATTCATATCAATAACAGGTATAAATAAAGAATTATGCATGGGTAAGGCACGTCCAAAGTCAACAATGCAAAAACAATTTATTAAATATTACTGCAAAAAGGCTTTAACAGAGTATAAATAGAAATTATTAAGAAAAAAAATTTAACCAAATTTCTGCTCGTTATATTTTTCTAACATTTTTTTTTTTTTATTATTCAATCGTTTAGGTTGTACATAGACGAACTTAGATCATGTCAATTAAAAAACAACAACAAACAGACAAAGCAAACATTAATAATAATGGCAATTTATTATATAGCTGGATACGCATTTATGCGCACGGGACAGTAGTAGTTGTCAATTAGTTTAATTCTACTTTTAGGAGGGATCACTATATAATAGTTTTTTTTTTTTATATTTCTATAGTGCTATATGGATGTATTTTTTCAACATGAAATAAATAATGTAGCATCATTTTTTAAAACAAAACTCCAGTACATAAATTACATGGAAGCGGGTAATATTTCATGTAATTTAAAATTATTTTGACACAAATCATAATATGCATGATGAATTCAACATGTAACAAAAACCTTTGTGTATTATTTAAGTGAACAATAGCCAGGTCCGATGGAGATCTGACGATTCAGCTCTATGTCAGGAGCGAAAAGTTTCATTTAGTATATATGAACAAAGTGCGATGTTAAAATAGGCTTGGATTTATATTTATCATATTCAGGTTTTTGATGTTATAATTTGCAGCGTCTCCCGTTATTAATTTTGTTACGGTCTCTTCATTTGACTGAAGCCGTCACATTTAACTAGGTTTTCGTTCGTAACGTTCTCGGTCATTGGTAGCTAGTTTGCAGCACTGGCCGACACGAGTCGAAGTACTCCCGAGCAGTTCCGATGAAAACCGAAGTGCAACTAGCCATCAGACGGCCGCCGCTCCCCTGGCAAGTATGCACGGTGACGTACACGAGCGCTCGACAAGTTGCATGCATTTCAGGGGCCTGCATTGAGTAGGGGATAACCCAAGTCGTGTACATAGAAAGGGTATCTAATTACTGCAGACTCAGTACCGTTCGAAACTATTACTGGGGTTTAAAATTTCAATCTTACTAACTGCAGTTGGTAAAGGATTAAATATTTGTCTTTCAATAATCCTCTGTAGCATTTCTATTAAATCGTACATTTTATAATCCGAAAATAATCAATTAAAGCATCTATAATACAGACTGAAGTTAATGCTGCCTAATCCTCTCAAAGAGAAAGCTTGTTTGGAACTTTCATTTACTTCGTGTTTATTTCGATCATTATATCGTAGAATTCTCCCCTGCTCAATTATTTTATATATTATATTATATTATATTATATAGCTTATTACAAAATTTGGACTATTAATGTTGTAAAATAATCGATCTGATTTCCAGTTTGCTCCTATACGTTATTGAAATCAATATATTTTTACACAATACTTGAGTCTGTTAGTTAAAAAAAAAAACTTCTTTCATGTCCAAGAAGGTTTGTTGTTGAATGTGAACCTTATCAGAAAATAAATTGGTCTTTTCACAACTGATAGACCCATTTATTAGTCCTAGTTGCTATATTTATAAAAGCTTGATTATTTATTTTCTTATCATTAAATATACATATATTTTTTATCACAAATGTTAGTTAATAACTATTTTAATTTTGACGTTGTTTTAAAAGTGTTTTTTATGCTACACATATTCCTGTAGCATTATAAAAATTAACTTCTATGTTTATATTAATTTCAATGTCTATTTAAATCATCTACATTTTTAATATTTAAATTCATGCCACAAATATAATGTTAAAGTATGCTGGCTTACATATACAAGCTCATAATATAGACGTGCAGGGACAATTGAATTTTGTTGCAAAGTTGAGTCTGCCAAAAAGGGCGGTAACTTTGTCACAAGTAGAGCGGAAAGGGGGCGTGGCTACAAAACATCGACCTACGTCGGGGCGCCGCCTCCCTTGGAACTTATGTAATTATTACAATATCGCACAAATGTCAAATCTGCAAACCGATATACTGGCAGCAAATTAACATGGTACAATCTATGTATGAGTTAGTACTTTGTTATATGATAGTTGTTTCAGTTTTAATGACATCTCGTGTGAAATTGTTCAAGTGCACTAGACGAGGGTGGAGTTTACAGCTAATAAGTCACAGCATCAAATGTAAAATACTTTGGAAATGGGTTGATTTAGATGATGTTTATACAGGCGCGGATCCAGAAAAAAAATTCGGGGGGGGGGGGGGCTGCCTCCATAAGGCCAATGTTAAAAAAAATTTGAGTGGGGGAAATGCCTATATTGCCCATGTTAAATCCAAAATTTCGGGGGGGGGGGCTGTAGCCCCCAGCTCCCCCCCCCCTGGATACGCGCCTGTGTTTATATAACTCTAGCTAGCCCTTCTTTTCTAAACTGAAAACGAAAAATTTCTGCCTTTCTTAAATGATCATGTCAAATATTTTTAAGAAACTAAATTTGCTAGTCTGACAAAAATTTATCTGCTTGGCAAAAAATGTTATTTGTATTTTCATTATTTGGGAAGCGAAAGATTTGAAATTTTGGAACATGCATATTTTTGCACTTCCTAACTTAAATTCTTTGTGTGTTTTTTTTTTCCCTCAATTATTTGCTCCTATCGATTATTTTTCCAAAATCTCTTGTTCCAGTGATGAAATAATAAGGTGAAATACGTAGTAAAAAAATAATAATAAAAAAAAAATAATTTTAAATCAATAAAATTCAATGGAAATGTTTTGATACAAAAGATAATTAAACGATTTTTTTAAAGTGTGAACGAGTCTTGTAACATTTCGTGTTACGAGGGGAGGCATTTTCTATCACTGAACAATTCCGTGCAGCGAGTATATTAGCTCAAGTTAAGATTCCAAGCGCGTCCCTCGCGAACCTTGTAATATCGACTCAGACCCCGAACCTTGTGATATCGACTCAAAATTCGAACCTTGTAATATCGACACACACCTCGAACCTTGTATAATATCGACTCACACCGCTAAATTGTCTAGCCTGTAAATTTGATTCGACAACTCCGAGATTTATATTTATGTAATGAACGAAGGCAGTGGTTGCAATGACCTTTTTCACAGCAGTCAATCGAAATATGCCTTTTTGTGTTCTTGTTCAGTATACCATCCGCTTAATATCACGTACTGTGGTTATGTACAGTATCATGGCGGTATGGTGGTTATAGAGTCACGCCTGTGTGATTTCAAGCGGAAAATAATAACAAAGTTGAAACCTAATTAGTTAAAATTTAATGCATGCACACGATATAATACTTGCGAGATGCAACCAAAATTTTAATGTCATATTTTAATTATTTGCTTTAATAACTGCATGGCATAAAAAGCACTTAAAGCCTATATTACAAGATACAATTTTGCATTCCTGTTTTCCTTACAAAAAATTTCATCTACATACAAAAGAATTTTAATGGAGTTCAATTTTTCTCGTAAGGAAAAATGGTATGCAAAATTGTATCAAGTATACCGGCTTTTATACCCCACTTTTATCCTAGATTTTTACCCCGTGAAACTTATACTAAAGTTACACATCATATAAATATATACTAAAAAAAGTGGGCTAAATTAGTATTGCTATGTAACGTATCTGTTTAACGCTTAGCACCGATTTAGCTCACATTTTTATGAAGTTTATCGCCTGGCTTTAGCACCATGTTTAGTTCTTGATTTATCCCCGGGTAAAAATCCAGGATAAAGTAATGGATTCACAATTATTAAGAAATATATTTAGTGAAGCAATATGAATTGGATTGGACATTTAAAATTATAAAAGACCACATAAAAAATCTTGAGAGTTTATTTAAAAAAAGTAATTTAAATTTAATTAATAAATATTATATATATATAAATATAATAACAACATATACTGTAAAAGTTTTGCGACATGAAGCTTGTTTAAACTTTGTAGATGTTGTATAGAAATACGGCGTCTTTTGAACATTTCTTGCGGGGCTTCCGAAAACTTTACGAAAGACGACGAAATTAATTAGCTATATAATGAATGCAAACGAGCTTTGCGTGGCTTCGCTGGGTTGCCCGGGAGACGTGTGACGTCATCACGACGTGGCATGGCTCAGACTTTATGTGAAGAAGACGCCGGTTTATGAATTTATATAGGGGGTGCGTGACACTTTTTATAAAAAGGGAGCTTTATTTTTATAGATTTTTGCAATTTATTTTTAGATACTATATAGTGACCTTCGGCTTCAATAACACACATTTTGATAAAAATATTAATATATATATAATTATATAGAGTATTATTCTGAAACACCTGAAAGGTAGAATATATTATTGCAAGCGAATGGAGTATATCAACCTCAAATTTTTTTATTACAGAAATGGATAGAGGATGCAAAGTTATATACTACCCTGATTTTTTTAACATTTTTTAGAGACCGGGAACTATTTTTAAAAAATTATTGAAAGTTCTTTTTGTGACGTCACGAGGCGCCGCTCCCTAAGAAAAATATAGGACTTGCCGCCTCGTGACGTCACAAAAAGGACTTTCAATGATTTTTTAAAAATAGTTGCCGGGCTCTAAAAAATCTGAAAAAAAATCAGGGTAGCATAAATTTGCACGCTCTATCCATTTCTGCAATAAAAAAAAATTGAGGTCGATACTCTATTCTCTATTATCATATCATAATTATATCTAATGCGCTCAAGTGGTACTGTATATATTATATGTCACTATGTACTCCAAATTTGGACAACCTGAATTTCGCTCCCTCCACAAAATAATAAAAATACTTTCAGTGATGCCAAATTGGAAATGGTATCACACACAGACGCTTATATGAAGTCAACGATATGGGGCGTGGATAAAAAAAGAAGCAGTCCCTTTTTAATTTTTGTAATTTGACATCGACATTTCCATTTTTGTTTTTTACATTTACTTTAGAGAATGTCAAGTTCCATTGCTGTCAATATTTATTGGTCTCTTTAAGAGTATGTGAGTTTTTTGTTTAACTTTTCATTGGAATTTTTAGATGTCGAGTATAAAATATACCAAAGAAATAAATTTTAAAGGTTTCATTTTATTTCTTTGAAATTATTGAATTTGTACGTTAATTATTTGCCTCAATTTAAAAGTGAGTTGCTTTTATTAATAAATTTTCCGATAAATTTTTATATTATGTTAAAACTGCCATATTAAATAAATAGATTTTTTTAAAAAAATATGAATTACATTTTCAAAATCTCAATAAGCTAATTTATATTAAAAAAAGATCAAAATTTTCAAATGGTTTATTCGTCAAAATTCCACATATACAAATACAAACATTGATAATGCAAGCACTTTAATTTTTATTGTATTCATTATAGAAGGTAAAATTCCTTAACTAACAAATTAATTTTTACATATTTTAATGAACTTCATATTAATACATTTTGCATTTCAATCAAAACTAAGTCTAATATACTCTGGTCCATTAATACCTCGTATAGTCTCAAGTCTCAAACATTTTTATCATTCCTCAGTCACATGTTCCACGGCTCAATGTAACGGTTTATTAAGTGTTATGAAGTCATCACTTGGCTTAGCTATCAAACTGGGGGTGCCTCTCCCCCATCCCCGATGTTTGGAATGTATCGAGGTATTAAAATCCTCCCCTATTTTCCATCCCCCAGCTCCCGCGCATCCCGTGTCGTATTGATCCCTAGGGAAAAGAGACACTAGCGCCGCGGTGAGCAGCTATTAAACTATGGCAAAATATACGACTTCTAAATGCTACATTAAACCCTTTTAAAACCCTCTTTTTATGGTTATTTACCATAAAAAGAAAGTAGGTTAATTTTAAAAATTGCGTATTATGTATTAAAATTTCTGGCACTTTTGCGTAATTGTTAGATTTGTTTAATTTCAGCATTGCAGTATTTAAAAACTGCTATTTATATATAAAGTGTGATTTTTGAAACAGTAATCAAAAAATATTTTAGAAAATTTTCATTTTACACAAATTTTGTAATCAATTTATTATTTTCCAAAATATCATTTTGTACCATATCATAATAGATTCGTATATTTTTTATCAAATGATGAGCTGACACATTCGAGTCATGGTTTAACATTTTTAAATTTCAGAATAAATGTATTTATATTTAAATTATTTTCAAAACCATCTCTTTTGTTATGATTTTTCTGACCTCATAATTTATATATTATAAAGTTGAAATTGCCACACTATGTAAGCTGTGTATAAGCTGTGTGGGTGTGCTTATGTAATGATTCAATACACTCTACATAGAAGAAAAGATATATTGCTGCAAACTTCTACTATAACTTAAATATAAAATAACCTATATATAAAATATAATATATCTTAAATGGATACTAAATCGTTCAATCAAGAACTTTTTGATCTTCTTAGAAGGAGTAAAAGTTTGTAGAAAATCAACGTGATAAGAATATTGACGAAACTTTTCTTAATTATTTTATGAGTTTTTCTTAAAAAATATAAAGTTCTTCATTACTAAAAAAAAAAAAAAAAACGCTCGATCATCAGATTGTCTTATCTGATGTCGGAATAAATAAACTGTTGTGATGGGGTAAAAAGCAGTAGGGTGGAAACCGCTGGAAAAGTGACGACTCAGCTCACCCTCATCTGTGATGCGAGACAAAAGCAGCGTTATATGCATGCAGTACTACTATATGTTGTTGCTCCATTTACCGGAACAAAAGTCCCCCCTCTATCGCTTGTCGGGATTCACACTCTCTCGCGCCTTCTCAAAAAAACATTTAAATAAAATAGAGAGAAAATAAAGATCACATTTGTGTTTTATTTTAGTAATGAATTTTCAGACAGTTTATATCATGTTTGAAACCGTTTAATAAACATGAGAGAGACGGTCAAAATGTATATTTTTTAGTATTTTATTGTATCAATTTTATGATGAAAAGAAATTATATATATCGTCACTTCAGAACAACCTTATGTACATGTAGCGTAAGGTCTATATTTGCAGCAAAACATCGTGGTTTATACGGCACATATTCTGAGAGGATCGTCACCTCAAAATTATACAAATCAAAGTACACAAAAAATCAAACTGCTGCAATAACTCTTCAGCTCATGGTATATAAGGTTTATATTCCTGTTATAGATTTTTGTGTAGTTGCATTCTGAGTCGACGATGTATATTATAGCCTCATTTTGATTGTATATATTATAATAGCTATTTTATTACATCAATATATTTTACATTAAGTTATAATTGAAAAAACTTTGTTTATTTTGTATATTGTATAACAATTTTATATAGTCTGATAATTTGCATATAGCATGTAAAGAGCTGGTAAATAGAAAATCAGAATTAAATTTGTTTGCTGATGGTTGCCGTTGATAGAGACTACTAAGCCTATTAAAATAAAGCCATCTCGACGAGGGAGAATTCTAATACCCTCAGACGATAAACCACTGCAAGGAGGCTAATGTGATCCAACACAAGAAACGCTGCCTCGTAATTAACATGGATGTCTCAAAATAATATCATACATATATTTTTTATAATACTATCTATAGAATCGTATAGCTAAAAAACTGCGCATGTGGAATAAAATGTAGAAAACTGCACACTACTACTAATATTCGTTCAGATCAAGGCCGAAATAATAAATAAGTTGTAGTTGGGGAGTCCATATTTTTTAAGCCTCCACCTCCCAAATTAAAAAAAAAAAAAAATTCCCTCAATTTTTCCTTTACACCTGTATTGTAAAATTCCTATATATATATAATTAATATCCAAATGAACAGTTGATTAAACGATGAATGGTGATCGATGTAATTTCCACAATTGAAAAATTATATTAAAAATTTATGAAAGAAACTATAGTGGAACTCATGGAACAAATTATTCACATTTTAACTATTTTATTGATTATATTTTAAATTTTAATTGACTTTTTTGAGAGAAATACATCAAAAGCAATTTTTTCTTAGAATGAACAACACAGTGAAAAATTGAACAATGTAACATTAAATTAATTGCAGTGTGTGCATATGTGTCTTATTAGCCAAGGTCTATCTATAGACGTTGTTATAAACATCATGAGGTTTGATGCAAATATGAACTTTATGTGGGTCGTACATTGCAAGAAATATTTTATGACGACGTTATAATATGTATTTTGGGGTGATCTTTTGTCGTATTTTCCACGAGTCATATAAACAGAAACATCCTGGGAAAACCAAAACGATTGTATTATAATATTAGTCATTGACAGTCCTAGTGGAAAAAAATACGTCTTCAACTCATCCTTTACACGTCTAAACTTAATCTTATTACGTCTTTTTACCTCAAAAACAAATCTTATTTCATCCTCGTTCAAAGTGAGGATGAGAAAAATTTTCTAACATTTTGTGTAACGAAATCTCTTCTTTTGTTTTCTCGAAAATAATGCAAAAATAGGAGGGAAAAGGAGGAGAGAGTTAAAATTGAATAAGGGTGTAAATATTTCAACTCAACTGAGTCATTGCTCAACACATTATAATATATCAATTCAAATTATTATTTACTTATATTTATAATACATCAATTTTATATGATGCCTTTTATTATTGATGATGATTAAAAAATATATATGTAAAAGAACTTTTATAGTGAACTCAGCATATATTTTACGCTAGAACTACATAGCACTATATAAATTTTAATGATGAATTTTGATGCTAAACATTACTATATAGGCTAATATTTTGTTACCTCTTATAATGCATTAAAATCTTTTATAAAAATTGCATACACGTACTTTTTGCATTAAATATATTGGCAGCAGTGGAAAAGTAATGTGATTTTTATACATTTTCGACGTGAAAGTGACCATGCTGCAGGATTGAGATATCTGTCAGAGAGTGCGTCATCTATCAAGTTTCCACTCGCTGGTCACGTGACGTCACGCTCCGCTGAGTCGGGGAGTTCCAAACAACAGGGAGGCAATCTCACTCACTCTCTTTCTCAATATATATATAAAGGAGATAAGTCTCTCTCTCTCTGCAAATTAAAATCAATATTACAGACATTATATATCATATTGTGTCTATAGTTAATATAGAATTCAAAACTTTTAATACGTTATTAATTAAAAAAAATATATATTCAATCATTTTGTACAGTCGTTGCCTCGAAAAATTTCCCTCTTGCAGCCTTGTTAATCACCCTGTGTTATTCTTACGGGGTGATTAACAAGACTGCAAGAGGGAAATTTCTGAGGCAACGACTGTACATACATATAGACAAACTTGGATTGTGTCACTTAAAAATATCACAATAAACATAAATAAATTGCATAAATACATTCAAGCATTCGACATACTATAATTTACAACAAAAATCTTAACATTTTAATAGAGTATTGTCCTCAATTTTTTTTATTGCAGAAATGGATAGAGGGTGCAAAGTTCTGCTACCCTGATTTTTTTCAGATTTTTTAGAGCCCGGGAACTATTTTTAAAAAATTATTGAAGTTATTTTTGTGACGTCACGAGACGCCGCTCCTTAAGAAAAAGATAGGACTTGTCGCCGCGTGACGTCACAAAAAGGACTTTCAATAATTTTTTAAAAATACTTCCCGGGCTCTAAAAAATCTGAAAAAAAAACAGGGTAGCATAACTTTGCACGCTCTATCCATTTCTGCAATAAAAAAATTGAGGACAATACTCCATTATGAAACGATATAAAAAAAAATAAAATAAAACTAATTATTTTAATTTAATTCATCAGTCATCTAATACTTAATTATAATATAATGGAACTTTGTATCTCCAGATCTTCACACATATGGCAAAATCGTAAGTCCACAAAGTTTTTAATATTATAATATATTATGTGCTCTCCATTATAAAAAAATTAAATATTTTCTCCCATATTTCGAGCAGTGAAAATAATTTTTGTTGTACAAAGATTTTGTCTGACATGAAAGCCAACGTTTTATGAAATGTTTAGTCATGTTATTCATGATATAAATTTTATGGAGGATCAGATCATATTGCAGGGGGAGAAATGTGATATACCTGTCATTTTAACACATGAATGAAGACATCAAGCAAATATCTCTCTCTATATAATACACAGAGACTTTTTGCTATAACATCCATCAGTCGGCAATGTTCATGACAGGAAAAGAAGTTGCGAGTAAAAAATTGTGCCTATAATAGAAAATATATAACAGTACATAGAATTACACCTGATAGGAATATTATCCTCCTATATAGTTTGTGAACCAAGCTTAATAATAGATATGTCTATAATAATATAAATTTAGATTGAGTTTTTTTTTTATTGAAAAATCAATAAATTTATATGTAAACACAACAAAATAATTATGTTTTTTCATAAAACATATTTTATGTCACACGCTATATCTATATCAATATGATGTAATCAACTTTTATGTTTTTGATAAAAGGGTTGATATTCTGTTTCTATAGGAGAATGAAAAAAAAAAATATAAAATTGAATTGTATTTTATTTATTTTATTATATTTCCTTCATGAGTACATAAATAAAATTTATGTTAATTTGAGTTAATTTTGTCTTATTAATTATAATTTTATCTATAAATTAATTATCGTGAAATATTACGACTGTAGAATCACGTAGCGGTAGAGGGGTGCATAGGTAAGCAGGCCAATGGCGTGGCGGCTGCAACATTGATCAAAGTTGCTCCCAATGAGCTCCGAGCACACCAATGACGTCACAGCAGACCCCGTGACCTTAGCATGACTCATGTAATGATTTGTTGCAACTCGGTGCTAAAATTTTCAGTGAAAATTGCCACCATCAACAACTATATTATTCAGATAGAAATGTTAAATAAAGGAGGAAATACCTCCCTAATAAATTCTCCTCTTAAAAGTTATTTTGTAATAGACTAACATATAAATGTCAATAGCGTAAACTGCTAAGGTGATCACATACACCAAGCTGATCATATATTTATTTTTTACGTGATTGGCTGTGCAGTGCTGGCATCACAGACAATACTGGTGTCTCTTCTGCATGCAGTACCATCGATTAGTTTTTTGTGAAGCGTTGAAGAACAAATGACAGTTCATACCATCCAAATATTTTTTTGCAACTAACAATTTTCTGGACACAAATTTTCCATCAAAATTAATTAAAACAAGTAGCCAAAACCCAATACGTGAATCTTTATTTTGTTAAATAATAATACAAATTATAGCCAGTTCAAGTTAGATATTTGAATGACTCCCATAATAAGAATCATATAATTAAAAAAATCCTCTGAATGAAATAATCCACAGTACGTTTTAATATTAGTCATAATGGGGGACATTCACAAAGCACTTTAACCCCCACTTTAGCCCCGATTTTTAACCCTGGTGCTAAACATGGTACTAAACCAGGGGCTAACCATGTTAAGCTCATAGTTTAGCACCAGGGTTAAAAATCAGGGCTAAAGTAGGGGTTAAAGTGCTTTGTGAATGTCTCCCGTGGTAAATTTTTAAGAGAAAATTACCAGCTCTTCACGAGCTTCACAAAATTCCATACAAGTGCATTCTAGAGAATGTAATAATTTTAATTTTTGTATATCATATTTTTATCAAGCCTAGATAGCTCAGTTGGGAGAGCGTTAGACTGAAGATCTAAAGGTCCCCGGTTCAATCCCGGGTCTGGGCACATTTTTTTTTAAGTACAAATATTTTTGAACATAAATTCTGTGAGTTATTTATGTTCCTCCATTTGTGAGAGCTCGGTAGTAGAACACGCCTCAGCTATGCGCCGATATTGATTGTGAGGGCTGCCTCTCCCGGGCCGTGTCCCGCCTCGGACAGCATGGAGTACACCCGAGTTTATTAGGCTCTCCTCTCGTCTAATTTCATCTTATTTTGCACCATTTTAGAAGAAAAAAAGGAATTACGTCTATTTCCCTCTTCTTGAGGAGCATAAAATGTTATAATATAAATATTGTTTTCAATATTTAAAACTTCCAAATTTATTAAACTTAGCTGAATTTGTTGACATTTGAACAAACGGAAATACCGGATGTAGCGGAAATTTAAAACGCTTCTACCATATGGAATTTGAGTTTTTTTATCACGTCAATGTTTATTGGAACCTTTCCAATTCCAACTACTCACGTTGTGTTCAACCAAATGTGGAGGAATAATAGTACGATCTATTTAGTAACAATGGGTATGACGTAATATTAAATTGAGTCTTTTTACTATTGATTCTATACAGGTTCAATACAACAGAAAACAATGTCAATATATTATTCATATAACAAGTTACTTACATTTTTTTTTACAATTAATTTGGATTGAAATCTTTAGCTTCACACTGCGTGAATAAATAAACATTTTGGTGCTGATTTACAAAAGACACTAATATAATATTCAAGTTGTAATTGTTCATAAAAAAGAACCAGGAATTAAATAATCAAGTTTAGTATATCTGACTGAAGAACACAACTGCATGAAAATAATTTCCGTTTCAATAAAATATTCGCTTTTTATATAGTCAATTTATGCACGATTGACTTCCTTTCTTACAATTGGATCACTTTTATATTATATTATTAGGTAAATTATGGTAAATTATATCACATAGACTACTTATAATTAAGTAGTTTAACCTAAAATTGTTTTTTTTTTCTTTTAAATTCATTTCTTAACTCTATAATTAGCATGCTATGTGATATAGTTCATAAAATCATAAATAATTTTTCAACGTTCCTCGTTTAGTTTATTTAAGTTCTAAACTTTTGGGCACATATTTTTTACATCTATTGTAACACGTCTGTCTTTTTATGTATAAACAAATTTAAAAAAATCAAATTCAGGGATCGGATGCGGATGCGGATGCAGATGCAAGATGCACACGGATGCGCAAAAATGGGCTTGCATCCGCATCCGTGCATCCCAGATGCACAGGAAAAAATGAATGCATCCGGATGCGCATCCCAGATGCACGGGGAAAAATGAATGCATCTGGATGCGCATCCCAGATGCATGAAAAATAAATTTGCATCCGGATGCGCATCCACGGATGCACGAAAAATAAATTTGCATCCATTTAACACTTTTTTTTCTCTTTTTTATCAGGTTTTTTGCTAATTGCCTCTAAATAAATCTTTAACACGAGGCATATTTTTTAATTTTATTTGCCACTTGTCGTTTAAAAATTACAAGAAACAAAGTGTATTATAAAAACCAAAGATCGGATGCGGATGCGGATGCGGATGCAGATGCAAGATGCACACGGATGCGCAAAAATGGGCTTGCATCCGCATCCGTGCATCCTAGATGCACGGGAAAAAATTAATGCATCCGGATGCGCATCTCAGATGCATGGAAAATAAATTTGCATCCGGATGCGCATCCCAGATGCATGAAAAATAAATTTGCATCCGGATGCGCATCCATGGATGCACGAAAAATTAATTTGCATCCGGATGCGCATCTCGGATGCACGAAAAAAACGCGTGCATCCGGTCCCTGAAAAAATGCATATAATATATATATTATTTAATAATGATGTATCGTCAACTCAGGATGCAAGAAAAATGAACATACCAAATTTAAACTATAATGATTGTTCATAATATTTAAGGTTCGTATTTCACTACATTTTTTGTGTAGTTATTCGACCTGCATTCTGAGGCATTTTCAGTTCAAAGTGACACAGATATAATATATAGATTCCATGAAGTTTTGAGAAAATTTAGCTGAATTCTAATTAAATCTGCCACACCTAAAAAAATTGAGTTCACCAAACTCGTAAAAATGTCGTAAAATGCATCTTTTTATTTTGTACGTAATAACAATATACAAATAAAGTTCAAACTTCTTGCATACAATAATAAAAATAAAATACAGTACTTGCTTGTATATATTGCAATGGTTGTATACTTTAATACATAGGATATGTTTTTACTGTATATGACAGCCACATACAATAAATACGATGTACACTTCCGGACAGCATGAACGTTACCCTAGCCTCGTTTGCTAGCGCTGCAGCTCCAAGATGCAAACATATGCAGATTTACAATTTGAGAGAGGTACGAGAAGCACTGAATTTGGAAGAAAATAAAACTCCCTCACCTCCGTAGATTATGTACACAAAGCAGGGGTAACGTTTGCGGTGATTGTAAATAATGCAAGTGCACCAAATGATGCAAGTGTGGCGCCCGATATGGGAGGCAAAAAACGGTCGAGACGCCCTCGTTGGCGGCACCGTGCCAACTTTATGACGTCACTTTGGCTTGAATGAATTTTGTGTGTGGGTAGAATGAAGAACTTTTTATAAGATACAGTCGTTGGAAAAGAATGAAGCCTCAAATTGCTAAATGTGATTTAATAAATCAAGTTAAAGTGATTCGATGTAAAAATTTAAATGTATAAACACATTACATGCGGGTAAATATCATTTTCTATATAAATAAAGTTGATGAAATAGACAAACTATAAATAGCTTATTACGTTACTAAACTTTATAAGTTACGTAGGAAAACCTTTTAGTAAAATTTAAATCAATAATAAACTTGTACGTATCCAAAAATAGAATATGGTATTATACAGTGCTAAAAATATCTATGTAATTACATAGTAAGTTGGTATATATGAATTTCGCTCACAATTTTTGTACAATGAGTGTAAAAAATGACCGTACGTACATCTCTGCATCGTCTGTTTCTTTTAGTGTGAAATATTCAGCTCTTTTGAAATGGTTAGACTCCAAATTTGCAATTCAAAATCTCTTATATTAGATTGCAGCTCCAGTAATTCAGCCAGGGGTCAAATATGACTTACCTTTGTCGTTTGTTATACAAGAGAATAAACAAATAGCAACCAAGGATTTAAAAAATAATAATTTTTGTGCATTTAATGAAAGATTTGCGAGTATACAACAAACATTACATTAAAAATGTTATCAAATATTGATTCATTTTATATATTTATTTATAACAAACTAATATATAGTTAAGTGGTCCCATATTGCCAAAAATACAAAAATCATATAAACATATTCATACGTAAAAATATTATGCTAACACACACATACAGAAATTATTATCAACTAAAAACTTGGCTATTATATATTTCAATTATATATTATTATTATTTACATGTTTTTGCAATTTCCTGCGCATATTGATGTAAAAATGCCAAGTTCGTATTTTCTGCACTGCAGTTCATTTTGCGAAAGGACTGAACTCTGCAAATAAATATATATTTACCAATATTTATTCTTGGGTTTAGAAAGGGGGAGATATTCTTTTTTGTCGACCTTACACATTTAAACTGAGCTCAGCCAGAATTTCAGTCCAAATTTCCATCAATTAACTTCTTAAGAAAAAAGATGTCGCTCATATTGCATTGGGAGTAGTTACATGTGTTTTTGCAGAGTTCATTCAAAATAATCTTCCGGATGATTATAGCTCCTGTCTTTTAAGCACATACTTTTGATACAGCATGTCTCATGAAATTTATTTTGAAATAAAAGCATTTTCCTACTTGATGTGTTTGGAATCAAATTTCACTACCATAAAGTTCTTATATAAAAATTACAACTTTAAAACTTTATTTTTTTACTGTTGCGTGAGAGAGGTTTCCCTGGCAACGACAGTCAAGAACAATGCAGAACAGAATCCTTACAGAAACAAAAAGCAGCATCCCCCAGAATTCCTTCAATTGAAACGAGACTCCTCTTGGAAATGTAATCAACGTTATTACTTCGTCTGCTAATGAAAGTTCTTCCTTGACGTGGATTTAAAAAATAAAATATGACAAAGGCAAGCTTACAAAAGAATCGCTTTTGATAAAATATATTGTTTTTAAAGTGAAGTTATTTCAGTTATATAATTATTTGATGTAATTCAATGCCTTGAAACTTTCTCAACATACATTGATTAAATGGCCATTGTGGGACGTACAGTCGTAATATGAAGAACTCTGTTTTATTGGATTATTATTTATAAAACAATGTCATTATTCATTATTTCTAATGATTTTTTATATTAAATGTACGTACATAATTCTTACAGAAATCACTACATTAGAATAAATTTAAAAAAAACATATCCATATAAAAAATGTGTTTTTTTTCCTCTCTCTCTCTCCTCTATTTTTTTTTTAAATATATATTTCAATTGGCACTATAGTTAGAGGGAAAGATTTCGTCTGTAATCCTTATAATCAGTCCTCTTTCTTGCGTCGATGTCTTCACACTAAGCGATGACGTCATTTAACCCCGCCTTCTCACTGCAGTGATAGGATAGAGTTAGGTGGTGCTAGCCAATGGACGGGACGACGGGGGTAGCCAATGCGCGGAGCCAGCCCGGCGCCTCGGAGCGTGGGAGGCGCACCCTGGCTGGCGCCTCTCTTCTCTCGCGGCCCGCCTGCCGCACTCGCCGCCTCCCTTCACACCGCAGCTCCGACACGCAAGGTAGGCTGTTCAATTATATCTCAGTGTAAGTTTTAATTTGTGAAAATAATGCAAAGGAATTCAGTGTGATTTAACATTAAATTACGGCTAAAATTTGAAATAATTTGAGTGTATGACAAGAAAGCCGTTGATTTGCATGTGAAGTGTGTTTTTGCGAGAGCGCCTGTAAGGTATGTTATTTGCTGATCAGAAAAGCTCAAAGGGTTGCATAGTTTTCAGGCTGATTGAAATATTTGCATGCTACTTTTGTTTGCTGGCGTTTAATGCTGTAACGGGGAAAGGGGAGGCTTTATCATCCTACAAATAGGTAATATTGAAAAAGGTAATAACCAGCTTCTTGACCAACTTAATATTCCAACTGCACGCTCTTGCCGACCGCAACAAGGTCTGCATTTTAATAATTATATTTCACTTTTTTTAGGCTTTGAAAGACGTAATTGCAAAACTGCTCTTTTAGGGGGGTATTTTGGAAGTCGTGCTTTAATTTAGTTACGAAGAAGGAGGGGGTGGATTCCAGCAAAGAAAAATTTGGTTCGAAACTTTGATATTAAATTTAAGTCCTATACTAAAATCGTCGCTAGCCTTTTGTCCGAATTTTCAGTGGACGAATTTGTTTTAGTGGCTGAAATTGTGTTAATGTTGCACTAAATAAATTTACAGTTTCGTTGAATGTTTTATAAACTATGAAAATTAGATCATGAATAAAACTTTTATAAAGAATATTTTTTTAAATAAGAAACATAACGGGAGCGATTCAGCAGGCGTTAAGGAGATCTTTGTTAAGAAGCTGTAACAGTAAAAAAAAAAAAAAAAACGCTCCTTAACGCTCCCGATACGTTTTTAATTAAAATATCTATGTATAATACAACCATAAATGAAATCACATCAGAGCTTAAATTAAATTTTCTGGTAAAATCTAAACGTGCGACAACATACAATATCGTATGATATTATAAATAAATCAGTAATCAAATCTTTATTAAAAAATACATATAAAAGGAAAACATTTATGACTTAAATTTTTATCAAGCTTATAAATGTGTTTTTTTATGTATTTACATACATAAATATATAACCTTAAGGGCACTGGGTGTAGCACCGGTAGTTGGCAACACTGACATATCTTCACCATGTTAATTTTTTATCATTGCTCCTCGGAGTAATTTTTATGCTAGAGCTAAGCTGATTGCTGTAGTATCAAGATAATTAGTAGCCCAAGTGCACAATTTGGCTAAATAAAGCCTGATTTAAAGAAAATTATTTTTTTTATATTTTAGAAAAATGCATGTAAATTTAAAAAATTACTAAAAAATACTTTTCTTTAAATCAGGCTTTATTTAGCCAAATTGTGCACTTGGGCTACTAATTATCTTGATACTACAGCAATCAGCTTGGCTCTAGCATAAAAATTACTCCGAGGAGCAATGATAAAAAATTAACATGGTGAAGATACGTCAGTGTTGCCAACTACCGGTGCTACACCCAATGCCCTTAACATTCTTAATAACATTTCATTAGATTGTTATTTTAATTTCACTGGTGGTGAGAAGTAGTGGATAAAATAAGGTGGCACAAACCAGACCCCCCAATGTCCAAGGAACTTTATTTCGTGGTAACGAACATCAATTGATTGGGAAAGTTAACACAGTTAGGTAACACGCTACATCGGTTAATTTACCATATTTATGGTCACATAGGCTTGAGACGTTAAGATTTAAAATGACATATAAGGAATTGATTCTCTACGAGTTCATTATTTCCTACCACAATGTGCAGTATTCCCCCCCCCCCCATCATTCTTAGCTAAGAAAGACAATTGAGTTCTAATGTGCGAGTTCTCACAGCCAGTCAGTGCAGAACGAGCGAAAAATATCAACATCAAGATTTGCAGTTAAATCGTTTAGCCGTCATGAAATAATAAAATCACAGGACGACATTCTCATCGCCTGTCCAATGAAAATTTTCCTTAAAGGCGGATTCACATAATAATTTTTATCTTGCGGCGTGAAGCGAATAATGAGCACTTGCTGTAACAACTATTGGTGGCCGTATTTGGCAATTTAAAAAAAAGATCATCCTAATTAACGCGACATTCGCTCGCTACATAGAATTTTACAGCTTTTGCATCAAAATCGCGTCGCATGTATCTTCCCTCGTGATCCCTGTGTTAAAATTTTCTGAGTATCGAATGTGACTTCAGGAGGTTGTGATGCGGCCGACCCAGCGAGCCCGGGCTTGGCCCCGCGCCTCCCACGCCATCTAGATCTGGGACACTCGCCCGTGCTAGACCTGGGACGCGACAAGAGAGCTAACAAGCAGCCAACATGCCGGGCTTCCCTGCCATCGGGCAGATCAGAGAGAAGGCCTTGGGCCTCTTCGCTCCGTGAGTACAAAATTTATTGTTACTTTTTTATAGAATATTAATCATGAAATTTGTTCGGATCACAAAGAAAGAGAATTAGATAATTTATTAAATTTTTTATATTTATTATTAATTAATTATAGATTATTCATAATGTATTATACCAAATATAGAGTTAAATTGACGTATTTTAGTTAATTTTTTGGAATTAAAGGTACTTTTCTTCTTCATTTTAATTTCGGTTTTATTAGTTTCTCGCACAGAAAATACTACATAAAATCATAAAATTGAAGTATAACTTCGCTGCAGCTATAAATAAGCTGTGTTCTTCATTAGACTTTTTATAATAATACATACTGACCTATCCGCCGCTTAAGAGAGTGCATAAGATTTCTTCATTTTTAAATATTAAAGTATAATGATTAAATGATAGAGGTGCAGCACCACCAATATTCTGTTGTAACGTTAAGTGTCGTTTCTATAAGTTATAGCGATATGAATAGGTGTGGATTGAAGTGCTTGCGGTGCAACTCCCATAGAATGACTGGAAGCTATGGATTATGTGAAATATAATTATATTTAAAATTGACTATTACGGAAAGATTTCAGTGAACGCCACAATATATTCTATATGGATAGATATTAAGACATATTTTTATTTGAAAAAAAATATATAGTCTTGTGACGAAACGTTATAAATTCAATTCCAAACAATGACGTCGTGTTAACATAATTTCCCCACACAGTGACACGTCAAGGGAGCACCCCTGCAAGTCCATTACCGAATCAATGCCGAGATCCATTAGTAATTTGTTGTGCAAACACGACACCATTGCCCGCGGCGATTAACGATAATTCGTTCTGAGATTAGCATAATTTTACATTGACAAGGTGTTCATATTGAGCAATTTCATACTTGTTAGTTACGTTAGTTATGCTATCTTATGTTCAAAGAATATGTTACGTTTATAAATATATTTTTAAAAATTTGTAACATTATGAATTGTTACTAAAATTGTTGTTGATACATTTTCCCGGCTGACAGCTACATTATTACTTGAACAAATGATCGTTTCCTCTGAGAGGGGACGTTATATTTCTGGGACATAAATCTGGCAGAGCCGCTTTCACCGTTCACTGCTCGGCGCTGATAACGCTGCAGCAAAGCCGGCTGGCAATTTCTCTGCGTGGCTGCAGGACTAGCGACTCTATTAATATCCGAGACAAAGATTTCCTTTTTCCACTTCAATGTGTAATTTATCTTATTCGTTTTAATTTTTTTATTGTAGCTCTTTTAATACATTTCCTGCAAGGCCAAAAAATCATCTCTTAAAAACATTTTATTTATAATGATATAATGTAATAAGGAAACTATTGTCTTTTAATTAACGATATTTTACTCAGTTTGACATTTACTATAATTTAACTTAAAGATTTTTTGTAAAACTTTGCTTTTATAACAATTTTTCTTATCAAAATTTCATTTTAAATTTAACAAACTTTTTTTATATCATCTTTTGAAAAATCACATCATTCATATTATGATGAATTTATCAATATATAGCAAGAAAATATTTCATTTGGATTAAGTGGTCATTCTAACGTTATATACCGTTTATTTGATTGTTTCTCCCCTCAAATCCAGCCAAATCCTCTGGTGAGGGATCAGAAAACGTTCTCAGAGATCGCCTCCCCCTGTTTACAATCCTGCTGAGTGTGTGGCCAGCCTGCACTTTGCTTTAATTCCCATCTGGGGAGTCCCTGTGGAGCGATTTCAGAGCAACGGTCGTTACGTCACAGATGTGTGGACAGTGGAGACCATTAAACAAACTTGTGAAAAATAACCAAAACATTCAAGCTTTTTAATGCAAAAAATATTTAATATTAATAATGAATTTTACCCCTTTTGTAAAATTTTGATTTAAAAAAAAGGCACAACACAATTTATTTGTCAAATGAATCACTAAAAATTGCTATTTTTTAATCAACATAAAATATATCAACAATTTAATAAGAAATATTTTTTAAATTACTTTATATGATAAATGCCCAGTATTATGTACAGGGTGTTCCAAAAGTTCATGCAAAATGTAAGCGCAAATAAAACCTATAAGATTTATCTTAATAAACACTTTCTATACATCAATTTGAAGCTCTGAATTTAAAATTTGTTTTAAAAAATAATTTAAAAAATGATTTTCGAACAAGTTGAAACAAGGTAAAAATTGCGATTTTCAGTCTCTTTTTCGTGCATTTTCACGACTGCAGGGCATAAAGTTTGATAAATTAAATCTCTTGCTTTACGATTTTTTTTATTCAAATTACCAAAAGGTACTCCACATGATCACAGTTTGTAACACGTAAACCCAAAAGAAGAAGTCGAGTGGAGTGAGTTCAGGGGCCCCTCATGGCATGGGGCCGTCATGTAACATTAATTTTCAAGGCATACAAAGTTTCGTAAGAAAGCTCCGTCACAGATTGTTGACGAAGTTGACAAACGTTTTTTACTTCACACTCTGGTCAAGATTTTCCAGATCAGTGCATGGGACTGGACGGTCCCACGCCATGAGGGGCCCCTAGGTCCCCCGACTTCTTTTTTTGGGGTTACGTGAAGATCAGCGTATTCAAGACGCCCGCGCTCAACTTACTGCATGGAGTTTATGCAGCGGATCACCACCGCAATTTTCAATCCTTAAATTCAGCCCGCGATGCTACACTTGCGAGAGCTCAAGGTGCGTTTACATGTGTGCACAGTGATCATGCGGAGTACCTTTTGGTAATGTGGATAAATAAACATCGTAAAGCAAGAGATTTAATTTATCAAACTGCAGGCCCTGCAGTCGTGAAAATGCACGAAAAAGATACTGAAAACCGCAATTTTTACCTTGTTTCAACTTGTTCGAAAGTCGTTTTTTTAAATTATTTTTTAAATAAAATTTTAAAATTGTTATATTCTAGAGCTTCAAATTGATGTATAGAAAGTGTTTATTAAAATAAATCTTTTAGGTTTTATTTGCGCTTACATTTTGCATGAACTTTTGGAACACCCTGTATAATATTTTAAATTTAATCTTTGACGTATAAAACTCGCATAGTTTGCGTTTTGTTTGAAAAATTGCATATTATAAATATTTTAATTTTCAAGTTTTTACAAAATCGCTTACGAGACGCAATTCTCCCTATAACGGAGCTATTATGGTAGATATAGTGACCCATTTAGCGTGGAGTGCCTCACGAGTGCGGCTCGTGTATCGCACATGGGGTGCCTTTGTCTGCGGAAACGTGATCTGGCCATCGATCTCGCCGCAGCTACCTGCTTGGCACACAACACGTACCTTTTACTGCGAGACTTAATTTGCTGGTTTATTACAATCAGCTGTTGTCTTCGAGTTAAAAAAAAAAAAAAAAAATGAGTATTTCTATTATTCTTCAGTCGTTTCTAATATTGATAAAATTTGAAATCGTTTAAAGTAAATATTTTTATGGTAAATTGTATTTAAAGACGAAAGATTTCGTTTTTAAAACATAATTTATTTCTTATCTTAATATGGTTTTCAGGATGTTACTTTTAATTTTGATTGTAATTGATAAAGTACACTAGCATTTAATGCCATATTTTCTTGCGAATATAATTTATATCAAGATTATGAAAATATTAACCAAAATAAATTTTGTAATATTTTATTTTTATTACTTTTATTGTGACGGGAGTTTAAAAAAATTAAAATCTAGAATGTATATCATTTTTCATATAGTTTTCGTTATTATTGTTTGTAGGCTAGCAGCCACTTTGTGATATGTGAGCCTTGCTTGCTGCTCCCACTTCATTACTTGTTGTGTACCTTGGGTTGAATAATGAAATAAAATTTACTATAATATGATTGTTTACACCACCAGTCAAATTTGTTTGCACCGTCAGAGTTTATCAACATTACCGTAATCGTTAATTATTACTTTTCTATACAACACAAATATGTATTTCAATTTAACATCTGACATGCTGTAATATTATGTCTCAATTTTCATTACTTTTATTATATCTTACTGACGGAATTATCAACTTTAAATATTATGTGCAGAATGGGTTTTCAAGACTTTTATTTTAAACTTATAGCAAGGAATTTTTATAAGATTCAATAAATTTAATGGGCTAATTGAACCTTAATTATTTTCAGTACTTTTCACACTTTCAAGTACAAATTCTGTTGTAATTAGAGTCAATATAAATTATAAAAATTGTACAATTCTAACAATTTAGTGTGAGATCCTACTTTCTACGAGAGATTGTTGCTTCAAACTAAGTCCAGACCGTGTTGCGACATGGCTGGGGTGATAATTAGTGCGGGGCCACGCGGGCATTAGTGTTCCATTAGCTCGCGTGACGCCCGGGGTAAATCCACCCCCTCAGAGATTCAATGACAGTTGCAAGTAAGCCAGTACAAGATCGATAAACTGATCCAAGTTTATTTATACATTCCCCCTCGTTTTTATAACAATGTATTCATATGAGCTCGTAAATTTATTTCAGTCGCTTCCAACTATAATCTAGGTCTTACTTTATTCTCTGCTAAATGCATTTATTTAGTGCGCTCTGTACATAAAAGGGTTATCACTAATCTAGGGATGAAATTTACTTGCCTACACTGATATGTCAGAATATATTGTTGTTGATATCCCTCGTTGTCGTTCATAATATATCAATAAATAAACAATTTAATAATGAAATAATTAATTTAATTTTTTCCTGATTTTTAAAATAAAATGTAATTTTGAAAATGGAACTTCTAAAATAAGAATACGTTAATAATTTATTGATTAATGGTATTTGGATAAATACCAGGTTACAAAATTTTTATAATTTAAATTAAAATTTCATTTTTAAATTAAAAGTCACAATTCAAAACAAGATACAAATCAAATTGAAAGTATTAAAATATAAGTTTAAATGTCATTTAACTTATCATCATTACGTTAAAGAAATATAAAAGAATGATCAAAACTTTTAAAGTATAAACTTTTTGTTATAAAGTTAGAAATTTCTTCCCCAGTTTTTAAAAAGCTCTGAAAATTGCCTCTCTCACCCTCAGTTCATTACCCTCTTCTTATAATGTTTGCTACTTTGCATTCTTTATGCCTCGTTATATTTTGTGTCGCCATCTCACGAGCGAGCTGCAAAGCCGGCTAAGTCCGCTCTGCTTGTCTGCCATGTCACGTAGCGGCGTCCAATCTAGACCATCAAGTTACACTGTTGCTTCTTAAATCTTCGTCACATTTGGTGTCTAGACTGATACGTGAAAGTAAGCTGTTTGTTTTGTAGCGATTTATTTAATGTGCTTAGGTTTCATAAAACGACAATATAGACTCGCTGTGGTATAGAATTTTCAGACTAGAGTAATAGCAAGTTGTAAAAAGTATGAGAATAGCACAAAATGATCCAATATTTATTTTTCTATATCGAGTAAGCAGAAAAAGTCTTTAAGTTTATTGGCAAAATATTTTGTTTAAGTCCAGTTACCTACCAATAGACTTCAGACCTTTGAGGTATATTTAATGGACTTAAGACATTTTCTGTGACCATATCGATATATGATATATTTCATTACAATCAATTATAAATTAACAAATAACTAGCTTGACAGAAAGTTATTATATTTATTAGATTACAAAATAAATAATTTAAACAATTGAGTACGATTCGATAAAGTTTACATTAAAAAAAAAACAGTAGAAAAGGTTGTTTTTATAATAATCGTTGACAGAATAAAAAATAATTATATGTATATTATGAATTAACATGTTATATATATATATATATATGTATATATATATATATATATATATATATATATATATATATATATATATATATATATATATATATATATATATATATATATATATATATATATATATATATATATATATATATATATTGCATGTTAATATATCTAGCTTTCAGCTTTAATGTAGTATACACGAAATTATATATTTTTTTATAACACAAAGAGTAAAATAGGATAACATGAAATGTTTTTATGAAGTAGCTTCATTATTAACATTTTCGTATAAAACACAATGTTATAAGATACAACGATATTTTTTGTTGTAGCAAAAAATTTGAAAACAGTCTATATTTTTTCGTCTAGCTAGGGGATGTTTGCATCTAGCGGAGATAGCGGTGGCGCCTCGGCAGTCAGGCGCCGCGGCAGAGAGGCGCCACCATTCCTAACCTGCTGCAGGGGGATGTGCAGATCGATGTCATCTGGACCAAAACAGCAGGCTGTCAGTGCCTAAATTAACAACTAGATATCTGTATGTCATCTGAACCAAAACACAAGAGACTTGATGTCACTGCCTAAATTGGACCAGTATCAACTAGATATCTGTATGTCATCTGAACCAAAACAGCAGGCTTGATGCCAGTGCCAACTAGATCACAGTTTTTTTTTAAATACATTTTTTTAGGTCGTTGAAATATTATGAATTTTATATTGTTGTAAAAAAAGTCATGATTAAATCTTCAGTCCTTCAATATTAGGAATATTCTGTAGATCGTTTTCAAATTGAAACATCAATTTTCGTCCAAGAGAAACTAGATAGAGAAACTGATAAGTTATTTTATTTGAAAATTACAAAGATTCTGACACACATCACACATTTAACTTGAATATTTCTCTCTGAAGTACAACACATTTAATTTATATTTAAAGCGAAAGAACAATTCTGTTATGGGTGATAAAATTTCTTCAATATTTCTTATAACAAAATTCCCCCGTTTTCAAGGCAGTGCTAAATCTGCACTCTGAGCGGGGGTGATGAGATGGGGGTGAGTCAGTGTGCTAGTGGTCTTTGCTCCCTCGTCTAGCCCAGTGTTGTCGCCAGAGAGAGAGAGAGAGAGGGAGAGAGGGAGGGAGGGAGAGCGAAAGAGCGAGGGATTACGCTCAAGTCACGTCTAATTTTTGCTAAAGTGTTGAGACCTTCCTCTTACGAAGGGAGAGAAAGTGAGTCTAATAGGAACTCATGGCAACACTCAGGAACAGTCTCAGGTTCGAGGACCAATGTACGGAAATTGTACCAGGAAATCGCACAACAATGTTGTAAATAAGAAGAAGAAAGCAGCTTCGTTATAACATTTTTATTAATGTTAAAAATGTTACGTCTAATTTTCCTTGTATGATGTACAATTTTACTGTAAAAATTATAAGTTTACAAATAATGTCATGCAGAAAGATAAATTGATTCATTTTTAATAAAAATCAATAAAATTCATTTACTTATAAAATCGGCAGTACGATTCAAGTATTTCAAAATCATTGGAATAATAATAAAAAAAAAATAGAATTTGAGTATCGCTTAAAATTTAGCATTGTATATAAATTACTTATTATATCATTTTATTTTATTGTTTTGATGACAGCATTTATATGTATATTGTAATATAAATATAACTATAGTAGTGAAAATTCGAAACATAAGAGATACACTATATTTATTAGATTTTATATTTTTTATATACATGCAGCACTAATAGGCATAACCATGGTTTCATTATTCCCTAAGAGCTGTTTAAACATTAAATATAATAAACACAGATAGATTTTAAAGTTTTGCTGGAGATTTAATTTGCGTGCATGTTAGTGGGCGTCACTGCAAGGGGACTGTAACAAGAGAGTGCTCAGCAGTATCGCACTGAAAGGGAATTCATTAATGGTTGATACCAGCAGAAGGGTTGGTTTCACCACCTCCCCTATGGGTCTCTGTTTAAAGTCACCCTCCCAGAGGTATTCTGCTAATTCTATCAACAGATGCGCCAAGCCATAATCACACACAGAAAAAAATAGAGTCCTTTCATCTATATAGTACTGTGGCTTCAATACCCCACTATTTCTTTTTTTAAAATCCGCTTAAAAATAAATAGTAAAAAGAAGACAAAAAATGAAACGAGGAAGAATATTTTTGATGTGATATTTTCTGCGTATTCCCTCCCTTCATCTCTCTCTCTCTCTCTCTCTCTCTCTCTCTCTCTCTCTCTCTCTCTCTCTCTCTCTCTCTCTCTCTCTCTCTCTCTCTCTCTCTCTCTCTTACTGTCTTATTCATTAATTTTTTCTCTCGTTGATCAAACAATACTAAAAGCATTTTTTTTAAACACAAACTTCTAAAAACTTTTTTATTTTTCAACCACTTTACAAAAAAACAAGAATTACAAATAAAATATATATTTTTATAGAAAAACTGTTGAAAAATAGGAACTGTTTTGAATTTCATGGGCATGCTTCCGTTTTACAGCGAAATGCTTTCTTGGTGTCGCCTCATATAAGTGCGTTCTATTTGTCTAGTGGCCAGCTCAATAGCTGCAGATTGCTCGCCATAAACCCTCGCTATATATCGAATACAATCGTGCTCAGATTGACAAGAGATGACGTCATTAGAAAATATTTTTTTTTACGTTCAGATTTACATCTTGATAAATATTGAATTTAAAAAATATATCACTTTTGTATGAAAAATCTAATTAATTGATAAAAAAACAAAACAATAATACAATGTAAAATAGAAATTAAACAAGTTAAAAAATTCATATACATTTTTTGTTATATCACCCTTATTCTTTTTTTATTTTGAAGAAACTTATTTCCATTGAATTAAAAGATTCTTTTGTGATGCTGTATCAGTAACTTATCTGTTCATAAAGTGGTGAAAGGGGATGCTCTCTTGTCAGTGCTCCCCATCACAGTTTTTTGCTGTAGGCTTCGCCTCATTAGTAAGACTCGAACGCCCCGCTCTTCTGCGAAACAAACGAGTGACGTTAATCCTGTGATGTTCGCTTGTTGACGTGCCTCAGAGAAGGCTTATGACGACACAGAAAGATGACAGTAACAAGATGCGCAGTTACTTGTGAAGAAGAGAAATGATGACGCATGAAAATTGAGATGTTTTCAGAACATTTTGTATATTTCACATGAATTTGTAGTCTTTTTTCTGATCTGACGAGCGGCGTTTCATATTTTTTACATAAAGGTGGATTCACATGGCGATTTTTACCATGCGACGCGACGCGAATAATGCGCACTTGCTGTAACATCCATTAGCGGCCATATATTGGGCGATTAAAAGAAAAAAAGCATCGTAATTAACGCGATTACTGGCGAATTCGTCGCCGCATTGGATTTCACAGCTTTTACGTCAAAATCGCGTCGCATCGCCGTTGTCGCCATCTGAATCCGCCTTAACATTGTAAGGCTATGATATATTTTAGACTCATTCTGTGAATTTCAAAATTAAATAATTTCAATAAATCCATTACCAAACCTGCTTGCATACAGATAAATTGCCTCAATGATCAATAATAATGAAGATTTTGACATTAAATTTTTCAAATAAAGCCTGATTTCGATTATATCAATTTCTAACACAAAAAGTTAAATGTCATTAAATAAATAAAAAACGTATTATAATTTTAACTCCATCGACGTGTCTCATATCTCTTAAAAGATTAACTTTTCAATTTTTTTAATGTTGTATCAGCATTTTTAAAAGTATATCATTAAATTTAATATTTTAATTTAATACGACAGTTATGAAAAAAAAATTAAATTATAAAAACAGGGTAATATTTACACTATAAAAATATTTTAAAAGAAAATTTGTGAAAGCAATTGGCGACTAAAAGGTATAATAATAGTCCCCCACCCCCAAATTAGTTCAGACACCTGACACGAAGAGTGATGGGACAAAGGTCGAACCAAGGACACACAAATCATGTCTCACTCTGCCGGTGGTTCCTCCCCTAAACTCGCCAAGGGGGAGAAATTTTAATCTCAATATCACCACTGAGGGGGAGATGTGAGGGGGTGGAGTACAATTAATAACTTTGCAAATCGTTCATGATGATTCAACAATTGTAATGTAGTAAGGTCGTAAAGATTAAATATATGAATGTTATCTACTATATTCCATTACTTCTAAAGTAATAAATTTATACGTTATGAATTTTATTACAACTTGCTTTAAATATTTTATGGGACACAATTTAAATATAAAATTTATTTATACCGCATTAAATAAATAAATAAAAATTTTCTTTATTGAGGGCGGGATTTAGGCCATTAGGCCCATTCTTCCATCCAACCCAATGAAAATACAATGAAGACATATTTTTAATTACTATTCAGTAAAAACACATAATTATACTGTTGCAATACCCTACATAGTACATACTATATGTAACATACATTTAAACACTAAAAAAATATTATATAGAAAATTATATTATTATAATATTATTATATTTAATTATATTAAAACACTGCAAGATAACAATTTGTCATGTTAAAATTAATCTAATAATGACTCCTACATAATTGACTCTCACAATCAGATATATATTTTTTTCAATTTATTATTGTTATACTGTATATATCTCCAGCATGCCAAATTTGAAAGTATAGGCTCCATGTAAAACGGAGTATTTCTCATCAGACAACTTCAGCAGCTAGGGAGGGTGTTTGTGAGACGCATTATTGTCTCTTCGTTTTTCTTAGATTTTAGTGTTCTAATATATTTATTACTTTATTGATGCGTGTGTAATTCAGTAAACATCCACAAAAATATGTCTTTGTAACGCGTAAAGTTGAATACGTAATTTTTATGCAGTGCTAAAAAAGTATAAAATTATTATTTTCTCTCAAAATTTCAATAGAGGTGGGGAATTAATAGACAATTTTTAGAGTTTTTGAACAAATAAATAACAAAGACTACTATAAAAATTATATTGTAGGTATGTTTATAGTTTTGATAAGTTACAGTCCACTGTTTAAATGATCAATAATAATGTATAAAATGTGTATTTTTTTAAAAAAATTCTTTATTCAGAAAAACATGCAGAATATGACACTGATATGATACATAATATACATATATAATTATATACATATATATATACATACATATGATACATAGAATATTACGATACACTCCAAGAGTTTGGTAAAAACTCGTAAACGAAGATTGTCAGTTTCAGTTGGATAAATTTTAGACAAGATGGCAAAGATTGCAATTTTTAAAAAAAAAAAAAAAAAAATTTAGAATGTTAGAAATTGTGACTATTATATATATATGGATTCGAACTTCAAATTTCCAAAATAGAAAAAAAATAAATGTTACTGAATTCTTAAATATTTCACTTGGTAACAATGCTTCCCCCCCCCAAAATCAGTAGAATGCATCATGTGACATATCTTATAGATATAGAGTGCTTATAACAGTTGAAAGATGATCATCTGAACGTAATGAAGACTGATGACACGGTAGCTCCCCCCAGTCACGTGATGTGGCGGAGGATATTGCATTCCACTCTGCGAGGAGACCCTTGAGAGAACGGCCAATATTGAGCCAGCCGACCTTGTAATGGAACACCACCCCTCTATTCAAAAATATTAAAATACAAGCAGGTAGAAAAAAAAAGTACCCCTGCGATAATGGTTGTTAGGCAACCAGTTGGGCACTTTTGTATTGAAATTGCATACTTTACAGGATGAATTACGTACGATTATTCTGTTGTTTGTTGCTTCTTTCTCTTTAATTGACATGATCTAAGTTCGTCTATGTACAACTTAAACGATTTAATAAAATAATTTGATTTTTTTATTTAAACAATCGTTGCCTTGGAAAATTTCCCTTTGCAGCCTTTTGTTAATCACCATGCTTCGAAAGAATACTTACGGGGCATGGTGATTAATAAGGCTGCAAATGGGAACTTTTCAGAGGCAAGGAGTGTATTTAAAAAAAAAATGAAAATCAATAAATAGAAATAAATAAAACGTTATAGACTAGCTTATATTCTTGTAGCATAGCAACAAAAAGCTTATAATACTCCCCTGCTGTATGTTAGCAATCAAAGAGCTTATAAGTTTTTGTGGTACGATTTTGTTAGTACGGTGACTTGTCACTGGAGGCGCTGCGAAGAAAATCCCCGAGACGTAAATCTCTCTCTTGATGACGTCACAATACGTGCACCAAATACATAGCCTCGAACTAGGCTCCGATAATATCTGTTTTATTGCAAACGCAATTACTTCTAGTTGCAGTGCCAGCTCCCGTGTTTGCTCTGCAGATGGATCGCCCAATGTTTGTCTGCAAATATTGACTGGGGCAGAAAGCTGAACGGGATATATTACAATTCTCTCTCTCTCTCATAACTTTACCTCATATCATTTTAAAGTAAAATATTTTATCATCGAAGTTGAAATTTTACATTCATGTACATAAAGTTTCTAACAATTAAAATGTATTCTAAATTAATTTAATTTAAACTTAAAGTTGCACAATCAGCGTTTTTGTAATCAAGTATTTATAATTTGTGTTAATATTCCACAATTTATTCAATTTGAAATTAAATGTAAATTTTTGTAATTACTTAACATTGTTTACATTAATGCTGGAAGTTTTTACTGTAAATAATATTTACATGCTTTTTTTTCCCATTTTTGTTTGTTGATAACTTGAAAATAACAAACAAAATTACATAAATCATTATTTCTTTAATGTTTAAATTTAATATTACACAAATCTTTTTTTATTATTTCATTTTCCTTAAAAAATAGAGTTGCTATAATATCATTGTACACATAAAAGAGAAAAAGAAGGGAGCCAGATTTGATTATATTACAAACTGCTTCGCTTCGTGAAACTAACTTGATTTAAAAAAAAAAAAAAAGTTTTCACATAACAGCATCATCATTTTTGTGTGCGCTGTTTAGTAATCCATATCGGTATCACTTGTACCGCCCCGATGCACATTGTTCGATTCCCGAGTAGAGAGGGAGCATCTCGTTACTGAAAGTGCATGAAGCGTTGAGGGGGGGATGAACAACTGATGAGGGATGGAACCAAGTGGGGGGTGATTTATGAGTCTATTCTCTTCATAGTCCACCCCCCCTTCATCCCCCTTTACTTATTCATAAGAGTGATTTCTTATATATGTAATTTATTTTTACGATGAAAATATTTTTTTTTTTACTGAGCTTTGACTTAATTTTACAAGCGTGAAAAATACTTTACTATGTCGTTTAACCATGAAAAATATTCAATACATTACATATTTGTATCTGAATTTTGAATCTTTACAATGGATGCCTTGGAAAATCATATGACTATCAAAATAAAAGCTAATGTGATTTTTACTACATATATTAAAAACTCACTCCAGCTAGAAAACAACGATGTGATTTTAACCAGGTCCCTCACTGGTTACTATCATTGAGCTAGACTGACTGAAATAGCGTTCGTGAATCGTGCCCAATATTATTAAAAATTACAATAATATATAACAACATTATAATGTGGTATGGTTGAGAGAGCTTTTAAATTGATACTATTAAGATTTAATTGACGTTTTCACGGTCTGGAATTTCATTATTGTGTAATTACATTGCTTGCTGCAAACATCGCTGCCAGGTTGCGGCTAATTTGATTGCCGTGCTCTTTACGGGGTGGCCAGGCGTGAGGGGAGGGGAGCTTTAATTGCTTCCTGTCAGAGCTTAATTTGTGGAAAATCAAAAAGTCTGTAAATTTAGTGAAAATGAAACTGTTATTATTATTATACTTAGTACATATGTTCAGACTTTCAAGATACAAAATATACATCTTATAAGCTCTGTTTGCTATTATATATTTATGTATTGTGATTGTAGTGTGCTTTTTAAATAACCTCATACCTTGTTAAAAAATGAATTGTTATACAAAATTGATTGTCTCATCATATACTACCAATTTATAATCACTGTTAAAATAATAACAAAATCAAAGGGAAGATTCACGTAAGATGATAACCAGCTGGGTTTATATTTAACATGATTATGGTAACTGAATGCCATGAAACGCGGGTAGTGAGAAACGTGGTTTTCTGTCTTCATTCCTTCGTAAATCGCGTATATACAAATTTGAAAATAAAACAATTAAATCAAAATGAGCCACAATATTTTACTTTTACTTGCATGAAGAATGGAAACTTCATGATTTTTTTTATTGCTATTTGGATATTCAATTATGTGTTTATTGCATATTTTTTCAGATTTTTTAAACCCTAGCTTTAACACCCTCAAAATCGAAAGGAAATATGATATGACGTCATAATACCTATGTTTTATTATTAAATATTTGCATGACTATGACGTCATAACGTTTTTAAGTACGATTTTAAGGGTGGGTTCAAAAGAATCTGAACAAATATTGACACAATTCGAGGTCCTTTATCTAAATAAAAATTTCATGAAGAGTTACGTGAAAATAATTTAATGGACAAATGAGAAAAAATATCAGCAAAGTTGGTTGCACAATATTTACAAGAGTCAGTGAATCACGCACTGTGGGAACGTATAATTTATAATGCACGGGGGGGATGTTGTGGCTAACGTGCCCCCTGGGAGAAAGGGGGCGGGGACAACAGGTGACGACCAGCTGTTAGGGGGGGGGCAACAGGTACCAACAAGTAAATAAGACGGAGATCTCTTCATTGCCGTGCAATCAACGAAGTCTTGTGATGACTCTTCAAATGTAGAAATATTTTTTTTAACTGAAATTTTAGTAAAATGAAAACTTATTGTTCCATATTTTGCAATATAATATTTTATAAAACAAAGTAAATATAACTCCCAAGCACCTAATAAATTCAAAATTAGCTGATATTATATATTTTCTTATGAAAAATTAATGTATTTGATTCAATTACCTTATACTTTAACATTATTTTGATATTTATTACAAAATTTGTTGAGATCTCATCTGCAAAGAAAACAAATAATAATAATTAAAATTTAAAAGTATACGAACTAATCACAGTGCTTTCTTAATGCAAAACGAGCGTTGTGAATTTTACAGTCTGGCAAAGACTTATTTTTTAAAATATGATTATCATGGGGAGTTCCTCAAATCAGAATGCCAAAAATAAATAATAATTTATAAAATTAATTAATTTGTTATATTTCCCTCATGAATACATAATATAAACAACGTCAGAGGCAGGAGACACAAAATATTAATATTATTAATTAAATCACACCCATAAACCTGACGACATATTGAAGATATTGAATGTCTGACGTTGACATTCGCTCGCAGATGATCTGGTAATCCATCTTTAGTCCTCTTTCATCACAGTTCCTCTTTCAGCATCAAGTCCTGCGGGAAATCAGGCAGACAGCCTTTGACGCTTTCCCCTACAGTAATTACCTTGGCAGATATTATATTTATATATTTTTAAACCACGTATTACTGGTCATAAATGACTTTTCTACCGTTGCTTGTACGTCCTTCTGCAGTACTCTAACAATCGCATCATTTGCATGGCTGTGACTGAGGGAACCATAAAAATCTCAGTCAGGATGGTCGTAATTGATGTCATCAATCACCTCTTGGCTGTGTGTGTTTTTTCTAGCAACCTCAATTTGAATATTATAAATGTAAAAAGTCGGAACAAAATAATAAATATAAAAAAGCACATCAAAACACTTTTCTCTAAACTTGAGAACAAATGCACGCGAGGTAACCTCAGTTTTGATGCTAAGCAAATTGACTAACTTCACAGAGAGATGGGCATATTGGAAACCCTTTAAACTGAAAGGGTTTTTTAGCGAAAAAAACAAACATTTTGTGATTAAAACAAGAAACTTTCAGGGATACATTGGCTTGCTTTACAATATATATAGTGATAAATTTAAGATTGGTGAAAGGAAAAAATAAAATTTGAATGCTAGCAATTTCTAATTTTTTAAAACAAATTAAAATTATGATATTTTTTAGACTTTAGACAGATATTCTCACTTTCTGATAGGAGTCTTATATAATTATTTATTTATTGTCAATTTTTCAACAATATAAGTGTGGGGGGAGAGGAAAGAGCATGTTTACAAACATTTATAAAAAACAGCTGCTTTGTAAGTGAACCATGTTGTATGTAATGTATATTCTAAATTTTGTTATTAAACTTATATAGAAACAAATTTCGTCAACACTAATTATAAATTTACTGACAAGCATTGTACAATCTGCCCCTTTTTGACAGCCTAGTATATTACATTACGAGCATAACCCACACTCTGGCTAGAACCCACACCCTAGCTGGCACATACACGAGGTTAGACGCCGTTCTCTGCTCGAATATCGGCTGTCATTACGTGGCATCATTAACACGGGCCCGCGGGCCACGGAACGTGAAAACGCGCGCTCTCGACTCCCTGCCTGCGGCGTCAAACCATTACGTAACTTTTCAGCTCCATTCAATTTGAATGAATGCCGACCAGTTTTATATACTGTAACATTTGAAAGAAAAAAATCCATACTTATATAAAATAATATGATATATGCTAACAAAGGCATTGATAATTTGATTTATAAAAGCTATTTATTTATATATGTAACGGAAGAAGGCCAATTTGTTTCAAAGTTTCGATTTTAGTCACGATTTTGTTACTGCATGCAAATTTACAATAAAAAATATTTCAAATTGTTTCGTAAATGCATCTTAAAAAATGAACACACCAATTTTGTATTTACTTTTGCAATTTCAAATATTTTGATGGTATAATACATAGATAAGTAACACGCATAGAATTATAGGACACAAATTACAAAAAGAGTTACAAAACATAAAATATAATTCAGTGTTTGATGAATATAAATGTAATTAAAAATACATATACATATATATATATATATATATATATATATATATATATATATATATATATATATATATATATATATATATATATATATATATATATATAGGTATTAGATATTGGGAGTCAAATGATGAAAATTAAAACTCTTAAAAAAATGTTTAAAATTTGATCAAATTTCAATCCCTAAAATCATAAATTTTCAGATCAAAATTATATATATTATATATGTATGTAAAATGTGGATGATTACCATTTTGAGAACATTTAATTTAAACCCTTAAAAAAATGTTTAAATTCTAAGCCCTAAAATCATGAGTTTTCAGACCAACATACGGCGAAGCTCGTTAGCTGGTGACTCACTTCATGTCAGCGGTCACAAAGCACGGCGGCCTCTTCGTTAGGCGATGATTTATCACGGTTTTCCTCTCTCTCTCAGTGACTGGACATAAGAACCGCATTTCCGAGTCTCATTTTTTTCTCTCCCCGCCCGCCTGATAGAGCGTTCATGCTTCCTCTGGGGAGCGTGGTAAAGAAACCATCAAACGTCGTCTTCGCCAAACGATAACCCTAAACCAATAACATTATCTCCTTGGGCTATAAAAATTGATTGGAATGAATTACAATATAATTTATGTTCTGTATTATTTTATTTTACTGCAGTTGTTATATAGAAAATAACTATATATATATTATATACTCTAAAGAAAGGCGATGGATCTATTGTGTTTTTGTAAGAATGAAATTTAAAAGATTTGAATATACAATGCATTCAAGCTAAGAGTTTTATAAGACGGTGAAAAATTTCTTTGAATGTGAAATATATTATAAAAGAAAATCTTCAATAAAAATATATTTTTATGTCGTAGGAATATATCTTGATTTTTTTACTGCATGATGACGTCATATTTTGAAAATACAGAAAATTTGAGCAGAGGGGAGATGTGTTGATATGATACAAAGTGCACTCGCAAACGTGATTTTATGATTAGGTTGAATATGATTTCCCCTTCACCGGACGGATACCTTACAATATTGTAAACTTTATTTACATCCCCCTGCAACTTCCGGTTTCCACCCCTGCTAGCTGTTGCTCTGTGTGTTTGTAAAATTTCTTTAATTAAAACCTAGTTGCCCGTATCGTACAACTTTATGAGCTTTATAACAAAAAAATACTGCCACAGTTGCAATTGTGTTTACAGCGTCCATTTACTAGATTACTTTGTGGAGCCTTTGCTTGAGTCGCTCAAGGAAATCACAATGGAAACTATTTTATTTTTAAAGTTAAATAAAAAAAATACTCTTTAATTTATTTTCAGTCTTTTTTTTTTTTTTTTTGTTCAATTTATATTTTTTATTGATTATGATTAATTGAAAGGGCAATGGACAACCTGCATGAAATTTTTTATTAAACATTTAGGTAGATCCGAGTTATGCAATTTTTTTCAGATATTTGTGAACACTTTATAATACTCTTAAAATAATGCTGAAAAACGCTGTGACTTCATAGCATTAATTATAAATAATTAAAACACAAGCATAGAGAAAGACATTGCATGACTATGGCGTCACAGCGTCTGTCCTCTCAATGTTAAGAGGGTTTAAATACATCTTAAAAATGACAATACAAAACTCTACTCAAATATGCAATATAAATTTTGATGCTGGTTTAATTTAACTTGAACGCATTTTCATGTCACACATCATAGATTTTCCCCCCATTTTTTTCAACGCCCGTCAATACTGAAATCAATGACTCAGCAATTTATCACAGACAGTGCGTGACTCTTTTTGTTGTTTCAAAATAAAAGACAAAAAAAAATAATACAGATAACATATACGTATGTTACTTTATATAAAATCAAAGTTTATCTCTTTAACATTCTACTTTATATACTGGGGAGTGTCTATATAAATCGTGTATTCTAGAGTGGGCGGACATTTGATATGCAAATGAGTTAGAATTGCATCAGCTACTATTTCTGAAGGAAGAACAAAAGGTTTGTGATGAGTCTCATTTCCTGAGTCTTACGTTTTATATCACCTAAAGTAATTACAGACTGGGGTGCGAACATCTGATAAGACTGATCCAAAGTAACGCGTCAATCTTGCTCTCTGCAATCTTTTAGCCTAACCTTTCAACTCGCTCATTGCTATCTGGACCTCCCTTCTTTCCCCTGAACAAAAAAAAAAAAGGAAGTCAATCTAAGTTTATTCAATAAAAGAAAAGACCCACGTAATAAACTACCTTCTTTTATCAAATTGTATTGTCAGTTTGAAAGTCATAGATTAAGTAAATACGTTGATTTCAAAGTGAGGTGATTTGTTCATTTTATAGTATATCAATATTTTGTTTCAATGAATTAAAAAAAAAAAAATGAATGAATGAGCTGAGACTCAAATTTTCTGCTATCAGTTAATGCAGCCAGATAGAATATTTCTGCCAGCAGTAAGTTAAAAAATTGAACATCAATGTATAATAACGATTTGTTAAATTTGTACCTATAAATTTTTACAAAACTGATAAAACAGAATAATTTCAAATTTTGTATGACATATATACGATAATTTGAAAGTTCTGCAATTCTTGCTAAAATCAGCTCCTATTATAATATTCATATTTACAAAGGTTATTGCTTTTACCAACGATTTTATGCTTTTTATTATTATTATTATTAATTAAAAAAACACTCCTCGATTTGAAAAACATATCTCGTCAATAGATGACAATCGACTAATTGCTCGATTAATCGAACGTATCGATTATCGAAGGGAATTTTCTAGGTCTTCGACTGTACTATTATATTGTGAAAGTTTGCCATGCTAGAATTTAAAAGTTTAAAATGTTTAAGAAATTTACATATTGCTGATACCGCGGTTAATATTTATATATTCCAATCAATACACCATTAATTAAATATGCCAGACTGCATTAAGAGCCTAATATATTACATACTCCCTTTAATTAATTACTGAATATGCAAATAATAATAAACATAAAATTGTTATTCCACGAATATAAAAAAATACTTTCAAAGTAATTGCTTTTTTTATTATTGTTTTTTCTTCCCTTTTCACTCGTCAATGAAATACACATGAGCTTACAATTTTTGAACAATAATAATAATATATATTCTCGTGTCTGGTTGTACACAATGGTGCCACCTCGTGCGGTGGCCGCAAAGCAGGGGGACACAAAGTAATAATGTTAATGGAGCCCAACTCAAAGCAGCTAACTTGGTGATCTCTGAGGTTACCCAAATCTCACTGCAGCCTGCTAGACAATTGTGATAAAAAAAAACTATCTCCCCTTGGTCTCAACTTTCCTCTTTGTCAAGGGATCGAGAAGGGGCTACCGTATTGGATTTCTTCTCTTTGTGGACAGAGTCCTTCAGTTTGAAACGTTAAAGTGTATTAAGTTCGTATGAAACTAATAAAAGTCGTAGAATTTCTGATGTTCATATTTATTTCTTTATACGTACAACGTTGATTTTTTTTTTATTTGTTGTTTATCGTTTTCTTAATTTTTAATATTTTAACAAGAGAAAAGGAAATTTATAATCATTATTATAATTATGTAAACAAATCTCTCTTTGAGTTTTTTTTTTACATATTGTAATGAAAACAATATTTATTATTAATATATTATAACTGTAAGCTGTAATAATTGTAGTGTGTTTTAACTGAGTCCTGGAGTTTCAAAACCCCCTTCTTCCTTTACAAGAAGTTTTGTTGTTGGCTACGTTATCATCAGTAAAATAAATATCGGAAATATAAGGAAGCAGCCGGCATACTCAATTGTTAATAAACTCTGTAGAAACAACACAATCGCTCCCCCTCCCTCAATTTTTCATTTTAATGAACTAATCCCTGTGAAAAATGTTGGCCAATTATGTAAAACGTAATAATTTGTTGCATGAAGCTAATTATGCTTGACAGTAAAGATGGATTATGATGTACTAATAATTAATCATCAGATGAATGTCATTTTGTGTTTATTGATCCATGCTCATATTATTGAAATAATTTTATATTATTAAATTATAGCAACTATGTAATGTTCTTACTGAATTTTCAAGAGTTGTTAGAATGATATTTATTTATCCAGGTCTTTCGATTATAATGCACAGAAGTTTCAGCCCATGCAAATCGATAAACAAAACGTTCGTGATGTCCCGAGGTGTCCATTAACAATCATAACATGTCCGTTTATAGCCTCTTGCTAACAATTTCCACATGTTTATATTACTAATTGTGTTTTAATGTAATTCGTACCCCCACCACCCTTATAGGCAACTTTAGGTACACCCTAAAGTGGATGTAACTTGTTACATATCCGCGTATGAAAACGGACCCTCGGTTATTGTTACAAAAATAACACTGGGGCACCAGTTCATTAACATTATATAATTATATGCAAATTCTGATTTTTTTTATAAACTTGTTGAAAAATACAAAGAGGTACTTTCTTTCTACAACTTTTATAATAAAATTTTAATTTATGCATGCTCATTTTTCCTATTTTTTCCCTCAATGCTCAAAAAAAAATGTTGTGTTTTGTACCAGTTGCATATTCCCCAGGGGTAAAATATAAATGGAGGCAATTTGATCTTTATAATTTTTATAAAGTGCATTTTTTTTTTTAAATGTTACCATAGTTAACATGATAAAAGGTTCTATTAACAAGTGATGGATTTTAAAGATAGCTTCATACAATAAAAGAAATCTCGTAAGGAGGCGCTCGCTCTTTAGTCCGAGATATTCGCACGTCTCAGAGAGAATCGACAGAGGGCGGTGAATTGCTTTTATCTGGCAGCAGTCGAGCTGCGGGACTGAGGGCAGGCGGACGTCTCGCGGGACACCATGATGTGGCTTCTGGGCGGCAACAGGTACCTGCAAATTAACGTTGATTGGACTAAGTATTGTTGTACTGGCAATAGTATTCGTAAGAGGGTATTGCAATATTTACTTTGTAATAAGTGGGGAATTCAAAATAGTATAACACCAGAATTTATGACAAAATATTTAATGTGTATACTAATAGACAACCTGCATGATTTTTTTTTATGTTATATGTATCGTCAATTTTGTTCGCATTTTTTTAACCCTCTAACACCCTTAAAATTGTGCTGTAAAATGGTGTGACATCATAGTCATGCAAATATTTAACATGCACACATACGATGACTGTGACGTCACAACATCTTTCCCCTCGATTTTTAGGGCGTTACATCAGAGTTAAATATGAAAACATTATACAATACATGACTCAAGGTACTCTTCTATCGAACTTATCTCATATTGTTCATTGATCAGTAGAAAAATGGAGTCTTAAAAAATCCAGTTCTAAAATATTATTTACAATTCTATATGGAGTTTACCAAATCTTACACAGTTAAAGATTACGGCTCGAAAATGCGCTTTTCTGATTGCTTTGTTTCATGTACCATGTTTCAACTTGTAAACAGAAATACCAAAGGCATCTCTAAGATTTGTTAAGAAATATCTTTGCCTCTTATTTAATGTACATATGCTTAAATATTTTTAATAATAAATGTTTTAGAAAAAAAAAAATGTGCTTGGAAATTGGTGTCAAAAGGAATATTAGAATTTTTTTTTATATTTTTTCTAATTATTTGTACACATCACAAATTTGCTGTTGATTTGTGGATTTTATTAAAAATAATAACTGTTTTTAAAATCAATATGCCTTGCAAAGTCACAATTGGAATCCAATATCTGGCTACTTAACGTGCTTTTATATAAATTATCTGGCGATCAAACTCCCTTTAGCATCTGTACATCTCAGTAAAATTAAGTTTTTGTTTTTATAGATTTTGAACTGTTTTTCATAGTGATTTTGATAGAGTCTCGATTATAGGATATATTGGGTTATAGGTCATAATTCATTCTCTAAAAGCAGCAACTTAAGCAACTTAATAAGCACTTTATAAAACTGTACACTTAGAATTTTATGCATGGATGAATTTATTTCAGGTATTTTTTTTTTTCAACTGAAATTCAGTATAATTTTAATTTGTAGCACCTGAATTAGTTATCTTGGGTTTTCAGTTGTTTTTATGCACTGACAAAATTAATGCACTGAAAATTAAAAGAGAAATTAAAAAAAAAATCAAAGCTTCTCACTTTCTGTGGGTTAGTTTGTTAAATTAATTTGATCTATTATTCATCAAATATAATTTATCAGTGTCCTTTGATAACTTCATTCAATGTTAATTACTAAACATACGTAGCAAAACAACTGGCTGAAAATAATTTAAGGAGCTTGAATCAAGAATTTTGTATGTAACGAGGTTATATACAAAATCCTTGGTTTGAATTCCCTGAATATAAGATGTTAATTTAACTATCTAGATAGAACACTTGGCTAATTATCACCATTAATTAATGAAGCCACGTGAATCTTGTGTTCATGTGAGTGTGGCATGTGAAAATCTTCCCTTTAACTTCACTTTCCATCAACGTCGCAGCAGACACGTGTACGATAGCATTGATATCGATACTTATCTTTCTGACCAATAAAAAAACCGATGAGAAGTGATCTTTAAATTGACTTCAGAGATATTCGCTCTGTATTAGGTCCATAATTAGACTTATAATGCTTTAAGAATAGCCCCTTTAGTGTTACATATTTTGCTAATTTAAAATTTTATGAGGGTAAATTTGATTTGTCTCAAATTTTATTAAAAGGGAAGAATTTCACTTGCTGACTTGAATTTAATAACCTTTATGTTAGTAGCGACGAATGACCTTATATTAGATGTTATTGTGATATCGCATTACGTTATAGTGTATTATATTACACCCCAATTAGTAGTGCGAATGACGTACATAATATGTTTTATATTATGTATATAATATAATATCATCATCAAAAGCCATACGTTCGCTTTTGTGGTTTTTCGTTGGGGAAATTGAATACCATCAACGATACTGCAGATGTGCATTATGTGAAACAACATACAGGGATGGTGTCATCAGTATTTTAACGTTGCCATGGTTACTGGTTGCTAAGCAATCGAGCAAAAGGAATGAGAGAAGAGAGCTCTTAGCTCGCAACGAGCGATTGTTGTCTCGATTTACTTTTTGTATGAACGACGAGTGCTCGCTAAACTGTGTGTGGATCCTTAGAAATTGTTGTATTTAAAAGACTCTATTATTATCATTCTCTTGCCTCAAATCACAGAAATTTGGTGTTTATATAATAATGTTTATAAGATTTAAGGGATCGATTTTATATTTATTATAGTAATAATGAATGCTTATTTTAAAAACAGTTTTCGAATAAGGGCGGATTTTCAGCGACGCGTCTCTATTTGGTTCGTTTGATGACATTGAGGTACTTTTTTCACCTTGAATTTCAATGATCACCAAATATCATCTTATTTTTGGTTCACGTCACACATCACTATAAAATCATCTTTAATTTGCAAAATGTTTTCTTTTTGTAATTTTCCTTCATGTGGAAAAACGATTACATTTTCTATCAAACTTTCAGTAAAAAATAATGCAGTATTAAATCAACTGCTTTTTCATAAGTAAAATTGAAGAATAAATTTAAAAAATCTAATTTTAAAATTACTGTATGTATAATTTCAAAATTAGGGTACAAAAAATTAATATTATTAATACCATTCTAGACCATAATCATTCTTTATCAACAGACAGAATTTTCTCAATTTCTGAGCACTTTGAAGCGTATAATACATAATAAATAAGTGTATTGATAAATAAGGAATTTTATTCAGTGAAAATGTTTTTTTTTTTTTCAAATAAACTATCAGAACAATGTCTTAAAGATGTGTGAAAGTTGTGTCGATCTTGTTGTTTTTTAATTGACTTGAATTTTTTTATATGACGTGATTAATGTTGACTTGTACAACCAGAATCAAAATAAAATTATAATTATCATTATAAATAATATATTGTTGTTTAATTAACGAGAGGTGCGCATTTATATTTTTAAAAATTATTTACAATGATGAGGCATTTGAAAATAAAATCCATCCTACAGAAAAATCCACAATATACTTTTTTTTACTAATTAAAATGTTGAAATCACAATCCTAATCAATTAAAAAAGTCCAAACTGATAACATTAAAGAAATATAATTATAGTTAGGTATTTTTTCAGTAATTTCAAACTAAAATCAATAATCTTCATTGGTTAATTATAATTATTTCTGTTGAAGTGATGAAAAATCTTGTTGGGCGTGTGGGGAAAATTCTCAGCGTTACAATCTTGGTCACTTCTTGGTGTGGTGGCATTTGAGGACACTTTTTCACACGAGGAACATTTAGGAGGGAGGCAGAGAGCGAGAGAGAAGAGAGAAGAGAGAGAGAGAGAGACGGTTAAAGCTGAAATGAAAGTACAAAGAGCATCAGTGAGAAATGTGTCGCGTGCAGCCGCGGCCAATATCTGTGAGGCTCTTGAGAGAAGGCGAGAAAGGAAAAGCAATTAGGATCAAGTGTCAGCGTGCATCTCAATATTCAAGATCATAGAAACACGTGCAAACAATAAACTCGAATGCAGAAATGCAGCTATTCAAAACTGGCTTTTATATTTCTAATAAATGTAAAATACTCCTCTTTTTAAAATGAAATATTTACCTTAAAATGACTTTTTTTATCTCAATTTTCAAAAGGAATCTTTCATTTAATTGTTTTGTTAAAAAAACTCATTGAAAAAAAAAACTTATAGAAGTAATAATAAAGCAAAAATAGACTTAATGAAATAAACTGAATCGATATTTAATCAATTTGTATGATATAAAAATTTTAATCTAAATACAAGTATGTAATTAGAATATACGTGATGACAATAATTGAAGCAAATGGCTCCCCACTTATGGGTAAACACAACGTTAAGCCGATCTACATTCATCTTGGCTCCAGGCTAATTAACGTAACAGCGGGGGGTAAATATCCCCGGGGGGCGTATCAATCACAGGTGGGGGGGAAGGGTGCAATATTAAACAGCCCACCAGCTGAGAAACATGACCAGTAATGAGTTTTTATTATCTCTAAAAGTAATTCCACTAAATACACATCACTCCCTCTTTCATATTTTATATAGGAATATAATTTTTATTAATTGGAACATTTCAGAAATGTATCATAGTAATTTGTATTGAATGCAGTCAACTGAAATTTTAATTTACTGCCCAGTGGCTACTGTAGCAATATTATGCAAAAACTAATTCTCTTCTTTTTGATGATCAACATACAAAAAGTCCTCGGAGATTTCAATATACCACATGAAAGAGATTTCTATCTCGACTTTTTAAAATATTATATGAAACATAGCTTTGTATGTTTTTAAAGTTGCTTTTGAGAAATATTATATATTTTTGGGGACACGAATATATGAATATATTTTTATATTTTTTTCCTCTCACTTTGTATTAAAATTGTCAACATTTTAAGCCTGTATTTATACACGTTAAAATTTTTCCTTACAAGAAAGTCATGTCATCTTCATGGAAACAAATGGAACGTTTTCTTGTATGTTATAATTAGACAAATTGTATCGTGTAATACCGGCTTTAGTTAAATGCGACCCCGTTAATGTTGATACTATAACGTGATTTCATAATTTATTTTTTTTTAATTTATACTCTGCTCGTCTTGTTGCAGCAATGTACGGTATGAGGAGTATGAGATGCCGGATAAAACCACAAATATCGCCAACCTGAAGGACGTGCCGCCTCCCACACTCGGGTAAGAATCATGTACTAACTAGAAATATTGGGTCCGTCCTGAATGAGGTTTACCACAGTTCCCTCAGTGAATGCTTTGACGCGTAAACAGGCAGCGCCATCAATGTTTCCCTCCTATACCCATACAAAATTCAAATTCTTTTGTTTAAATTACCCATTAACCAGCTCATAGGAATGTATTTCTGTAAAAAAAAAAATCATGTGACGGTTGAATGACAGGTACCAGAAGTCGACTGAGGAGGGGTTTGGGGGCGGCGAGGTGCCCATCGAGGAGGCGCTGCCCGAGCCTGAGCGGCCCCCCCTGCGCCACATCGACAAGTACATTCGACCAGAGTGCCCGTGCCTCAGCAAGCGTTACACCGTCGCTCTACTCACCTGCATAGGTCAGTACCTCAATTATATTATTATAATGACAATGAAGTCCGTAATTGCTGCATTTTTCTCCTTTAATTTCTTTCAGTTGAATCAGTTCACTATTTAAATATTTTTATGCAACTATATTACACTCAAAATGCATAAAGTATGTTTGTTTGCACTTTGCAACCTTTTTTTAAATGTACAATCCAAATTTATGACCAGTTCTAAATCTGCATCGATGAATCTATATTTATATAGGATTGGATTACCTAAAGTTACATTTTCGAGAAAACTTTAATATAAAAAAAAATTATTAATATTAGAAGTGTTTGAACGTTTGAACAAGGCTGCAAATGGACAATTTATGATTGATTAAGTGTACTTTTCAAGGTTATTGAGATATCTTCTGTTTGTTTGTCAACAGGGTTCATCATCTCGTTCGGCATGCGCTGCAACATGGGCATGGCCAAGCTGCAGTTCGAGCACGGGGTGAGCACCGGTGACGTCATCGATTACTTTTTACCGTGTTATCATTGGTAGATTCTCTCATTGAGCCGAATCTCTACGGAAACTCACGAATACATTTTTATTGTAGTTACTTCAAAACTAAATCCATATACGTTAATGACATTTTGTGCAAATCTATAGCAAGAAGTATAATTATATTTATAATTTATCAACTGGTAATTCATTTTTACTGTTTATGAGACAATTATGTAGCAGACATTCCTCTATCTATATTTTATTTTTCATGCTAGAAAGTTATATGAACATATTATATAATGTGAAATGTTATAAATTACTTCAACTTAGTTAAAATTAAAAGCATACTTAAGAGAGGAAAATTTATTTCGTACAAAATGTCTTTGCTCATTTACGCAACATACATTTGCATGAATTGCTCGAGAGAGCAAAAAAAAGTGAGTGCGAAGAAGAAAGTGAGCTCCGGGTAATGGGGCGGGAATCGCAGCCACTTGCTATCAGAGAGAGCGTGGCACGCATTCAGGATTTTTTGTTCCCTCCCTTACGTCCATTTCCGCGTGATCTTTTTATTTCGCTCCCTCTCCGAGGACCCTCTTTTTTTTCTCGGATGTGAGAGCCGTCCTAAAAAAAAACGAAGCGAGTAGAAATTACTAATGCTGCTTTTATTCAATACATGACAATACCCTTCTCATAAATAGTCAACCTTTTAACAATTTTATATTACTTCATGTACTTTTTATTGACCGTTATAAAAATATAAGATAGAATAAAACGACTTCATTGTGAATTGTGTTTAACTTTGATTTTATTTGTTAATGTGCAAATTTAATTTCAATGATAAAATTATTTTTCTTCACTAGCTCAGAATTAACTTTCAATGGAGAATAATTTATTCACACTTCAAACATAATATTTATAAAAAAAAATATATATTTTCATAATTATATAATGAGGTTACTACGCGATTATGTGCTTGATAATTAATGGATTTAAATTTAATATAACTTTTACATTAATGTACTACACTTTTCAGCCTTTATAAGTACGTTTTGGAATTTATAATAAATATACCTTCATTAAATAATTGGTTAATAAATACGAAGATTGGAACAAAAACTATTTAAATGAGATAAACATTATACATCACAATTTTTTTTAATGTAAAGGCTTATACACAAAATACGTTTACCAAAAATTGAAAAATATGACAACTTTTGGGCATTAAAATTATGTTTAAAATTCCAATTTTTAATATACAATATAAAAACAACTGACAACAATAGAGTTCTATGAACTTGCTCAATCATAACGCAATAGTAAAAAGCGATAGTTTTTTTTAACATGTGTTTGTGAGGTCCGCCTCGTGACGTCACTCCCCGTGTGCAGGAGGTCAAGTTCAACTGGTCGGTGGGCGTGGAGAGCGCCGTGGACTCCTCGTTCTTCTGGGGCTACCTCGTGACGCAGGTGCCGGGCGGTTTTCTAGCCTCCAAATACCCAGCAAATCGGTGAGTCACGGGGATGTTACTGCGGATTTATGTATCAGTCAGGTGCCGGGCGGTTTTCTAGCCTCCAAATACCCAGCAAATCGGTGAGTCACGGGGATGTTACTGCGGATTTATGTATCAGTCAGGTGCCGGGCGGTTTTCTAGCCTCCAAATACCCAGCAAATCGGTGAGTCACGGGGATGTTATTGGGGATTTATATCAGTCAGGTGCCGGGCGGTTTTCTAGCCTCCAAATACCCAGCAAATCGGTGATTCATGGGGATGTTATTGGGGATTTATGTATCAGTCAGGTGCCGGGCGGTTTTCTAGCCTCCAAATACCCAGCAAATCGGTGATTCATGGGGATGTTATTGGGGATTTATGTATCAGTCAGGTGCCGGGCGGTTTTCTAGCCTCCAAATACCCTGCAAATCGGTGAGTCATGGGGATGTTATTGGGGATTTATGTATCAGTCAGGTGCCGGGTGGTTTTCTAGCCTCCAAATACCCAGCAAATCGGTGAGTCAGTTACTGGGGACTCATATAGGGACGGATGTAATTCTATTAGCAGACTGGAGTTATGCTGGTGCAAATATATTGTCCATTTAAAAAATATATAAAAATTTGTTCCATAAAAGTTAATATTTTGTTGATATTTTATATTAATGTTAATGAACACAAAAATACGTGCAAAACTTTGTGAGAGGAAAAGCCGAGCTAGAAATTATTGACTCGCTTAGGTTTTATGTAAAAATCAAATGGAGTATCGACCTTAAAAATTTTTATTGCAGAAATGGATAGCGGGTACGAAGGTATGTTACTTTGATTTTTTTTTTTTTTTGTTCACGTTTTTTAAGTCTGGGAACTGTTTTTTAAAAAATTATTAAAAGTACAGAAAAAGTGACGCCTCTGAACACCTCTCTCAATAAAAGGATTGGACTTAAAAGGGGCGTGGGTTCAAACCCGACCTCGACAAAACTTTTTAGCTCTAAAAAATATAAACAAAAATCAGAGTGGCTTAATTAAATTTGCAGCCTCTATCTTTTTTTGAAATAACAAATTTCTGAGGTCGATACTCTATTGTTTGAAGATAAGCTTGAAACGAGTTTCAGAATGAACCATTTTGTTTTTCAGGATATTTGGTACGGCGATAGCGTGCTCGTCGTTCCTGAACCTTTTGGTACCTGGTGCCACCATGATGCACCCGACCTTCGTCATAATAGTGAGAGTAATGCAGGGCCTGGTTGAGGTACGTGAGATTGTGTTCTTTTTAACTCAAATACTGATTAAATAATGATGAAAATTAATAATATTTCATAAATCAATATGCACCTCTGGACACCACGAACTTTACTCCTGCTTTGTTTTTTAAGCGTTACCACGCAATCTATGGAGACAAGGTGAACCAAAAATTTTTACATTGATAAACTGAGTGCTCTTTTAACGTCCCCCTAAATTGCAAGTCTGTATCTCTCAGTCTGTTAGAGCTCAAGCAAGTTAGAAGTAAAGTTCGTGTTTTCCAGAGGTATGCATTACAATATAATATGTACAGTGTATGAAATATTAGATTACATTTTGAAAACGCGCTTTTCTGACTTCTTTGTTTCTTGTTCAGTCTTTTAATTAATTATAAACGGAAATGACGTAACTATTTTTTTTTTTATATTGTTATGATTATTTAAGCTGAATTATATGTTAAGCTCTTAATATGAGAAAAATACGCTGTGATAGCAGCACTATATATTCAAAAGTATACTTTATTAATATACAATCGTACTCAGTATATGAAAGTAATCTCTACAAGCATTTCCGCTACTTGAAAGCAACTTTACGATACAAAAATGTGATGAGAAATGACTGATATATTCATGGGGGGGAAACAGACAGATGGACAGACATTGTAAACACTGCACGTCATCGCCATGGCAACCAACATTTAAAGACCTTTCTTTGTACGTCTTAGAGAATAAATCTTCAAATCTAAAGAAAATCTCTTAGAAGTTGTAGAAAAAGACAGTATCTTATTTCCAAGTATATAGATCTCGTTTTATTTGCTATTCTAATTCACCTTGATATCGCTTCAAGATTTAAGGTTTAGTTTTTTTTTTTTCATCCAATCGCATTTCTTTGATGTGTGTTTTTGTGAAATAGAGAAAGAAAATAGATATTGAGGGAGAATTTTCTTCCTCCCCAACTACTGTTGTCCTCAGCGCATAGATGCGTCGGTCCATGAAGAACCATAATCCGGTTCTTTCATACATGCACACACACAAGCAGCAAAAATCCCTAGTAAGCTGCGTTGAAAAGAAGCATTGAGCTCATGGTTATAGCATGTAGTATTTCTCGGATATAATGTTCTCATGTAATATTTTCTCAACAATACATTTTACTTTATATTGCCTTTTTTAACAAAGAATTTTTTTATAGATTTTACATTAGAAAAACATTTATCTCTGCAGAGTCATCTCTGAATTTTATTTCATCCTGTAAGGTAGGCAACTCTTTATACGGAAATGACCCACTAGGTGGCCTACTTTTCAGGGGATTTTTTTAATTGCGGCTGGCGTAAATTGGCGTAATACAAGAGAGAAAAGAGACAGAGAATTTGAAGGTCGACCAGGGTGGTCTAATGGTATAAGGCACAGGTATATATATATTTATATATATTAAAATATTAAATATGTTGTTAAATATATTATACCTAAAATCGTGTTCTTTCATAACATCATATATTAATACAATAAATCTCCCATGCAGCATAAAAAGTTTAAACTTCGATTATATCTAAAATTTAAATCTTCATATTGTGACATGTTAATTTGTGATCTTAATATTAGTAGAAAATATTATAAATTATTAACTTAAAAGATCACAATCTTCTATAATAGTTGTCGAATGTGTCATGTTTTTTTCTTCTTTTTCACAGTAATTATAACAAACTATCTTGATGCACTTTAAATTGGTCTTCAAATAAAGAAGTAATAATTAAAAGCATAAAAATTTTAATAAGTAACTATATTTACTGTCCCCTTATTTTAAACTACATTAAAGTAGTTTTTACTTAAAGTAATTACAACATCATGTTTTCTGTGACAAAAGCTTTAGTAACTTTCTGAATGTGTGGGGTAGTCGAAGCCATTAGTCAGGTAACAAAAGCCCCCCTGCATTAACGTCATGCAAGCAAAACAAAGGCCGCCTCGTGTTCCACTCGATATGTTCCATTACAACAGCCATTACCATGGTTTGCCAACTCTAAATCTTCAATCCTTTTAATGTCAAAATTTTACCAGCGCGTACCAACCCTATATCTTTCCACCCCTCGCGTATAAATCTTCAATATCAATTCTGACAGCAATTTTAGGTGACGTCATTTCGTATTATAGAAGAATAAAAATACTCTGATTTTTTTTTTAAATGACACATTACATTAGAAAATTACGTTGTCACTGTCTTTAATGAATTTTCAGAAAATGTTTATAACTCAAGAAATAATAAATTAACATTATAAAAGCTGTAAATCTGTATTGTAACTTATACTTTTAAATGTATTTTTTTTACGCTGCATTTAACTTCAATATTGCTTAAAATTTAGTACCTGATAATATAAAAAATAGATGTATATATAATAAATGCTATTCAAAATTTAATCAAAATTTAAAACTCTGTTCTCGTTAAAAATTAAAAAAAAACTATTACTAAATAAGTACCTATTTTACTGTCTTCTACTTGCAATGGTTGTAACAAACCATTCTTTATAATGTCTGTCCGATGAAGCCTTTTCTCATTGTTAAACATGGGCAGATGTAGTGCCTGATTTCACCACCAGAGCAGAGAACGTGAACGCATTGTTGGCGCTAGTAGACACATCATTCTAATTTTAAAATTAACAGTCATTTCCCATAAGGTAACATTTAGGTTAACCATTGTACAGTCATCGTCTTGGAAAATTTCCTTTTGCGGCCTTGTTAATCACCATGCCCTGTAAGAATATCTCAGTGAATGGTGATTAACAAGGCTGCAAGTGGGAAATTTTACGAGGCGACGAGTGTTTTTCCTTCAACAGACTTTGCAATAATTTGTTCACAAACAACGAGCTGAGACTAAACCTGAGATTTCCCTGACTCCACAGGGCGTGACGTACCCCGCGTGCCACGGCATCTGGAGGTTCTGGGCCCCGCCACTGGAGCGCTCGCGTCTCGCCACTCTCGCCTTCTGTGGCTCGTACGCCGGGGTGGTTCTGGGCATGCCACTCTCGGGAATCCTCACCGGCATGATCAGCTGGCAAGCGCCCTTTTACTTCTACGGTGAGAGTTCTTAATTTATGTTGTCAATTACAGTACATTTTCGTCAAATTTGGATTTAAAATCAATATTTTGTTACATAAAATATAAAATAGGTTGTTTTTACGTGTGAGAAATGTGTATAAAGCACAAAGCCTCTTTATAGACATTGAAAATCGCAGACAGAGGTGTCATGAAGCTCAACTATATAATTTATTATTTCCGTATTGTGAAATATTTAAACAGAGCCTCACATAAAGTTTCACAAAATTTGTCCATTTTGTAATTTCAAAACACACAATAACTTACATGAAATTCCAGGTGTGGTGGGGATGATCTGGTACGTGTTCTGGCTGTGGTTGTCGTTCGAGAAGCCCAGCAAGCACCCCACCATCTCTGCGGGCGAGCTGTTGTATATCGAGCAGTCTCTGGGCACCAGCACGCAGCAGGCCATGCCCACCATCGCCACCACGCCGTGGCGCTGCTTCTTCTCCTCAATGCCCGTGTACGCCATCATCGTGGCAAACTTCTGCAGGTCCTGGAACTTTTACCTGCTGGTGCTCTTCCAGGCTTCTTACCTACAAACCTTCCATTTCAAGATAGAGGAGGTAAGTGCTTGATAACAAACGTTATTTAATATTGGAAAATGAATATTTTCTGTCGTAATTGGTATAGTTGATGCACACAAACTTATTTATTAACTGACAAAAAACTAAACGCCATTCCTAAAAAAATTATTTCATACGTGTCGTTCATGGTATATATATATAGTCATGTATAAGAATAAGAAAACAAAATTCCTTATTTTCAAAGTAAGGAATAAAGTCATCCGCAATCTTCATGATTTTTTATTGCATATTTCAATAGAGGACCTCAAGTTTTGCCAATTTGTTCTCATTTTTTTGAACCCCCTAATGTTGTAAAACGCTGTGACGTCACGGTCATGCAAATATTTAACACGCAAGCTAAGGGAAGGACGAGATGAGTCAGTTGACCTCGGTGTTGTCCCCAGACGGGCCTGGTGGGCGCGCTGCCGCATCTGTTGATGACGGTGATCGTGCCGTGCGGCGGGTTGCTGGCCGATTACGTGCGTAAGAACGGCATCCTCTCCACCACGAACGTGCGTAAGCTCTTCAACTGTGGTGGCTTCGGACTGGAGGCATGCTTCTTCCTAGTGGTGGCCTACGCTCAGAACGCCATGACTGCCACCGTGGCCCTCACCTTCGGAGTGGCCTTCAGCGGATTCGCCATCTCAGGTGAGAAAACAATTAATTACCCGACTTGAAATTTCATTTTTCATTCGCTATTATGCTCTCTTTAATATAATTCCTTCCTATTTTGAACCATTTTAGAGGAGAAAATACGAGATTATGCCTTCTTTCCTCTTCTTGAGCATAAAATATTAGAAATATTGCCTCAATTTTATCCTTACTTTGAGCGAAGAGGAAATAAGATTGTGAGTAATTGTCACACTGTGTGGCAATTAGGAGATTAAAGAATCGAATATCAGGGTCAATTTTACAGGAAGACCCACTTATAAGCTTTTCAATTTTTGGTACCCTACTTGAAAATTATGTCTTCAACTTATTCTTTAAACGTCTAAATCTAATCTTAATTATTACGTCTTTTTAACTCAAAAGCTTATTTCTTCCTCGCTCAAAGTGAGGCAGAAAATTTTCAAACATTTTATGCTCAACAAGAAGAAATATGACATAATGGTGCAAAATAGGAGGAAGAAAGAGTAAGAGAGACGGTAAAAGAGAATAAAGATGAAATTATTTCAACTCGGGATAGTTTCTTTTTTAAATTATATGACGATTAAATTAAACTTTGTGGCCTTTAAATCAGAGAGGATTTTGTAAGTAACGAGTGTTTTGTGTGTAGGTTTCAACGTGAACCACTTGGATATTGCGCCCAGATACGCTTCCATTCTGATGGGAATGTCCAACGGTATTGGAACCATCGCCGGCCTCATCTGTCCCATAGCCATAGACAACATCACGCGAGATCACGTGAGTAAACAAAATGTTGCTCGCGCATGCGCACACTTTTCAGCTGCACCGTCACCGCGAGAAGAAAATAAATTAAATATTCTGGAAACGTCTCACTTTCATAAGAAAATTTTATACAAAAAACAAATTTCTTTTTATTTCCCTTTGTGAGACGCACTTGAAAGTATTCATGCGTAAAAAATAAAAAATATATTTTAGTGAAATTTTTTATACCAGAAAGATTGAGAAAGGGGAAAAAATATTAAAATAAATTTAGCTACACAAAATATCCCTTTTTATTATTAAAGCATGCTTTGTTATTTTTTTTGTTAACAAAGTACAATATAATAAAGAAACCGTCAAAATAAAACCAGGATATATTTTATGATAAGATTTTTTTTCTTTAAATAACTAAAAGTTTATTACGAATGTCGTTCATCCAGTTTTATGATGGTTTCATATGCTTTATTTGTTATCATTGCAATCTGCCTCCACGCACACACACGCAATTATAAACACTGCACTATCACTGCTTAAGAAATCTGCCGCACCGCACCACTGGTTAAAAACTGGTGAAGCACCTTATCACTAGTTCCAAAACTGATATAGCACCGCACCATGCACTGGTTAAAAACTGATATAGCACCGCACCACTGGTTAAAAACTAGTGTAGCACCGCACCACTGGTTCAAAACTGGTGTAGCACCGCACCACTGGTTCAAAACTAGTGGAGCACCGCACCACTGGTTCAAAACTGGTGTAGCACCGCACCACTGGTTCCAAAACTGGTGTAGCACCGCACCACTGGTTCCAAAACTGGTGTAACAGCTGGCATTGACCCGACAGAGCCGCGAAAGCTGGAAGACGGTGTTCATCATGGCCGCCACGGTGCACTTTGTGGGCGTCACGTTCTATGCGATTTTCGCCTCCGGAGAACTCCAGCCGTGGGCAGAACCGTCCGCTGAGGATTTCTCTCGGTGGGCCGCCGACGGTTCGAACGGCCCTCAACCACCGGGCGTGATCGCCCCAGCGGTCCCACCCCCCAGACCGACTCAACCCCCGTCTACCAACCCCTTCCACAACTACAACGACCCGACATCCTACCCAACTTGGGTGAGTACAATTTTAGGGACGTCAATTGATAGGCATTCGTTTCTTATTTTATTTTAAAAAAATCAAAATATAAACTACAAATTTTAATATTAGGAATCAATTTAAATGCATTTTTTTTTTTTTTTTTTTTTTGCAAACGAAATTAAATTTATTTTATTGTCAAATTAAAATAATCATCCAGAAACAGCTCAATTAAATTAATCTGCACGAGCAGCAATATTATCAACTCGCAGTTAACTTTCTGACGACAGTTGGAAGCAAAAAGGATGCGCAGTTATGTTCAACTTCAGTTCAAGTGATTCAAAATTTATTTAATTTTCACACGAGCCCCCAAATTTGCACTGTCTGACTCACGGTTCTCGAGACATAAGCTGCGTGTATCTAATACCGCACGCGTCAGAGATCGCACCAAGTCTCATGAGAAATTAAAGAAGAAGGAAATTGCATTTTTTTTTTCCACAACTTTCTTTTCAATAAGGGGCATTCACAAAGCCTTAAGGCCACAAAATTAAGGCTCAATAATTTAAGACCAGAAATTTTGGGTCTAAAAAACACGTCTAAGATCAAGCTTTAAATTATCGAGCCTTAAATGCGGCCTTAAGACTTTGTGAATGCCCCTTAGTAAAATTTTAAAAATTTCCTCGAACAGTAGTTTTTTTGTCATTGTTGAAATAAACTTGCTTGAATTTACATGAATATTAGATTCATGTAAATTCACGGCATTAACGCTGGATGAAAAATATCATTAGTTTCTATTATATTATATTGTATTACATTTTCAAGAAACTTCATCTTTAAGGAAGTCAAGTGGTAAAAGTAGATATCTGGCTTTATCACCCATCTTGAATCAATTGAATCAATGAGACTATCAACAATATGGAGCAGCTCGCGATAAATATCAACAATAACTAATTTCGCCTAGAGGTTAGGCAACTTGCTCAGCATCAAAACACGCTAAATACATGTATATTATTTTATGTTGGGTGAGCTTAACTTCAGGAAAAAATATTAAGCGGACAATTATTAAGGCCTAGATGTAAACACAGCAGGAACAAACAGAGACAATTAAGGAGTAATTTAAAGTTGCTGCCAGTCTATATAAATACAGAAATTGATTTCCAGGGATAGATTTCATGGGTGCTCACCTCCCTCAATCTCTTTATCGTTTTGGTGGGTTAGTAGTAAATCAGGCAGAGATAAAGTTCATGCAGTCCCAACCTTGGAACAGCACGACATCTTTCTGATAAGTCCAGGATATGTAAGGGTACAACTTTAGGAGAGGTAAAAAGAGCACCCAGTCTGGCAATCACAAAGACGTCTCGTCGTTATAGAGACTCACAAACAGAGCATGCAGGGGTAACGTTCGTGGTGTCCAGGGGTGTACATGAATAGCAAAAACTAAGAAGGTGAATTATTTCTCAATGTAACTGATAGAGCCAAATGTCTAGTTTTCCAGATACGAAATATACTAGTCGAACATGTACAGTAAGCGCACAAGTTATGGACATGCTAAAACTTATTATGATAATAATAATAAATACATGATATGATATAAAACCAAAATTATCAAACTGTATCAGATTGAAATGTATTGACAGTGATTACAATTTCTAAAATATTGTCCTTAATTTTTAAACTGAATGGGAGGGAGTTCATAACCGGTGTGATTATACTGTAAACAAATAATCAAGGCAAGGTAAACCGTGATGATAACGTGTTTTCTCGGTATACAGGGTGTAATGGACAACCTGCATGAAATTTTTATTGCATATTTGGATTATCGAATTACTTCGAATTATGTATTGTTATAATTTTCTTAATATTTTTTTTAACCCTCTATCACCCTTAAACGTGCTGCAAAACGCTGTGACGTCATAGTCATGCAAATATTTGACACGGAAGTGTAGAGAAAGACGTTGCATGACTATATGACGTCACAGAGTCTGTCCCCTCGATTTTTAAGGTGTTAGCGGGTATAAAAAAATAGCAATAATTACAATAACGGTAAAAATTTATACAATACGAAATTCAAGGTGCTCTATCCAAATACGCAAAAAAAACTTCAAGTAGGTAGGTCCAAGGTAAACCGTAATGATGAAGGTACCCAGGGTGTAAGAAAATGAATGACTTTGATAATGACGTTTTTTCTCAGGACGACGCGGAGCAACAGACCACACAGCTGGGCGGCAGTTACGGAGCGAGTTACGGCGCGATGGGCGAGTCCTCCGTGGTCCCCCCGATACCGTACACGAACCACGTGGAGCCCGTGCAGCCAGAGTCGAGAGACGCGTACATGCACGGGGGCCTCTCGGACAGGGCGTACTAATCCTTATCACAGTAGAAAATAATAATGTCGAGATAAAAATTAAGCTGGTGCTTAGTTTTACAATAAAAAAAGTTTAGCATTTGTTTGTTATGTTTTTGATTAAAAATAATAATTGACGTTAAAATATAATAATAATAATAATAGTATGTGTGTGGTATTGTCAATTAAAAAAATTCTTCACAAAAATAAATATAAAATATGAGAATAATAATAAAATTCATGAATATTAACAGTAATAATAAAAATAATAACGTAAAAGTATTATAGAATGTTGTCAAAAAGTATGAATGTTTAATAATAAAAAATACCCAATCTTTATGTATAATAATACAAAATAATTGTAATATAATGTGTACTAATTTGACGTCACTGTTAATTATATTGAATGTTATTAAATTTTTAATATAAATAATAACTCTTTACTGCATCAATTTGTAATAAATATATTATAATTTATCACAAAAAAATGATAATATACATAAATGGTTGAGCTTAATTATTTAAATAGCTAGTTATTTTAGTCCAAAATATATAATTAGAAAAAAAAATATTACAAAATTATAGTAAAAATTAATGTAAATTTGATAAGACATTATACGCTAAAATTGTTAAAATTTTGACGTCAAATTATTTACATAAAAAAATAATCGATATTACATCGTTATAAAAATATCGATATATAATTTTTATTTAGTCGAAATGACTTCGGCTTTGTTTGGTTTTCTGATTTCCCCAGATTCTCCCGCCAGGATTTCGGCCCTGGCCGGACAAAGCTGACGTGTGATACTATTTTGTTTTCAGACCCCTCAAATGTTACCTACTTCCACTATATAAATCTGAATGTATCATTGCTGTACTCCACTGTTGTACATATGATAATAAATATTAGCTGTTATATATTGCGTTGAATGGTTCATATACATAATAATTTATCATAGCCAATGTGCATGATATATTATATTGTAAAAAATAATAATATTAAGTCATTTTTTTTTTTTTTAGATATATTATGAATAAGAAAGGGTCTTAAGTCACCGTAAAAAGTGACTAATAGTTTGATCAATTTGATTTTATAACTCCATTTTTATTATGTTTTTTAATAAAAATGATTCTGAAATATTTCAATTGAATATTTGCATTGTTTTGTCTTATGTATAATGCAATATTATATTTAATTGGTTCAATATTATCTTGCTATAGTTTTTTTTTCTTCTTATGAATAGCTTGTATGATCATGATATTTTTATAGGAATTCATAAAGCGCAAAAAGTTGTGTTTATATTTTTTTCAGATTTTTCTTTAGTTCAAGAACTTTTATTCAAAATTTAATCAACATTTAAAAAATATAATTTTTTTAAGCAGTAGAACATACGAAAAAAAAAAGTATCATTCCCATTATTTTTAAGGTTTTTGTATCAATTCCAAAAAAAATCACGCAGACTGTACTTTTTAAGTTAATTTCAACATTTTATTTTAAAGTTGAATTGATCATGCTATTATAATATTTATATTGCAATTTTGAGATGTGTTTTATTACATAAAATATGAACACTCTCTGGGCTGTGTCGACAATAATAAAAATAACCTCTCTGAGGTTTAGGTTTAAGTTAGAATTTAGGAGCTTAATAACTCCTAAAGTAAGGTTGTATAAATGTTAGTTGTTTTGAAAAATGTGAACAGAGTAAATGGATTTTTTTATATAAAATAAAAAATAATATATAATTTATTTCATTGGAATACCCAGATAAATTTCTATAGATCATTATTAAATTCAAATTAATTAGTGAAAAAATTACGTTTGAATATATGAAAGATAAAAGATAGAATAAGTAGTAATTAGTTAGAGCGACAAAGGGCGAGTGAGGCGCCATCTCTGGACAGAAAGATGAATTAAGAGAAGATGCTGCTACTGTTGGTCCACGCCCTTAAAGATCTTGGTCAAATAAAATCGAAGAGAAAATTTTATGAATGAAATCAAAGGTATGTAGGTAATGAAAAATTAATTAATTCATTGAATATATATAGTAATATTATTATAAAAGGTTTGGAAATTAATGATAAAATATTCGGAATTCATTTCCTTGTTAGACCTATCTAGAATTTACTCTGTGATAAATATAAATATATAAATTACAGATATCAGTTCATATTTTCATCAATTTGTAAATTCTGTTACATAATTTACGTGCATGCAAGTAGTTTGTATTAATATTTGGTTCATAAATAAAATTTGTATTATAATTCCACTTTTTGTCATTGCTATTTCTTTTTTTATAATTTAAGTATCTATATAGAATATGCCTCGTCATTATAATAATGTTATGAATGTAAAATTTTGTGAAACAATTGTTAGAAAATAATGCCAAAAATATTACTATGAAATTATATTCATCACCATAAAAAGAGCAATAAATGAAATAAAATGTTTAAAAATAAATAACAACTGAAAATACATGTAATTATTTAATTAATTTTTTGTTTTTGTAAATAAAATTATGAGCTTCAAAGCAAGAAATCTAAACTATTAATGTACAGATATAAAATTATTAATTGGTATAATATTTACAAATTTAACCCCACTTCACGATGTCTGCTAACTGTGGCAATAAATCTGTAAGTCCGTTGATAAAATACAATTACTGCAGCGTGTGTCGGCGGCAATAAAGTCACATTCTCACTGTTTCTTGTCTATCCATCTCCCATTTAAAATGCCAACGAAGTATCCATCAGTTGTTTGTACCTTTAATTAACACGATCAATAATTATTTTAGTGTATGTAAGAATATATGATTTGCTGTGTTATATACTGTAAATTATGTTCAGTGAACCCACAATTATTATATCAATGTTAATTTCTAATTATTATAATGTATGTTTGAAAATGCACATCACATTAGTATAAAATTTAGTGTTCAAAGTGTTGTCAAAAAAAAGTTCATTTGTCTGCTTGCAACTTGAGTAAGAATTACTTAAAGTTTGGTGCATACAACCTTTTTTTTTAGCAGCAAAATGAAAGTTTTAGCATATTTCCGTATACTTTATGAAATTACTTTTAAATTATTGTAATTTTTTCACCCTCACTGTAGCTTTTGTGAATCAGATTTCCTCTATTCTCCTACATGACCTACATATTATTCACCTCAAAGCACAAACGCAAATTAAATCTCTGCTCCATGATTTCATGTTATTCAAAAGAAACACTAAAAATTAATAATTGTCCACTTTGCCCGAACATCTCCCCTTGAGGGTAGGTAATTTGCTAAGCTGTCAAGAGAGGCTCGGTGATCGACGTTTGACAAGTTACCTGACCTTGAGATGTGGCCACCAGACGTTTATGACTTGTTTGAGTGTACTCCTCAACCTTAAAAATGGTAATATTGATATTTTTGAAAAATTATAAACATTTCATTTTATTATAAAAAAAAAATTCAAGCTATCTTTTTTGAGACTTTGAACATTAAAATAAAAGATCACAAAATGCACAATATTACTCACTTAAATGCACATTGTAATTGCACGCGTTTACTTGCACCAAAATCTGCACTATATCGCACCATAGATAGATGCACATATATACAAATTAATTTGTATAAAAAAATCACTTAATATATTGCACCATCACTATTGCACGATGCACATTGCACTATAATGCACTTGTTGTTTATGTATAGCACTAAAAAAAATGCACCATCACTAAAGCACAGTGCACTTGCACCTAATATATATATAATTAGAATTATAAAATTTCTCAAATAAATAATGTGTCATATTTCACTTACACCCTTCATAATATTCATTAAAATAATAAACTAAATTTCAAATAGACTGAATTTTATGTCAGTAGGCTTATATGTTAATTATGTATTCAAAAAAAAAGGGTACAGTAAAAGTGTCAGTATAATATATAATTTACCGCTGATGACTTTTATTATATTATATAATGTATGTAAAAAAAATGCCATATCTTTGTAGAATTATATTATCTAGTATAATTATGTAAAAAAAATTGATATTTACCCTTGAAAGTCACCTCCCTCCAACCTAGTAGACCTGCATTCACCAGGGTTTGGAATACACTCTCTGTTGAGCCACAGTAATTATATTATTGTTACGCTATATTACTGTAGGTGATTATTTTTACCTTAATTGTTTTATATGTTAATTTGGAAACACTAATATCAATCACATTTTTGTTATGATAAAGCATGAATTATAATAATTTACATCTATAATTATAATTTATTACACTTTTAGAACATATTTATTTGTAAATGATATCACGAGATCTCGAATGTTTGAATGAAATTAGTGTCTCCAAATATATTGTCCATTTTAATCATGTTCTAGCTCCTTATTGTTTAATGTATACTTAAATTAATTGTTGCATGGTGTTGGCATTTTTACTTCACTGTACTACCGACTATGTGCTCATTAACGCATTAATTAATTAAAAAAAATCTCATTCATATCGTCAGTAAATATTGTAATTGTATTGAGAGAAATAATAATTAATGATGCAATTTCATCTTGTATCTTTTCAATGTAATAAAATAAACACTACAAGTGGTTCTGTTGGCAAAACTCGTCGTGTTATATTTCAACCAAGATTATCCTCTCTTAAAAGAAAATTTCTAAATAGAAAAGCTTATTTCTAATTGTCCTATAGTTACTTTATTACTGGAATATTATAAATATGAGTAATGAAAGAATTTGCTCTTTAGCAATAAAGGAAAAAGTTTCAAGCTTATAAAAGTTTTTGGTTAAAAAACAGAAGACTTACCATAGGGGGTACGGTAGACGATATTTACAATTTAGTATTTTGGTCATGCCTTTTATAGAGAATATATTTTATTACTAGCAGGGAGCACTATATAGAAGCCTCTATGTATAATATATATTATAGTATTCAGAATGTAATTAAGGATTTTAGTTAAAATATATAAAAATAATAAATAGTTCAAAGTTAATGTCCTTTTTTTATTTAGATAAAATTATATAACTTTAATATAACAATGTAAGGAATGTATTACTAACAGCCAATAGAATTTTATCCTAGCTGGACGCTAATGTAATATACATAAAAATATATATTTAAAAAATGGGATTTTTCACAAGTCTTTGAGTTAATTTAAAACTCCCATATTGAAATGCAGCTGCCACGCCCACTTTTGATTTATATCATCTTTGGCTCCAACCATCGCTGGGAAGAATTAAGCATGGTCGTCTTTTTCTGCATAAAAACAGTTTCTGGGAAAGTCTAGTGAAAAATCCAAGTAACGTTCATTTATGGTATAAATAACAGTACGGCTCATTTGACTGCATCGTCACGACCGCACAGCGGCCACAAGATCCTCACGTCAGAAATAAGGTACGTCAATTAATTTAATAATTTTTATATCGGCATTTATACAAAAATACCGCCATATTTTTTCTTTATCCTGTGAAGTATGCAACCCCTTCGTCACGTGGGCGCTGCGGGTCAAACGTTGATACTGAAAAGGGGAGGGGATTTTGCCGTACAAGATAAAGTTGACACTAGGCGGCAATTGTGGTTACACCACGGTGGCTCGCCTCAATACAGTACGTAATCTTATGAATTATAAATTAAAATAAATTAAATTATTCGTTATTGGGAGAAAGGGGGCGTGGTTAATTAACATAAATTCCTCCAGCTATAAAATACACCACAGCAATATGAGCATAATACAGAAAAAATAATATTAATTTAATTAATATATTTGGTCGTCAATGGACCACATCATTTCAAAGCTTTTTGCTTCAAGAATAGTACAATGATATTTATGAATGTTCATATATATAAATCATGATCGAGATGTACGTGTCAGACGGATTTTTTTATTTTTTGCAAGTATATGCGTATTGTCGCTCCGATTGCTAATAATTTCAATTTAAAATATATATCACACGATTTTAAATATGAATGGAAAGCAAAGAGCCTGCATTGCCCAAGGGATGAATTTTTTTCTACCCTTAATTTTCAAATTTTTAATGTGAACATTGTGAACCGACGATTTAAAAAATTCAAACACTATTTATTCCTGGTGTAAAAAAAATAAAGCCTTATTGAATGGCAATGTCAGAAAGAAGTTAAATTTATCATTTGATGTGCTGGAGCCCATTTTTTCGTGAAGGGTTGTTTAATTTACTTAATTTTAATTTGGCACCATTGGATTCAAAATGGCAATTTACCCTAAAAATTTGGTGCACATCGAATAAAAATTTTGTATCGATTTAATTTAACATGGAAATCCCATAAGACAAATCCAATTTTTGGGTTTGAGACCTCCAGAAGGGTTGAAAAAAAAAATCGAAAATACACCACCAAAGGTAACGAAAAATTATCTCAGTCATAAGGGTACAAAGTTTCAAAGCTGCGCAAACAACCCTTCATTGAAAAATCCATAAATGAAAATAAAACACGAATCATGACTTGATTTGTATAATATGCATGGGCCACCTGACCTATAAAATAGACGAAAAAAATGTTGCCTAACTATCAGGAGCTTCATTATCAGTCCTTTTTCCTTTTATTTATTGTCTTAATTATTTCATATTTTAAATAATACAAATACATTTTGTTAATATTCATATATGTATATTATACCTACTGCATGAACAATTTTAAATATTTAAATAAAAATTATAATAAAAAAATATTACATTTTGAAAAATCATCACTTATTTGATTATAACTCTAAAGATTAAAACAAATGTATTTTATAATTATCTACATACTACAGTACACAAAAATATATTGATATGGAGGTGTCAATGAATTAAATATCATTAGAAACTATGTATTTTATATAGATAGGTCTGTTCGTAAACCCTGCTCGGTGTACACTTTCTACACCCAATCGACCTTATGTACATGCGATATAAGGTCGATTGGGTGCAGAAAGTGTACACCGAGCAGGGTTTACAAACGGGCCTAATATATATATTCCTTTTTTTTCTTAAACATAACTATTTCTGAGATGAAATATATTTTAGCTCAAGTCTTATTCTTCCTCATATAAAGAAAAAACATTAAAACCCATAAGGGTTAAGTAACACGCCCAATGTTAAAAAAAATATGTATATATTACACACATGAAAATTATGAAACAAATCTTAAAATGTTCTCCTCTACATCCCCTATCAGTAGCTAAATTATCAGGTATACAAATTCATAACTTTTATAAAAACTAGCTCGAATTTGTACACCTGATATTTTAGCTACTGAAAGGTGATGTAGAGGAGAACATTTAAAGTTTTAACACCCCTATTAAAATTTAACTGTAAGTCACTGGGACATCACCAGCAGAAGTATTTCGTAACAGCCTGCCACTTCAATTTTGAAACTTTTCCCTAAAATTTAAGTGATGATCTCCATTATTTATTTTATTTAATAATTAGCATAACTCTACATTAAAATATTTTTTCTATCTGGTTTAGATAAACTAACAAGTAATTACAGTTAATAATTATTATTGATGTATAATTAAAAATAAAATGTAATCAATTATTTTAAATGATAAGCACTTTATTTTTCAGGAAATTTAATTACATATTATGCCATCCCTGTAAAGTGTTTCTTACAAAATGCATTAAATACTTAAATTTTAAGTCAATGATTATACATGAATTCTTAGCTTACAGACACAAATCAGCTGTCTTTGATCAAATTTGCTTTGTATGAGAAAATTTGTGGGCAGTTGAGATATGATTGACCAGGGAATAACAAATGTAACATAAGTTGAGCAAATATTGCTGCCTCAACTTCATTTTGATCAGACAGCTCAACTTTAGTACAGCTTGATCAGAACCCAGCAATTACTGATGTAGCTTAAATTATCAGAAAAATTCTGCAAATGTACCAAACTATGATTAACCAGCCTACAAAAATAATACAAAAGTTGCATGACCTTAAAAAACAAAACATATAATGGTCAGACTCTCCAGATGAAATACAAATATTACCCCAAAATTAATTTTACTGAAAGGAACATAACAAAAATAAATACAGTAGGAATTTAAGGCACAGAATTCATATGGGGTAGTACAAATTGCATAGACATTAAGTTACATCATTTGATTTTTTTTTTTTTTTTTAATCTCTGAGGTGCGGCTTACAAACTATATTCAACAGTAATATATGCAAGTAAACTAACTTGTAGTAATTTTATAGTAGAATATTTAAATAGTTTGATAAATACTTTGAATTCAGTTGGCTTATCAGTCATTTCAAAATATTCATAACCCGTATATAGTTGTCAGTCTCTTGCATATCTGTAACTTTATGTTTTCAGTCAATGAATTTATATCAAGTTGAAACTAAATCCATGTCTACAATTCAGTTACTAGATGATCATGAAAAAATATTTAAGGGTAAGGTAACGCCACCAATGTTAAAAAAAATTCCTCTCACAAAAATTCTGAAAAAAATTTAAAATGTTCTCCTCTATACCCCCTATCAGTACCTAAAATATCAGGTATACAAATACGATCTAGTTTTTGAGTTATAAAATTTTAAAGTTGACTACTTTAACATGGAGAAATGAAACTCCCATGTTAAATTGGTCAACTTTAAAAATTCATAACTCAAAAACTAGATCGTATTTGTATACCTGATATTTTAGCTACTGATAGGGGGTGTAGAGGAGAACATTTTAAATTTTTTTCAGAATTTTTGTGAGAGGGATTTTTTTTAACATTAGTGGCGTTACCTTACCCTTAATTAACTTTACTGGTCAATGGATTTGACATGAAATAGGAAAAAAAAAAAACACAAAATTCAAATTGTTATTTAAAGTACAAACAGTAGTCTAGTTTTGTCATTTCAACAACACAGTCAGTTTGTTGTAATTGAAACACAATTTACAATGTAATAGTAATTACCAACTCTTTCTTGATTGTGTTTAGTCTTATACATATTTTTACTGTAGTCAACACATGGTTAACACTTTTTTTTATTACTGTACAGTAGTTTTTAATTTTTTAATTATGTCATAATTTCATTTTTAGTTAATGGTAATGCACGCACAAAATAATTAAGAAGACAATTTCATCTCAATTTAAAATCAAATAATAAAAAGAAAATGCCATGTTAAGGTTTACGACTAACACAAAAATAAAAATATTGTACCCACCACCTGCAAACATTTCATGTCATAGTTGCTCCATTTTAGATTTGTGTCAACAAGATTCATCTGCTAATACAGGCAGCACATTGAGGCCAGGCTTGTTGCTATATCCTACCTGTGTCCGCACATAAGTATGGCAGAGGTAGCAAACAAGGGTTGTTGTTTATTCCTCCTTTTGCTAGCTCAGAGGCTCATCAAAAATCTTTTTACATTAGGTTGTGTCATGCTTGGAACAATTTACCCCTAGGTATTAGATCTCTTAATGGCTCATTGTTTTTTTCAAAATTAAATGCTTATTTATTGAGTCATTCATTGTAAATATTTATTTTATTTTATTTTTATTTTTTATTTTGGAACTTCTTTTTGGTTGTACAAGACAAACATATGTTCAAGTCAAAATTGGACAAAATACATCATAAAAACATCAAACTTAAATACATTTACATAAGTTATTTAACACTATCAAACACAATCACTGACAATAATAATAAAAACAAAATACAATAAACAATAGTTTGTTTATTGACTTTTTGTGTTGTTTACACGCTTAATTATAATAATTATTTACACGCATATTATCTTATTGTTATGTTTTCCTTGATATTATTATTTTAATCGTTAAAAGGTATACTATTCGCAACCTCGTTGTGATTTGTTCTTTAAAGGACTGTTATAGTGTCACCTGCCAACTGTTATGTATGTAACATGTGGGAAATATAATAATAAAAAAAAAGAAGTATATTGCTGCTCCATTATGTGATTGAGAACATCATGTACAGTAACCATCGTAAAATTATTACAATGAAATTTATACATGATGGTAAACACGATAAATCAACATTGCTTTACTCTCTCTCTCGTTGATAAAAATATTTTAAAGGGGAAGGTAACACGAATCAGCTGATCAAAGTAGTCCCATTTGATTAAATATGCAAACCTTAGCGGACACATTTTTTTTATTGATAGATTTCAGTACCTAACAGCCACAGAAATTTTTTTATAGCAACTGTTGAAGCCAATTTTTTTAAATTAATTTTTTAGTTTGTCTCTCCATGGGAAACCCCAGCTATGATAAAAATATAAAAATATAAAAAATTAATTTAAAAAAACAATCGTCTTGAATAATTATTTTGCAGTTTTTCTGTGGTTTTTAGGTGTCTGTCTTTAAAAATTTTAGAATTTTTGTGTGTCTGCTAAGTTTACATGCTAATCAAATGGGACTACGTTGATCAGCTGATCAATGTTACCTTCCCCTTAAATTTAGAAACTAAATTTTCAATACAAAAATGACAATCAATTTAGAATTAATTTAAAACTAAGAAAGCACAAAATCTAAATACCAATTTCCAAAGTTTCCACACACCAATAGATATTTAAATATCTAGCCTCTGTAACAACTACATGTAACTGATTGCTCCTGCTTTCACAAGCTCCTCTTTAAACTGATACAGAATGTCACAAGCTTGCAGCGAGGTGTCAGGTTTCTGCTGCGGCTCACAACCTTTGAGCTCACAAACATACTCGTAGATCTGCCACGCCTCGTCTTCCCCCTCATGGTCGCAAAGGTAGAGGGCTTTGTACATCAGGGCCCTCAACGCTTCCGGGTGATCCACCTTCAAATTATCAGCCAACAGAGCAGCGTGCAAGCTGCTGTAGAGCTCAAGAACAACTGCATCTTTGCCAGCAGCATGAAGATATTCCTCCAAGGTCTCAATGTTCTTCAGGGTTTTCTCGATACCATGCACCAAACCAGCTGTCAATTTTGTCTGTAGGCTATCAACACAAGTTTGTAATGCATCGAGTTTCAGCTTTTTCGGCAACTTGCAAATCATGTCACACAATGCGGTGGTGGCTTCGTCACTATATCCATCCTTCTCATCTTTCAAAGCTATGACCATATCCCAAGCAATTTTATGTCTACCAAGCTTAAGTAAGCATTTAGACTTTTCAATTGTAGCTAATTCAATAAGTATGTGTGGAGATTCCAATTTTGATTCTAACTTAGCTAGTAATCTAGTGAAGAAGTCTAATGTTTCCTTCTCTTTACCAGATTCTAAACAATATTTCATTGTTTCGCGGACAATTTTCATTCTATCTTCCGCCTCTCTCATCATACTAGGGTAGCCGTCCCAATCATCATTGTCAAAAATAACTTCTAAGATTGGTTTCAGAGACTCAAGTTTATCTTTTTGTCCCTGCTCATCAAACTTGCATGCAATCTTGCAAAGCAAGTCCAGAGAGTCGAGAGTGTTTTTGTTCTTTCTCCCTTCGTAATCACATCTAATGTTGTACACATCATCGCAGAGTTCCCACGCTTCTTCAAACCTTTGCAATCTAAAAAGAGCACAAGATTTTAAATGCAAAATACGCATTCTACACTTACGACCTAGGGCAAATGGTTTAGCGTCAGCGAAGAATTTTTCGCAAGCATCTAGAACTTTCTCATACTGGCTTGATTTTAAGAGCATAAGAATTTGGAACATTTTGTGGGTTCTAAAGTCACTATTACTCCACAAGCAAACTTTCTCTAGAACCTTGTTCTGTTCTTCAGTGATACTTAGCGATTTTTCATTATTTTTTCCATGTCTAGCTGCGGCCAAGAATAGCCGACAAAATGTTCCAACCAAATCATCAAAGTTGCAGGCAAATTTCCAAATGTAAAGAGTCTGATTACAAATTGAAGTTTGAAAACAATAAGGATAGACATTATCATGTACTTCGCTGTTAAATGCTGTCAAAATTTCCGTCAAAACATTTTTAGTGTTGCATGAATTTTGATTAATTAATTGAGTAATTGGATTAATGGAAATAATTTTCTCAGTGTTCTCTACTAGAGAGTAATTTTTTAATAATAGCAATGCCTCATTCATATCAACTTCATGAATGTATTGAAGTGTGGAAGCTTTAATATGATCAGGCTTTAAGAACGACATGATGTTCAGTAATTTCAGAGCCAACTCTCCATGTTTACATTTAGAAATAACTCCTTTAGCCAAGTCACAAATTACACTCAGAGGTTTGTTGTAATTGCCGTAGTTGGCAGGTTCGTAATTGAGGAACTTGTCAGGGGCGGTCGTCAACTCAGAGACGAACTCTTCGACTGTGTATTCCTCGTTGACGAACTGTTTGAGTTGCCTCTGGTGTTTCACGTACAGAACTGCGGTCTGCAGGGCCAGGGGGAGGTGGCCCAGCAGCCCAGCGAGGAGCTGCGTCTGCTCTCCAGCCCCCAGCTGCGACTCTAGCAGCTGGCCGGACACCTCGTCAGAGAAGCACTGCAGCGGGAGGTGGACGTGGCACGGCCACTCCGTGAACTGAGACGTGACCACGATCAACAACTTGCTGCGATCAACTCCCATGGGAGGGAAGCAGATCTGAATGTCAATGTCTACGTTATCAAACACCAGCAAGCAGTTGTATGGGGTGAGAGTTTTATAAATTGTCTTCACCAGTAATTCAAAGTCAGAAACACTGTGAGGAACTTCATTGATTTTCAGCTCATGTGCAATGTTTATAAATGAATTATAGATGGAAGTTTCGTTCTCCGACGATATCCAGAGAACGTGGTCAAACCTGGCGGCGTTGTCTTCGATGAACTTGAGGGTCAGTTCCGTCTTGCCGACGCCGGCAGGTCCAGTGATGGCCACGTCGATACGCTGGCTTCGGTCCTGGCTGAGCGGGGCAGTGCTCAACGTCTCCAGCTCTGCTTCTCGGCTGAGGAAGGCCGGGATGGACCGGAAGGGGGTCGTGTTGATGCAATCTTGAGGTCTTGGGTGAGGAGAGAGAGCTTGGGGGCAGACCACCTGAGGCTGAAACAGAAATATGTATTTAGAAAAAAAAAAGAAAAAAAAAATAGAACCAAATTAAATCAAAGGTCCAAGTTAGCAACTTATGAGAAATACAGTAAATAAAACATTTTATAACTGACTGTTAGTTCAAATTTATACTCCGATACAAAAGGTTCTTTTGTGTTCAGTTAAATTACTTTTACGATTTGATGGCCTAAATATGCCAAGGTATAGAGGCTTCAAGTCAGCTGATTTTACGGTGTTCCCACCGTCCTATCCAAACCTATGTGAAAAAAAACTTGAAATTGCTTTTTTTGGCATTAAAGAAATTATTTTTTACATGAAAATAATTTCTTGATTCATTATCAGAAAACTTCTAAATGGGGGGGGGGGGAGATGATTTCAAATAATTCATAGCTTTAATAGTTACAGAGATAAAAAAAAAGCAAATTTTCCAACGTGGTGGCTTATGGAGAAAATTTTCCCGCCGGGGATCACTTGAAGCCTCTGTTTATGAGATGTTATTTTTTAATTAGCTCTGAATTTTTATCAAGGGGATGTTGATGGCTTGTCTTGCACAGTAAAATATACACATTTTAAATTACAGAGTTGCTACACTAAACAGCAGCACTCAACTAAAGCCCCACTCTCAAAGTCGTCTCACCTGTGGCTGAGATTCCTGCTGAGGGACGCTGCCACCTGCAACCTGGGAGACCTCGTCTTCCCTCTGCAAACACACGGTGCTTTAAGTCAACGAGACAATCAATATTTTGTGTGGATCATAAAAGTTGAAAAGTATAATACTGTACTATATTCTACAAGTACATTACAAAATTATAAAAAAGCTATATATAGAGAAAATGTGTGTAAAGAGTTTGTAATTTATGTATTTATAAATCAGTAGACTTGACATAATAATATTTTGATATTAAACGTAGGACAAAAATAAAAGAAAAAACGTTCCAAGTCGGTGGTTACATCAAATCCAGCAAGACCTCCTCAAATGAAATTCACATTTTGGTTGCTCACCCTCTTTTTGGAGGACGAGGGGGACTGGTCCCGCGACTTTTTTCTCCCTCCGGACTCTTTCTTGACATCCTCCTTCTGTGGGGATGATGTTGTAGCTCCTCTTAAATCCTGGAAATATTGAAACATCATGAATTACTTTCTTAATAAAACAAACAAGCTCTACGGTACGTCCTGTTAAATATACTGCAGTTAATTGTACTAACTCCAACGTGATAAAGTAGAGCTAATTATTTTGGTACAGGAAGATACTGGGCGTACCTCTAGGGGCGGCAGCACTCCTTCAATATTTAGAAAATAATAAAGAAAATCTGATTTCATTAATGTTACAAATATTAAATTTCTATTTTATATTTTCTTCTCAAGTTGTTAAAATTTGTGTCAAATGTCACCTTCTTTGCAGGAACATTTCTCTCTACGCCACCCCTCTGCTACTATGAAAGATCTACCCCCTCCATCTTCCCCTCTGCCTCGGCACTGCCAGGGTCTCGTCATAGGCAAGTTAATGTAATAAAAGCGAAACTTCACGAGGTCTTACCGGCGGTATAACGTTGAGGCCAGAGCTGCAGAGTCACAGCATCGAAAAATAAGTCAACAAAACAATCCTTTCCCCCCCCCCTCGTGCTTATCACATTTTAGTGTAAGAATTTAGACTTTATGTGCATGTTCAAGTATGCATTGTATGACTAGCTTCACGCAGATGTGACCATGTGTTTTACAGCTTGTTTTGAGTTCTTTCACTTAAAATTGCAACCTTTGTATTACGTAGGGGGCTTGTATTATTAGAAAAAAAATAGTTTCTTTAAATTTAAGTTGGTAATGAATTCAAAGGGAAGTAAAAACATACAAACACGAATGAACTTTACATGAGGTGATCGTTTGAGATATCTAGTGAGAGCAATATTTAGCAGTTATCAAGCTAATTTGTGCTTATTTTATACTTTCAATAATCAAATATGGAAAACAAAGTGTGATTTTTACTGGGGGAAAAATACTAGAGCATTGTCAGTGGAAGAAAATGTTAAAATTAAAGAAAAAGGGTGATTCCACTAAACATTACGGAGAGTGCTGAAAGTAGAAGTGTATGAAAAAAATTAATTTATTACAAAAAAGCGGAGCACCATTGTGCATAAAGTAAGTAGACAATTTATTTAATGGTAGCTAAGGCAATAATTCGACAGTCGAAAAAAAAAAAAAAAAAAAAATGAAGAAAAAATGTTTTTACTTTCAATGTGCTTTTTATCCCTGCGAAAATAATTTTCAGATATACCAAAAGTTCAAATGTGTAATGTCAATGAAATTTTTTTTTCAATTTTCTTTCGTGTGCTAATCCTCTTAAATGTTAATAAAAATTAGTGTATACTGTACATATAAAATCAGTACTAAATGCAGTTTTTAGCATCCTTAGAGCTTATGGTCACGAGCCGCCTCTGTGTACCTCCAAAATTAAATTAACATCAAAAGGAAAATTTCTTACATGATTTGAGGATACAGTCGTCCTTATTTTGCTCCTCTGCTCTCCTGGCATCTTCAAGCCTGCAAACAACGGCAAGTTAGACACTGTCATAGTAACTATACCGGCAAATTTTATAACCTTTGTATCAACTAATTGAATGATCATTTTCAAATTTTGAATCAATTCAATCAATGAAAGTAAACAAAAATAGTTCCAGCTGAGCACACTAATGATAAGCTTCAACTTAAAAATGCCGCAGCGCCGCATTCTGACATCGCTCCGTAAGGTTTGTTAGGAGAAAAATCTTATTTATTTTTTCATTCAAATTCTATGCTGCACAAAATCTCGAATATTTTTTATGTCATGTAAAGTGATCTTTCCCGTGGCTCATATGAATTATTAATCTTGCCCTTCATAAGAACCGTCGGAAAAAATTAAAAACCAGGTACCGCTGGGTTAAAGAATAGGAAGCTTGATAGAACAAGTCGTCGCGCGCAGTTCGCGTGCTGGATTTTCATTGGCTGAGAGAATTTTGTCGTCAATGTTGAAGCTTCTCATTTGCATTGTATTCACGGCTCCCTCTCCTCCCACAGTGACAGCCTATCAGATGTAATGCTAGCGTCGCAAGCCTGGCTCAGCTCCACCTCATACCTACAAACCTGGGTAAGTCGATCATCGATCGCTCGACAAAACTGACCCTCCCTCTCCTCTTTGAGGTTGAGCTGGTCCGACAAGCACCGGACGTTACATTAGCATTAAAACACAGACCGTGCTGGGTCACTTCTATAAGAGCAGGTGGATCGAGCCATATATGAATACAATGGGACGTTTCACTTGCAAATTATTTGAGGAGAGTTGAATAATAGTTAACTATGACATGCACTGGCCATGCCGTATGCATATGCATAATATATGAATTTTATGCCATTTATGCCTGATCTGATGATGGCTGCTGCCATGCCTCATGCGCTGCATGCAGACATTGCAGACCCATGATGCAGGCCAAAAATCTTTCAAAAGAAACCCTTATGAAAATAACTAATTAAATAGCTTACTACGAACTTAAGATGTTATGTTATTTGTTGAACCTTGATTATTTTACCTGAAAGGTTTATTTTTCAACTTATTCAAAAGAATATTAACAAATTTCTGAAGTTCTGAGACCGAGACGCTTCCAGATGCGGTGGTGGGCTCTGGTGGCGCGAAAAATAATGTAAACATCCTGTGTTGCCAAACTTACTCGAGTAGGAAGAGTTGCATAACTTTCAGGCGTTTTAAAAATGAAATGAAATTTACCTACTCTTTTTAGAATAATTTTTAACTCGTCGGCCGAGTAAAAATAATTAGTTAGTGTTAGTACGTGCGATCGCAGGGATCATCATTTTTTTATAATAATTGTAAATTGAAAGTGTATTTATTATGTAGGTATATACGCGTATTTTTAAATATTTTAGCTAATGTTATGTTATAATTTATATATATAATATATTAATGGAGCATTATTATAATTGGGGCATCAGCTATATTAAAAAAAATACATAAATATATAAAATGAAAACATATAATTTGTTGCAAAACCATATATATACACAACCAATCAAATTTATCAGCCTCAGCCCTCAAAAACCAATAAATAAAATTGGCACAAAAAGATCGAACACCCAACATCATTGCAGCATATATATATTATAGTTGTATCATGACCCGCGGGCCAACATAAATTTCATGCATTTTTTTGTTCCAGGGATTCGAGTCTGATCAAACTATTAATTGTATTATATTATAATATAAATAATATATAGAAATTAATATACCAATATTATACCATTTTATAATATAAATTATAATCATTTAATTACTGCTGTATTTTTAGTATGTATTTTTTTATGAATTATATAATTGCAATGAATATACTGCATAATGCATATAATATAATATATATAACAATACAATACTTATATATATATATAAATATATACTGATAAATGTTATAATCTTATTTATTGCGCATCACCTCAATTTTGTGAGTGTAAAATTCAATAAAATTTAAGTCATCCATATAATTCCATATTATTATTTTGCTAATTATTAGCATAAAATATATTTTAGCATTAATTAATTAAAACAATTAGTAATAAATTCAAAATTTGATTGAGATTGATTAAAATCAATAATTATTATTGGGAAAGTATAAAATAATTAGCAAAATTAATTCAATTAATTTTTTAATATTTAAAAAAGCACTTTATTTTTCAGTAAATACAGGCCATGCAGTATAATTATTGTCTTAAACTGTGTACATTTTGATTCTCTGAAAAATTCATCTGAAAATGTACTTTTAGTAAATGTCTCATGTTATCCTAGCTCACAGATACAAATAAGTAATCAAATTTATAATGAATAAGAGAATATTAAAAGTCATAGAATTATAAATATACTATTTTGATGATAGTAACAAGATTAGACCATATTTACAAAACAATAATTTCAAGCATAGGTGTGCATCTTGAAAACAACTGCAACTAAACAACATAATGGTTGATTTTACTGAAACAAAAGCCACAAAAGTATATAAATACAATAAATGTATTTTAAAGGGTCTTTAAAAATATTTATAAATGAAATTAGCAAAAAAAAAAAAAAAAATCTTGTAGCACATACTGCATAACAAAGTAGATGAAAACATAAGATAATTTGCAAAAAATTTCAACTATATTGGATTTGAATTTTGCTGCTGTGAATTATTTACTTTATACGAGTTGTGAGGCAACAAAGACTTGCATGGGCAGATCCCATAAGACCGTTTACCAGAGACCTCTGTGTCTTTTATGTAGAAATATTTCAGTACGAGGTCTTGGGATGTTAGTTGTTGCGACGAATCATCCACCCGCTGGACGATGATCGAAAGCCTCCCTGGTGGCTGGACAGAATGACGTGCCCAGACCTCGTACTGAATTGTTGATCAGAATTCTGATGACACGGAGGTCTCTGAACCTTTACCATACATTCTGTAGGTTAAGAAAGAAACTTTTATTTAAAAATGAAGGCATATACTGTGTGGTAGTCCTATAAATTTTGAATCCACAATAAAAGTAATTTCACTTTTTACCACAGTGCATGTCTGCTTTCAGTTACCACACTGTTTGGTAGCAAAAACAAAATAAAATTATTCTTGTATCTTATTTTTCTCCCTATGATAATTTGCTGAGTAGACTTATCACTTAATTCACTTTTTTATAGATCAATAATTTAAAGAATAATATTATTGTTTTTTTTATTTTAAAAAAGTTCACTTTTTATTCTTTGTTTGTACTTATTACATATTAGTACTGTACTTTCAACAATTCAGATTCCTCTAATCAAATTGTAAATAATAAAATCTGATAAGTGATGATTCTTAAAACAATTTGAACAAAATAATATAATATCAATATTATATGATTTTCTTGACAATACAAAAATATTGTCAAGAAAATATTTAATTATTCCATTGAATCCTTTTGTTTGTCACGATTTCTTTTCACAAAAGTAACACGAGATTTATTGATGATTCCCAGGCTAACTAAGGTGGCGTTATCGTCTTTCAGTTTTTCTCCGTTGAAGGACAGCCAGTACGATTTCCAGACATGACGCCAGCTGATAAAGCGTCGCCGGCCAGTGTCTCTCTGCATTCGCAGCTCCACGTGGCGTCGAATGGCTCGCTTCAGGTGGCCCAGGGTAGCACCCTGGCGCTCCACCACTACCCTGAGAACCTCCCCATCTGCTCGAACAACCTTCACACTGAGAGCGCTGCCCTGCTGCAAAGCAATCTGTAAAACGTCAGAAAAAAGTGGGTCAAATATACCTCTATTTGATAAATATTGTATAAATGTTTATGTACTAATTAATTTATTCACATTAAAATACCAGTTGGTACATTGCACATGACTACGTATGTATACAGTATGTACATACATGAAGTGGAAGACTTATTTAAATGAATTAATTCCTATGATAAAAATAAATGTATGAGTGCAGTTTGATGGGTCCATGTATGAGTGTAGAGTTAGAGAAAGTTCAGTTAAGGGCTGTTAGAAAACTTACTCTTTGAGCGTGTGTATGGGTTATGAATATTGTACTTATACCATTATTAGGAATTTGGAGGAAAGAAGGAGATATTTGTTGCTGACTGAGGCGGGGGTTATAATATATGCATAATATGTTTATTAGAAATGTGGAGAATTTTTAATATTGGAATAAGTTTATAAGTGGTTATAGTGGTCCAGAAAGGAGAGTATCTCAAAAGGAATGGCATATTTTAATGACTGCAAATTTACCTGAGCAGAAACCTCATCCAGTGTCACGTCCTGTGGTAGGTCTGACAACAAAGGGTCGTTCCCAAGGAGGGCATTCAACGTTTTGGTTGTCAGCGTCACCAGTTCGCTGTGGCTTAACACTTCTTCTGTTTCCGATTCCTCCATTATGTCTCAAGTTATATATACAGTATACTTATATAATTTAATGAAGCTGTGATTGTATTACATTTTAATAGAACAAAAACAATTTAATTTCAATTTAGATCATGCATGAAAACTATTGTTTATTTTAATTAATTTTGATGAGCAAAGTGGTCAAAAGCCTGCTGCCATCAATTCAAAACAAATATCAGCTGGTGGTTGAAGTGTTGAAGTTTTTAGCGTTACCAACAGATGGCGTAGGATGCTAGAAAATTTCCGCGACTTCCGTCAGCTGTCAAAATTTTTGTGGTAGTTTGAAAGTAGTAGAAAAATAGCTAGTCAGGCACCAAATTTAACAATTTTTAGAGTTTTTGGTCTAAATATATATTTATTCATAGTTCACAATTGATGTAAAACAATGTCTTCTGGTGTAAATGCAGTTTTTATCAATGCTGATGCCTATCAAGTGTGTATGGACCATGCATTTTCTACTGAGAGAGAAGAAGTTATGGGGCTTCTGATGGGTGAAGTAAGTTCCATCATGATATTGTTTGTTTCACCATCACGCCAGTCAGATTTTAAGCTGGTTACAAAAAAGAAAGTTTCAAGGCCTGTATTTCAGGAGTTGCAGTATTATATACCTGCAGTGTTGTTGTTAATTTATATTTGATATTCTTACATTTAGTTTGCGCCGTCAATATGATATGATACAGTAAATTACACTATTGAGCCAGAATTTTCATAACTATGCATATACGTACCTGGTATATGATATAGACAGTGTGTGCACATAGCACCAGTATGACACTGTACGGTATGTGATTGTTACAGATTGACAAAGACAAGGTGATCCAAATCTCGGCGATGATCATGATGCGACGTAGCGACAAAAGAAAAGACCGGGTGGAGATTTCGCCGGAGCAGCTGATGGGTGCCTCTGAGTGTGCAGAAAACCTGGCCAGAGCTCTGGACCAGCCGATGAGGGTCGTCGGCTGGTACCATTCTCACCCCCACATCACCGTGCTGCCTTCAGCCGTTGGTAAGTGAGATAACCATGAACATTAGTAGCAGGCGCGGATCCAGAAAAAAATTTCGGGAGGGGCTGCCTCCATAAGCCCAATGTTAAAAAAAAAATTTGGAGTGGGGGAAATGCCTATATTGCCCATGTTAAATCCAAAATTTCGGGGGGGGGGGCTGTGCCCCCCCAGCCCACCCCCTGGATCCGCGCCTGATTAGTAGAACTATGATATGCGTAGTTACTACAGCCAATGACAGGTACACAAATAATATTTTGCAGACATCCGCACCCAGCTGATGTACCAAATGATGGACAGAACGTTCATCGGACTGATCTTCTCAGTGTTTCCTGGAGAGAGCTCTAAGCCTGAGGTGAGAGATACAACGTACAGGAAATATAATAAAAAAAACTGAAAAATAATCTTGCCGGTAAGTACAAGAAATAAAAGACAATGTTATTGCTTTGAATGAACTAATGGATTGTAAATTTTTTAAGATACAGTATTAATGGAAATTTTAATTTAATTTTTACCCACTGAATTTTTCCATAGTGCAATTGAAGAAAATGCTGAAAATAGCTCTTTTACCTGAACATACGCTACGTTCACATGACTGTGTTTAATACGGGCCTGTTGATGACGCCTCATAAGAATAACATTATCAGTTTTCAATGAATACGTATTTTACGGGTATATCATCATGCGAACGTACTAAATGTTAACCTTTTCACTGCATGTACTTACGTCATGTTTGCAGGACCAGAACATGCAGGTGATTTGCTTCCAGAGTGACCAAGATCAGCGTGTTGAGGTGGAGCTGCACGTGCTGCCCTCTGGCGACTCTCAGATGCTCTTCTCTGAGGTTCGTTACAATAATAACTGACCGAGGCTATTTTACACAGGATAATATTTGCAGTATTTGCACGGCTATTGTGTGTGAATTTTTTTGGCTGCAAAGTTAAAAAATAGCATTGCAGTGAGAGTTTCGTGGGCCTAAAATACTAGAATCATAAGTCAAATCGGTATAAAGTATTATATAGTACACAGTATGAAGTAGTGTTGCTGTACTCTACAATATGCAGGGAACAAGTTTTTTTATTTTAACATTGAATCAGAAAATAAAGGTGGCTTGAAGGTTGTGACTGACGTCTTCCAGAAAGTGCTGGACCTGCCGAGGATTCTGTATGACGAGGAACACGAGGAGTACGAGGCCCATCGCTGCCAGCTGCAGCTCAGCACCCTCTCCAACCTGCAGAACGCCTCGGGTATGTCGGGATTAACTTTTAAGGAAAATTAACCATCAAGGTTGTGATAATTCAAAGAGGGAAGGAATGTCCTTTTTTAATGTTCAAAATTCTTTTTATCTACAACCCCCAATTTTTAGTGTGTAATTAAAATCAGTATGTTTTGTAAATATTTTTCTGGCAACAACATCCTGCACTCAAAACTGTCGTCATTGCTGCAAGAAAAACGGAAGCAATATGAAGAAATATTTTGGCATGACTCTGAAATGCATGCAATATTATTAATACAGTATTATGAAATTTCGTTATTCTTGCAAATAGCAAGCATTTATGTTAAAATTCTCTACCGGTATGTGTTTATTGAATACCTAACTATTAGCTTAATAATTTCTATATTGATTGTAAGAAAAGTTTTCTAATTACAATTAAAAGTTTCAAATTTCTAGATTTATCATGTACTGTGTTTTGAAAACAGAAAGAAAGTAATAGTAAGCTATGTTGACGTGGTAGCGGAAAAATATCCTAACTCCATTGTTGGTAAGCAAAATGTAGTTAGGTTATTTTTCCCCTACCACGTCGATGTGTAGTATCAATTTTAAGTTAGTCCCTAACTTACAAAAAACTGACGTACTTGCTTGCAGTGTTTACGAGCTCCATGTACCACGTGATGTCAGTGGTTGAGTCCTCGCTGCTGCAAGGTCTTCGTGAGCGGTCGCAGGTTCTGCAGTGGCAGACTAAACAGCTGGACGTGGAGCACGTCCAGGAGGGAAACAAACTGCAGGAGCTGGAGGGACAGCTGTTCGACATCCACAGCCGCAACAACAACCACAACGGCTACCATTACCACTAGTGTTTGGCTCGTTTGAGGTCCCATGGAGAAGAGAGTGGGGGTGGGTGAGTTATTTTTCAATGCACTTCCTCCCATATTAAGACAATTGTAAATTTTAACCTGTGAATATGTTCTCTAACTAAATGGACAGTAATGCAGGCAAGCAATGTTTGCCTTCTTCTATGAGGTAAATAAGAAATATGCTGGCCTGTGGCATTCAATTTTTATTTATCTACAGTGATGAAAGTTAACACTGCAAGCTGAATGCATTACTATTGCTAAAGTATATAAATATGTGTATTAAAAGTAGGCTAGTTTTAATCTAAAATGTTGCTTTTATGATGGTCATGATGGTTTTGATTTAAAGTTTCCACTGTTATTTGAGGAATAAATATGAAAGTAAAATATTTTTTCAAGTCTAAATGTAAGAATAAAATTAGTTTAGGACAAAGCTTTCTGATGTACAGTAAATAGTGAAATGATCATGTTATATTGCTGAACAAAATGTTGTTTTGGTCCTATATGCTGTTTTTGTAACAAAATTTTATGATATGGCTCATAGTAGTAGCTATTGTTAACATAGCTCAAGAAAGATGCTTGAGCTAGTATGTACTGTATTATACAATAATACTGTATTTTTTGTTTATAAATATAACCTAAGCTTTATGTTTATTATATTCTTGAATCTGAGTTGCAATTTTTCAATTAGTTTGACTAAAATATTAACTTAATACAATACAAACACAGAAAGTTGCCTTTGCCAACTTCAAGATTATAATATTCTGTTTTTTATAATGCTGCTGGCTTACCCCGTAAGGAATATGACATCATGTTATTTACGTTTTCACCTAATTTGAAGTGACGTTAAAAATTTTATGTATAAATGTATAAATCTGTTACTGTAACTAAATAATTTCATCTTTAAATGCTAATATTTTAGGATAACACACACAAAAATCAAATTATACAGTAGCTAGTGTGAAAAGAAATGGTGATCTCGATATATTTGCTTTTGGTTATCAGTAGAAGTTCATTCATACTACATAATACAAGTCAAGAAAAACATCTTATGTTCATCAGTTCTTTTAAATATTTCTATGTATCAAAATAAAGGTGATATAAAATTATTTTATTTTTAGTGAAACAAAAACATTCCGTCAAAATCTATTGGTCATGCAGCTTTTTTTTTTTTAATAATAATAATGAACAAAATAAATGTTAAAGCAAAGTAAAATAAATTTATCCATAAATTGCAGTATTAAAAACAACTTTTATTTTATAGCAGTCAACATTATTGATACAGGCTCAATAAAAAAAACATCAACATCCTACTGCAGCTATTGCAGTAATTATGTACAAATTTTATCTGAAAAGTGGAATAGAAGAGTCTATTATTCCATGGTACTTGATCAAAACAGAGAAGATAGGTTGCAATTATTGTTCTGATATCCTTCAAAAATTCACTCTATATATAGATGGCTTATTAAATTTGATTTATGTTTCTCAAAGACATTTAAAAACAATATTGAAAGGGCAGCACCACAAGATTGTTAGGTCGCTTGCTTACAGGATAGCATTCTGATGCTTACCTCCACTCCTTTCCCCTCCTGAAGAGCAACCTTTTGCCCTAAAGCATTGTGTGTGTGTGTGGGGGGGGGGGGGGGGGTAGGATTTTTTTTTATAAATTATAGATGTCAATTATTACATTTATATCGTTTTCATATCATCTGCTTAAATCCCCTAAATAATTAAATAATTGTCCTTAAATAATTAGAACTGGCAAGAACGTCAATTTTTCTAATTTTTTCAATGCTCTAGAGCGTACGGTTGCTCTTCAGGAGGGGAGGATAAACATCAGGACGTTATCTTGTAAGCAACCCAACAATCTCGTGGCGCTACCCTATTAATTCAATCAACAAATTAACATATTATCAGCTATTTTTAATTAAATGTAAATAAAGAGTGTAAACAGCAAGTTCACTTTATTTTAATGTATTAAATAAATATTCAAATTAAGGAAAATAAACCATTTACGTTGTGATAATCTTATTAAAAGAAAAGGATAGGAATAACCAGCAAGGCCTTACCGATCGAAAGAGTCACAGCAGGTGGAAATTCTTGCGGTCACAGAGGTTCACTCGAAAGTTTTTACATTTTTGAAACGTTTCGCATCGTGGAGATGCTTCTTCAGTCACAAGAAGAAGTAGAATCGCTACTTCTTCTTGTGACTGAAGAAGCATCTCCACGATGCGAAACGTTTCAAAAATGTAAAAACTTTCGAGAGAACCTCTGTGACCGCAAGAATTTCCACCTGCTGTGACTCTTTCGATCGGTAAGGCCTTGCTGGTTATTCCTATCCTTTTCTTTTAATAAGATGTATTAAATAAATAAAAAATAATTAATAAGTAGAAAAGAAAATTAACAACATTTCCTCTGTCAGTACTGTAGGATTTGTGAGTAAGTTTATTTTGTTTTCAAATAAGTTACCTTGCATAAAAGAAACAAAACGTGGATAAATTAAAACCAAGAAAGAAAATATAGATCTACAAAATATAATTTAGTATAAATTGAAAGCTTGTGACATATACCATTTTGTTATCATTTATTTATTACAAATCTCTAAAATTGATTTAAGTAAATACAGAGATGTAACAGAAAATTTTCAGTAACAATAATTATAGATAAATTTTCATTCATATTTCCTCAAATTTGCTGTCAAATTTTACTTCTTTTCCTTTGTTAAGAAATATGTTTATACATTATTTTAGAGTTTATTTTTTTTTACATCAACAATTTTTTTTATTATATTCTGAAGGACTGAGGATATAAATTTAGGGTCCCTGTAGTAATAAATATTTAAATATTATCATAAAGAGCTGCTTAAAAAATCTAACTGAAGGACAGACTCAATTAAGTAAAGACCCTGAATTGAGTTTCTCTCATATTCTAGAAGAACATTTTTTGTTAAGATTTGTGTGACAGAGTTCTGCGAAATCTACAGTCTGACCGTCTTGTCCATGATGCCCCGGTAGACATCCGCTGTGATTGGGCAGAAGTTACTCGACTTGGGCTCCATGAAGAAGAGGGGGTCTTTGATCACGGCAGGGTTGTAGCCCTCCTGCTGGAGGTCTCTCTTCTTGAGCTTGAAGGTACCTGCAAGAGATCAGTCAGTGTCTTTCGGTACAATCACATTATAGACTAATTATAGGTCTGGGGGGTCTTCAAATTAGTGCAGGACTCCACTATGTCTTGGGTTTGTCATTATTTGAAAGACCCCCCTGTTTCTTGTCTTGTTTTACTGATAACGCCAGCAGTGAAAATGGTTTTTTTAACTCTGCAGTTGGCACAGAAAGATAAAAAGTGCTGAATAAGTTCTGAATGTTACTATTTATTGTTTGGGAGATTTGGTAAGAATTAGGAAGAAAAGGAGAGACGGCAAAGGGGGTGGGGTAGGGGGATTTTTATTTATTTATTTATTTATTTATTTATTTATTTATTTATTTATTTATTTATTTATTTATTTATTTATTTATTTATTTATTTATTTATTTATTATTTTATTTGTTTATTTATTTATTTATTTATTTATTTATTTATTTATTATTTTATTTATTTATTTATTATTTTTTACAACTATTTTTAGCATTATTATCACATCTTTGTTTTTGTTTTTTCTATATGATATTTGGGGGGGGGGTAACGATTAATATGTATAACTTTTAATTAAATTGTAATTTAATTAAGTTAATATGTTTTAAGAAGTGATCAACAAAAAATGTCCATATATAATGAACAATTTATTTATCAAGGACGTTGTCTCACCTGTCATGGGCAGTTCCTTGAGCACCCGCAGGAAGAGAGGTCTGGCGTAGGCAGGCAGCGACGCCTTGATGCCCGAGGCCAGCTTCTTGAGGCTCTCCTCCGTGGGGTCTGCCCCCACGATCGCAGCCATGCCAGCACGGCCCTCAGCCCCCGGTACCTGGTGACCAAACAGATTATTTGTCGTACATCAACGGTACCTGGTGACCAAACAGATTACACATGTCATACATCTAGTCCTGTCGGGGGGGAATCAGTCTCTAGTATTTTTGTTTCATAATTTTTTTTTGGCAATCTACAGTCTGAATCTGAAACTGTACATCAGCTTCCAAACCAACTCTTTGCACTTTTTGATATTATGAGCTATATTCCTTATCACAACACCTGAAAGATAAGACTTTATCAAAAAGTGCAATTAACAGACGGTTTTGAATTTTGAAGTTCACAGTATCTTATATTAGAAGTATTATATTATTACCTCTATAAATATATATAACATGTAAACATATCTTGAAAAATATTTTGAGGTTCCATAAAAACATCAATTTTAAGTTCGAGAAATTCCTATACTACCTAGATATGTAAATCTTTTTTTATGTTTCTTCTAGATGAAGTGCTTGACAGACACAGTTGCTATAACCCTTGTGACCTGACAATGACTCTTGTATATTGTCAAACTTTGTTAAAAAAATTACAAAGAGGTAATTCAGTACCACAACTTTTTCTCTGCACTTCAAAATTAAATAAAAAGTTAATTACCTCAACACCATATACAACGGCATCGTTGAGTTCAGCCACGTTGCTGATGACGGCTTCCACTTCCGACGTCGCAACGTTCTCTCCTTTCCACCTGAAAGTTTGACGGTTACAAAAATGTCCTGAATTATCATCGTCAGGGTCTCACCTGAACGTGTCTCCAGTCCTGTCCTTGAAGTAGAAATAGCCAAACTCATCCATCACTAAAATATCACCTACGAAACATAAAAAATCATTATTAAAACATTTTCAATTCATAATCGTATTAATTTTATTACCTGAATTAAATGCAGAATCTCCTTTACTGAATACGTCATGTAAAACTTTCTTTTCTGATGCTTTTTTATCGGCATAACCGTGGAAAGCACTGACGGCTTTCTTTTTGCTTATTTTTCCGACAAACACCCCAGGCTCGCCTGAAACAACATTTTATTAACTAACGTACAACATATTCGTATTAGGAGGAACATACCTGGCTGGCAGCGAATACAAAGTCCATCTGGTCCTCTGATTGGTTCTCCGGTGTCTTCGTCCACTCTCACCAGCCCGACGGGGTAAATTGGACCGGCGTACCGTGGCACAAAACCAACCGCACCGACCGTATTGTCCAGGTTCACTGCAGGCAAAGTTAAAATATTAAGTGGGTAAGGTAACATGACCAATGTTCAAAAAAAAATCCCACACATAAAAATTATGAAACATATCTTAAAATGTTATCCTCTACATCCCCTATCAGTAGCTACAATATCAGGTATGCAAATTCAAGCTAGTTTTTTAGTTATGAATTAGCCAACTTTAAAAATTAATGAAATATATAATGAAATTGAAACATGCATTTACTTTCTCCCTATTCCCTATATATATATATATATATATATATATATATATACATATATATATATATTAATTTATTTCAATAAAATCAAATTAAACAATTTAATTTAACGTAATTTATGTACTGACCTATATTCGAGTTGCCTTCTGTTGCCCCGTAAAATTCTCCAATGTTTTCGATTCCAAATCTCTTGACGAACGACTCCCAAATCTGCGGTCTCAGGCCGTTTCCGAACATGAGCTTGACGGAGTGCTGGCGGTCCTCGGGCCGGTCCGGGGCCGACAACAAGTATCTGCAGATCTCGCCGATGTACTGAGCCACCTGAAATAAAATTATTTACTTTGAACAAGATCGCACGAGAAAGCACGTCAGATATAAACACATAACACACCAAAAACAAAAAAATAAATACATCTATAATAATAATAAAAATTCGACATCTTGAATTTACAGCTAGCATGCATAATAAAAAATTAAACCACAGTTTTCTGACATTTTGTAAGCAAGTATTTAGTGGATAACTTTTTTGAATTATTTGGAGTAAAAGAAGAGAAAAAATCTTAATGTATTATACATAAAGGAGGCGAGAAAAAATGACATAAATAAACTTTACACGTGATTTACATGAAATGTAATTAAAGTAAGGACTAAACAAACGAATAAAAACTTCGTAAATCAGATTATACTGAACTTTTGAGATGTCAATTAAAATAATTGAAAGGGAAATACACGCATTAAAATAAATTACATTTAAAATAATACCATCATGGTATATCAGATTTTTAAGTATATAAATATTTGTAAATATTTTTTATGTTTCGCGTGCCCACTTTTCTCTCAATTTAAACTCGTAGTTTCGTGTTGATATTTCAGCACTTCGTTCGACCACTAAAATGCGGTTTTCCTCTCGTTCTATTAATTAATCAAGAACTATATATACTGGGTATATAGTCGTTGCGTTCTAATACCGTATTAATTTTCGTATCTTTTTAACACAATCATATTAAATGAAAATTGTTACGTAATTTGCTAAGATTAAAACTTAATAGTTAAATAATATAATTATTGCAATTTTTATTTATTTATTTTAATTTTTCTATTAGCGAGTTGCATGTATTTTTTTTTTTTTTTTTACTAAAATTCAAGAAAGAGAACAAAATATGTTTGGAAAAAATCAAAATTTATGTATATTTTTTTTACTTATATTTTTTAAAATTATATGATAAAAACAAAAAGTTGCATTTTTTCCCTCCTATATATATATATATATATTGCATAATTTACATGCAGTGGTATAGTGGTAAAACTATAAAGCCGGTATTACACGATACAATTTTTTTAATGGACAACATACATGAAAAATTTTTATTGCAGAAATGAATAGAGGGTACCAAATTATGCTACTCTGAATTTTTTCAGATTTTTTTGAAACCCAGAACTATTTTTAAATAATTATTGAAAGTGCGGCCACGCCCCCTGAAAGCGTCAATAGGCGTCCAGTCTCTATCCTTTTTATTAAGATTTCAGGGGTGCCAACTGAAATCACAGGACTTTCAATAATTATTTAAAAATAGTTCCGGGTCTCAAAAAAATCGGAAAAAATTCAGAGTAGCATAATTTGGTACCCTCTATTGTTTATTCATTTCTGCAATAAAATTTTTTCATGTATGTTGTCCATTCTTGTATACAATTTTTCCTTGCAAGAAAACTTAATCTCCATTTGTTTATATGGAGAGGAAATTTTCTTGCAAGGAAAAATTATCATATATCTAAAATTGTATCGTGTAATATAGGCTTAACATAATCCGCATTCAAATAAAGATTTTTTTTTTTTTTTTGCTGCCACGCAAAATCGTGACAATAAAATTGTAATTGAAGGACATTAATTATCATGTCATGCAAAACAGACGGGGAGTTTCATGTTTACGTTTTGGAATATATTATATGGTTTTGGGTAGCATGGAGATGCCCGAGGATCCAGGATTTAGGCGGAAACTCTAAAATCCTATATAATTATAACTCCCATAATATATCTTTTTTAATTAATAATTTTGGTCGGCAAATATTTTTCTTCGATAAAATTGGTTCTTCTTGTCACCATTTATATTCTAAGAAAAGCGAATAGCCAGGAGAAATTAATTTCTAGACCAACTTTAGCACGTATCTGCTATAATATGTGTCTGACACAATATTTTGCCTACAAAATCTGACGTCATATTGTTTTATGACGGTGAAAGACTCACGGTGCAGCGGTATTGAATGCAGTCTTTCCAGAAGTTCGTGACCGAGAACTTGCGCCGGAGGGCCATGGTGACGCCGCACAGCAGCACCTGTCCCACCCCGATCATGCCGCCCGCAGAATGGTACAACGGCAGGGGCGTGTAGAGCACGTCCTCGGGGCTGATGGTTAGCATGATGTTCACAGCCACCGCCATGAACATGAACCTGCAAGTACGGACCGTCAAGTGGGGCCAAGTCACAGTCAAGTGGGACCACAGAGTGATGGTACAGTCGCAGCCGCGTAAAATTAATAGGTCGAGCGTGGCGCAGTGCATTGACCGGTTCTCTCGTTAGATCACCGAAGTCAGGCTACGTAGAGCGTGGTTAGTACTTGGATGGGTTGACCGTTTCAAGTAAAAAATACACTGCTCCCTCCCTGGGGTAAATTCATCTCACTTTCCACCCAGTGCAGTGATGCACTTGTGTGTGGTTCCCCAGGCTTTGGACATCGCTTTGGTCCATTGAGAAAAAGTAGAGTTGTCCGTCCTCATGACTGAGGTTTTCCACGGTTCCCTCAGTCTCACTTCCGCAGCGAATGCTGGGACGCGTAAGCATGCAGGCCGTGGCCACTATCCGTTCCCTACCTTATCCCTACCCAGTACCCCGCCGCGAGCTGTAAGCTCTTAGGGGTGTATCCTTGTAAAAAAAAAATCATATATATATATATATATATATATATATATATATATATATATATATATATATATATATATATATATATTTTAGAGCATGTCCACATGGGGCTTGATTTAACAGCGCCACGGATAAATAAACAGCGTTATGAACAAAACTTTAATTGACTGGTAATCTCGCGTTAAAATTCTTCATACAATAAACTGAATGCTTTTCGTGTCAATTAACTTTAAGTTCAGTTAAATTTTATTTTGACATAAAAATTTTGTTAATTTGAAAAACCATTTTGAATTTTTTTTTTTTAATTTTATTTATATATTTTTTAAAAAGATATGTTAAACTTAATCGCAATGAAGATGGTAAAAAATACAAAGAAAATTTCTTACTTTAAAAATTGATAAATATATTATAACATATAATAACATTATCTTCATGCAAAAAAAAAAAATATTAAAAACGTATAGCATTTTGTATATTTAAAACACAAATACGTTATGAATTTTGCTTTAAAGAGGCTTTATGCACATGCAGTTCTCTCCACAGCCTTCCTGCCTTTGTATTGCATGCACATGGCCCTGAAAAGACTATACATAATTACAATGATAATGTACTGTACGTATAGTAAATAAAGTAATCATTGCTTTTGTTGAAATAATGTGTATAATTATTATCTACAATAATAACCGTGTATTTTAATATAACCATACGGATGAAAAATTCTACTTCTCCCCTCCCCTCTTTGCAAACCCATTTATAATTCTTTCGGAGAAAAATTAAAAAAAAAGAGCATTTTATTTTTAAAATGGTCATTGCATGCTTATAAGTATCGTTTTGATGTGTGTTACGTAAGAATTTGAATAGTAATTTACTTCAAATTACATAATACTATAATAGTCTAATAAAGTAATTAAATTTTATATTGTTTAAGTGCATGTTTACCAAACTTATTTTAAAATAAGTTTTGCATATTAAGATAATTTTCACATGAAAGTTAATTAAAATATTCAAAAATTAGCTAAATTAACGTATTTATTACATTAATTTTATTAAAATAACATTTGTCACTTCTAGTTAATTAATTTTATAATTTAATCTAATTTAGTACCGATGCATTGAACACGATCTAATGAGGTAATTACACTACACAACATTTTTACAATATTTGTTTTTCTATTGTTGCTCTCACTCCTCAAAGTCCGATTGTTATTGTATCAGATTTGTTGCACAAAAAACTGCAATGTTGACAATAACTGACGATCAAAACAAAGAACTTGTAAAAGTGGACAAGATACTTGAATGTTTTTATTTCATAAACGGAGGAGCTCGAGTTATTGACAATTATTTAAAAAAAAAATCACCTTAAAATGGAGGGAGAAAGATGTGTGACGTCATAGTCATGAAAGATCTTTTCCTATGTTAAATATTTGATTGACTATGACGTCACAGTATTTTACAGCACTAAGTTTCAGAGAAATATTAAAAAAATATTGGCAATGCTAAAACTCAAAGTTCTCTATCGAACTAAATTTATTTAACTTACTGGTTGTGCAACCTGGGTTACGTCATTATAACAATTAAAACAAGACATTATATATCATAAAATAAATTAATATCAACTACAGCACTTCCTAAAATTAAAATAAAACTATAAAGAAACACTAGATAAAATATCTTCAGGCAGCTTATTACTGAAATACGTCTTCACTGAATATTAAAATGTGCATTACAAAACGTCACATATTACCTCTGGTGCGTGATAACCGCGGCCTTGGGCAGCCCGGTGGTTCCGGACGTGTACACATACAGCAGTCGATCGGCGTGCTTCACGGTCCCGGACAGCTCGGGCACGCCCCCCGGGGAGGACTTGGCGAGGGCCTCTTGCAGATCCACCGCACCGGGCAGGTCCGAGCCCGCGCCGAGTTGGAACACCGAGAGCCCGGACAGCTCGCCGCGAACCTCCGCCACCGCTGCAACCATTTGTAATATTACATGTTTAGAATTTCCCCGTCGTGCATGTATTTGCTCCGGACTGCCTTCCTTAGCTATCTGATGCTGTCTTAAGTTCTACTTCTGACATAGACAGATCTTAAGGCGGATTCACATGGCGATTTTTACCATGCGACGCGACGCGAATAATGCGCACTTGCTGTAACATCCATTGGCGGCCATATTGGGCGATTAAAAGAAAAAGAGCATCGTAATTAACGCGATTACCTGCGAATTCGCCGCCGCATAGGATTTCACAGCTTTTAAGTTAAAATCGCGCCGCGTCGCCGTTGCCGCCCATGAAAATCCACCTTTAGACAATGTAAAAAAAAAAAATGATAAATTATGTTAGTCTTAATCAGTGAACGTACATAGACAGCTAGGTGTAATATAAAGCCATTAACAAAAATAATAATAAGAAAATGGGATGGAGAAAGATGGATTCAAAAATTTCAGGGGCCCCTGAATTCACGTTTACAATTTATCATGTTTTTGTTAATTGATGTTGACATGTATTATACTCTGCCACTGTAATGCTCATAAAAATTAGCATAATTAAATACATACTTCATAAATATGTGGCATTTTAAAGTCTTTTAAAAAAAAAATCTAAAATTGAGGATTAATATTTATTCAAGATATTAAAATTCTACGCTTGATGAAAACCATTAAAATTATACGTAGACAAAAAATATTTTCTCCATAACTTCCAAAGCTAATAGATAAGAATTCTACGAGAATTGACGGGAATGTTTTTAGGATTGACGCAGAAAGTTCCGAAAGTTTTCTCTGATATCACGAACCTTTATAGTCTGAGAGTAAGATAAAGTATATAATATATATTTTTTATTATGTATTTTATTTTTCATTTTGCCAGTTGACATTATATATAGTATGTACCTAATAAAATTGAAGACTGCGTTACAAGATTTGGGCACAAAAGTTAGTTTTAAATTTTAACCTGGTATATATTACTTCAGATTTCTCATCGCAACATTACCCCCCACGACCAAACAACCTGAACGTCAACAGAGATGCTTCAGTGGACCGAAGGCGCCGCCTGAACTTTATCTCACTTTTATTAGATCCCTGGAAGTAATAAAAAAAATTGAAACTTATACCTTTTTTTTTATAAGAGCAATGGAGTATTGACCTCAATTTTTTTTATTGCAGAAATGGATAGAGGGTGCAAAGTTATGCTATCCTGATTTTTTTCAGATTTTTTAGAGCCCGGGAAGTATTTTTAAAAAATTATTGAAAGTCCTTTTTGTGACGTCACGCGGCGTTAAGTCCTATCTTTTTCTTAAGGAGCGGCGTCTCGTGACGTCACAAAAAGAAATTTCAATAATTTTTTAAAAATACTTACCGGGCTCTAAAAAATCTGAAAAAAATCAGGGTAGCATAACTTTGCACCCTCTATCCATTTCTGCAATAAAAAAAATTGAGGTCTATACTCCATTGGAGAGACATTTATATGGAGCAACTGTGAGAGGTGCAAAGCCTAAGTACTAAGTATATAGGCTTTAACTTTATTATAAAGGCTTTGTTGAGGTGCAAGTGCATTGTTCTATACATCAATTGTGAACTGTAAAAAATAAACATAATTATATTTGGAGCAAAAACTCTCAAAATTGTTAAATTTTCATTGGCCTAAGCTAGAGATGAGGGGTCACATCTCCCAAAGTATCAAGTTTGGGAGGGTAACTGGATCTTGTATATTTTGAAGAGGGTAAGAGGCGACAGCCCTCCCCCACATGATAAAATAAATTAGTTTTATTTTTCAAAATGCTCACCCTGCGCGAGTTCTCCGGCCTCAACGACGATCGCCTTGCAGCCGATGACGGCGGTGCGCAGCGAGTGCACGAGGGGCTGTCTGCGCAGGTTCGAGTTGACGAGGGCCGCTACCACGCCGAGCTGCGAGAGGCCCAGCCACAGCGCCACGTACTCGGGACGGTTGCTGGAGACCAGCGCCACCACGTCCCCGCGGCGGTACCCCAGGTCGTGGAACAGGGACGCCACACGACGACTCCATTCCTGGACCTGAGGGAAGAACATTTAATTGAAAAATTCGTATTTTAACATCTACTATTTTTTACCGAGATTTGAATTAGACGGAAAGAGGGACTGCAGATTTTTCGTCTAAAAATCTGTGGTTATTTAATTCGAAACACATAACCACTCAAATGTTAATTAATATTTAAGCTTTCAAGATAAACTATTTTCCAAAAGTGCTTTCATTGGCACCAACGGGTTAAAAACAAAAAACTAGTTAAAATAATATTACATAAAAATATACTTTTATAAAAAATGATTTATTGATGTTACTGTCAATTAAATTAGCTGTCTTACAAAATGCTTTTTTTTTAACACTTATTTAACTTATTTTTCTTCTTCGTTTTCATGCTGTTTTTGTTGTATTCTTAATGCTACTTCCCTTCACAATTATTGAAGTACCAACAAACAATTATTAAATTACATTTAGTTAAAACCCGATGACGTCATACCTGCCTGAAGGTCCACTGCTGGCCCTCAAAGTGGAAGGCCACCTTGTCGGGGTGCTTGTCCACGAGCTGCTCGAAGACGTCCTGGACCGTCATCTTGCCCCAGCTGTGCAGCCTCAGGTTGAGCTTGATGAACCGTGACAGGATCCTGCACAGACGCAGCGTGTCAAAACTTTCCTGGTTCTGACATGAGGTCGTGGGGTTATTTGTATTTTGACGGAACTTTCTCGGAGTCAGGGCAAGAGGTCTGAAAACTACCTCCTTGCATCTACACACCTGAATGGCTTCAAAATCTCTAATTTATCTCAACATTTTGCTGCTATATGTCATGGAGGAATCACAAGTTATAATCACTCCTCTAGTTATTTATAATAATGGATCCATAAATCTATGATCCCTTTTGTCTACACCCCTGCATACAACATGTCTTCAGAAAACGTGTCAAGGGATGCATCAATTAAATAAATCATCAATGTATTCATATTGCAAGGAGAGAGAATTTTGAACATTACTTTTGAAATGATTCATCGAAATAATTTAAGTTAACTCCGCAGGAGCATAATTCTTATTTTTATAAAAAGTTTGCCAGCATCGAGTCGATACAAAAGGAAATAAATTTACATTTTTTTTAACGCTTCTATACGTAACCTTCATAATATATATATAAGATCAGAGACCGAGATGAATTGGCACTTTTATTTAACAAATGAATTCAATGAGTGCAAAAAATTTATGCCCGCAGCCAAAAACTCTATTTTCGCATAATCATCAGGCGCACAGTTTTTACAATTTAATAATTAATAATGCCCCCTATACGGCATGATTAACTTAATACACCACGGAAGACGTTAGCTGAGGTATTTTATTTTCATTCACAGTCGAGAAAAAATGTACATGAATTGCTTCTTGAATAAAAACTATTATTACATTACTTATATACGTCATGAGGTTTTTTATTGTTGAATTTAAAAGCTTATTGCTATTTTTCCCAACATCATATTTTATATTGTTGCCTTGGCATTGACTCTTTTTTTGTAGGTCAGATGATTGTCGTTTTTAACACGGCCTGTCTTACATAATAAGGGAGCGGCTGGAAGAATAAATATATCTAACTAGGGTCATCTATTACATACGTCACATCCTATCTCAGCTCCACTGGCCACTGACGCCAGTAGAGTCCTCTCTACACACCTACATCCAGTGTTACATGGATCTGTCCTATATACTTAATGAATGTGTCAAGTTGCATTTAAATATTTCACTGTCGTTTAATTGTAACAGATCTAGAACATGTTATACCTCTGCATATTATAGTGAGGAAGTTGTTTAAATGGGTGTTTTCACAAAGCAGGGATTGGCATATTGATTTTAGTACCAAATTTAGAATTTATTGATTTTGATATATTAATGATTAATTAAAAATGATGTTAAAATTTCTAGGCAAAAATGTTATATAATATAACAAATCTTTATGATAATATACGTCCGATATTCTTCAATATAATGTTTCAATTCAGCCAACAGAGCTAAAAAAAAAAATAAAATAAAATACATGATAAAATTTTGATGTTTTCGAAATAATACATCGTCAAAGTGAATTAAAAAGAACAACAGTACAGTTTGAAGCTACGGATCCAAAATAATTAAAGTTTAAATAAAACAACCATTTCTTAATCATCTTAATTATCATTATTCAAATCTGTTTTGAAACATCAAACACTTTAATGATAAAAAACAAATCTTGAGAATTGAGAAGGTCAAAATAACTTCGTTATCATCGAAAGGATTTTAATCTGAATTGATTAAATGTTACTGCGACTTGCAGCGGAGTCACTTGAAACTGAACTATCTGATAATCACATTATGAAGAAAAATATAAAAAGGTGGCTAAATTTCTAGAGAAAATGAAAAAAAAAAAATAAATATTGCTGATAACTTTTAGTTCCTCGATAGCATAAATAAACCATTTGTTTAAATATTTAAAAGGAGCTGAAAACATCTATCATCATGTGAACTATAATTTTCTTTTTCTTCATCTTAATAATATTAACTTTAATATTAGTTCAAGAATTCAAATTACTATCAAACGATTGATAGCTATTATAACAAAAATAACACAACTGTGAATTACTTTAAAATTTAATAAAAAATATTATTGGAAAATTAATTAAATCATGTAATAACTATACAATAATACGTATTATTAACCAGTCAAAAGAATTTTATCCCCTATATACATTATAAATAATAAAGCATTGAAATAATAATAATTAAGGCAATAAGACACATTGCGGTCATCTTATATATACGGTCGTTCTGCGTGTGCTTGCATTGCAGTAATAATGAACGTATATATAATAATTTGCATTCACCTAATAAGAACATTATTCTTTTATCAGAATTGCCAATGTCTTATTTTTTTCCAAGATAATAATAAAAAAAAAGCCACATTTCACTTGCGCTATGTAATGATGATAATGCAATGATATTTTTTTACTTGCATGGTATTTAATTCAGCTTACTCACGCTGTTTATGCAGCAATTACATGACGTCACACAACTTTGCACTTCGTACCTTGCACTTTCGCACTCGCAAACTCTCCTCTAACTCCACGAGAGCGCAAGGCTCATATTCGTATGCTACATCATTGTAATCTGGCACAAGATTCCCGTGAGACAGTAAATTGTAATGTGTTGATATGAACAGTAACCCGTGGGAGATTGATGCACGCTGGTTCTCACGCGAAAATTGTTGCACATTTAATTTTTAGTGGGAATCATTTGAATTATTTGTTTTTATTGAGTAAATCCGTATCAATTTTTTAGTAATTTGTTTTAAAATTAAAAATTTTATTTGAAGCTTTATTTCATCAAATAATATAAAAATTAATCATTATGAATTTAATTTTGTGTGAAAACATTGTCTGAAATTAGTAAGAAAATTTCCTAATATTACTCCTATTAGTCATAAATCTTAGCTCATAACTGTAAAAATATAATATGGCTAATCATTTAGTTATTTAGAAAGTGAAATTAATAATATTAAACTGAGAAATATAGGATTACTTTATTTTTGGTCTCTCCTATTCGTTCACTAGCATAAATATATTTAAACTTATATCAAGTATAAATTTATAATATATAACTGACAGTATAAATTAATTTAATATCAAAATGAAACAGATTCAAATTGATATAACTTACGTGCAGTAGCAGCAAATTTGTCATGGAAGATGTTTTGCAATAAGACGGTTGGAGGTTGGAGGAGGGTCGACCCTATTTGTATTTTTTTTTACCTCAAGTCTCAAATGGGGCGAGGGGGAGTTCTAGCCCTGAAAACCACCCCCTTGATTACGCCCACGTGTGCGTATAAATGATGATCTATTTCCAATATATTTCTCTAGTAAAACACACTTCTAATATGTATTTGTGTAATTCTGTTTTATATTGTAGTAGAGATATAAAATGCACCATAAATTTCATGGTGTACTAGAAAAACTAATACCTAAGATATTCTTTTACAAGCGATTGGCTTAACCGAAAATTAGATAATTTATTTTCAATTTAATTTTTATTATTTTCCCTTAACAGTTTTCAAATTCATAATTAAATTTTAATTTTAAATTATATTTTTAAAAAAATGTGAGACAATTTTTTATTGTTCCTCTACAATTTTCTACAAATGCACTAAATTAATACACAACATGCATGATTTAATTATACATTACGTTATAAATATCAATATGGGGATAAAAAAATGTAATGTAAACATATATGCTATATTTCATTATGTACAGTTATTAATTCATATGGCTGATGTAAGTGAAGTTATTACATCATTGTATCTTATTTAGAATCCTGATGTGCTCGTACACATGCAGTTTTCATTCAAGGTTCTTTCTACCACACAAACAGCTAACAGGTCATATAAAGGTTGCTTGGCGAGAAATCGAGATAATGATTTAAAAAAAAAAAAAGTAATTCTTCGAGAGTCGAGAGTGCGGCAAATTTTCCAGAGTCAACTCTGCAACGCGCGGTTATCAATGTTTACCCAGCAAACAGTTTTTTTTTTAAAGGCCTTATCATGGCAGCTACTCATCGTATGTTTTTTAATCTTATCAGCTCCGAGCTCAAAGATCTCTCCATTAAAAAAATATATGGGTGCAGCCGGTCATGAGATTTTTCATGATTTTATTAATTAATTTATTTTTTAAAAATTATTGACTTAGGTTTTTAATTTTTTTATGTTGATAATTTTCTCTCTTTTTAAATTTGTAGCGTACGTAGTATTTCTTATCGTACAAGGAGCAATGTACTTTTCAGAATTTAAACACGAGAGAGATTACATGCAGCTATTTGCAGTTACTTATTATACTTTTACTATAGCATGCATTCGTTTTGACATAACAATTGATAAAACATTTTTGTATAAATATCAAAATGACCATTCTATTTTTTCTTTAAATAATCCAGAAGAAATAAACAAATAGAAATGCAAAAAAATCATGTTCAGTACGCACTAACAGAGACATATATTGCAATGTAAGCTCTCTGGAGTCTCTGGTCTATCATGCTGATGCTTTGTAATATTGTAACTATAAGTACTATAACAGATATAATATAATATATCTTATATATCTTATAGATAATTTAAGCTTTTAATTGTTTTAAAATAATTATAAACATACATTTTAGAATTTAAATTTTTTTGTGTATGATTTTATAACCCTTGGAGCAATTTTCCCTTGTGTTAATAAATAATCAAATATTTTATGATACTTTTTATTAATTTGATTTTTGTAATTTGTTTTAAAATTAAAGTTGAAAATTAATTTAATATAAATTAATGCTTAATTTTTACGCTGTATAGTTTTCCTGATGAACGTTAATTACAGCAAGTTAATTATTTAGCTGCTACACTAATGTAGCCGACTGTTTCTTAATGATTGACATGATGCATAGAATATATGAACATATATATACACAGAATATAAATATGAACAAAACGAACGCGAGTTAAAAAAATTCGGATCATAATTTTAATGCTCGAGGACTCTAGGTATAATTAATTCACGTAAAGGGGTTGGAAGAGCAGCTATATATACAAATTATAAATTGAAATTGTGCAATTTAATTTGAGATTAAGACTTGAATCTATAATATTGAAGTCAAATATTTAGAGGGACGAGACGCCCCTAATAATATACAGAGTAAATTTTGACGTTCAAGCATTAATAACATCAAGACAGTACAGTGACTCAGTTAAAAAATCTGAATTCTGAGGGAAGGTGAACAAACTAATTTCCTTCACCTCGAACATCCCGCCCCCTTCCATGGGTTTAAGAAGGTCGATCATTCATTTGGGCAACCATTAAAATGACCCTTATAACACGAACTCCTGACAATATTCTCAGGTTTTATTAAATTTCCTATCGCTATTTTTTTTTTAATTATTAAGGTATAACCTGAGAATTTGTCTGTCAAGGTCAAGAGGCGTGGCTACACTTACAAATCTGACAACACTGTTGCAATAGTAATGCGAATAAAAGATTAGGAGGGGGTGGTAACTACAGTCCTTGAGAGCGTTGCCAAGTTTCTTAGGACATATCAGAAACGATCATCGCCACGGTTCGAAATATATGAAAACAATTCAGAAAAATAGTCCAAAAAATTAGCTTTTAATCCATGTAAAATTCTAAAAAAAATTCTCGAGCCGTTTTTGTGCAATGTTGATTGAAAAATTTAACATTGAAAGGATACAAAATAGAAATACACATTTGAATAAATTAATTATAATTAAACCAACGGTTAAAAAAATCTAAAAAAAAAAATCAGTAGTATTTGGACAATTGTTGTAAAAAAGTCTACCAAATTAATTTCAAGAACATCTGTCGATACGACTTTTTTCGTCCGAATATCTCAGGTTAAGCCTTAAATAATTATATAAAATGGCTAGAGGGTAGATTTAACCCCGTGTATTCTGTGACCAAGTGTCCCAAACTGTCATTTCAAGAAAAGATACTCACTTGTAGTCCCTGGGGAGGGTCCGGTAAAGGATGTACAGCCAGTGGTAGCGACGTCCCGTGGCCAGGAACACGCCGATGCCCGCCATGAGGGCGTAGAACGAGTAGGCGGGTCCTCGGAGGCCCACGAGGGCCACCACCGCGGGCGGCACGATGGCTTTCAGCAGCCACTTCCACATCGCGACTGTCTGAGGACGTTACGTTATAGCCGCGGCCAGCCGAGCAGGCCGGTAGGGGAGGTAATGAGGGGCCCCCTTCCTGTAGATATTATATATCCGTCGTGAAGCTTGATTAGGTCTGTGGTGCTTTCTTATGTAATCAAAAATTAACTGCATTAATGTACAAAAGGTGTGAATTTATATCAGGGGGACCTGGAAGGGGGGGGGGATAAAGCTTCCCGAAATTTGAATTTAAGTAGTGACACTGCTAATTTAATAACGTTCCTCAGATGAAGGAACTGCAGCCATAATTAATATTGTATTTTAATGGATAATAGATTTAAAATATTTCTTAGAAATTTCATGCTATATTGTTATGAAAAAAGAGGAAGAATAAACAACAATATACTATAAAGTAATTAATAAAAGTAAGTGTATGATCTATTTTATTAAATAAAATAAGTTAATTAATCTTATGGTTTATTTAAATTATTTTAAATAAACGCAGTAAATAATCTCCAGTTAAAAGTTTAAGGAATTATTCCCATTTATTGTAATATTTGTAATGAAATAATATATACCCTATATAGAGCTGTTTTAGAATAAAAGAAGCTGCAAAAATCACCTTGATTGTGGAATACGCGAGCAATAATATAATATACAATAATAAAATTATTAAAAACTGATAATACTAGATCGATCTGCTCAAATTTTGATCACGAATTTAACATGGAATAATGAAGGTCTGTTTATAATATTAACAATTAATATGCACAAACAATCGATCCATAAATCAAGATTCAGATGAATCATTTGTATACGAATAAAAAAAAAAAAATCTGATTTAATTGAAATGTATATATTTTTTTATTTTATATACAATGTATATTTCCAGCTTTTGCTCAAACTGCAACGTGTACATATTATAATTTCACCAGTCATCCACAACTATTAAAGATTGTGTAAGTATAATAGTATTCGAAGACGTTGAAACAAAAGATTAATTGTGGCCAACGTAGCTATATTATAGGCCAGACTAAAAAAAAAATAAAAATGTTTGAAAATTTTAAAAAATGCATTAAATTTGTTATCTGAAATCCTCAGAGATAGATCCCAATTTTTATATTACCCCAGCTTTTGTAAATTCTAACTGGCAAAATTGTCAATATTAAAGACAGACATATTATAACCAGGTTTGCAATGCACGGTTTCCATCACCGTGTAATTTGTACAAAAAGCTAGTATACCATGAAAGCGATGACAATTGTGTCTGTAAATTTTGTGGTCAACAATGTGAAACATATCATGCCCTCTGTTTTTTCCAAAACGAAATTATTCTTTAGCATATTTAGCTAATAATGTATGATTTATACGGGTTAATTTATTATTATTATTATTTCCAAGCAATAATTATAATTGAGTTCTTTAATATTTTTTATGTTCCTAGCTCAATATTTTTAATGTTCTATTATTTATATGTGTATATTTTTATTTATTATTTTGTGCTGTATAATATAAGATTTTTACGTTTATGTAATATATAATATGTATACACTGTAAGAGTGTTCAATAAAAAATTAAATTAAATTTGTTATAATTTTGTTTTGTTGGAAATCAACCATGATATTGTCGCGATCAAAAATAAATATGGTGCAGCCACCATTGTTAAAATTGTGAGACTGAGGAAACTGTGGACAACCTGCTCATCATGCAACCATTTTTCATGCAGGAATTAAGAGCACACACCGCAACTTTTTATCAATGGAACACTACATGGACCAAAGTCTATGGGTAAATGGATCAATGGAAACACGATAGAGAAAAAAAATTTTGACTTGAAAATTTCAAGTACAGAGACTATAACAGCTCAGAGACTAGCTCCCGATACCTTTAATTGTAAATCAGTCTTTGTTGCCAATATATTAATATCAGAAAGAAGTTTTGAAATACTTTTCGCTCTTCAAAAAGTGAGCATCGAAATAAAATAAAAGCGCGCCAACAGTTACGTAATTCTCAGCTGTGTGTAATAAACAAACTTGTTGCATTTCTTTGGTGCAAACACAGACAATTATTTGTCAGATTTGTCTGTGGTGCAAAAAATAAGTTATTTTATGTATGTACTCATGCATTCTAACCATAATAAGTTAATTAAACAGTTTTCGTGATGAAGGTGAGCTAAAAGTATAGCTGTACAGTATTATATGTATTATTTTTTTCATCGAACAAGAAACTTCTGTGCACATATGATGGTAATGGCACCAGTTGTCGGCCGGACCTAGTTCTCGGCCACTCGCGATGTTTTCGTTGAATATCTCGCGTCGTAATAAAAATAAAGACAAAATTCCAAAAGCGCTTGCAAGCGCCATCTCTTGACAATTAAAAACACTCGAATGATTTTTTTTTTAAATTGGCCAATCAGAGCAATGTTTTCTAGAATTGTTGGATTCTTGGTTGGCGCCAATTTATGTTAATTTGGCGCGTTTTGCGTCCTTTATTTTCTTAAGGAAAAAGTCATCTTTTCAAAAGAAAAAAGGCTTCGTGGACCAGTTGCTACTCACAAAAGGTAAAACAAGTGTTTTTTTATTATTGTAGCATTAAAATTCTGGGTTAATGCTCATATTATTCGAGTTATGAAAGAAAATACTTTGTGGCCAGGAATTGACTCAAGAAAATAGTGTTTTCTAAAAGTCGGCCACCTTCTTTGTAAAGAAAATGCTGGAGAAATTTTTTTTAAAAAGCTTCTATTCCATTAATATGATACTATTAAAGAACACCATATTACTGTTTTAGTCTAATAATACTTTGTTATTTTGTAGGCCGGGTAAAATGACACAGCCATCGGGAAGACAAAAGACATTGAGACAGTATTCTGTTGAAGCAATGGAATCTGCTTTCAAAGCAGTCACTGAAGAAGGGTTTTCCATAAGAGAAGCAGCTCAGCTATATGGGGTACCCAAATCCACTTTGACTGATAAAATTAATGGAAAGACTACAATCAACTGTAGGTTTGGCCCGACACCAATCCTTCCGGCAGCGATTGAAGACCAGTTGTCCAGTTGGCTCGTCGATATGGCTAGAAAGGGCTTTCCTCTCACCAATATTGACCTTCACCCTATTGTCAGGCGTATAATGGAAGCAGAGGGTATAGAAGCCCAGTTTAATCCGGAGTTTCCAGGACGTTCCTGGACCGCTGGTTTTTTCGGACGTCATGACTTCCTCTCTCGCACAAAAGGAGAACATCATTCCCAGGGCCGAGCAGCTGTTACTGAAATCTCTCTGTTTGGTTGGTTTATCAAATTGCATTCTTTCCTCCGAGAACATGGCTTACTTTGGCTTCTCATGTATCCGGAACTGTGGTTTAACTGTGATGAAACTGCTTTCTTCCTTAATGCTCTAATGGGCAAATATATTGGACGTAGGTGTGAAACAGTTCAGGTGAAGACAATTGGTTCGGAGAAAGACAACTATACTGTACTCCTGAATATTTCAGCTGCAGGAAAAATTGCTCCCACGATGATAGTTTACGCCTTGAAAAGAGTTGCTGCTGGTGTGACGAAGGCAATTGAAAACCTCAATGTTGATGATAATGGAGAAGAAGAAATAAAATTCTGTCTTGGAGTGAGTGAGAAAGGATGGATGACAGGCAAGACCTTTTTGCAGTATTGTCAGATCTTTCACAAATATTTAGTTAAAAATAAACTCCTGGATGCCAAGAAGTCGCATAAAAGAGTACTGCTCTTTGTGGATGGACATGCGAGCCACTTAGATGTAGAGGTTTCAAAGTTTTGCGAGGACGTCGGCATCATACTGTACTGTTTGTATCCGAATGCAACCCATGTTCTGCAGCCGTGTGATGTAGGACTGATGGCTCCTCTGAAAGTTTCATGGGCCAAGATAGTGCAGAAATTCAAGCAACAGAACAAAGGAGCTAGGATCTCCAAGGAAGTATTCCCAGCCTTAGTTCACGAGAGCATGAGTGTACTCACCGAGGAAGCACTAAGTAAGTCCTTCTATAGCACAGGCCTCTTTCCACTAAACCATTTGAATGTCCAGTACAAAAAGCTTCTATCTTACAAACACAAGACATCAGTTGTGAATGCAGCTCCTGAGGATAAGAATCGAGAAGCTTTTTTAGCTTTCCAGAGAAAGGTTGACAAAACTCTCCTCAGACAGTTTGTTAAAAGCTATATGGCTAACTCTGACTGGAAAGGGGATGAGAAAGCTGAGCTCCTGTATGATGTTTGGAGAGCTTGGAAGACTAGCCTCTCAGCTCCTCAGGAGGAACAAACTGATCCACCAGTAGTAAATGTAGATCAAATGGAACAAGTAGAGGAGGTGCTGGACCAAGACATAGAAGCCGAGGTAGGCAGAGTCGAGGCAGAGGGATCCCGCGTGGAGGCAGAGAGAGCCAGCGTGGAAGAGGAAGAGGTAGCCAGCGTCCTCGACAGAGCCTTCCCAAACGAGTCAAGTCCTTTATCCTTGCCGGCAGCTCACACCCCGCAGCTCAAAGACGTTCGTGATCCACACTTGCCGGAAGACCAGACCCCGCAACACGTCATCGAAACCCCCACTTCAAATAAAACTCCAACACCACTTGCTACGTCTTCTTCTTCCGACTCGTCAACGAAGAAAGAAACACTTAACGACATTTTTGTTCTGCCAGAACCAAAAACTCGCTCAAATAATACTCGACGCAAACGTTTGGTATATCACTTGAGCTCTCAGGAACACAGAGACTCAAAGGAAAAGAAAAAGAAGAAAAATGACTGGCGCTGCATTTACTGCTCCAAGCTCTTCAGTAAAGACAAAGAAGAAACTAAATGGGTTACATGTGACAAATGCAGTGGAGAAATGCATGTAAACTGCGTACCTGCTCACCACAGCGAGAAGACGAGACTGGTTGAGCTCTTGTCACAGGAGGAGTTTGAATTTATATGCTCCAATTGCAGCAATGAAGCGGAGATCGTTCCCCTCTTCATGTTTGATTAGCACTCCATGACCTCGTATTACCCTATACTTTTATATTTCATAGCTCTCAATCAGATATCTATTTCATTTGTATATATATATGTATTTCATCTATATACATAAAACTTAAATACAATGTACTTGTATAATTTTTTTTCTGCATAAATTAAAATTTATCAATTTACTATTTTACATAAACTATAAGTTAAATTACATGCACTATTTCTCTCTTTTTTTAGTAATTAAAAAAGTATTCTAAATCTTCTAATATGTATTTAATTCTAAGACAATTAAGGGGTTTTATTATAGGCATAGTGCTTAAAACAATATCATTATAATTCAAATACATAATTATATGATTTAAATATCAATATTATGATTAATGTTTATTTGACAGCCCCATGCATTTTTTTTTTTTTTTATATTTACAAAATAAAATTTATAAAACTTGAAATTATTTTATAACCTTCTTTTGTATGAAATGTTATATGAATACAGCCAATAAATTTAGTTTCAGATTAATTGAAAGTTATATAATATGTTACAAATTGTTTCCTTTATTATTTCTCCAATGGCCCGAAATTTTAATGATTTGAAATAAATATGCATATGCATAGAAGCATATTAATGAGTGGAAATTGAATAATAACATTTAGAATAAAAGAAGTATATAGCAATATTTTTATTTATTTATTAGACCACCTTTTATGGCGAGGGTAAGCCAAAAATGCCAATTCTTACTTATTGCATTACTAAAAACTGCAATTAATTAAAAAAATATGAATGACCTAATTTCATGAAGGTACTTGGCCGAGAACTCAACTTGAATGGCCGAGCATACAAAGCTGTGGCCAGGAACCCGAAAAATAGTGGCCGACTATTAGAAATTTTGGCCGAGAATAGCAACTTCGTGTTTTCCTATTTTTTTTTTTTTTTTTTGCATTTTCATAAGGCTCAAATCATTATTTTATAGTGATGATATTGTTCCTTATGGTTTGAAGAATTTATTAAAAATATTTTTAACTGCGCATTGAGCCGTGGTTATTATCAGCTGACATTTAAATCGCGAATTTTGCTTAAGCGGCCGACAACTGGTGCCATTACCATATATATGCGCATCTTTTTGGTTTTTGCATGTTTTATGCTAATTACTAATGCAAAATTATAATAAACAGTACTGTATTATTTTATGAAATATGGACAACAAGGCAACTTCTCATTAGATATTGCTCATGTATTTTTAAATGCGGCTGCCTATAGGTCTATATTTTTATTTTCAGGACTGGCAGCGTCGGATGGATGGATTTAGTGGCGAGAATATTAAGTCAAAGCAATTTTTGCCACTAACTAGGCAAACAGAAGAATGTTCTCAGCATATGCCATTAATTTCCTGGAGCTCGTCCGACGAGGAAGAATCTGTTTTGTCAAGCAGCAAGAAAATGGTGGTGATGAAACTCAACTTTGACGACTGCGTCTCTAGCTCTGGAGGTCAAATTAAACCAAGGATTAGCAGAATCGTGAACAAGACTCAGCAAGAAACGTCTATTTCACATTATAAAGAACCAAAGCTAGAGAATGACCCACCTGAAGTAAAGTCTCAGGTGATTGACCCCTGTTCTCGCTCGCCAGTTTTTCAACATAGAAATTTTAGCTCTCGGAAGAAACTTCTTGGTGCAGATTCACCCACAGCTGATTTTCTTGGTTCAAACGACATCGTTCTCTTGCCCGAGTCCCCAATCAATAATATCAAGATTCCCATTCCCAAATCTCCAGTTCTCTCCGTAACAAGGAAAAAAAGAAGAAGAACTAGACCGTTACCAACATTAAATTCAGCCTCACAAATAACTAGCACCATAACTGATAACAAACCTAGCTCTCCAATTTTAAGTAGAAGAAAAATTAATTTAAGAAAAGCTTCAACTTCTCCTATATTTGGTAAAACTAGGAGCCAACAATTGAAGAAAAAGAGAAAGTTATTGGAGTCTCTGGATGCTGACGTTGAGCCGAAGTTCGAAGCCCCTCGCCCCGTCGTCAAGTTGGACCATGGAAGCAGTCAGGAGCACAACATCGAGGACTTCAGCCAGGACTCCAGGGAGGCTGTCATCGAAGTACCAACATCACAGGAGAAGAGAAAGTCGACACAGAGCTCAGACAGCTTGCAGGTACTCACAGAATCACAGTGAAGAATTTCCCACGGTTGCTTTATTTTATAATAATTTTCCCCCACATTCTCATATTTCTTTAGAGGCTTCAAGTCAGCTGATTTGGCGGTGTTCCCACAACAAAAAATAGTAAAACAATTATTATTAAACTTGAAATTTTTAACATTTTGAATTTCTTAATTAACTAATTCTGTCCTAACGCCAATTAAAATTTGTATCAATCAATCAATCACCATCTTATGCAAACTTATGGAAAAAAAAAAAAAACAAAAAAAAACTCAAACTTGCAATTTTGTCATTGAAGAATTTTGTTTATTTTTTAGAGGTAAATAATCTCTTGATTCATTATCAGAAGAGTCCTAAATGGGAATAGGAGATAGCTTCAAATAGCTGTAATAGAGTATTGTCCTCAATTTTTTTATTGCAGAAATGGATAGAGGGTGCAAAGTTATGCTACCCTGATTTTTTTCAGATTTTTTAGAGCCCGGGAACTATTTTTAAAAAATTACTGAAAGTCCTTTTTGTGACGTCACGAGACGCCGCTCCTTAAGAAAAAGTTAGGACTTGCCGCCGCGTGACGTCACAAAAAGGACTTTCAATAATTTTTTAAAAATAGTTCCAGGTCTCAAAAAAATCTGAAAAAAATCAGGATAGCATAACTTTGCACCCTCTATCCATTTCTGCAATAAAAAAAATTGAGGACAATACTCCACTACATGTATATTATTTATTGAGAAAAGATTCAAATTTTCTAACATGATAGCTCAGGGAGGAAAAGCCTGTATTGTTGCAGCCCATTGTCAGCATGACACCATCGTCTGTGGAGGACCAGGCCATTGTGGAGGCCCTCAGCTCTCAGTCGACCGAGCTCGGACCAACCATCGACCTTGACTCCGCCTCCAAGGGCAAGGGCAGACACGTCAAGTATGTTGTAAAAAATTAAATCAAGTGGGCTGTTTTAGTGAGAAAAGTACAAGTCAAGCTCATTTTTATTTTTTTACAAATTTTTCGTAACCATAGTAGGTATGTACTTACAGTCTACTGTCCAAGGCAAAAGGAATAAATAATAAGTAAAAAAAGTATCACCAAAATATGTGACATGTTTTTATTAGGAATACAAATTTTCAGGTCTCTAATATTTTTTTAAATTATTAATCAAAAATCAAAATTGACACACAAATATTGGAACAGTCTGTATAATATATTTCACATACACTCTACTCTCTGTCATTTCTCCAGGAACGGCTTGGCCCAGCGTCTGCAGCGTCTGGTGTCTCGTCAGCGCTCGGCCCAGCGCATGTGGAGGTACGAACGGCAGCTCAATTCCTCGCCAGACGGGGGTCTAGTGCTTCGTGTGGAAACGGTTGTCTACCAGTGCTCCCGCTGGCTGGCCACGTGCCGGGAGAGCTCCGGCCAGCGTCTGCTGCTGCTGTTGGAGTCCCAGCTGATGCAGGTCAAGCCGGGAGCAACCGTCACCATCTTCCCCCCGTGGTGAGAGCTAGTGTGTTGAGAGCTCCAATGTAAAAGCCAAAATTAGATGTGCAAGATTAGACTTGTCTTTTGTTAGCTCTTAATTTTTTAGTTTGACTGGAAAATTTCCTTAAAAAATATATATAATAATTTGACGGTACTGTATCATGTGTTACATTGATGCTTTCGCCTGTTTGATAAAATGCAAATATTTAACTTTAACTTGAGTGTTTTAGGATGAAAGTCACATTTATAATTATATAAAATACTGTACTACTGTGCTCAGATATATTCCAGTTACATATATTAATGTTAGTATTCTATGTAATTGCAAAACATTTTACAATAAATTTTATTCAGATATGTTTTCCATAAATTAATTAAAATACACAATGATGCATCAGCTATATAGATTTCTCTGAAATTGTTTGAATGCTTCTCATTTCCAGGCAGTCGTTTGACCCCCCTGGCTTCTCGCTGCCGGTCATCCTGTCTGTGAACCTGATGGAGGTCAGCACTTCCACGGACTTGACCCCACCAGAACTCAGGACTCAAACCAAGGACTTCTCTTGTCCCTGCAGAGAAGGTACAGTCCTACATAGAATGTTAACTGTCCAATATATTATCAATAATGAAACAATATTAATTCTCACTTTATGTATGTAAAATGAAAATATGATTGATTGGTTGGTATTTTGGGGCAATTGACACATTTTGGTCATGTATGTCCCCTAAAAAAATAAAAATATAATATGTTGTACTGTATATTTTATTTTCTGTCTACAATATCTTGATATCAGATTTTTTCTCAGTATCATAATCATAATAGATCTCACCAAGAATTTATTTATCCTTTGATAAGACTCTCAGGAGATATTAAACTTATTTTTAAATTTTGCTGAAGTAAATTTTGAAGTAATTTCAGTTTTGTGCAAATAAATTTAATGTGGGACTTAATGTACATAAGAGATAACTCACCTCTTTCGTTTTCTTAAAGGTATACAGGCCTCAAATTACAAATTAGACAGTCACCAAGTGGGTTTAGAGTATATAATCAACATTTGCATCATTTTTTTCCACGCGTGATGCATCCGTGCGAAGTCGCAGTTCAAAGTAAGAAATTTAGTCCTTGATGACGTTACGAAGTCCTTGATGACGTCGCAACTCAATGCTAATCGGTGCTAGCTGTGAGTTGTGACGTCAGCAAGGACTTTCTTTACAGCGCGACTTGGCACAGACGCACCGCGCGCAGGTAAAAATAATACGAATGTTGATTATAAACTTGAGCAACACTTAATGTCTGTCTATTTTGTAATTTGAGGCCTGTATACCTTTAATGATCATTGTCACTATGGTAATTATTTTTTGATGGTAAAAAGATATAACATTTAGATCAGAACATAGAGAACAAAATGACTGTTCACTTTCTGAAGTAAAAAACATAATTAATCCATCCAGTTTTGATTTTTTTTTTAAATATTCTTTATTATAGCTTGCGCTAATAATTAATACAATATTATAAAACAGATTACATATTTTATAAATTGACATAACTTTAAAATAACCTTGACATATTAATATATTGTTGACATTAATAATAACATAATTTATAATTAATTTGTTATTATTGATTTTCCATTAATCAATAATAAAATACACACATTATGTATATTCATATTAGATGGTTTCATATTACATATGCCTACAGTAAAATTAACTAAATACAAATTACAAATAGACCATCAAATAAATCGACTATATTATATTCGCTATTACATACAGTATAATTAATATATATAGATTTTTTTTTATTAATTATAATTTACCTGCTATAAGGAAACTTGTCTTTTACAAACTGTATACAATATCTTTTAAATTGTTTTTTATTTTTACAATTTTTAATACCATCAGGTAATTTATTAAAAAGAGACTTAGCACAATTATAAATGGATTTTTCAGAACTTTGTTTCTTTACAGAATTTCTAAAATACAGTAAACTTTCGATTTTGTCAAGTTCAATTTTATGAATTATTCAATTTTGTGAAGTGAAATGTTGGTCCTAGCCAACTATATAGATAGCACTTTCAATGTTAATACTTTCGATTTTGTGAATTCATGTTTTTTTGGGTCCCTTGAGACTTCATAAAATCGAAAGTTTACTGTAGTTATTACAGCCTCTTGTGTTGTAGGAATACAATTCACTAATTTTTACTAAATCTTTTTTGAAATGTTCTGGAAATTTATCATTAACTATATCATAAAAAAAATAACAATATCTTCAAGCCAAATCTCTGTTTAACACTTAGCCATTGTAATGTATCCAGCATTATAGTAGTACTGGTTCTTTTTTTACAACAAAGAATAATTCTCATAGCTCTGTTTTGTAGTCTCTGCAATTAATTTAAATTTCTTTTGCTGGCATTAAAAAATAAAGAAGCACAATATTCAAAATGTGGAGCAATTATAGTCTTATACACTAGTATTTTGCACCATTGGCTTAAAAAACCAGAAATTCTGCATAAGTAACCAATTTTTTTTCCAATCTTTTTCGACATAGATATTAATTTCTTAGTTGAAAATTATGCTTATTTGACTTGCTTTGACTAATGGCGGCCAGATTTCCAATGATATTCTCACTATCTATTTATATCCTGTATTTCTAAAGAACTAGATTGATTATAGCTTAATTTTTTTGGCTGAATACAGTATTTATATGTTATAATGTAAAGAAGGTTTACTATAATTTCCAGAGTGATTCACCATCTTCTAAGATCAGTGACAATAATCCTTAAATTTTTTCGAAATTTCCATGTTATTTCCTTCAATTTGATATTAAATTTAAGGAAAATAAACCATTTCGATTGTGATATATATTTTAAAAGAAAGGATAGGAATAACCAGCAAGGCCTTACCGATCGAGAAGTCACAGAAGGAGAAAATCTTGCGGTCACAGGTTCACTCGAAAAATAGTTAAATATCTACATGACCGCAAGATTTTCTCCTTCTGTAACTTCTCGATCGGTAAGCCCTTGCTGGTTATTCCTATCCTTTCCTTTAAAATATATTCCTTCAATTTGAGACAGTTGAATGTTGTTATGTGAACCGTGATTGCAGACGTTGGTGTTGCTGGTGATCAGTGTCAGTTCCGACTGCCTCTCGGAGATCTACTGCAGACGATGTTCCTCGGGCGGGGGGTGAGTTCCGGTGCTCGTCTGCGCGCCGTGGAAGCCCTGGAGGACCAGGCTGGGCCAAGCTTGAGGTCGGTGACCAGCCAGACCCTGGGCGTGGCCGAGGCTGTGGCCCTCCACTCCTCGAGTCCGTCTGCTAGCCTGGAGCTCGTCGTCTGCTGCCAACGACTCTGTCAATACACGGCCTGGTGGGTGAAATAAAAAGAATGGAAAATTCTCAGAATCTTCTCTGAAGAAATATATTGCAAAGATATATTTTCTTTATTATATTATTTCAAGAAAAAGACAGGAAATAACAGCAAGGCCTTGCCAATTGAAAAAGTCACAGCAGGTGAAAATCTTGTGATTATAGGTAAACTTTGAAAATATTAATGTGAAAGTCGGCCTCTACTTGTGACAAATGAAGCATCTCGACGATGCAAAATGTCTTTCATGGAATGTAAATTAATGTTTTCGAAGTGTAATCGCAAGATTTTCACCTCTGCTGTGAATTTTTCAATTAGTAAGGCCTTGCTGTTCCCTGTTATTTTCTTTAAATAATATTTCACAAAATTAATGTTTATTTTCCTTAAAAAATCAAAACATTAAAAATTTCTTCTTAAATTTGACGCTAATACCACCATAATTGAACTTTTGGAATATTTCAAGCTTAATATGTTTAATATCTCTCAAGGAATACTGTATTATACTATTTATTGAAGTGCCCAAACGAAGTTATAATTATTGTAATTAAGTTATCAGTCACAATTGTTTGCTACATTCACCACCATCCAGACGTCATCAGGACGAGGGACAATGACTTGTGACGTCTCTTGCAGTGTCCCCAGGGGGTTTGGTCTGCCCTCGCTGTCCACCCAGACGTCCCAGGGCGCGCGCTGGGCGGCCCTCGGTCAGGACGCCCGGGGTGAGCTGTGCCTGCTGGAGCTGCGGACGTGCCCGGGGGTGGTGAGAGAGGGGGCGAGTCTGCACCTGAGGAAGCTGGAGCTCACCAGACGTACCGAGACTGCAAGGTGATTGTTTTAAGTCATGCTAGTTAGGTGTTCTGTTAAATGATGGAGTTCAGTCATTTTATTACTCCACTGAATATTTGAGTTCAAGTTGTATATCAGAATATTAGGTGTGATTAATTCCACTATTTTAATGTGAATATTATATTTAATATCAAAGTATGTGCTGGATAAGAATTTAAAAACACTAAGTCACAAATAAATATTTCCTCTTTTTTATATATAGATTCTATAATAATGTACATTTTCAACCATTTTACATTTTACATTTTATTTTATTCCTGAAATAAAATACATTTCAAATATTGGCTGGGAGTATCTGATTCTAATACACAAGAATTTCAGTACAAGGAAAATGGATTGTAACAGCTACTTGTGAGGCTGCAGAGACGAAACTTGTTATTGTGTCCTCAGGAGTCCCGGCCTGGCGACGATGTTGTCCAGTCTCACCTCACGCCCTCAGACGCAGATCTTCGAGTTCTCTGGACTGGGAGTCGAGGCCACGGAGATTGAGGATGTCACCGCCTGGGTGCCTCCACCCCTCTCTGTACTGAGTGACGTCTCGGAGGTGGGTGTCATTTGTAGAAACAGAAGTTGGGGATTTGTATTTTATTCATTTGAACTTTTAGGTGGTGTACAAGACAAACATAGGTTCACGTTATAATCAATTCCTGAAATAAATAAAAACTATATGGATGGGACAACCATTAACATGACACACAATATCAATACAGTATAAATCACAAAATAGCACTACATAATTTTAACATACAATTCGTACAAATTAAGACACAAAGCTCCTTACATAGTAACTTTATCCTCAGGAAATTTATTTCTTAGAAATGATTTCAATGAATAAAACTCTTGATTGATTAAAATTTGATTTTACTTAGTGTGGAACAATTTATTGTTTTCAGTACAGAATTGAACCTTTTAATTTGTTCCTGTTGTATTGAAAATGTAAATGAAATAAAATACCATGCTACGACATCATCAGCTTGATATAAGTTGTTATGAAATTAATTAACCCGTCGTCAGTTTCAAGTCTCAGGCTGTCCCTGATGCCAAAGACTGTCTCGTGTAGCATTTTAAGTAAAACAGATGGCCAGGAATGTAGTGCTGGATGGATGGACAGAAAGATTTGCCTCAAAACTATTTGTAAGCATTTATTTCATGAAAAAAAAAAATCACAAGAAACTTAGCATATAACCTAAGGTAAAACTGTACAGTGCCTAAAATTGGAATGCTAAATACTGTATGTATATCATACTTGCACTGAAAATAAAAATTCACTCTAACACCTTAACACTTGTAATGAATTGAAAATACTATATACACAGTTTTATAGGATGAATAACAATAATTATTATTCTGTTAATGAAAGGAAAGAGGTGGGAAAATACCAAAAAACCTTACCACGATGAAATGTCCGTAGTGAGGAGAGTCTTGATGGCACAGATAACACAAATATATTTACAAATACATCATCAAATGTTGGTTGAAACGTCTCAATAATGTATTTGTAAATATTTTTGTGTTATCTGTGCCATCAAGACTCTCCTCACTACAGACATTTCATCGTGGTAAGGCTTGTTTTGGTATTTTCCTATCTCTTTCCTTTTATCCAACCGCAATGGTCCACCTTTCCTTACAAGAATGATTCTTCTGTATAATATCGTCTCTGCCGCTAGCAAAGCGACGTTCGTCTCACCGTGATTGTCCTGGTGCTGCTCGCGACGGAGACGCAGCTCTACGTTTGCGATCTCTCCCTGGACGTCCCCTACGTGACCGTGAACCTGCGACCCTCGGCAGCCGTGCCCGAGCTGAAGGCAGGCAGCGTAGTTTGTCTGAGAGACCTCGGCTGCCATGCAGGTGAGAGAGTGTTCAATATTAATATTACTTTCCTCTGTGGGTCACATTTTACAATGTTAGTGTTCTTTCTTTTTTTTCTTAAACCCACATATTGTCTATTATGCCATTTTACTTCTAGTAAGTCAATAGAGAAAGGGTTTCTTCTCTCCATGTTGCCAGGTAACGAGACAAGTTCCACAGTTAATGCAGATCTAAATGTAAAATTTAGACAATGACTACCTAACATACTCCTTTTCTATAACCTCTTACTCCAATCTCTTTTCGTCCTAAGAATTTTTGGACATCTTCGGACATTTCCATGGTATTCTTTGTTTTTCTACATTTTCATTAATTCTTTAAATCACAGTTGCTTATTTAAACTTGCATTGCTGACATTTATTTCTTTTAATTGGATGTTGAAAACGTCAAACTTGACAAAACATGCTAATTTCCAATTTTCACAAAAGTGCCACACTGGAAGCTTTTCTCTCCGGCAGTAAAATTAGTCTTCAGCTTCATTGTCATGAAATTTCATCCACATAACTTCATCAAAATTTACTTGTAAATAAGGCTGGGTGACTAAACACTTTCAGTAGCAAAGTTCACAAAACATAAGTAACCTTTACTTGTAAATGACCATAGCTACTTGCTTCAAATAGCCCTTCTATTTTTATTTTCAGTAATGATTATATGACGGTAGTGATAAAAAAATGAGCAAGCCAACAACATCCCTTGTTATTTAGTGGGTTCAAACTATTATTACCAAGATATGTCAAAAAAAATACAGATGATAAAAAATTTAAAAAAAGAGTACGTACTAAATTTATTAAAAAAAAAAAATACTTAAAGAAGATGTTAAAATATTTGTACTAAAAATTGCAACAAATAGTTGATATAGTATGTTTCAATTTTGTAGTAACAATTAAATACCAAGTGGATATTTTATCATTAAATTTCTAATGTGAAAATTTTTATTGTATTATATATTTTATACATTATGTTGTGTGTTGTATTAGCTGAAATAAAAACCTATTCTTTTATGTATTGAAAATGAAAAGAACGTATTTTTTAACCTACATTTTACTACGATACTAATGTTCTTCTCTCTGCGTGTCCCATCTGGTCACACTTGTTCAGACACTAACCCCATCTGGTGACAGGAGAACTGTTTCTCGACCGGTACAGCGGCACACTCTCCCCCGAGGACTCCGGTTCATCGCTCGCGGTCTCTGAGTGGAACTCCAGGCTTGGTTCCCTGGCCGCGGAGCTGCGGAGGATGGAGCCCTCCCTACCCCCCCTGGGACCGAGCAGCCGGTCTGCAGACCTGGTCATCGCGGCAGGTCAGTCTAATTGTTGTTATATTTTCCTCATTTATTGCTGTAGTATTATTTTCTAATGACCTTGTTTTGGTGTTTAAGCCATTTTACTTCTAGTAAGCCAATAGAGAAAGTATTCCTCCTCTTCTCTCTTCATGTTGCCAGGCAACGAGTCAAGTTCCGCTGTTATTGATGTAGCGACTCTCGCCAGATTATCTCAAGTGTGAGATTCGGAGTGTCTGTCTAATATTTTGTTGTTTAATTGAAACTTGTCGATCGAAAGAGTCACAGCAGGTGGAAATTCTTGCGGTCACAGAGGTTCACTCGAAAGTTTTTACACAGAGTGACAGAGTGAATTCTTGCGGTCACAGAGTGAACCTCTGTGACTGCAAGAATTTCCACCTGCTGTGACTCTTTCGATCGGTAAGGCCTTGCTGGTTATTCCTATCCTTTTCTTTTAATAAGATTATCACAACCTAAATGGTTTATTTTCCTTAATTTGAATATTTGAAACTTGTGATTAAATTAAATATTTTTTACTTCCAGTTCTAAATTGTGTTCATGACAGATATTACTAAACAACTTTCCTCTTAGTTACAGAAATGATACTTTGAAAGATATAAAATTCTCCATTCCAAAGTAATAAATGAGAATGGGACACCACATTGATCATTTGTAATTCTAATTGCTTTTTTTGTTTTTGTTACATTCTTAAATTTTCACAAAATAATTCTCTTCTAAAATGATATAATTGTTTAAAATAATACAAAATAAAGATAGTTTACAATTTTATAGAATAAGACCTCAGCTTAAAATTCATACACTATTTGTGAAAAAGGTTACTGTCAACTATAGCAAAAACAAAACAAATAAAAACATGACCCTTGTCGAAAAGTGAAAATGCATTTTTTTAAGTCTGATGGTTTAACTTAAATTATCAAATTATTTGTCACATTTATTTTGCTATGCTTCATTAAATAATAAGTAAATTAATAAAAAGAAATACAAAAAATGTGTCCTCAGGGGTGGTGAGTGGTGTTGACGAGGAGAGTGCCTTCTCTTGGCCGGTCTGTGCCGCGTGCCGCAGTGAGCTCTTGCAGGAGGTGCCGGGCGAGGGCTTGCACTGTGCGCTGTGTGGCTCCGACGGACCGTTCCCGAACCGTGTGGCACTCAGCGTGTTCCTGCAGGCGGCGGACTGCCACCATCTGCCCTCCGACACCTCTCTCAGGGTCAAGGTGGGTCTGCAAGTTTTATATTATTATTATTATTATTATTATTATTATTATTATTATTAATAATAATTATTATTATTATTATTATTATTATTATTTGGTTTGATGATTTTTCTAAAAAAAAACTCAAACACACAAACTTAACAGAACATAGTTTTGTTAATTAAAACTAGTTTGGACTTTATGCATTGCAATATATGATTATTTTATAGTGGTTATCTGTAGATTGTTTTGCTTACAGTAGTGAATGAGGGATCAAACACAATCAAATATTCAAAAGGCATGGAATGGATCATAGCCATGTATTATACATTTGTAATGTTTGCAGTACATTTGAAATTTACCCTGTAGTGTTTCTAGTGGGTTAAAATAAAGTAGCATATTAGCAATGATTCGACCCCACCAAACTCTAGCAACCATATTCTTGGAAGTAGAGTTGAAGACTGCAAACTTGGCAGAGAGGAAAGTTGACTGAATTCCAACATGTAAAGTCCAGCACAAATTCCTTCACTTGCATAAATTGACACAAGACCCCTCTGTTAACACTGTTAAATCTCACGAGGTCGTTGTTTTGCAGCTTCAGCAGAGCTCCGTGGAGCGTCTCCTGCCCGGCTGTCAGGGCAGTAATGAGGTGAGTCTCTTGGGACGCATTTTCAGAATATGAAGATGAAATTATTTGTACTTCATTCATTATAATTGCTCAACGAAGTTAATTGATTATTATTACCGTTCTGGCATTTATAGATAAGAAGAAGTTATTTTCAATCAAAAAATTTTGTACTATAATGTTTGTTTCACTTGGAAAGCATTTTCAGCAGAAAAAACAATTATTTGTACTTAATTTATTCATTTTTGCTGAAAGAAGTTAATAAGTTATTATCACCATTTCTGGCATTTGTAGATTAAAAGAAGTTAAATTTTTACTTTATTGGTAAATATCTGTTTTAAAACTATCTACAGTATAATACTATCTATTGTATATTTAAAACTTGAAAGCATTAAATTTTCCTCTGAATCACAGTATTTTTTTAGGAGTTTATGATAACTTACCTCACTAATTTTGCACCCATATTTACGTGACCCTCCACCTGCAGGGCTACCAACTTGAGCTGGTGCTTGGCCAGACGGTGGGACCTCTGCGCTGCCTGCTGTTGTCCAGATCCTCCGCAGACATCAGTTTGGAGGAGGTGCCGTCCTGGACACACCAAGCGTCCTAGTCACGATCTGATGGTCTCTTAGTTGTTAATTTCTACAACTACACTACTAAAATACTCAAGTAAAATTAAATTTTATTATTTATTTAATCTTATTCAAATTAAGGAAAATAAACCATTTAGGTTGTGATAATCTTATTAAAAGAAAAGGATAGGAATAACCAGCAAAACCTTACCGATCGAAAGAGTCACAGCAGGTGGAAATTCTTGCGGTCACAGAGGTTCACTCGAAAGTTTCTAATTCTTCTTGTGACTGAAGAAGCATCTCCACGATGCGAAACATTTCCAAAATGTAAAAACTTTCGAGTGAACCTCTGTGACCGCAAGAATTTATTTAATCTTATTAAGGGAAAGACCTGCAAGGCAAGGCTCGAAAGAGTCACAGCAGGTGAAAATCTTGTGGTCACAGTGCACTGCTGTGACTCTTTCGATCGGTAAGGCCTCGCTGGTTATTCCTATCCTTTTCTTTTACCAAGACAATCACACAACCTAAATGGTTTATTTTCCTTAATTTAAAAAAATTATGAAGGGAAAGGATAGGAATAACCAGCAAGGACTTAGCGATCGAAGGAGTCACAGCAGGTGAAAATCTTGCTGTCATAGAGGTGCACTAGAAAGTTTTTTACATCACTTGTGTCTCGTGCGGTAAGGCCTTGCTGGTTATACCTATCCTTTCCCTTAATAAGATTATCACAACCTAAATGTTTTATTTTCCTTAAATTAAACATATTATCTATTTAATTAATGTAAAAAAGTGTGCAATACAATAACATATTCATAATATTTTTGTGTATTTGTACAATGTAGACAACCTTTAATGAAAAGAGAGATATTACAGTGCTGAGGGTTTATTTTCTTCTTTGAAAATTCAAGACGGGAACAATCACAAAAAGGTTCAAGTCTCAGCGATACTAAAATGTTCACTTTTATGGTATAACCTGAGAATTTGCGTGGCTACACTGGCAACACTGTTGCACTAGTAATGTGAATCTGGCAGGAGGGGTAGGTGACTTAAGTCCCTGAGAGCGTTGCCAAGTTTCTTAGAGCTTATTAAAAACAATCATTGCCACTGTTCGAAATATATGAAAACAATTCAGAAAAAGTCTAAAAAATTAGGTTTTAGTAAAAAAAAAAAAAGTAAAAGAATCCGTTGTATAGTTTTTTTGCAATGCTAATTAACAAATTTAACATTGGAAGGATGCAAAATTCTCATTTAAATAAATTAATTATAATTAAACCAACGGTTAAAAAATTCCGAAAAAATTCAGAGCTAATTTGAAGATTGTTGTAAGTCCACCAAATTAATTTGAAGAACATCTATTGTAACGAATTTTTCGTCCAAATTTCTTAGGTTCAGCCTTAAACTAAATCCTTGTCTTTTATTCATTTGCTAGCCTAATAACATTCTGCAGTTGGTTTGAACGGAGTAAATAAATAAACTTTTGTTCATGTCTATAATATTGAATACAAAAGCAACATGTATGGTATATACTCACATATCAAGTAATGTATGAGGACACTAAAGTATGATTAGTTGATTTTATAATATGCCAAGAGAAATGTATTTAAAAATGAAGGGTCAAAAAAAGTACAACTGATTCAACTAAAAAAAAAAAAAATCAGATGTAAGGGACATGGCAGTCTAAATATCATTGAAACACTGCAAGATTGATGTGATGCGACACTTTTTATTCATTTACGGTGCACATAGATTCTATTTTGTCAGTTTAGTATTATTATTTCAACAATTATTTTACTTTGTTTACAGCAAGGCTAAATTGCTTGTTTTAAAATTATAACCTTGTTCAATATATTGACTGTTGCAAATATTTTCTACTGAAAATGCAGCGGTTGATTTTACTTTTTAAAACAATAAATTTGTTATAAAAAAATGATTTATGAATTTATGATTTTCACCTCTCCCTGGTACAGAAATTACATAAATGTATGCTATAGTATTATTTTTCAATTCTATATAAATTTAAATATATCTAATAAGATTGCATTTAGTAATTTCATTTCTTAGCTGACATTTAAGTAAATGAAAAATGTTTAATATTTACTACTGCATATATTGTAGGAATATACATTTACACAAAAATTAAAATTAAAAAAATTACTAAAATCAGAAAAATCAAAACCTAATTTTCATTTGTTCTATATTCAGTTGTGAAATATATATACTGTACAATATATTGGATGCACTTAAGATGTGATGAATCTTATATTATGGATATTTAATTACATGTTATTACCTTTATAATTAAATTACCCTCGTACGCGGAAATATAATAAAAAATTTAACTTATATGAAAAATTTTATTGCAGAAATTTTATAGGGTAATTAGCTAGGGTATCCCAAATTTTAACAGATTTTTGCAAGTTCGAGATTTTTTAAAAAAAATGTATAGAAATTACGTACAGCCCTTCCTCGGTAAGTGTTTAGGCCTTAAATATGCTTTAATTTATTAAAGACCAAACGTTTTTTATAGAGGGCGTTGCCGGAAATTCAATATTTTTTAAAAAAATAATTCCCGGACTCTGAAAAAATATAGAGTATGACAAAATTTGATACCCTCTAAAATTTCTGCAATAAAACTTTGTCATGCCAGTTGTCCATTGCATCTATAATATTAGCATACAAAAGAAACTATATTAATTCTACCAGTTTGTATAAAAATGTTTCATTAAATTTTCTTTCAATATAATTCATATTAACTTTACTTTTAAAAGCTTTTAAGCTTCTTATTTATAAATTAAATTAAGGTATAGAAATAAGTCAAATATACTCTAATTTATTAAGAAAATGTATAAATAAATAAACACATCAAGCTTAATCAATACTGATCATCCTTGCATGCGTGACCAATACGCTTCGTGAACATATTTTTTTTAGATATAATTTGCTCCCTAAGTTTATTTGATTATTTTTTCCCAGCATTAAAAATTTATTAAATAAAGTATCAATAACAGAATTTATTAAAAGTTGAGGGTTAGAACAACACAAGCTTTGTCGATTTAATTAACGATTGTAATAGAGGTTATTTCCAATGCATAAAAAAAGGAAAATAGTTCTTATTGCATTTAATAAGCATTTATAAATAATTTTAATGTCTTTTGTTTTTCCAAATTATATGATCCATAACAATAAGCGAAATTCTCATAACACATATCGACATTATATTATTTTATTTATTTGTTTTTATTTAGAATATTAAGTTTTAATCAATGTAAGATTCTGGATATAAATTAAATATATAACTTGAAATTAATTAAGAAATATTAATTAATACCGCACGTGTACAACTGATTTTTTGCTCGCAATCAAGTTTTAAATAATAAAATATTTTTTAAAATTATAAATTATAATTATACGTACATTATATTTTAAAACTTTATTAATTAAAATTACATGAAAATTAATTTAAAATTTCATGTAGAGATATCATTAAAAAACAAATGTATTTACGTAAGATTTTATTATTATTATTATTTTATATAAAATGTATGAAACCATACAAACATTATAAATCAATCTCATAACTAATGAGGTGCTTTTCAGTAGTAAAAATAAAATAATAATTATAAAATGTAAATCAAACGATGTAATTATTATTAAAAACAAGACACCCTTTGAATCAAATACTACTTGTAGAATTTCTCCCCAACAAACTTTTGTCCTTCCCTCCCCCTTTTTTTTATAAAGTACTACATAAAAAACACTTATGAGACATAAGTAGTGCATACCTCCCCTCATTTCACAAAAATAAACAAAAGAGAGTGCAAAAATATAACGATCTAACTAACAAGCAAATCTTCTTGGGGTTTTAATTATATTTTCTGATCTACAGGTTGATTATTATTTTAGAAATTAAAATCTAAAAAGAGGAAAAGAAATTATATAAGAAGAGCTACATTATTATAATTTTATAAAATGTAATTTTCACTACAAAAATTGAACCCTTAGTTATTATAAATTTTTTTATCTGTTGATATATGCATGAAAAGAAGGTTTTTGTTTGCATTTTAAAAGTTTTTTTTTTTATTTCATTGAATTTTTTGAATAGGTATATATTATATAGATAAAGGCGTCAAATCAAATAATATTTAAGTGCTATTTTCTTTTATATTTTAACACTTGTAACCCTCAATTTCGACATATCATTGACGAAACTTGTATCAACAGTTAGGTCTCGAACAGGTGGTGGAAATTTTAATTTACCCTCAATGATTGTCGTTCATTGTTCAAATTATTACATAATTATTTCACAAATTTCTTAATACGCCATAAAACTTGGTTATATAACGATTGTTATTATATTATTTTAAATACTTTTTTAGTCCATAAGACAAGACTCCAACAGATGACGTTTTATGTAATTCCAATTTGCCTTTTCCGTCATCGCTGCGTATCATGTAAGTCCAGGAATAAGCGTTCGATAGAAAAGTGTGGGCCCTGCAGCCTGGCTCACTCTCTAACACTTTTTTCTATCGAATTTATACTTAAACTTAATATGACATATTAATATATGTTATACGCATAGATGACAGAAAAAACACATTAGAATTATATGTGTTAAGTAAATATAAATGCAGTATTGTATTTTATTATAATATTATGTAGTTTTAACAAAATTAAATCACGATGGATGAGTTATTTTTGGATCAGATTTTAGAATAATCTAAAACATTGTTAGTTGGCATATTTATTTCAATAATCAATTTTCTGTTAATGATGATTTATTCACTGTTTATAATCTATAAATCAAACTTTGTAAAATGACAAGATAAATCAATCATTGACGATATTTTACAATTGTAATATGTTATTTTTCATACGATAATAGATCAAATTAATCACCACATATATATGAAGTGCAGATTATTAATCAGTTTCATGTTATACGCTACTATTAATGAACAGTATAGAAAAAAATTATATTTGTACGTATTAAAACGAATTCCATATATATCTATAAGATGATATTAACGCTATAATAAAATAATATTTTCTTTATTTCCAACTTGCACGATGCGCTTTTTGTTGTTTTTTTTACATGAAAATGCTGACGCAGTTGATTGCTATTGACCTTAATTTTCGATCACGTGACGTATTGTTCGCCAGAATTCAAAGACTGCAGGGGTGGTCAAACTTGACCTCCTGTGACGTCATTCAGGGTCACTGACCTCTTGGTGATGGCGATTTTAGATGCAACGTAATTATAACTTTCCTCCATTATTATAACATACATATTACTTACTCTATGATTATATAACAAGCATATTGGTTCGAGAGCCATTGTACTGTAATAAATTATACGGGAAGTTTCCTTAGGGCGATATCTTCAATGTTCGAATTAACATTATACATTCCATATGTTCTATATGTCATCTTTGGACAAAGGGAATTTTCCGGGGTAAAGACTTTCATATACATTTCTAGCAGAGTATAGTTTGGTACATCGTATTATTTAAATTTGATCCGACAATTTTATGGAAAAATAATGAACTTTAGTGGGTTAGCCCCTATAATATCAGTAATAGCTATAATATCAGGTATAAAAATTCGAGCTAGTTTTTTTATTTTAAAGTTGAGAAATGGAACTTCCATGTTAAATTAATCAAGTTTAAAAATTCACAACTCAAAAACTAGCTCGAATTTGTATACCTGAAATTTTAGCTACTAATAAAGGATGTATAGGAGAACATTTTAAGATATATGTTTCATAATTTTCATGTGTGGGATTTTTTTTTTAAACATTGGGCGCGTTACCTTACCCTTAATTGTAGTTATTATTCCAAGAAAACATGGAGGAAAAAAATCATGCTGTCCACATTATTATTTGAGTATCTCACTTTATAAATAATTTTTATTAACTATTTGTGAGGTTTTTTCGTTAAATAATTTGCAAATATTATAATATTAAAAAATATGTTTTTGCTGAGTTGAGAGGGTGAAGAATGTAAAATAAAATCTCGTGTTATCATGCGAAAGTGTCATCTTTTCTTCACGTGTTTTTGCTATCAGAGCGGCGTATTATCAGAGATCAGGTGTGTGTGTGCATCACGTGGACACTTGATTAAACATCATCCTTATTTTGGAGGAAACGCGCCACCCTCTTATCACCAGAGTTCGAACAGTTTATCTGATAAGTTATATGTTGACACTAAAGACTATTTTACTATCTTGCTACATTGATAATGATTTTTAATAGTGAATATTTTATCACCAGGACCTAATAAAATATAATTACATACTTCTCTATATGAAGTTCAAATATGATTTAATTTGTACTTATTTGATTAAATAATTTATATATTATATCTATTATAAGAGCAGTGCACTCTACGAACTATATTTATCTTATTATATTTGTTGTTATCTTTCATCTTTAATATACGCAAGTAAAATAAATTATTTTATACAAATATGACCGAAGAAAATAAAACATCTGATTACAGTAATGTTTCACGCGATTGTTTTAATGCAAGTAGATTTGAATAAACTTGATGCATACACGCGAGTGCTGGGCAAATAACCATTTGTCAAACTATTACTAAAATATGATGTGTTATACAATGTCTTACTTAGAGATCAGTTTGCATGTTTTTTAACTGTTAAATTATTTAAATTTTATATAACTTTTACACTCTAGTTATATATGCAACCTCTACATGCTGGTTTAAGACTCGTTTATAGGGGGGGGGGGTCAGAAATGCATCTGCAAAATAATACAATCGTCGCTCCCTCGAAACCCTCCCTGGCTAACAGAAACAGTCATCAACATAATTGTTTCAATAACATTATATTGACATTTGCCTTCTTTGCTGAGGGAACTTTGCCAAGGTGACGAAGAATGATATAAAATTTAGTTTCTTTTCCAGGTAAAAATCTGATCCTTGTGTCAAAATCCAGTTTTGGATCATTAGGTTTAGAACCTATGAGAACCTAGAGAAGATCTATCGTCCAGCAAATCCAACTGAATTTGATATGCAAAGAGCAGCTGGCAATGTTCTTACTTCCATTAAAAATTTTAAAATCTTGCCAAGAAAAATATTTTTAGTCCTTCCGTTTAATCTGTGTTAATTAAAGTTCATAATAATTTATTGCAGGCTATTGTGCATGCAAATGAAATGTATTCAAAATTAAAAGGACTACAAGAGACAATTAAATTTTTCTTACAAAATTAAAAAAAAAAAAAAAAAAATGACGACAATAAATTTATAATTAAAATAATAATGTACAGAATTTCTAATTAACAACAAAAATTGCTCAGCCATAAATTTTCGGATTGGTATCTCCCTTCGCTAAATTTTCGTTTAATTTCGAGAGACAAAATTGAATTTTAAGTTAATTTGATTTCCTTCTCTGGATTGAACTGGAGCACTCCATCACGTATCGGTATCAGTGGGTTTTGTCGCCAGATAAGTCTCGCCACATGACGTGAGATATCTTACACAAGACGACACCAAATGTCGAGACAGAATCTGGCTATCGATTCCTGCACGATTCCGAGAATTAACTGACGCTATCAACCGCCAACACAGCCGTATTTTTTGGTATTTAATTACGGCGTATTAGCCGATCATCGCTAACAAAACAAACACTAACCTCGCGAAAACTGATTTTTTTCTGCAATATTAAGTTTTTATTTTTAGTTTATATAATTAGTTGTTTGAATTATGAATTAATCAAGAAGATTGTACAATTATCAGGACACGACTTGAGATCTAACCAAACAAATCCTTGAAACATTAATTATCATAATTTTTAATATTATTAACATTTAAAATTAATAATTTGGAAAATGTATAGGTTGGAGAACGAACGAAGTATTAAAGTATATAACGAAGGAATGCAATAAATTATTACATGTAATGCTCATATATAATATAATATATGGATAAATTTAATTATCTTTTTGCATTCGATTATTATATCGCGATCCATAATATAGATTGCATGATATTCACCAAAAAAAAAATACTATATAATACAAATTAGAAAAATCTATAATTATTAGTCTTTTATTAAACACAGAAAGTCATCTATAATGCAGAGGGATAATCAAGTTATTTTTAATATAGATTTTACTGGAAAATTTTCGCATTGTTTTTGTGGACTTGTATCGGACAAGCGGCTTTGTTGTTATTGAGACTCGTGTGGCGTGTTAGTCTTATCATCGTCTTATCACGCGCACCATGACGCGCGGCGCTCTCCTCGCTCTTGTTACCAGCAAAACTCGAGCAAACAAAAAAACAAAGTAAACTAACATATCATGTAGCAAAAATATAATAAAATAAAACATCATGCATTTTATTATAAACGCATTTGCGTGTTTTGATTTAAACTAGAAGATTATTGCAACATTTTATAAATAATTAAATGTTAATGTATGTAAAAAAATATGTTTATTTCAGACATGAGTGCTCCATATGTGTTTGTGACGTCACTGACCACGCCTCTTTTTGTCCTCGTGATGACAGATAAGTACAACGGGGCTCGTGACGGGACCTTGTGACCCTCCACATTGACACGAGGGCCGGAAATACAGATATATTGCGATGTGGATTTTTTTAATAACTTGAGTTCCAAAATTAAAATGAACTGCGCATGATATTTATTTATTTGACTATTGCAGTGGCGTGATGGCAAATCTCATCGCGCGACTATACAGCTGATACCAACAATATCTGTGGATTAAATAGCTTTTCTATGTTATAATTCGTTTGTTTTTTAATCTATAACTTCACAAAAAGTATATTATCTGATAATTAGAAACATGAGCATAAAATTTTAATATAAATTTCTAGTGAACAGCTCGAATGTTGTTTTAAGGAGGGCTTCTAACCCGGCGGATTTTTTTTCCCTAAATAAACGAATGATTGGCTCTGCAAACAATTGAAGGTTCAAACAAGAAAAGTGAATAATATTAATAAATAATATTAAAAAAAAAAAATGAAGCTACCGCGCGTACAGTGTATTCTGTAAAAAAGCAGCATAGATGTCATAGAATCAGTAAAATAAATTTCTAGTTTATATTAAACGTAGCTTGTTTTTTTTATATTTTTATTTATTATTTGTGTCATTGTAAGGCGCAATTCTTATATATAAATATTCAGTATATTTTTTTAATTTAATATGCACGTATATCAAACAGAGATAAGAATAAAAAAGTTCTCGAAAATTCAATTTAAAATTTCTTTCAGCAAGTTGTGAGTTTGACGTGTAATATAAAACGCGGAAAGTCATTTTTCTCTCAAACTGCATTAAATTTACTTTGTTTTTCAACATAAAAAAGCTGACGTTAAAATATATACATGCATAAAATGCACCGACAAGATCAAATTTTATTAACATAATTTATGAATGTTAAATTTTACGATACAGGTCACGTGACATCTTCAATATGTCGTGCACTGCGGGCCTGCAGAGATAAAGGGGCATGCAACCTGGTCATATTATTTAGTACAATGCAGAGAATTAATATTTAAACTATTTTGTTATGAAAGCTTTGTCACATAACATTAAGATTATTTTTCAGACTTATCAAAAGAAATTTTATAAAAAATTATATAATAATTGTAATTTTCCCTGTGGTATGTAAATTACTTCAGATTTATGACGACGGGGTGGTTGCGACATGTCGGGGGATGATTAAACTGTGGGGGCAGCACCGTCACATGTCGTGGGATGATTAAACTGTGGGGGCAGCACCGTCGTCATGGAAGTGCATGGCCTCCCACGTCACTCATCTTCGCACACTTGTACAATGTTTCTAATTGTTGTGAATAAAATTCTGTAGTGATAAAATTTACATCGGTTATCCCAACCCATTACCCTGCCTGAAGCTTCAAGTTTATAGGGGTAAAAAAAATCAAGTTGTCATTATTAAGAATCTTGATCATGTTTGGATTTTATAATCTTTTGAATGTTTATCTTCTCGTCCGATATTTGAACCTGTAATAATCAGAAGTAGAAATGCTAAAGAAATAGTTTTTACACCTTTGAACGTGCGAAGGTCTCAATTCTATAAAAATGAATCTCAGCAAGATTGTTAGATCAATTCCTTGCCGCACAAGATAAAAGAAGCCAAAATTTAATGTCCATCAATTTTAGTTCCAAAAATACATTATAGTTTTGATATTTAATATTAGAGTTAATTTAAAATGATGCAGTAAACCAGACGAAATTCATATTAAAATTTTGAAAAATCTGCTTTTTCATCAAAAGTTTAGTGATTTTTTTTTTAATTAATGACATTTCGTAACTAGTATATTATTATTACAAGTATTTCTAACATAAAACAAATTAAATAACAAAAAATGTGAAATATATGAGAGAGGACAGTTCGTGTAAAGTTCACTTGTTAATGAAATCAACATTTTTGCTGTCGTGATGGATGTGAGCGTCGCTTGGTGCTCGCTCATATCACGACAAAGAAAAATTCCTCGCGTTCAACCTGCACTTATTTTAATACGAGAATTATGGACATTGAACACGTAAATACTTTATTTATTGTGTTACATAGAAGTATGTTAATGTTAGTGTATGTTAATCAGTAATAAAGTCTCCCTTCATGGTCACGGCATGTCCACATTGCTCCCAAACGGACCACTTCTTGCGCATGTGACTGAAAAGGATTTTCACCACCTTTTTTTCTCCACTATTAAAAATGGATTAATGGATTATACTGTAATTAGAAACTTGGTGTTTGGGCATTATTGACATTCGTATTAGACTATCAATAATAATAATAAAAAAAATTAATTTTATGATGTATATATAAACGACATTTTTTAGTAGTGAAGTAATTTTTTTGTAGTTTGGATTGCATTTTAGGTGCATACATTTGAAAAAGAAATAAACCGATTCACAAAAGATTTATCTACAGGAAGAAATCCAGGTTTTTCACTAAAGCCGTGACTTTAGGTAGGCTGGCGATAACCGTCATAATTAGCGAAAAACCTGCAGATATTTTCGTTCATGGAACATGCAGTCCATAACACTAAGTACGATAGCAGAGTTCTACAAAATTGTACAGTCAATGGAAAATTTCCCTTCGGTCTTGCACCATGCCCTGTAATAATAACACAGGACATGGTGATTAACAAGTGGGAAATTTTCTAAGGCGTCAAGTGTACCTTAACATTCATATTACGCTAATTTTTTTCAACGATAAATTTGTGCAAGAGAAAAACTATCAAATCCTCTTTACCTTCATATTACATAATTTCTGATGTGTTTATATTTCAACGATACACTTCTTTGTGATACAGCGTGTTTATAACATTTACATTTAATTACGTGTATTCAATATTTACTCGACACAAAGTTGGCATTAAATGTCGTCTGTTGCTTGATATGTCCGTTGCTTAGAGAGCTCTCAATTACAGCAGCGAGTTTTAATTAAAATAGAGAAGTTCACCTGGCTGAGGTTATGAAACTACGTGCACATGACGGTGTTTAATACGGATCCGTTGACGACGCATAATGTTATTCTTATGAGGCGTCGTCAACGGATTCGTATTAAACACCGTCATGTGAAAGTTGCGTGACAGAGCCAGTTAAGTGGAATGATATAATTAATTTCTGTGTTTATATTATTCAAGATATAAAATATAAGGTACACAGAGTTTATGTCAATTAATATTTATCATGTAAACAATATTGCTAGATACTTGATCTATATTACTGAAACAAAAAATATAAAAGTGTGAATGGCAATCTTTAATTTCACCATCTCATGGACCCAAAATTATTGAAGCTTTTCAGATCTACTCCTGAATTTAAATATTACATAATTCAAATTTAAATATGACATAATTTAAATTTAAATAAGACATAATTCAAGCTCAAATTTGTTGAAGGAAAGCTAAATCAATTTTAATACTTGAGTTGGATTTGAGAGGTGATCTGGTAACAATACTGTCAGCTCCTTAAAATTTTAAAATTAATTAACGTGGGCTGCAGTATAGCCACTTCCTCCACTCGCTAATTTTATAACTTTTTTATACCATGAAATATCTATACATAGAATAGAATAGAATAGAATAGAATAGAATAGAATAGAATAGAATAGAATAGAATAGAATAGAATAGAATAGAATAGAATAGAATCACTGTAAAAAATATTTGTAATTTTTCGTAAAATTTGGCATGTAATTTTACCTTTTTTATTGTTTTTGTCATTTTTTCATTAAAAATTGCAAATTTATTAATTTTTTCGTAAAATCACTGAGCAAAACGTTAAAATAATGAACTTACAAATTTTTATGTATTGTTACAAAAATTTACTTTAATATTTTTACATCGGGAAATGTTTTTAAAAGCACATAAGAAAACGTAAAATTACTATAAATAAATGTAATATTACTTTAAAAAAATGTAAAAATACATTTTTGTTTGTTATAATTACAAAATATTAAGTACTATTACATGTATTAGACAGTCGTAAGCGTCACAAAGAGACGCCATGACACACGTAGTTCTACAGCTTAGTAATTTAATGATTTGTGGTGTGTATAATTAGCATAAGAAGCCAAGTTTAGTTCTCGAATTCTTCGGTAAGTGTTATTCTATATTTTAAGTAGTAACTTGTATCGATTTATGTGTTTTTCTGTAAGCAATGATGAAAGCATCATGATAGCTTATTTTTTCCGGGGAGTCGATAGTTTTTGTGCAAATTTTAATCCTTTTTACAATAGTATTTAAAAAGGGCAATAAGCCCATGCATCCATTATGCTCATCTTAAGGTATTTTTTATTTAGAAAATTGACTTAAATCATGATATCCGTTTTATAAAATATACGTTTTTTTAATTTGATGACCTACAGTGCAATATTATGTTCCCTCTCCGCCGAGAGATTCAAAACTGCTGCTTGGTTAAATATGGTTATAAAATATTTAATTTTGTCTGTGCAATGTCAAGCCGATTGACTATTTTTGAAGCGGGAATAATTGTAAAATATTTACTTTAACATTAGAATTTGAGTGCGAGCCGTTTAGTAAGAGAAATCTGTTTCAAGACTACTGTTCGATGGACGTAAGAGTGATTTTTCCTGGTAGATTCTGAAAATTATTATTAAGGTAGAGATAACGCCGAACAGCTGATCGACGTAATCCCCTTTGATTAACATGTAAACCTTAGCAAATTGACAAAAATTCTGAATTTTTTTTGAGAGGCAGATATTAGTGACTAAAAGCCATAAAAAAAGTTTGAACAACATTTAACGAACTGATTTTTTTTAATTAATTTTTTAGTTTGTCTCTCCATGGGAAAGCCCTATGCTGAAAATTAAAAAAATTAATTAAAAAAAATCGTTTCGTTAAATCGTTTTGAAATTTTTTCTATGGCTTTTAGGCACTAATATATGCCTCTCAAAAAAAATTCAGAATTTTTGTCAATTTGCTAAGGTTTGCATGTTAATCAAAGGGGATTACGTCGATCAGCTGTTCGGCGTTATCTCTACCTTAAGTAGCAATACTCGTATTAATATTTAAAAAATATTTTGTACGTAGATCCTGAAAGAATTAATAAACGGTTTTCATTAACTTCATTTGAAAAGCAATAAATAAAATAAATTGTAACATAACTTTTAATATTATAAAAAAACAAAAATTTATGTAGCTTTTAAACAACATTTTATGTGTAAAATTACATAAAAAAATTGGAAATAAAACGCCAAATTATAAACGTGTAAAAAAACGAAAAAATTGTATTTGGTTAAAAACAAAAATAAATGTTTATTTACAAATGTTTTCATTTTGTAACTATACATTTAGAATTTGTAATATCCAATTACAAAATTTTAAGTTTAAATACACGTTTTTAATTTGGCGTTTTATTTCCTATTATTTTTTGTAAAAATACAAAGAATTTTTTTACAGTGATAGAATAGAATAGAATAGAATAGAATAGAATAGAATAGAATAGAATAGAATAGAATAGAATAGAATAGAATAGAATAGAATAGAATAGAATAGAATAGAATAGAATAGAATAGAATAGAATAGAATAGAATAGAATAGAATAGAATAGAATAGAATAGAATAGAATAGAAATGTGCTTTATACATCCCTGAATTATTTTTCTTTAATACCAAGTCTGTTTTAATGTAAAGCCGATAATTTTTCTAATTATTGCAAACTACAAAATTTTCCTTATCAGAAAACTTCAACTCATTGGAGATTAAATTTTCTTGTAACGAAAAATTGTAAGCAAAATTGTATCGTGTAATACAGGCATATTAATCAGCTGCATTTTATCGACGTAACTTTTTAAAACACACGCAGCTCCATCGCAACGTTACTAGTCCACAGAATTTTTGTTACAATAAAAACGATGCTCTCGTTGTTGATATTTGGAAGAAGGTTGGGGTTGGTCAGGTGTGACCCTGGCGCGTGCCCACGCTCAGGGCGGGGCTCTGACGCCAGGATGAGAGGGCGCGCCACTGCAGCTTGCTGGCGTGTTGGCGCCGCGAGTACGTGCATCGCCCATGCCCTTCCTCACACCGCAGAGGCATGCAAGGTCATTCCGGCCCTAGGGCTCTCTCTCTCTCTCTTTCTCTTTTTAGCGTGTTAGCGTGCATGCAAACAAGTAAGAACCGTGCAGAATTTTAAATAAAGACAGCAAATCTGTCACGCCCTTCTTTGTTTAACGTAAGAAAATATTCAGCGATCGATGCAACTGCCTATAACTTGTAGATGATTATTAAATTGCGCACCCCGAATTTTCCCCTGTTCTGTTTGGGGGCGTTTGTCACAGCAGTCCATGGATATTTGGTGCACGTGATTTTTTTTATTGCTTAACTTGGTGCGCTTCTTACCGAAATCTCACCGCATCCAAACTCGCAAAATTATAACTCTGATGCTAAATGTCTGTTGAAGATTCCAGCTAACCATGTGGGGATGAGATTCGTGCCGTACCAAGGGTTATAATGTCTGTTTAAGATTCCAGCCAACCATGTGGGGGTGAGATTCGTGCCGTACCAAGGGTTATAATGTCTGTTTAAGATTCCAGCTAACCATGTGGGGGTGAGATTCGTGCCGTACCAAGGGTTATAATGTCTGTTTAAGATTCCAGCTAACCATGTGGGGGTGAGATTCGTACCGTACCAAGGGCTATTTTCAATAAAAAATAAATGGCGGTTCTGTCGCGACCACTTATTACACCTCTGCAGCGTCAATCGTGTGTGGAGAGTAACGTGCTAAGAGGTTAACAAATCTAAATTACATCCACGTATAAAGTTACGATGTAATAAACCGTAAGTAGGATATAATCAAAGAATCAAGGAAAATATTACACCATGATTTATTCATTACAATTTATATCACTTGATATAGAACAAGACTTCTTCGTTTTGGCGTATATATACGAGATCACCAAAGTTAAACAACGTCGAGCGTGGTTAGTACTTGGATGGGTGACCGTTTCAAGTAAAAATTATATTTCTTGCTCTCTGAAGTAAATTGATCTCGCTTTCCACCCAGTGTAGTGATGCACTCGTGTGGTTCCCCAGGTATTAATATTTTTTTTAAAAAAAGTAGAGGTGTCCGTTCTGACTGAGGTTTCCACGGCTCCCTCAATCTGACCTCGGCTAATGTTGGAAAGCGTAACAAGCCGTGGCCATCATTCTTTTCAAGTATGATAACCTTTTGTGTGAATCGAAGCCTTATGTACATTTTCATTTAAACTTTTATGTACACTCGTCGCCTTGGAAAATTTCCCATTTGCAGCCTTGTTAATCACCATTATGCCCTGTGCAGTTATTTTTACTTAGGTAAAAGGCCGCAAAGGGAAATTTTCCGAGGCGACGACTGTCACATTTCAAAGTGACACCGAGTCAGATTTATTTCTACTTACATTGATGTAAATACATTATAAAATTATATATCGAGCTATTTGAAAAGTAAATAATCGATTAAAAGTTGTATATATCACTTTTTAATGCTATATATTATTATTTACACTGATAATAAAAATAAATTGAAAACGATTTTAAATTTGTAAGTCAATAAATATTGTTGCATTGAGTTAAAAGGTTTAATAAATAAACATTGAATATCATGTAAAATGCAATCAGTTGAATCGTTTAAGAAGGGAGAACATGTGGTGATTAAAAATACCAGTAGCTTCATGTTGCAGTCTGGTTATATCACTGCATGAGAGAGATTCGCGAGAGACTGGCCTTGGCAAATCACGTGCACAACACGGTCACCTTGGCTCTCTCTGTACGTTTGTCGACGACGTACGCTTGCTTTTTTTTAACGACAAAGAAACTACAGGAAAAAAAAAATCGCATGCATGCTTGAATATTCATCGTAAAAATTAGCATCTTACGTTGTATCTTTGATGGGACTAAAATTAGTACAACAATTGTACGTCTATAATCTATATTTTTTTAAATTAGGGTCTTGATTTATTTTTAAATTATATTTATTGCAATATTTTTTTCCATTTATTTGAATGATACGATGCAAAAAGGTATATATATATTATGTGTTATTTTTTACTGTCAAATTTTCATGCATTAGTTCAATTGAACCTGGAGTTAATTAATAAATCCTGTGCTGAAGTATAATTAACAAAAACAGCTACATGCAAGACAAATTTACAGATAAACTCTCTCCAGTTGAAAAATTCCGTCTTCAACTCATTCTTTATACGTCTAAAACTATTTTTTTTTTACCTCTAAAACACATCTTATTTCCTCTTCCCAGAAAGTGAAGATGAAATTAAAACATGCAATATTTCTAACATTTTATGCTCAAGAGAAGGAAAAAAATACGTAATCTTGTCTTTTCCCCTCTAAAGTGGTGCAAAACAAGAGGAAATTGAACGAGAGAAGAGCTTAATAGCGAGGAAAATATTTAATTTATTTTTACTCAGGCTAGCTATATTGTTAAATTATCATAATCAATGATATAGTGTGACAATTTTTTACTCGATTTGTTTTCTCCCCACAACAATGACTTGGGATAATACAGCCACGTGCTCCAGTGACGTCATGACCCTGTGACCTCTGCATGGTCTTGCGGTCATCTGACCATTAGATAGCCCCCCAGGGATGTGACGTCAGATAAATGTTTATAGTTTAGTCTCAGAGGTCTCTTGATGTCTTTTTTATTAAAAATTGTCACGAGAACCGTCAATTTTCCTGACTCCAAGTTATTTAAAATCAAACTAATTTATTCAATAAATCGATTTTCCTGACTCCAAGTTATTTAAAATCACACTAATTTATTCAATATTATTTTGCTATACTATTAACAATGAGATTTTAAAAAAGGCAATAAGTATCTTAACATTAAAAATCTTACTTCCTTATTACTTATCTTTTATTTTTTAAAAACTGATAAAATATGTAATAATGAATGTAAATTATACATAATGAAAAAAAAAGTATATATTTGTGAAAAGACCTCAAATTTTATTTTTTAATATTTCAACATCATTTCACTATAACATACTAACAATAAGTAACATACTCATTTTATCTATATATTAAATTTGTATTATTATTCAGAAAATATTATACCAAACTTTTTACCTTTTTTATTATATTGATAGAACCATGCAATAAAATAAAGGCTCTAATAAATTCTTTGAAAACACTTTTTTTTGTTCGATGTGTCCCATAAAGAGAGGTTTGCATTCAATAGCACATGTTTACATTTCAAATAGACGAGATACAAAATACATGTAGGATACATCATATTATTACAAACAAAGCTGGCTAATGTTATGGGCAGAAGGGAAACCACGTGTGCCCTCCTGCATGGAATAAACAAAACCACAGCCAGCAGAGTGACAATTTTCACCATTGAGTGTAAAGGAAAGAAGGCTTTTGGGTGTTTGTACTTGGCTGGCAGCCAGTATAGTTTCGAGTGCGACGTTTAGAGAGAGGAAATGCACTAGGCTTGTGACGTCACAAAAAAAAACTGCATGCGCTATGCACTTGGGGGCTCCTGTAAGGAGAAAGGGTTTCCATATGGGCGTGCTGTGGTAGTCATTACATGAGTAATTGTGCATTATATATTAGATCCAGTATCTGCAGTAAGCATAAAAGGAAGTTATTAATAATATTAAATTATAATACAATAAAAATATAGATATTTTATATATTAACAATAATGCTAGTGCAATATCTTGATGCACTTATATTTATATACTGTTGGTAATGCATTATCAGTGTATCACATTTCTTAAATTGCATGGTAAATAAAAGATAAAATTGTTCAATATTGTTTTTACTTGTATAGAAAAAGAAGAAAGCATACAACAACGTGTTTTATTCAATATAATGGTTTAAACCCCACAATATCTATAAAGCAATCGACCTCTTGTTATATTGATAAAAATTTTATTATAATTTTACTTGAGATTGTTAGTGAATGTTGTTTTCAGAATTTGAAATCTAACATTTTTATATAAATTTTGAGTATATGATCTATAATAATATTAGTTTGCATTAAAATTTCTCTCACTGCATCGTAGAATTATATAATTAACAATTAATAATATTAATTTGAAGTAAGAATGCAAGTGAAACACAACAATGATCACAAAATTGATTGTAAGGAGACAAATTTAAAAACAAATTGACCTCCAATATTAATGGGGTACATTTGAATAAAAAGAGCAATAAATCACTTTGTTCAAAGTAATTATAAAGAAGCAACATGGAACAAAGGTATTGCACAAGACAGTACGAGATAAAAAAGAAACGTGCAAAAATTACTGCAGCGTGCAAATAGTTCGCTGCGTTCAAGGCCTGGCGAAGCACGGACTATACTTAGTGCATCCTAGAGTTGCAGACCTTGGCAACTGTCGCGAGAATTCGCCACAGACAAAGATCCTGCAAGCCTTGGTAACTTGATGCTGTTTCACTCGATTGTTTCATAGAGTGTATTATTGTTTGGCAAAATTGGGTTTCATTAGAAATAACTATAAGCTTTTATATTATAATATTTTAAAAAGTGCTTATGTACAGGTAAATTTAAAAATCACTAAAAAAAACAGCTTAAATAAAGAACTAATAATTAATTAAAAAATGAGTTATATTGGAAAATATTTTTATATCAATTTAATTTTTACTTCTAAGGTTCAATTCTGTATGTTAAATTCGTATTAATTAAAATTACATGAATTTAATATAAAAATCAAAGAAATTTACTTACATTATAGCCTAATGTATTTTGTATTTTTACAATAACTGAAAATACATTTTTTTAATAAATCGTTTTATATTTTGATATTATGAAAGATTTTACTTTACTAAATAGATTTAACTTCAATTGCCATTTTAAAAAAAACTTAAAAGACAAAGGAATAGATAACGTGATAAATAATTCAAGACACGCCACTCGATTATTTCACGAGTTAGTAAGAAAGTTGTTTGGATGTGTCACTAGGTGGGTGGCCATAAATGCAACTGCAACAACTCCAGTGCATCTTGTTAGTACCACAATGTACGTTCTCAAAGCGCCGCGGTGACGCACGTATTGTGCCGCGTGCATAGCAATGAGCGCACGGGTTTTATGGCCCCTTGTGTCCCGTGCATACAATGTTGTTGCCGTGTAAGATACATATCGATGTATTCAGAGTAACAATATAATTCAGATATCATGTGGATTAAAAAGAATTACTTCTTCGACTTCAACAATGAAATAACGTTTGTGTTCACTAATTTTTTTATGGAATGTGCATGGGTTGAAATTATAGCTTATATTGTATGATAACATTTTTATGACTGTGATATTTTTGAGACACTGAAACTAGGATAATTATTAATTATAATTATGTAGTTAGGAATGTTGAAAATTTATATAATTTTGGCCGTGAGAGGAAAACGACTTGAAAATTTTCATATTTTGGAATTTATACCAAAACCAATACCTTATTTATAAGAGGTAAAATATGAAATAATTGCAACGTAAATTGTTTAATTGAAATAAAATTTTTGAAACAGAATCATGTTACAGAAATGTGTAATTTTCTAAAAAAAAATATATATATATTCTCCAGCTGAAAGTATTGAACAACAGGTTTTTATTTCCACACGTACCAAAAATCATTTATTTAGAATTATTAATTAACTAATTGATTTAATTACGTTTACGTGGGTGCATGGAACGTATTGTCCTAAACCCAATTAAAATTTTTATCTATCTCTTTTATCTATACCAAAAATCATTATTTTCCCTAATTACTTGATAAATTTGTAATTACATAGCAGGCCATGTACGGAGAATGAAGTTATTTTATAATTACACATAAATTGCTTTCATAGATTGAACTTACGTAAGAAGAAAATAATAGTTTTGTGTGAAGGTCATGACTTATAAAAAAATCTGATTTCAGAGTTCTCGGGTGTGGGCGCAAATCACGTCTCTTGTTGCAATTCCAGCTGATGTGCTCCGAGGGCAGAAAATTTTTAAATTAATCTGTTATTAATGAGAAATTAAATGGGGGAAATCTGCCTAATTAATGAACGATTTGCATTAAAATTTGCATTGAATATTTGAATAGAAAAGTTGTGTACTGTTAGTTTTTTCAGATTCTTCACTATAGCTTACAATCGTTCTTCATATTCAAGATGAATACTTAATTAATTAATTAATTAATTAACGAGCAGTGCAGTACAGGCGCGGATGCAGAATGAAATTTCGGAGGGTGGGCGGGGGATGACTCTCTTCATAAGGTTAATGTTAAAAATGAAGTGTTGAAAAATGCCTATATTGCCCATGTTAAATAACAAATTTGGGGGGCTCTCCTGCCCCTCCTGGATTTGCGCCTGGTGTGATGTTGGTAAAAAAAAAAAAAAAATCGTGTTCCACGTTTGGCCTACATTTCAGGGGTCCAAAATAATTTTAATTTTACTAAAAATCTCCCCCAACTGCAAATGCAAACCGTCCTCGGTTAGCGCGAAGAAGGTCGACACTGACTACAAATTGTCTCTCATTATAGCCCGGCGAGCTTATTTAAAGCACACTTTATGTTCCGCTGTAAAATGCATGTAGCCAGCACTCAAATAAAACACACGATGTTATTGCACGTGTATCAATTGAAAATTATTATCTTGTATGAAGGGGAAAATGCGGTGGAAAAAAGGGGGAAGTGGTTACTGACATGATCAGGTGTTAAACTTGTTAGTCTAGGAAGATGGATACACTCCATATCAAGGTTTTTTCATTACTAGTAAAACAACATTTTAACATTCTCTTCCTTTAATATATAATAGAAAAAAAATCCATATTAATACAATTTATAATGCAACGTCATAAATCCATGACAACATACATGATTAAATTTATGACAAAATTCGCCTGCGAAACACAGGAAACAGTGTCCTAAGAACATGACAATGATAATAGGCACCACTGGTCCAGGCAATGACAAGATAGGACGGGACATGTTGGAACATGGTAAATTTGCCAGATGCCACAGGAAGAAGTTTCTCAGTGATAAGCGCAGTTGGTCCAGATGATGGCTTGCAAATACAGGAAGAGCACCGAGACAAGATAGCTAGGAAACACCAGACTATCGTTTGTCAATCCATACCAAGTCTTATGTAGTTTATGTTTCATGAAATTTTTATTGTATAAAATAACCTCGAGTTGTGGCAATTTGTGTCTTATTTTTTTTTAACCCTCAAAATAGAGGAGAAAGACCCTGTGACGTCATAGTCATGCAACGTCTTTTGAGTGTAAAATATTTGCATGACTATGACGTCACAGCGTTTTGCAGCACGATATGTTAGAAGAATAATAAAAAAATATTGAAAATACGTAACTGAAGGTCCTGTGTCCAAATATGGAGTAAAAAAATCATGAAAATTGTCCTCCATTCTTCCATCGTATACGTACCAAGAAAAAATAGCTGTCTTCTCTTTAGAATGACCCATATATTATTTAAATGGGTCAAGCTCTTACTTGGAAAAGTACTTGATAAAATAAGGGAAATTTTCATAGACGTAAGACGTCCTGTCTGGTTTTGTGTTATGTGTGTAAGCCATCAGTAATGACCTATTTGTAACAGATATGCATTTTCACTTTCACTTCGGTCGCTGGCAAACTTTTTTTAATGAAAACAAACAATATTTTTCATTAATTTTTATAACTTTTTTTTTTTTTTTTTTATAGTTGCCAACAACTTTTTAAACACTTCAAAGAAACAAGTAGCATCTAATAATACAGTGAAACGACGCACAATTTGAGTCATATATTGTGGCAGTGTTTTGACAATGCTTCGTAAAATATAGTAATTAATTTTATTTAAAAAGAAAAATGCTTGTATTTAAATTTTAAAGACACAAAACTTTGTGTCAAAATTTAAAATGAAATGGAACATAAAAGATAAAACTAGAACTGCATAGCATTGTTAATAGCGCGCATTCTTGCTACTTTGAGATTAATCTTTGTATCTTTTCTTGCCATTTTATTTTTAAATCTTATTTTTTTAATGTTATTCGTAGCAACAAATTTTATTGGTTGTTGACAATATATTATATTAAAAAATGAACTAAAATAGATATTTTCGCAATACTCTCTAAAATTATTAATACCAAACATAAAAAATTATTATCAAATTTTGGAAACGAGCTATCTCGTCATACTAGATCTTTGTCAAATTGGGACTCAAAACACAGGCTCTTTATTTATTAAATTTATTTATGGAGAGTTTGCAGACAAATGATAGATCGGGGAGGGGGGATATTTCACCTCAAATCTGAAAATATATAAAAGTATTAATTATTATTAGCCTTAAATCCACTGTCACGCCTCCCCCGCAAATCCAAATAAGTAAGAAGCAAATTATTAATGATTTCTTTGAAACTTTGATTGAAGCATTTAAAATTATATTTTTTTTCTCCTACAACCTGTTTATTTCAAGTTCCTAATTTGTTGTATAAACACCTCTATTTTTTATATGTGACTCCAGAATGAGTCATAATTGGAGTGAATTGTCTCGGCGATGAGGGGGGGGGGGGGATTTCCTGGCTTCTCATCACATCTCTCAAGGGCAACACGTGTATGCATGCAGCTGCCAGCCCGCCTGCATAGCACAAGTAGCAAATTATGCACCACTAACTTAATGACGGAGACAATGTTGCCAAGTTTCTACCAATGATGCGACGTAAATAATTAATTGGTAAATTATTTTTTTTTACAATTTCTATTATTGAAATATTAAATTATAAATTATGTATCATAAGAATGTAATGTCTAGTATTATATGAATAAGTTGTTTTTAATTTCCTGCACTTGTATGCAGTTTTTTTTATGACTCATAAAATAGCTATTTTAATGTCTTTTAATATTAACATAAAAATGGGCTTGGAATATAATAGAAAGGCTATGCTTTGATGATCTTTTATCCTTGAATAATAAAAATAATGCATGTAATTGTAAATTGCAATTGATACTTCTTAACCTCAAGTATAAAAAATAAATTGTATGTAGATAGAATTAAATGATTCAATGTTATGAGAAGTTTATAATTGCAATATATCATTTCTTTCTTATGAAGTTTTTTTGTCTTTTTATTTTTATATTTTAAATTTAAAATATTTCAAAATTTAAGGGTAAGGTAACGCCACCAATGTTAAAAAAAATCCCTCTCACAAAAATTCTGAAAAAAATTTAAAATGTTCTCCTCTACACCCCCTATCAGTAGCTAAAATATCAGGTATACAAATACGATCTAGTTTTTGAGTTATGAATTTTTAAAGTTGACCAATTTAACATGGAAGTTTCATTTCTCCATGTTAAAGTAGTCAACTTTAAAAATTTATAACTCAAAAACTAGATCGTATTTGTATACCTGATATTTTAGGTACTGATAGGGGGTATAGAGGAGAACATTTTAAATTTTTGTCAGAATTTTTGTGAGAGGGATTTTTTTTTAACATTGGTGGCGTTACCTTACCCTTAACAAAATTTTAAGTCAGAAAAAAAAAAATATTAATAAAAGATGTTATTAAATTGTTATAAAAAAACATTGGTTCTAAATTTAATGCACACATTTTACAATATGCTATATATAATATATACTTATGAATATGATATAATTACACATTGAATCACGAGAATAAATAATAGAGAAGAATAGATAACAAGACTATTTATGATTATATCTCATAGAGTAATATTAATTACGTGTATTATTACCATCTTTAAACAATCATTCAATATTGTTCTGGATTACATAATCGATATGTTAGTTACATGTTGATACTTTGAGTTATGAAATTATTTTGATTTAAAGTTCACCGCTGTCAATCACCGCTTGCTTATTCTTGTAATTTAAACACACTGTAATACATTTTAATAAGCTTGTTAAAACATCAGAATTACCTAACATGCACGCTGCAGTGTCTGGCATGTACTTCTTGTTGGCTGTCTAGTACGTAAACATGTATGTACACGCACGGAAATCTTGAAACATTATTAATTTATCATGCATCACGTTGAAATTTATGGAAAAATCGTCAAATTTTTGTAATATATTCGAGTAGTAATAAAATTTCATAATGGACAACCTGCAATTTGTTTTGCTTTATTTGGGCTTGGAGTTTTCATTATATTTTTTTCCTACCTTCCTAACGTCTTTAAAATAATGCTACAAAACGCTGTGATATTACGTATAGGAAAGTTGCATGGTTATGGCGTCACAATGTCTTTCAACTTAATTTTGAGAGCTTAAAAAAAAATCTGAAAAACTAAACAATTCATAACTGAGATCTCCTATCCATATGATACATTACATGACATACAAAAATCATACAGGTTGTTCATTTAGAAAAAAAGAGTGAGTTATTTTTTTTACGATAAATATTTGTGTGCGTTTTTTATCCCGGTTTCAGAGTGACTCAGGAAAATTGTGCATTTTTGCAAGGCAGCACTTGCACAACTTTGCAGCCAACAAACAGCTGACTCGACGTCTGTGACCCATCTTGTTCCTAGTTACATACCTCAGCGACATAATTAAACAAGGCGTTTTATCTCTTGGAAAAATACAGAGAATATATGGCATATTAATGTATTGATAGAATACAAGCAACCACTTGGGATAGGAAATACAGTCGTTGGAAAATATTATAACTCTTTCTTCATGTTATTTTTATGTAAAAATGTAAGTTTTGTAGTTCCCATTTTATCAAATTAACTATTTTTTAACTGATATAAACACAAAATCATAGATCTTACAATGCAAACTCTTTGGTATTATAACATTCAAAACATTGATTTGTAATTTAATTGACTAATTATCATTACTTATTATTAAATAATTTTATGTATATTGCCAACAATAACAAAACTGTGTATTTCCATCATTTGACGTACAAATGTGCATCGTTTCCCGGCAGCTCTGAAAATAGCCAGCAGCACGCGGCATCAACGCAAGAGTAAATTATGCAGCACGAGATGGTCACGTGAGCATTAAACTTAATTAACTCAGATAACTAGTTACAATTAAAATCGTTGACCTAATTATCATCCACATGTGCTGCTCTGATATAATTCCATGTAATAATTATTGTTACATCGATAATATAATGAATATAATCTCAAAGTACGCTCTAAGAGTGAGAAGAAGTTGAATTTTACAAATACTTCGTATCATAAAAACATAATGTTGCTGAAAAAATAATAATTTGAATTTGATACAATAAGAAAAGTATTAGAAGGATAAATTCACACCAAATTAACTTGAAATTTTATGCAATCCGAAATTAATTATACAAAGGTTACAAAGTGCCATCAAATGTATATCTTATACTGTTTCAATCTACAGTATTATATTATAATAATTCTAAATTAAATTTCGTATTTAATATATTTACGAAATTTAAAAATTTATGATATTAATAAAAAATAATTTTTTGGGACCCTACTAGTGGCTATAAAACAAAAGCTCTTGTATTGTTTTTACATTAAAAAACGCATTGTTAGGAAAATTAAAAAAGAACTTTGGCAGATTTATGAAATATTTGGTACCAGATTTAATTTGTAAATGATTTTGATATCAAAATTTTATTATTACTATAAATTTTTCTAAATACTTTATATTTATATAAAATAGTAATTATAACAATGTAAGGTTAGTAACCTTTTTAATAAACTATTACATACATTCCGATGTTTAATAATATGCTGATTGTATAACGATTGTTGCGTTAATTTCTTCACTCCCCCACGTCAAGGAATGTCTCCTCGCAATGTTACGACATCGTCACCGTCAGCGAAATTATTGCCGCCGAGCAAATTAATTACTGCATTGTTTGGAATGTTGTTTAGGTTTGAAGCAACTTTTGGGATACAAATATTATATAATATGAGTGGGCCATAATTAATTAAATTAATTGATGTTTTTGTTTTAAGTTAAATTTTAGACAATTAATTAGAGTTAGTAAAAGGATATGTTATATGTTTTGGTGCTCAATGGTGCCTTGTAAAATATCTAATTTCGCCTTTAATTCTTGTAATTTTAAAACAAATTGGCGAATTAAACAAATAAAAACAATTTCTTTCGATAATTATATTGTATCAGACTTTGGCAATCGCTGTATAATTTTAATTAATTAAATATTAGAACATTAGGAAAAAAATAACATAAAACTGCTACATTAATTTTGACGTTACAAAAATATAGTTCAGCTTGTTACATAACATCAATTTTCATGATAAAAATATTTCCCATAACTTTTCGCTAAAATTTTGTCCGTGATTCAAAAATTGGCGCCACTTAAGGTGCACTCACGCATGCATCTGACGAGAAAGCGCGAGAATGAGGTCACAGGCATCAGGTCATCAGCTGATGCAGCAGAGGTCACGTGGTACCATCATTATGGGCACCACTTTCCATCTCGAAAATGCGCAGCCTGACGAATTCTTTCAAAACGTGTCCCTCGCGACATTTACAATAATGGATTTAATACTCCTCGATTATCAATCATCTCAAATTGCTATTAAATTGTTTTTTTCTCCTCTTATTTTGGTGTTGCAAATATCTCATTCTTATTTTGTAATCTTCCGGATCTATTTATGGTTTTTACATTATTTAATTATTAAAAATAGTTTTAAGTATTTGTTACTTAATTTTTTTTTTCAACTTTCAATGAATTTGAAATATTAAAATAAAAAATACTAGTTTAATTCTATCGAGAATAAAAATGCTACAAAAACAACAAAATGCTATTTATATAAATTATACAAATAAATATAAACATATTTTTAAAAAAACACACACACGAGTGCAAATAAAGTGCTTGAAAAACAATTATAAATTTTTAATTAATTTTTTATGTATGATATCATGCACACAACTCTGTAACCTCTATTGTAATAATACAACACAACTATACAAACTCTGCCATTTACAACATTGTAGAAAATTAAACTGTAGCCTCTTCTCTCCTAACTAGGTGGCGCCTAGGTGGTGGCGCCTGTCAGACTGAACGTAACATGTCTAGTCCATTAAGTCGTCCCCAGAGAGCCCCTAGGTGGCTGCAGGGGTGTGGTCAAACATATTTATGTAAATTTAAGCTTCATGCTACATAATTTAACACTTAACACTATAAATATTATGCATGCATTATTATTATATTTTATGTGAATATTTATATAATAATTTATTATTAATAAATTTATTGTTTTGTATTTATATTTATCGTATACTTTATGTACTTAAGATCAAAGTATAAGGAATGAAATATTAATATTTGTGTTTATTTATGTTATGTTACATGCAAGTTGTTGCACGTAAGACTTGGGCTGTTATTAAATTATTATTATTACGTAATTAAGCTTTGTATTGTGTTACATTATAGTCAATAATTTAAAACGTGTGCATCTCTGGACTTCAAGAACTTTGCGCTGTTTGTGGTCGTTGTCAGTAGGCGTGGAAAACTTTATTTCTTTTTGTCCTGAACATAAATTGATGAAGGAATTTGAAGAAATAAAACAATAAAACTTTGAAACTAAATTGTGTCAATTTTCTGCTTTTGCCGTCTAGAAATCTTATACAATTAATTCTTTGCTAAAAAATGTGACCGAACATTGAATTAACAGGGCCACATTTTTTTGTGGCCCTGTTAATATTTAAGGCAAAATTCTCACGCCCTTAGTTGGAATATATATTTTGAAACCCGTTGTCTGAAAAAGTTTACTGATATAAATATAGTAAATAGTCTGTGTATAATATACAATGTTGTCCATGGTTCATGGAACACTTTAAAATATAATTTGATCGTATTAAGGTAGAGATAATGTCAGTCAGCTGTTTTTTTTAGCTCCATTTGATTAACATGTAAACCTTAGCAAATTGACAAAAATTCTGATTTTTTTTTTAGAGGCAGCTATTAGTGCCTAAAAGTCATAGAAAAAATTTCAAAACAATTTAACGAGCCGATTTTTTAAAATTAATTTATTTAATTTTCAGCATAGGGCTTTCCCATGGAGAGACAAACTAAAAAATTAATTAAAAAAAAAAATCTTCTCGTTAAATTGTTTTGAAACTTTTTCTATGTGACTTTTAGGCACTAATATCTGCCTCTCAAAAAATTTCAGAATTTTTGTGAATTTGCTAAGGTTTACATGTTAATCAAATGGAGCTAAAAAAACAGCTGACCGACGTTATCTCTACCTTAAACACAATGCAAAATATTCAGTGAGTTTTGTCTGTTTCAAATTTATGTATACATTATTAATTAATTTTAATATTTAATATTAATTTTCTCTACTCTGAACCAAACCACCAGCTACTGTAAACTAGCCATGCGGACACGTGGAGAGTGATGGTTGAAAAAAAAAAAGAACACATGGCATGATAAAAACAACAAATAATGCACTCTTGTCTTGCATAAGCTATAGAACAATAGAAATAATTGATGCAGTGTTCAATACATTGAAATATTTACTACGTTTACATGACGTTGTTTAATACGTATCCGTTGACGACGCCTCATAAGAATAACATTATCCGTCGTCAACGAATACGCATGTGAACGTAGTGAATGTCATCTCGATGCGGCGTCACACCTGTACTACTTCCTGTCGAGATATTTGCAGAGCTTTTTAAAACCTTTCAACAGAATTACATCGCAGAAAAATATTGACGCTTACTACTCAAGATGGAAAATATAAAATGCATTTATAGATTTGTATTTCATAACATTTTTTCAAGTTATAATAAACATTACGTAATTTCTCATAAATATAATACGCTGTAATAAATAATATAGGGCACGATTCGCAAAAGACTTTTTCATATTTGCGGCCATCCAAGTTTAGTGTAATTGACTAATTAGTTAAAAAACTTTATTATCTTCCTTCGCCCATGCATATTGATATCTGAAACACAAATGATGTCGTTTCTTGTTCTATATCCATATAATAAGGCGGTGTCTCAATACTATTTCTCGTCTACTTAGGGTCCCTAAATGAGCTTTCCCCTCCCCTCCAAGATGGCCGCTATATAAGAAGGGTGCATATGATGCGCCCTAAATTTGCCGCCATTGTAGGGAAGGGTAGTAGACGAGAATATGACTGTTGGGACGCCACCTAAATGCTTGTCCCATTACAAAACTTCCAGACCTCTTCGTTAGTGGTGTTATCCAGCAAGAATCGAGGAGCGTCAATCGCGCGGTTAACCTGCATGGTCTTTGAAACAGAGGGGGGGGGGGTAGAACGAAGTGTTTCAGTTTGTCAGAGACGTAATTTTGAAGTTCTGAAAAAATTGGAAAAAATTGTCCGTTGAAAATTTTGATTTCAAGTTGCTAAGAAACTTCATCTTTTTTATTAACTTAATTGTCATATTGCGTTTGATGTTCCATTATATTTTTATATCATGTTTTTTTACTTCCCCTATGTCTTTTCTCAGGAGTATGGTAGGAACGGATGGCGGGCAAGAAAGACTGGATCTTAGGCACCCATGTATAGTATGGTGTCTCGACAACCCTTAGGATGAATGGAGTAAGAAGTAGACTATAGTCTATAGAGTACGAGGTTTGTTTATTTATTTATTATTTCACCCAATAGATGCACAAAAATTGCTATCTACACAGTATAATGTTGTTTAGGGTGGGGATAACATGCAAAAGCGCCAAATAGAGGCACCATAACGCTAAAAGTGGCTGTTATCCTATAGGTTGCTAGGATACCTTAGGTACTGCTCCGGTATTTTACCTGGGAGTGACGATACCACTATCACCTGTGAGAAGGTTTGAAGCTCGCGCGGCTCCCAGTGCACTGCTGCACCCTAGCATTGTCCGCACAATTCGCCGACCAATGAGAAGGTTTGAAGCTCGCGCGGCACGGCCAGGTCGATGCATCTTTCCGAGCGGCTCAAAGTTTTGTATTTTGGCCCTCTAGCGGACGCTTCGGACCCTATCCCTGCGCTTCAGAAATTAGATCTCCCACTTTTTTTTATTATATAATAATTATCTTTGTTTCTTAATGTTTTATATATTTTAATTTAGTATAATCAATCATAAAAATGTGTTTTAATTAATAAACTCAATTAACTTATTTTTCAAAGAATCTCTCGCCATTTGCGAGTATGACAACATGGCGGCAGCTGCGGCTCGGCGTTCACCATCGGCTCGATTATGTCTTATATTTCATGATTTGAAGAGTTATAAATGTGTGTGTAATATCTACAAGCCTCTATTGCGAATACAAGAACTGTATCACCACAATATATAACCGAGAAAAGAGATGCAGCCATCCTGATATGAACGACTAAACTGAAGGTTAGTACGTGACCAAAAGATCGGGAACATTGGGCATTGTTTTTACCCCGTTTTCATCGCTTTTGTTCAAGATACAATTTTTTGTTACACTATACGTTCATTCTGTGTATCCTAATGATATTATAATTTCCTATAAATGCATGGTTATAGCTATAATTTTCGTGTTACAGCAGAAAACAAGCCCAAGCTGCAGCTGGCAAAGCTGGACACTGTACCCACCCCACCCATTGGATTGGCGTGCCAAGGAGACTATCTCGGGACCTTTTTGTGACAACTGTATATTTTATTTTAATGTAAAATTTCTTAAATACAATTTATAATCCCATTTTCTCTGTGTTCTTTCATAAATAAACAAATTAGTAAGCAAAATAAAAAAAATAATAAAACCGGAAGCGGTAGCCATTTTATTCTAGTGTAGCAATTGAGAAACGAAAAGCGCAAATCGACCAAACTTGATCGACGCGCCATCTGACGGAGGCTGCAGAAAGTTTTCATGATAACGCGGATGAATTCGGATGAGCTAGTTACAAGTATTTCGCTACATGCAGAAGATGATCGGACCTGGCACGGCTCCCAGTGCACTGCTGCACCCTAGCATTGTCCGCACAATTCGCCGACCAAGGCTAAATATAACACAGAATCGTCAGGTGTCATTATTTCATGTAATTATGTTGGCATTTTAACAGTTCTCACTAAACATTTTCAGCACACAGAATGTGAGTGTAATAAAAATTGCAAGACATGAAGATCGAGAATTTAATAAAAACTCGGTAGAAACTAAATTCCACTAACTTTTAACGATGTAGAGAAATAATCTCCTCCTGGAGTATTTTTTTCGTGACAGCAGCAGTGAAGAATTTTTATATTTATTAAATAATAATTACATTTAATTTTTTATTTCATGCGATCACAAATATTGTCAAGCAGAGATTAATCTCAACAACAGGTGCAAATTTTTACACTAAATTTTCTTAAAAATGAAGCAGGTCAAATTAGATTTATACAATTTCACATCAGATATTTTTTATATTTTTATTAATTGTTATACATTTATTACAAACAAAAATTATAATGGGAAACATTTTCTTCTAAATTAAAAATCACATTAAAAATCCTGCTAAGGCCTTGAGTACGTAAAACTCTGTGTTAAAAATATATTTGTAAAAAAAGAAGAAGTTTTTTTTCAAGTCTCTGAATTTGTTTAATCACAAAAAATGTAGATTAAATTTCTAATTGGCTTTAGGAATCTTCCACATACAGCCACCATCACAAAATGTAGTTAAATTCTGACCAACTCATTAGAAAAGTCGTACAATGAAATGCTGAGATAAAGACGCGGTACCAAACCACTGGAAGTGCAGCCCATGACGTCACTTCCTGGAGCCAGCTGGTCTGCTGCACTTCCGGCTGTGACCACGAGGAACTAAAGGACCTCTCTGGTACAAACCCGCGGGGAATGAGCCGGATCAAGATAACGTTCGGAAGGAACGCACCCCCCTCGCCATTTCAGACAATAATTGCATTGATATAAGTTTTAGTTTCCCAGAAAAACGTGGAGACCAAAATGATTAAAAATATCAAAAAAATTAAATAACTTCCAGGATACATCATTATAATATTAAGGACTTAATTTTAAGGGAGAGATTTGCTGATTAAAAAGGAAAACGTTTTGATACAAAAATCTTCCGTCGATTAGATTTTTTTTTTTTTACTGTTTTCAGAACAAAAAATTGTAATAATTGTAATTATAAGGCCAGCTTTACTTTAATTAAAGAATATAAAATATAAATCATGTGCTTTACATATTATACATACACTGAAAAAACACTTGACAGTTTTCCTGCTAAATTTAGCTGTTTTACGCGGTTGTATTTGTACCCATAATAAAAATTGGTTAAAATCAACAGAGTTGCTATTTTAGATTTCTACAACCTCAGAACTGTTGAATTTTAGGCGTTAGATGTGTAGAATTCGGTGTAGCAGTGTATGAATGTTAAAAACGACAGAGTTTGCGATGTAAGATTTATAGGTTCTATCTTTTTAATTTTAACATTTCTACTCTTTTAATTTCTACAGTTTATTCCTTGATTCTACTAACGTATCTACTTCCTTATATTCTACAACTTTACTCTGTTAAATATACAATGTTCTAGAAGCTGGTAATAGATGATGCAATTTATCTATTTATTGCATACAGTTTTTCTTTATACAAGAAAACGTAAGTTCCATTTCGTACAAGTGAACTTAAAGTTTTCTTGTAAAAAAAAACTGTATGCATTAAATAGATCAATTGCATCAACATGTAATACACCATCTTCTATATTATCAAAACATTCCATAAAAAATATTACAAGTTTCATAAGCAATGACAATATTATAATTAAATAATGATTAGGGAGCAAACAAATCCTGAATAAAGATTTAAAGTGGTTAAAAGGGTTCAATTAAAAAAAATAGTGATTTATTTATATAGTAAATATTTAATTAAAAAATCCAAACATTACATTATACAATATTAGATGGCTTTATTTGTATTATACATTAAAAACGTTATAAATTTTGTGAATGAGGTGAAGATGGAAATTTGTCACATTTGAACTCTATTTTTACACTATTATACTCAACAACTGACGTAAAGGAGCATCATCTTGAGGGTCAATTCTGGGTTTCCTTTCCATCTTGGTAGTTTGAATGGTCGTTTGTCGTTCGGGGAAGTGGTGGTGGCACAAGGGCGGTTGTAATCTGGACTGCATTCGCGAGACGTTCAGTCTTGAGTCTGATGCATAATCCCCACATGGACGTCAACTAGAAATGCACAGGTCTTGCATTAGTATTATTGCAAATTTATTGCAAGTAAACCTTCAACTTACCAAAAAATTTGCACGTGTAGCGTTATGGCCCTCATCGCTCCTCAACGGTTCAAATATCGTCGGCCATGTGAAAATGCCTCGAAAATACCCCGGCACGCAGTACGTATTGCTGGCCGCCCGTGTCTTAAAATATTAACACAATTATTAAAACAATGAATGGCATAACATTATAGGAAGTAAAATATTAATTAAACTTACCATTGATGATCCAGAATACATTTCACAGAGAGCACAACAAGAACTGAACTGACGCCTGCAGATTGAAACAGGAAATGACAAAACGTGTCTGCCGCGCAGAAATAACGGTCATTTTATAACGTGGTAAAAAGTTTAATTTTTGCAGAGTATAATAGATGTGTTAAAATTAGTGTAACCGTTGAAACTTCAAAATGTCACAAAGTTTCTAACGTTGAATGTATGCTTACACATTGCCGAACTGTTACTCTGCTTTTTACATATTCTAACATTTAATTTCCAACAATTTCACACGGTTGAAAGTTACACCGTAAAACGTTATTTCATTTTTAACAGAGTAAAATGTAACTTTTACGTATTGAAATGTTAAATCTTACAATGCAACTGCGTACATTGATATTTAACAGGGTAGAGACTGTTGATTTTGACAGTCCTCGCATAACAGTGTTTGGAACTGTTGAATTTAACACAGAACTAGTTTATATTTAACAGGAATACTGTAGAATTTGTACCAACAGTTCAAACACTGTCAACTGTTTTTTCCGTGTATGATATATTTGCTGAAATATAATAATTTGTGACTCAAATCTCGTGATTATAGTCGTCGTCTAATTAATTTGATAAAGACAATCTTTGTTGTCTTCCTGCCGATGATTTAATTTTGTACTTTTCTCATTCTATCTCTGGCTCGTAATATAATAACCCAAGAAGTGCCTCGAGCGTGTGTAAGAATAGTTTCATTTTGTTTAATTAATGACAAACCCTCAGGTTTCAAACCGAGCAACTGATGCTATTTTAATAATTACATAAATGTCGTGTAAATTCTATTCGAATTGTGTTATTGAAAAAGAATTGATATTGAAATAAATAAATAAAACTAGTTTTTCTTAACTTTATGTAGCCTTTATATGGAACAAACACCTCTGAAATGGCTTGATTAGCAATTAATTTTCTCAAATACTCGTAAAAAATATTAAAATGTAATCAATAAATTACACAAACATTTATCACCTCAAACAATTAACAATTCGCTTAATGTGCAGTATAGGCTCCTTAATTAGCCTTTAACATACCGATTTGAGTAATAATGTTGTTTGCTTTTTTTCTTTATTCCCTTCAATGTAACAAATCTCAAAGAAACAAACATTATTATTAATGAAAAAATAAAGTCTTAGAGTTAAAACCAGCAGCAAAATGTATTTTAAGAAATGACTACCATTATTCCTGGACTTCAATAATAAACCGATATGCAATTTACGGAGGAGACATAACGACCGTTTATCTTTGCAATGATTGAAAGCCTGGTAGACGAAACAGCATGTGGAGATTAAGCCTGCACTTGCAAGCTTGTTCTTGCACGGAGCATGCTACACGTAACCAGTGTCGAGAAAAAAAAAAAAAGAGCATCATGACAGAAAACCGATGTGGAAGAAGCGAGCGAGAGAGACAGAGGACTATATGTTCAGTATAAAAGCGATGGAAACGAGAGACAGCAATTTTTATTTTTTAAGGAATATCATTAACGACAGAGAGACAGAGGACTGTTCAGTAAAAAAGAGAGATACAGGATCGAAAGAGACAGAGCAATTTTTATTATTATTTTTTTTTTTAAGAAATATCATCAACGACAGAGAGAGAGAGAGAGAGAGAGAGAGAGAGAGAGAGAGAGAGAGAGAGAGAGAGAGAGAGAGAGAGAGAGAGAGAGAGAGAGAGAGACAGAGAGAGAGAGAGAGAGAGAGAGAGAGAGAGAGAGAAGTGGCGGCGATGTATGCAGAAGATTGATGTCATCTCAGCGCTGCACGAACCTGCAGGAGCTACCACCTCCTCCATTAGACAAAGCGTGCCGCGCGAACGACAAATCACGTCAGTACTAATTACCAGCAGGCACGCTTGATTGCATTTTAATAGGTCAATCAAAGAAACAATCAGAAACCTTTTTTTATATTCAAATAAACAATCTGAATTTATTAAACAATATCGATAGCTTTTTGTAATAAACTTGTATATTATAAATGTCAATATTTTCAGTTAATTAAAAAAGAAACCTTTAAAATTAAAATCAATTTACATTTTTACACGTGGATGAAAAAATAGGCTAATTAAATATGTAGCTAATAAAAACGAGAAATAATGAGGAAAACAAAGGAAGTGTAATTCAGGAAAAATATGATTTTAATTTCGTGGAGGTACCTTACATAAAAAAATGTCAAAAAATGAAATCGTTTGATATAATTGAGCTCAAAAGTGTCCAAATTTTATCTTCATAATTTCAACCCCAGCATTAACAAAACCTTATAAATTATATCTAATATATAATAATTATATTATAATCTTATATAAATTAGATTAGATTTAAACATTTAAACCATTAATTTAATTAAAGTTAAGTTTTAAGTTTATTTAAAGTAGGCATGTTATAAAAATTGGTGATGAAATTCAATAACGTACGCGGTTCGTTTACTTAATGCTAATTAAGTAAACAAAATATTTCGTTTTATATATTTATCTTTCTATCGCTTGTACAGTCACAGGGCGCAGAATTTCCATGGAGAATAATTAAAAGAGAGAGGTTAAACACTTTGATAGCAAGGGCAGAAATTAATGAAACCACCCTCATAAAGAGTGTGAAATTAGCAGTGTGATGTGAAAAATATTATATTAATTAGAGGGTGAATTACAACCTATTGTTCTGTGAAATTTTAATTAGTCGCAAAGAAGCAATGGAAACCATATATCCTTGATTTAATTACATAACATTCTAACTTTCTTTAATATATTTAATTAATAAAGTTGGAAAATTGTAAATAATTTCAAGATTTTAATTTTTTATTTATTAAATCTTTCATATATATAGGCTTAAAATACAGAATATAAGAAAAAATATTATGAGACAAAATAAATAGAAAGGCTGCAAAACATATACGGTAAAAAAGATTCAATTAGATTTTGTTTAACGTTCTGAAAGCAGAATAATTTACGATCGCATTAATTTATATTAACGTTATAATTTATATATTATTTACTTGGTGGATTTGAATTACGCGAACATGCACGCGAGCTGTTATAGCAATAATAGCAGGGGGTCATTCATTTCTGTAAACAGGTGCACAACAATTGGTAATGCAACAATGTACATTATCTGCAAGTACTTATGACATTCATACCGGTAAATACACATGAAAATAATGACGCAAAGACGAGATACGGAACAAATTTGCTCAATACTTTACTGTATTTCCCAGTAAGCTATCGGCTCTTGACTCATCCCAAATAAAGTGACGTACAAGCTGGGCAGATTATTATGTTAATAAAATTCAGTGTTTTGACATCCAGCTATGACTTCGCAACCCAATGGCATCGAACTTGATAATTAATTACCAAACGAACCAATGCAATTTCCTATATGATAAAGAATCCAATTTTTAGCATAAAACATTAACAACAATATTCTAAATTAAAGAAATTTATAATTTGTTAACACGTATTATGAAATATAACAGGCTTTGGATATCACTTTGGTCTATTGATAAAGTACAAGTGTCCGTCCTGACTGAGGTTTTCCACGGTCCCCTCAGTCTCACCTCAGCAAATGCTGGGACGCGTAACAGGTCGTGACCACAGCACCATCCTTTCCCTCCGTTATCCCTTTACTCATTACCCCGCCTCGAGCTCCAAGCTCATTGGGGTGTATAATTGGGGAAAAAAAATAAAATAAAAATTTAGTTCTTAAATTTTTTAAAATAAAATCCACGACGATTGTTTGTGAATATCTCCAAGTTTCATTATTTGTTATATTAAACTTTGATTCACACCAAAGTAGCGGAAGTGACTCAAAGCTCCTTTATTTCAGAATGGAAGATAAGTTGACTATATAGCAGTCGGTGGTTCCCCTTTGCTGTGGAATATCCCACCAGTTCGAGATAAGCTGCCGTCTTATCAGCAGACACCTTAGACTTAAACATCTCGAAGATTATAGAAATTCTAAAACATCGCCTAGAAAAATTTGTAATTCTCCTTCTGTGTTTTTGAAATAAATTAATTTTTATAAAAAATCATAAATTGAGATCAATATTTTTTAGTGTCCATAATTAAAATTTCATGTTATTCTTTCTTGTTTGCAATAAATCTCTTATATATAATGGGTGCGATTCACGAAGCAGTTAGCCAGGTTTCTTAACCACGTTTAGCTTAACCACGTTTAACTATACCTGTTTTACGTGTTAAACGACCCTAGTTAAACGTGGTTAAGCTAAACGTGTGTTAAGCTAAACGTGGTTAGAAACCAAGATAACTGCTTCGTGAATCGCGCCCAATTAGATTATAACTGAAATTTGTTATAGCTACTGCAATGCATGATAATTAATGGTGTCAACAATAAACCTTCTTGAAAGTGAAAAACAAGAGATAAATTTCGTATTCTTGATAAAAAAGAATAAATTATTTTATTTGTTTGGTTCCAATATAGACAATTCCTGGTTATGGATACATTATACAGTTACAATGATATTATAAATAAAATTCAACATACATTACACACAATACACTTGATTGTGCGCATATACAGTACAAATAAATATATATAAACTGATACAACAATTTGAAATTTGATGAGCTTGACAAAAACGTTAATTAAAGCACATTGAGAACGACCTCAGCCACGTGGAGTGGAAATACCGCCGCGAATATTTTTTCACATATTGATTGACTCGCCTGCAACGCAGTAACAAAACAAGCTGCATAATTAATTAATATTCATAAAATACTGCATGTTATATTTAATATAAATATTGCATGGATATTTTAGTAACTATACAGTATATTATCATTGGTTTTTGTTAATGTTCATGCATTATTTATTCATAATAAAACTTTGTAAATATAAATATGAAAGTATACTACCCACTCATATTTATAATTTTTTTCAGATGTCTCGAAATGTTACAATTTATGTTTATTTGAATATTCATTATCTATAAAATAAATATTCATTATTTAATTATATTCTAATCTAACATGCATTGTGAGAGTAATAATTATCAAGGCATTGTAATTAGAAGAGACAAAGAATGGAATGTCTCATCGCACAATGTACTCAACATGCACTTGGTAGCTACACGGAGAGAAAAATATGTAAACAAATAGTATAAAAGTAAATCGTAATAAAGTGAAGATGAATTTTCTCCTAGAGTCATATTCAGATAGAAAATTGATAATAATATATCGTACATTGAATGGATCTGCTTGATTTTGATCACAACCAACTTAAATTAAAGGTATACAGTAAAAGGAATTTGCAAAGTTTATAAATTTTTCTCGTTATTGAATTACAACTCTCTAAAGTTGCAATGTTGGTAGGTCTAGTACTGAGATACAAGCACAAAATTTCAAGATGATATTTTATGTAATGAAGTTGGTAACAATGATATTAACACAAATGACTAAACAGGAGCGTAAACGAAGAAAAATAAAGATGTAAGACCGTTCTCATCTACGTACACTGCTATTATACTATAGATAATAACATTAACGCGTGGTTAGTAGTTGGATGGGTGACCATTTTCAATAAAAACCACGTTTCCCACCCAGGGGTAAAACGTTGCGCTTTTCCACTATGTGGTTCCCCTGGCTTTGGACCATTGCACTTCCGGTTCATTGACAAAAGCTGTAGCGTCCATCCTGGCTGAGGTTTCCACGTTTCCCTCAGCCGCAGGCAAATGCCGGGATGGATTTGCAAGGCCGTGGCCGCCCCCGTTCCAGAAGAGCCCGCGAAACGCTCAAGTTAGGGTTTCGGAAGGTTCGGGGTTTCAAAGTAGTATGTAATTAGTAAATAAAAGTACCCAATAGGGTTTGATTTAAAAAAAAATATATATATAAAAAAAAAAAATAACATTAATAACAAATTTAATAATACCACTTCACATTCTCGATATAAAATCTGCTAACTTGCCAACAGATCTATCGCATCGTTTTTGTCTTTGAAAATCGTTCGGTGGTTGTTTTTCTCCGTGTAAGTGCGACATGACGAGGAGCGTGGGTCGCTGTCACTCAGGTGGGTGCAGCTTCCACGCTACGTTCTGTCATCTCTCACGTCGTGGGAGCAACGTGTACCCACCGCTGCAACAAACACGAGCACGTGAGCTTCAGTTACCACACTTCAAAATTGTCCCTCAAATTTAGGCAACATGTTCAGCACCAAACAATGACTGTTGTTGAGCAGGCTGCCTATCTTTAGGGTGAGATGAAATAGAGTTTTTTTAGTGTACATCTCTGAACAGCACGAACGCTAGTCAACTTTTAGTTGTTGTACGTAAGTATTTCGAATACATTGATGTACATGGTCTAGATTAGACAGTGTTCCTTTTTAACGCTCCTCAGATCGCAAAGTTCTCTGCTTATCGTCGATTTCTTGTTAACTTTCAGAAAATAGTGGGTAAAATTTTAAACTAATACAAGATAAAAGATAACTATCATAGTCTTTGCAGGAAATGAGATGGGGGACATGAAAAATGTGTCGCATTGCATTATTTTAGTGATCTAGGAGAAACATTTGAATATATAGATACCCTGATAGTTACCTTGATAGGTACCCTGATAGGTACCCTGATAGATACCCTGATAGGTACCCTGATAGGTACCCTGATAGGTACAATGTCATGTAAATATTGAGTGAAATAAAAAATCTCACGGGTTAAATTTGATTGAATAAGTCAACACCCTTCCCTCTTTGCACACTACAGTATAAAAAATATTGAAAGAATAACAGATTATATATGTAATTTCTATCATACGATATTTATTCACATGATTATAATTTTAATTATCACATCAATCATTTATAAAAGTCATCAATTAATGAATAAATTGACTGGATAATTCATCATACTATGTACTACTGGAATGAAAATTAACTTGCTTCCGGGATAAATTATTCATAAATCATTAAATAAGTTTTTTTATTGAAATTAATATTTTTAATTGAATAAACATTTGACAGACATTGAAAAGAGAGAGAGAAATTTTCTTGAAACGTGTTAGAAAAATAATCGAAGATTTTGTCATAAAGTTATTTCTGAAGTTTTTTCAATAACCGTTAGTCAGAATTGAGCCACCTATCTGTAACCATCCCATTGTATCATGTTTCTTGCGAGGTAAAAAATGAATTGCATCACCAGCCAATACTGATGACCATTTGTATAATAAAATATCCTTCGCTCAAACGTTCAATACATCTGCGGGAGGGCTGACATTGATGGCTTATGCACTTAGAGATCCGTGGCCTCGGTAAAAACAAGTGCATACAAAATGCATCTACAGAAACGACTTAGTCACGGTTTAACGTACTGCGCGGTCCGCCATGTTTGTCACGTGACTTTGATGATGATTAATCACCGTCAGTTGCAACACCCGGGAGATGTGAACCACGCACCATTAACATGAAGAACCAATTTTTTTAAAGAGATCTACTGCAAGTTTAAGGTGGCTTCAATGCTAGAACATTATTTTGTAATATCTAATTACTTCAATAAAAGAAAATAGTTTTCTTATTTATTTCAGTTTTGGTACCACAGTGCTATTTCACCCAGAATTGAAATTTATAGGATCAATTTTGGGGCCGAAGTACTTTCATATTTTTTTAAAGTGATAATTTTTATTTTTTTTTTTAAATTATCACACTATTTTTTCGCGTATGTGGACATTTTTTTTTATTTATTTTTTTAAACAATGTAACATTAACATAATTTTCTTTCTTCTAATTTATAATAATACAATTCTTTGTTTCAAGGAAAATACAGGATATAAAATGTTAGCAACATCAAGTGACTCATTCTCAACTCAATTTAATTATAAATTTAAAGTCATTCAATTCCTCTCAATGCACATGGATTATTTTTTTGTTATAAACATTACACCGAGTTTAATGCTGGAAGCAGAATTAATTCCAACTCGTAATAGAAGGGCAAATCTCGCAACAAAGGGATTTTATAAAACATATACTTTGTTTGAAACGTAGAAAGTTCCTTAACTTTTTCTATAAGCCTTTGTTGCCTCATCAAAAGTTATTCTTCTTTCGCACATTAAAGAACATTAAGGTTTTTATTAATGACTTCTACCTTAGTAAAATGGACCTTAAAGGAACACAAGAATAATTAATGACCAGAAGTATAATTACACTAAAATGTACTTGTTGATGCATACCTGCATGTGCATGTTAATAATAATAATAACAAATTATAAATTTATATACATAATAATAAAAGGTAACCGACCCCGAATTATGTTGCAAGATTATATTTTGCAAACTGTATATAAAATTGTAATGGACATATAATTGTTGCAATGTAATGATATAATAATGTATGCATTTATATATCGTCAAGCTTAATTCATAATTAATTATATGCACGTTTGTTTGCACGCGGCTACCAGGAAAGTTCAGAAGGGAAACATTAATCAATAAAATGCATTAGGTGTATGTTGTTGTTTATGTGACTCAAGCTAAACTGACCCAGAATATTTATGTATGGAAATAGAAGCATAATTTTACTCTAATTAGGAGAATTATCTTCTTTCTGCTGAAAATGAGGCTATGAAGTTAATAATTTTGATTTTATTGCAATTTTTTATTATAGAGTAGACTGGACTCTGTAATCGCAACTACACGTCTTTTTACTATTATTTTTACATGTATTTTTTTCATGTAGTTTTCATTTTTTAAATGTTAAATATGTTTGCCTTTTAAAAACACTATAAGAATGCTAGCAGCACTAAAATGAAGAGATAAATGATGTTACAGATTTTTTGTGAGCACCCTGTCATCTAAAATAAATAAATGTTTAAACGTTCACCTCTCCCACACTAAATCTCCTGTCAAATATTCTTTAAAACTTCAATTTTGAAACATTATTTTGGTCCGACGTAAAAATTAACTTCAGTATTCAAATTATTGTAATGAGCATAAAATGTACTCATAAATTATCGTCATAAAAATGTAATTTTCTTGGAAATGTATAAAATTTATAATATATATTACTAGACTTGAATCCTAAGAAACTACATTTTTGATGCATAACGTACAAATAATTATTCTTATACCAAGTTTATAAAAACGTAGTATAAGTTCCAAGTAAATTTTAAGTTAAGAACTTTTATATCAATATATTGACCTGTGTACAATAATATTTAAACTTATAATTGGTTTGCTTCTTATCAAGGATTTTCTTGTTGAACATCCAATGTTAAAAAACGTAACCACATTTATGAGTTTTTATATCCACGTTAACCTTATTAATAAAAATGAAAACTTATAAACTTCTGAAATTATTACATCTAAAGCTGCAGGTCGAAGAGAAAAAAAGTTAAGTAAATTTCTGTAACATGGATATAATTATGAAGCACAGTCAATTCACAGAAATTTCGATAATTTCGTGCTCATAAATATAAAAAAGGAGTATAGCATTTGTTCATCTGCAATTCAGGCCCGGCTCCAGAGGGATTTAACATGAACAACGTATAGGCATTTCCCCCACTCCAATTTTTTTTTAACATTGTCCTTATGAAGAGACCCCCTCCGAAATTGATCCGTGCCTGCTGCAAGTTATTCTTCGTTCTGTCAATTATGATTGAATTTTGAGTCCTCTTGTCTTAATTACGCGATGTTTTAAATTAACATCGAAAGAATCGATTGAATATTGTATTGTCGTTAACATAAAAGTAAGTCAAAGTGAAGACAGAATTAATAAAAAAATGTAAATATTGAAACCACGAACTCATTATTAAAATTTAATTAATTATTTAAAGAAAAAAAGAAAAACATTAATTTATAAAGAGTAAATACAAAAACCTTTTAGTGTAATTTATGTGACTAATTACAAAGTAAAAAGTTGGTGCTGTATATCTGTTATTCAGCAACTTCATTTACCTGCAGTCTATGTGTAATCGATGCTACATACTTTTATCGTTTGATTAAATCAAGTGATGACAATTTTATGTTCAGATGACGACTTAATTACAAAATAATGACAACTCATCGTCGACATGCGGCTGTTGAATAACCTCATTAAATATCAACAAAATTTTTATCAATGGTTTTTCGGTTACGTAGCATTCATTAATAAAATCTGAACGGAAGGAAATAAAGCACAGAGTGTGGTTTTGAAATATGGAAGTGGTTGGTTCATTTTTCCCTTCAATGAAAAAAAAAAAAAAAAAAACCTTTGTGGATTTCCCTACTTTTATCACAGTAGATTTATACTCCAGGGTCATTATACCTTTTCTCATTACATTATTAAGTTTTTTATAATTTCTTGACAGTACATCTATCTTAACATCAAGTTTTACAAAGAGATAAATGATAAAATGCATTGATTGATGCCATGCATAATTTGCAGCAATTGCAACACACCAAAGTGCATGACGCCACGAAGACCCCCTATCGTGGCCCACCTACTTTCAGTTCGATGCACACCACCGCTGTTGTTGTTGCTAAGGACAACCTCAGTGTTATTGAGGTAGGTCGTCAAACCTAAAATATACTACCAACCTAACAGAAATAATATAGTACCAACATAAAAAAATATATCAAAACTAATGAGTCATATCTGCAAAAAATCTATGTTATATTTTTATATTAATATGTTATAATTATAATAAAAGTATGTCACGCATTGTGTTACAAGAAATATTAATCTAGATATTTTTTATGTATTTGATAAAAAAAAAAAAAACATCGTAATAAAAAATGCATGACATAAAAGTAAGGCTTTTATGCAAGCGAGTATTATTTTTAAATCTGATTTCCGTGTTAATGTAAAAAGGGTTGTCATGCAGTAGCCTGCGGCGTGTGCTCAACAATCGATATTGTTGCACGTGGAACTCTCGCACGCACTAACTATGATTACTTCGCGTATAGTCGCTTTAACGTAACTTTAACCGAAACTGTACAAAATCACTTTAATATTAGGCACGTCAATTTACTTAAATATTCTTAAAAATAACAGCATTTCTTTCAAAATAAATAATAAATTCTGTTAGAATTTGATGGTATATTATAAAAATTATTTCAAAGATCGCGAAAGAAAGTTAAATCAGCCAACTAAATTTCAAAATTTGCCCAAATTCTGTCCCAATATTTTAAAAATTGATATCTATAACCCTGTCTCTTTTTTTGTACAAATCTTAAGAGCATGCATGCATTTTTATTTCATCTCAACACCAGGCACTTCTAAGAAAATTCAATAATAAACTGATGGTGCAGCATGCAGTCTAGCTGCATGAGACATGACCATGTATGTATCTAGGTATAGATATGGTCTCTAGGCATGCATTATCAATACATATATTAACCTGAATAAATAGGATGAACATGTTGTAACTGAATTAGGGCTTAAATTTTTTTAGCTTAAAATTCATTTTACATTGTGTGACATACAAGATAGAACCAAAAATTAAAATAAATGAAGTTTAAACTTTATATTAAATACCCTGAATAAGTGTAAAACTAAAAACTATCCGACTATATTTGCTGCGATATCTTAAAGTTGTTGGCTACACAATCATCGAAGTACGGAGAGAATATTATATAGGTCATAATATTTTATGATAAAAAATGAAATATCGATTTTCGTTGTATTGCACACGTTTGTTTACCTGAGTTTATAGCAACGTAAATATTTTGCTTTTTGCTTGAAATCATTGTTAGGTAAATGGGACACGAACCACAACGTAAACATATATCGATGAAAATAAATATACTGACTTTTAAACGTAAGAAAACTATACTGAGCTGTATTTAAAAATATAAAAGCAAGTAAAAACCTATATGGGTATCTTAAGATATAATAAATGGTTGTGGCAAATATTTTTATATAAAAACAGAATTACAAAGCAGCAATAAATCTCTAGCTGTAAGACATATTGATGTATTATACCGCTAGTTCAATTCTCCATCACGTTATCTATTATTATATCTATAATGGTTCTCAGATTAATCAAATTATAGGAAACACCATCGTGGTTTTATAATTACCGCTGATAAAACAGTGGGTTCCCATCATTGTCACTTTGCTTGCATGGAGGAGGGTAGTAAATCACCGCAGACCGAGTGTGTAATGATGTCGGGAGGCGAGGCGTCATTAGCCGGCGAGCAAGAAGTGCAGCGAGCGGGTAATTGAGCGAGGCGTACTCACACTTTATAAAAGTGAGATGTACATCTGGCTGCTTTTTGTATTACTCTGAAATGAGTTATCCCGACTAACATTATAATAACATTGTGTAAGGTTATTATTAATTAATTGCTTTATGGTTTCCACAGTTTTTCTACTGAATAATTATGTTTTATAACAATATGATATGCTTGTTAATTTTAATATTATTTTAGTAATGTTTTTAAAAAGCTTTGCAGTACAAATAAAACACTGAGAAGCACTTTAGTCTGATATTAAACAAAAAATATTTTGCTTCTAAATAAAAGAAAACCATTAATTTAGAAAGGACAGCCTGCATTACAATTTTTTTTTATTGCAAAAATGAATAGAAGTTGCCAAATTATGTTATTCTGATTTTTTCTGGATTGGTTTAGTCCTGGAACTTTTTTTTTTTTTTTTTTTTAATTTCTGTTGGTCCCCTGGAAAGAATAGGGCCTAAACGCCTATTGACGCTTCCAGGGCGAGTGCATGGTCGTACTTTCAATATTTTTTTAAATATGGTTCCGGGACTAAAAAATCAGTGTCATAATTTAGCACCTTCTATATTCATTTCTGCAATAAAAATTTCATGTTTTTATTTACTTTTGGAAATAAAAAAACAATGAAGTTATCAGCTAGATATTCGTGCAGGACAAGGACAAGACGCTCTTTGCTGGCGTGCTCGTTGAGGTATCGCCTACAGCCACCAAGGCCGCACGTTCGCCGCCGAATCTAAGGCGGAAGTTGCCCGTGGTCAGGGTTATCTCAGCGGCCAGCTGCATGCGACCTACCGCACCGCCAGGTGCCCCTCAGATATTGGACTTCATGGAGATAAAAGTTATCGTGCAGGGAATAAAAAACTTGTGGAGGGAACAACTTTTACACTATCAAAATATAAATTTTGCCTTCAAGGCTCATTTTTAGGTTAGAAATCGATAAGAATAGCTCTTATGGGAAAAAACTACTGCAGAACTATTTTTTATATAAAACAACCGATACATTCAAATGCATGATTTGTGAAATTTCTTGGAATTTAAAGCTTATATGGTGAGAAATTTTTAATAAAAGTACAGTACAGATATTTTAAAATGTTAAAATTGGAATATACAAGTCAGGGATTAATATTATACTGGAATACAGGTGTTGGACTTAATAAATAAATTTTGATAAGGCAGAATATTAAAATATGTGCTAGAAAAACATTAAAAAATTCTGCCATGATCTGCTTAAATTTTATTTATTTTAGCTTAATTTACATTATTTACTTTTCGCGAGTTATTTCACATGAAAATCATGTTTTAAATCACAGCAACATTTTTAAAATTTAAGAGCATGCATTTTACGTGTAGCATTTTATTATTATTATTTATTATTTTTTTTGTTATAAGAATACATCCCTATGAGCGTGAATGGGGGTAGGGATAAGGGAGGGAAAGGATGGTGGCCACGCCCTGTAAAAACATTATAAATAAGTTATTGCTATTTACACAAAAGCAGGGAAATTAACAAAACACAATAAAAAATTGAAGTCTTTGTAGCAAATTAGTATTATGACAAGGTTTGTTTATTTGCATGGCATTTTCTGTTGCAGTAATGTATTTATACGTCTAGCTTTAATCAGATTAGACTATATAATGTTACATAATTTATAGCTCAATAAAGTAGCAAAATAAATAGTTGTTTAATATTATTATTATATACGAGTAATTATCATTCATATAAATTTTAACATTAATTTTTTTTATTACAGTACCATAAAATGTATAATTTATGAAATCATGACCTTCAATACTCTAAATATGGCTAAAGCTAGTTTTATAAAAAATTACAATTATTGTATACAATTTTTCTTTATACAAGAAAAACATCAACATTATTTGTTTATATTAAGTTGATATTTTCTTGTAAGGACAAAATTCATATGCAAAATTGTATTGTGTAGTACATATGCAATGCTTAACAAACCAAGAGCTGTATAATTTATTTTAAAAATTATATGGGGGACACTTGAGTAGAATATTTGCCATTTTGTTCGCATCAGCACCGCGCGACATTTGATCGTCAAATGGAGTATCGACCTCAAAAATTTTCATTGCAGAGATGGGTGCAAATTTATATGCTATACTCTGATTTTTCTTTAGACTCCGGGAACTATTTTCAAAAAATTACTAAAGATACAGACGCCTCTTTTAATAAAAATTATAGGACAAAATGAGCGTGGGTTCAAACCGGACCTCAGCAAAACTTTTTAGTAATTCTTCCTGGCTTTTAAAAAATCAAAGTGGCATAACTTTGCACCCTCTGTTCATTTTTGCAGTAAAAATTTTGAGATCGGTACTAACGTTTGGTTGTACATACTACACAACGAACGCTCAAGGCTGCGCACCTTTCGTGGCCCCACGTCACTGACCTGCCTAACTCGCAAACCGGCGAGCAGGACGCTGCCGCTCGATATTCGGCACAGACGGGATCACAGCGAACGTGTCGTTTAGGCAGGGCATTAAACTGGGCTGAAATAAATGAAAAAGCGGAGAATCCATTACAGCTGGGCTCATTTTTTTTTCAGCTGGTTTATTTGGCTGTACTGTACAACATGAACCTGGTTTTTGAACGTGTTTATTAAAATTATTTATTATTGTTGCAATTTATTATTGCTTAATAATTGAAACAAAGACGCCCGGTTATATGCATAATGCTTTATTTATAACTGCTATTAATACATGTATTATTGGAATTGGAATTAGATGAATAAATTAATTTGGGTTTAGCCAGTGATTGTATTTTTCTGACATAATAATGCAAAAATAGCAATTTCCAGGCTGGCTTCACTTTAACCAATTCTATAGATGACTCAACAATGGAAAATTAGGTAGTATCTGAGACTATACGATTATTGTAAGGATGACTTTATCAAAACACATTGCAAACTTCTGAATTGTTATTATTGAAAATATTTCTCTTTCATTGTTGTTGTTTCATGCATAAAGCAGACTAAGCTTTTTTAAACATTTTTAACAACAAAAATACAACAATTACTACTCAATTTTTTTTTATATATTTCTATTAAAAACTATTGTTACACATTTCATTTACAACAAAGAATTTTATATATTTATTACGCAACAAATCATCAAAGAAGTCGCATTTGTTTAGAAAAAATTCGTTGAATATTCACTTCTTTCAGCGTGTGTAATTTACTTTGTATTTTAAAATAAATTTGATTTTCTTACAAAGTAAAGTTAAAGTTTTAGTTTAAGTTTAAGTTGTTTTAAATGAAAAGAACATAAAAATGTTCTTTTCATTTAAAACAACAGCAAACAATTTTGCAGATATGAAAGCTAAATTTTGATACTAAACGGATAAATGGTACTATTTGTCAGTTTTTTCTCAATAAAATATTTATTGTTGTTACAGAAGCCCTGAAATTGAACACCATCACAAGTATTATTACGACTACCTACATAATACTCAAGTGCAGAACCTTGAAACTATGAAACATTGGCCAATCAATAAAATTTGTTAAACTGATTTTTTTTTTCTTTACTCAAACTAATAATTACAATCAATCAATGCACTTAACTTAAAAGGTATCTTATGAGTTTATTACTTTTGCATTTTAAATTTTATATTGAATAATTGACATGATAATAAAGTTTGTTACTTTTGTAATAACAATAAAGAGTTCTCAAGAAAATTTTCTCTTGCAACAAATAATTTACTAAATTATGTATTGTAAAGATTTTCTTAAAAGTGCAGCTATAATTTTCCATAAAGTTACAAGAAATGATTTTGCACTTACAAAAAAAAAAAAAAAAAAAAAAGGTAAAAACACAATTATGTTTTGAAGTAAACAATAATTAAATATAAACTGTATAATATTGTACATTATAACATAATTATTGCAAAGTGGACCAAATTATCTATTTATCAGCGCAATTTTCTGAACTGTTCATAATAATTTTACGTTACAAAGTTTGAAATGTCAGGATCGCAATTTTCAAACTGCAGCATCCGTGGCCTTGGGCGAGTGCGGTCTGGAGAACATAAAATAAACAGGATTTTGTTTGATCTTTTAAATCAATTTAATGTTCGCACCAAGATTTAATTAAAATGAATCAACGTCAGTAACTATATTAGTAGCAGATCTTAGTAATTATAACTTTCACATCTAGCTGTTCAAAATGATTGTTTTATTATATTATTATTATGTAAAATAACTTTGTTATATAATAGAGATGTGTGACAATGTTAAATTTTTTTTAGATAAAAAACAACAACACAATTTTAACATTTGCGATCATTTTCAAAGTACTTGGATAAGGAGAAAGGTCTTATCAGAAGAGAAATAATGTTTTTTTTTTAAAGTTCTATTCTGTCTGTCGGTCTCATTTATTTATTTATATTTTTATTTTAAATTTTTTAATCGTTCTGTTATTATTTGTAAAAAACAATACAATAATAAAGCTGGTACATGCTTTTTTAACCATTTGAAAATTTTCAACTTTTTTTTTTCAATCTATTTCACCAAAACTCCAAATTATTATATTCAAAATTATATATTTTGACATCGTCATAACTTATTAATGTAATTATGTGTTTATTGCATTTATTTTATCCTGGCTAACTAATCAGTACATGAGTGTGCACTGGATGAAATAATAAATAAAATAAGGAAACAACAAAAACAAATCTTTGATCTAAAATACAAACAACTAGTATCAAACAAACAAAACAAGTTTAGCATATTGATTCGCCGTGATTGGTTAACATACATGCAGGTCGTGTTTGCAGGCCGGCTTATGGACAGGCGACAAGACGGATGGGTCACGACGAGTCTGTCGCTACAAATTGCACCGGAGAATTCAATTACTACGACACAGAGCTCAGAGTAGGTACTTTAATTAAACTGCAGCGACGCCCTCTAATCAAATATGACGTACAAGAAAAAGACACCAAGAATTTTTAATTATATTTCTAAGTGGTATTTTTATGTAACATTGTATTTGAACAAAAAATGTTATGAGATTTTTAATTTAAAAAAGATTTAAAATTCTTTTTTTTTTATATTATTTTAAAGGGATTATAGGGTATAATGTTTCAATAAAACCAATCAATTATTTAATTAAATACGTGGAAAAAATAGAAAAACAGATTTATAGCATTATTATAACATACAAATGTTGCATTTAATAAATGAAGCAAATTTGAAACAATTTCACTGACGATTTTATTTTGGTGATGAAATATTTTTAATAAGAGCATAATATAATATGATATAAATTTGAAATTGAATTTTCATTAACACTTTAATTTTTTTAATTATTTCAAAAATAAAAAGTTACATCAAATGAGGATAATATACCCCTCCCCTTGATGTGTATGCAACTTTTTCACCCCCTGTGCAATGCGGGTTGCAGCCATTTCCCAGAATGTTTGATATAGGGCATTTTTTTGTTTGCTTCCAGCTCTCATCACCGCAAATTGCTTTCTTGGACACGACAAGAAAATCCCACAGCTGATATATTGCAGTCAAGCACACGTCCCAGAGTCTTCAAGCTATGCTGTCGTCAACTGGAGCTTAAACCCCAGGAGGCTAAATATCCCATAAGAATACAGTTAGAATTTCAGTACAAAGGACACCAAAACTTGGAACGAGGAAATTTCTTCAATCTTTTTAGCCAAGATAAAATTAAACCATTGCAGTTCAAACGTACAATAAATCAGAAGAACTTATTTGAAGAATTGTAACCTGGTTTGAATTCACCATCGATTTGGAGGCTCATTTGAAGGAGGCTGACTTAACTGACATGTTAAACATGAAACGTCATCGATTAACCTCATGTATTATACTTATGGAATAAAATAAAAAATTGAATGAAAATAAAATTTTGAAAACTTCCGGAAAACAATCAACTACAATTAATTGATCAAATTGTTGGCCATAATTTATCATTTAAGACTCTACTTTATAATAAATGTAAATAATGTGTTTTATACTTGCTATTTTTTAACACATTGGAAAAAAATTGTTGCCCCACAAAAGACCAAGTTCTCCATTATATTTTTCAAAACTGGAATAAGTTTGCAAATTTTGATCTGCATTTCAATCTTTATGAAATTTAATTGCATTAGTTGCTAATTTTATTAATACATTTTTGCACATCTTATGAAGTGAAATACTAAGCATTGAGTTAATTATGTTGATGATAAAGAATGTGTTGTTTACATTAAGTATTTGTGAACTCCCATCTAATATTAGGACATAGTAATATTTTATCAGCGATTGCGAATGACGTCATAGACATAATTTCCAGAACATTTCACAAATCTAGGCGCCATGATTATCTATTTGAGTAATATTATAAGAAAATACACGAGTTGATATTTTAATCCACAAATGTCGTTGATTATACACCAATTTTATTCTAAATTATAATATTTTATAATTTAACCATAAAATAAAAATATATAATGGTATAATATAATTTTTTACTGCGGTCATGCAGCGATGAGAGGCGAGATAAAATGTCGAATATATAATTTACATAGTCTAGACAGCATACAAAAGTGGGGGAAAACTATACAGTAATTTTTAGTAACGCAGTCTTGCGTTTATTATTAAACTATGTTTAACAAAAAGGTCATAAAAATAACCGGTATGATACATTGTTGCAGTAATTGTTGCTATTATATAGAAGATGAAAACGCTATTAAAAACACAACAACTTATGGGCCAGTTACAGTTTTACACGGTTAGATATGATCCGAGCAAATATGGAGATTTCGAAGCTATTTAAAACAATTCCTTGCTTCTTAAAGCTAATTCAAATGAGCGATGTTTGAGGTGCAATTTCGACATTCTTTTTTTATTTAATTTCTCGTAATCCTGACGTGTTAACCTCAGAGATGGAACTTGTGTGTGATTCCCCAGGATTTGGACATCACTTTGGTACATTGAAAAAAAGTAGAGGTGTCCGTCCTGACTGAGGTTTTTCACGGTTCCCTCAGTCTTACCGCAGCTGGGACGCGTAACAGGCCGTGGGCACTATCCGTTCCCTACCTTATCCCTACCCATTACCCCGCCGCGAGCTCCACTGAAGAGTAAAAATACGAAACTTGACCGTACACCCTAGGGTGTCCGACTGCCTTTAAAATAAGAAACACTGGATTACAAGGCTCTCAGGAGAAGAGACCTTGTGTCAGGTACTTCACCTCGACGATGGTAAGTCATCGTCAAGACACCAAAGTAAACCTCCCAAATAAATCTGTTTTCCAAGACGAAATTGTGACGTCATCAAAGATGGCCGCCGTTTTAGAGCGTCGCTCCGAAAACTTCCAGTCAAATAAATCCACCTCTAGGTAGATTATGTAGAGAAGTAAGGCGTCTAGTCCTCAACATTTTTATACAAACTTTACGCTCGTCTTGTCTTTCCGTTTTTTGTTGATGAGCACTTAATCATTTTCAGACATGCAACATATGAAAGAGTTTTTATTGTTTTACAATGTTCAAATCCGCGGGTGGTACTATCATGTTTCAAGCAGGTTTTTGTCGAATCCATTGAAACGTGTTTTATAAAGAGGATTAAATTTATTATTTATTAGTATACAAAAGATGATGCTTTCAGTAAAATTTATTTTCTTTAATAATTTGTTGTTGATGTTTCTGTAATTACTATCTTGATTTATTGTAAAAACTGATGCAAGAAAAATTACTTATCAATCTTATCATTAGAAAATTAGCATTGGTCAGAATTCTTCGTTACAGGTGATAATTATTAGTTTAGTAATTTTCATGTGAGCATTTTATTGAAAAATCGGTTCACTCATATTAGTATAATAAATCTACAATGATTCATTTTAAGAAAAAGTTTTTAAAATTCCCCTAAACTGATAAATATCCTGCATGATACGTGGCTTATTAGACTCCGCGTTGGGAATTTTCCATTCGTTTCTTCATAATTTATAATTGGACAAATAGAGATGAAAATAATAAATTAATAAGAGTACAGGAGAAGGGGAAATTAGTTTGGGAAAAAATAATTGCTTCTTTTCAATATCTTAATTATTCAGTTAATACAAATAAATATTAACAATTTTAAGATTAGAGCAATTTGAGTTGATTGATTTTGAATGTTCAAGAAAAAATGTTTAATAGAAAACATATCATATTAATTTTTTTATTATTATTTAACTTTCAATTAAAATTTAAGATTAAATTAATATTTCCAGAAGCATATTATTATAATAATTTACTTCCTTGCAGATTTGTAGATTGTTAAAGTAGTAGCAGCTATAAAATATAATACAATATGCTGTAGGCATTAGAGAAAGTAAAATTTATCACATGATTCAAAATAATAACCACTCCTTATTACAAGCAATATTAACATAATTATATGTCCTTGAACGTAACTTGTAATTAGGCTAATTGTAAATAACAGTATACATAAATTAAACCAAACACGCGGCATCATAATACCATGTCATTATTTCCTGTTCATAACCATGCAAATGGACTTCTGTTTAATTTGATTGTCACGATCTCGACCTACCCCAACTTAGTGACCCTCGCTGCAGGGTGTGATCGAACTGTTAAATTGCTTGGTGTGAAAATTGTGGTCTCTTCTTTCAGGGAAATGTAGAATGTAAATCGTGGCAATAAAATATAGCCAATTTCAATACCATCGTTTTGCATGATATGTGTTATTTTATATTCTTTGGTAAGGATAATGGGGGAATTTATGTTTGTTTTACCGGCAATAGTAATAATACAAAAATGGAAAAAATGTACTAATCGTCAATTCAAATGAAAGTCGATTTCTTAAATAATTATTTAGTGAAATATTTAATGGTTTATGGTTGTCTTCATTTTTAAATTAAAAAGTTAAAGGCAAGAGAGTTGATTTTTGTGTGTGTTTCAGTTTGCAAGGAAGGGAAGCTGCGTGGAAATTTAATGGGCCAGAAAGCCTTGACAACTTATTAATTATAATTTACTATATTTTGAATTATTTCAATTTTTGGACGGTTATAAGTTATGTACGTTATGTTTCATTGTTTCATATAATATGTTCAATTATCGTTCTCATACATTTTTGACCCTGAGAGAGAGAGAGAGAGAGAGAGAGAGAGAGAGAGAGAGAGAGAGAGAGAGAGAGAGAGAGAGAGAGAGAGAGAGAGAGAGAGAGAGAGAGAGAGAGAGAGAGAGAGAGAGAGAGAGAGAGAGAGAGAGAGAGAGAGAGAGAGAGAGAGAGAGAGAGAAATATTATATGTACAGGGATAAAGCCTATTTTTTTTCTTTATCCATATTATGCTATTTTCCATTCAAAGCAATGTATCACTGTAAATTTTACTTGAAATATTTATACATAATTTACTTCATCATTAAATATGCTACCAGTTTTTTTATATGATAAATAATTTATTCTGGACAGCACTCAGTATGTAAATATTCACAGTAATAAAAATTTTACATTAAAAACTTCATATAAACTGCAGCATGTAAATAACTATAATTCCGTATTAAAATGTTCCATTTAAAACATAAAACACTAAAAAGACGAGTGCACTTGGACTCGGTGGTATGTCTGTGTGCCAAATTTCGCCCGCTCGTGAGGCGCGCCGCCAAATGTCCACTAGCAACGCAATTCTTGATAAATGGCAACAATGTCGAGCTATTTAAACCTTTGTTTTGAATCTAGTTTGTAATGTAGCTTGTATCTCCATTGTAATGTACTGGGCAGAGATATGAAAATTAATGTTCGTCTTCAGAGTTGAATCAAATATAAAAAAGATACGAGTCCCGTGGTTAGTAACAAATTGAGTAACAAGTTAACCGTCATTAATAAGAAACCTGGTTATTTCCCTTCGTCAACCTGTTAATAAACATACCACGATAGAAATTTTACAAAGGGGGGGTTTAATAAATAAAAAGTTAGTGACATACGAGTAAAATTGTCAAATAATATCTCATATTGAGTTAAATATCTGCTTTTCAAAAATCCGCGCCTGTCAGATTGAAATGTAATTTATGAGCGCAATCCAAGATACAGGGTGAAAATAATAGTTTATTGAAAATCAAAGTGATATATACCAGGAAGAATACATTTTTATTGATATATTTTTTTTTATTAAGGGTAAGGTAACGCCACCAATGTTAAAAAAAATCCCTCACACAAAAATTCTGAAAAAAATTTAAAATGTTCTCCTCTACACCCCCTATCAGTAGCTAAAATATCAGGTATACAAATACGATCTAGTTTTTGAGTTATGAATTTTTAAAGTTGACTACTTTAACATGGAGAAATGGAAATCCCATGTTAAATTAGTCAACTTTAAAAATTCATAACTCAAAAACTAGATCGAATTTGTATACCTGATATTTTACCTACTGATAGGGGGTGTAGAGGAGAACATTTTAAATTTTTTTCAGAATTTTTGTGTGAGGGATTTTTTTTAACATTGGTGACGTTACCTTACCCTTAAGATGATTGATTGCTATGAACGTTTAGCAACAGTCTGGAGGTAACGTTTAAGATGTCGTGAAGTGCACTCGTATAATATACACCCGCGCTATTTTCGTCGGTGCATCAAGCTTGCAGCTGCACACACATGAGACATATGCACACAAGAGACACATGAGATGCAGTAGCAAGAGCACGCGGAAGCAATTGGAACCGACAAAGAAATTGATTGACTTTTTACACTGGTCATTAATTATGCAGATGTATAATTAACTTATAATTAATTATATCAACTGCTGTAATTTTTATCATCTTCAGATAAATTTTCTTAGAAGTAAGAGATGTTTTGTGGAAATTATTTTTGTAATTAAATCAAAAGAATAAAATGCGTTTTATAATAACGTTAATTATAAGTTTAATAAATCAATTTTCATATTTTGTAAAATATTAACTACAAACAAATATAACATAAAACTAATACTTTTAGGTATAAAGAAACGTGGATTTTTTCTATTATTTTATGTTTTTTGTTTATTTCTTTATTGAATCCAAAAATACAATATTTATTGGGATCTATGATGAGTACATCCATAGCCTAAAAGAACAAAAAACTGGATTCTGTAAACAAATAATGAACAAATAAAACTTTAAACAAATCTATATAATTGTAAAAATTAGATATAGTTTTTAATTATAAAATTTTGCAAAATTGAAGCATTTTCGTTGTTCTGTACTGAGATAAACGTAAGTTTTATAACTGTTCTAAAAAACTGTATTTCAATGTTTATTTAAAAAATAAATTTTTATCTTTAAAAACTGGTTATTTGATAAAATTAAATGTAATAAAATACATCTCGAGTAGTTCTATAAAATGTATTTTTTTAAAATTTTATGAGATAAATATTTTTTCTACATCAAGTTAGTGCAGAGGTAGCTATGTGAAGTGTTAACGGGCAAAGCATTTTTGACCTAGGGTTAACTCGAAGACTCCTCGCGATTCTTCTCTTCAAAGTTTCCTCAAGAAATTCCTGTGTTGCTATGCAAATACTTCAAACTGCAGCACGTTCATCTGTCAGTGCTTAACTACTAAAAAAAAAAATCACATTTTTTTATCGTGGGCATTTTAACCTCACATTTTACTACACTACTTCTCGGGACCTATTTGTACTTCTCTTAATCAGCACAAACTGGAGGTGTCCAAGATAGTTTGAATGATTTTTAATTGGATTATCTGCATGCGTACTCAAAAACCTTTAGTGGCTTTGTTTTAATTAAAATAATAGTCTTATATGTATTATTGATATCATCGAGTCATATATAGTAGTTAGATAATCAATAAATAAAAAATTAAATTATATAATTCTTTAGCTCAAAATCAACAAAGAGGTCAATCAAGGAAAGGGAGGAAAAATTTCATTTTAGGAAATTAATTGTAGCATTAAAAATTAGATTCTTATACTCAATATAATTTCTTTACAAATGGGAACTTAGTTTTTTTATATTTGGTGTTGATCACAAAAGAAGCATCTTTCATGTTATTCCCGAAGTAGATTTTTTTAGTGAAAACAACATTCATTTTGCAATTTTGCAAGGAGTGCATGATGCTAAATAGTCAAATAATCTTTAATTCTGCCCTTGATTTCCTTGTGTCCATAAGGTCGATCGAGAGTGGGCGAGTTTATGGACAGAGAGCATACCTCTCTGATACAAGGAAATATAAATTTATTTTCAATAATTTATTTCAATTCAATATAACGGTAAACACCATAACTAATTTTTTACATTGAAATATTGCTATTACACGGTTTATTAAAATGTTATCTGATGTAATTGTAATGTGATTAGCTTCCATTATCAAGTCAAACAATACTCCGTGATGTCAAGAAAACGCAGCATCATTCACAATGACAAAGACCCGATGACAAATTATTTTAGAGATCAAAATGTATTGAATATTCCAGACTTACCATAAGGTTCTATCCCCTCTTCAGAGGATAGAATTATCGTACTCAAAGACCATCATATTACTGTGCACCTCGGGACACCACGAACTTTGCTTTGTTTGTGGACGTTACCACGCAGTCTATGGAAGCGTGGTAAACCAGAACTATTTTAATATTTATAGACTGGATGTTCTTCTTACATCTCCCAAAACTACAAATCTGCATCTGTGTCTATTGAAGCTGCAGCAAGTGAGGCAGGAGTAACGTTCGTGATGTCCAGAGGTGTATTTGTCTGGGGACTAATTTATGTCCACACAATTTTTTTTTATAGAAAAATGAACCTTAAATACCATGAGCATAAGAGTCATATTATTATGAATTATTATTATGCAGTTATCTGACTTGCAACTAATAACATATCCCTAAAAGAAACTTAAGAATCCTATTGTGAATGGTTTTAAGCTATAGTCGTTGATAGTAAACAATGTTTATCTAAAATGTTTGACATCAATTAATTCATACAGTTAGAAAAATGATGCATCGTTTGAATAAATATTTTGTATTTTCAGGTCTCTTAATTCAAGCAGAATCGTTTTATAAACAAATATTCTAAAATGCATATAAGATAACTGCACTATTCATAGTAGAAATCTATCACAGTTTTATCTCTTTTTATAGCCTTGAATTATGACCTTTCTATTTTTTATCTTCAAGAAAAAATATTTAAATTCTCTTTTATTATTATTATTATTATTTTTTTTTTTTTGTAAAAACATAATTTCTCACACATTTAATGTCGCAAAAGATCAAAAGAGTAAAAAACTTTAAATGTATTTTTTCTTTTTCATGTTATAAATAACTGCACTTAATAAATTTATGTGCTGAGACAAGTAGCATGTATTATGGTAGTAAGTAATTCTGTAAGTACGCTCGGTTCTTTACGCTAAAAGGTGACAACAAGTTGTCGTCAAAGATTCTACTTGTCCTATATATTTAAACTTGTGGTCAGTATATCTTGAAGAAGTGAAATTATAATGAAGCACCTCACTGCAGATTATTTCACTTTATACTGAGATTACAGAAAACTTTAAAAAAATATATTTATAAAACAACTTTTACCGTGTTAATATTTCTTTTTCCTTATACTAATGCACTCAACCTACCTTCATATTATTAAAATAAATCTTTTGTTTGGAAAAGTTCAATAAACTCCGATAAAATTGAAACGTAAGCTCAGGTGTGAAATAGCAAGTTTTAAAAGCATGCTTTTTATTGTTATATAGTTGTTTTTGAAATTATTTCTAATTTAAAATAATTTTTATTATTATTTAAATCTCATACACTCTCTTTAAAACACATTCACTGAAAACACCACCAATATAATTTTCATTTAGATTTATACACCCTATAAACTTTATCCATCCATGATTGTTCAAGAGACAGAGACTTCCAATTTCTAGCAAGCGAAGAAGAGCACCAAGCAGGTTCGTTAGTTCCCCACGCCTCCAGAGACGGCGTGACAACGTTCTCACTCAGACCATGATGTATTAACGTTGTGCATCAGTATAGGATAGTAAATTTTAAAATCAAGCTCCTCTCAACATGAATCATTAATATTTTCCACTATATTTGGATCATTGCACTTTTTATTGACAAAAATCTGTAGCGACCATTTTGACTGAAGTTTCCACGGTTCCCTCAGTCTCAATTAAACTAGATGAGTTTGTTATACGCTATGGTATGATGAGTTCACGAAATACACACGTTATCTAGGGCTTTCATAAAGTTAGTGCGAACCTGGTGGTAACTGCTGGAACTACGTGCGTCTGGCGAGGATTGCTGTATATGATTAACATTGTAAAATCATGTAATATTGTCAATATTTTTTTTAACCATTCAACACCCTTAAAATCGTGCTGCAGAATGATGTGACGTCATAGTCATTCAATGTATTACCTTATGCTTGCGTGTTAAATATTTGCTTGACTATGACGTCACATTGCTTTGCAGCACAATTTTAAGGGTGTTAAAAAAATCTAAAAAAATTGACAATACATAACTGGATGTCCTGTATCCCAAAAAAAAGAAGGTTCTCCACTTGGGCTCCGATGTTAAATGTTGACACGTGACCTCTGTTGTTGTGAGAGGCGGACGTGACGATGATATTCGCGTGACCTCTGACCTCCGAGCGCAAATATCACTTCCCGGACCTCGGACCGCACCTTTCATGCGCAGGAAGCTGTTTCCAACTAGATTCAGTTTAAAATAAACATAACTGATTTTTATGTACAAATATTGTTTATTGAAGTCGCATTCTATTGTAACTCCAATATATTATAATAATATTCATGTATCTTCTTTTATAACGGTATTTTAAATCATGGCTCGTTTTTATTTTTTTAAATAGCAATTTCATTACATATGAATATAAAATGATATATTATACTCGTATATTTAAATATTTAATACGCATAGCAACTGCAGCAGTACATAATTTTCAACTGATTCTGTTCATTAAGTTCTACTATTTTACTAACATTCGAAGTGAAATATGTATATTATATATAAAACTCAAATACGTATAAATTTGAAGGTGTGCGTAACATTTCTATGAAATTTGAACCAGAATTTTAACAATCTTTACTCCAGAGGGCTCAAAAGCCAACACTTTAAAGGTGGATTTTCATGGGCGGTTTCTAGCTCGCGGCGCGACGCGAATAATGCGCACTTGCTATAACATCCATTGGCGGCCATATTGGGCGATTAAAAGAAAAAGAGCATCGTAATTAACGCGATTACCGGCGAATTCGCCGCCGAATACGATTTCCCAGCTTTTACGCCAAATCGCGCCGCGTCGTCGTTGCCGCTCATGAAAATCCACCTTAACAAGAAATAATCTCGAGGAAAATTGATAAAACAGCCAATCAAATAAAAGACTAGAATTAAGTTTTCACGAGTTTTTAAAGTAAAAAGATCGTCTTTTTAGATTATGATTTTGTAACGTAAATTAATGATGAACAACAAGCAAAAAAAGTAAATAATGAAATAAATTGACTTTACTTTTTTTTTACAAACATTAGTATAAGTAAAGCATTGAATTTTTTCATGAGTAAACGCTGACTCATCGGATTTAATTTACTAAAAAAAAATTAGGTTGAGTAAGCGCATGGAAGCTACACACAGAAGGTCAACAACCTTTATAATAAACATTGTTGTGCGTTTTTTTTTTCCCTCTAATTGTGCCCTCATTGTGCTCCAGTGACGTCACTCGTTATCGACTGTTGACATGAAGCACTGACCTTACCCAAGGTCACTGCACGAAAAAATGTGCCATGCTGTTAACATTCTGTGTTGCACCAATTTATATTATGGGGGCTCAGTCTCAATTATACAGTAGTCTTAAATTTTGTAGTCAAGGCCAAGCTAAAAATAAGGAGAGGCTCTTCTCCGAACAGCATATCATAGACGTACTCCTAAAAAGACTCGTGTTAATCATTTTGATTTTAAATTATTATCAAATAACAACATAGTTGGGTATTTCTGTTTATTTTTTGTTTCAATAACATTTAGGTTCCAAGCTTTGAAATTTTAAAAAAAATAATGCATCAAATAAATATATTTTGGTTTTAAATTTTTAACAACGTAAAATGAGTAAGAAAATTATTGAAAATTGTTGATTAATAATTAATAATATTTTAGAAGTATTAAAATATTTAAAGTCAACAATGTATATAATTTTATTCTGCACTAATCCTAATAAACAATACATATAAAATACTATAACTTTGAATTCCATGTAAAGTTAAAGTTTGAAAAGTATGAAAGTTTACAAATAAAATCTTAACTAGAGAAGTGATCTTAAAAATAAATTACAGCACAATAAATTTATGTTGACAACCATATTTAACCCACATTGAAAGATATATTACAAATATAAAAAGTAAATAGATAATGACAGAAAATTAATGTCTTCTAAATTTATAACAAGAAACACAATTTTTACACAATTTTATTTCAATTTTAACTTTAAATTTTTTTTCTCTTGAATCTAATAGTATTATTTGTCATGTCAGTTGAAATATATTTGAACGATTTATTTCTACTGCAAATTTATTACGTAAAAAAAGTGGGAAGAAGGTTTTGTTTTATTTTCTGAGCTAATAATTCACTGTCCGCGAACTTCAGCAGGCAACCCTGCGGGGCCTCTAGTGAGGCAGCAACCGGACAAAAAACGTACCGAGAACTGCTGGTCATCTCTGTATGTATTTTTTCAAGGTTAGTACAGAAAACTCCTCCTGCCTCTCCATAAAAAAAAAAACAGCTCACTAACGAAAGAGGCAACCTTATAAAAGTTATCGTAGGTCCGTTTTGTATTAAATTTTTATGATAAAAAAAAAATACTAAGTGCGCATGCGCTATTTAACGCCAACAATTTTTATTATATATATCTGCCAAATATATATATAACATATCAAGGACAACAAGTACAGTACATTGATGAAATGAGACTAATGATATGAGTTCATGGACCAAGATACATTTTTCATGGCCACTGCAGTAATTTTGGGTCATGAAACTTGTTGATGCTGCCGTTCAGGTTCCAACGTCGGACACGCCCAATGATACCTCCACTTCCGTGTACTACCTCGTGTTAACGCGTGCATAATTGAGTACTCCACCGTGACGACGATCGATATGCGTGGGTATCACCACATATTATAATTCTTACGGTCTTGTCATCATAAGACGAGGTATTAAAGGTGAAAACAGCCGACCACTCTACGCGTTCTGATTGGTCGGAAGTTTGGAGAGGCCAAACTCGGTGCTAAGCTCGGTGCTAAGGTGCTAAGCGCACAAATAATTGCGCTCGTCAATTATTTTAACCGCGAAATTCAAAAATTATGAAAAATTGCATTGAAATCGTGTGCTAAGGTAATCAGCTGTTTAAAAAAAACACGATCGGAAACATTTGAGCGAATGTTTCAACTGACTATCTTAGCACCAAATCGGCGGTGCTAAAAAGCGTAGCGGCTGTTTTCACCTTTATAAGAAGATTTTATAATTCTTACGGTTTGTATTTAATTAGATTTAAGTACCTGTTATGTATGATTTATGTAACAAAGCTGACGTGATCTATGCTGTAAAGCCAACGATCGAAATAAAATTATTATTATTATTATTATTATTATTATTATTATTATTATTATTATTAAAGAATTGTTGAGATTAAAAGAAACGTTAAACATCTTTGCTAATGATTTGTGTTCCAATATGTTTCACTTTTATTTTGCAGATTCTTATGATATTAGTAAAGAGTATAGGGAAAAATTTCATTTATCTAACTCAATTAAGTGTTTAACCTTGTACTGTGCCCTATAATGGATTAGTTTAAAAAAAAATATATTCAGGTCAAATTGAAAAAAAATGATAGTGTCAATGAAAAGACTGATAGAAGAAGCCTTGTTAGTTTTAATATAGGTCGATGTTATTAATATTTTTGTAATTAATTGATTTAATATGAGAAATATTATAAATGCTAAATTCTTATAAGTAAAACCAGCCTCTGCCATTATTAATAAACGAAGCACCGAGAGATGCGTGCGACCACGCCTTTTCTGTTCGAGGTCACGCCTGCTGAGGTTATTAATGTTTGCACCAGAGGTTCCGTTAAACCGTCAACAACCGTCGGCTTCATGGCGCCGAGCAATTATTAATCTGCAAGCTAGACGTCTGGAGAACGGGGGTGAACTACCCTTTTAATATTGTACTCCTTAGCTGTAAGATTCTGGATTCCTCAATTATCGGTCATTTAATTAGTATCTTATAGAAGGAAATCGAATCAAAATTTAAAACATGGATAAAAAAATTAGTCCATGTTTTTATTTCTCAGAACTTTTTATTACGTCACTCGTTGATTGTGATGAGCACATGCAATATCACATTATGTATTTATAAATGTACAGTATATCACATTATCCCGTTGTCAATTATTCTCGGCGTAATTCCTACAAACAAATGAGAAGCATGCAAGTATCACTAGGATCAGGCTTATGTAACATCAACAAACTTAAAGTAAATTTTCAAAATAAAAGTCATGTACATAAATAATATAAAATATAATTAATAATATTTATTCTAAAGGATTTCAAACATCTTAGGACGTTACGCGCCATACACACGTGTTCTCCAAATTAAGACAAAATTCTGTTCGTAAACTCTTAAATTGTGCACCTGATTTCTTTATTCACTTGAACGTAAGATCCTGCAGAAACTCAACACTATGACGTCACACGGTCCTGCGTGGCTCCCAGTGTACTCCAGATGCAGCAGCCTCGTCTTTTTGCCCACACCGGAGTGGCGCCTGGCTCGCCGCCTCAACTGCGCGCGCTCGTAGGAAGGTCATACTATATAATTATTATTAAATTTTGTGATAGGACCGTTATTTTTATCATGTAATAATTGTGGTGTACGTTGATCAGTAAAACTATCCGACATTAATTTGATAAAAACTGGTTTTTATAATAGCTTTTACAAGAAGAAGGAAGTTAAGATAAAATTGTGTTTTTTCATTTTTGAATTTATGTGATTAAATTTTACTGACCATTGACTGTTAGTTTGTCTTTTTTAAACAAAAAATTTATCTAATAATATTGAAGAAAAATAGGAAAGTTTCTGTTATCGTATTATTTTAAAAATATTTGAAGACATGTATTCTAATAATAAGTGCAAAAATATAAATAAAAAATGTTATGACAACCGTGTGATCCTGTATCTGCAAAATATACGTTATTTATCTTGCAACAAAATCACGTTATAAATAATAATAGATGATAGAGAAGAGTTTTTTTTCATAGTTTCGTCTAGGACGTAAAGTATGCAACCACGCGTGACACGGATGCTCTACTGGTTGCAGCTTCACAAATAAAAACAAAACAACAAAATTTTCTCACAAATAGCAAGGTTGTCTGATCCTAATAAAGACAAAAATCAGCTGAGAAATATCGTTCATTGTTGTCACTGTCATTTCTGATTGTTACGTCAGTTTCCCGTCAAATGTGATAAATCACCGCGAGGATCCTGTTTCCATCATTGATGTGCATAAATTTTTTAAATATCGAGCACCGGTGACGTCACGACGAGGTGATTGTACTTTGTGATGGTACCAACAGTACACGGTGATTAGCACCAAGCGAGAACGTATTGCGGAGGGTCAAGGTCCGGTTTCAGATGTTGCGCCCGCCGCCATCTTGCTTGGCCTTGCAAGAGAGGGGCATCATCGTCGAGTTGCTGTGCAGACTCCGCAACCTTGAAAACTCCGCAAAGCCAGCCAAGCGAGGAGCAAGCTCTTAACTACTTTTTATATTTACTCATTATCTTCATAATAAAAAAAAATTCTCACGACTTTTGCAGTTTATTTTATGGATAAGAAGATATTATATTTGTATAAAAAAAATTATATTTTTAAATTTTAATTAACAATGTACTTAAAAAGAATAATGTTCAAATAAATTTAAAACAATTTTCTGCTATATAAGAAGATCTTGCATTACCTGGTACTGCACTTCCTTGTAAATTTGTGCGGTCGAATTTCACCGACTTGGTAGGTAGTTTACTTGTTGAAAATGAAGAGGGGCCATTGAGTGGATAATTTATGTCAGCAGAAGAAATTGGAATGATCTATTATTACTTGAAGTCGCCAAATTATCCCAATTAGTAAAAATAGTTTATTTTATAAGATTATTTTAACATAGCAAATAAAATGAACAAAAGAAATAGATGTTAAAAATTTAGAAAGAATTTTTATTAAATTAATTTAAATTCTTTTATATTTAAATATTTTTTCAAAGGCTCCACTTACTGTTAAGTTACATATTAGTCACTGGTGATGTTAAAAATTCAGGTGTTGATTTACTAAAAAATGCTGTGTTTTTCCAAGCATTAGCGTGACACCAGAAAGAACTTTTGTGATGATAAAAATCTACTAGAATATTATATAGTGTAGCACAGTCATAATATATTTTTATTATTTGAGCTGTGGCGTCTTGAAAATGTCATTGCACCGTCTTCCATATATACATATCGTGTCCTCGTATGAGATTACGCTGTTGCATAGGAATTGGTCATTTACCAGCCAAAGTCGGCAACTGCAGCCTGTGAGCAGTGTTTATATTGCTGATTATGAGGGCGTAAAGTATTCTCATTTCATTTTATATTCTAACATTTTTATAATAATTTTTAACCACGCCAAGGAAATGTTATATTCATGTTTTGAATTTTATAAAAGTTTAAAATATTGTTTGTTAATAAAATTTATATAAATTGTTGTAAATATTGGCTTTTAAAATGAAAATGGTAGCCAAGAATCACGCAGGTGTAGGATTTATCTTTATTTACCTTGAATATTTAAAATGATATTGCAAGAGATGCATACAGAAATATAGTAAAATAAACATGATTCTATGGACTGCATAAAACAAATAATAAGATATATTTAATTAATTAGATATAACCATAAGAAAATAATACTTTACAGCACCGTTATCAGATGAACTCTTTACGAGAAAAATATATTTATAATTAAAAAATACATTTTCATTTCGTTTATATTGAAGCAATGGTAAAAAAGCTAATAAAAAGCAAATATTAATGTATTTTATTTTTCGAATAAAACTAATGTTAATTATAATAAACACTAAAAAAAATAATACATTTTAGGTAAAAACAGACAAGTATATAAATTAAGTTAATTAAAATTTAGAAACAAAAACTTCACTGAATTTTACGTATGAAATCATATTATTAATAAAGGAATACATTTTTTTTTTATAAACATTGTCTGTTTTACCATATAGCTCTTTTTCCTTGAATTCTAATATTATTTACTTTATCTATATTTCGCAACATACCGTGTGCAAAATAGAGCGAATATATTATTATTATATAATATTGTATTATTATTTTATTTTACGTCACTCCATATTATTATAAACGAATATTTAATCAATCAAGCACCTATATAACAAGTGCACCACATAGTTGAATGAACTGCATGAAAAATATAACACGCCACTGTGAATTATGAAAAAGATTCTTGAACTCCATATCAATTTTATATTATTGACATTTCCTACACTTAATAATATTTTTTTATAATATGATAAGATATAATTATCAGTATGAAGATGCACAGAGGGTAAAGTACGATAAAAAACAAGTACATACAATTGCAAGTGTAATGACTGGATGCATATAATCATTACATACTACGAGCACCGTGATAAATGGTGCCCGCAAGCCGCCTTGATAAACATCGCCCACCTGTGACGTCACCGGCGAACATTATTATTATTATGTTGGTATCACTGAGCTTCGGGGAGCCTCGGGGGTGATCGCAATTTATGATTTGAGGGTGGGATTTATCGCTCTAATGTTAAAAAATATATAGAGATATATTGAATACATTGATGCTGCATAATCAATATAGAATAAATTGCCATAAAATAAATCAATGAAAACTGTTAAAAACAGAACTAAATTTCTAAATTTCATTGCTCATTGAGCTATAATTTAAACATATATATAAAAATAATATTTTACAGTAATACAAAAATTGCTCTTCAAGCTCCTCCCCTTTCCAATTAATTAATAACAAAGTTTCATTAAAAAGCCTGCCTGGTTACACGTCATGTATAAGTACGAAGGCTTTCATTATATTACAGTACAAGCTGGCTGGCATGGTGAATTCAAGCCATAAATAAAATTAACTTATAGCAGGAGCATCAAGTTAAATTTGCTGCCGCATCTAATGTGAATTTTTTCCATTAGACGGGGGCAACATTAACTTACCTCCGTAAAAAACAACGTTGCCAGTTAATTTTTCACAGTTCATAATTAATGTCAAGTTATATTAACGTTGCAAAAATCAGAGAGGCAATAAAATATAAAATTAATTTAAATTAATTACTCAGTTACCCCAAATTTAATAAATAAATGTCATATAACAGAGTAAATTAAAAAAAAAAAATCACGTCATATAAAAAACGGACTACATAATAACATAATGTGCATAATGTTTCATAGTTTACGACGTGTAGAATAAATTCAAATGTTGCTTGAAACATTGCCAAGGCTTCGTGCGGCGACCAACAAAGCAAAAAAAAAAAAAAAAAAAAAGTAAAGCCAGACATAATTTTATAAATTATTTATACATTATGATGAATTAAATTAAAATTTAATTTAAATTATACCTTCAAAAGATAAGTAATATATGCATAAATTGTAAATGAGATTCGCTTGATAAGTAAGTGAATTATTAATATTTATTAAAAATTGCATACAATGTTTTCCTCTGTATACTGCAGTAGTTGCATTAAAAATAATTATGGGAAATATGGGAAGATTCTCAAATATTCCGGTTTGGAAACAATTCCGTAACTTCTATAAAATACATTAATTTAAGAATTTCTTATGTTTTTATTTTATAGTTCCGTTCGTAAATGCATAACCAATTCAAGAATCCGATGAACGTGCAGGTGTTTACAAGAAAATTCTGATTATTGATTGTGAGTTGATCCTATACAAAAATAAGAAGTTAACATTAGAACGTTGTATAATACCAGTAGTTAGTTTGTAGCGCTGTGTGAGACAAAGTTAGCTTCTTATTTTTTTTTTTTAAGTATTGCAAAATTTGCGGTGCCTGTCACATCTGCAACCCACATTAACCATGATGGCGTCGACAATGACGGCGCGGGGTGCTTGGCCTCTGAAACGCCAAGGCCACCCTACCTCAATCCTCCCGACCTGCCTCAATGATGGAGCGGCTTTTTTCGTGCAGCCACGCCCAACTCGCATGCAAATCCTGAGACTGACAGCCGCTTATCAGAACGGGGTGGTGCTCATTTCATGATGACCAGCAGAGATTTGTAAAACGCAACCCTGTAAAAAATCAATCTGACAATTATCTTAACATCATATTAAAAATGAACGTGTGATAAAATTTGACGGTATTACATCTTTATGTAAGTAAAACATGATGATTTTGAACAATATAATACATAACAATGTAGTCAAATTATATATTTTTAGAAATTAAAAATATTTATTTGATCGTTAGGCAGTATACAGTGAGTAAATCACAATACAAACATAGATCTTGTCAATATAATATATAAATAAATAATACATTTAGATAACAATCAATATATAAAAGCCCAAATATGTTTGTCATTTCCAGATTCTTACAAGTTAGATATATTTACATTATTTTATTATAGATTGAATCACAAATATATAATTTTTTATGCAATAGACTATTATGAATATTTTTCAATATTTTTTTTTGGAGACAAATTTAAAACTGAAGGTTCGGTTCTCTATATATATTGTTCTATTCTTTTTAGGTCTACATTTTATTGCATATAACTTACATATTTATAAAAATACACAAAACACAACTTCCATTGAATCTTTAATTAATATTATAATTCAACGAATGTAGAGTAATAAAAACAATATGATAATTAACATTATGATTGATGAGGTAAAAGCTAATTAAAAAGCTCCACCTTTTTACTACCATATTACACGTCCTACCCCACTGCCTATTTATGCACATGGCGTGTGCGTGGGAGTCACGTCTCCAAGTTAGGGACGTGACACGTCCGACTTGGCGCGGCACACGTCCACCAGTATAGAGAAGTTCAAGGCCACGACTGCAAATTAACAATAAAAACGCTTATGAAGATTAATAGCCGTGGTCATGGTTCGTAATTTATATTGTTGCGTAGCATTTTTTAACATAGAATTTGAGATGGATTTTGTTATTGCCTAACTAGAGATATGATGAGTACAAAATTACATTTTAATGCTGCTATAACATGAAAAAATAACGTATAATTTAATTAATAATAATAATACCCTCCCTTTTTGCATGCAGAGCATTATAATTATAATATATTACTAATTATATTATAATTATATAGGTGGACATTTTCAAGAATGCATTATGTTATCTTTATAAGGTAAATGAATGGATGCATTCAAATTTAATATACTTAAAAAAAAAAAATTCACTAGCAAACAAGATAATTGTGCTGCCAGTTCTTAGCCGTGAACTTAAATAATTTTTACACTGCATTTAGAAGTAAAAATAAAGTCAAAGCCTCCTATATAACATTTCTGGTTCACTATGATCAACGCAAACAGCACTCAATTTGTAGCACAATTTACTAGTTAGAGTAACTCTGCAAACAAAAGCATTGTGAAATAAATATTTATAAATTAAACTTAAAAATAATTGCGAAATTTCTAAGACAAGAAAAAAATGTTCGCATGTTATTAGATTTTTGTAGCGAACCATTAGTGTGAACAAGATCTAAGTGGCGTATTTTTAGCTCAGGAATTCAATGTTGTATTTCTCTCATATGCGATTTGTTGGGCGTCTCAGCAGTTCGTGGCTTGGCGCCAAATTTTAAAATCTCAAGTACCACAACAAGTAGCGCTCGTTGTATTCCTAGCCTCATTGTTGCGAAATATTTTAATATGCGAGTAGTAAATTAATTATGTCACTTTTATACACAACGTAGTTTTACTACCATAAGCAGGTGCATACTTTTGTTTAACGGCGCGGAAAGTAAGAAAAAATTATCGCAAACAATATTAAAAAATCATATCCTTCGCTGTATATAAAAAAAAAAAAAACAAGGTTAAGATATAACGATATGTTATATCGTATAACAATATTTTAATATAAAATCTTATTAGATTTGCTTCATTGAATTCAATACACATGTAATAAAATGTGTACACTGTTGTTTATGACTCGGAAATCAATACTCGTTAATTAATAACCTGTTTTTCAATGGAAAATATCAAATTACGTTTAAAATTATAGCCCATGGAATACAATATCACTGGCCGAACGCGAACCGAAAGTTACCGAAGAAAACCGAGATGTCCATACAGTGATTTCACGAAGATAATTTACACAAGTTCCAAATAAGACTAGGTAACAAGAAAATTAATAGTACATGTTAGTTTAAGGTCGTTATGTATTTACGTATGATAAGAAATTGACCTTTAGTGAACTGAGACACGTGTAGAATCAAATCAATGTTGTTTTAAATGAAAATAATCTCACCAACCCTAGCATTGCCGGGTAGAGGGGGGGGGGGGGGGGGGTCGAGAGCAAAAAAATAGTCTGAAATACTTGTCCAAAAAAATCTGAAAAATATTGTAATCATTATTTAGCACATAATAATGCATTAGCAATGCATGCAAACAAAAAAAATAAAAAAATAAAATAGTGAGTAAAAAAACGTTCTGCACTCTTTTTTAACGTGTGATTTAAATAGCGGGTCGTTTTGACCCCCCTTTGATAAAGCGTGGGACAAAAAGACTTGGTGATGCTAAGATTTATAATAAATATTGTCTGATGAAGCCGGCTTCGTCCGTTCACCGAAATGTAGAGGACAGAAGGTTACTGCCGTGTATTGTTGTGGGACTAACAAAAGCAGAGCACGGATATAAAAAAGTGTTTGTTGCCAAGAGGATCTGTCCTACCCCAAGGTGAGAGAGACTGTGTCATCTCCCTCCCCCGCTACTACTACAGCCGCCGTAACGTTATATCTACCTCAGGTGAGAGAGACTGTGTCATCTCCCTCCCCCGCTACTACTACAGCCGCCGTAACGTTATATCTACCTCAGGTGACAGAGACTGAGCCATCTCCCTTCCCTCCACCTAGCGTCCTCCTAAATGATTCAGTGGCCTTAATTAGACTTGGTAGGCTGCTGCAGGTGTAATAACCCCAGCTTTAATTCAAATGTTAATAAAACCACACCTTACGTTAATGCTACTTACAATGTGTTTCTCATTTTAAACGACTTAACATTTTGACATTGCCAGGTATATATGTATTAAATTGCTGTATGTATAAACGTAAGCACCCTGAGCTACATTCTCATAACAGTGATAATCATACATATGGCACGCGAAACAAAAATAAAGTTTTAGTTGAAAAACATTGCTCAGCCCTGCTAGAAAAAAGTTCACTTTACCAAACTGCCAAGTTATATGACTTTTTGCCAAAATCATTAAAAGGGATATAGAAAATGATGTTCTTTTTAAAATCAAACTGAAATCAGTACTTATTGACAAAGAATATTATTCAATAAAAGAGTTCGACTCTAGTAGGTTACCAGAAAATATAATTAGTTAATAAATTTTAATTAAAATGTTTGTTAAAATTGGAAATGTTATAATGTTGTGCAAGTCTTTTTCTTTTTTTTTTCTTTAATTTTATGTAGTAGTTAGTAAATAGTAATATTGGTTTAATATTGTATATATATTTTTTTTTTTTTTTTTTTTTTTTTTTTTTTTTTTGTTATTATTTTGTTGACGTGAATCATGTTGTAATGTACAACCAGCTATTTGAAAATAAATTATTATTATTATTATTATTATTATTATTATTATTATTATTATTAATATACACATAACTTACTTTGTAAATTATATTATACAAGATTAAATTAACATATCTTTTATTGTAAAGATCAACTTTTTATTTTTCAATTTATACATAATCTTAATACTTATTTTAATTAAAATTAATAATAAATAAGAGATGGAATTTAAATAAATTTCTGATATTCCAAGATAATATCATCAAGAATTTATATACTTAATAAACATATTATATTTGCTGTTTGTAAATATTAAATTTAAATATTTTGACTCATAAGAGTAATTTAATTAATATACAGAACTTGCTGTGCAATATTTAACTAAGAAACTCTAAGAAGTTTGCATGCATTTCTGTGGTGCATGCATGCAGTTTGCAGCGCTAATGAGAGATGCAACAACAAGCGGATCAAAGCGGGATCGTCGACTAAGTTTAGTTGAGTTCCCGGGGAAGCTACAGAGGTTAATTGGACGAGACAAAATGTTCGCCCAGAATAGCAGCGGGGGCCGCAAGGTCATCAACAGTGGAGCTAATATTGTGAGTTTGGCCTTCGTTCTCATCTTAATCTTTGTGACACTTGCGATCGATGACGTCATCATCACTTCACTTCATTTGACTCACGTCGTGTAAAATTAAAAAATTATAATTTTAGAAAAAAAGGACCAAATATATTTAAATTATATAAGCTGAGAAAATTAGATTGGCTTTAAAAAGATTGATAGATTTATGTCTGATTGTATCTGTACTATTTGTGTTTTAATAAAATAAAACAAATTGATTTCACCTTTTTGAAGGAGTGATATTATTTACCTGATAAATAATAAAACGTGTGATTTTATTTTTCCCCTGCCTGAATTTAACCTCATAAACCTGACCTAGCGATGCTTAGGACTTTATGTATTTCTTTTTAAACCTCAGTGCCATGGTCTGGCAAATCAATCTCAGTATTCACCTGGTTGTGACTGAGGGAACCCTGGAAACCTCGGTCGGTAATTTATAAGATATTATATTGAACTATCTGCAACCCGCTTTTCATGCATGATTTGAGGGAGGTCTAATATTCGGGGGGAAATTATAACGAGTGTTTCTGAACAATTTTCTACAGAAAAGACTATAAAAAAAACACACATAAATTGTCATTATAATTATTTTATGGTCACTATCTTATCTTAGGACAAAAATTAAAATATACATTCCCGTCAGATACTAACTCCTGTACACACACGAAAATTACGCACATTCATTAAAACAAAAGCTCGTTTAAACAACACGTCACATCACGTGTATTTGCTCACGTGTATTTTTAATTAACAATGTAAACTAATTAATTATAAATTTTGATAAGAACGAACTTCGTCCTAAAGTCTTATCAGAGGAAGCAATTAGTTGCTCGCGTGCACGAACTGGGTCAAGATTATAGTGCTTGCCTGCAGCGACCCCACGTCTCTTATCAACGTGGTGCCTCCTCGTCAGTGTCACGTGTGGGGATTGTTAGATACAGCCCTTCTGGGAAATGCGATAGTGATTAAATACTTTCCTGAGAAACTGCAGCTGAAATAAAATCATGCACTTTAAAACGAAGATAAATTTTAATCGCCAGTCCTGACAGTGCAGCGTCGTTCTTTCTCAAATATAAGTCACACGTGCGTGGAAGTACATGAAACAGTTATTATATTTTGTACTGATAAACTTTCAAGTGATCCCGCCACACACAAAATCGGACCATTGTTGACATTTGCGATAAAAGTTGCTTTCAACTTTTGATGATAAGACTATTTTGGTGGCTTTCAAATAAAATATTTGGGTTGCTATCCAAATTTTAATTTTCAATAATATGTAATTTTTAAGTTTCAGCACCATATAACTAAAATCCAAGTTAACTAACAAAATATAAGAAACGCTAGTTGCGAAACAACACAACTGAAAATTGCTGTAAAGGCGACATTCAACATTAAGAGTTGTGAAAATAGCCTTTATGTCTGAAAATTTACATTTTTTTGCCTTGTTAAAATGCATCTAGCGGTCTCTTATTTATTTTCAAGTAATTAATCATTTATTTAAAACAATACTGACGACTAATAATAATAAAAAATATTATATTACATTTTCACAATATTACAAATTATCTCAATTAATAAATGTCATTTAATATTTAACATTACTAAAACTTCTTTATTCTCATATGCACATTTTTTGTCCTAATTACTCATGTAATTCATCAGTATGTCACACACAGTATGAAGAATCCCAGTAATGCATTTTACGGGTTAATAACCTTTAATATAAAGTTTAATATACGTATGGTGCCTGGAGCTTGTATAATATAATAATATTATCTGGTGGAGATATGGAAACAAGGCCATGTTAGCGGCCCACGAGTCAAAGGTTGGCACGCCTGCTTAAAGTGCAGTATTATCAGCAGCCATGGGAGGGCTGCACTTTTTTCTTGGTGGGATGTTGCGTCTTAAAGAGCGACATACTTTGATAAAGCGTTCTACTTTTCTATCTATAATGATGCCTGCACGATACTTTCTTCTTATGTTACTGTTGTCCTAGGCTCTGTATGACACACTTGTCATTATTTTTTATTCAATATCTGAAGATATATTTAGAACAGATTTTCTATTGTCTATAAGGGTTAATAATCTGAACAATGAATAATTATTAATTAACCTGAATGCATTTTATTTAAATAATAATTACAAAAAGTATGAGCTTTCCTCGGCTGTCAGATAGCGATCTGGTTGATATGCACTTTTGTGATGTTGGTTGAATGCGCCGCCTTAGTGGGTTGACAGGACAGAGTGTTGCAACCCCTGTGTTGATTAATGATCAACTCTGTCAGCAAAAACTGCACCAACATTACACGGAGAAATAATACTGCAAGTTATATGTACACTAACTTTACACAGAGAAATTACTAATAGGAGTTGAAAATGTGTACACTGAAAGCACCCACGCCTAAATTATGTTAGCCATTGCTCTTTTTGTACATAATTATGTAAACAGTTGTGTTTTAGTTGCATAATTTTGAAGTGACATGTCGGCACTTTACGTGGGCTATACACTGTTTTGTGTCTGATGGTGTTGAATCGTGGCGGTTAAATTTAAAGCTGTTCACATATATCTAATTAAGATTATGTAGTTGTCAGAGAAGCCTTGATTAATGAAATCAAGCTTGTTTGACAAAATTCTATAGATATCAAAAAATAATATACCGTGAATATTTTAAATTAAATGCCAATAAGAAATTCCATGAAATCGTTTATCAACTTGGAAAGCATTTACTAATATTTCTTATTATAAAATTTTAGTAGCAATACCTGGCCCCAAGTTTTAATTTAAATTTATGACTTTTCTAGCAATAAAAACAATAAAAAACATAATAATACATATTAATAAATCTATAAAGATTGTTCCGTGTAGAAAAGGCCGGAGATGCAGCACAAAAAACAATAAAGTCTAAACTGCTTGCTGCATTAAAGATCCTCTGTTTTTTTTTTATTAAACTCAAAATGATGTCATAGTTTATCATTAGCGTGTAAATATGGATGCCATCAATAAATAAATTGAAATATCAGTTTAATTACGTGGACAAGATGGATGATAATCTTTATGCAAGTTTAGTAATGGAGCCGCATTTGCAATCTTCCAGTTAGAAAAAGACATTTTTCAACATTTTACACAACGTTTTCTCAGAAAAGAAGAAAACAATGCCTCCAGTTACAATATTTTATTAAAATAGAAAATTATTAATTACTGATAATTAAATATTACAAGACAATAATGGATGAAAATAAACCTGCATTGACACAATTCATAATTTATTTTAGATCAAAAGTAAAACTAATGTGATATTTTTTAATCAACAAAACCATTTACTATTTTAAATTAAAATTTTGAATAACTTTCACTTTAATTTTAGTCATTTTTTAATATAAAAAAAAATAATGTTTCTGTTGTGCCAGATTTTTGCAGTAAAAACAACAATATCTCATCTTATTGTTGCCTCACAAGAAAGGAAGGATGGCCATTGTTGGTGGGGTCACGTGACCCGTTTGTTTTGGTGCTTAAAATCTCACACCAAGAGGTCATCCAAAAAAGAAGGCGGATGAAAACATCTCCAAACTTTCCCTTTTTAAGATAAAGAAAACATCAAGTCCTGTGACATAATCCGCCTTTTATTTTTTTAACTCGCTGCATTAATCTGATGTATAAAATAAATCGTGGCAGCTGTCTTCGACTTGTCTTTTGACGTCATTAAAACTTTTTATCAAAAATTTTAATCTTATAATATTATTCTCCAGCATTCAGTGAAGCAGTTCAGTCCCATAAACTGCAGCGAGGTCAGCAGATTAAAAATGACGATCTTTATTCATGGCATTCATTTGAATAATATATTTATCTTTTATTATAAAGAACTGCATGTTAATAAAATTTTATTTATAAAAAATATATTAAATGTTTAAATGATGTAGATTTTATTAAAATAGTGCATTATATTTGTTGATAGCAAATGTATTTCATTATTCACTGTTATTTTCATTTTGTGAATTTAATTTATAAAAGCTTTTATTAATAAATTAATATATTTTATATAAAATATATTATGTGATAACAGTTAATTAAAAGATGTATACTTCAGGATTCCATGAACTTAAATAAATAAATAAATAAATAAATAAATAAATAAATAAATAAATAAATAAATAAATAAATAAATAAATAAATAAATAAACAAATAAATATTAATAAAGTACGTAGGTTATAAATGTTCAAGAAGGTTTATATTGCGGTTAAATAATGTATGAAGGCGGCGACTGCGAAGGAAGCCTCGTGTTTTTTTTTATTATTAAATTGATTCTTTGTTTGATGGATGACTCGGAAGATGCACTTGTGCAATAAAAGAGCATGCACCGAGGCTGGCCACAAAGTGATATTGCAGAAAATTGAATGCATCGTTGCACCAACATAATCAGCATTAGCTGCACTTGCACATAGCCTATGATGATGCATTTTTGTATATATCATGCTTGGATACACATGCCGCACTCTAATTTCTTTATTTTTATAGAGAAATTATAAAAAAAAAACACAATCAATTTGATTAAATAGTAACACTTTTTCTTAATGACATCACTATTGTGTTTTTGAATGACGATTTATCATCGCAGGTTTTTGCCCTCCATTGCAAGTGCATCAAACTGCACACAAAAGAACTTCACTTGTCATCCTCCTGGGTTTGTTCTGTTGCAACAAGTTATTGATTGTTGGAGATTTTTATTATTGTTAACCAAGGTCAGTTATTGAACCACTTCCTCTTCTAATTAACATCAAATTAATTGTACCGCAATAGTCCAAGGTTTAGAGAAAAATAATAAAATGAAGTAAGATTGAAAATAATGTTCGTGAAACCGAGAAGAAGGATTCGATTAATTAATTTCCTGTTTTAATAACAATTACGTAATGGCTCAACACCTTACGGGTAATTTAAATTTAATTTATGATATTTAAATATCCTATCATAATTAATTCATTTAGCAAGATTTCTAATCTGTTTTAATGTTATAAGTCGGTCCTTTCAAAAGGTTTTGAAAACAATTCAGATAAAATTTATCCAACACATTACTCTAAACAAAATTTTAAAACAATTTCAAAATATCCTAGTAAATATTTTCAACCAGAGATAACGAAAAGCAAATTGATTCATAGATTAAAATTTTAATTGTCTTTAAGTGTCCGCTATATGCAGCCACCAAAAGTATTAATTACACTTATTAATAATTAATATAAATTATACAATTTTTAAAAATTTTCACGTTTTTTTTTATTTTTTTTTTTAGATTTTATTGGGTATAAAATAGAAAAGCAAAGATGGTTAACTAAATCATATGTTTCCATTAGGACCAGTGTTAATTTCAAGTGAATGTCTGAAAATATTAAAATGATTTTTTTGTGATGGATCGATTCGGAGCTCTGGTAACTAAGACGTGCGACATTTCCTCGTGTGACACTGCGAGCTGGCACTCTAATTACAATAATTCACCATTCTTTGAGCGACACGTTTCACAACCAATGTCACCAGTAAGTAACTAATTAACAGACCATTTTTCAAAATTAAAACCGTGCCGCTCTGTTGGTCATCGCATTTGCATAACAAAAAAACAAAAAAATCAGTATTTAGGTCGTAGATATTTTTCTACGCATGCTAGACACTTTGAATTAATTTTTTGAAAAAGAAACACAATTAGTCTATTTGGTAAATTGTCTAAAACCCGCTTTCATCTGTCCCCGATATTAATATTGTTAGCCTTCTGTCTTTGAGTTGTATATGAAAAGATTAAAGCTTAAAAAACATACACAGAAAGATAGAGCATTTATTTGCAAGTTTTTTTTTTTTATCCGCTAGAATTATTGACTAAGTATACAGTCTCTGTTTTATCCACAGTTTTGAACCAAAAAATTAATAATGTAAATATTTTGTTTTAATTATATTACATAACTACGGAGACACATTTTAAAATGTTTATTATTATTATCCAAGAGGTTGAACGTCGGTATATAATTATTATTATGACTTCCATTACATTATAATATATAACTTGTATTATTATTATTATTACAAAAACACAAAAACTGAAGTAATTTTTCAACAAGGTGTGCTCCAATATTATAAAAGAAATCTCCACATTTGGACATTGTTTTTAAACACATTTTACAGCGTAATGAAGCATAATTTTTTAACAACAATATATTTTTTATGTTGAGTACGTCAAGGGAGGTTGTACAACAATGGAAACAAGCCGTGACGCAACAATTGTGAGGTCAACAATACATGCCACGCATGTGATAGTATTTCAGCCACGCGTCGCGTGTCAAAATAAAAACTAAAAGACAATGTACCAGCCGTGCGATGAAATGTAAATATATCCTCCTCTCTTTAGGATATGACTCGATCTAAGTACGAGCCATGCACGCAGGCTGCATAAAAAAAATGCAAGAAAAAACATGTACAGAATACGTTAATATTTATTATCATCACAACAAAATAATAATAAAAATATTCATCTTTTTAATATTCTTTTGTAGTGTGTGTATTTATATTTACGTGATGTACGTACTGTAGTATTATTAGTAATGTACCAAGGACAACGTGGCACTTCCTCGTGTACTTGAGGTAACGAGATTACCTGTGCGCAACTTATGAATAATTTCTGACAATTTTGATAATAATGTTACATACGTAATTACATTTCCAATGTCAGTGTTGAAATTTTGATGTTTTTTGTTTGTCAAAGAAGAATGCAAAAATATTTTGTGTTACAGTTTTTGGTAATTCAAATATTTACTAACTTTAGTGTTATAATTTTATCACATTACATAATCAACAACAACATTATCAAATTATTAGTTTATATTTAACTTTAACACAATTTTTTATGTAATATTTGTTTCATTATTTCACAAAATGCATGGAAGAAAATTAAAGACGTTAGAGTTTTTTATTTTTAATTTTTTTCAAAATAAATGTCACAATTTTGATAAAAAAATTAGCTATGGTTTATATTAAGTGCAATGGACAACCGGCATGGAAATTTTTATTGCAGAAACGAACAGAGGGTACCCAAATATGTTACTCTGAATTTCTTTTCAGATTTTTTAGAGATCATGAACAATTTTTCAAAACAATTGAAAGTACAGAGTGAGGCGTCACTTTTTAATAAAAAGATGGGGACTAAAAGGGACGTGGCTTCAAACCTGAGCTTTGAAAAACTTTTTTATAATAATACTTCCCGGGCTCATAAGAATCTGGAAAAAAAATCAGAGTATTTACATTTTATCATTTCTGCAGTAAAAAAGTTTCATGCAATGCAGTTTGATTTTATTCATTTGTTGGATAACACAGACAAGTGTTATAGTGTTTGGATAACAGAAAAAGAATACAAATGTTGTTGTAAACTCATCGCTACCTAAATATAGCCAACTATAAAAGTTTGAAGTATTTCGGAGATCGATTGTTTTGCATTATTGTGGGACACGAGGCTGCTGACGTCATGAGCACCAATGACGTCACGACGTGGGAGTGTCCGGCAAGTAAACATGTTGTTCGGACATTATCTGATCGTGTGTGACGTCACTCGTACCTTCAATTATATAAGTACCTATTTTAGTAGCGAGTTAAAAATATTTTTGTATTATATTTTAATAAGCTCACTAAAATTATTTATATTTTTTATTGAGATTATTATTGTATTTATCTTAATACAATGCACTGTTGGCCTGCATAATCAGTATATTAATTCATAATTACAGGTGGGATATTATCTGATGTTTCAGAAATATTCAATATTATGTTGGATATTTGAAATTTAAATATATATTAGTCGTCTAATTTTCATTTAATTAGTAGAATAGGCAGTGTTAAAAAACACAAATCGAAATGCAGTTTTTGCAATAATCCTACATTATAAACGTACACGCACGTGCAAAGTTCCTTGGTTATTATAATAAGTTCTTTGTGATCAAAAATACTAAGCCGAAAAGCTCTTTAAGTATTTTTAATCTCTTCTTATTTATTGCATCATTTGATGATATTAAAGATTTTGAGATTTTTTTTTTTATATTTATTAAGATGTATTTTTAAAAGGTATAATCTCCACCTATAGGAAGTGAAAAGTATAAATAAGATATCGAACTATTATGTAAATTCTAGTAAAAAAATTTAAAAAAATAAATAATTATTATTTAATTATTATTGAATAGAAATTTAAAAATTTAATTTTTTATAGCTGTTTTTGTATACAGTAGACAATTCATATTCTGACTTATAATTAATTACATGCAACAAGTTTTTTTTTTCCTGCATGTATCTAGCCCACACTAGACAACTCATGAATAAATGCATCAGTCCAACAAGAAAGTGAAAGCTGAAGGAAATTTTTCAACGTAGCGTGCTGACATCTGAGGTCCTGGCAGAGAAACTAACAATCATATTTTTAAACATTAAAACAACATTATTATTATTTTACAATGATAATTTTATCATCAATATTTTATGGTATGGAAATGATATCTTAATTTAACGTTGTTTTAAGATGTACTTAAAATGCACCCCACGCCCTTATGTAAGTATAAATTATGTAATAATAATTAAGAGAGGAACACGTCTCCAAATCTCTCACCGAAAAGATTCTATCACTGATGGTTCCTTCACGCATTTAATTCGCTTTCTAATGCTCGCCAATTTTATACGCCCGCACACTATTATACTATAATCTACTTCCTCCTTCATGAAGCTAACTTGTCTAACTATCTAACTTGCTTTTATAACAACATACAAATGCATTTAAGAACTTTGCCAGTTGATATTAGCACGAGAAGAGAAAGGGATTTTTTTTTAATCGATTATATTTTTATTCTATAATGTATGCTGCATGATAATAATAAAAAAAAAATTAATTACATTTTTTATTTAGAATGATATATACTGCCAAAAGATGTTTTAAAGAAAATAAAAAATCAATTTTTTAATTATGGAAGCTTTCTTTCAATATATATATAACATATATATATATTTATATTTGCGGGCTTTTTTGTTTTTGAGATAGTAAAGTAAAATTCTGAATATTTCAATCTACATTTCATCGCATTTTCAGGATATAAAATTTAATTTAACAATCTCTTTTAACCTTAAAAATTATTCAAAACACTAATTTCCGAAATTATAATTATATTCTTTGCTATTTATAATGGACAATTTGCATGACATTTTTTTATTACAGAAATGGATAGAGCGTGCAAAGTTATGCTATATACTCTGAATTTTTTCAGATTTTTTAGACCGGGAACTATTTTTAAAAAATTATTGAAAGTCGATTTTATGACGTCACGAGGAGTCTGTCCTTAAGAAAAGGATAGGCGCTAAACGCCCGTGACGTCATAAAACTGACTTTCAATAATTTTTTAAAAATAGTTCCCGCTCTCAAAAAAATCTGAAAAAAATTCAGAGTAGCATAATTTGGTACCCTCTATCCATTTCTGTAATAAAAAAATGTCATGCAAATTGTTGATTAGGTATTATTCTTTTGATATAATACGTGCATGCATGCTAATGTAATTTAAACATAAAAAAATATAACATAGAAAATGACATTGAAAAGTTACTCTCATTTTAAATAATCGTTACATAAGCAAATCATGGAGGATTGACGCGGACCACTTTTTGCACCGAACATGCAGCCTGGCTGGACCGACCGTCTCGCACATAATGAACGGCTGCACGAGTTAATAAATTGCCCTGCTCGCCGCTACCAACTCATTGCTCGGGCATCACAGCCAGCGCCCTCTTAAGTTGGAAGGTATCGAAAATTTTAATGATATTTTTTGTGCTAATTTAAATTACTACTGTATTCATTTTGTTATACATTTTTTTTTTTTTTTTTTTTACTCGAGAGTTTATATTTATGTTACATAATTTTGTAAATTTTAATTTTATAAAAAATATAAAAAAATAATAAATTCTTTTAAACCTCGGGGAAAAAGTAGGCTTTGTTCTTTTGTGGCATTTCTGAGCAGTCTATGGAGTTAAGGTGAAACATAACTTTTTGGGGATGGCTTTATTTTGGGGGATGGTTCTTCTGTCCCAAATTTACGAATCTTCATGTCTTTGTCTCTTTGAGGAATATATCCACAGTGAATTTGGCAGAGGCTTGTTGTCCAGAGGTGTGCAGTACATAGAAATAAATATCGATTGTGACAAGTGATATCGATAGTTACGGAGGCAACACCTTAAGTACAGTAATGAGAGGCTGCAAGTGTTTCTCGACTGATAAATCGATTGTGACAAGTAATTTTTAATTAAACATATTTTAATATCTGACCATCAAAGTGTTATGTGATCTATTTAATAGTGCATCAAGAAATCATATGTGGAGATAATAAATAAATTATATTAAAAGGAGTGAAAGTGATTTTGAAAACTTAAACTATTTTTAAATATTAAAAAAAACATCAAGATTAAAAAACCTGTTCTGATAATAATGAATAATATATATGTTAATAGTATAAATTTACTTAAAATCATTTGTGTAAACCTCTGTATGTTAATTTTAGGTAATTTTAATTAGATTTAAGTACCTGTTATGTATGATTTATGTAACAACTCTGACGTGATCTATGCTGTAAAGCCAACGATCGAAATAAAATTATTATTATTATTATTATTAATATCGATAGCTACGGAGGCAACACCTTAAGTACAGACACGCAGTAATGAGAGGCTGCAAGTGATTTCCCGACTGATAAATCGATTGTGACAAGTAATATCGATAGTTACGAAGGCAACACCTTAAGTACAGACACGCAGTAATGAGAGGCTGCAAGTGATTTCTCGACTGATAAATCGATTGTGACCAGTAATATCGATAGTTACGAAGGCAACACCTTAAGTACAGAGACGCAGTAATGAAAAGTAATTTCCAGGTATCGCAGCATCCGTCAATCTGTGGACCAATCCTGCACGTCTGTGCACAGATGCTGACTGGAAATAATATATTTTTAACTGCAGATTTATGGACCGATATCTCCTCCTATAATGAAAAATAATTTATAACACGTTTATACACGATACTGGGAAAAAACAACAAATAAATTGCATTCGTAATATGCATGTAGGTTTGTACTTATATAAATATGTATGATTTCAAACACTTTTATAACATATTTTAATTATTAAAACATAACTTTTTTTAATCAGCATTACGTAGTTCCTTTTGTTCTATTGTTCTATATTATTATAAATTTTCCAGAAAAATAAAAACAATGCAAAACATGTTAATTTAATATCCTTGTTTGTTTTTAAAAATTAAATGAAAAATTATGATAAAAATTACATTTAAGGTTAAAAAAGTTACAATATTTTTTAATCACGTCCTGTAAGTAAATTCTATGATGTTTTTGAATAGCAGTCAAACGAGTGCATATTAAAGAACTTGTCGAGATTTATATCTTGAACAAGGATCATTCAAACTGCAGCTAGGGTAATATAAAAATAATAGCACATTAAGAAAATACAAGTAAAAATACTTTGACGATGCAGTATATGTTTTTATAGCACGACTTTTTTTTTAAATGATATTATGGGAATGCACCTCGGCAAAAAGAGGATATTTCAAGCAATGAGCAAGAAATCTACTGTACTGCCTTGAACTTACGTACTAAACATTTATTTTTACTATATTATATAAAAATATATTTGTACATATAAAAAAAATAAACGCTTGACAGCCCACATGTTAAGAGATACCAATCTGATTCATATACATATAATAATTTTATATTCAATGTTTCATATTATTTATTACATAATTTACTTTTATATTTTTTCTCCATATGATGCTAATTATAAGCTAAAGAGTATATGAACTCAGAATTGTATAAGTATATATATTTTTTTTTTACAATTAATTACAAATGAAGCTTACCTGAAAACAAATTATGCTCATAATTAAATACATGTAATTATTTTTATTGGTTTACTTCTATTTTTTAAGTTTTATATTTAAAATAATGACTTTATTGCACTAATATTTATGCATTAATTTACTTAATTTTTTATGAAAATAATTAAAATTGCTTTACAAGAAAGATTATAATTAAAGTGAATGATAAATTAAAGTCGTCCGGAAATCGCAAGAAAGTAGTCAAACCCGTTCAATCTTTATCGTCTGGCAAATTTAATAATTTATCACTTTTTTATGAATACAAATCAATAAATTTATATTTTATGTAAAATTATAAAGTGTATTCAATTTTCAAGATGCCTCATTTCCTATTAAATAATTAAAAAAAATGTTGAATGCATTGTGGACAATTTTGGGTAGCAAGTAAGCAAAGCTATATTTGGCAAATTTTTATAAATCATTAAAATATTCTGTAAAGCCTGTCTTACACGGTAAAATTTTGCACACAATTTTTTATCATAAAAAATGTCATCTTCATATATCAAAATGGAATTGAAGTTTTCTTGAGGTATAAGGAAAAATTGTATGCAATAATTAGAAAAATTGTAACATGTAATAGTGGCTTCAATTTACACTATTATTTAAAGTGGAATCACAATACAGGCTTCTTCCAGCATGCATGAAATTGTGATTTTCTGATTTTATAACGGTCTGAAAAAAACATTTTCTGATGTCATGTCGACGATACAGTATAATAAATATAAACGCATTATCACAGACAGAGGCTTTAGAATGGATTTTAGCTTAAAAATTGATAATTTTTGCTTCAGAATGACAATTTCTATGACTATTAATATATTACACACAGCACATAATAAATATGGTAGATATATTAGACGAGTATAAAAAGAGATTAATAGTTAATCTGTTCGAGCAGCCGTCTCGCTCTAGTGCGCTCATTAGTCCGTGGTTCGACTCTAGCAGCTGTCCAGACTTTCGCTCGAGAAAGAGTAATACTCAGTTTTCCCCGTTTAACACCAAGGCCAATGCTAAACAACGGTGTTGTTTTCTCTGCTGTTATGTATGTTACCAATAGTGTGGGAATAAGACTTCCTTAACCATCACCAGCACGATTCGATGACGTCACATAATTCAGCTTCATATTTAGGGAACATATTACGAAATACATAATCGATTGGTATATAACAAAAAATGTCTACAAATATAATTAGATATTAAAATTGCTCTGTAAATATATAAAAATTTTCCATTGTGTTTTCTTAGAAATTGATACTATTATATTAAAAAATAGGACTATCTTAATAATTTATTATCTAATAGGTGATTATAATAGAGTGTAGATATTTGTATTGACTGTGGAATACTAAATATTTTATTAATTTTGGTCAGCAAGGTGTTTCTTGTGATTACATACACGCAGACATCACTAAATTTCACGTATGAATGAGATGTATTCAGTTATGAACATGGGCATGCTCTTACATTTATATTGTCATAAAATATAAATGGCAATGATGTATTTTAATAAGCGTGTATGATTTTTATGTCTAGTAATTTAGATCCGTGTCGTACAAATTTTGACTAATTACATTTATTGTAACTTGTATAAAAAGGCTAATTATACCTAATCAGTATAAGTCTGCACTGGATGAAATAATAAATAAAATAAAACTATAAACATTGAAGTAGCGTGTGTTTATATAAAAAGTTAAAATATAACCTTTTTAAAGTTACATAAAAAGCTCCACTTTGTTGTTGTGATGAGGGTGGGCCTCAGCTGACCTGAATGATAGTGCCCTAATAAGGTGGCAAGTTACGGTGGGAAAGCAGTCTTCCTGCCACAAGCACTTTCGCTTTCCGAGGAAGTGAGAGTGAACCAGCCAAAAATTATGCATGACATACTGCCCGCCATTTTATCTTCGCATCAGAGAACAAGTGTTATCATTTTTAGTTACTAGATAAAATTAATTTTTTACATTATTTTATGTGTGTTATAATATATATTGTATATATGCTGGATAGTAGAATGATAAATAAATAAATTCCAGCAAATTAACACCTTGAAAAGTAATTTACAAATGAATTACTATCATCAATTCATTTTAATAACAGGTTATTATCAAAATTTAAAAAAAAGGGTGCATTGCCAGTACCGAAAGTTGTTGCATCTATGAATTTTATTTAAATTTGTTCATAATAATATTTTTTTTTATGCTGTAAATCTGTATGAAACTAATATATGTATGCATTAAAAATATAAATCACGTACAAGTGGTAATTAAATTTTTTACATCCGCAGCCGATTTCGTACGAAAGTTGTCAGGTAAGTTGATGAATTGGCGAGACATTTTTGCGATTTAGGAAGTACGAAGCCAACCAAACTTGTTTGCGGGAAAGTGCTCATCTGCACTTTTTTTGTGGCTAATGATGAGTAGCCATAACCTTTTCCCTTCCGAATCAGTAGCTCACCAAAACAGACAAAAACTTTCTAACTATAGTTGTCTGGCTATGTTTTTTTTTACCACGCTGCGATAATAAATTTTACTCTAAGACCAGTTGTAGAATACTTTTAGAGAAGAGTTCAAAATAATCAACTTTTTTAACACGAGTTTTTTATTTTGATAGGCCCGGTATATTTATTACATGGATAGGCTGGCATGATGATAGAGCAGGTATACACCGCAGGACAGCACGAATTTCCCATCCCCACACGTGGCGGACTTATTTTGGAATGGCTGAACTGTTCTCCTCGCTTCTGAAAAGCGGTGCTAACTATTTGTTTGTCTTCGAGTAGGAACTTTCATGTCTCCAATTGTAATGAGAGATAATTATATTCTAGTCCTAAATTATTGTTATTGTATTCCAATAGTTTAAATATTTAATTAATATTGTTTATTACTATAATATGCCATGCATTTCATTAAAAGCATTAACAAAAAAAGGTAAGCAGTTATCTGACCTGATTCTATTAGTTCTACCTGATCAGGTAAATAACCAGGTAAAAATTCAGAAAAGCTCTATATACTTCCCTAAATACAACGCGTTTTGACAATGTTTGGGTTCTACAATTTACTCTAAATTGAATTTACTATTAAGTTAATGAGGGCTTTAAACACATCAAATTAAATTAATTAATTGGATACTGCTAATAATAACTTAATTCTAAAACAAAAACTTTGCTATTCTAGATAAAAGCTTGAGTAAATTGAGTTAATTATAAAAATATACAGCAAAAACATATACCTTGTTATAGAGCTACAACGACTTATACTGTATATAGAATGAGGTTTGAGTCAATATATTCCAATTAGCTGCATACTCGTCTCCTTGTTATTGTGGGCGTCGAAAGTATAATGTAAAAGTATTCTCCGGTATAAAATATAGGTCATCTGGTTACTGGGTTAGTGCTGGCAAGATGTGACGACGCATGATTTTCGTATCACTTTTACTGTCGGGACCGCGAGAGCGTGGAATTAACTTTCACTCTCTAACCGCTGTGTGCTCTTAACCGAGAACCGACTACATTCGCGTTAATAATTTACCGGAAGTAGGCGTGTTGTGTTCTCCAGGTCCAAGATAACTAATCTTGTAAAAAAAAAACTTTTTGCCATCTTAATAATCTTTGCCATTTTCTGACAAAGATTTATCTAAATGAAAATGACGTTCCCCGTTTATGAGTTTTCCAAACTTTTGGGGTGTATTGTAATAGTCTATAAATATAGATGTAAAAGTGTCATACAAATGTTTTTCTAAATATAAAAAAAAAGGAGTATAGAACCGACTACAGTAAAATTAATAATTAGAAATTCCCTTTGGAAGTAACCGGAAGTATTAATAATACAAATAGGAAGACCAGAAGTAATATGCTTCAATGACTAATTTTTGGAGTGAATATCGTGGTGAGGCTGGTATTGTTAGAATAATCCCTCCTAAAGTGCGCACATCACTTTACCAAAATGGTTTTGTGTATCGCAGCACCACGCAATGGAATAACTTGCCTGCTATTGTAAAAAAACAGCCACCTTCTTCCTTTTCTTTATGTTTAAAAAGACACCTTCAGAACTCTGAGTAATAATTTATTGTTTGACTAGGCCAGTTTTGGCTTTATAATTTTGTGTTTTCTTTTACGGACCAATACCACTTCGTGTGCTATGGTGCCATTTTGGTGCTACTGTATTGCTCCTCACCCTAACAAATTATTAATAATTACATATTATGTTCATTTTTATTTTATATTATTTTTATTACTATTGTATTTTATGTATGCATAAATGGGTGAAATAAATAAATAAAATAAATAAATAAAAATTTCACCGTAGCGGTTGTTTTGATAAAATGTCCGGAAGGAATTAGTTTCTTATATTATGTCTTTCTCAGGTACTTATTTAGAACGAAATTAGTACAATTTTTATAAGTTCACAGTTTAATTGATAATGATTTTAGTGTTATTACAATAAATTATAACATTTTAAAAATGTAATTATTTAATTTTATTGTAGGTACTAACTTTTTAAAACATGTAACCTCTGTACATTTTATGATATATGGCTCCTAATTTTTTTTTCTGTTGAGTGAAAGTAATAGTAAATAACTTCATGTAGTATATTAGATGAAAACATATAATTACACTAATTACAAAAGTTATAACACTAAATATCAAATATATTAATTAAAAGCTATTCATTGATATTGAAATGCAAATCTGGCTCTCGTGGTTTCGTGTCATACATAACAACCGCATAATCGAGAGAGTGAGAGTGAGGAGAAAAAAAAGTTGTTTGCTTGCGATTGAGGTCAGCGGTGAGACTGATACACAAGAGAATCCCCCTCTATGCACTTGCCCACTAATCTGCAGAGGAAATCCAGTTAACACCAGTTGGATAATATTTAAATACAACCTGATGGAATATTTGGATAAAAGACCTACTCTAGTAAATTGTCAATTTGTTCAGATTTTTTTGAACCCTTTAACGCTGTGACGTCAGAGTCACGCAAGCATAGGGAAAGACGTTTGCATGACTATGACGTCACAGCGTCTTTTACATAGATTTTGAGGGTGTTAAGAGGGTTGACGCAAGTCTGAAAAAAATGACAATACCTCCAATGCAGTAAAAAATGTCATGCAGGTTATTTTGTCCCTTGGACAGGAAGAGGTTCAGCTCTTTCAAGTCTCAAGATTTAGTGAATTAAATTAAAAAGTAAATTAAATATATTCCATTGTAACAACACGAATTGAGAGGACAATTTCGTTGCCAGCTCTTCCCAGATATGAGCTTTATTGAGCCAGTTATTTTTTATGTTCGGACTTCAAAGTACTTTCGATCCAAGACTCCTGCTTTCAATTCTATTTATTTGTGAGTTGCAGCAAAAGGAGATGATATAAAACTGCAAGGTGTGCCTCCTCAGGTAATTGATTTCTTATATAAAATGTCATAGGAACTCAACAATGTAATTCTCAGATGCCCTTTATTTGTGAAAAACAAGTAACGTTGCTGCATGTAAAATAGCTGTAAGTTGAAGAATCGACTTTCAAAGGTTATTCTGAATATACCATGGAACATATTTTCACTTGAAATTAACATTTTTCAAAGTCCTATAAAGAAGAAGTAATTACCATTATATAATTCAATGTAGAAGAAACTTTTGATTACATTTTTAATACTCTCAAAATATTATGAAAGTACATAAAATATGCATTTATATGACGTGGAAATATTAATCAAAGCTGCTGCACTGTCTTGTGTGTTGGTTTTACAGCAGCACGTTACATGGCGTGTGCAGGAGAAGCGTGATGTTTTAGCTCGCCGCCGGCTTTCCAAGGAAGCTTTGAGGTAGCGTCGCCGCCAAGCAATTTGCAGCAGCGCCAAAGCAACAGGCAGGCTGCATAACAAGCCAGGGGCAGCTTGGCCTACTTCCTAGATACTTGGCAGGTTTAAACGTGCACGTCCACTGGCATCACACAATTTCTCCTCCTCTTGTATTTTACTAATCCATATATTTCACTCCATATCGGTATTATGTCTCCTAATTTAATCTGGATATTTATGGTGACCAATATGCCTATATCTAATTGTCTAATGCCTACAAGCAATACAATATAATTTTTTTTTGTTTAAAAAATAAAAGCTTTCTAGAATGAAAAAAATGTATTTTTACATTTTTTACAATCAGTAAGATGGTAATAGAAATTGTTTTAAGAGAAATTTGTCTATGATTTATACATAGATTATTGTGATAAATGGTTAAATTTGTACTATAATTTTTAATAGTAAATATCATAATTCATATAGATAACGATAAAACTACAGTTTGAATATCTATTAAAAGAATTTACCGCGTGATTCCGTGGTAGTGACACTGGCCAATAAAAAGAGAGCTCACAAATTCTCCATTAATGACAGATACGAAGGTATAGTGTGCATTCTTCCACGTGTGATGCAGGGTGATTTACGACAGCAGCTGATAGCGGCGGACAGACTGCATTGTGTCGCCAAATAATTGCTCCATATCACTGCAGAGAACGACGTAAACAGTCTTCGTGATTTTTTTATTGCATATTTGGATACCTCGAGGATACATACTGTCAATTTTTTAAGATTTTTTGAACACCTAAAACTCTCAAAATGGTGCTGCAAAATGCTGTGATGTCATAGTCATTCAAATATTTAACACAAAAACATAGGGAAAAGAATTTGCATGACTATGACGTCACACCTTCGATTTTGAAGATGTCAAGACAATTTAAAAAAATTGATAACCCATAACTTGAGGCCCTATATTCAAATGTGCAATAAATTCAGGAAGGTTGACCATTCTGTGCATTTCTCGATTTTTATAATGAGGAATTAGGATGTGAAAATTTTAGTGACTTAATCGAAAGAAGGGGTAAAAAATATGGTACTGTGAATTTTTTCAGATTTTTCTGAGAGCGGAACTATTTTTAAAAAATTATTGAAAGTCTATTTTGATGACGTCACGAGCGGCAGTGCCCTATCCTTTTTTCTTAAGGAGTGCCGCCCGTGACGTCATCAAAATGGATTTTTAATAATTTTTTAAAAATAGTTCCCGGTCTCAGAAAAATCTGAAAAAATTCACAGTACCATATTTTTACCCCTTCTTTCGATTAAGCTACTAAAATTTTCACAGATTCTAACATCTCATTATATTTTTATAAATTACTTAATTCTCTATTATTTTAACAGGCAGCATGATAGTTATCTAATGCCAATATTCTATTCTATTCTATTCTATTCTATTCTATTCTATTCTATTCTATTCTATTCTATTCTATTCTATTCTATTCTATTCTATTCTATTCTATTCTATTCTATTCTATTCTATTCTATTCTATTCTATTCTATTCTATTCTATTCTATTCTATTCTATTCTATTCTATTCTATTCTATTCTAATTAACATTAAATTCAATTTTTAATTACACCGACTCCTGGTATTAATATTTGTTTTATTATTAGGTTGAGTAAATATGTTATTTTATTTTTAATCTGCGTTTAAATAAATTTTTATAACACACTTTTCACTATCTTTATGATATAATGATAAGTTATTTTTATACATTTTTTTCTAGAGTTAATTTGGTTCTTATCACCGTGAACTTTGCTTCCCTTCCTTTCGTGATATAAAAACAATTGCTTACAATAACTTTCTTCACGAGCAAAATGAATTGTCCATCATAAAAACAATATATTTATATGACGTTCAATGTTATTGCATCTCTCTGAATGCATCATTGGTGACATGCATTTAAAGAATACATTATGTGTTGTATTCAATTATAGATACGTCCTTAAACTACTTGCAAAAAATGTGCAATGAGTTACGTCACGATGAGGTAAGATGCAGTTCTTCGCTCCGCCGCCTTCTTTTGCACGGAGGTGCAGTCGTGACGTCACCAGCCGTGCACTGCATCTTAATGAAGCACGAGGACGCTGGAACGTGGACTTGGGGTGTCGCTGATAACCGTGCTCCAATAAAATGGACCAGCCACTTGGTATTGTAATGAATGGTCGTGACCACCATCGCATTTGATCTATTGGCAGTTGCAAAAAACATCCTGGAGGCCATTTTGATTGATGGTTCCCTCAGTTACAATAGGCAAATGCTGAAATGGATTGTTATTACTCAGTTTTATCAGGTAACTTCACGAGATAAAGTCTTACTCAAAATTAGTGAGACCCTGCCATATCTGCCACGCTATAATCATACTGTATTTATACATTATCGTCCTTCGTCCACAATAATGAGCTATCTGCTTACCACGATTTCGTTGCAATAACGAGCTGTCTGCTATTTTAGGTGAGCGCAATTATGAGCTTTATTTTATACCGATTTACAGCTCATAATTGCGCTCACCTGATATAGCTCATTATATATATTTTAACGAAATCGTGGTAAGCAGATAGTTCATTATTCCGGACGAGGGACGATATATAAGTATGGTTTACCTTTTTTATCACTATATCTTATTTTTCTTGTTTGGAACTTTGTAAATTTCAGTTTAAAATAATTATAATAATTCCTAGAGAATAGTGACATACTTTAATTAGGAACTAAAAAAGTTAAATAACAAACAAATTAATATTACAAAATGTTTAAAAAAAAAAATCAAATAATTGGTAAGGAGGTACAATGATAATAAATAAGTTTTAAAATGCAATATTAAATAATTTGATGAAGTTTTGCATTTCATATGGACTCTAATTGATCTCACAAACACGATCAATAAATTGTCTGAAAAACGTATTCGAAATGTATCAAAGAACACGTACTGCATATTACACTATATCTGCATGGATAAACATACAGTGCATGCATGCAACTTTGGCTTCATCCATAATTCATCACGCCATATTTGAGTCATTTATATGACAAACTACCCCCCATATTCCTGATATATTCCGTGTGTAAATGGACATTAATCATCGAGCAGTGAGCTGCGGTCACCCGAATACATCGAGGCACACTGAGAGAAATTATTGACAGAGTGCATTTAAGAATATAATACCAAACTAAAATATTTTTCAATATCTGTCAAATGAAAATTATAGTTAATTTATGATAATTATTTTTAAGGCATGCCTTAAATGATAAAAATAAACAATCCTAAACTTGAACTGTCCGTTTTTAACTAAATAAGGATATAGTAATTTAATTTTTGTCTCGTTTTGCATATACGAGGAATCATAAAGAATTTTGATTAAATATACGGTTTGAATTTTGTAAATATGGGGTAAAAAATTTGAAATTTAAGGAACATGGGAAAATGTTGAGACATCAGTGTTTTCTCAGTGCAACGACATCTTACCACGATGCAACGACATTGATCCTAAATGCATGCACTGCATCAGCTGGTATTTCCCCAGCATCCACTAAGACTAATTACTTAATTAATTAAGTGCATCCTCCCAATGCATGTTCTCTTTTCAACTAAGCACACGGATATCTCTTTGAGCAGATTGAACCGAATTCTACTAACTTCATTGAGACACAAATTAATGGCTGCTGCACTTTCTGAGACGTTTCCATCAAAGTCTGATGGATTCACTTTGTTGTTTCAGCTCTGTGTTGGAAACGCCGTTTGTACGATGTATTTTCTCCAAAAGCATTTGCTCACGACGACGCTGCGATGAACAGATCCTTCAGAACACACTGATCGAATGCAATTAGAACCAGAAAGGCTGTAATGCATGTACTGCATTTTAATAGAGAACCTCAATTTGTGAATTTTATTTTATTTTTTTTTTTTCAGATTTTTTGAGCTCTATGACACCATCAAAATCGAGGAGAAAGACGATGTGACGTCATAGTCATGCAACGTCTTTCCCTATGATTACATGTTAAATATTTGCGTGACTATGACGTCACAGCGTGTTACAGAACGATTTTAAATACGTTAGAGGGCTAAAAAAAAAGCTGAAAAAAAAATGACAATACACAACTATAACTCAAGATACTCTCTCCAAATCTGCAATAAAAATTTTCATGAAGGTTGTTTATTAAACTAAAATTGCAAAAATCAATCACAAATTAATGAGCCGGGTTTTCCTCTATATATTATAAAAATACACCGACTGGCGTGTTGATATTAATTTTTAAAATGAGAGTTTCGAAAAAGAATCTTTTCTACTCTGGTCTCAGGTGCATAGATACTAATTAGCAATCTAGGTAAATTACCAAGTTCATTATTGAAATAATAACAGTTAAATTCAACCTGATCCAGTTTTACTATGTAAAATCAACAATATATTATACGATGGTAAAATGTAATTACATTGTTATAATAATATTGTTCTACATTCTCACGTATTCCCATGTGCATGTTATTGTCCGAGCCGCCATTGCACGTGTGTCGACCTGCAGGTAGACGTGATCAGACGAGGCGAAAGTCACAGGACAATGAAAATCAACCTCGTCGCATTTGTTTTTGTGTTAACTCATAGATAATGAATTATTTTTTATTACAAAAAATAAAGGCTAGAGAAAGTTATTTGTATTATAAATATTGTTAGTAACAATAATTATTATTCATAATTATTTGCATACATTCACAATAAAAAAAAATACAAAATATAAATTAGGTTCTATAGTATACTTAGAAATAACAATAGCTATGTAAAAAAGTTTAATTAAAAAATTTAGTTTACTCGACCATGTTCCTTAATAAATAAGAATACTTTTGAATTCTATACATCAAATTTAATATGAAAATATCCCCAAAATAATTAATTAAATCTAAATAAAATACATGCAAAAAAGTTTGAAAAAAAATCACTCTAAATTGACGGACAAAATATGTACTAAAAATACGACGGAAATTCATCACACGATACCGAAGTGTCTTAGAGAAATGCAACGTAAACATATCTCAAATTATTTGAATTTCATTGCCTCTGTTTGCTTAGCATAGATACATATATTGTCTGTGAATTCTGACGACTCGATCTTAAATTGAAATGAAAAGATGACATACATGTATCTTAAATTGAAATGAGGGAAATGAACAGATCAACAGAGGGCAAGCAACTGCAGCAGACAATAAATTTATGAGCACCAGTTGAATTGTTTATACACTGATTCACGTGTTCTCACACAACGTTTCTTAATTTAAATAAAATTTACAATTGTCAGGAAGGTTTCTCTGTTTTATACAGAGTGATATATCAATGCTATATATACAGTAATAAATAAACATATAAATAGCAACTCAACTTACCAAAAAATGTAAATGTAATTGCGCTTTAAAAAAAAATCAAGAATAAACTAAAAATAAAGCCTTTCAAAATTGTTGTTAATTAAAAAGCAATTAATTTTGAGTTATATTCAAATGATATATTTTATTAATTATCATGATAATTTGATTTGACAGGCTTCGTATGAATTTAATTACTAATCTTTGTTCCTAAATAACGTTCTATAACAAAAAATGTATACTCTAAAAATTAGATCGATATTACGAAATTATATTTAATTATATCGAATTACATGACCTCAAAAACAAATTGAAAAAATGAATATTTGATTTTCGAAAACTTCATTTGCTATCTGAACATAATCAAAATCTTCAGTATTATAATTTACTTATCACAGTAAAATAGCCCTTAAACCCTTAAAGATTTAACACACATTTTTAACGTGACATATGATATTGTGTATATCCCTTACTCGATTCATGCTGGAAATACTCTGTAATATTATCTACTGTATCGGATTCAGTAAACAAATATTGTTCCATAACTAACTGTATTGACTATGATCATTGTATTTGTTGTATAACACGATATTTATATTATATAATGTACTGCATGCAAACTGAAAATTGTTCTACACTTGAATGCCAATATAATTACAATCGAATTCATATACATTCCTAGTCAGACTTTTTAAAAGTTATCCATTAGTTCAACAAAAAATTTAACAAAATGAATTGATGCATTATACACACAAAATCCCACACTCGGCGGTGTGAAAGCGCACGATTGTAAATAATTTATAAACATGAATGAATCACATGCATGAGTACCTCAACGCAATTACAATATTGAAATCCCGGAGGCTTCTGTCACCGTGGCACGTGGCTCGGTGCACGTGGCAGGTCATCAGCTGGTGCCCCCGTGATCTCCAACCGACCTTCAGCTGAAACAGAAGTAAAAAAATAATATTAATTAACATGGAAATATGGTTTTAATGCGACGTTAGTACATGCTTTATGGAGGGTTAGTTAAGAAGACTATTGAGTCCTCTTGTAATTAAAAAATTACATTTTGAAAGATAAACATTTAAAAGAAAACATCCTTATTGGGACAAAGGGCGCTTGAACTGCAGTTATTTTTTGTTACACAGAATACAATTATCGTATGTGGTTGTTTCATGTAAACTGGGATAATCTCCGAATGATTTCGAAAAATTAAAATGAATAAAATGATCCTAGACTGAAAACTCGGCAAAAGACATGAACGTATCGTAACATTTCTCTATTTTTTGGTGGGAGAAATATTTAAAAAGAATCAATGATTCAATGAAAGATTTTTATACATATGTCCATTTCACTTATGTATGAGCAAAAAGTAAAATGTTAAATTTAGTTCTATTTTGTCTATATCGGACTACCAGATAAGAAAAGTTATTCAGCAATAATGATAAGTTTTTTAAAATATAGCATCTACTCGTATAATACGAAGCTTTATAATTATATATATTTTCTTTTACATATAAAATTTGCAATTTCATATACACTGTATTTATATTATATAGCTATATTAGATTACACTGCATGCACAGTATAAACTGCGCAGAAAGTTAATATTATTGTTTTTATTTAAAATATTTTTTGTTATGTTGAGGCTAATAAATATTTAGTTGTGCAGTGACAATATTTTGGAGCGTGCATGTCCCATAATAAATATTTAGTTGAGCAGTGACAATATTTTGGAATGCACGTCTAAGCAAGCTGGACGTGATGTTTATGCCAACTTTGTGCACGGATCGGAAGATGAAACCAATTGAAGGCATTCTATCAACATCAAAACAAAACAAAATAAACTGCGTTGTAAAGCATCCTACAGTACATGCCATTAATTAGCAACATTTTTTTTTTCATTCTTTTTTTTTATGGTTTCGCTGCCAATATAAAACAATATAGTATACTGTACGCGACATTTTGCTGTCAGATAGTAAGGAAAAGTTAAGTTAAAATTACTATATATTATATTTGAATTTGCAAAAAAACACAAACAACGATAAAAAAATAATCGACTTCTAAAGATGAACGCGCCTAAAAAAATCATACAAAAATTAAAAATAAATAATTTATATAATTTGCCGAACATCGATATGACTAAATATTCTAAATAATTATATAGAGAGCTTATAAAATTTATCATAAATATTGATATTGGGCTAATGTACTGCCATTTCCCAGCCAAAATGTAAATTTTCTGTTATGAATATACTTTGTATGCAAACACTTACGGGAGGCTGATAGAACGTTCAGATATATGCTGGTCCTCGATATCAATTCCGCATACATTCACGTTTTTAATTTCAAAAGAGTAGATAAAAATAATAAAATTAAATAAAAATATAATGAACATCCCCCCTCCTCCATTTCGCTTGCTACCATAGTCACCAACACACAAAGTAAAAATATACAAACACAAACATAATGGATATCCCATATAACAATGGGCACATTTATAATAATATGTTCCCCGATCACGGGCTTTAAAAACATTAACAATAACAAAATATGTGACAGCTAGAAAATAATAATTTAAAGAGTTTTATTATGAAGGAACATCCAATCTAGCTTAAAAGCTTGACAATAACGATTATATTAGAAATTGGACGGCCACTAAAAGCTATTATATAATGGTTATCATCTCAATTGAATATTATTAAAAAGGGGAAGTTATTATGGCTGATTAATAAAATATTAATACTTTGCAGTCATAAATCACCGACACTTCTGGACTCCACGAACGTTAGCTTTGTTAGTGGGCAATCTACGTGCTGGATTCTTTTCGGAGTGCCCTTTTTGCTTTCCCCAAAATACAAATTTGCAACTCCTTGAAATGAAGCACCCGCTTAAGTCGTACTCATTTATCTTTGGTGTGACGTCACGAATCATTGTTCTCCAATACAATTCTAATGGGAGGGTCGCGTGACGTCACGAATCATTGTCCTCCAATACAATTCTAATGGGAGGGTCGTGTGACGTCAGACCAAATATAAGTGAGAACGACTTAACTTAGATAACATTGGTGCTGTCTCGTGGTGTACATTAGTAAATGTTCGTCCACCTTGAATACAGTTTTATTAGTTTACCGGAAGCAGCCGGAAGTACCATTTAATAACTTAGAATTTTAGGAGAGGAGTTTCAATAATAATTCAAAGTCCTAAATTTGAAATATATAGAAACATGAAATCTAAAAACAAATAAATTTGATCTACTTCCGATTGGCAATAGTGTATAATTTTACTGTAGGTCTTCTAAGTTAACCGAAAACATTATTATAATATTTATAATAATAACTCCCTGTATTTACCTACACGTAAATATGCATTTGATAATGTATAAGGCCATTAGTTATTTATAATGCGACTTAAATGTAACATGATATTTGTATTGGGTAAATAACCAGATATTTGCTTGACAAAGTGTGGTGGCCAAATATATATTTTCATGTCATTTCAAATTAATAAATGTCTTTTATTATATATTAAAAGGTTTGAAGCAAACTTAATATATATTTTTTTATTTATATAGAGCGCTACCAGAAATTGTGAAAACGCGTACACCAAATTTACATAATTTTTAAATATGTTACAACGCGTGATAATTATTATTAAATTTATGAGCATGTAAAAATATTCAGTGATCATTATTGTGAAAATGGCTCATTTGATTTCGCATTAACACAGAGAACATAATAAATTGTATCAAATTATATGTTAGCGGATTGATTGATGAACTTGTAACAGATAAACGTACTGTGCTACATTGCGTTGATGTTTATGATATTTTTACTTTCGATTGACACCGATGTAATAAATACAGAAGTCAGACGGTAACTTTATAACTTTGAATACTTTATTGTTAAAAAAAATACGCACAAAAGAATTACTTCCATAAAAAAATTGAAATATTGAACTTATAGCATTACCAGGGGGGAGGAGGCGACACGACTCGTAACTTTTTCAAAGTGGGGGAAAAAGTGTAAAATATTGCCTCAAAAATTCTGAAAAAAATTGTAATCCTTAGTTAGCTACCAACAGCAATGTATTTCCACAAAAAATAAATAATAAATAAATAAATAAATAAATAAATAAATAAATAAATAAATATAAAAAAAGTGAGAACAAAAAAACAATTAATAAAAAACGTGATTCATCGTGGTCGTTTCGCCCCCCCCTCTTCCCTTGGTAAAACGTGTAACTTGGTAACGCTAGGATTAAATGATCAGATTTCAAAAAAGTATGAGGTACAATTTGTTTATAATTAAATATTTTTTTCTTTTAACTGCATGATGCAGCAGACAAAGCAGATATGCAACAATTTTAGAATAGAATAGAATAGAATAGAATAGAATAGAATAGAATAGAATAGAATAGAATAGAATAGAATAGAATAGAATAGAATAGAATAGAATAGAATAGAATAGAATAGAATAGAATAGAATAGAATAGAATAGAATAGAATAGAATAGAATAGATTTATTTTGGGAGAGCTCACCATTCTAAAAACTAAAAATAGTTAAAAATCACCAACAAAGCAGATTCGTTGTGTCACTAGGTGTACCTCTGTTGTCAAGGAGATTCGGGTTTGTTCGGAGAGGTAAAAAGAGCACCGAAGACGAAATAAGTCATTCGTGTTGACTGAGTGACGTCACAACGTTCGTGCTGTATTGAGGTGCAAATAAATATCTGTACTAAAATGTACTAGTTTTTTGTTATCATTAATTTAATTAGTATTTCTAAATTTCAGGTTTCAAAACAACCTCATTATATTTGCAGTCATTTTAATTGTATTTTACAAAAAAATAAGAATAAATTTAAATACATGCATTATATACAAGAATACATTATTATAGAGCCAGCTCAACAAAGAACTATAACAATGTAATTTATATATGGTAGAGAGTTCTTTTAATCCATAATCACGATCACAGCTGATCGCACGCCAACTTGCAGTTTCCGCCTTGTCACTAGACTTGCAGCTTTTCAAGGCTAGCCTCTGCACTAGTCGTACTAGCACACACAGCAATATAAATTAATAGTGAGAGTTCCCACTAGTGGATACACTCTCACTTTTTAGCCGCGAGGCAGAAAATCGCCAGACGGTAATTATTATTCGAAACACCTGAAGGCTTTCAATGTAACAAAATGTTAATTTTATTCACTGAATGAAATAAATATCAATGATTTAATCTGTCATTTTTTTACCTCCATGATTTTATTTTAAGAATTATCAACCTGATTTTTTTTAATACTTATGAATAACATTTTCGGGTTAATTCTTTTTGAATGGGATATTAATATTAATAAATTATTAATTAGCAAAATTAAAATTTTGATAAACAATTTGTAAATTTTACAAATATTTTTTTTTACATTTATATAATATCCGCAGAAAAAATAAATCTTAGCAGTTAACTGACGACAAAATATGTTGCTTATAATTTATAGGAAAAAATCTAGTTACACCGGTTTTTGAGAGTAAATAATTACAACAATTTATGGTATGATATTAATACATTAATTCTTATTTATAAACAATATTTACTATAATGGATGAAACACTTTCTCTCTGGGGAAATATGGCAACGTTGTTGGGTGGCCTACTTTGGTGCCCCCACACTAAGTAGGCACCCGATGGTGCTTCTGGTGCACACAATGGTGCCTGCATGCGGGTCTGCGATGCACTTCTCGTAATTGATTCATCAAACTTGACTAAATTAAGGAATCTCCCTCTATTACGCCCACATAATGATCTTTAATTTTAATAAAGTCATATTAAATAACAAAAACAGGCTTTAAGATTTTTTTTTCTCACATACTTAAACGTTTTAATACATTTTGTTTTAATTTTAAAAATACACATAATGATATATTGTAAATAGATTTTGTTGCCATTGATTGATATGAAAGTTAATTACTGGGACAAAAGAACCATCTTGTTGCACTCTATATGATACGTTTTATTTAGTATCAAATTTCTTAGAAAATAAAATCAATAATAATTTAATCTATTATAATAGAGGTATAATAACAAAATGTATTACGTTTCCTTTCTTTATGATACCATATGGTTATAAAACATTGGAAAATATATATTTAATTATGCAAAAACGAAGAAACTTCCATCTTTGATTTTATATAATCAGCCCATGATAGATGAATTTGACTTCTTGGAAACTTACCTCACCAACAGATGGCAGTAGGGTCGTTTTATTGTTATAGCGTCCTGTATTTCGAACATCTTATTTGACAAATATAAACCGACGACATTGCCACCTAGTGGCGGGGGAAATTTTAAAACGATGACTGTACCATTCATAGAACTGAAGTCTTAATCATTTTTAATTTATTCTCATTATCTAATTAAAATTTTAAATGTGTAATTTGGGTGCATACTGCAGTTTTAGTGCACTTGAATGCAGTTTCTTGTGACCTGATTACGGCGGGGATTACCCAGCACATACCACGACTCTGCCATGTTAATTAATTTCTTGTGAGGAGGGTTGTCCACCTCCAGGGGTTCATCTTTATAACTTTATCAACTTATATATTTTAAAAATTATTGTAATAAAAAAAATAACATTAGTTTATTTTATCATCTGATCTGGCTGATCTGGTTAAAAAGTCTTGTACTTAAACCCAAACTTGTATTGTAATGTGTGTTTTCTGAATAAAAGCCTTTTGAATCTGAATCTGAATACAAGTGTTGGGTGCTATTCACAGTTAGCCAGGTTTCTAACCACGTTTAGCTTAACCACGTTTAACTAGGTGCTTTAACACGTAAAACAGGTATAGTAGTTAAACGTGGTTAGAAACTTGACTAACTGCTTCGTGAATCGCACCCATTATCTCTACTTGTGACAATTACATGTTTTTGTTAAATTTTTAGACTTTTATTTAGTAAACACTTTATGAGTTCTGGTGCTCAACAGGAATTACTTGTATAATGTGTTATTTCACCTGTAGTATAATTGTAAAATTTATTCGTGAAATAAATAAATAAATAAATAAATAAATAAATAAATAAATAAATAAATAAATAAATAAATAAATAAATAAATAAATAAATAAATAAATAAATAAATAAATAAATAAATAAATAAATGCATATTTTGTTACACCCAAACATTCAAGGAAACAATTTTTTTTTTAATTATTGTACGTTTTTAGATGAGTCAATCTGCTTTTTACAACATAACTGCACTAATAAAAAGAGTATTGAGTGAAACTTTGTACCAGATATCTGAGTCATATCACCAGCTGTATTATAAAGTTATGACAATATCTTACACATCATATGAACTTAATTATTACAGTATAAATGCACACCTCTGAACAGCAACTCCTGCCTATTTGCTACAACTGCAGCTTCAAATATATTTTGAGAGGTGTATCCCTATCAAAATTTTTTTTGGTCCTCCACATGTGTCCACAAACAAAGCAGGAGTTCATGGTGTCCAGAGTTGATCTGATTTTGGTGATCGTGCACCCCATCAGGACAAACATGGCACGTACAACCGTCCAGCTCACATCGAGCATTCCCTGGCGTCCGTGCCTGCAGGAGAAAGTGTGAGTGCACGCCTGGAAATAATAGTCACGCCTCATAGGTACGCACTCTCTCTATGTGTGTGTCTCTCTCTCTGTCTGTCTCTCTCTCTCTCTCTCTCTCTCTCTCTCTCTCTCTCTCTCTGTGTCTCTCTCTGTCTCTCTCAAATTAATTTATTCATACAATTTTTCTAAATCAAATTATCACAATAAATAAATATGATTTTTCAGTGGTCTAAAAGCTCAATTTCCCCTATGATGAAAATTAAATTTATTACCTTGTTTATATTATCTAGGTTTACGCTATTTTATGTCGCCTTTTCTATTTTTTTTTTTATTATTAACAAAATGTGTCGAGTGTCTAGACTTTGGTCAAGTCCACAAAAATTTATGACATTTTTTTTTTAGTGGTAAGTAAGGTAGTAAAATTAGATTTGTTGTGTAAATTTTGGCACCTGAAGTTTTCGTAACATTATTTTGAATTTTTTATTTGATTGATATTTATATTTATAACCTATAATTAAAAAACTCGGCAGTATATCGCAGACACGTGGTTTGATAAAAAATAAATAAAAATACTGTTCTAATTTCTGACGTGCTCAATTATTATTTGGAGGTATAACACATTTCCACATGATCATTTTCCCCCTTTACTGTATAACCATTTATATGTTAATATTGTTTATCATGTACGGATACCATTTTTTTTTTTTTTATAAAAACTCTAATTTATTTATGGATAAATACACAGTATTATTATTAATAATATTGTAAATTTGTTCTTATAATAACAGTAATAGGAATTAAAAATACATAATATATTTATTTATTTCATAATTTTTGAAATCTTGAAGTGAATTTTACTACTTGTATTTTGCACCGGTAACATAAGATTATTAAATTAATCTTTGCCGGACAATAATTTGTATCTTATGAAATTATAATAAAAAAAAAAAAAAAAAAAAAAAAAAAAAAAAAATTAAAATAAATTGCAATATTAATATATTAGGAAGCATACAAGAAGCAATGTAACACTACATGTACTTAAGACTGAGTATTAAAAGTCTTTATTTTGTTATCAGTAAGTAAACACAATGTTCATTTTTAAAATCTTAAAATAGCCATCAGTCCACCGGTCATATCACCCGCGTGCTATTTTTGTAATAACTTTCCTCTTAAATCTTGTGAATGTTTGAATTTAAGCAGAAATATAAATTTGGTGTATCTGCTCTTTAAGAATGAAAATCTATTTCAATAATATTATAAAAGTCCTATATGACAAAGTTCGTCATGCAGTTATCACGTTTCAGAGTCACCTGTCATTTTCATACTAAGAATATTTTGTCGTATAAATATGACACGCTTATAGCCTCTGGTTTATTTTTAAATAAGTCAAGTTAGGGTGCATCACACGGTGTGACGTGTGTATGGTGATGAGGTCACGTGTCACCCCACGTGACCTCATGTCACCACAACAGAGAGGTCATCATTTGAATTTTACATCTCTCTCTATGTTTAAATTACACTTTGTAGTACTATATATGTTATAAAAAATTTCTAAATTTAAATTTTAGCCTCGAAACTGAATATGGAAGTTGAAGATATAGAACTTTGCAGAAAATCAACAAAAAGTTTACAGACACCACGAACTCAACTCTTGCTTTGTTTGTATGCCACCAGGTATATGAAGGTGTGGTGAACCAAAACTCTGTTGATATGGGTAGACTGGGTGCTCTTCTTACATATCCCAACATTACAAATCTGCAAATCTACTGGAGCTGTTGCAAGTGAGTGATGTTCGTGCCGTCCAGAGGAACTTTCTTATCACTGGATGATTTTGGACGTTGTAAATACAGTAGGGGTTAAAGACTGAGGTGAGGGGAGCAATTGCTAAATCCATCACTGAAGAATTGAAGCCTCTACACCGTTCAGAAATAATAATTGTCTCCGCCTAGCTGGGAAAATGTCTCCTTAAAATGAGATGACAATGATTTATTGTTTACACAACGATGCTACTGCCATCTATCAGCAAGGCAAGTTTTCAAGAGCGCCCACTGTACAACTCCGCGCAGCAGAAACGTTACATTTACCAGATAGCTTCCATCTGTGAACAAAGTGGCAGTTTTGGCAGGTAAGAAGAGATTCTACTAAGCAAGTTCATCACGATTCCACTGTATTACTATCAGAACCAAAAAGGTGTGCCCCTCTCCATATAGAACTTGTATGCTATTCAGGGGCCCACCCATTTTGGTTCTGATAGTAAATTATTTTACAACACTAAGAGCAGGATTGGAGGTGTACAAAAATAATAACTTCAGTGAATTTAATTAAATAAGATATGAAACTACTGAAGAATATTGTCTAAAAAAACTCTTTACTATAAACGGTGTTTGGTATGAACGGACGTCAAATTTGAAGAAGGTAACAAAAGCAGTCCTCATGAAATTAATATAAATTAAAAGAATGCAGTAAAGTATTATTTTTTGTTCAGAAAATGCTGCATGATAATAAGTCACCAGTTAACTTTTGATTTGGTATTTTTATACGCTGGAAAATCCCAAGCTAAAATATTTTACATCCTTTATAGAGTTTGAAATGAGCCACTTGAAATCATTAATTTGTAAGTTATCTCAACTTTAGCTATCGTCCGCATGCCTGCTTCATAGTAGATTAATTAACATAATTATAATATAAAACAGCATTGAATCAAAGTTAGTATACAGTGATTGGATGCATAAAAATAAATTAAGTTTTGTTTCTATATAATTATTAAGGATCGCTTACTTTGAAAATGAATTTCATCCATTTCTTTCAAGTTCACTTCTTAGACTATCATGAAAACTAAATAAAATAGATTTTATGTGTAAAGCGTAGATGCATTTCATTTTGATAATAAAAACCAACCAACAAAAAATAGCATGTATAATATACAAAGATACATATATTGTAAACATTTGCCATGCACATCAGTGATTGTGACTTGACTAAAAAAAAGTAGTAACCTCGAAGTATAAACTTGATTAAATTGTTTTTACTAATTTTTCCGTATGTCTAACGTCTACACTCTTAAAATAATTTGGCTGAATTTTGACATCTTATAATCAGTGCATTTTTAACGCCTTGATTCATGCTTTTTTCAGGTGTTTCGTTGCGCATTTTCAGTAGTCAGTATAAGCTATATACTGACAGTATATGCTGACTACTGAATATTGACTACGAAACACCTGAAAAATCATGATTTAAGGCGTTAAATATATACTGATTATAAGATGTCAAAATTCAGCCAAATTATTTTAAGAGTGTAACCTGTCTACTCAGGAGTAGAACCTATATACAAAGACGGAGGGCGGACAGAGCTCAAGCACCCTATAGTGTATTAGGCTGAAAATACGAGCTTTTTGTTTTGCGCCTAAACAAAAGTCGCAACTTTTAACCCTGGCAGAGCCAGGCTATGTAAGTGGAGGGGGTTTGGCGCAGTGACGTCACGGCCAATCAGAGAGGGCGTTACTGGTTTTGCGACTTCTAGAAAAAGCTCATATTTTAGGTATTAGTGTACAACCCTTAGGATGAAGACAGTAAGGAGACTGGAGTATTTAAGGTTTTCAGGATAGGAAAGAAGGCAGTTTTTTTTTTTTTAAAACATACAGTTTCAATTCGTACTGAAATTAATTATTATAATTTTATATAAATTGCAAAAATTAAACATCATTTACTTAACGTAGTTAAAAGTGGAGATAATTAATTTTTAAAATGTCCCTGCATGATAAATTTCGATGAAAATCAACCATTGACACTATATAACCAGAGTGCAAAGGAAGACTATAATATTAATTTTCAATTACGCGACATTACGTCACGCAGCGGGCCAGCTGTTGGGTCACGTGATAACTTGAGGACAGTCACCGCCGGGAATCGAGCGTGGACCACAGGATCTCACCGTTTTATCACTGAAGTCAGGGGCTGTTAGAGTTATGGAGTGTAATATTTTCTGTCATAATTGGAAAAAAATATATAAAAAATCGAGAAATGCTCGTAAAAAGTCACATGTTTACATTTTTAAGAAATTACAGTTTTTTTCACAACCAGCACCATTTCCGGTTTATGCTTCATGATAAGCTTTTGTAAAATATTTTTTAAGAAAACATATGCCTCGAGAATGACTGTAAAATCAAATGTCTCCCTGCATGTTTTACAAGAAATAAAATCAAACCGAGATCTTGGATCATCCCTGTATAAAAATGTACATGAAGTTATAATTAATAATATGCAAAATTCAGTGAGCATTACGACTGCATTGTCTATAATTACTCTTCAATTTTTAATTACATCTGTCTGTCAAGAAACTATTCGACAAGATTCTTTTCATATTAATTTATTTGTATTTAGTTAGACGCTCACACAAAATCTAATAATTTTGCTTGACAATTTCTAATACTAAAAATTTTTTAATGGCTGTAAGGGCGTGGTCGCTTTTTCACGCAGCAATGTTTCAAATAAACGCAAAACTGATGCATGTTATAAATTGTATAATTGTAAAACGAGCTCCATTTTCAGCCTGTCGAGAATTAGAGATAAAAAATTACTAACTCGGTTATTTTTTGTCTTAATTATACTTGACCTGACAAATTACCTCCATAGCTAATCATGATAGGTAACTATTAAAAGTATAAACTGTAGTATATTTAGATTGACAGCCTGTAAGTATTTTTAAATACATTTCAGTTAAGGCATATTATAATATATACATGAAGTTATGTCATGTGAAGTTAAAAAAGTACACACCATATTATAGGAAACAAAATATTTTACATTCAAGTATAATTAATTTGATCGCTTATCAATTTTCAGTATAATTTGTATATGATATTCCTAGGAATAATTAATTAAAATTTTCAATAAAATAACGGAAGCTAATATGATTTCAAAAAGCTTTGTCGATGTTAATTCAGAGGCGTACAGCCTTCATCTCAGCGTGATAGCCGGTTTTTGTTATCACATAATTGCAAGGCTTCATAAAAAGTTTAAGCTTTGACCAAGCATGACATATTCCCTTACTTCTCTGTGGTATACTCAGGTACATGGAATGCAAACTGCATTCAATATTAATATTGTGAGATTGATATTATACATTTTATAATAATAATAATGTAACTGATGGAGTTAATTAAATTAAATATTGTTTACAAATAAGACAAACTTGTACAATTATTATCAATACTATGCAGCAATCAACATAAACATAATTTACTTTCTAAATTAAACAATTATAGTCTATTTATAATTAAATCAAACATACCTTTGCTCCATTAAGTGTGTGTGTGTTTGTGCAGCGAATCACACAATGAAACTAAATCGCAATGGACCGGCGAGGCAAGCCTTGCATCAGCTCAGAAAGAAGTTGGGCCAAATCAATTTCATAACGAACTCTAATCTACATCATAATTTTACATAATATCACTCTCACTGTTTACACATGTAACCTTGCACACCAATCTCTTAACAATGACCTTAGCCTACACCTTGACTTTATAATTTCCTTATGGTTAGTACGTGAACATATATAATGCATGCAGCATAATTAGCAAATGTAATTTCAATGTTGTGTTGTAAAAAATTTATCTTACCATGTTTTAAATAGTTACTTGTCATCTTTAATATGATACTAGACTAATTCGACACAATTGTTACTCACTGATAAGGCATTTATAGCTGGCTGCTGATGGTGGATTTTTACGGATGACGCAATTTAGCTGATTTCACTGTTTCACATATTCATGCAATTTAACATCAAAAAATATTATTGTCAGTTCCATGTACAACTGTTTCACAAATTCATGTAATTGTTTGAATAGTTCAACAATAAGCATATTAATGGAAGCAGGGGGGTCTTCAAATACCACCACTTAACATAAACTTAGCCTAAGACTGTCTTAGAGCAACAATAAAGAATACGCTAAGACTGTCTTAATTTTAGGATTGTTGTAATTTGTGTTATTTGAAGGCCCCCCCCCCCCAGATGACGATCCAAATAAAAGGATCGAAGAAGGAATCTGGGGGAGACCAAAGAACCGGAAAGTTCCATTTTTTCAAAAAAAAAAAAAATCGTCCTTAATTACATGGCTTAAAATTTTACAGCTGATTTGTTTGTAGACGTTACCACGCAGTCTATGGAGGCAGGGGGAACCAAAACTATTTTAATATTGATAGACTGGATGCCCTTCTTACATCTTCCAAAATTGAAAATATGCATCTCTCTGTCTATTGAAGCTGCAGCTCTAGCAAGTGAGACCAAAGTAAAGTTCGTGATGTCCATAGCATACAATCTAAGGGGCTAAACAAATTCCATCATGGTACATTATTACATTCATAATGTTGAATTCTACTAAAAATATAATGCTATTACTTGACATATATTGTTGATAAATGGCACACTTGGCAAAGAGTTGACCATGAATGTAAGAAAGCTTATAAATCAGAAAACTGTCGCGTGTTCATTGTGATCCCAGTAGGGGGCAGGTCGATCGCGAGTGGGTTTGTTTGTTACCCCGCGGGGGGTGATTTAATGTGGGGTTGATAGTACGTGTGACATTATTAAAAAAAATATTAAGAAAAGGGTCAACAAGTATTTGTTTCGTAAACTTACTTTCTATTGCAATTATTTGGGTGCAAAAAATATAAGTTGGTAAGAGTATATAACATAATAATTGTATGTTACGTATGTAATCACAGGTATATAATTTTTGAATAATTCATGTAAAGAAAAAACAACATGTCAATTATTATGATACGGTAAGTGTATAATTATAAAGTTAGAAACAACCTACAAACATAACGTACACATTTTTTTTTTATAAATAAAATCAAGTAGCCTAAATACATTTTGGCTACATTAAATGTATTACCAATATGAAATACAAATTAAGATGACAAGATTATAACTAAATGCCTTAGGCTCAATTTTCTTAATAAACTATAATATATATAAAAAAAGGGCTATCATTTAAGAGATGGAAATCAGAAAGCAAAGTTTGAAAATACATTGCAAAACCGACCCTTTAAATGTAAGGGGGCGTGGCCCCCCTTTGATATAAGAGACTGAGCGATCAGATTGACGTGTTTGTATCTCGAACCGTCGTGGGACGATAACATGTCTTCAACATGAATTTATGTGTGGAAACAATTTTTTTTGTCAAGAAATTAATTGATGTCATTTTTTGAATATTATTTACTCGAAAAAAAGATACAGGTTTAGTTAGAATGTCCAGTGTAATTATATGCAGATATGTGATATTTATAATAAATATATTATACTGGATGTAAACGGTCCCTCGAAAGTAGCAAGTTACTTCTAAAAATGGAAAAGAGGAAGGTTGAAATTATTAGAGAGACCCATTCATGCGCACCATTTAAAATGCAATTAAAACTTAAGACAAAAATAAATGTTCAATTCGACTGCGCATATAGCAGAAATGAACGATTTTTTAATTAAATGTACGGTAATTTTGATATACCTCTATGGAGATTCAATCTCATAATTTCCACTCAAAACGAAGAAAACAAAATTATTTATTGATTTGATCTCACTCTACCAATCTTAATTTAAAAGAAATTATAAAAAAATAAAACTTTTCTCACATACTGCAATGAAACAGATCCGTGTTTAATAGATCCGCGTATTAAAATAATTTCTTGTCGTGATACTATATGGGGGTATTGACAACTTCCTTCACATACAGGACACATGGGATTTCCAAGCTGATGGCTGCGAATTATTCGCTAGCTGCAGGCGTTTTATAACGAGGGGACTTTTTCCTGGACCTCAGATCTTGATGTGTTGAAAATAATTCCAATTACTCTGGTTTTTATAATATTTCAATTAAAAATAAACAACAAAAATTATTAATATTAATAGCTTCTAATTATTTAGTACGTAAGTTTTTGTGAAGTCCCAGTTTAAAAATTAAATTAAAAGTCAGTAAAATAATTAATAAGTTTACTATATTTTATACATAGTATATAATAACTGCATGTTCTCATATATAAAAATATAATGTAATGTTGTTCTTAGATAAATATAGTACTTTCCATTTCATCTAGAGTTTAGTATAACATATATTTATAATATATATATCATACATTTTTATGTGTATAACTTTGAAAATATGTGAAGACAGTAAAAATAATTACACATTGGTATAACGCCTCATTAATTTTAGTAATTTAAAATGTACATTGATGTATTTTTAAAGAGAGGGAGGGAGAGAGGGAGGGAGAGAGGGAGAGAGTTGTGTTTGTTTATGCTAATGCTGGCCGCCTGCACGAACGGATGGTTTGACGGACAGCTCATATACGGTGTCGGGTTGCTAACTTTCTCCTACAACTGCTGGTAAATGCACTGCGTGATCTGCGATGACCGGTCAGAATTATTTTGAAGAACCTCTCTTTAAATATTAGCTCCATTAAGATCAGGAGGAGAGAAAGGTGCTACGTTAAGAAGCGCTTCTTAAAATGTTCGTAGAAAAGTAAAAGTTAATACCTAATTTATATGCATGCATGCAAAAACATAATTTAGAATGGTAACTTGTATACAGTGATGTAAAGAATGTTATACAACGAGAAAAATAATATAATAACAGTAGTTATAAGAGGATATGGAAGCTGTCATACATCGAGTAGAAATTTATAATAGAAATATATGGTGGCAAGAAATATTACTTTACTGCATGTGTATAATTGTAATTGATAAGTGAGCCTGCAGGGCTGGAGCCACCGTCGGTGCAGATCTTGGTGGCAGTATATAAACACATTTAACAAATTTAATTTAATACTCTTTTTTTTTAATTTACTATTAATTTATGTAAACCTCGGAACAGCATAAGTAAATATTTGCTGGAACTGCAGCTCCAAAGGACGAACATATTTCCCTATCCCGAAATATTTCATGAACAAATTCAGTAAAATTATGGCTTTGTCAATGTTCCATAAGCCACTCAATATCGAGGAAAATAAAATTGTTCGGTGTCTCCCACTGACAATTTCTCCCCCTACTCTCGAATTACATAACATGACCGCACAGCTGCATAATAAGATCGAAGAATCAGAGCAGAACCATGATCTAACATATACCACAGTTATAGTATTATAAAAAACATTATTTGAAAAAAATATCTTTGGATCACAAAATCAATTAACACGTGGAGCGATCAGCTGTTTAAATCAACAAGAGCCAGCTGTGAGAATCGATAAAACACACGTGGGGGGTGGATAAATAACGTCGTTATAACTGTTGCTAGACTTTCACCTGTTGCCTCCCACAACAATGAAAAGATCATCTCCACAACAATGATGTAACTGACCTAATAACAAAATGGCAACACTGTTGCAGTTCCGCTACTTTATTATTTTTAATGTCTTAAAAAAAATATTTGAGATTCATTTCCTAGACGAAAATGAGAAGTATGTCAAAGTTATTAAATAATCACAAGCAATCTTATCTAACTTTTATCACTTTTCCTTTCTATACATTAATTAAATTTTATTAAAAATAAACCAATAAATTAACGTGTCGTCAAATTTTATAGAAGAAATTTTAAATTTTTATAATCCTGATTTATGGATGTGTTTTTTTTTTTATGTTTTATAACTTTGGCAATAGATAATATTCACGACACTAATATTCACGACCTATCTAATACGAAGCTTCGATTAGCAAACGGTCAAAAGTAGCACAGCCGCCCCGCTTTTCCAAGATTTTTTTTTTCTAATCCATGCTTGCTGACCCTTGCTATATTATATACTTTCTTATATACCTTTTATGATACCTAGAGGGTTTTAAAATACATAGAGATAGATTCTACTCATTTTGAAATAGAAAGCCTCGTGTTTAACATATGCCCATTTATTAAAAAAATATATTTTTAGTAGGTTGATACATTATGCAACAAAAATATCATGCCAAAAGCCATAAAATTACCTCTGGATACATAATAGGAAAGAAAAAGTTATATGATTGTTTTCCTAGTTTATAATTAGTACAAAAATTATAAAATCATTAGTTAATTTATTTAATAAGGTACCCATTATACAACTTTAAAATCTCTAAAATATAATAATAGAATTAAAGTATGTAACACATAGTTTTATTTATTTATATATTGTTGCAAGATTTATCCAAATTTTCACTCAAAAGTTAAAGTACTTGCAAGGAAAATATATGCCTTGAAATATATTTTTTCTAATTTCATATAAAGAATTAAAGTAAAATATATATTGTAATTTATAATTAGATAATGACAAGTTAGTTAATCCATGAATTTGAGATGTCTTTAATTGTACAATTAAATAATAGGGGTGGGAAGAAAGGATAAGCAGCATATGTTAATCATAATTAGTCATTTCGGTAAATTTTGCATTTTAACAGTAAATGGTACGTATATAAGCTGAAATCTGTGTCGATGAAATTAAAATCCAACATACAATTATTTCTATACGAATAAGACTTCATTAACATAAATAAAATTTTAAGCACCGCGACTTTAACGGCGATATAAATTTTCTATCGCTAACATAATTTATTTCATTGGTCGCAGGACATTCTATCGCTCATACATTTAATTTCTTTTCCTGTTGATACATTGAATGGCTCATATTCATATTTTAATGCTATATAATTTAATTACCTTACACTTAAATAACACAGATTGTAATAAATAAATAATAATAGTCGTAAATTTTCTTAACGCCTGCTGGAACCAGAGTGACGCAACCCGCAATACAAAAGTGTGTGTATGGTTGCCTAACTCCCAGGATACTTTAAAAGCTGTAAATTGACCTCCAAATAGGCAACAATTTGTACTACGAACCTATTCTTAAAATGTTTTGAATTATTTCATCAGGCCTTTTACAAGCCTTTCTGAAGAATACATTATTCAGTTAATTAAGTGTTATCAAATTTAAAAAAAAAAAAAAAAAAATGCAATTATTCTACAACAAAATCGAAAGCTTGAAAGAGTGAAAATGTATTGTATTTTTTTTTGTAATTTTCGTGCTTTTTTATATTATAATTATATAACTTGGTACATACGTTAAATTCAAATTCAAATTTTTATTTCGATCATAGGCTGTACAGCATGGATCACGTCAATTATTACATTAAATATGTAACATACTTAATTCTAATTAAAATTAGCCTAAATTTAATAAATTTAAACACATATGCCCAAACAATATTTAAAATATATATGATCTATAAAATTAATATTAAATGTTATTAAATGTTATATTTAAATTAACTAAAATAGATTGAATTACCGTTAGGTATTATAATTGAGACGATCTATATTAATATGGCAATACTGGTCAATGGCAAAAAAAAAAAAAAAAAAAATAAATAAAAAAAAAAAAAAAAAAAAAGCACTGAAGTTCAATACTAGTTAAGTGAAGATATATAAATTGGTGTTATATGACATGTAATTACGATTAATGTTTAAAAACAAGGTAATTTATTGAATAATTTTAGCCCTTTATTAATGCTCCATTGGTAGGTATTGCATAATATATTATGAGACCGACATCGTAAGAAAATTGATCATGGATATAAATTTAATATTGCAATTGTCTTATTTTGCCTGTCAGACTTTTTAATAGTTGCTATTTTAATTAAAGCTCCAAAGGGTATTAACTTTCCCATGTACACGAGTCATTAACAAAAACTATAAAAATTAATTACTGGTATCAAGTCATCTATAAAGCATATCACTTATCTGACAAAACTGGGACTTAGGAAATACTTGATGATTTAATTCCCAGCCATTGTGTGCAGATAAAATGACAACGCACAGAGGCACGCATTCTCGCTTTCTCCACTTTCTATCCCGAAACACGCACTTTGTGATACGATCTATTTTCGTTTGTTTTTCGCATTTATTTCCGGTGTTGCGTTGATGATTAAAAATTTGCAAAATTTATTCAAATTTGAGTGTCTACAGTTATTTTTATTATCTATATGATAATTTACATTAGTTGAATTTCATGCAATTTTGATCAGATTACTGACAATTTGTCTGTTTAAAAAAAAAATTGCATCCTGCTTTTTTTTATGTTTTGTTTTACACATTTCAAATTATAATTTTTCTAGCCATCAAATGATACATGATTTTTATTATAATACCAATAATTTTTTCAGCAACAGAAATGATTTTAATGATTTGTAGTGCGGTATTCATATTTCATGAATATATTCAAGGAGAATAAAATCAAAATCCATTTTGTTATATCTTATTTTGAAAATTAACAGTCTAAACTCGAACTTACTATGCCGAAGTCAAAATAGAGGGCACTGCAGTGTATTATCAAGTGCTACATAAAAAACAAGTGACATACTAAAATATTAACTACTTTTTTAATAGCATTAATTTTAGTAAAAATATTTTGGTATAAAAAAACACAAATTAAATCATGCTATTTTAAGTAACTCTGCTAAACATAAAGAACACATGCACGTGCATTATATTAGCATGTTACAACAGGTGTCATCTAAATCTCCCCGTGAATTGGTTGCGTGCGAGACGGCACTTTGTCTGCTCCTACTTCTCTGTCTGTCTACCCACTTAAGTACACGTCTCGGTTTATATCACACTAGATAGACAGTCTACACAAAATATATAAGTCAGTACTTAAATCAAATACACAGTATATCGTCGCTTGCCCCGCAATAACGAGCTATCTGCCTATCATGATATCATTGCAATAATGAGCTATATATGCTCATTCAGGTGAGCGTAACTATATGAGTTTTATTTATTACAGTAAATAGTTGCGCTCACCTCTGAAAGAGCAGATAGCTCATTATTCCGGACGAGGGACGATATAGTGTAAGTTAAAATATAAATATATTCGAGTATCATATAAGTCCCTGTATTTGTCCTATCACATGTACGGTCTACAGAGGCTTCAAGTCAGCTGATTTTGCGGTGTTCCCACCGTCCTATCCAAACCTATGTAAAAAAAAACTCGAAAACTACAATAATATACATAATTATTGTATGCATTTATTATATTTAAAAGTGCAGTAGAAAAAACAATTATAAATTAGAATTTTCACTCTCAAAATGAGCAATCTTCTAATATACACATGCAGCTTTATGTCGTATTATCGTACAATATTTAATGTTGCTTATATCTATTTATACGTCGTATCTTTTCACCCAGCTTCCTCCTTTGGGTTTCCTCTTCCCCTTCCGCGTTGACTTTAATTACCATCAACACTAAACTTGATTTTAATGTTCCCAGCACGAACTTAAATGATGACTTAAGTATCGAATGTGGACGCAGCCTGGGAGAAATCTGCGTAGTAACTATATTATCCATCAAAAAGTGCCAAGATTTGAGACAGTGGCGAACGTTTATAATTTATATAATATTTTTTTAATTGCCTATATGTATTTGATATTAGATTCTGAAGATTAGACATAGAAAGCAAAAGTTATTAGTAAGTACCATCTGTGAAAGTATAATTGGAATTAGAATAAGAAACAAACGTGTTAAAATCCTCGCATTCACTGGCTACTAAATTTTTGATTTTCTCCATTAGTTGGTTGATTATTTACAATATTATGTTAATTAGAAAGCTGATACATATAAATTATGAACTTTATATCAACGTTCTTGATGACAAAATTTTACTACTCAAGCCAAAAAAGTATGCACAAAGTTAACAAGTAAAACCTGTAAAAAAATATAAAAAATACTCATATTATTTTGAATTCGATATTAAGAAAGCCTAGATTTTTTTCGGTGGTGTTTTTTACAAATTAATAAAAAACTTGTTTACATTTTCGCTTGTACAGTTTTCTTACATGCGTATATATTTTTTTTATGTTCCTTCGAACGCATGCATGAACATTATAAGAAAGTGAAACCTTTTTTTTTTATCTAACTTACATTTTTTATCCACTCATTACTTTAGAAGCCCGTCAATATTTGCTTTAAAAAAAAAATCTTAAAAAAAGAGAAAAGAAGAGCAAACAATTCCAATAACGCAATGTTGGTATTGTTTTATCTCCCATTATTATTTTACACCCTGCTATATTATTTGTCTTTTTATAACCGGAATAAGATATCCTATATTAAGTAATATTTTATCAGAAACCGGACGAAAAGGGAGGAGTTTTATTAAAAATGGTAGTATATTTTCGCAGCTTAGAGACAATGGCTCCGATAAACAATATATATTGAGAGACTTTTTCCTGTGTTTAACGCATTCTCACCCCTGTTCAATTATTGCACATACAGGCGCGTGCCTTGTTACGGTCCGCCGCCTCACAGTGCAGGTGGAGTCCACTTCCGGTTATGATGACGTCACGTCTCTAAGTTAGATTGTGATGGGGACGTCATAAATTGGGTGTTATGTACAATGTTTAACAAGTAATGGAATTCATCGAACGTGTGTAATATCACAGATATTAAATATATACATATTAAATTAAGTTAGTTAGTCCATGCTCAATTAAGGTAGAGATAACACGGATCAGCTGGCCCAATGCTATAAAAATCCCATTCATAAAAATTATGAAAAAAATTTAAAATGTTCTCCTCTACATCCCCTATCAGTAGGTAAAATATCAGGTATACAAAAACGAGCTAGTTTTCAAGTTATTAATTTTTAAAGTTGACTAATTTAACATGAAAGTTCCATTTCTCCATGTTAAATTAGAGAACTTTAAAAATTAATTACTCGAAAACTAGCTCGTTTTTGTTTACCTGATATTTTACCTACTGATAGGGGATGTAGAGGAGAACATTTTAAATTTTTTTGATAATTTTTATGAATGGGATTTTTTTAGCATTGGGCCAGCTGATCTGTATTATCTCTACCTTAAGGTGCATTTTTTTGTTTCTATTAAATGTTATAAGTTAAAAAAATAATATTAACTCCATTACTTAGTATAATTATTAAAATTATTAAAAGAAGAAAGTAATTAGTGTAATTACTTAAGAAAAAAACGTAATTTCTCTGTAAAGCACACGAGTTCAATATATTCTCATTCTCATTACTTTAATTATGCATGAAGCTTCTTACGTATCGATTTTGGTTCCAAAAATTCTACTTCGTAAAAACGTAAAATCGAAGTTTCATTTTCACAACATAAAAATCAAAGTCAATAGTGACAAAAACAATAACGTACAGCCCCAGTAAGAGTGATTTTTGAGGGGGACCCAACAATAATATGTTATAAACAATAACGTACAGCCCCAGTAAGAGTGAATTTTGAGGGGGGCTCAACAATATGTTATAAACAATAACGTACAGCCCCAGTAAGAGTGATTTTTGAGGGGGGCTCAACAATAATATGATATAAACAATGACGTACAGCCCCAGTAAGAGTGATTTTTGAGGGGGGCTCAACAATAATATGTTATAAACAATAACGTACAGCCCCAGTAAGAGTGATTTTTGAGGGGGGCTCAACAATAATATGTTATAAACAATAACGTACAGCCCCAGTAAGAGTGATTTTTGAGGGGGGCTCAACAATAATATGTTATAAACAATAACGTACAGCCCCAGTAAGAGTGATTTTTGAGGGGGACTCAACAATAATATGTTATAAACAATAACGTACAGCCCCAGTAAGAGTGATTTTTGAGGGGGTCTCAACAATAATATGTTATAAACAATAACGTACAGCCCCAGTAAGAGTGATTTTTGAGGGGGGCTCAACAATAATATGTTATAAACAATAACGTACAGCCCCAGTAAGAGTGATTTTTGAGGGGGACTCAACAATAATATGTTATAAACAATAACGTACAGCCCCAGTAAGAGTGAATTTTGAGGGGGACTCAACAATATGTCATAAACAATAACGTACAGCCCCAGTAAGAGTGATTTTTGAGGGGGGCTCAACAATAATATGATATAAACAATGACGTACAGCCCCAGTAAGAGTGATTTTTGAGGGGGGCTCAACAATAATATGTTATAAACAATAACGTACAGCCCCAGTAAGAGTGAATTTTGAGGGGGACTCAACAATAATATGATATAAACAATGACGTACAGCCCCAGTAAGAGTGATTTTTGAGGGGGGCTCAACAATAATGTTATAAACAATAACGTACAGCCCCAGTAAGAGTGATTTTTGAGGGGGGCTCAACAATAATATGTTATAAACAATAACGTACAGCCCCAGTAAGAGTGATTTTTGAGGGGGGCTCAACAATAATATGATATAAACAATGACGTACAGCCCCAGTAAGAGTGATTTTTGAGGGGGACTCAACAATAGTATGTTATAAACAATAACGTACAGCCCCAGTAAGAGTGATTTTTGAGGGGGACTCAACAATAATATGTTATAAACAATAACGTACAGCCCCAGTAAGAGTGATTTTTGAGGGGGTCTCAACAACAATATGTTATAAACAATAACGTACAGCCCCAGTAAGAGTGATTTTTGAGGGGGTCTCAACAATAATATGTTATAAACAATAACGTACAGCCCCAGTAAGAGTGATTTTTGAGGGGGTCTCAACAATAATATGATATAAACAATAACGTACAGCCCCAGTAAGAGTGATTTTTGAGGGGGACTCAACAATAATATGATATAAACAATAACGTACAGCCCCAGTAAGAGTGATTTTTGAGGGGGGCTCAACAATAATATGTTATAAACAATAACGTACAGCCCCAGTAAGAGTGATTTTTGAGGGGGGCTCAACAATAATATGTTATAAACAATAACGTACAGCCCCAGTAAGAGTGATTTTTGAGGGGGACTCAACAATAATATGTTATAAACAATGACGTACAGCCCCAGTAAGAGTGATTTTTGAGGGGGGCTCAACAATATGATATAAACAATAACGTACAGCCCCAGTAAGAGTGATTTTTGAGGGGGACTCAACAATAATATGTTATAAACAATAACGTACAGCCCCAGTAAGAGTGATTTTTGAGGGGGTCTCAACAATAATATGTTATAAACAATAACGTACAGCCCCAGTAAGAGTGATTTTTGAGGGGGTCTCAACAATAATATGATATAAACAATAACGTACAGCCCCAGTAAGAGTGATTTTTGAGGGGACTCAACAATAATATGTTATAAACAATAACGTACAGCCCCAGTAAGAGTGATTTTTGAGGGGGACTCAACAATAATATGATATAAACAATAACGTACAGCCCCAGTAAGAGTGATTTTTGAGGGGGACTCAACAATAATATGTTATAAACAATAACGTACAGCCCCAGTAAGAGTGATTTTTGAGGGGGTCTCAACAACAATATGTTATAAACAATAACGTACAGCCCCAGTAAGAGTGATTTTTGAGGGGGTCTCAACAATAATATGTTATAAACAATAACGTACAGCCCCAGTAAGAGTGATTTTTGAGGGGGGCTTAACAATAATATGTTATAAACAATAACGTACAGCCCCAGTAAGAGTGATTTTTGAGGGGGACTCAACAATAATATGTTATAAACAATGACGTACAGCCCCAGTAAGAGTGATTTTTGAGGGGGGCTCAACAATAATATGTTATAAACAATAACGTACAGCCCCAGTAAGAGTGATTTTTGAGGGGGGCTCAACAATAATATGTTATAAACAATAACGTACAGCCCCAGTAAGAGTGATTTTTGAGGGGGACTCAACAATAATATGATATAAACAATAACGTACAGCCCCAGTAAGAGTGATTTTTGAGGGGGACTCAACAATAATATGTTATAAACAATAACGTACAGCCCCAGTAAGAGTGATTTTTGAGGGGGTCTCAACAACAATATGTTATAAACAATAACGTACAGCCCCAGTAAGAGTGATTTTTGAGGGGGTCTCAACAATAATATGTTATAAACAATAACGTACAGCCCCAGTAAGAGTGATTTTTGAGGGGGTCTCAACAATAATATGATATAAACAATAACGTACAGCCCCAGTAAGAGTGATTTTTGAGGGGGACTCAACAATAATATGATATAAACAATAACGTACAGCCCCAGTAAGAGTGATTTTTGAGGGGGGCTCAACAATAATATGTTATAAACAATAACGTACAGCCCCAGTAAGAGTGATTTTTGAGGGGGGCTCAACAATAATATGTTATAAACAATAACGTACAGCCCCAGTAAGAGTGATTTTTGAGGGGGACTCAACAATAATATGTTATAAACAATGACGTACAGCCCCAGTAAGAGTGATTTTTGAGGGGGGCTCAACAATATGATATAAACAATAACGTACAGCCCCAGTAAGAGTGATTTTTGAGGGGGACTCAACAATAATATGTTATAAACAATAACGTACAGCCCCAGTAAGAGTGATTTTTGAGGGGGACTCAACAATAATATGTTATAAACAATAACGTACAGCCCCAGTAAGAGTGATTTTTGAGGGGGGCTCAACAATAATATGTTATAAACAATAACGTACAGCCCCAGTAAGAGTGATTTTTGAGGGGGACTCAACAATAATATGTTATAAACAATGACGTACAGCCCCAGTAAGAGTGATTTTTGAGGGGGGCTCAACAATATGATATAAACAATAACGTACAGCCCCAGTAAGAGTGATTTTTGAGGGGGACTCAACAATAATATGTTATAAACAATAACGTACAGCCCCAGTAAGAGTGATTTTTGAGGGGGGCTCAACAATAATATGTTATAAACAATAACGTACAGCCCCAGTAAGAGTGATTTTTGAGGGGGTCCCCGTCAACAATATAAGCACGGAAGTGGCTCAGACTGAGATAGGGACAAGAGGCTGCTGAGTAGCATGCAGGTAACGGTGAAGCCAAAAGTGGGTTAGTGAAAGTGGCGGCCGCCATGCAGGCCCGCCTAAGTGCCTCTCTAACCAGCATAAGGAACTAGCCTTTACATTAGAACTGAGGCTGTCAAATTTTAGTTTCGATTTGACGAGAAAATCGTCTTGTTTTATAATCATTAAATAAACAATTTTACAAACAATGCATCAAGGATTGTTTAAACAAAGTAAGGATTTTCTTATCATTTTAAGGACATTCTTATCTACAAATATATAGGGCATGCATTCTATATTCTAGCTTTTAAGGTGAGGATAGCAATTTTAGAAAATAATTAATCTGAAATTCATACAACTTTTAATATGAAGAGAACATAGCTGTGCTTTGCAGTAAAAAAATGATATCAAGGGAGATGATAATACAATTTATTGGATAATGTTAGAATTTATTTATAAAAAAAGTATAATATAAAGGTATAGCAGAAGTTATAGTATATGTTGGAAAACAATGCTTCTAGCATCTTATGTATTATATAACACGAAGATAAATATATATACATAAAGATATATATATAAATATATATACATAAAGACATAAAAGTTTTCCTATTCGGTTTTTCCAATCAGTTTTACATTTTATTTTTATAATAAACTTCCATGACCTCAGCTTTTATCAAAATGTTTATATAAAAATATATTTAACTGAGTTCTCAGAAACAAAACGAAAAAAGCTGTAGCCATTTAATTTTTTATTCAGATGCAAGTGCATGTTGAGTGCATGCATGCAAGCTTGCAGTGGCACGGGCCTCGCCGTTGCATGTGCATGATGATTGACAGATGCATCGTATCAAACAGACCTTGGGCGCAGAGATAAAATCAGAATGATGACCAGTAAAATCGTGCACTAACACCATTGAATATTAATAACATGGAAATAATATTATATTTTGATAAATGGAATATAGTACTTAAAATATAGCTCAATGCATTCAAAAGGACAAATTCATTGAATGCGTTGAATAAATTATTAATAAATGCCACAAAAATGTCTTTCTTATAAAAAAATGTCAGTAATGACGTCTGATAAATGAAGAATTAAATAATTATATATGAAAGAAAAGTAAAAATACCTAGATGGATAGATTTTTATAATAAATTATTTTACTATTCATATAATTTTGTATTACAGCATTCGCTCATTAAGAAAATTGTAATTATAATATAAATATATGTTAATAAATGATAGGGGTATTAAAATATTACATTTTTAGTAGCACACAAAGGCTAAAATATAGGCCTTCTCTCTGTTCACTCATTCTTTATCTAAGATAGGGAAAAACCATCGCGGTCCGTGGGCGTGAAGTAAAAAAAAAAACTTTCATTTTTTTTTTCTTGGTTGTACTGGTTTGTTCCGAATAGCAAAGGAATAAGGAACGAGTTTTTCATATATTTTTTTTTTTTTTTTTTTTTTTTTTTTTTTGCTAATTTTTTAACATACAATAGTATACAAAAATAGAAATATATGTGAGTTGTTTTCCCTCGCGATTTTATTTAAGGAAGCCGGTGTGATTGTTGTGTAATCCTGCATTGTTACGAGCAATTAGACTAGGACAAAGTTGCATTGTTACGAAGATCCAGGTCGTAGCTAGGGAAATGTTGTTTGTTTTACTGGTGCACTCTTATATAATAATATCTTATGTCATTTTCTTTTGATAACAAGAATTACATCTCATCTCTTAAATTATACTTTCTTTCATCTTCTTTCTTTAAAAAAATTAGTAGCTGTTATAAAAAAAATTGAACTTGTCATATAACCAGTTTTTTAAGTAATAAAAATTATTATACAGGTAAAACAGGAATTAGAGTGTACTTATCCGTATATAATAACACCGGTTATAATATGTACATTAAAATTTTATATAAAACTCATGTTTTATACGGCATTCTTCCGTATCAAGTACACGTAAAATGCCAATAAGTAGTGACCAGCCTCATACTGCACGGTATAGTCATCATAATGCACTGGAGGAAAGTGAAAGTAGCGCGCGGCTAGCCTCGATTTCACTTTCGTTTTGAGGCCGTCTGTAGACGAAAGGTATCTCTCACAAACCGATCAACAAGCTGACGTCACGTCTCCAATTTTATAAATAATAATCATCCCAGCGCAGCAAATCAATGGCACTTGAGGATTATCCTTAATAGTTGGTACGTTTTTCAGTATACCATCATAAAAATATAAGAAAATTCTAAAAAAAGAGCAAAATAGGGTCAGTCAAGTTTTTTAGATACAGGCTATTAATTGAAAGAATTGAAAAAGAATTGGGACTGTGGCGATTTTGGTCAAAATTTAGTCAAATCAGCAACCCAAAAATAATAATAATAACCAAAAAAACGTGATCCTATTATTTTTAAGGTTAATATTAAAATTTGTCCTTTATCTTAAGGTGAAAAAATATTTTAGATGCATCATCAGGAAATAATTAGCAATGGTGTCATTAATTCTTAGTAATAATTTTATAAATTGAAACAATTATTGTTGATACGGTTTTTTTTAGGGACAGTAGAAGGTTTAAATTAATTTTTTAATTAAAAAATATACAGAATTTTATCATATTTTGTCATATATATTTCACTATAGTATACAAGCAAATAAATATCAGTTGGCCAAATTATGCCTTACAGTTATTAATAAAATATTCATGAATGAATTCAGTACTTCAATTAAGAGAATGCGTTCCCATACAATTCTGGGAGGGGCCCAGATAAGGGCCCGGCACTGTGGGCAATACATTTTGAATATGAATTATTCGTTTATGAGGCCCGAGGGTAGCCCGGTCTGAATTTTCAGTCGATACTCTCTAGCCAGTTTCTTGCATGTAATTAATCATAAAATCCATTACTTGAAGTACAGACTTGAATGTAATAAAGTTCTCACTGCAGCTTGTTCTGGGAATCATGAGTTCTCATGCTCACTGCACTACGATCACGTGAGGCCCGGGTTCGCTTCCCTCCCTGGTCAAGCCACTACCAGTGGAAATGTCAACTATCAAACTCGGGCAAGTCCAGGAAATTGTGACACTCGGGATAGCGTCACTTTAATCCATTGATATCAAGACGGAAATCGGTCATTTCATCCTCTCAGAAACCTTATCAACTTATAATGATGCACGTGCATTTAAGGAAACGATTAAAAAACAAATTAAAAATGCACTTTGCAGCTCACAGGTATAATTATTCTGCATCGCATGAAATGTTTTTATTTCAGAAATGAATAGAGGATATCAAATTATATTACCCTGAGTTTTTCAGATTATTTAAAAAGAAATTCGAGGTCCTTTTATTGAGAAGGGACCTCTATTGACGCCTCTCTGTATAATTTTCATTTCTTTTTTTTTTAAATTAGTTCCCCGGTTCTAAAAATATTCAAGAGATGGTATATAGCAAAACATATAAGGAAGTATATTATATGATTATACTCACAAGGTTAAATAATTTATTATAGGTAATGTTATTTAAATATACAGTACTTCGGTTTTGTGACCTTTTTCAATAAATTATATTTGAACTTTCGATATAACAAGTAAATTGAATACTGTATTAAGTTTCATATGGCCGTAGCTTGAATTCATAAACTTTAAAAATGAACAATTAAAGTTAGGAGTATAATTAGAATAAACTCGTACATTTGATATATCCGCACATAATAATTATATGTGAGAAAGCACTTACCTAACAATCTAAATAATAATTATAAGCTACAATAACTTTAACTCTCGGTTTCAATAATCTGTTTTAAAAGCAACAAACATAATAAAATGAAACACACATTAACATCCGTTATGATATAAAATGTCGTTAAAAGTAAAAATAATCAAATTTAATTTATTACTCTATTAAAAATATATGTAAAATGGAAAGTGTACACAAACACATCGTGTTGAAGAAATAAACACCTGTAATCCTAAACTAATCACTATAATCAGGTGCAGAAATGACATCACAATTGCAGTTATTATTTTCCGACATCAACAAAATATTTTATATTGATATTGTGATCAGGGTATCAACAAAATATTCTTTAATTTATAATATTTTGTATCATTTCTAATTAGAATAACTTCTAATACCAATCATTAGCAACTCAAGTCGTTATCACAAAAAGTCTTAAGTCCATTTATCCAAAGTCTTATGAACAAATGTACACCACGAGTACCACAAACGCTACCTGGTTTTCTACACTATCTACTGGGACCAAGGTATTTTTAATGTTGAGAAAACTATAGTAAAAAGTGCACTTGTCTACCCATCCCTCGATGGAATACGAGAAATATTGACACACCCTCCAACACTACAGGAGTCCCGAGGTGTACCGCTTGTGATCATCGGAAGTCTCCTAACTGCTCTTTCTCCCAATTTAGTTAAAGGATAAGCGAGTCAACATCGAACCTTCTTCAAAATAAAAGAAGAAGGTGGCGTCCCAATAGTCTATTCTCGTCTACTACCCTTCCCTACAATGGCGGCAAATTTAGGGCGCATCATATGCACCCTTCTTATATAGCGGCCATCTTGGAGGGGAGGGGAAAGCTCATTTAGGGACCCTAAGTAGACGAGAAATAGTATTGGGACACCGCCGAAATGCATAGACAAAACATGTCCAAAGTACTATATAATAACCATAAATATGAAACATGTGATAATTGATATTATATAAGAATCGGAAGGCGCAAACACGCGAAAGATCATGTGTTTGATAATTTTCCCCGGCTGCAGCACTCACGTCCATGCAAAGTACTGACAACGACTGTATATTTTATATGCTGGTTCTTGAGGTACTGCAGCCTCTCGTTCGACCGCGCCCCTCGGTGATCGGCGAGAGATCGCATCTGTTTATGATTGAATAATGTTCGAGATTATTATTATAACTCAAGGCTATAATATTAAAATGCAGTACCTCAATATAGTTTTGATGTATTGTACAATGAATTTATCGTCTGAATAAATTTATTTTTACTATATAATTATACATCACACAGCACTTATACAATATCTCCACGTATAAGAAAATGTTGTTTATTTCTTCCTTTTGTATAGGCTTACACATGTTACAGGTGCACATGCAGGTTTGGCGACATTTTAATGTTCTGTTTATTATTTTTTAATTAACCTATTTCGTTTTATAATTAAAGGCCGGGTCTCACTGCATTAAAGAGGCGTAAAAATTATCTGACAAATTAATTTTTCTCCTTAGTCAACAGATTAAAAAAAAATAGCACGCAACAAAAATTTAACAAAAAGTTTTCGTTTTAAAAAATATATATTTACGAGAAGGGCACTTGCATGTACATTTACTCTGAATTCCACAATAAAACAATTACTATTCCATTAATTTACAGTTCTTAGAATGCAATAAAACACAATTGACGACTCCTAATGCAGCAGATTATATATTACATTAAAGTAATGACGACTGAGAGTTACTTGGTATCGAGGACCGGAAGCTACACTTCAATCAACTTTAAATTCCCTAAGGAAAATGTCATAATTTCCCACAAAGATATGAATCCTCTAGGGCAGATCAAATTTCCGGTGAGACATCGGTGTGACTGTAGTTACATTTAAATTAATTTAATGTTCCTTCCGGAATTCAGTTTTGAAATTTTAGTGTTTTGAAGTAGAAATACTGGCCTATGTGTGAAATTGTAACGCTGAAATAAGAATACAGTCAAATTTACATGATATTCCATCCGGAAGTAGCCGGAAGTGTAAGGTGTCTGGTCTCCTAATTCGTATTTCAGCCGCTGCAATTTCTCACATAGGTAAATATTTCTCAAACCACTTTACAAAGTTTCAAAACTGAATTATAAACGTAAGTGCTGCAAACTTCATACTTCCGGCTACTTCCGGAGGGAACGACACGAAAATCTGACTGTATCCGTAGACAGGGTGTCGGACGGTTTCTAGAATGTGGGTCATCAGATGCATGCCAACCCTCCCTGCACGCGCGCGCATACACTGCAAGTCAACACGTCCATTATAACAATGGAGTCCAGAAGATTGGGGCTTGGACCGTGTGGAGATAAGATGCGTGTGTGTTTCTGAAGTTATCATAATGTTAGATAGCATTGTTGCATTCAGGAGAAAATTATATAGAATTTAAAACACAAGTGCACGACTTATTGCAGAATTAAATTATTGCAGGGGCTTGCATTCATGGCATAATTATTATTAAAAGAAGAATTAGAAGAAATTATCAGAGTAATGAGTATTTTATAAAATCAAGAAAAAATACATCATTTTATAATTTTATGTTATAAATGTTTGATTTTTTTTTTTTCATTTATATTTTAGATTTTCAATATTTAAATAAGACTCCAAACTTTTATTGTTATAAGTATGCACATCTTTTCTGAATAAATTTAAGCCTTTTTGAATTCAATATGTGTTAAAAGTTAACAAAATTCACTCGGTATGCCACTAATTAATTTACCTGTACGTGCAATCACTTTCATAAGAGATATGAACCCAGAACTTTGTTGTACGCTCGATGACTCCATTATAAAATGTTTACGTGGCTACATAAAAAAAATGAGGTTACTATTAATACGCCGTTGCAGTAGGAAGTGCATATATAAGTAATTAGAGCAACAATGTATGACACAAATGAGTATCAGATGCAGCTTAATATTTATAAAATTATGTATACGCTGCGTTTTACCATAAATAATTATGGCATGCAATGTATATTGTCTATTTGTTTTGCTGTACATGTAATAATTATTATGATTATTTTATAGCAAATATATTCATGGTATTTTAGTTGACTGCATTTCCAATAATAACTCCATCCATAATGTATATTATAGAGTCTAGGGAATTATATATTGCAGAAAATAAACATAGATATTTATTTGATTAATTAATTGAATGTACTCTATTATAAATTTCAATTGTCTTTGGTCAATAAATGAAAACAAACATTTATTATTAAAAAAACACAGTGAAAATGTATGCGTTTTAATTTTGTATTTTAGAACGTACAACCTTTTTGATTTATTTCTGATGGTGATTTATTTATTGATTTAAGATAATTAGGATTAGTAAAAATACTTAAATTTTAAGTGAAAGAAACTAAAATTACGAAATAATTTTGTGGCAGGTTCTTCTTGGACTGTTTGGTGTCTCCTGCTTCTGAATTGTTGTTTGTTCGTGAGGAAAATATAATAAATAAAAAAAATATAAAAAAATATTGAAATTACAAAAAATGTATATTATATATGTTTTAAGATTGTAACTATATATATATATATATATATATATATATATATATATATATCCATAACAAGGACTTGTCTGTATTGGCAACCAATAAACAAAACAAATCAAGTCAATGTTTGAGATTTTGAAATTTTAAAACCCCAATTGAAGTGAAAATATAATATTTATTTATTATATACAGCTACATATTTAACTGTACAATAAGATTTTACAATCTCTAGTATCTGCACATGTCAACTTCACTTTTCAAATACAAGCAATTCGACGCTAAAAAGCAACATTTGACATCAATCCTTGCCCGAGTTAAGTGCACTTGGTCTAGACTGAATAAAAACATTCTACTTGAGTCTTGTTGAAAAGCGAACAAGCGTAAAATACACCTTCGCTGTTTGTCAAAACACGTAAATTTATTTGAAGGAATGCACAACAAGGAAGGAAACGTCTGCACAAGCCAGGCGTCAGGTAAGGTAGTAAATTAGGACCGTCTGGCGCCCATGACCACCTTTGAGCGAACCTGAGAATGCATTACCTGTCTAGCTTCTGATAAACGTAAGGTTGACCACAGAGTGCTACTGATAACGGGCTTTAAATTAACACCAAGTGCCAAGGAAGGTTTTATTTTAATGGAAGTTTTGCAGTTAAAAAATAAATCCCGCATTTTATACATTTTGTGAGAAGAGTGCCCAAATCTCGTTGGGTGATGCGTATGACGAGGGTGTGTCGCAGTTGCGTACTTGTGCGTGAGGGGGGCGTGGCTTGTCTGAAAAAAAGGGGGGCGTGGCAGGGTTGGCACCACTTTGCATCCCCCAGCGCCATCCCCCAGCGCCATCCCCCATCACAATCCGTTATCTCACAGAGCGACAACAATGGAATGTTCAACAATGTAATAACAGTGAGAAGTTTTCGCTTGCTCATGCGACTATGATAGCTAGGACGAATGATTCATCACTTATTTTTTATCCGCATGAAAATAAAGAATTAAAGAAATTAAATGAAAAAGTGAAATATAATACTGCTGTTTTCACTTTCTACTATAATAAACAAAATATATTTTACAATTATTTAATAAAAATTCGAATAAATGTGAAGAATGTTATAATAAAAAGAGGATTTTACTAAGAAAAAAACTTGAGAATTTTGATTGTTAGGAATTTGAAAGTTTGTGCAGACCAATTTTGTTGTGTCCGGGTCCTCAGAGAAACAGTGGCTGGCTTGGTCCCCAGACCCGAAGTCAATAAATTTCAAAGCGACCGGCAAGACATTTCCGAGCCCGGAATTCCAAATTTACACCGGAAACTAGAATGACATTGAGACGTCAACGACAAAAAGTCGAGATTATAGTTTGAGGATGCGACTTCATTCATTATTTATGCATGAAATTAATTATCATAGGGCTGCATAAGTTGTCTTATAGAAAAATAATCTCTCACTATCCGCGTATACAATATCATATGCTAAAGCCTACACGCTTGTATGCGTTAGCTAGAAAAAATGTACTAACCTGCAGTGGGAATCCGAATAAAATAAAACCGCATTCTTTAGTATTATGATAAAACTAACAATAAGACTCATCAGTTAATTTTACTTCGTTCAAATGTTCATCGACTAGATTTGAGGCATTGTAAGCTGGCCTGCATGCATAAATTGATAACGATAATATTCAGAGCTGCATTGAATATGCATAAGTTGCGCAGTTGTATATTAAGGGCCCGATCTAGTAAAAACGGCCATAAGGAAAAAACAGCATTTTCCATGTTCTGTAAGGTTCAATATTTGCTTAAAAAAAAAATGAAAAATTTTATTTAAGAGAAGAGACTGGTATGTAGGGGGCCAGTCGATTTTTTTTTTACACAAGTACCACCAATTAATTATTAATTAATAATTAAAAGTGGTAAAAGAGTGTCAACTTTGCTTTATCATAACACTTTAAAAAAAACGAATTTTATAAATGAAAATCGTCCAGCCCCCTATAAAAAATTGTCATCTTTCATTTGATGCGTGCTGAATGTGTTAATTTAAAAAATTAAATGTACTGGAACTGATAGACTAAAGCTACTTTTTTGCAATATCTAGTTCCTAAAACCGCTGAATGCAGCGCCGTGCGGAATTGCGGAAATATGCGAAATACTGAACTATTATACAAGTGCGGCCGACTCGGCCGAGAGAGAGAAAGGGAGAGAGAGAGCTGAAAGAGAACAATAAAAGAATTCACCAGCCTGCAGTCCTCTTGCGCGCGGTCAACCCTTCCCCAAGCCTTATCTTGCTTTATAATACCATCATTGTCTCGCTCCTAAGCTCTATCTTTGCTTCTAGCTTGACTTTGAAGAGAATTCAGTATATTGTTATGCAGTAGTATACAGTATAGGGTCATCTGAAGGTACATTATTGCCTAGAATAAAAAAAAATAAAATGACTTTTTGAGCTTTCAAATCTGTATCCATGGTATGGTGGCTACATGGATATCAGTGACGTATGTATACAGCTGTAAAAGCGAAGGGTTGTTGCCCAATGTGGTGGTTGGATCCAATGCTTGTATGTAAAATTTAAAAAATTAAAATTTTATTAAAATTGTTTTAGTGATTTAGCACTGAAATTTGTAAATATGAATAAATCGAGAGAAAATGTGTATTTGTTAATTTGTACTTTTTTTAAAATAACCAATTTACCTTTCCTTTATTTATATTTTTTGATTGTTAATTAAATGAAAATATTAATTTAATAACACATTTTGTGACATTTACTATACTTTTACAAGATGTAATAATCGTATATATTTTTTTATTTAATTTTCAATATACATATACACAAAAAAAATTACTGTCTTAGAAACTTGGCGCAATAGAGAAAATTTCCATTTTTCTAACTATAAAAAATATATAAATAATATTATTCTCTAAAGTCTCAGATCACTGGTATAGTATTTTCTTGCATTGAGAAATAAACAATCAAAATTATAAACGTGTTTGACAGCGGTTCATTTTATGGCTTTCTCCTCCTCTAACAGCAAGTGCAGAAGCACTCTATTGTGCTCTAAACAACAATACCAGCAGCTTAGTGGACGCTACCCATCTCAACAATGACATGTTTATGAATACAAAATTCGCACAATCAATAACATCTCATATACGCAAAAAGTACCTATCTAATTGTTTAGAGCTGCATTAAATTGAATTTTTCATTAAAAAATAGGCCAAAGTCATTTTTTTCCCACGTCTCTGTGACTTTTCTTTCCAAATATATAAATGAAGAAATGTGGTGAGGAGCAGATAAAGCTGGTTTTTCCTTTTAAGCTGAAAAACCGCGTGGTTGCCTACATTTTGCCGCGTGGGGTGTTTTCCCTCTACTAGATCGGGCCCTTAAACAAGCAACGATAATGTTTTCTTTTTTTTTTTAAATTAATTAAATTGAACTTTTGTTTGTAATATTGTTTACATTTTTTATTTAGGAGTTTGAAATAGTAAAAATTAAAGTATGTAATTCTAAAATTAATAAAAGAGTGCATTATTTTCTTAAAATTATATGAATTTTAAAAGGATATTTATTTTTTTAAACAAGACAACACAAATTCTGTACTTCATTTTTTACATGGTGAATATATATATAAGATAAATTATATAATCAAAGAAAATGTGAATCAGTATTACGACGTATGTATCGGTATAGCCGGCCTAAAGCTAAGATAAACAAATGACGACGCACATACGCACTATAGCCGTGACGACCAATTTTTATAGTCTACTTGCTGACGTCACTTCCAAGAAAATCAAAGACACGTGTGAATCATAGAAAAGGTATTAAGAATTTAATAGCACCATCCTTATAGTAGTTGTGGTATACACCTTTTCAGTATACCTTCATAAAAAAAAAAAAAAAATAAGAACTTTGTGAGGAAAAAAATTGAATCAAGTTTCTGAGATACATAGGACGACATAAGTTGGAAGAATATCATTATTGTGATTGCGGTGACTTCGGTCAAAATTTAGACAAATCAGTATCTAAAAAAACACTAAAAATTTAATAATCGATCCTATTATTTTTTAATAATCAAAATGTTCTTTGGGTGTAACAATATTGTAGGTAATTAGCAATGGCCGCCGTGTCATTAACTCTCAAATGACGACAGGATGGGACAACACTACCGCCACCAACAACGTCCTTCCCGGCGCCTCATCCGTCCTGTCATCTATGGTCATCTTCTAAACAACATCCGAGCTTTCAAGGAAACTTTACCATTTGCTACAATAATTTTTAATGTTTCTGTTTTTGTACTGAACGTTAAATTTCGTCTAAAAAATAGTGTTCGTAGAATAGAAAAATAAACAATTTCTATATACTAGAAATGACGAGGGGAATCAAGTGCAGAATTTACTTTGATAATTTACTTTGGAGACTATTAGCCGAATTATATTTTATTTGAATTTGAAATAAATTTAAGGATGAATCTCAGTTGATTTAGATCTCGGATTTGGCTCCCTTGAATGCAAAAAGACTTGCAGGGAACTTAATTTAAATTTGCCATCAATCAGTTTTGAAAAAATTAGAGGTAAAAGTTTAACATGAGGCCTTATGGACGAAAACCGGAAATGTAGCTGTTGTGAGAAAACCACCCCCTTGAATTTGGCCAAATCATAAGTAATAAATTTCAGAACATTCTCGAATTATCAAAATAATTTATTTCATTCTATTCCGTCAGACAGAAATTTTCAATATATGACGCCGAAATTACTGAGATTAATCGTTAAATAAGAGTACCGTATGATTATATAGTGTCAATATTATTAATTCTTTTTATAAATAAATGCATTACATAATAATAATAATAATGTATTTTGGACTCGATCCAATAGAAGTTTGCCGTTATACAGGCAGACAGGTTGAAGGAAGGCTACACATCACCACACTCAGCCTACTTTCGTCCGTACATAAGGTTCAATTTAACATACTTTAACATCAGAAAAGAGATAATTATTTCGGTACGTAAACTTGTTCTGACGGTCGCGGAAATTCAGGTGGGAGGGGCCAAGCTGCCACCTTGTAGCTGACCGTAACACCGCGCCTCTGGTGGCGACCCCAGCAACTAGGCGACCTTGCCAGGAGATGCGTAATAACAATTAGGCACAAAAATTAACGTGAGTTACGTTTTGATTTTTTATTGTTAACAAAACTTTCTTTTGAATCTTAATTATCGATTATATAAAACTTTCATATATTAAATAATTTGTTATTTTTTATTATATATTTTACGTCTACAATGGGGTGTTATAATAAAGATTGTCAGCTCAGATAATGATCAAGATTAGCTTTGTTATATCACCGACGTTATTTTGATATACTGATGTGCACCATAACGTTACGTGACTTCCAACACGGCTTTGTCTAGCGGCAAATAGAAATATCTATAATACAATGTTTTAGCAATTTTGTTATTCTGTGATGGAAAGCAATTAACATATGGGATACTTTATCATCGTATTAAAATTGCTCAATAGATATTTGCTATTTAAATCTTTTCTGTGTACGGTCACGATGGCCTGATATTAAATTATATATTAATGATTCTTTAGTGCTTTGTCGCCATCTGATTATTGCATTTGTATGTATACCACAATTGTTTCATACTGGTATACATACAAATGCAATAATTAGATGTCAAAAAAGCACTAGACAAAATATTTGCTATGTAGTTATGAAATAACATTATTTAGTTTTTAGAATAAATACAGGTGCATGATATTAAATTTAATGGGGGACATTCACAAAGCACTTTAACCCCCACTGTGGCCCCGATTTTTAACCCTGGTGCTAAACATGGTGCTAAACTATGAGCTTAACATGGTTAGCTCCTGGTTTAGTACCATGTTTAGCACCAGGGTTAAAAATCGGGGCTAAAGTGGGGGTTAAAGTGCTTTGTGAATGTCCCCCAATATTTCTATTTTTTTTTTTTTTTTTTTTTTTTATTCCCCTTATTGGAAAATTTCATGTATCTCACTCTTGAACCAGAACATTGAACCAAAACCAAAGTATCGAGAGATTGAGAAAAAAAAAAAAAAAAAATCACCCAATTACACAGACGAGACCTAACTTTAAATCCAGGCTTAACTTTGTTGATTTTGATTGTTGCAGTAATGGAAATCAACAAACTTAGGCCTAAATTAGACCGCATGTAGGTACGAAGTCACATTTTTTCGTGTTAAATCGTCCCTAACTAATCGTCACCAGGCGACAATGTAGCTCAGAAATGCCAGCAATGTCAGGTGTATTTGCCGAGCAGCAGTGCCACCTAGCAGGCGACGCCACGAACCTCAATTCAATATGTTATGTCGAGGATAACAGCTAAGAGCAACGCATTTTCTAAAATCTATTAGCTTTTAAAAACACTCTGCCGGGGTATATTGGATTTTATCAACTTTAAAAAAAAAAAAAAATGTCATTTGTGCACTGGTAGCATCGTTGGCTGCAGATAAGAGTAGAGACAGGAAAAAACCCAGACTGGTAAATTATTTTTAAAATCCTTCTCCTAATCAGACCACACTGAAGTTAAATAATATTACTATAGACACTTCTTGTCATATTAATTAACATAGTAATTATATTTACCTTAGTAATTACAGGGAAACTGTTTAAATTTTATTTCGTTCATAAACCATTTTTAATGAAAGGTTACAACAAAGAAAATTTATTATCATAACTTGGTGCATTGTAATAAGAGACCTTTTTACAATAACAATGAACTCACAACAATAATAAAACAAACAATGTAACACACCAGCTCAATAAATGTCATAGGTTTCAGAATTCCGTCATCATATTAACATTACAATTGGAATGTAAAATTATTGTCTTTGATGGAATTTACGCAATGTTTTATAAAAATACTAAAAAAAAGATATAGATAGCATATTATACTTATAGAAATAGGAATTAATAAAATGATAATAAAAAAATTATGACATAATATTAGTCAAATTATTAATATATGTTTACAATAATAATAATTGTTATATATTTACATTTTTTTTTTTATTATAATTTCATAAGATACAAATTATTGTCCGGCAAAGATTAATTTAATAATCTTATGTTACCGGTGCAAAATACAAGTAGTAAAATTCACTTCAAGATTTCAAAAATTATGAAAAACTCAATAATTGAACAAAAACCATAAACAGAGGATAAGCAAAAGTTAAGTTAAATGTGCAGAAAAAATTGAAACAAAAATAAAATGTTATTATTATTTTTTAAACTAAAAAACCACCATTAAATTTTAACTGAAGTGAAATACAAAAAACAATATTTATGTATAAGATTGATAAATAAAAATATAATAATTACAAAAATTTAGTTTAATTCCCTAATACATTTTTTTTTTTTTTTTTTTTTTTTTTACAACAGTGTGAGTGCCACTTATAGTTTAGCACCTAGGCCTTTTTTTTTTTGGTGCTTTGCGTGCTATCCTCACCCTAACGATTGTCAATTGAAGTGTTTGCATTATTTACATTGTTATTCATGCATGTGTATTTATGGATGAAATATTAAATAAATAAAATAATAATATTGAGTTTTTTTATTAATATAATATATTATTATATAATAATATGCATAAAAACATACACGTTGTAATGTAAGATCCAATATAGTTCTGAAAATGAAAATTTTCTTTTGTTAGAAGTATAAGACGTACTTTAATTTTGTTCTGCACGGAAGAACTAATATCTTATTTATTGAAAATTGCATGTATGACATTATTGATCACACCATATTGTACATAAATACATGGAAGGAACGAGCAGGAAAAACAATCCATCAATACATGACTTCTCACCTCTAACAGTCTTCTTGATCATTGCGCTGAAATTTGGAAATAATTTGCACGAATCATGTTAAATTATTACTATAAATTGAAATAACGTTTTTGCTTAAAATAATTTTTAATAAAAAAACACACGTTTTTAACAGTAATAACCAAAGAGAGTCTAAACTGATTTAATTATTTTTTATTAACTGTATTATCGTGATATAATAATCTCACTAACAACATATAAAAAAGTTATACAGGCAAAAGCTTGTCTATTATAATGTTATTTCTAGCACATCCCTCGCATTAAAAAAATAGTTAACACGCACGTGGGGGGTACAGAGAGGGTCCAGACTTAGACACAGATTCACACGTAGAGGTAGGCTCGAAGCCAAGAGCTGAAAAAACGTACGTCACTGCCCTTCAATTTCAGCCCAGCAGGTAGAAAATAACCTGACCGAACGTCACAAAAACACGTCAGAAAGAGACGTAATTAAATATTCAAAAACATATTTTTTTTACAAGCGGACGTAATTTTTTATGTCACACCTATACGAAAAAATAATTTCTTTATAAAAATACTTTAGTGAATGAATCGAGAAGCTTGTTTTTTTTAAAAAAAATGTTTTGTATAAATAATATATGTTTGGAAACTGCAGTTGCGTAAGTCATTCACAAAAATGTTATAAATACAAAATAGTTCATCTGTGATGATTTTTTTTTTTTTACTGCTTATAAAATACCGTATAAGATTTAATAATTCTCTCATATCTGCAATGCAAAAAGGTACCTTATAATATAAAAAATAGAAGGTTTATATGCCTGCAATGTTAGTATCATTCGTATATTGAATATAATGCAATTTTGACTGGTGCTGGAGAGCCCAAAACGTTACTACCTTGAGGCAAATTGTCTAACAAAAAATATTATTTTAGAAATACATAAGATCTTATCACAGCAATATTTCGTAAATTTATCATACAAATCCATTTTGTAGCAAAATGTAAATTATATTATCGCAACTTCGTCTTTAGCCAGCTTTAAATTATTGCATACAACATTATAATATTTCCTTGTTACAATAAAATATTATCTTGTTCTAGATTTGTATATGCTAGAAATTTGCTTATATACAATTGATAATTTTGAACATGAATTTTTAAGCACAAATCTTACTTATGTGCAAGCAAAAATCATGTCGGTTGTGAACTCTATGATAATTCATGTATGATTATGGTCAAGTGACTGTAATTCATTAATGACGTGACTCACCACGGATCATTGACGAGGCGTGATAAGCTCGTGCCGATGACGAGCAGGCTCCGCGGGACGACGCGTGCTTTCTATTTGTTATCACCCACGCACCGCGGGAGACTCAGATAAGTCTTATCCCAAGGTGATAGAAGAAATTGTACTTAAATATTCCACTTTTTCTACATGTACAACACTTGTAATGTAAAGTGTATTATATTGTAAATGAAAGGATGGCAGTATGCCAAACTGTTTTACAATGTAAAGAATGTAATTTCGATTTGTTTAATTACCATGTCAGTATGTAACATGATTTTAAAAAAATAAATACTTTTTACATGACTTTTTTTCCATATTAGTAAAATACTGCTTGATGAATGCTATAATATAATTTCATGCAGTATCAGTTGAACTTCATATATAAAATACAGCATCTTGTTATCAGTATGACATTTTGACCGTATATTAACGTTAGTTCAAGCTACTCAAAACAGGTGAACATTATTTGTCGCACACAGAGGGGTCATTGATCCCGGCTATTTCAGTGTAAAAATTGTCGACTCGTGCGAGATCTTGACGAGGTCAGTGCATTGACAGATATTATTGACATCATCAGCCTTGATGCACTTATCTCACTGCACTGTGTAAATTTATCAAGTATATTAATATATGATAAGATTTTTATTCAGGGTTTTAGCTTTTTATAGTAATGCATTACGCTTAGTTTTTGTATTTTATAGGACTAATATATTAGTATACTCGATTGAATTTGTGATATTTTTTAATAAATATATATATGTTTTAATTAATGCAATTTATATAAATAAAACGTGAACAAAAATGCAATGATAAATAACATGGATCAGTATGGATGTTTCGTTTAAGGAATGTTATCCTCGATTTACGGTAAAAAATAGTAAAATACTCAGAGACCAATACAATGTATTCTATAGCCATGCAGAAATTTGACCAAACTTTTCAGAGCTTCACTGGGTCTGAAAATTTTGGCCATAGGACACAGAGGTCTCTGTATAATCGGAAGTCTCAAATTAAAAGTCGTAAAAAGTAGACTCACGCCGAATTAAAATTTTTGGGTTGACTATCCAAGCAATGCATTTTTTCGGTTGGCGCCGAATTTTCTTAACCCTGACAACTTTGCGACTTTGATTTTGGGGCCGAGTTTTAGCCACAATCAGTCAAGTCGTAAGCCGAAAATGAAAAGCTCGTATTACGATTGAAGACGATTCAAATTTGCCGGCAGGATGGCAATCTCACGTTGTTTGCTCGGCACGTGTATCTCCTAGCAGTAATTTTCTAGGCGGTGTTATCAGCAGGCTGTTATCAGGGGGAGTGGCCTCACATGAGACGGCATCAGAATAAAATGATCACACGAAAAGAAAGCTAGCCCAAACTAGATTACCAGGGGGATATATAGATTGATTAAACAGAAACGTGAGCAAAATTTTCAAGATTAAAAATTGTAACTCAATCTCAACCTACCATCTTATATAATAAAATAATATTATATCACTTTTATAAATTTTATTATAAAAATATTTTATTTGAAAATATAGCTAGGTTGCAAGATGCAATTTAAACAATGATTTGAGTTCATCCATGCATGATGGTTTGTTAATTTTGAATATCTTAAATTTACAAAAAATTATGCATGATTATATAATACAGGATTAGCTATATAAATATAAACGACACTTGGATGGTTATACTATCATAACGCTATGTTATATATATTATAATGTATTACATATTTGTGTAATATTGTACATGTGAGGAATTGAAAACTGCATCTATGGAGAAAAATACTTCAAAAATTAGAAAATTTGTCGAGAAAAAAGCACACGTGTATTAAGGTAGAGATAACGTCGAACAGCTGTTCGACGTAATCCCCTTTGATTAACATGTAAACCTTAGCAAATTGACAAAAATTCTGAAATTTTTTTGAGAGGCAGATATTAGTGCCTAAAAGCCATAGCAAAAGTTTCAAAAAAATTTAACGAGCCGATTTTTTTAAATTAATTTTTTAGTTTGGCTCTCCATGGGAAAGCCCTATGCTGAAAATTAAAAAAATTAATTAAAAAAAATCGGCTCGTTAAATCGTTTTGAAATTTTTTCTATGGCTTTTAGGCACTAATATCTGCCTCTCAAAAAAATTTCAGAATTTTTGTCAATTTGCTAAGGTTTACATGTTAATCAAAGGGGATTACGTCGATCAGCTGTTCGGCGTTATCTCTACCTTAATTGAGTTTAAAAAATATACTTAAATAGTTTTAAGTGCTGCACCAGCAGATTTAGTTAACTCTAGATGTATTATAGTACGTACACTGCTAGTTGATACCAAATTTATTATAACACTCAAGTTTTTTGAGGATACCTCTCATCTATAATCGCATTTTTAGTCATTAAAATCGAACGTCGCCACGATATTATAAAATTTACAGCAAATGATGCAATTTTTGTCATTGAGTTCTTCATCTAATATCGAGTCTAGATAAGTACTAAGTAAATATAATGCAATTTAATAGAGATCGGCCTACATAGATTTGGACGTCCCTGGTGCAGCGGTGACCTCGCACTGCATTGTTATCAGTCCTCAAGATGGCGAGCTGCATTTCCTGTTATTGCCCGCTTATCTGTACTTAGCGGCTCTTTGCCACGCGATCGCAGATGTGGCCGTTAATTAATACTCATCAAACCCGTGAGTTATTACCACAAAAAAAATATTAAGTATAATGAGATGCATTCATAAAGAAGTTATCACAGAATGAAGAAAATACTTCGATAAAGAAGTTTCCTTATGTCAAATATTTTTCCATCTATTGTGAACACGTGTGATAATTTATTTAAAATTTTGTGTATTTTCCAGTTTTTATTTAAAAAATAATCAAAATATGAGTCTGTTCGTAAATACACAATCAATTATAGATGTTCCCTGTATACACACAAGTTGCGTCTGATTCACGAATCGTTTGTGAATTTACGAACAGGCCTACGACATTTAAAGAACAAAAATTCGATTTATATATTTTGCTTCCTGGAAATAAAAAGATAAAAAATGCATACACTGCTGCACTACAAACAGCTTATTTTACATTTTGGATTATACTGCAGATATTTGCTTATGTCAGCACTCACATATATACATAAAGCTTAAGTGCACGCTGTATGTTGTTTCCTATATTATCCATGCACTCCGAGACTTATGCATATTATAGTACCACCAGTGAGGCAGTAGGGTCGTTGACCTCTAAACCTGCGTACTGATGCTGCACCGCCAGGACCTGTAGTACCACATGGGCACCGTGGATAATACATACTGAAAGCTCACTACGAAGATCATGACGTCACGATTAAGATTATAATCGGATTCATTTTAATACACAGTTTCAGGTTACCTGAGGAAGGTGACAAAAATTTTGTAAATTTTGTTTAATCCTCAACCACTTGCCCAAGAGCATGCAAAGGTTTCTAAAAATACCCGCAAAACCAAAATGTTACTTTTCTTTTTGTCGTTATATATGTTGTTGTAAACTAATTAAATTCAGTAAAATTTTTATAATATAACATTTTTATAAATAGTTCCTTATATCTATTTAAAAATTTGTTTAATAATTATTTATTCATTTTCCGCACCTGCAGTTTATTTATTTTATTCGTGCAAAATCGTAATTTATGTAATTAGTTAATTATTATTTAAGCAGATAATACGTTATTTCATAAAAAAATGTTTCTAATTAACAAAGAAGTACATTTTACCATAATTTTCTATTACGATAAACTGTTTTCATATTATAATTACATTCATGTTGATAATTAGCTCACATAAAAACATAAATACAATGTACTGACGTCAAAACGACGTGACGTCATCACCAAGGTCACTGAATGCCACTTTAGTGCTGATGAGGCTGCATTGATTTATTATGCACTTGTCTTCCCAGCAACGCCTCAATGACAATTAGGAGAATATTGCTAGCCTAGCTCAATTCAAATTATCTGAAACCAAAACGATACCGGACGTTTGACACTATTGCTTTATTTCGTACACTTCTGGGGGGTCTTCAAATAACACCACTTAACCTAAACTTAACCTAAGACTGTCTGAGCGCAACAATAAAGAATACGCTAAGACTGTCCTAATTTTAAGATTGTTGTAATTTGTGTTATTTGAAGACCCCCCTGGACAGCACACCTGCTTTGTTTATATAGGCATTATCATGAGAATATTATATGGAGGTGTGGTGAAACAAAACTATTTTTATAACTGAATGCTCTTTTATCCCACTTAATATTGCAAATCTTCATCTCTCTGTCTATTGAAGCTGCAACTCTAGCAAGTGACGTAGGAGTAAAGTTCGTGATGTCCAGGGATGTGCATAAGGGCATTGGGTGTAGCACCGGTAGTTGGCAACACTGACGTATCTTCACCATGTTAATTTTTTATCATTGCTCCTCGGAGTAATTTTTATGCTAGAGCTAAGCTGATTGCTGCAGTTTCAAGATAATTAGTAGCCCAAGAGCACAATTTGGCTTAGTAAAGCCTGATTTAAAGAAAAGATTTTTTTATATTTTAGAAAAATGCATGTAAATTTAAAAAATTACTAAAAAATACTTTTCTTTAAATCAGGCTTTATTTAGCCAAATTGTGCACTTGGGCTACTAATTATCTTGATTCTACAGCAATCAGCTTAATAGCTCTAGCATAAAAATTACTCCGAGGAGCAATGATCAAAAATTAACATGATGAAGATACGTCAGTGTTGCCAACTACCGGTGCTACACCCAATGCCCTTAATATTGCAAATCTTCATCTCTCTGTCTATTGGAGCTGCAGCTCTAGCACATGAGGCAGGAGCAACGTTCGTGCATTCCAGGGATGTGCATTTTAATGTTAATGAAATTAATGATTTGTTTATTTGATCCAATACAGACATGTCCATGTTTCGGATACATGGTAGTTACATAATTTAAATAATAGGCTCACTAATCAAAAGTAGGTAAGACAAAGACCTGCACTGTCAACGTTCCATTTCTGTTACTTTATATTTGTCTATGACATAAGAAAAAGTGTAATTTTAATAGGAATTTCTTTCAGGTAAATTTCTTACTTTTTATTGCCACGTTAAACATATCTTTATCATCTGTATGGTATTTCCTTAATAAATATATTATAATAATTTTCTAGGAATTTTACGGAGCAAGTCAATCATAAATCATTTTTGTATTACATTGTAAAAATAATGCACCATAATTTTCATAAGATGTTAAATATTTAAAATAATAAAACTTTTACTCGTGGTGAGCCTGTGTTGGAAGAAATGATATACGTAATAATAAGCGAAAGAAAACGTTAATTTTGTAAACTTAAATTAAATCTAAAATTAAAATTATGTTATTTTAATCAAAATAAAAGTATCAAGGTATAATAGAGGTTTATATATAAAAATGATAAGTACAGAGACGCACTGAGAATTCTATATGAACAAGTGTAAAAGACAAAATACAATAGATTCTATACGAACAAGTGTAAAAGACAAAATACAATAGATTCTATACGAACAAGTGTACAGACAATACAATAGGTTCCATATGAACAAGTGTAAAAGACCAGGGGCGTAGACAAGGGGGGGGGTTGGGTGTTATAACCCCCCCCCCCCCCTTGAGAGCTGAACCTTAGTAAATTTTAAGCGAAAATTGACAAAAAATGGTACTCGACGGATACGATTAAGCTAAAATTTTATGAAAAATTTTCTTGAAAAAAACATTAAAAATTTATATCCCCGAAACTCATTGTTAATACATCTTTAATTTATTTAAAATCGGTCTACAGTATTACGATTATTTAAGTATGGTAATTTTATTATGATAATTATATTATGTAGTATTCATTATTAAGTTATTTATGTTTTTGTACACGAAAAGATAACAATTTAAAGTATAAAAATGTTCAAAACATTCCCCGCATGATGTTCAGCATAAAAATAAAATTATATATAGTATTTTATTATTTTTTAATTAATTATATAGGTATATTAGGTCTTACAATTACTAGTTTCATTGTCTCATGTATTATACTGGTACGTATATCTTTAAATTTATTATTGAAGTTAAAAAAATCTGATTTTTTAAATGAATTAATTTTACAGTATATTATACTTACAATTAATTGTTAATGTAATAAATTGATTTTCCTGTTTTGAAAATTTGAACATAAATATGTTTTCCGATTTTTTCTTGCTCGTACATCAGTACATCGTCTTAAAATGTGGTCTATTATATTTTTTTATTATAGAAAAAGTAGTGACAAAAATATTGTAACTACATAATTTACGATTTACAAATATAATTAAGAAATTTGCTGCAACTTTTCATCGAAAAAAATTATATTCCACGTCCCTTTGTCAAAAAAATCGCGCACCATGAAACCAATAAAAATAATATAAAAGTGGTTATTAGATGAATTACTTGATTCAACTAAAATTATTTACTCAAAGCTTTAGTTATTACGTTAGTGCACGTATAATATTGAAAAGAAATTAAAAAAATGGGGTGTTAAAAATATAAAATTTTAAAAATATTGCATCAGGCCATACATTCTCTATAATAGTATTTTTTCATAATTTTAACCTAAAAAAAGGGGCGTGTCCTTAAAAAAAATCGCGCCTGCGGCGGGCTATTGGGGGGCTACGCCCCCCAAACCCTCCAGTGGGCTATTCTCAATCTTATTTATCTTCAAGAACCCCCCCCTTGGACAAATCCTGGCTACGCCACTGTAAAAGACAATACAATAGGTTCTATATGAGCAAGTGTAAAAGACAATACAATAGGTTCTATATGAACAAGTGTAAAGGACAATACAATAGGTTCTATATGAACAAGTGTAAAAGACAATACAATAGGTTCTATATGGACAAGTGTAAAAGACAATACAATAGACTCTATCCGCCATTTTCAACCCTACAGCCTGAATGTATGCAACCCTCTTTAGTCATTTTTTTTTAAAGAACATTGGCTCCAATTTTAGAACTATATTGATTTAAATTAAAATAGTTTGAGAATAAAATTGAGTTTATCATTTACTTTATAATATTTGCAGCAAATTATTTAAAAATGGTTTAATTAAACCAAAAATAAAAATTTTAAATCCCCAATGGAAGAGTACATCGTGTGCTTTCGTGAGTTTTCGGCTCGGATCAATGAGAATGGATAATATCATGTTTAGTATCCACCAATGATAGGAGATAACAAGGCCAACTTCTACTTCGGCTGATGCTCTGTAGCAAAATGGATAGCCACCTTGCAAATTGGAAATATTTATCGCACCTGCATAACTCACCTTACGTATATTATGTTATTGATAATATTATAGGGACATGCTACACTCAGATGTCTTATTTTTCATATTATGGTTGTCTATGTATGAAATTTTACAGATTGTACCATAAAAATCATCCACTGCTATGAATCTAAATTAAATCAAGTACAGTCCGTGTCAAAATTAATGAGACATTTTTATGCCATGAAATTTTACAGATTGTACCATAAAAATCATCCACTGCTATGAATCTAAATTAAATCAAGTACAGTCCGTGTCAAAATTAATGAGACATTTTTATGCTCATCAGCTCCGTACATTACATTGTTAACAGAAAGCCATTATTGTTAATTGAGGGTATTCCTGCATCAGTCTAAAATAGCATGTAGAGGACGTTATTGAGGCAAGGCTAACAGATATTCCGGTGCGCGGGACCGGCCAACTACATTATATGAGAGGGTATTTTCGCTACTCGTTTGGCGTCAACACTCGGCCTCACGTACCTCAGTCAATACTCCTAGTCTTAACAGCTGCTCCAATTGGATTTGAGGGCATTCGCTCGAATTTACCCCAAATAACACATTTATCATTTAATTATATCGGAAACAATTATGTTAAAAAAAAATTAACAACAATATCTGCAAAATGTACTGTTTTTTTTAGACGGTAGTGCCTACGTTCTCTGATATTTCTTTTTTCCATTATAAGATACGGAGGTCTCTGCATTGGTGACGGACTGATAGGAATTTTCCATTGCGAAAATTATACGTAAGAAATTGTGTGAAATTGAAAAAATAAAAAAAAACTAATCAAAGGTTTGATACATACTGTTTTGTGTCTATTTGACTCTTTATATCATTTTTTCAAAATTTATTTAACTTTAATTAAATTTTTATCCCCCTCGCTTCGAACTCGTTAATGTAATGCACAATTCAAATGCAACAATTAAATACTCAAATTTTGTTATATTTAATTTATATATAATTTACACTGCATGCTCTAGCTTGTATTAACTTCATGATAAAATATAAATAATTTTCCTCAATTACATACAAGGGAAATCCCCTCTCATTATTTATCAGCATCTTTAACATTAAATAAAAATATATATTTTTTTTTATTGACACAAGCTCCGCAATTTTATCAATGATATATAAAAAAAACAATTCTTAGAAAAACATTAAAAAAAAATATCATATCGATTAATTTGCTATCATAAAATGTTTATATAAAGAAGATGTCGTATCAAATATTGACTTAAAGTCGTCGCAGTTAATATGTTTCTTTTGGCCTGACAGCTCTCTAGAGTGGGCAGCAGAGATGCAGTGTACGGTTCATTGGCCGGCGCTGCAAGCCAAGCCGTGGCTAAAGTTAGCCGAGGAGCTCCTCAATAATCAGGCCAAAGCTCCACCGTACAGTGCTGGTGACCTTCCCGCTTGCATACATAGATGCACCATCTCGAATAATAAACTTTTCACGTCCTGTGTTTAATTTTATCAAAATATACATCACGCAAATATAGATTGATTTGTATAATAATCAATTAAATGAACCATCATAACATGTTATATCTTCGTGGAATTTTTTATCGCATATTTCGATAGAGGATTATGTATTGTTAACATTTTTTCATATTTTTTTGAACCCTGTAAAGCCGGTATTACACGATACAATTTTTCTGATTATTGTATACAATTTTTCCTTACAAGAAAATTTAATCTCCATTTGTTTGCATTGAGAGGAAATTTTCTTGCAAGGAAAAATTGTATACAATAATCAGAAAATTTGTATCGTGTAATATAGGCTTAACACCAATGAAATGATGCTGTGACGTCATAGCATCTTTCTCTTCGATTTTGAGAGTGTTAACAAAAAAAAAAAAAAAAAAATTGACAATACATTCCTCGAGGTCCTTGTTTCAAATATGCAATAAAAAAATTCATGCAGGTTATCCATATAACTTTGAAAGTGATGTTACTAAGAAAATATGTTAAATGATAAATTTTCTAAAATGTATATCAAAATGATAATATTTTGTTATAGGTCTTGAAGATCATAATTCGTATCAACCAATAAAGTTATATTATTGGTTGATCTGTATAAAATTAAAAAAATTAGATTTGCTCGTTACAAATAAACTCTATTTGAGCGCACTTTTCTGATGATATTTATTGTCAGAGTTGATATAGTTGAATATCATGCTATATTATATAAAATATATGTTCATATAGCTTGGAGCTAGTAAAAATGTCCATCTCCCACACAGTATTATAATTATATTAACATTTAACAAAAAAATAGCAGGAAATTGTAATAAAATATATGTTGTATTGTTCTAATTAATTAAAAAGATCGATTCTAATTATAACGACACATTTTTTATTAAAAAAAAATAGGAAGAAAAAAGTCGACCTTCAAACTATGACATGATTTTGCTTTTTAATTTTTTTTTTTTCTAAGTCCTTCCTGATTTTTTTTTTTTAATTACTGCAATTCTTAGTACTGCACGCTGCATCATAAAAATTTCAAGGTAAAATCTTAGTCAGGTAACATTTGGAATAATGCATTGCAATATTATTGTTCCTGGGTAAGTATACTGTATGTAATATTTCTAATTGCATTTGATGTCAACACGATGTAAACACTGCATCAATTTTACGAAAAAAATTAACTATTATACCTGCAAAGTCGATCTGGCACAAAAAGGCCTGGCGCAATGGAACCAAAGGGCTTGTTGCTTGGGTTAGCCCGCCGCAGGTGCGATTTTTTCTTCATTTTAGGGGGCCAGGGCGAAGGGTCAGGGTGCCCAGGAAAGTCAGGTCCCGACAATAATTTCGTACTATAATTATTATGGCCAGACCTACCCTGTTTTCCTGCACATGCTAGAATAAAAGGATGTACATTGGCTTGTTAACGTAAATGTAAGTGGAGACGACTTAAGCTCATTATCTGCTAAATGTTCTTTCCTAAAGGCAAGCAAGTATATGCAATGCCACTCAATACTAAAAGGTAAATACTAATTATACTCAAGTTAAAAAGTTGTATTATGTCCCGCAGTAACAATTCTACAAAACCAAGTGATGTCCATATATGGATATTATATACTAGCCTGGCTATTTCTTCCTTATTACATGTTGTATGTGAAGGTGCTTTTTGTTAAACCTTATTTTTTTTTTACAAGTTTAAAGTTACCTGTAAAAAAAGATGACGTAAATTATAAATTTTTTCACCAGAAATTAAATAGATTACATAATCAATATTATAATGACTCAAACTTGAAGTATTAATGATAACTCAACATATGTTACTCACTATTTAAGTTAATCATGAGAATTATGTGTATTTAACTATGAGTTATTTTGTGACTGTTACTGTACAAGTACTAAAAATTACAGTTCTCAAATTATTTTTTATTGCCGCGTCCTTGAAGGACCTTGATCAAGTTTAACAACATTTTTATTTAAAATTTTTGATGTAATAGTCGTACAATTTTGATATTTCTAGCTGTGTATGGAAAGACCAGGACATTTGAGTATAGCGGCTCCTGCATTGTTGAGGAGCAGATTTTTGGGCTTGTCAGACGAAAAGGTCGTTCCCAAGGTCGCATACCTTGTGGTCAGTTCGCCAAGATGGCCTCAAGGAGCCACGCATCACTGACTGTTTGCGAAAATTACGTTAGCCGCAAATATTTGAGCTTTAAAATGTACTTTTTAAAAACCTAATTTAAAATTATAATGTCATATTATTTAATTTATTGGCTTCCTGTAAAAAAAAAAAAAAAACTGTTCTGTTTTTCTACAAAATTTTTACAATATGAATGATTAATAAAGTTATTCAGAAAAAAAAATGTGTTTTGAATAAATGAAATATGTATCCTGTTCACACGTCAAATTTTAAAACGTATAATTTATAAATTATGTTTGTATTTTTTTTTTTTTTGTCACCAAAGTCAGAAAATGTCATTCAAATTTTTATATTTTCATGCAACTGTCATAGTTGAGAAATAATACCATAGGTCTAATTATGATATCAAATTACATTAAATATCAAAATTTAACACACAAAATTGCTGCTTTTCCGATTTATCATCATCAGGGAAAATATGGAAAAAGCCGGAAGTTTATGAAAAAACGACAAGCATGCAGTACATGGAATTTAAAAACTAGTATGTACATTTTTTTCAATGTTAGCAAGATGAAATTGCAATTAAATTACTGTCAGTTAAATGTGTAATAATTAATTAATTTGTATTATTCTTTAACTTATAAACAAAGAATTGATTACATTTATAAATACAAGTTTATGTATTTTAATATTTTTATAACACGAATTATAATTATCTCTGCATGTTATACGACGGTAAAAAGTAAAACATGAATTTTGACAGATCTGTTTGATTTCGTGACTATGAAAATATAGAGTAGAACAGAGCTACAAACGTTCAAACATTTTCGTATTTATATGTATGTGCATTGCATGTCCTGTTCCTTCCGCAATTACAGAAAAAGTAGCTACGGGGCGTGAAACAGAAAATCTGATACTACACTAAAAAAAACTATCCTTGAAAGTGTTATATATTATTATGTGTATACCATACCAATTATTCGCCGTATATCATACATACTTTTTCAGTTATATAATTTTGTGTAAAAAAATGATGCCCCATGACAGTTCAACTATCAGCACAAAAAAATAATGTTAAATTAAATTAATCAATTAAAGACTGTATATAGTACAATAATATGACACTTTACAATGGTAAATAACCAGGTCTCTCACTAACCACGGTTAGCCTTAATGATACTGAGAAACCTGGATAACTTTCCGTGAATCGCGCCCTTTAATCAGAGTTTTTATTTTGAATTTATTGTACAGTACTTGCGTGATTAGTATAATTTGTCTTATCTAGGACCCTGTCCGGTTAGCTGTAGATATGCAATTTTGGGACGATCTTGACATTATGTTCTCCAAATTGAGGAAACGTTTGTGCTGCCTCCAGTTGTATCACGGGAATAAAAAGTTTAATAGAAAATTTCAGCGATGTTTTATTTTTAGTTAACAATTAAGGTGATAATTTTCACGATTAAAATCATATCATTATAGCTCTTATAGGATTTACTGAATAACTCTTATTAATCCAATAAATAATGTGTTGGGGGTATACATAAACCAAAATGTGTAAATTGTCCCAAAATATCAACCAATAAATAAAGTATAAGGAATTAAATTTCAACAATTATAGTTTCGAATATAAAACTAATTGAAGCATTTAAATAACCCGTTATAGACAGCTGACATCGATCGGTGCGTGTCGCGAATTTTCGCAAGGTCACGCGGGTTGCTGGGTGGTTCTACCAGGAGGCGCGCAAGTAGTCAGTGAGTAAGGTCATGGTATGGTCAGGCGGAGGGATGCTGCAATCTGTAGAGGACACTGACTTTGGTATTGCAATACCTTGGACCGCCACGCCAAAACATTTTAACCTTGGAGTATAAAAATATCCCAAACAAAATTGATTCGAGTAAAAAACTTACATTTACATTGAGTTATCTTGTGATTATACAAAGGTTAAAATAAGCATGCAGAACTATTTATAAAAAAATTAATAAAATATTGAGAAAGGTTAGTATATTCTTAGAATAATTTTAATGTCAAATGTTATATAAAATTCCTAAAAAGAAAATACAAAATTCTTTACTATGAATCATGCATATTTTATTTAGCACGAACTATGACACCTTGTAAAGCGTTATCTCATGCATATAATAAATATATTAACTGCGTTTTCTGTTGAAAATAAGCCGTTACCCACCCTTAGCAGAGGACTATAAAAAGAAGGAGGTTAACTCGGTGAATCACCGTCACTCTTTTGTTGAGGGCGGTCACCTGAGAATGGACGCGTCTACACGACTTAATTAATTCAAGTACTTAAGTAGCTGTTGAACAAAAATGCTTATGTCCGAGGATTCATTGTATAACCCTCGTCAGGAATAATGAGCTATCTGCTATTTCAGATGAGCGCAATAATAAAATAAAGTTCATAATGGACAACATACATGAAAATTTTTTATTGCAGAAATGAATAGAGGGTACCAAATTATGCTACTCTGAATTCTTTCAGATTTTTTTGAGACCCAGAACTATTTTTAAATAATTATTGAAAGTGCGGCCACGCCCCCTGGAGGCGTCAATAGGCGTCCAGTCTCTATCCTTTTTATTAAGGCTGCAGGGGTGCCAACTGAAATCACAGGACTTTCACTAATTATTTAAAAATAATTCCGGGTCTCAAAAAAATCTGAAAAAATTCAGAGTAGCATAATTTGGTACCCTCTATTCATTTCTGCAATAAAATTTTTTCATGTATGTTGTCCATTGCCTCACCTGAAATAACAGATAGCTCATTATTGCAGCGAATTCATGGTAGGCAGATAATAGCTCATTATTACGGAAGAGGGACGATATATTTTATAATAATATTAATAATACAATAAAATAAGAGGCTATACTGGCTATAGTAACATTACAAAAATTAAATTTGAGGTAGCAGACGAGATAAAAAAATACATAATTATTTCGTATCAATTATGACTTTGAGAATAATCAATCACTATCTTATCACTGAAATCTGATAGAGTTTGATGTCAACTTAAAGCTAATAAAAGGTACTTTGCGAATGACAAAGTGACCATGTAGCCTTTATGTTGCAGATGGCGAACCATGCAATGACTTAAACGCGACGTTAAGTCCCACAAATGAAGACGGCTCTAAGTACGGTCCTCTGGCAAGGCCTGTGGCATTGAGCGAGGCCCGGGAGCTTCCTCCCACATGCGCTAAATCGAGGAGTGACGTCACCGGTGTTTGTTCGAGAGGACCAAGATGCGAGCAAGTCTGGTACCTCAAATCATTCTCCGGTACCAAGATGCGAGCAAGTCTGGTACCTCAAATCTTTCTCCGGTACCAAGATGGAGCAAGTCTGGTACCTCAAATCATTCTCCGGTACCAAGATGCGAGCAAGTCTGGTACCTCAAATCTTTCTCCGGTACCAAGATGGAGCAAGTCTGGTACCTCAAATCTTTCTCCGGTACCAAGATGGAGCAAGTCTGGTACCTCAAATCTTTCTCCGGTACCAAGATGGAGCAAGTCTGGTACCTCAAATCTTTCTCCGGTACCAAGATGGAGCAAGTCTGGTACCTCAAATCTTTCTCCGGTATAAAAATGGAGCAAGTCTGGTACCTCAAATCTTTCTCCGGTACCAAGATGGAGCAAGTCTGGTACCTCAAATCATTCTCCGGTACCAAGATGCGAGCAAGTCTGGTACCTCAAATCTTTCTCCGGTACCAAGATGGAGCAAGTCTGGTACCTCAAATCTTTCTCCGGTACCAAGATGGAGCAAGTCTGGTACCTCAAATCTTTCTCCGGTACCAAGATGGAGCAAGTCTGGTACCTCAAATCTTTCTCCGGTACCAAGATGGAGCAAGTCTGGTACCTCAAATCATTCTCCGGTACCAAGATGCGAGCAAGTCTGGTACCTCAAATCTTTCTCCGGTACCAAGATGGAGCAAGTCTGGTACCTCAAATCATTCTCCGGTACCAAGATGCGAGCAAGTCTGGTACCTCAAATCTTTCTCCGGTACCAAGATGCGAGCAAGTCTGGTACCTCAAATCTTTCTCCGGTACCAAGATGCGAGCAAGTCTGGTACCTCAAATCTTTCTCCGGTACCAAGATGGAGCAAGTCTGGTACCTCAAATCTTTCTCCGGTACCAAGATGGAGCAAGTCTGGTACCTCAAATCTTTCTCCGGTACCAAGATGGAGCAAGTCTGGTACCTCAAATCTTTCTCCGGTACCAAGATGGAGCAAGTCTGGTACCTCAAATCTTTCTCCGGTACCAAGATGGAGCAAGAACCATGAACTTTTCTTATGTTGTAGTATCGAAAATTTGTGTTGCACAAGGTCGACATGTGAACATTTGGCATTTTATCATTTCGTACCGCGGTATCATGGTCATTAAAAATGGCAAATTTTCATTCTCGATACTTGGTAACATATTTATTGATTATTTGATACACAACTTGACGTTTTTCATTCACAAAAACGTTGTCTATATATGATGTTCAAATGGTTTCTTCAAGAAAAACTAAAATTCCATCAACAAAGCACTATCTTGAACAGCTCTATATTGTCAGAAATAGAAGCAGTGCTCTTGAGAGTGGTGCAGTTGAATTTAATTTAACCATACATTAACATCCACCTAACTATTAGTATATACTGAGATTATACTGTACATGAAAGTATACATTGGACGATAAGATTCAGAAGATGTATTATCTAAAAAAATGTATTTTTTTTTCAGAAAAGATTATTCAGGAAAATTTTAATTAATTTATTATGCAATATCCATCAATACTAATACCACTGAAGTTAGAGAATATATAGTTAAAACATGGCAACATATTTATATCAATATCACATTAAAAAAGTAGTCAATCTGTAATATATATCCACGTACTTTTTACGTTACCTAATTATTTAATAGACGTTGGTAGACTATCTATACAGAGGCTGCGACTATTTTTACATATACAGTGTCCGCTGCATCACCTCATTGTACAAAATGTTAGCACCCACATCTACTTTGAACTTTATGTACGAGATGTGTACTGAAACGTGGAGTAAATGATATCTTCATGGACCTCGTCTCAATATACGGTTGTGACGAAATTTATGCCGACGTGCTGAATTTTAACTATTTTTAATATAGAGTGCTCTTGTTACCTCTCCCAAATTAATTGTGTTGAAGTGTAATTCGAGACAAATGGAGAAGTTTGCATTGAGGCCACAGTGACTATCCTCCCACAAAACACGATAAACACCATATTGTTTATAGTTACTCTATCGTACAGGAAATCTTATAATCTACTATAGTAATTTTATTTTATTTGAAAATAAACAAATTATGAAACTAACAAATCTACAACGAGGAACTGGATGTTCGTATTATGTTTTCAATACAAACGACGAATTTCGCACTACAAAAACCATATGCATAATGTGATATAGGAAAATTGTCTGACACAAAGACCCTGCATGGTCAGTTTCTAATTAGTACCAAAATTACCTTGTTTTAACGACTACTTTTGAAATTAAAATTGTTGTTTGTGTTTTGTACTGAAAAATCAAACGTTTGCATGGTAATGCATAAGCGGGAAAATAGGAAGAAAATCAATGTAATATTCAACAAGTTTGCATTTTGTATCAGAAATTATGAAAATTCTCTGAAAAACAGCATTAAATGTGTCATAATCAAAACGAGTTAAACGACGTATATGCAATAAAGGCTACATTCTAGGTATTATGATAAGTAATATCGCCCTTATCGGAAAGGATTGTGACGGTTGAAGTTGAGCTATAACACCTAAAAGTATATATATATATGTAATAAGATTGATATCTTTGCAATGCTCCATGCTGCACAACTATTCAATTTTTTTCTCCGTTCAATCTGAGTGGCTGGTATCGCAGCTGTCAGAACATTTCAGTCCGCTGTACGACCAACTTTTTACTGCGAGTGTAAGACGCAGTAGCTAGCGTGATCCTCGTCGTGTCCTCCGACCGATGGGAATTTCCTGCCGGTCACGCGAGCTGCGACAACCCCCCCCCAGGAGACACAAAACTTAACGTAACGAGCTTTCTTGTATCGTTGCAAAAATTAATCACTTTTATATATAATTTAAAACTCACAAGACACAAAATTTCTAGGACAACTTTCATGATTTTTTTTATAGCACCTCAAGTTTGTATAATGAGAAGCTTTAATATTGACGACACAATTCTCTCAGCCAATGAAAATCTAGCGCGCGAACTGCGCGCGACGACATGTTCTATCAAGCTTCCTATCTTTTAACCCAGTGATACCTGGTTTTTAATTTTTTTCGGTGGTTCTTATGAAGGGCAAGATTAATAATTCATATGAGCCACGGGAAAGATCACTTTACACGACATAAAAAATATTCGAGATTTTGTGCAGCATAGAATTTGAATGAAAAAATAAATAAGATTTTTCTCCTAACAAACCTTATGGAGCGATGTCAGAATGCGGCGCTGCGGCATTTTTAAGTTGAAGCTTGTCATTATCAAATTTTGTCAGTTTATTAATTAATCTCTTTAACATCCTCAAAATCAAGAAGAAAGAAGCTGTGACGTCATAGTCATTCAATGTATTTCCCTATGCTTGTGTGTTAAATATTTGCATGACTATGACGTAACAGCGTTTTGCAATTTTAAGGGTGTTAGAAGAATAAAAAAAATACTGACAATATTATAATTTGAGGAATTTCATAAAGGTTCTTTCACAATACATTTTTTTTAATGATAATTTTAGAACTAAATTTATTTGTTATCTGTTTGGTGGTAATTTGTTAAGTTACATGATTGTCCGCAAAGCCGTGATGGGTAATCTGTTCCGCCAAATGAAATCTAATCCTGACAGCTCAGATAAAAGGGAAGATTGACTGAGGAGCTTTGCCGGGGGTTGGCTTCAAGCCAGCCACAGCTTGGTCCAGAGGTCATTCAACAATGCTCTTCCAGTGGGCGAACAACGTTGGCGTAGGTCTGATCCGCATCTTCACTACATGGTGTCGCGTCTCTAGGTGTGATGCAAGCAACAAACCTAACAATCCGAGTTTCCTCAGTTCTCTCATCAAATGCAATCTAGTCACATTACTGATTAAATGTAATTAGTATTTACCATAATTTTTTTAATTCGAAAATGTACTAGCTGTTTAAACGTATTTTTATTACATATTTAAAGGAAACAAATAATTACAGTGCAAATATTAATAATGTAAAGGTGTATCGGGTTATTAAAATTATTAGAAAAAAATATTATATATTGTGACATTGACATTTTTAAGAGTAATATGATTTATTTATAAAAATTTCCTTCTTTACATATTTTATGCAGTTTTTTTTTTACATATTTTTTACTCTGTTTTGAATAAAAATAATCATATATACAATAGGTAAATTGACACCATATAGAAAGATAAATTGCATGGTATACAATTTAAAAAACATATACATCATCTAAATTTTATTTAATTATAATAATTAGTTCTGTATGTACTGGTAGGTAGCGTATTGTATTTAATTAAATTGTCTTGATTGTTCTCTTTGTGTTCTATAAAGAAGAAATATCTCTTGAGAGAGATTTACAAAGGAACAGCGAGGTGACAGAGATGCAATTTGTTGTCGGTGTCACCCCCCCCCTCCCCCCAAGTAACAATGGTATATCATGCACACCATGACATTGCTGCTGCTGCTGCTGCTGAATTATGCATAACAAGCAACCGCAGCGTACTCGCTGCAGTAATTGAATTCTATATGCATTAAATTATAATAATATTTCTTGTGCGTTCTCAATTTCTTTATGCTAAATAATAAATTATAATATATTATAATATCGAGTGATAAATTGAATAACAGAAAAATTGCAGTCTGTAAAATATCAAATAAAGACGAAGATGCATTTTAAAAAACACACAAATTTATGTTCCATAAATAATGTTTAAGTTTTTCGCACGCATACTAATAAAATGATGTAACGATCATGAATTCATCAATTAAAATTTCATTGAATTTTTTTATATTAACTTATGAAAATGAAAGGAATCAACAATTTTTTTTTTTTGTAAAAATGATGTTATTTGTAATTTTGCAAGCATCTAAAAAAAAACTAATTATTAATTAAAATTCCATTCAATCTTAAATTAGTTACATTTTTTACAAAATATAAAACAAATCAAACTACATAATATTAAATATTAGATCATGCATTATTTTCTTTGATATAAAAACTAGTCACAGTGTGTAGTGCTTCCATTATCACAAGCAGATTACGCACACGTTAAAAAAACAACAGAAAAGTTCAACTCACCGATGACGTCACAGGTCACGTGGGAGATAATTGTTGGCGCCAATCTTCCCCTCCGCCTGCAAGCAGAAAGAATAATTAGTTTAAATACCAACTGGAATTTTTTATAAAACATGATTAAGATTTTCAGTACTTTCTTTTATTAAACCATATGATTATTTCCAATATTACATAACACATTTAGCAGCTTTAAATATGATCTGAAACCTATAATTATGTTTTTTTTATTAAAATAAATCATTATTATATAAAAGAATTTAGGTTATATCTATTTTAAATCAAAGTATATAATAATTTAGACATCATATTATATGATCTTGTTTGTACGAAACTTTCATAAAAATGCGCAATTGAATGATTAACTCTGTCAAGTTTCTAGTATTATTTTCAATAATAAAGATAATGACGATACGATAAAAAAATACAACGTAAAACCGATCTCATTCACTGCACATTAGATTTGGGTCAGTAAAACATGTTTCATCTTGTTATCATTTTACGATTTAAAATAAAATTTCCTATCTAAGTGGAAGATCAGAAGGTAAAAATATTTTTTGTGACCGGTCAATATTGACACGAGATAATGTAACACCTTGGGGCGAAAATGTGACACAATTCCAACAGTCAATAATGAATATTATAACATTTTTACTGGAATCAAAATTTATTTTTGGTTATATTTTCATGTCAGATGTATATGGTATAGTTTTCCAACAATTCTCATACACTTTTCTCAAATAAAAAGAAAAATATGCATGTTTTAGTATTGAAAGAACGAAATTTCTCAGGATGTTTGGAAAAGGTAGTCAAAAGAGAACAACATTATTAAATATAGAAGCGATGACGATGTAAGAATGAAACTTATTTAATTATTATCTGTACACATTTTCACGCATTTAGTACAGTATGGAACCAAATTATTTTAATTGGAATAAATGAAGTGCATATTATATGTTCATTGTGGAATTGCTTTTGTTTTTTTACAAAAAAAAGTGCACCAATTCAAAAGTTTCAATTAATTATTAATGTGAAATTCAAACTATTTAATAAAATATTAAAATATAAATTCGTATAGTTACGTGCAAATAATACGTTTTTCAAAGAAAATAATTATATTTAATCTACTTACAAAGTAACCTTACATGCTGTTAATATGTTTCAATAATAATATTTCACCCTTTCGGTACCTCTGTCTCTTCTCCCACAGAGTTAATTTTTTGTTATAAAAACTTCAATACCAAAGTAGGGGTATAAGATAAAAAGTATATACCAATTTGGCTTGCATGCAAGCGAGCGTGTTATTAGTGGGTTGTATTTTTCTGGGAAGTAAGTAATATCAAGTCATTGCAATGATACCATTGTTGACCATGTCATTGTCCGCACCTAGGTCAACACAGACTTGGTAGACCCTTCTTTCTTACGTCCCTTTGTTGTGAGGGCGCAACAATGATGTCCTATTATCTGGGTTACACCTTTGATCATTGTTACGTACTAAAGGTGGTATTTTGTTGCATCAAACATACAATAAGGGTTATTTTCTTATAACATAACGTTGAATTTCAACTGAAGAAGGCTCTTGAATTCAATCTAAATTGTTATGACGTATATGTGGGCAGACTGATGTAATAATTGGTACATCGATGGATAACGTTACAAGTAAACAAAGCTGGACGTGATGAAGAAAACTTAATATTGAAAAAAACAAAAACACTAATTTGTACAGATTCTTGAAAATTTTAATTCAAATCTTTATTTGATCATAAGGCTTTATAGCTTAGTTTTACAAAATTATATATACTAAGGCTTATAAAAAATGATTATGACTGATATTTCAGCAAATAATACTTGAATTTATTAGCACCAGCATTCTCTTTATATATGGTTCATATATATACATCAGTTCACATTTAAATAGCGTTATCCATAAGTAAAAATTACAGAACATTCTCATTCCTACAAATAGCACGCTAATATAAAGATAATAACAATTAAATTTACAATTGTAATCCGTACACCGTAACATCAAGTTATTTTTAATTTTTCTTGATAAGCTAAAATTAATATTTATTACATTGAAGCACCAATAAAATTTTACAGTGTGTGCAGTTTTCAAAAAAACATGTTGTATCAATTAAGCAAGGCGTGCATTCTGCCACTTGCAAGTATTTAACAGCTCTGTACACATTGCGACGGTCATAACACATAAAATCCAATAACCCGCGGGTCAAATTACCACTGCGAACCGCATTAGCATGCAAATTTTACGACACTATATAACTTTTTGTAATTACAGAATAAGATATTACAGTTACATTTGTAAAACAAATTCAGCAGCATATTGTTACTAATTAACAATAAAATTACGGTAGGTGAAATAATGCAAACCTTAAGGGCATTGGGTGTAGCACCGGTAGTTGGCAGCACTGACATATCTTCACCATGTTAATTTTTTATCATTGCTCCTCGGAGTAATTTTTATGCTAGAGCTAAGCTGATTGCTGTAGTATCAAGATAATTAGTAGCCCAAGTGCACAATTTGGCTAAATAAAGCCTGATTTAAAAAAAAGTATTTTTTAGCAATTTTTTAAATTTACATGCATTTTTCTAAAATATAAAAAAAATACTTTTCTTTAAATCAGGCTTTATTGAGCCAAATTGTGCACTTGGGCTACTAATTATCTTGATACTACAGCAATCAGCTTAGCTCTAGCATAAAAATTACTCCGAGGAGCAATGATAAAAAATTAACATGGTGAAGATACGTCAGTGCTGCCAACTACCGGTGCTACACCCAATGCCCTTAATCATAAAATATTTGAAGTTCATTTAATTAAAAATATTATCTCGTTATTATAAAAAAAAAATACTAATAAAAATAACAAATGAACACAATAAAATTATTTGCTTTTTATATCACATATTCCTTAAAAAAATTATAACCATACACAAAGTTCATAAATGACTCATTATTCCGGACGAGGGACGATATACTGTATAATTATATTACTATATGCATATTATTAATTATTAAATTTATTTATTGTTTCAGAATTTATTGCAGCTGTGAATATACAGTACAATTATTATTGAAAACATGTACACAGTTTTTCAACAATATTCAGTGTTTTTTCTCGTTGATATTGTTACCGCAGCAACAATGTACGTGCTGTCGAGTGCAGGGAAGCCGTACTGTGACGGAGCCATACAAGTCAACAAATGCACTGCAACACCTTCCGCTTGACAAAGGTAAAAAAATTGTATTTCATTGAGATATGCATCACACAGAAAAATGTAGTATTAATATGAAAACTTGACTCATAAAATTATAAAGTACTACGCACTATTTTTTTACTCGCATTAAGGATTATTGTCACAAGTGTATTTATTTTTATATAATTGAAAATAGAGAACAAAATGACTGTTCACTTTCTGAAGTAAAAAAAGTAATTTTTCAGTCCAGTTTTTGAGATAATAATTGTTTTAGTTCAAAAATATGCTGATTTGACTTGATTTGAAAATGGCCGCCAGATTTCCAATGCTATTCTCACTTATTCTCACTATTTGTATCCTGCGGTATATCTAAAAAACTAGACTGACTTTTGCTTTTTTTTTTTTTTTTTGCTGAAAATTTATGTTATAATGTAAGGAAAGTTAACTATAATTTTCAGAGTGATTCACTATCTCCTAAGACTAGTGACAATAATCCTTAATAAAATATAAGCTAGAGCTCAAATTCAATTTGTTTATTCAATCTTTATATGGTTAAATATATAAATTTGGATTATGCTAATTAAAAAAAATCACAATAAACAAAACAATAATATATTTACAACAAAATCTACTGCATTTCTTAACAATAAATAAATATTTATTAAATATATCCATTTTAATAAAATTTAACCATTTTCCTTCAACATCTAATCAGTACGTTATCAACAGCACGTGATATAAGACATTGGAGACGGGAAACCAACAGAAAATATCTCTCTGATAAGAGATCATCAAACAATTTTCCGCTGGTACGTGCAAGGCTTTCAGGTACAGATCAATAACTCAATAATTATCACTTTTCCATTTTCCACTCCATGATAAAATCTTTAAACTTAATTAAAACTTATACAAGTCAGATTAAGTACGCTAAGGATCAAAATCCAACGTCATTCCTGAGAAAATGACCCTTATCGTATTGTTATCATCACGTGATATTTCGTCATTTTTCGAGGTTACAAAGGTTTGGAAAAAACATCAGCGAGGACTTATCTAGAGAAAAAGAAAATAAGATTTTTTCTTAAACTTAACTTTAGGCTACTCGACCTAGCATTGCTTATAGTAATTTTGTCCAAACTGGCACCTAAAACAATTCATCGCGCTGGTTGTGACTGAGGGAACTAGGAAACCTCAGTCAGGATGGTCGGTAATTGATGGTGGATGGCATCAACCACCTCTCGGATGCAAGAGTGGGTGTTTTTTTTAAAAGCAACCGAAAATCGAAATAAAAGAGCCTAGGTGATTTAATTTTTTTATTGGCTTTAAGGAATCTTCCACGCAGCCACATATAAAACAGCATTTCTGTAATGGATCCAATAAAAAAATCAAATAAAATAAAAAGAGCTGAAAAAAACTGTGACCAGCTAATATAATAACATTAATAACAATAATTACAATCTATTTAGTCTATAATATATTTGTCCCTCGTCCGGAGTAAAGACCACGATTTCTATTTGTTATTTCGCGTGAGTGCTATAATGAGCTATATTTTTTACCGATTTACAGCTCACGCTCACCTGAAATAGCAGATCTCTCATTATTGCAACGAAATCATGGTAAGCAGATAGCTCATTATTCCGGACGATTTACAATGGACAACATACATGAAAAAAATTTATTGCAGAAATGAATAGAAGGTATCAAATTATGCTACTCTGAATTTTTTCAGATTTTTTTGAGACCCGGAACTACACGGACAAAAATTTTTAATAGGAAAGGTCGGTAAAAGCGCCATTTACCAGCACGTTTGTAATATTTTACCGACATTATTACAATGTACTCTGTAAAAACTGAAGACAAAGGATTGTAAAATAGTTTTTAAAGAGTGTTGGTAAAAGTTTAACATTTTTGCTTTGCAATGCCATTTTTACCAACCTAAATCTGCGATTTTAGCACGCTTCCTTTTTGCAACTTCAAACTTTGCAAATATAGCCCATAACGTTCTTAAAAATTACCAACTTTTTTAAAGAGTGTTGGTAAAAGTTTAACATTTTTGCTTTGCAGTGTCATTTTTACCAACCTAAATCTGCGATTTTAGCACGCTTCCTTTTTGCAACTTCAAACTTTGCAAATATAGCCCATTACGTTCTTAAAAATTACCAACTTGGTTGTTTTATTCAAAAATGTCCGTTACATTTGAGCAAACTTCCTCACATTTTTGACGCGTCCTTGGTGAGTGAGGTTGTGCTGAAAGTTGGGCTGCCGTGTTTAATACGTTTAATTTAAATAGTTCTTCAATACAATTAAGTAACGTCAAGATTTTTCGTCATTACTTCATCACCGTGAATATCATATTAAGGTAAGCATAAAATCATTGTGTCAGTAACTCATATGATTATTTGATTATATTTATCTCCTCGATTTATCTTTCTGTGTCTCTCTGTCAGTATTTATTTTCTTAAACACATGTATCCTCTAGTGACTAGAGGATAATATTATGAATTTAAGAAAATAAATCCTAGTGCGAAGTGTTTTCGATTACTATAAATATGGCGCTATGCAAATTATTAATCTTTTCTAAAAAATCATTCATGAATGCCCTGCACCATGCATTTAACATAAATTTACCGAATCAATTCATACTAATTTGCCGTATATTAATTATAAATAAATACATGGTGCACGCATTCAAAGAGGTATAAAACATTGGTTTATTAATTTTTCGCTTCAGTTGCTTTTAAATTAAGTAAAATATGTTGTATTTTGAGTATTTTCTCATGAATATTGCTTGTACCTTGTTAGCTCTAATAACAAATATTTACAGCAATGACGCGCCTACCGAAGGTGTCTGGGTGCTGTGGACGATCGACTCATCATCGTGATGCATCCGCGATGCATCTCTGCATTATCACACCACGATTGGAAAAGTTATTCCTCGAACCCCTACTTCAACGAAAGGCAAGCGTCTTCACTTCAAAGGATTGGACTATCAACGGTCTGTGTACTGTAGCAAGTGACATTCATTCTCGGTGTTCTACTTGAAAGTTGAAAGTGATTCATAAAACTTAAGTGACTTTTATACAACTATTAACTGCTATTTTTTATTATCATTCAAATCTCTTGATACTTGCTTTTTTCTCTCTTGAAAAAAAAAAATTATAAATATATTATTACCTAATTTGTATGCTGTCGTAAATAAATAAAATATATTACATAATATGAAACAAATTTGATGATACTTTTTTATTTATCAATGATATATTCCATGATGACGTACTTAAGTTTATTTGAGTTAAATAGTGTAATAAAATATAATTAATTCTGGTATAGATCGAGAGTGATGTGTGAAATATTTTCACAAAGTAATTTTTATATATTAGTTTATAATTATATATGCATTGTATTTTTTTTTTTTTTTTTTTGTAATAATACTAATATTTTCTATCAATGTTACAGTGTATAATGTCATTTCATATTCATTATATTTCAATGTAAGCAAATTATTAAACGTCAAATTTACAAGTATGAAAATAGTAATAGCTACAAATAAAGTTGGCAAATTTTCACCCAAATAAAGAGTTAAGTTTAGAAGATACAAGACAGTAAAACTTAGGACATTAGGTCGGTAAAAAATACAAATAGCAAAATCAAGTCAGTAAAATTTTACACGTCTGAATGGAATAGTTTTACTATTCGAAATCTTTAATATTTTACCGACTTAATGTGTAATTTCGTGTCAACCCATTAAGACTGTAGTTTTTACCGACCCGTTTGTATGATTTGAATTACAATGTTGGATCAGGAGTTTTTACCGACTTACTTGGTTCATGGGTTTTAGCTCGAGCTAAGTCGGTAAAATTCTACCACATCTTTGTGAGAATTTATTTCCGTGTATTTTTAAATAATTATTAAAAGTCCTGCGATTTCAGTTGGCACCCCTGCAGCCTTAGTAAAAAGGATATAGACTGGACGCCTATTGACGCCTCCAGAGGGCGTGGCCGCACTTTCAATAATTATTTAAAAATAGTTCTGGGTCTCAAAAAAATCTGAAAAAATTCAGAGTAGCATAATTTGGTACCCTCTATTCATTTCTGCAATAAAAAAATTTCATGTATGTTGTCCATTATTGAAAGTCCTGTGATTTCAGTTGGCACCCCTGCAGCCTTAATAAAAAGGATAGAGACTGGACGCCTATTGACGCCTCCAGAGGGCGTGGCCGCACTTTCAATAATTATTTAAAAATAGTTCTGGGTCTCAAAAAAATCTGAAAAAATTCAGAGTGGCATAATTTGGTACCCTCTATTCATTTCTGTAATAAAAAAATTTCATGTATGTTGTCCATTGATTAAAATGCTGTAAAAAAATTGTAAATAAATTTGACCTGTATTGGACGTGAGCGACATCAGTTCAAAATGAGGCTATGTTTAAAGAACCCTCTTTGTGGAGGGTATTGCACTGCATTGGTGCGTACTGGACTCTGTGCATCTTTGAGCTCCATGTGTTTGCTTGTTAGTGCGCCAGTGTCTCATGCATGATACAGAGAATATAGAATTTCTAGTCAAGTACAAACGTAATGATATGAACTTTGTTTAGTCTTATTGCATGTAAAAAATATCATAATAACTTTTTTAATTATGTTATGTTCTACAGACATTCATCTATCATAATTATGTTTTCATAATTTTACGTCGTATTATAATTTTTTAGGTAACGGAGTCTAAAATTCTAACAACATTTCGAGATAGTTATTATTTTTTTAGTGTACGTTGATCCTCTTGTCCTTGCAGTCTCCATTTTAAACAATGCAACTCTGCAAATCAGTAAGTAGTCCGATTTTTGTTCTTACTAAAATCAATATAATGATGTTTACTACAAATTTCAGATTCACCATAAACTAAAAACTAATTAATACATTGCACTGACTTGAAGTGCAAACAGCATCATTACTTTGTTTTAAATTAATAATTTAAAATCGTGTTAAAAAATCTAAAATAAAAAACAATAAGTTATAATGTTTGATGTAGTTATTTTAAACAAAAGTTGTTTTTTTGTCCCTTTGCAACTAAATTTCCTCATGCAGTTCACAGCATGTATTTGCTGCCAGAAATCTGACATGTATACGATACGTGTTACTTTTATTTATTGTAAAAAACGTATCATCCAGTGAACACCTTTTTTTTAATTGTTTGACTTTTCTAAGAAATATCTGTCTTTTGAAGTGCCAATGTCAAGGTATAAAATTTATTAAAAAAATTTAAGACTTGTAAGTTTTATTTAACAATTTTCCTACCGAGAACTCGACGATTTTTGTCACTCTTGTTCCACTATGTAAAGTATTTCCTCCCTCTTATTTTATCTCTACACTTATAATGTCACTGAAAAGATATCGAAGGAAACCATGTCGGTAATCCTTCCCGTCTTTCAACATGGTAAATGGCTGGGCTAGCATCCTAGACGGACCGTGGTTTGAGAATCCCATAGGAAATGATACTAGACGTCTCTATAGTATCGAATTACAACACGGATATTCTAGATAAGTAGAAAGTGAAGCCATTTTATAGTAAGAATTAGAGGTCTGCACGGGCGGCCAGATTTTTGAGGCCCGACCCATTGGCTGCCGCGCCCGGCCTGGCCCGTGGCCCATCTGAAATTATGAAATTAACCCTCGGCCCGCTCGTGGCCCGCTCATTTAGTGTAGGCCATCGGCAGTTTTGTTCGGTTTTATATATATATATATATATATATATATATATATATATATATAATATATATATGTATTTTTTTTTAAGTCTGTGATGTCTATATGTGTGCCTTTTCACTTTAGTTCTATATATACGATGTACGACCGTCATAAAACTGAAAAAAAAATATATATATATTTTATATTTTTTTATTTTCGCATCTCTGTAGCTTCTATAAGTAAAAAAAAAGTCATTGTATCACACGTAATTATAAAGTTTTGAATATAGAGGTCCGTCCAGCCCGCGGGTCTGGCCCGGCCCGACCCAGGCCTGTTGCACACCGCCCGCTGCCCGGCCCGAGCCCGTGCAGACTTCTAGTAAGAATTGTAAACTATATTTATTTGATAATGTACAGGCATATTTGCTGGCAATTTATAAGAACTTAAGTTAATTATACAGATGCAAAGGGCAATTATTTTCATTATAGTGGCCCTGCCTGCATGGTATACTGGAACTCCAAGAGATGGAGCGTCGATATTTGTCAAGTCATCTCCCAAGGGTAGACTGGAACGCTGGAGTCCGAACGTTTGTGGTGGCTTGAAGTGTAATTATTAAGTTGTAATGTTGTAATTATATGTACAAAAAATAGCAACATTTTATATCATAATTTAACTATCTAATTTTTTATGCCATCTAACTTGATGTCAATAATTTTTGTTGCAGTGCATCTACACGCGCTTCGTGATCTCGTTGACCCATTTACCTGGTCAAGGTGCAAAGACCTCGGCAGATTCGACGCTGTCTGCTGATAAAACGTATCGTGCTAATCACCACGACAGCGCGGAGACAATATGTTTAAAGTCAAATTTAGTTGGAATCTCAAAATGGGAGGTTCCATTTCACCGTCTTTACTATAATACCACAACAATATGTAACATGAAGTTAATATTGAAGCAGGGGTGATCAGTTTATTAGATGGCAGAAATTATACCAAAGAGAGGAAAAATCAGATCAAATTTTTATTTTAAATTTGCAATATTTTTTATACTTCAAATTTATTGCTGTAAGTAAAATAAATTCTTTTAGCTTTTAGTATATAAACGATCGATCATATTTCGATGAACTATAAAAATAAGGATTTTAAAATTTTGCAGCTGTTGTTTTTTTACCCCGTGTGCTAGGCAACCCACGTTACTTCAGAAAATGTACAGAAATTAGCCTACCTTCGAATCTGACAAGCGCAAGCAGCAAGACGATACTGTGCATAACAATGTAATGTAATTAAATTGTTGTGATGATTAATGAGTTTAATTCCTTATTCATTATTACATCATAAAAAAATCAGTGAAGAGTAACTAAAAAATTTACACTTTCCCTTTCATTTTGTTTTTTGGAAAGAAAAACAAAACGCATCATCACACCACAGTTAAATTATAGTTTAGCGGGATTATAAACACGATCGTGAGAATGGAGGTAACCCAGTTACCTGAGTGACATAACAACAATCAGGTAAACAATGGGCGCATGTTTGTCTAGGTATATAGGAAGTGAGCAGCGTAAGCCATGCGAACGGAAAGTAGAAACACAGTCGCAATAACTCAATAAAACCAACTGGAAACTATATGTTTCTGGTTTATGCTTCAATTTTGACACTTTAAATAAGTTCTGTACTCCAGTCGTGACCTAGGTGTAATATTTTTACAGGTAATGTACACCGGAAGTGTAGAAAGTCGTGCTTCCGGTGGGATGTTGGACTGCTAGAAGTGTATGTTCACAATACGTGTTCGTGCCGGCTCGCAGTTTTGGCCTCAATTCTTTCTCACTTTCACTCTCTACACAGTCTGGTGCATTGTTGAGATCCATCATATTATCTAACTTTCAACCGAGGCAGAATTTCTATTATATAATGAAAAAAAGTAGGTTTAAAATTATATAAGTTATGACGTTATTATTTTCTTTTAATATTTACAAGTTTTCAGACCGATAATTTTAATACGAGTACACAAGCAATTACAATATTACTTGTTTCATCATCTATACAATATTTATTACCACATTTAATTTTATTATCCTGTAACGGATAAAATAATTAACAGATGACCATCTTCGTGATTGATGTTCAACAATATAAATTCGCAACGTACCGTTACGACCTTGTAAAAAATCCTATTATTTCAATTTTATAATTTATTATTCACCGCGGTGATCCACGCCCAATTTCTAGCGAATATTCAGTTGGCTGGTGTGTACCTTCTTTTAAAGTTATGGTCATTCCTAGAAGAAGAAAATGTTTTAATGTATTTTTTATTTGCAAATTTATTTATGCTTTTAAAATGTTGATGGAATATTCACTTGATTCTTTTTTCAGGCCAATTAACAAAATAAAGGGGATGAGTTAAAAATTTTAATTAAAAAATTAACACTGAAGAGATACGAATCTAAACCAAACTTTTGCTATAGTTTATTATGCATTTTATTTACTACGTTAAATGAATTTCTCAAAATAGCCCGAATGCAACGTAAGGCTGCAGGTGTCAAAGTGAATACCCCGAAATTAATCTGTGCCCGCGAGAAGTTGGCTCGGCTCCAACAACTTATCAAATTGCACTGGAGCAAACTTCTTTGAACTGCGACAGTGACAAGTTTGATGTGACTTTGTGATTTTAGTCCAGCAAGTTTTATGAAAAATTATAAATTGCTGAGAGAACTTTTTATATTTTAATAAAATTATGTGACAGTTAATCTTTTCGGACGTTTATGAGCCTTTGGATTTTTTAATTATCATAAGTACATTTTATGATTTTATATAAAAAAAATATATTTATAAAGTATGTGCATGGAGTTCATGTTTCTGTGACTTCATGAACTTGTAACAGCATACAAATCCCACAAACTATCTGGTAATTTGCTACAAGATGAAAGATGGATCACATTTGACGACACACCAAGTTTGAGGGGTGCTCGAGGGACGTGATGTCCGACCCTTGTCGCTATGCACCCCTCCCCCCGCCCTGCACCGATCGAAGTTGCAGCAAAGAGCGTGCGCAATGCACTGGGCGTGCATGCACCGCACGTGCATTAATACTGGAGACCACCGTCTGCACGCGTGACGTCACAATATGTGTTTCTATCAGTACGTTCACATGACGGTGTTTAATACGGATCCGTTAACGACGCCTCATAAGAATAACATTATCCGTCGTCAACGAATACGTATGAAACACCGTCATGTAAACGTAGTAATTGTCAGTAAAAACAAATGAGCCAGAAACACACGAATCAGTATAATATATAGGGCCTTATGACAATTTGGAACAAAGAAAATTTCAAATTTTTGATAATGATTCATAATTATTAGCAGCAAAATGTATCAGAGACCATTTCAGGATCAAAACAATTCACTGCAATTAATTTCAAAATTTGACAACCAAAAATATAGCCAGTAAACAAGAATTTAATCAAAGAATGAATAAAAAAATTAGATTATTATTTTTTTACTGACAGAATTGATAACGATGTAAATACATGTGAAAGAATGTACCCATGCACTTTTAAATAGACGACAAAAACATAACCCTATCAGCTGTGGAGCTACTGTTAGTCTGCACGTATTACACGATACAATTTTTATAATGGAGTATCGACCTTAATTTTTTTTATTGCAGAAATGGATAGAGCGTGCAAAGTTATGCTACCCTGATTTTTTTCAGATTTTTTAGAGCCCGGAAACTATTTTTAAAAAATTATTGAAAGTTCTTTTTGTGACGTCACGAGACGCCGCTCCTTAAGAAAAAGATAGGACATGCCGCCGCGTGACGTCACAAAAAATACTTTCAATTATTTTTTAAAAATAGTTCCCGGTCTCAAAAAAATCGGAAAAAAATCAGGGTAGCATAACTTTGGACGCTCTATCCATTTCTGCAATAAAAATTTTTTAGGTCGATACTCCATTATAGCAAACAGTTTTTATTGCAAGGAAACTCCGTTTGATTGCATGGAGATGAAATTTTCTTGTAAGGAAAAATTTTGTGCAAAATTGTTGTGTGGCTTTATATCAAGCCGGTATTACACGATACAATTTTCCATACAATTTTTGCTTGATACAAGAAAATTTAATCTGTATTTAATTGTATGGGAATGAAATTTTCTTGTAAGGAAAAATTGTTCGACAAATTGTTTCGTGACACAATGGGCCGTATCGACTGTGACGTCACGATGATGACTCAGCAGTGTGACTCCCAGGACCTTTCATCTGACACCATCAAGCCAATCAAGACCGAGTTAGCAGACAACAAAGAGCTTTGTAATTTACATTAAATTAAATCAACATTATTATATCTAAAATTGAGTTTATAATATAATACATTATATCTAAAATTGAATTTTCATGCTATATTTAATATTATGTATAGAAAATATATTATATTATAATTTTAATATATGCAGATAAGTTCAAGGTTCAACTTTGCAGGTGTAAAGAAAAGTTCAGTGGGAACAAGGTATATTTAATTTCAATTATATCATAATGATAAGACACAGTTGTTAAGATAACAGTTATGTTTTGATTGGTTATTTTGACGATTTCCAGCCTGCGACGCGACGCGAATCATGCGCACTTGCTGTAACATCCATTGGCGGTCATATTGGGCGATTAAAAGAAAAAGAGCATCGTAATTGACGCGATTATCGGCGAATTCGCCGCCGCATATTAGGATTTTGCAGCTTTTACGTCAAATCGCGCCGCGTCGTCGTTGTCGCTCATGAAAATCCACCTGTCTCAACTTTTGTATAGATATACAATATATATATGAGAGGCAGGAGTGACATTTCCAACATGTACTTTCGAACATCATTGCACTAACGTGTTCTCTTCTCAATTCGTAGATAGACTTTTCCACCGTCCTTTTTTTAATCATGTTAAATAAAATAGTTAATTCAGGAAATTAGTCCCAGCAACATACCCCTAAATGAAGAGGGGGAGTTTTCAAATTCATTGTTTGATTAATTGTTGCTAGAATCCTGGCTTGTCATATAGAAAATTTGCTGCTTGCCGGGCAATGGAGGTGAAATGGGTTTCAGTAGAATGTTCACAAGACACCAAATTTGTGAATGGTGTCTTTTGGGAGCAGTCATTGTAATAAAAACAAGCAGAGAAAACATTCCCAGAGTGTCGATTTGTACTGCACCTGAATTTGAAGACGGAATCTTTAAAATTATAGTGGTATATTTTTTTTAAATTTATACACTATAACAGGCCCTGCACATCTAAAATTATTAATATAAAAAATCGATGTTTTTCTTATTTCTGTCCTGCATCATGATATTTTCAGCTTTCAATAAAGAAGCTCAAGCTTTAGAAAAAAAAAAAAAAAAAAGCAGGGAAGCTTAATGGTATGTTATTACACGTTTCATAGAGGAGAATGATACAAGCTTGCTGCGGCTATAATTTCGAAAATAAATTATACGACGATATATTATGGATTTAAAAACTTTGTTCAATTTCCATATAGTTAGGAAAACAACTGGAAGACAGCTGAAAAAGACAGATGCAATTTTTGAGGATATACCACGCGTGGTTTGCTGTTGTATCCGATTTTAATTATCAGTTGGTCGTGAGTTCAACCCCAGGCACCCCCGGTTTTTATCCATATATAAGAACATGCCCACTCATGCATTAGAGAAGTGTTTCATGACATTAGCTATCAATTGCCGACCATCTTGACTGAGGTTTCCACGTAGTTCTCAGTCACAACTAGGTAAATGCTGAGATGTCTACTAGAATTTGAAAGGTATCACAAAACGTAAGGAAATTTAAATCAGGTGCTTAGAAGATCCAATATTATTATATTATATAGAAGCCTAAAATAATGTCATGCACCATAATTTAGTCTTTTTGGACCATGATGGAATAGGTTCTGTTAAGGATTACAAAATAATTATTTTTTGATGATAATAAATATAAAATTTATATCAGAATTAAAGTGACTGTTTACTTTCTGAAGTAAAAAAAGTAATTACTATTCGGTCCAGTTTTTTGAAATATTAATTTTTTAGTTGAAAAAGATGCTGATTTGACTAATGGCCGCCAGATTTTCAATTATATTCTCACTATTTATATCCTGTATATTTTAAAAACTAATAGACTATTGCTCCATTTTTTTTTGGCTGAATATTTATGTTATAATGTTTATGGTTAATTTATTATAATTTTCAGAGTGATTCACCGAGATCAGTGACTATAACTGAAAATTTTACTTTGATGGCAGTCGCGACTTTAGTATTGAACACTGTATTATTATTATAGTCTATCGTTCTGGACGTCGTTCCTTCGAGAAACGTCACGTGACCCTACAAGGTCATCCCGGCACTTGACCAGCTGATTGGAAGACGACCGGAAGTGACCCTGACCACGTGACCGTGTCAAGGGTCGCACTTGCTATCAGTCATTCATAGTAAAATTAACTGCATAAAGTGATATCAGAAACACAAGGAAAAAATAATTGATTTTAAAATCAAATATTAAAATATTTTCAATAATACTAATGGTCCGAAGGGACCGTAATATAGTGTAGGATTCCGTGTACATTTTTTCCCCCTGTCAAGGGAGTGAAGAGCGCGAGTTATCCATCATTGATGGCCACGCAAGCGAAGGGCCACGCCCCCTTTCTCTAGCAGGCTCAAGAATATAAAATCAACTTTAAATAATAAAACATCGAGCTTTTAAATTATATCCTTTTCGGCACAATTTTAACTAAAAAGAGACTTTTTATGAAGAGGTCATTGTAATGAAGATGGACATGCAATTTATTTCTCAGAATTAACAACCACTAATGTCATCACAATTTTATTGATTGTGTTGCATGCAACTCAAACTACTTAGGTCAAATTAAAAATTCAATGATTTTTTCTAAACATGCAAGATTTAATCATATTGAGTTTCATTTTTATAATACAATATGTAAAATTAATTATCCCTACCATTTAATCAACTTAAAAAAAAATGAATTAGAGAGCACTTAAAGAAACCAAGGCAGATTCCAAGGCATTGTATCTAAAGTTGAATTTAAGCGAAATTATTTCTTTTTACATGAATATTTTATAAGGTTGCATTAAATTATTGCTTTTTTAATGCAATATTATTTAAACTAAAAACATCAGTGTAAAATATTATGTCTATGACAAGAAAAAAGTTCAAATGTGCGTGAATTGACGTGATCAGCTGATGATAATAAAAAGCTGATTAATTTATAACGGAGTTCATAAATTTATACCTCATATATTTCCACTACATGTTCTTATACAGTATAATTAATTAACTATAATTTATTGATTAGAAAATTCGAAACAAATTACTCATTACAAAATTTATTAAATTTCATACAGTTTCATTAATTATTTCATCCATAATAAGAAAAATATAACTCCAAAGATATCCCCGTCGAAACGATATGTTAGTATCTCAAAGGGGCTTCCATTCTGACGGTGACAGTATGTCGGGGCAACACAAGCGAGAATCTACCCCCAGCGTGGTTCGCACACAAAAAAACATCGTATACAAATGAGAAGTAATAGGCCTGTTCGTAAACCCTGCTCGGTGTACACTTTCTGCACCCAATCGACCTTATTTACATGGGATATAAGGTCGATTGGGTGTAGAAAGTGTACACCGAGCAGGGTTTACGAACAGGCCTTATGTCATCGATAGAAATCAACCGTCAAAATAATAAAAATACAGTAATGACACAGACTATCGCAAGTCACAGTTCTCCAGAAATAAATATAACTTGTTCGCGATAACCACGTGTCTGTCTAACCACGACTGATTGCGTTTGACCGCGGTTAATGATAACCTGGTTATCATCCACTGACCGGTCAAAATTTCTGATGGCTCAAAGAGAAAAATATTTGATAATTTAACAACGTTCAAGCCTTGCAAGCAAATTTGTTGAAAAAAAATTTTAATTGGCCATGGGAAGTGTTAGTTGCTAAAAAATTGTGCCTATCATTGTATGCGATAGTTTGTCACGACAATTCAATCTGAACTTAATCATACATCGCTGACAATTCAATCTGATATTGTCACCCGATTGATTTAAAACTACGTGAACGGACGTCCTCAATTTAACAAAAAAATTAATTGACACCATTCTGTTGTGTTCAAATTTAATTAACATGTAAAATTATATCATTCATGAATACATATTTATTATATTCATGATAATATAACATTGTGTAATTATATTATAATTGAGTTAAATTGAGTATACCAATAAATTTAAATTGCTCTTTTTACAATTCAAGATTAAGTTTCATTGTTGACATAACATGGCGATATTGAAACTTGAACAACAGTTTTAAATGCGTAATATAAGTTGACTTTACGACTTTTAGTAATAGCGTGATTATTTCCCTTGATTTTTTATATTAAACATTTGATAGTAAAATAAACTAAAATTGGTAAAATATTCAATATATAATTGCTGTACAATGAAGGGAATTCAAGTAACCGATTTTTTTTCCTCTGAATGCATCCAAACAATTCGGTCGCCCGTCAAAGAGGACTATACAACAATGCAGAGGTATGCACACACATTGTTGTGTCTGGCACGCGTGCAATGTCGCTGCTCGGACTTTGCCCCGCGTGAGGCCGCCGCTCTTTAGCGACACCACGGGGGTGCTGCTGGCGTCACATTCCTCGCTGTGTTTACACCTCCATATCAGAGATTATGTGATATAATGGACACCATGACTGTTTTTACTGCATATTTGGACTATTATGGATTTTTCCAGATTAACTTGAACCCTCGAAATTGTGACGTCATAGTCATGCAAATATTTCAAACGAAAGCATTATAGGGAAAGACGTTACATGACTATGACGTCACAGCGTCTTTCTCCTTGATTTTGAGAGGGTCTGAGAGAGTTAAAAAAAAATTGAAATTACATGTCTCCACAGGTTCTCTATCTGTCCATTGCAGTTTCTGCCATCGCCGGCTAATTTAAATGGAATGAGAGCTTCTGCAAATTCATTTTGCATTTTTTTTTTTTAAATACAATTAATTATAATTCAATGCACTTAAGAGCAAGTTGTCTAGTATTTGTTTTTAAATAGTTTGTGTATGATCAGCATGATACACACACGGAGAACAATATGTTTACTTAAATTAATTAGGACTTTATTTTTAAGGATTTATCTAATTTTGCGAATAATAAAAAACAAAAAAATAAACATTTATATACTTTCTACAACGAGACTTCGCCTGAAGATATATAATCCTCGATGATTTTTGAACCTTCACAAATTCAGGTTTAATTTTTTAAAGGGTACTTATTACTTTTCTGTTCTGAATCTGCAATAATTTCTGGTAAACGTAAAATTAAAACATGCAATGATCAACGTTTATAACGATCTTCCGTATTAAAATATATATTTATTAAAATATAATTCCTCAGAATTTAAGATGAACAAATCATATTATATTATATCTTTAAAATATATCTAGGTCAAAATTAAACAAGTTTTTTGTTAAATATTTATATTTATTTATAATATATAATATAAATATTATATATTATAAACACATAATATATAAAAAAAAAACTATTTTGTTTTCGATCATCATTTTTATTTTGATATAGTTTAAGCCAAGTATCTTCTGTCAGAGACACTATTTGAAAGAGGGTGTTTACCATTTGATAGCAGCAGAGTGCGAGAGGGTCCACGACGATATTTTGAATGCACACAGCGTCATCAGCTGACAAAATCTGGTTCAAATAAACAACAAGTGCAGCAGCACACACGTACACAAATATAACATGAGCTAGGTCCTCCCACCGTGCATGCAGCTCCTGCTATCTTTAGAAATAGGCCTATAAGTTTGCCCTACATTCTATAAAATGCATCCTGTGCGCTCTACTCTATAAGTTATATTACTTGGCTGAATTTAGATAGGACATACCATGCACTTTTTTAAATATAAGTACAGTGTGTCCTATATATTATTAAATTATTTGACCTCATTATACTTTTTAATGATTCTAATACATCTTTTCTAATGTTTAACACATTGTACTTACCATGTATAATAAACATAATTTTATTTTAAAGTAATTTATTACAATTCTTATAGGATTTTGTATACAAAACGGTTTGTATGTATAATAGGTACTATTCTTGTCCGAGACACCTGCATGCCGGGCTACTGGCCGCTTGCCAATGTATAAAGGTGATGCGTCGAGTCGATCAAACCGCTTGTCTATGCTGCAGCAAGTTTACAAAAAGTACTGCACTTTTAATGTTGTGTTTATTATTCTTCCAGAAATTAAAAACAAGAAGATCTGCGTTAATCAAACGACGATTAATAAAGTAAATTGTCCGAGTATTCAACAATATTGATGATGAGTATTAAAAAAAAAATATTAAAATTATGTTTAAAGGAAGTTGATTGATAATTTTTTTTTTAGCGTTTTATCAAAATAGAGATAAAACAATTATTATAACATGACATTACGGTATGTCAAAGGCAGGCAATAAACACATACATATACTTTGCCTCTGACGTCACAGTATGTTTTACATCGATTTGGAGGCGCCATAAAAAAATTAATATCATACATGCAGATTATTTATTGTGGTATTTATTTTCCTAATAACTTCATGAATATGCAAGCACTCAAGCCTGTAATCGCTTTTCTAGCCGAGTATAATTTGCTTTTAATTGTACAGCAATTAGCAAGTAATGATGATATTTCTTTGAGCCTCTTACAGGTGATATAAAACTACTGAGGTGCGAACAATCAAGAAATTTGTTTATAAATTTGCTATGAATATTAATGACGCGCTGCAAAGTTAGGCCACGTTCTGGATCACATACTCGGGATATACCCGTCCCAATCAGTGACGTCACCGGTCTCATCTAGATTGTAGCATCACGGGGGGAATGAGGAAATTTCACAAAATAAAGTTAATTGTAGTTTAAAGATATGGCCTGGGTTATGTCAGAGTAAGTATTAGACAACTTAATGCAAATTTCATTGCTGTAGTATCTTGATTGAGTTCAAATTCTAATTCTTTATTCAATCATTTTGATTGTACAGAGACAAACTTAGATCACGTCAAGATAAAAAAAATGCAATTTTTCCTCGCAACTAACGTGCGTGGCATTAGAAAATGTAATTATAAAAAACTGCAAAATGTATATTAGAGCTTGCAAGGAAAAAATGGTTCCTAAGGTAAAATTTTAAAGCATAGAGGAAGTATATTCACTTCAATAGGTTAATTAGGTTAATTAATTAGGTTAATTAATAGGTTAATTCTTGACATACGCACACAGAAAGTATCGTGAATTTTTGCAAAAAAATAGAACATGTCTATGAAGTAAAATGGCTAATTTGTAAAAAGAAAAGCGAAACTTCATTATTTGTCCTTAAAATAGCAAATCAAAAGAAAACGGAAAAGGCTTTGAATTGTTTACACATCAACAAACGGCATATTATCGTATTGTATTTTCCAAGCTGCATGGGAAAACCAGCTAATTATTAACACATAAACAAACACGCGATAGCACCAGGGTAACAAATGTGTGCAGTCGGAAATATATAATCTTCACGGAGACCAATTAAAGTATTTTTGGTGTTAATATTTAATGAGTGCGATTCACGAAGCAGTTAGTCAGGTTTCTAACCACGTTTAGCTTAACCACGTTTAATTAAAAACCTGTTTTACGTGTTAAGCCACCTAGTTAAACGTGGTTAAGCTAAACGTGGTTATAGAAACCTGGCCAACTGCTTCGTGAATCGCCCCATTATTTCTAAGGGTCAAGTCGGGGTATTTTGGAGTTGACTTCTGTATTTAACTACATTTTTGTTCCCTTCAATATTGTCCCACTTCTGTGCTGAAAAATTGATTTGAAAACAAAAACTGCATTTTTTTTTTTTATAACATTCATAAAAAGATAACCCACAAACTCATGTCTATATATTAAAGTATTTTTTTATAATATCAAGAAGATATACTCGTATAGACGAATGAAAAAAAGGTTAGAGCAATGCCTTTTAGCCATTCCACATGATAACATATTCAATAAATAAACTAATAAACAATTTAGCATACTCAATTTAATTTACTCCATAAAAAAATAAAAACGAGAAGTGTGCACAAATCGACGGGATGAGTGGATTTCAGTGTATTATGAGAGATGGCGCCAGGCTTCCCGTCTCCTAGACGTTAGTACTTCAATAAGTACTACATGCAGTACAGAGGATGGAAATAACGCCAAGGACGAAACGTGCAAGAGCAGTCGATATGGGAGAGGTACAGTCAAGCATGTCAGACAAAATTCCTCCATAAAGGTGAATTTTCATGAGCCACAACGGCCATGCGGCGCGATTTTAAAGTAAAAGCCGTGAAGTCCTAATGCGGCGAGCGAATTCGCAGGATATCGCGTTAATTACGATGCTCTTTTTTTTTTTCAATCACCAATGGATGTTACAGCAAGTACGCAAGTATTCACGTCGCAGGGTGGAAATCACCCATGTAAATCCACCTTTATATGGTCATCTTGTTAGAAAATTTGACTTTTTTTCTCAGTAACTGTGCTATTAATTTGAAAACATCTTCATTTAGGGTTCTCCGATAATGAATCAAAAGCTTATTTTCCTCTAAAAAATTCTGTAGTGAAAAAAAAAAAAAAAAACTATTTCGATTTTTTTTACATAGGTTTGCATAGGACGGTGGGAATACCACAAAATCAGCTTACTTGAAACCTCTATATGTAACTATGCAATAACAATCGATATGCGAGAGGTACACTTCATTGCGTCTAAAAGACAAGCAAAATTTACAAATGGGAGGATGGTAACTGTTTGGTCATAAAAATATTACAAATAAAGGTTGACCCGAGGGAAAAAATACAATGAAGTCACATCTCCATACCCTAAAATCGTTGTGAAGCTGGCAATAAATTTTTTTTAATTAACCCCCCTCAAGAAAAAAAAGGTCATGTTTAAAATTTAAAAAAAAAAAGGTATTGAAATTATTGAATGACGATGCTTATTTATGTATTATATCCTGGGCCTTTTAATTATATAATGTATACTTTTTTTAAAAGTTATACGCCTACATAATTCACATAAAAAATGTTTACATAATATTTTACAGCATTTAGTATTATAGAAACTAGAAAGAAATAGGCGTTGATTTGGAAAATATATAATGATATTAAATAATCCTATGCTAATTCAGAGGACAGACATCACCACTTGTCATAATCATCACGTGCTTATCAAGAGCGCTGTCAGCAACATGTTGGTAAAAAAATTAAGTTATTGAGGAAACGGTTCCTTTTTCGTCGCGACGGTCTTTCATCGCGTCGTCGAGAACTCCACAGATAAGGATTTTATTGCCAGCAGTCTCATATGATGATCTGATCTCATTTGTTCACATCGAAACTCCCATCACGACTTTTTGCTTTATGACATCCCTTTTTAAATTAATAATTTTCAAAAATTTTATATTTTATCAAAAATTCACTTTACAGAAGAGATTTGAGTAAAATTTAGTCAATATAGAATATTAATTAATTTTAATACTAAAATTTGATAGTAAATTGATCAATTTCTTTGGAATAAAAGTAAAATTTAGTCAATATAGAATATTAATTAATTTTAATACTAAAATTTGATCAATTTCTTTGGAATAAAAGTAAAATTTACAAATAAAATCAGTTATGACTATTATACATCATAATTATACATATATAACTAACCTTTATTTGTAAAATCGAGGTGATCTAATTTTTTTTAATGTCACCAAACATTACACAAGTTTAATGTAATATTTCTAATTAAAAATAAATTAACTTTTAAAAACAAATAGTTTTTTTTTTTGTAATTCTTCGGTTTCGTCCATATTTACATCAATACTTCATATATAATTATTATAGTAATTTGTACACACAGTAAATGTTTATAAATTATCATCGTTAAAACAATATTTATAACAAACTGATGTTTAGCCCACAAATTTTTCATCCGACTCATTCAGAGGCGGATGTGACGCATTTTGGTCACCGGGCCTTAACGTACGTCACCAGATCCAATATGGGAGATCTGGCAGAGCTAATCTCTGGACTTTGGCCAGCGCTACAACCGCATTGAATTAACAATCAAAACCGGATGTAACACGAAAATGCGTTCCCTCGAATTCAGCGATTTTTCAATTCAATTTTGGAGAAATGAAGCCTGCTGGTAAATCAATATTGTGTTATAAAATGTTCAAAAATCGACTGCTAGCTTCAGACGCCAGCTGTTCGGCTGGGAACTTGACATTGATTGCACTGTATTTGAGCTACCGGGAGAATTGCCACAACTTGTGATGCGCCAAAACAACGAGTGCATCAGAAATCACGTGTTTAATTCAAGTCATTATAATTTAATTAAATATAGGAATCATGACACCTAATATTCTGTTTTGTTTTTAGAATTTTCATTAATTTTCTGTACTAATTTAATCAATATAAACTTTTTATATTTACTTTATAAATAGGATAATTATATTTGAGCTTTACTACGCAGTAAAATAACAGTTGTTATGTAATAGCTAGAGTAAATAATAAATAAATAAATAAATAAATAAATAAATAAATAAATAAATAAATAAATAAATAAATAAATAAATAAATAAATAAATAAATAAATAAATAAATTTGTGGACAACTGCCTATTACACTGGAGCATGCAATAGGCAGCCTAGCAATATTCATATAATGTTATCAAAAGAAGATAACATACTGACTTCCCTCTAAATAAAATAAATTAAAAAATAAATTGATAAATATTATAAAATTATTCTTACTTCATAAAAAAAATAAAATATTTTTGTACCAATGGGAGTGTAAGGAACTTCTAAATTGCATTCTAATACTTAAGTTACAAAAAACGTTGCAGCGTTATTTACATTATGAGACAACGTATTGCGAGCCGACCTGACCGGCTCTTATCTTTCTCGGACACAAAACGCTGCAGCCGGTATATCATTCTGTTTAGAATTTAGAAGTTTCTCAACCCCCCTGCTCTCTCATTAACAGGCTGCAGACTCATGTCTAATCAGGACACACAGTGCAGCAGCCTGCTTGATAAGCCCCACAATTAACTGCACGATATGTCGCTCAGTGCACATTTTCTTCAGAAGCTATGACAACGTAGCATTATCTCCATCGTGCTGGCATTATCTGACAGATCTAATCGAGAGCAGCGTGAAATCATCTAGCATTTTATTGAAAATGATGAATTCTTCTGTTTTACAAAACTGCAGGTGCAATTTACTCAACCGGTCAATTTTAAAAATGATTTAATTCTTATTAAAAATATATAGTACTGAGATATGAGCACCAAAATCAAGCAAGATTAATTTTACCAGACATTCGATACTAACTTTTTGAACAATTTTGGGTTTGAGAATATAATTATATAAACTGATCAATAATTATTATAATAATATTATAATATTATATTATTATAATACTGACTTGATGATTTATTTAACAAATTTTATTGTTCATATAATTTTAATATAACTTTTGTTTATTTGATCAAATAGTTAATAAAGAGCGTTAATTAAAAGGAGATATTTGAATCTTTGAATCTTTGAAGACCATTTTTAAAATTCAAATGTTAATTCACTGCATATTATTTTCCAATTTTCTACGTTTTAGAGTGAGGCTGAAACCATGCAGTATAAAATGGAGTATATTTTACAGTTATATATTTGCTATTTTTCATCCCCAATGTTGACAAAAATCAAACACCAAGGTGTCATTTAGTCACGAGCATCTCGGGACTGCCTATACTAATGAAGAAGAACGTTCTTTTGCTGCTATTCCCCCCCCCCCTCCCCCTGAATGAAGTGCCCAAACAGCTGTCTCAAAATATATTATAGGACACAACTTGCAGTCGCGTTTCTTGGCAACGGCAAACATTCCTTTCACGGAGACTTTTTGTTTTGTATAATTTGTACCACTTAATTGCCAAAACGCGCACAAAAAATTGCTAGTTAAAATGCAGTGATACCAAGAAATGTATGTCTTCATCGGCTATTTCTTTAAATGACATAAATTTAGTATCCTCTGCATTATATGCAGAAAAGTACTATAATCAAATGTGAATAAACAATAAGAACCCATTTTTATTTTACATTAGATCTGATGACCATGCATGCAAATTAAGCCAGGTTGAGACCATTTGACCAGAGCCATGGTTGATAAAGGATAACCCCCTACCAATTAGGGGTGCATTCTTGAGACCCCCTCCCCAATAAAAGGGGTCAATCCCGGCCATGTTCGCAAGCAGCCCTGTAAACTAAATATAAAAAAACTCATTGAGAGAGATGATCCATAAATACATGGAAAGGTCACAGTGACGTCACACGGACGGTCACGTGACACTTCCCGCACTCCACGAGACGGGAGGGGGCACACGCGCCGCAAGAAAAGTCGCTGGCTGGGATTATCCAACCACAACAATGACAAATCATAAGTTATTGACGTTAACAATGCGATTTCTTCCATAACAATTACAGATAGGATGGCGAGAAGATTCATCCTGCTTGAGGGTTCGTTATCTGATAAGAAATTTCGTTCTGGAAACTCCTAAAATTAAAGATTAAAATTTAAATATTTTTTTTTTTATTAAAACATACGATTTAATCAAAGTTTATATTGATGCAAATATCATCTATGTTAGAAGCGACCAGTGACATATCTGTGGGGTTGATGAGACTTTTGCTTATTATAATTAATCTATATGACATATTTAATAATGTTTTATTAATATAATATATTTTATAATAATATTCTATAACTTGTCTCTGTGGACAACGAGATTGGGAGAAAATAAATAATAATTTAAGAATGCATGCATGGATATTTTGTCAGTTTTACTTTTAAAATGCAGATTTATACTTGGGCTATAGACCATTATTATAATATACATATGATATTTCATTTATTTGCATTCGTTAGACTTTTTCTTCTTAATATTAAGCCTGGGCCAGCCTGGGCCAGCTTATATCATTAATCATAAGATTAGAGAAAAAAATGAAAACATGATGAAAAGGATGAGAAAGAATGAGAGGAACTGGTGGAAAATAAATAATGAAAATATTACAATTTTTAGTGAAAATTTCAAAATTTGAATGCATGTTGTTTAAATCGTATTTTAACATCCTTTTTTTTTATGTTATTGTTTTTTATCGGAATTAACCATGAAACATTTCGTATATCCTATAAACAAAAAAATATAAAATAAACATTGTTTTTCTTCTTTACTCGTTTATTTTTTAGCATAGAATAGTTGAACATGGGCCAAAAGTAATTTAAAAATGAAAAAAACGTATTTTTTTTTTCAGAATGTTACAGTACAAGTTTGCATGGCAACAATGAGGAGTTATTACAAGTTCGTACAGAGGGTAGGTCCAGACTCGCGGAGGTAACGAGAGCTATCTTTAGCCACGTACTAGGATCTCAGTTTATCTCAGAATCGGCCCCCTTGAATGCAACAAGACTTGCAGGGGACTCGCCATCAATAGGTGGTTTTGAAGTGGATAAGTTTTGTGAAAATTGAAGCAAAAGTTTAACATGAAGCCTTATGGACAAAAACCGGAAATAGAGGTGTTGTGATAAAAACACCCCTTTAATTTGGTCTAACCATAAGCGATTAAATTTCAGAACATTCTTGAATTTTTAAAATTTATTTAATTCGAATCCATCAATCGGAAATTTTCAATAGAACATTATGACTGCAGTTACTGAGAATAATCGAATTGTATATTAAGTAAAAACCTACGTGACTGATTAACAATTTGGGAAACATATCCCCAAAGTTCACCACACTCCCATGGACCATGTGTAAAAACGTTCTTAATGTTGCGAGATGTATATTATATTGTGTTATTTTTTAATTACAAAATTATATCACAAGAAAAAAAACGCTATCGATGTAACATTTTGAAGAGAGAAAAAGAAAGAAGTTTCATGTGCCAAAACAGCAACAAAGTATTTTTAGACTCAAGAAAAAAATTGTCCAATTTTAAAGCGGACATTTAGTTCCATTAAAATTAATTTCCCTTCAAGTGAACTCTTCAAAATGCTCCACGTATACCACGTGCACTGCGAAGGATCATTATCGTAACAGTAATTGCTCTAATTACAATCCTAAGTACGTTAATTTCTACAGGATAATTCATCTAATGAAAATGTAAAATAACAAGTGTTTTAATTATCATAATTATTTCCAATATACTCAGTAAATATACTTCTATGACTTTTTTTTAAAATCGTTCTACAATATAAAGAATATAATTCGAATTGAAAGTAATGAAGAAAGTTTGCATTTTTGGGCTCGTTTAGAATATAATTATGTCAGTAATTTTTTTATACATTTCTATAATTATTATCCTATAATAAAATATAATTATATTCAGGACTAAATATGCTAAAAACTGTTGATATAATTAAATCAGTAGGGATCTGGGGAAGGGAGGGGGGAGGGCAACTAAAATGAGAAATAAAATAACAAAATAAGAATCAAATTAAATTTATAAATTTCTAGATGTTTTTTATTCGACCCTCTCGAAAGTATGTTCACACAGATTTGTTTATATATTTTATTATGGAGCGGTTATATCACACGGGACGTCTGGAACGACATCAGCTGAATCAATCACATCCTGCACACACTCTAGCGAGGGGGAGCAACAGCAGCTATTTCCGAGCTCTCGCGGCCGCAGCCACGGCGGGACACTTGGCCATTTTTAGCCCCTTTGCAGCTCCCGCAAACTACATGCATCTAGCCTCATATCGACGTCACGGTCCCTAAATTATATTGATTTTTAGCCCCGTGCAGCTCCCGCAAACTACATGCATCTAGCCTCATATCGACGTCACGGTCCCTAAATTATATTGATTTTTAGCCCCGTGCAGCTCCCGCAAACTACATGCATCTAGCCTCATATCGACGTCACGGTCCCTAAATTATATTGATTTTTAGCCCCTTTGCAGCTCCCGCAAACTACATGCATCTAGCCTCATATCGACGTCACGGTCCCTAAATTACATTGATTTTTAGCCCCGTGCAGCTCCCGCAAACTACATGCATCTAGCCTCATATCGACGTCACGGTCCCTAAATTATATTGATTTTTAGCCCCTTTGCAGCTCCCGCAAACTACTTGCATCTAGCCTCATATCGACGTCACGGTCCCTAAATTATATTGATTTTTAGCCCCTTTGCAGCTCCCGCAAACTACATGCATCTAGCCTCATATCGACGTCACGGTCCCTAAATTATATTGATTTTTAGCCCCGTGCAGCTCCCGCAAACTACATGCATCTAGCCTCATATCGACGTCACGGTCCTTAAGATTGATTTTGAGCGCATCGGTATTTAAAGGAGGGGAACCGCTTCAGCTTTTATATTTTTAACATTTTATAAATAATGTCTAACTTACTTGTGCACCAAAAAAATAGTCACCACCCTCCGCTTTCCACCAGTTTAGCAGTGAAATTCAAAAAACGCGCCAAAGAAAATTGGGGCTTATGACGTCAAGATCAACGATTGGTTGCGTTTGACCTATCATGGCGCTTAACGTCATAAGCCCAAATTTTCTTTGGCGCGCTTTTTGAATGTCAACTGCTGAACTGGTGGAAGGCTGAGGGTGGTGACCATTTTTTTGGTGCACAAGTAAGTTTGACATTATTTATAAAACGATAGAAATATAAAAGCTGAAGCGGTTCCCCTCCTTTAAGCCTGTATTACACTGTAAATAAATAAAGTACAATTTTGCATACAAGAAAACTTGAACTCCATTTGTTTGTATGTAAATGCAATTTTCTTGTATAAAGAAAATATTGTAGCAACATTGTATCGTGTATAATAGCGGCAGTCAAAAAATCTAGGATATTGTAGAATTTACTTGCTAATTGCTTCAAAATGAATCGTCAAGGTATTAGCATGCAATAAGCGTATGTCCTTTTTTTATTTATTTATTTATTTATTTATTTATTTATTTATTTATTTATTTATTTATTTATTTATTTATTTATTTATTTATTTATTTATTTATTATATTTTCCTCATGTATGAGTACATAAATAACAAGTCAGATGATGGCGAGATCATGAAAAGAGGTATGTATATATACAATTATAGTTTTTGCTAGTAAAAAAAAAATGCGAGTTCTAAATTTTTAAAATTTTTAATAAATTTTTTATAATTTATATTGTTAATATATAGGCTGGACATGCGTCCTTTTACGCGATCTACCTTTTTGGAAATGGGCTCATTTAAAGTTTAATCATGCACGAGTATGCACGACGAAACATTTTATAAACATATCAAGTACCAGCATACGAATCAGAGAGAGTCCATCACTTAACAAGAGATCACTTAATCAATTTATGATAGTGCTTACTCTATAAAATTTGTACTTTACACAGTTGCAATATACTTCCTCATACCTGCAGCACTTGTGCATGCTTTACCGTACTAAATACTATCTTTATGTACACAGCTACCGTGCAAAGAACTCAACAATTATTTTTACTGTCAAGACTCGTCTTAATTTATGAAATGTTCGCCATTGTAATTAAAATTAACTCTATATATTATGTACATATAATTATATACTGAAAACAAATAACATACAAATTGATGTATAGTTAACAGTTATAACATTATTAATATATTATGAAATGTAAATTTTATCTTCATTTTATATTTAAAAAAATATGCAGTTTTTAATATATAAAACTAACATTAAGGAATTAATAATTATAATTATTTAAACAAAAAATATACAGGAAGAAAAGTAAATAAACATTTGGCCAAAAGGAAGATATTATACTGCTATTTACAATGTATCAAGATCGTCTCATAAACTTTTATTGGAACTGCATTTATTTAATAATAATAAAAAATGCACCTTTAAGCTTTTTTTTTAATATTTATAAAAAAAAAAAAAAAGCTAAAGGCAAGACACGAAATATCAACAATATGTATAATATTATTGTTGCACCTCCAGGGTTTTGATAACAATAGGGAGGATATATGCGTGCATCTCTAGATTCTGCTGGAGTCAATGGCCTTCTCAAAAGTGCATCTTTGCGGCCCACCTATGCACGTGGCAGCTCACTATCGTCCGAGATCACCTCTAGTGAAAAGCCGGAGGGGGCGGGGCAGTCCTGTTTGTTTATATTTGACACGACGAAAAAAATTCAACAAGTTCTTTTTTTAATAAATCCTTCAGGCAGTGTTTACCAAACTGGGATTAAGGTGTTTTTATAAAATAAAGAAACTTTATCTCTTTTAAAAAATATGTATATTTATTTTTAAATAAGATAAAAATGAATATGAAAAATTATGTTTTCTTAATTATCTAGTTTTTTTTTATATATATAAAGATATAATAATTTTATAAAATTATGATTTAAAAATAATCTTTTCATATATCATATATTATTATAGTATAATAAATATTAAAAAATATATATCTTATTTAATAATAATTATATTAACATTAAATAGTTCACAATTGACAATATTATTATTGGTTACAGGTGTGTAATATGCATCAGTATTGAGATTTATTACTATGTAATTATATCGGATTTGGCTTCGCTCCCGGTGCATGGCTGCATGGGAGTGACCCACAAGTTTGAATGAGGCTGCTGCTTGTCGTGCCCGCGCGCCATATTAGAGCCACTGCTGAGATCAGTCTTTGCCAAACTGCACGGTCCTCTTTAAAATATTATTACGTTTAATGTTACTGTTTAAATTGCCATGCAGTTTTAGAGGGGGGTGGATAACTCACGCGGTCTATGAGAACATACGTAAGATTTGTTTGGACCAAACCACGATTCAGGGCATACTTGAAACGTTACAAATATGCAAGAACAACATGTAATTAATAATTTGATATTAAATTTTTAACACGTTCGATGTTTTATAAATTTGCATGCCATAATTTTAAAATATATCACCTATACTGCATTCCAAATTACTAAGAGAGGTCAATATTAGGCTAATATTATATACATCATTGACGATATCAATTTTTCCATTAATTGACCAAAAAAAAAAAAAAATACCGAAATAAAAATACATCTAAAAGTTATATATGTAAAAACAATGAATGCATAAAAATAAAACTGGGTTTGAGGTCAAGCCGAGATTTATATTGAGAGGCCGGCGACACTCTTGTCATTAAGCACTCAAACCACAAAGTTAACATGCATTTGATGTTAAGTTTTCAGCAACTTATGTCTGCAACTTTTAAAACGAACAATCCGTCTCAATAATTTCATTACGTAACGAGAACTGATTTCAATTTAAAAAAATGCTAAAATTAGAAATACCTTCTCGCATCCTCAGAGGTCAATCCAAGGACAAGAAACCGATGACGTCACAACTTTTTTTTACGCGCGATATTTTCAGAAATTGAAAAATCCGCAAAACACAAACCTCATGTAATAACATATGCTTCCGAAGTTAACGATATATTTTCTAAAAATATTCCACTAAAAATCCTGAAGTTTAAGTATACAGTATTACATGTATGGTTTAAATATAAACGAAAGTGAAAAGATCTGTTGTTCTGTGAGGAGAATTGAAAGGTTAAACAACACATGAAAATAGACACAATTGCACTCAGTGCCAAATTATTTATCAAAATCTATACTAAACACACTATACAACCAAAACGTGTTATAATTGCAACAAGTGTATTATCGTCTTAAAATGTATACATAAAAACGAGGTGAGCGCACCACACAATTTTCTAATGTCAACAGAACGAAAACAAGATTGACTTCTGATAAAACAAATTCATTATTGACTTTCTTTCCAATTTAATTAACATTTAAAAATACGTAACAACGGGCGAATCAGAAGAAAACGTTTTTTTACGAAAACTATTTTTTACGGAGAACATTTTTTTTTCTTGAAAATTTATTTACAATACGTCTCTACGTTCTATACGTCATCGCCATTACGGTGACTTGGACTGTAGCGGCTATTAATATGACTACGTCATCGCCATTACGGTGACTTGGACTGTAGCGGCTATTTGTGAGGGCACGGGTTGCGATTGATCGCGCGAGGAGTTTTTACCCCTCATGAGCCCTCGTGACGGGCCTTGAGCCGCGACGTGATTCACAAATTAACCTTCATTAACACGTGCTCCTCGGAGGGGCATTTTCGCGCTTTGCAGTGAATCATGGCAAAACGTTACATTGTTGTTACAAGAACATCATTTTATTACTTCAAGACCATTAATATAATATAAAGTGACAAATTATGCACTGACATTATAATAAAATTAGATTATTGTAAGGCATATTTCTAATGGAAATTATACATTAAAAATTGCCTGGTCAGTAAAAATTTCCAAACAGAGGAGAGGTGTGTTCAGAGAAGACTAATTAATGTATTTTTTATAAGTTGATATACTTTTATATACCATGGTATGCTGAACATTATACTATGTGGACCTCAAGCCGAAAAATGTAACAGAAACATGACTGATATACACTAATTATCTTAAATAAATCTTAAAAAAATATATAGAACAAATTACTGTGCATGCAGCCAGCATATATAAAAGAAAATGAATCGCATTAAAAGATTTGTCATTTTTGGCCATCATTATAATATATGCTCCTCATAAATTTGAAATTTACTGGAACACATGAAAGTCGGTACATGTTGTAAGAAAATCTTTGAAAAACTTCAAATGAGTGACTTGAAGTATTTAAAACACATCAGTGTTGTTTGTATTTCGATTCTAAATTTCTCAATGTTGGGTTTGTTTCAAGACTTTTGCTAAAAATTGTTTTAAATATAAAAGTTTGTTTTGCTGAGGGATTTTTCTTGGACGAGGTCCACGAATGTATCTTCTTTCTGACAACTGACGCTTCCAATCTTGTTTGTGAAATGAAAAGACGCCTCCAATTTTGTTGTTGAAGTGAAAAGACGCAGCTGAACTGAGCCAAATTTTTGTACTGCCAAAATATTTATTAAATTAAAATAATCGTTTGAACTACAATACACTGTTATAAATAGAATCAGAGGAAGCTACCAAATAATATAAACTAGTTCAAATCCTTGCAACCTCACCCTCTCTCATCTCAAGTATATCAGAGGGGGAGGTTTGGGCCTCTCCTGCTATATTGTCAATTAAATTTTGATAGAGAAAAATACATGTATTTACCGACTTTCATGTAATTTAAATGGATTAATAATATCGAAAAGAGCACTTCGATATTATTAATCTACTTTCAGAATAATTAATCGAATTTTTGGGATTCTAATTAATGCATGTTTTAAGATAAAAGCTAATGTATATCTTTATACTTATTATAACGGCCAAAGTGGAAGAAGCTTTTTAAAAGTTTATTTTAAATCCCATATATATAGAGAATATAATATCAAATTGCTTCGAACCATTAAAACAAATTATATAATCAATTTACTATAATTTAAATAATTATTGTAATAAATTTTAAAACAACAAATAAGGAAACATGTCAATTTGTTTTGACGGAATAATTTCGATTGGCACTTGCATATAACATTACCATATATGGTGTATATAACAGTGATGGATTATTATTGTATCGTCCGTTACTCGTGCGGATCTCGCGTGCAGAGGCCCGCGGTCAGACCGCCAACATGCGAGCTATCAATGACAATCAGACCGTCCTCCGTGTACACCATAGCAACGTGCTGGTCACTTTACTTTAAAATAACACGTTCACAAGCATGTTTCGTCAGGGAGGGTATTTAAAAATCACGTCTTCAGTAATAAATTTTTCCAGGGTGTTTCACGATTTGGGGGGTTAATTTTTGGAAAAGGGTTAGGGGAGCAAAGGGAATAGGGTCTGATTTTTAACTTCTTCGATTTGGTTGAAATTTTGACAGCGGACTGCTCATTGGTGGTTTTATTTTTTCTATTTATATAATTCAAAATTCATAAAAAATATGTATATTTTGAAATAACTATAGAAGCACTACAATATATATATTTTTTTTTTTTACAGTGTACCATAATACTACTATATAGACAATTAAGAAAAGTAAACTATAACGCTACTACTGCCTTCATGGGAATCTTCAAAGCGGATATTTTTTTGCTGATTCTGAATCACGAATCTCTAAAACAAGTTAAAAAAGTCACGGAAATATCAACCGATTATTATTTTTTTATGTTCGCCAAATATGAGTCATCAACTGGCCCAATGTTATAGTCCAGTGAGAAAAATACCATATTATCAACAGATAATTGACGGGTTGTTTGATTTTGTGGTGTATTTCAATTGTTTATTAATTACATATAATAAAGGTAATATTTTTCTCACCAAATATACTAGGAAGTAAATTAAAAATACATATAAACCTGAATGACTTCTGTACAAAATTTATTTTTCTGTATTTTTTAAGCATGTAGAATTGCGTACTATTGTATTTACATTAATAATTAACGGCATTCTTACTTAAAGCTAAAATGATTAAAATTAAATTTAAAAAAATAAATAAAAATTCCCAGGATATATTTTAAAGTTTGTATTTTTTTTAAAAATATTAAATATATATTTTCCAACATATATAAATAGTATCCAAATTAAATCTTCAATGCTGCATTATTTGAGAATATACTTAATAATTATATGAGATAATTTCGTATCCTGATTAGTATTTCTTTCGTCTTCAGCTCATGATGAAATAAAACCAACAAATAAAATTTAAATAAAAGCATAATTAACTTTATTCTATGACACACAATGAGTTTATTTTAATTATGTAATTTAACATAATTAACTTTATTCTATGACACATAATGAGTTTATTTTAATAATGTAATTTAACATGTTCTTCCATCTCCTTTAAACCATAAGTGATAAATTTTTAAAACATTTCCTCTTTCTCCCTCCACATACAATGGAGTATTGTCCTCAATTTTTTTTATTGCAGAAATGGATAGAGCGTGCAAAGTTATGCTACCCTGATTTTTTTCAGATTTTTTAGAGCCCGGGAAGTATTTTTAAAAAATTATTGAAAGTCCTTTTTGTGACGTCACGCGGCGGCAAGTCCTATCTTTTTCTTAAGGAGCGGCGTCTCGTGACTTCACAAAAAGAACTTTTAATAATTTTTTAAAAATAGTTCCCGGGCTCTAAAAATTCTGAAAAAAATCAGGGTATCATAACTTTGCACCCTCTATCCATTTCTGCAATAAAAAAAATTGAGGTCAATACTCCATTGTTAAATCACATTGATTTCAATGCTGCATTTTATTGTTTAGAAAACACGTGGTAATTTGTAACAACAATCTGAGTTACAGGAATTACAAGATAGAAGAGGGATACATGATGCATAAATGCAGGTCGAGCGTGGCGCAGTGCATTGACCGGTTCTCGTTAGATCACCGAAGTCAGGCTACGTCGAGCGTGGTTAGTACTTGGATGGGTGACCGTTTCAAGTAAAAAATACGCTGCTCCCTCCCTGGGGTAAATTCGTCTCGCTTTCCACCCAGTGCAGTAATGCACTTGTGTGTGGTTCCCCAGGCTTTGGACATCGCTTTGGTCCATTGAGAAAAAGTAGAGGTGTCCGTCCTGACTGAGGTTTTCCACGGTTTCCTCAGTCTCACCTCAGCGAATGCTGGGACGCGTAAGCATGCAGGCCGTGGCCACTATCCGTTCCCTACCTTATCCCTACCCAGTACCCCGCCGCGAGCTGTAAGCTCTTAGGGGTGTATCCTTGTAAAAAAAAAAAAAAAAAAATATTCAAATGCAATGTCTTTTTAATTTAGTGTTTGTAATTTTTTTTTTTTTACTAATATACGATTAAAAGACTCAAATTCAAACTCGCTGTTTTACTGAGCTGTATTCAAAATAAAGTGCGAAATAAACTTGAAGAACATCAAAGCGGTATTTTAGCTTTTGATTTAACCTTAAATTAATTTTTAATAATTATCTTAGTTTTTTTTTCCCCTCATTCTAGCATACTATAAAAAACAATCTGCGAATTTTATATAAAATATATACAGATGAGCAGCAGTGAACAGAAAATTCATTATAGCTATTAACAACACGAAAATAACACGTGCATTTTTTCTAATATATAGCTTGTACGATATTTTTGTTATTATTGGTCCGCCTTGTTATCGCACGTGGGAGGGGGGGGGGGGGGGGGGCACTTCCCCGTGCCTTGACCCCCAGCTTGGCCGCAGGCAGCACACCAAACTGGTTCCATCGTCGTAAACCACACCAGCCTTTTGTCAATCACCATGCAGTTTTACCATCAAGTTTTAATGTATTTTTTAAGCGAAAATATCGTAAAATTTATGAATAATTATTAGGAAAAAAAGGTAATAATTTACGTGCAAACTCTTATTTCAAAAACGGATAACAAAAACTCATTTATATTATGTCATTATCTTTAAATTTACATGCATAATGCTCTGATTTAATCAAGTTTTGTAACTTAAATCTTCTTTTTTTGTATTTACGAAGTGAACTTAATATTGGACAAGTATTGTGGTTCACTCCTTGCCATAAAAATTTTCCCTCAAAAATATTACATCGCTACTGTCGTTTATTGGAGAAGCAAGTTCTCTGAAAATGTACTAAAATTGTCTATAAACTCAGTGCTAAATACTTTGTGTACTTTTCATCATCATTTAAAAAAAAAAAATAACTTTTAAAATATTCAACATTGTATGTATAATATGGAGAACATTACTTGGCATGTCATTAAATTATAAATAATTGTAAGCAATATGAAAATATTTGCTGCATCTATATAATAAATTGCTACAAGATTGAGCATTACCGCCGCCTCGCCTGAGGCATAATGCAATAACTTAACCTTTAACGTTGCCACTACGTATTCATGCAGCTTGGCGATAATAATGGTACATAACGCTCCTAGACAGTCGAGATTAGATACGAAAGTGGACCTTATCGACGTTCTCGTCTCATTAGACAGTAAATTCTCAAAGGAAAGATATCGATAGCTTCTTAATTCCAGCTATAGGAAGTAAACAACTTTTGAATGTGCTGGCATACCTCTTTTTTAATGCTGATTTTTTTTTTAAAACTAAAATATATTAAGAAAAGATTCTTGAAGTTCTAATGGGCGGTTTTCAAGTCTCCACTAATGTAAAAGAAAGGTGAATTTTTTTATACATTTTATTTTAGCTGATAGGAAAAGAAAATATCATGTTAATTTTATAGCGGTATATCAACAGGAGTCTAATATGATTTTGTTTAAGTATACATTCTTTTCTTTATTATTATTTAAGAATTATTTGACATTTTAAATTAAAAGATATTTGAAATATTTTTTATGTAGACTTGAGAATTAATAGATGCAGTTTCATAACACAATAATTCAAGATTTTAGTCCAAGATATTTGAGATTTTAACGAAGTAAACTTCTAACGTGAAAATGTTTATAACTTTATATTATACTGTTAATCACGCACGGACTCGAATAAATGAAATTAATTATTGAAACCTAAACAAGGACTGTAAAACTTAATACTTGCTTCCATGCACTCTATCATATATGAATTATTTTGAAAATGGTCGATAATCTGCCAATATTATCATTTCATATAAACATATTAAAAATATCAAATTTTTATTTTTTTAAATTTCGCAATGTTATAAAAAAAATTAACAAATTCTAAACTATATTTTTTTCTAAACGGAATAAAAAATAATACAATATTATATAGTTTAAATTTTAAATAAACTATATATAATAAGTGTATATCATAAGTCATGAATATTGTTATACACATTCGCCCCGAGATGCAAGATTTCTTTTTTTTTTTTTTCCTACAGGAGTATAACTATAATTAGATTTTGTTTACAGTATTAACAAATCTTAGTTTACGTGTAGATTCGAGTGCGCGTGGCGGCCATATTGAAATTTATATTAAGGCTCTTATGGATGGCGTCAGTCTGTCTGGAGTTAACTCTTTTCTTCACATACTGCATTGTTTTGATCAAGAATGACGAAACAGGACAATTATTATATATATCGTTGTATTTTCTATGCATGTGCTCCGGTACGTAAGTCTACCGTTAAAAAAAAACATAATTCAGAGCTAACAGAAACTATAATCTCTCTGTCAATCAATTTTAATTTTTCAAAAAGAATCATCCCATTATTCAATCACCGTGGCAGTTGCATTTAGAGATAGTCCCGAGGCACATTATCCTGGCGTGCCAGCAACATCGTATCCTCGGGCAGGCAGAACAATGGCCCATCATGCATATTAGTACAAATATTAACATCAGATAGTCCATCTAACAGGTTAAACTCATATCAAATAATTGGGGTAATAAATTTCTGAAGGGAGGTATCTTTTCCTCCATGCAAGGGAAAACTCGCACGGCATGTCTGTGCAACTGGTTGCATACTTTACTCTCACTATCCCTCTGGCGCCAAGCGACATAATTGTTTTGAATCCTAATTTTGTATTATTTGAATTTGAATAAAACCTATTCTAAATCTGAATATTTAAGAATTAATTCAAAAAAACTTAAGGGTGAATCTCAGTTAATTGATGGCCCCCTTAAATGTAACAAGACTTGCAGAGAACTTTGAACTTGCTATCAATTAGGTGACATGAAAATTTTGAAGTGCAGTATCTGTCTTATCAGTTTTGTGAAAATTGAGGTACAAGTTTAACATGGAGCCTTATGAACGGAAACCGGAAATAGAGATGTGGTGAGAAAACTACCCGTTGAGTTTGCTAAAAGCGATTTAAATTTCAGAACATTCTCGAACTTTTAAAATTTATATAATTCGACTCCGGCTGACAGAAATTTTCAGTACAACATTATGACGCCGAGGTTACACTGATCGTCAATTTTCATAAGTTATAAATATTAAATTTGTGATGCATTTGAAACAAATCGTTACTGAATAAAACATAAATATTATATTACAGTTTAGGAATGAAAGCCAATATGTAAGAAAAACAACAAAATGCATTGGTAATTATTATAGAAATATAACTCATGCAGTTAAATTCCAAATTAAATTAAAAACATGATCATTTATTACATCAGAGACACATTTGTAATGAAATTAAGAAATACAATATACTTCATGAAACTCTATTATTATGAATCATTCGTCGCACACACATTAGATTAGGCAGATTCATTTGGCGACAACGGCGATGCGACGCGATTTTGACGCAAAATCTGAAAAATCCTAATATGCGGCGAGCGAATTCACCAGGTTGCGACAGCGCCAAATATCATTGACATTACAGCAAGTGCGCATTAATCGCCATGTGAATCCGCCTTAAACGTGATATTTATGGTCGATATAATTTTACTAATTCACGGCGATACGTTCAATTTGCACCTCCCGTGATGGCGTGCAGGTCATCCAGATTATTAATTAACGAAGCAGGCGCCGCCAGGTGTGTCACGTGACCCTCGCGTGCAGCATCATCCAATGCCTTATAAGGAGATCCACGATATTTTTGTCATTTTTTTAACAAATCGTTCTCAAGTCATTACCTAGATACCAAAATGTATGATTCATTAGTTGTTTAATTGTCTTAAAAATGATATGTCATGATATAAATCAAGTATGTTTTAGTTAAAATTAGTACTCTTGTAAAATGATACACAATTAAATAAATATAACACTTTGATACACGCATGGTGATCAATTAAATCAATTGATTTATTAACATGGCAGTTAATCGATCTCATATCAATCGTCATGACCATTTTCGTGGGACTTATAAAAAAACAAAACTACGACCAATGACAGTTTCAGTGGGGGGGGTGGGGGCAAGAAGCTCTTCTATCCTGCAATGTTATTTCTCGATAAAAAAAAATAGCAGCAAGTTGGTTAGTACCCCCCCATGTATTTCAAGTCGACCTTCGCAGGGGGTTACGAAAGTGATCACTCACATGCATTGTTTTAAAGATAAGACAGCTATGAGTAGCTCAAGAGATTTTGACGTATTATAAAATATACAAGAAAACGAGAAAATTTTGTTGAAGAGTAAATCTGTATTAATTATTTCACTGACTTAGAGAACAAATTCAATTCACCATTGTTTCTGTTTAACATTAATATTTCATGGAGTACAGAACTTTGTTAAACAACAATAAGCTGTCTCTCCAGAGTTTGAGAAGGTTTGCGCTCACTAGCTTCGTAGAGAGAAAGACATCAAAGAGTTATCAAGTAAAAAATCATACTGTGATACAACATAATTAATTATTGTGATAATCTGTTTGAAATTTAACCATGATGCAAGAGAGTCTGATTTTATTATGTTACTTTTCATTGGAATCGAAGCGATGGAAAATGTTACAATTCTGACGATTGCAGCAAAATCTTTTATTTGTGAACAAGTTGTTCGTTTGTCATTTATTTATTATATTATATTTCTCTCGTGAACACACAAACGACTGAAATGTTTTTGTTTGTGTTCCACACAGCAACAAGGAGCACCATTTCAGTGACTTCAGCCAGCCAGAAGATCTAATTTATTATATTGTCACCGCCGAGCGTGCTGGAAGATCGTGCATTTCAATTAACGTCTAATTAGCAATGTTGCAATTATAGCATGTGGTCTTGGCTATAACCTCATTATTTTGTTAAAAAATTGTAACAATAAAAAACCATTTGTATATTTTAAATGTTGATATTTCCTCTTACTACCTTTATATATATATATATATATATATATATATATATATATATATATATATATATATATATATATATATATATAAAATATTCTCATTTATAGAGATAATTGAAAGGTAAACTCATATCAAAATGTTTTTAAAATAAAAACTAAAAAAAATTGTTTCATGAAAAACGTATAATAAAAAATAAAACATATAAGTATTGTTAGTTGATACACATTTTACTCTAGGGCTAATTATTAATACTCAGTTTTATTCTTAATTGTTACAAAAAAGTTATCGGTGTTTCATTTTTGGTATATTAATAGTACTATAAATATAGTAACTATAAAACCTAACTATGTAACTTTCTTAAAAAAGGAATATAATGTAGAACTTTGACTATATGAATGTTGCAAAAAGTAAAGATGAAAACTTTTAAATTGATTGAATTTCTGGTAGTTTAACCATCCATGCATAAAGCCACATTTAGGACGCCTTATTTCGACGAGTCTTAAAATTGGGTATAAAATTTAGCCTATACAATCTGCCTCTGCCACAACATTACAAGGCTCGATTTAAGCCTCATTTTAGGCTCAAGACGCCTAAGTCTCTGTCAAGCTACAATGAGCCCCGGGCGGGACCGTGTCCTTGGCGGCTTGGCCCGCTATGACGCCGCTCTGGAGAAGCTGCTGGCCGTACCAAGGCCGGTCATCGACCTTCCTGCCGCCTGGGGTGCCTCATTGGTGGGCGCTTTGTAACGAGCCACCTCATTGGTGGAGCCAAAATTAACGTCTAAATGTACAGTATGTTTACGTGAAAATTTTAAATCATCGATGGACGAGCCAGAGAGAGGGCAGAAACATTGCAGGGATGTGACGACCAACAGATAACCTCTGAACTGTTCATTACAATCTCCCCATTGATGTTTCTGTCTCTTGGTAAATTGAGAATAAATAAAGTATTTGATAACCAGGCGAATTTATAGTGAAAATATAAGAAAGAAGAGCAGCGAGCGAGTTCAAGTTTGTCTCACAGATAAAACCACAAAAAGAACACAACAAGTAACACGATCTGTTTGTCAAACCAAGGAGGTATTTTAAATTATGAAAATTTCTCGGTACTAGCGATGGTTGACAAGATATTTATTCTCCTCAAGGTAAAAATATATTTTGTGTGAAACGTTAAATTATTTATAGAAGTGCTAAAAAGTAATCTCCTATACAAGGCATATAATTTTTATTTACACATTAGATTAAATTATTTTTTTTTTAGAAATTCCAGAGAATTTTTAAAGCAATGTAATCAAAAATTTAATTATATTATGGCACATTGTCAGTATAAAACAACAAATTATGTAAAATGTGACGGCAGATTTGGCACGGGTTTCAAAAGATGCGAGGTCCCGCGCAACACTAGAGTTCAAACATCTCGCGAAAATCTTTTTTGCGCACGTGCGTCAATTTTTGTTTCCTGATGGAGAGGCGTGTCGATGACGTCACTGGTCCGTCCTTGAGTGCGGCCTTGACCGTGAGCGACACCACCGCGCTCTGCTGGAGAAATTTGGAAACACGAATTATTTTGGCCAAGTACCTTGTAATCTATCATAATTTATAAACAGTACTACACGGAAAAAACAGTTGACAGTTTTTGAACTGTTGGTACAAATTCTACAGTATTCCTGTTAAATATAAACTAGTTCTGTGTTAAATTCAACAGTTCCAAACACTGTTATGCGAGGACTGTCAAAATCAACAGTCTCTACCCTGTTAAATATCAATGTACGCAGTTGCATGGTAAGATTTAACATTTCAATACATAAAAGTTACAATTTACTCTGTTAAAAATGAAATAACGTTTTACGGTGTAACTTTCAACCGTGTGAAATTGTTGGAAATTAAATGTTAGAATATGTAAAAGGCAGAGTAACAGTTCGGCAATGTGTAAGCATACATTCAACGTTAGAAACTTTGTAACATTTTGAAGTTTCAACGGTTACACTAATTTTAACACATCTACTCTGCAAAAATTAAACTTTTTACCACGTTATAAAATGACCGTTATTTCTGCGCGGCAGACACGTTTTGTCATTTCCTGTTTCAATCTGCAGGCGTCAGTTCAGTTCTTGTTGTGCTCTGTGAAATGTATTCTGGATCATCAATGGTAAGTTTAATTAAAGGTGTGCTGAAGGGAACACTTTTCTAATATCATCTTATCAATAAAAATAAGACCGATTCACTGGTAATAATCATTTTCTTGTTCAGGCCCCCAAATTTGAATTCCAGTGACCAACGGCTAAAAAGTGAAGTTGTGACGTATCGGTCTGGTCACACGCGATGTCCAGTAGCAATTTTATGGCGAGATGAGAGCAGAAGCGGCGATACCGGATGTTGGCTGTCATTAAAATAAACACAAATTTTCAACGTCTATATGAAATCATCTTTCGTTTTTTTCAACGATTGGGATGAAATCACAATTCAATTCCCTATCTAGCGGTACAAAAATTATTTTTCTGTGATGATTAGAACAATTTATAGTAAAGTGCAATTGCATGAAAATGCATTGATGCAATTCTCAATCTCAGCTAATATGCATCGCACAAGAATGAAATTTATACTAATCGATTGGAAATTTTATCATCAGTTACGCACTATCATTAAAAATTACGAAAATTGATAATTAACAAAATATAAAATTTTATATTTTTATTTTATTGCCATGAATGTAGTAATATGGGAAAAAAATTGGAGTGGCGATGGTGATGGTAGCCGTCGCCGGAGTCGCCGCGCTTCACCGGAAATCATAAATCTAACTGGTGTCAATAAAATAAATTTAATAAATACAAAATATCAACTTTTGTTAATTATTAATTTTCGTAATTTTTAATGATAGTGCGTAACTGATGATAAAATTTCCAATCGATTAGTATAAATGTCATTCTTGTGCGATGCATATTAGCTGAGATTGAGAATTGCATCAATGCATTTTCATGCAATTGCACTTTACTATAAATTGTTCTAATCATCACAGAAAAATAATTTTTGTACCGCTAGATAGGGAATTGAATTGTGATTTCATCCCAATCGTTGAAAAAGACGAAAGATGATTTCAAATAGACGTTGAAAGTTTGTGTTTATTTTAATGACAGCCAACATCCGGTATCGCCGCATCTGCTCTCATCTCGCCATAAAATTGCTACTGAACATCGCGCGTGACCAGACCGATACGTCACAACTTCACTTTCTAGCCGTTGGTCACTGGAATTCAAATTTGGGGGCCTGAACAAGAAAATGATTATTACCAGTGAATCTGTCTTATTTTTGTTGATAAGATGATAGTAAAAAAGTGTTCCCTTCAGTACCCCTTTAATATTTTACTTCCTATAATGTTATGCCATTCATTGTTTTAATAATTGTGTTAATATTTTAAGACACGGGCGGCCAGCAATACTGCGTGCCGGGGTATTTTCGAGGCATTTTCACATGGCCGACGATATTTGAACCGTTGAGGAGCGATGAGGGCCATAACGCTACACGTGCAAATTTTTTGGTAAGTTGAAGGTTTACTTGCAATAAATTTGCAATAATACTAATGCAAGACCTGTGCATTTCTAGTTGACGTCCATGTGGGGATTATGCATCAGACAGAACGTCTCGCGAATGCAGTCCAGATTACAACCGCCCTTGTGCCACCACCACTTCCCCGAACGACCATTCAAACTACCAAGATGGAAAGGAAACCCAGAATTGACCCTCAAGATGATGCTCCTTTACGTCAGTTGTTGAGTATAATAGTGTAAAAATAGAGTTCAAGTGTGACAAATTTCCATCTTCACCTCATTCACAAAATTTATAACGTTTTTAATGTATAATACAAATAAAGCCATCTAATATTGTACAATATAATGTTTGGATTTTTTAATTAAATATTTACTCTATAAATAAATCACTATTTTTTTTTTTAATTGAACCCTTATAACCACTTTAAATCTTTATTTAGGATTTGTTTGCTCCCTAATCATTATTTAATTATAATGTTGTCATTGCTTATGAAACTTGTAATATTTTATTATGGAATGTTTTGATAATATAGAAGATGGTGTATTACATGTTGATGCAATTGATCTATTTAATGCATATAGTTTTTCTTTACAAGAAAACTTTAAGTTCACTTGTACGAAATGGAACTTACGTTTTCTTGTATAAAGAAAAACTGTATGCAATAAATAGATAAATTGCATCATCTATTACCAGCTTCTAGAACATTGTATATTTAACAGAGTAAAGTTGTAGAATATAAGGAAGTAGATACGTTAGTAGAATCAAGGAATAAACTGTAGAAATTAAAAGAGTAGAAATGTTAAAATTAAAAAGATAGAACCTATAAATCTTACATCGCAAACTCTGTCGTTTTTAACATTCATACACTGCTACACCGAATTCTACACATCTAACGCCTAAAATTCTACAGTTCTGAGGTTGTAGAAATCTAAAACAGCAACTCTGTTGAATTTAACAAATTTTTTTATGGGTACAAATACAAACGCGTAAAACAGCTAAATTTAGCAGGAAAACTGTCAAGTGTTTTTTCAGTGTATGTAATAATGCAAATAAATTATGTAAGCCCGCATCTTTATATGTCTACTGTAATTTTTTTTATATTTAAACATAATAATATATCTTATAACTCATCTGTGTCAAAAGAAGACGTTTTGAAGGATTCTAGGAAGAGGCAATTTTATATTATTATCATTATTTGACTCAATTTAATTAGCTGTCTTTTTTATATCATGCTATTTAAAACTGTTTCTCTTTAAAAAAATATATTAGCTGTTAAGTTTCATACGACTGGTCAATAAATAATACTGCATTTTTAATCAACCATCGGGACACATCATGCACAAATTTGAAATCCAATTAGAATGCAAAAAAAAAAAAAAAATGTATTTAATTATAATTACAATTTTAAAAACGTAGCAAATATATAATTTAACGATGTTGATGTAACTAAAATATGACTTTAATTTAGAGATACATTTTCCAATAAATATCCCCAGATAATTAAACCACGCATATTTTGCTACAAATCAGACGGTCGCAATTTCTCGCTCGAGCTTACCTCCGATATTCTGAGAAGGTAGGGAAGTGCGACCCTGGCACAAATTATCACTGCAGGACGACGCTAGACCTGACTTGTCAATAATTCACCGTCATAAACTGCGAGAGGATCTTTCCTCCGCATTTTATCTTCTTCGCATTAGCTTGGGATGACGCAATTTTCTAAATTTGTTACAACTTTTTCTTATAAGAAAACTCCCATATATTACTGTGTGGAGATGAAATTTTCTTGTAATGAAAAATTGTATGCTATAGCAGAAAAAAAAATTATACCGTCTGTTGTGTGTATTATTTGTTTGTTTGTTTGTTTGTTTGTTTATATTTCCTTTATTCCAGCAATCTAAATTTTGCAAATAAAATATTTTAGAAATGATCATGGTCATTTTAATATACATACACGCAGAGCGCTATATTGGCAGAAATACAATCAGCGTTCACATGACTAACCGAGTTCATTTATACCTTATAACCATGGTTAATGATGACCCTGGTTATCTTTATGAATATTTAGAATATTATAATACATTTTTATTAAATAATATTTCGTTTGTTGATCTTCTTGTGGTGCAGATAAAGTTTACGACTTTTGGTTATAAGGCTCTAACTCCTACAGTCTAAGCAATCTCTTTGCATGAAGATCCCTCCAACATAACTCAGAGGCGCTTATAATCTTCAGAGTAAAGCCGTCATAACTTTGGTCAACGCGTTGGAATTTTCTATAGAACTTCTCAGGGAAAAGCACGCCTTTGTATAATAATATGCAGAAAAAATATTTGAAAATATTAATTATATACTAATAATATGCAGAAAATATTTGAAAATATTAATCATGATACACGCAAAATATGTCTGAAGTGGTTATTAGATAATATTCTGTTAAATAACAACAATGGGAACGTCACGCCAACAACAATGATGTAACAGCGTGACTGGATCACGTGACTACTGCATTGTTGGGCTGCACGAATTTAGTTGGCCCACTTCCGCGTCACAAAAAATGCCGCGCGAATGAACATTTCTCTCTAACTTGCACTTTCCATATTATTTTCCTACAAAAAATGTTATAATGTGTAATTAATTTTAATAAATTTAGTGTTATTAACATTTTTTATTTTATCTTTGTTATGAGATATATAATAATCTAGATTTGAAAATAATAAAATTAAAAAAAAATAATAATATATTAATAATATTATTTAATTACTGTATACTGTACATTAATTATTTTATTTTTATCTTTATTTACTTTGATTTTTGATAATATTCCAATTATAAAATACTTAGCAATTAAAACATATATTTTTAAGAAAACAAAGAAGGAGATATATTGTGGAATTTAACAAAATTTATTATTGTGTGTGTGCTATTAATAAAAATAGAATAAATTTCTCCTTTCTCCATCAGAGAAATAGAAACTAGACCCACAAACACTTCCGCACAATCCATCATCATCACAAATCGAAAATACTGCTGGCCAGCAGGTTAATTTTTGACACTACAGAATCGATGGGCACTGCACATCCGAGAAATGGGTTATATAAAGTGGGGGTGACAGTGAAATTATTGTTAAAACTCCCACTCTATAAGAATCACTCTTCCTTTCCGTTTCCCCCACGTAAATAATTTTGGAGTTCCCCTCCTACGCGCGACAGAAAGTGAAACCTCCTAGCTGCTACTCGAAATGAGGCCACCATGCGTTCAGCTAGAAATCAGCGCTGCTGCACCTTCGGTTAACCCAGCTAACCTGCCTATTGTCCGAACTTTTACCTGGCGAACACCACGTTTTTTAATAAATAATCTTTACTAACCATCTGAAATTGTTATATTCTCCAGAACTTTATATATCTCAAATTATGTAAATACAATATTTTTAACTCAAATTTTAAAAATATATTATATGGGAATATTGTAGGGCTTCCATCCATGCAGAGAAACTAAAAAATAAATTAGGATGGGAGATTCAAGAACAAAATTTTCGGTTTAAAGGTTTATATTACACGATACAATTTTAGATGCACTTTTTCCTCTCTATACAAACAAATGGAGAACAAGTTTTCTTCCAAGGAAAAATTGTTTACAATATATAATACAATAATTAAAAAAATTGTATCATGTAATACCGGCTTACGAAGAGATGACATGAGAGTATATACAAAAATTACAAAAAACGAATATTCTCAAATTATTTTCAAAAAAGAGTTGAGTACATAAATGCTAAATGACATTATTTTGGAGAAGGGTGGAACTTGTAGTATAATATATAGCTCAGCGGTTTTCAAACTTTTTGACCCAAGTCCCAGATAACATTCAATCCAAAGATGATGTCCCATTTTTTTCCCCAGCACTGCTTTCCTATTTCCCTACCTTATTAACCATATAGCCTTGGTCGCCATTACCCGAATTTTATGAAGTCCCAGATGAAAAATCTCACTGTCCCAAATTTGGGACGCGTCCCATAGTTTGAAAATCGCTGATTATAGCCCCAGCTAAAATGCAAAGTCTTTTCTTATATAAACGACTGCAAATTTCAAAACTACAAACCTTGCCAAAAATTATTCTATAATATATTCATATGGGAGTTGAAGAAAATTGACGTTGTCTTTAAAAAAAGAACAAGATTTTAATTTCTCTTTCATTTGGAAAATATTTGCATGTGAACCAGACATTTTTATCCACTTTTTATAATTTTTTTTTCTATGAAACGTATTTTTTAACTTGCACTTAACTTGCACTTAGGTGTATAAAAAAAAAAAAGACACAAAGTAATTCAATTCTTCTTACTGCAATTTTCATTTGCTTTAATAAAGGCTAATGCAAATAGGAAATGAAAGCAGACAAGTAAAAAAAGGACATTATAGTGTATTATAATTTTAATATTATTTTTCATAATCATAGTGACATTTTTTTTTATATTTTCCCACTCTGAGACAGAATCCCACAATTCTTGTCTCGACTTTGTTTGGAGATGAGTTTCTTTCGAGAGACAGTGCCAAAGGTAAACATGCAGTCAAGTCAGGTGGTATTGCAAACCCGATACTCATGGCGGTGCTGCACCGTGCACCCGCTATAACATTCCTTGCCATAACCACCGCATCGGATTATCACATCTAACTTTCTATTATGTAACCTTCATATGTATAATAAATAAAAACACGTATGTAGAATTCTTATATGCACTTTATATAATATATACTCCACATATATACTTTCATCTTTTTTATATGTTACTATTTATTATTTAACAGGTATAATTTAATATATAGGAAATCAAGACTATATATTAACTCATGCCATGTATACTTAATTTTTTTATACAGAGTTATCGTATTATATTGAATAGTTTCATTGAATATAAACACCATATACAATGGAATGAGAGTCGGGAGAAAGATTTTCCTAAAATATGTTCCCTGTATATTATGGTGGCTCATCTGATTTTAGGCTCATGAATCTATTGAGTATATTTAATAACTGCAGGCCTCACATTAAAAAAATATATGAAATTGATTGAAATTATAATATTATTATAATTATGCGTAAGTATGTAGCTATAATACGGTTTCATATATTCATATGTAAATTTTCTAACTCTATATATGATGTTTTGCATTAATATATATCATACGAAATTTTCACACTACATATTAATTTATTAGAGATTTATTATACATAGATTTTCATTGTTTTACTATAGAAACACCGACAGAATTCCCTCACTTCCTATTATATAGTAAACTGGTTTATATAATAATTATCTGCTTGTATAAAAACAAGAACTACATATACATCGATCAGATACATTTGCATATACTTCCGATACATCGTAGTAAATAAAACGTATTGGCACTAGAAGCAACGGGCGCGAACATATGTTAATTGCTCTGCACGATGCATTTTATGGCCGGCATTCTATCTCTCAGATAACTCAAACAGCTGATATAATACTACCGTGAAGTGGTACTCTGTTAAATGCACAATCGACTTTGCAGTAATTAATTTAGATGCTACAGTTAAACTCTAGCAAGATTATAGGAAGTCAAACTTAATTATGAATTAATTGTCATGTAAATTAACTTCCTGGGATATATAAGCGGTAAAATCATGAATTGTTAGGGGGGGGGAGATTTTCTAAATAATTTAATACCTCTGACTGCAAATTGTGTTACTACTCAGTAGAAATATTTAATAATTAGTAAAATAATTAGGTAAAATATATTTCCACCTACGACATTTTTAACAAGAAAAATAAATTAGCATTATATCTATTAAAATTTAAAATATATAATTATATTAATTGGTTATTTGTTTATCAAATTTTACATAAATACTTTAATGTTGTTTTTCAAATAATTTCCAATGTTAAAATACTATTTTGTTTATTTGATTTAACTTTTCATCATACAACATTGAATTAAGTACCCACAGGTACACAAAATTATTTACTTTAAAATTGAGTTTAGACTTGCGACTACACTCAAATTAATTTGATATTCCTTCCGGAAGTAGCCGGAAGTGTGAAGTTTGCAGTTGTTCTGTTTGTAATTCAGTTTTGAAACTTCTGTCTGGTTAAAGTACCGACCTATGTTTGAAATTGTAACGCTGAAATATAAATAAAAACATCACACTTCCGGCTACTTCCGGAGGGAATATTATGTCGATTTGACTGTAGTGAGCACCAAATCGCTTGGAGAACATGGTGACCAGTTGGCGGCTCGCTTGGAAAGTGCATGCAGTGAGAGTGAGCGGTCTCTGCCATGAGAGAGCTATGCTGAGAGAGCCATGAGGGCCCCACGTTCCTTCTGGCTTCCCGGGAGCCGCCGTTGACACACTTTCCCTCTCACTTAAACCTCGCCTCCCAGCCGCTGCACTATACTGCATAACACTCTAAAATAAGAAATGTTATTTAATAATAATTATATCATAATATCTTTGTTTACTATGTTCATCTCAAAAGATTTAATCTAATGTTATATGAGATAATTAAAATGTTTATTGTCATTCCAGCTAGCTTCCTGCCTAGAATTCTTTAGTCTATTTGGCGCCAGTCAAAATATTTAAAAAAGTGAATCATTACTGAAAAATTTTGTCCATGTTAGAAATAGGGAAATGTCCTTGTGATTTTTTCTGCCATCTTGTTGAACTTTTTTTTTTTTTTTTTTTTAATGAAAGAACTTGATTTTTTTTAATATTATTAATTTTATTAGAAATTTGAATTTTTATAGTCTAGTTCTATACTTGATCTGCACTAAATTACACTTAAAAAAAATTGCAAATTCAAGAATTCATAATTTATATATTATTTTTATCTCCTACTTGATTGAACTATACTGGTTTCTTAAATTCTAAGAAACCAACAAGGAAAAAAAACTGTTCAATTCTAAGAAACAGGGTTAGTGATAATTTCAATAAAAAATGAGAATATTTTTTGTATCAAAATATATTTGTGCACTTGATTCAACACACTCACCACGGAGTTAGAAATAAATAGTCAAAATTTTGTCATAAATACAGGTGTGTTCACAAAAGAAGACAAATATTATTATAGAATATATATGTGCATACAATATTATCAAATTTACATGTTGTTTTTGAGATTTTGCACTGACTTCAATGCAAATCAGATCAAGAAAAGGGCACATCATGATGAGGTCTGTAAATTATCCACAAGGAAAAATTCCTGAAGGATTATATTAAGTTAATTATGCTGATTTGCATTTCTGTTAAAAAAAAACTGTACAATTACATAAAAACAGGGCTCGGTGCTCTTAATATTTCGCAATAAACATATTTTAATTACACAAGATTTAGTAAGTCTGACACTATATTTAAAAATTAATCCTCAAACATGTATTTTAATTATTAAATTTTTATCATCAAAATTATATTAATTATTTTTTTTGTCACCAATTTTTTTGATTTCTTTTTTTTTTTTTCTCAATCATAATTATTTAAAAAATATATGAATTATTTTTATAATAAAAATATGATCACTAATTTGATCACAATGTATATTTTTATAAATTTTGGACCGGAATTATTGTTTTAAATTTAGTTTCACATGAGGGAGGGATTCATTATATAATAATATAATATTAATATAAAAATGACAGAGTTAATTAAGAAACATCTCTGCAGATACACACTTAATATTAATTAAAAAAAAAAACTTTCTTGTACTGTATATTAACACCATTAATATCTAAACACAAACAAAACTAGTTTAATATTTATAATATACATTTTTTTTTTTAAATTTAAAAAATAAATTGTCCAACTACTACGATTTGGTTCGATTGTGCCTGTCTATAATTAATTTTTTTTTTAATATTTTTTTATATTTCTTAAATTTAAATCTTAATTAAAAATTCACAACAACAATAATATTAATTAATAATGAAGAACAAATGTAGTCTGACCCCTAGGTCTGATTCACACAGCCACTTCCTATATGATTCCCCTGAGGCATTTTTAACTGCACGTGTACGAGACGGTTCAGCCTAGTCCACCCCCCAGACTCTGGTGTTGTTGCTGAATACTCTGAAGATGCTTGTCGATCTCTCGGTGCAGTTGCTCAGGCAAAACACCAACGTTGGAGAACAATGAACGTAATACATTTAACTCTTCACTTAATAATTCAATACGTTTTTGTAGTCGTTCATTTTCTCTAACTAATAACTTCACCTTTTCTTCTGTTTCTCGTGAACGTAACTTTGCCTTTTCACGAGATTTACGTACTGCAATGTTGTTTCTCTCACGGCGCCTCCGGTACTCATCACTCGATTTATCAACGTGTTTGTTACTGCCGTTGATACTACCTGATATACTGCTTCCTCCACTATGTTTTCGCATTGACTTGTGAGACAGGGCCTTAAGGTTGAGGCCAGGTGACGTAGACTGATGGAGGTGAAGGTGGGGGTCACCCCCAGGTAAAGTACTTGGAGTCAGGGTGGTGAAGATAGGACCGTTACTGTTACTGCTCATGCTCGAGTTACTGCAACTGCTCCCACCACCCCCGTCACCGTGATACGATGGTAATCCATTTGGGGAGTAGCCACCTCCGATCGGGGGTGACGCGTACGGAATTCCACCCCCACCGGGACAGGGTCTGAACTCCTGAGGATCAACTGGTTCTTCTTTGATGGCCGGCCCCCCCGAACTGTTCTCTGTTGTGTTGTTGTTATATGCGACCCCTGAATGAACAGGTTGGGGCATGTACGCTAACGCAGTTCGGGGGTTGTATGATGAGAGACCAGGGTTTGAATTTGGTGGTGGCGATGCGGGGGATGAACACGCTGAATTGGTGCTGCTTGGTGGAGAATGAGCAGGAACCACGTGTTGTTGTTGTTGATGTTGTTGTTGTTGTTGATGATGGTGGTTATTATTTAAATTTGTAGTATTGTTATTATTGTTATTACGTAAATGATGCTGTTGATAATCAGATGTGACTTTTGATAACAAACCAGGTAATTTGGTGTGTCCAGATAATATTTCAGAAAATAGTCCTTCACTAAACTGACTGTCGTCAATTAAATTTTGTAACTCTAGGGAGATTTCTTGCGCACCAATTTCAGTCAAGTCTCCCCCACAATGCTGAACCTGTTGTTGTGGTTGTTGTCCACCTTGATAGTTTTGGTGCAACAGCTGTTGCTGTTGGTGTTGTTTCAACGCAGCCAGCTTGAGAGCGCTTCCACCGTTCACTAAAACACTTCCCACACTTCCTGGACCTGACAGTTTTTTATCTACAGTATCATACATAACAGCAGTGTCCATCATCGTGATAGGATTGACACTTAGTAAATTGCATACTGATGTACTAGAACTGTTGATAGTGCAAGTTTCACCAAAAAATTTATTATTTGAATCACTGCTATAATCTTCTTCACTGTTATAACACTCAAAATCTTCAGATGGGGTATCTGGTGACCAACAATTAATGTTTTGATTGTTAATATCCTCGTCCTCGTGAAAATCCGTTAGGGTGGCCGTTGTGTTGATGCTCGTCAACAAAACACTAGACACACACACTGCACGCACTAAGTCCGCACTGTACGCGTGTCGTGAAGCAACTGACTAAACCGCACGATAGCCAACAGCTGTATGGTCGTCTGTCGCAAGCACCGAATGGGAAAACTTGGCCAAGCACGCCCCCCTCCCAACTTCCCCTCTTTGGTATCACTCCGCTGCAAAAAACACTCTGCGATCCTCCGCGTGCGCGCGCATTCTAACACTCTCCAGCATCGCAAAAACAAGCTTCACCTACGTTTAATTTAACTATATAACATATTTAAGTACAATACTAATTATAATCAACAAATAATATGAAAAATCAATGACATTAACATAAAATAGATGTACGATAAATTTTAAGAACTATTTTTTGGTGCACACTACGTCAAGGAAATGCAAGTCGGAGATTTTCAAGTTGTTCTCCATTGGTTCATATGTTATATATGTTTGTGACGTCACTCGTATGACGTTTCACGCTAAAAAAATATTTATAAAGTCACGTGCTCTCATATAGGAACGTTCTCGAGTGATACTTAGTGAAGGCTGCACCACCTAGCGGCGTAATTTATTAATACACCAATTGCAGTTTAATGCAAAAACAAATTAGCACAATTTCAACGTATTTTGATTCGTCACTTGCATTAATTACTGTGAATTATTCGGCGAAGTGCGTCACAAAATCTCTCACCGCCTGAGCATTCTTAGATAAACGTGACTCCCACCCACAGCAAGATGTTTTCACAGAAAAAATGTGCGTAAAATCGTAGGTGCGAGGCCTTATCTGCTGTTTACTAGATTTTATATGATTGATTATCAATCAGACGGCGCCAACTAACAAACAAAATATCTGCTCTTAAAATTAAATGTTGCTAAAAGATAACTTCATTATAAAATTATTAAATATCAATGTGAAATTTTTAGAGAAAAAAAGAACAATAAAATAAGATCATGGTATTATTAAACATTTATTATAAATTAAATAATATAATATTATGCCTGTTTTATGTTTTTTAATCTTATTTTCGCACATAATGGAGAAAAAAAATCCTAGGAAAAATTAATTTTAAAAGTACCAAATTATGTCACCTGCTAATCTTCAAGTCTTTGAAAAAAAAAAAATCTTAGTAGGGAAAAAATTGCAGAATATAAATGAGCGAATAACGTTGCATCATACTTAAATTATAATAAATAATAATTTGTATAATTTTCGATGAGCAAATGAATGCTGCATGGGAGCGACATAATTTTAATCAGTCCCCTGCTTAAATCGAGTGCAGCAGGAATCTGATATACAGTATAATCTCGTGTTTAATCTATTTTTTATTCGTGTTAATTATCCAGAAAAAAAAGAAAGTTGAAATTTTACAAACAAAAAACAACTGTCATGATAGCACTACCAGTGTGTAATTAAATATATTATAATTTTTTAATTAATTAAATATCATGGCATATAAGATGCATACGGTTATATGAAATATAATTAAATGTAACATTATTTAAAATTTCAGAAGGCATATGAAGTTTGTAAAATTATAGAAGATTTATTCAGAAATTATTTTATTATAACTTGCATCAAAATCTGACGACTGTGGTAGCCTAAAAAGTGATAATAAAAGTTGTAAAAAGTAAAATAATATACTTATATAAAAACTACACAACACTGATTATTGATGGGACTTCGTTATTTTTAAATTTAAAGTCTCTTCATGTTTCTATATAATAAAATATAAAGATCAAAATACAAAAATTTCTTATTAAAATGATATACATTCAACCTAACAGAGATTCATTTAAATTTTCCAGAATTACAAATTACGATCAATTTCCTGCCAATATTACAGCATCTCTGAACTATCAACAACAGTCTATTAGGCCGACTGTCTGCGGCTTTGCTCGGAAATGTAACATAAAATAGAGCGGAAATCGACGGCGGGTGGCTACTTTCGCCACGTGTGCTAGGAAACTCCTAGGATCACAATTAACGCAAGTCACACCGCGTGAATCACAATAACTGCGTGCTGTCTGGCGTCACGTTGCGCAACACTTTCATATCATCCCGCCTTTCCAAGAGAAATTTCATTTAGCGGGAAAAAGCAGTTCGAAATTTTGCCGTCAGAGACCGCTAGTTATCAAGAAATGTGAGACATGCGGAGAAAATTGGAACTAAAACGAAATAGGATTTTATTTGAATCTTTATTAATTAATGAATTTTGTCATTTTTATAAAAGGCAAAAAGGAGAGAAAAAAGGTTCACTTATCAATATTAACTGTCCTTTAAAACTTATTTCTTGTTTATTCTTTACAGCCATAACACCTCACATAATTAAGTTTAATTTTATATTTTTTATCTAATATTTTTTCATTTACAAATTAGTAAAAAAAAAAAAAAAAAAAAACTATTTGAAGTTGAAAAGGTACCGGCAATTAACTCAGTTTAGAGCTTGTGCACATAAATATCAGTTTGCACAACAAAGACTTAAAAATCATGTTTATGGCAAATTTCATAAACTAATATGACTGTACAGTACAATATTTTGCACAAAATTAATATATTAAATTTACATACAATCTTATACTTTTTTTTTTGTATTTTAGTTTACATACTGTAATATTTAGACCTAATAGTATTGAGAAAACCGTATTTAGAAGCAAAATAATTACAATGGTCTAGTCGTCCGCACACAAGCTCTCCAGCATGCAGTAGTAAGCATACTTGACGTCGAACCTCATATCGTACCAGTAGTTGACCGCAATGCAGCCGTGCGACTGAGCCACCTGAACAAACGAGGGTAAGTCAACGTAGAGACAAACTATGAAGACCGTCGTACCACTCGTACCTGATGGAACCAGAGCGATGGTAGGTACAGAATGTCGCCCGCTCGAACCGTGACGGTAACGGACTTTGGGGTAACGGGTAAGTCAGCTTTACTTCCAGGGCAAACCCACCTCACCGAATTGTCGTTTTCAGGCACCACCGAGAAATCTTTTCTATTGCGCACCTATAACGATGAACAAATATTTGGGGCTTAACTAGGGAAAAACTTACTCTCACATCTAATTCTCAATAATATTTGGGGCTTAACTAGGGAAAAACTTACTTTCACATCTAATTCTCAATGCAACTGCTTTTAGAAAACACCTAACTCCCCTACAACAAGTTCCCAGCGATGAACAAAAATTTGGGGCTTAACTAGGGAAAAGCTTACTTTCACATCTAATTCTCAATGTAACTGCTTTTAGAAAACACCTAACTCCCCTACAACAAGTTCCCAGCGATGAACAAATCAGTGTGAATGGAGTGCTAGCAATATTTTTCATTTGCCCCATGGACTTTTATTTTAGAATTAGACTATAATAATATGTAATTATGTGCCCAGAATTAATAAAATTAATTAAAAATAAAATAAATCATATGATTTTATATTAACTCCAAGTGTATATGAGGACCAGCAGTTGGAAATAATAAGAGGGATAGGAAGAGTTTCTGATGAGAAGATCAGAGGTATGACATTGCTAAGGTACAGTATTTTGGAGAACAGGTGAAATTGAATGCTATCAAAAATACTTGGCGAGCAATAAATTTTTTTTTTAATTAGATTATCTGACAGTACCTGAGAGTAACGAGCGATTGGTAACGTACGGTAAGGCATCCCCGGTAAGTCGCTTGGTGGGTTGAGCGTGAAAGTTTTCTCTCCACGTATTACACAATACAAATTTTCATAAGGATCTTTATGGGCTGCAACAAACATTTCATTAAAACTAGTTCGGTTGATCAGGAGGGATTGCTTACTTGAAGTAATGGCTCTGCCGTCCCCCATCCAGAAATTAGCAGCGTCCGGACTTTGTCCCATAGCTTCTGTCGCCCAGTCAATATGAGAGGGTACGTCACCAATCAGGTCCTTCATTTCTCCCAACAAGTTAGAGTTCTGCTGTTGCATGTACAAAACTGGACTGTCGTCCGTTTCTGCTTCATTGCATTCTCTCTGATCCAAAGCATCAACGATTTCAGAAAACTTCATTTGCCGTTCCTCCGGTAACATAAAGTATTGACCGTCATCTGACACAGCATCTGCGTAACCGTTTGGTGTCACGGCAACGGTCACGCATTTGCTACCTAACTTCTCGCTGGAATAGAGAATTGTGTTAATGCAACTCTAACTTCAGTTCAGATTTTAATTGTACCTAAGATACTGTCGTGACCATTTTCTAACGGCAGGCATTTCGTTGGCCGCTCCTCGAAATACAACAGGGATGTTAGGAGCGACCCACTCTCGGTAAAACTCTAGCGGACTGACAGGCCCTTCCAGCTCAGGTACAAAGTCACGCAGGTAAAGTTCTGTAAATTATACATCAAGTTTTGTTCTATTAGTCCTTGTTAATTTCAGATACTGTAGTGTTTATTAATTTAAACCACATTTGTGTAAATTTGTGCAAAATCCAATGAACTATAACATAGGGAAGGATAACGCTAGCTTTTCTATACGACTCGAGTAGAGGCAAAAAATTTCTCCTTTCCCCAACACAGCTCTTTCGCTGTAACATGAACTTAATGTTGAAAAGTTCATAGAAAAAATCAGCTGGCAGCCAGGCCTTTTATTTGCTTCCAAACCTAGCTCACAGTCTCGATCGCCCCCTGTCAAAATCAGACTAAATATTTTAAATATGAACAAACTCTGCTCTTCATGTTGAATCACTTAAATATATTCTAATTATGGTGCCTTGTTATTGGTTCAATTTAACTTTTATGCTGATGAAACTGTGTACTTTCATCAGAATATACGAGGCCTGTTATAGCTAGAGGGTTCATTTTAAAGAAAAACACACTTTATATCTGTGTACAGTATCTGTAAATGGCAAGCAAGTATAATATGTATAAAGAACTTTAAATTTGTTTAATACTGTATTATAATAAACATTGTACAATTAAAATCCTTGAAGATTAATTGTAAGTTATGCATATTTATAGGTTCCCGATAAAGCTCTGCCTATATATTATGCAGTGTTAATAAAGCTCTGAACGCAAGGGGTCATGCGTATATTACTGTAGTTCTACTATATTGTGAGGGAACTTGATCTTTAATTCTCCTGCCATGCCTATGTTTTCTATAAAGAGCCTAAAAGGAGCCAGCTATCTATCGCTCGATCGTTCCCCGATTCGGGATATCTTTTTCGCCTCGACTATAATATGGAATATGCATATAAATATATAGCTACTTTCTGCATACGCATATATTCGAATATTGCCTCTTGTAATATGCAATAATTACTGCCTATAGATTTCAATTTACATACACTAGAATACGGAATGAAAGCACCGATAAAATTCATACAATAACAGTCTAAAGCAAGCACATGGCCACATGGCTTCGGCACATGCAGTCTGTTATCACATTATCGATGTTTTTTTTCTTACCTTCTGCCTGGGTCTTCAAAACTTTGAAGCTCTCGCGTATTTTACTATGTGTTGTATCCTTTTCCATCACGAATAATTCAATTAAATCACTTACTTTAACAAAAATAGTCTTTAAAACAAAATTACATAAATTTGACACACATTTCAATTTTCCCAGCTGATTCTTTAAAATTTTGACAATTTGGCGGGAAAGAGTTGATAGGAGGAACGCATCCGGAACGCATCGAAACGCATCCTGATAGCCAGAAAGTGCTGCCACTTCTAGCCAGCAGATTGAAAATTGCACGAACGCGCCAAAAGGACATGTGCTTATTTTCCTCTGTGAATTTTAGTAATTTTGTAGGACATTTATGCTTGAAAAATGGACAAAATAAAAGCAAATTGCTATGTAATATTCAAATAAACAATTTAAGAGTTTTATAGGGCTTATATAATATTATTTATTTTGCAAGAAAATGTGTTTTTAATGTACGCATGCAACCCCCGGCCAACAGCCGGCTTAATTTTTTTTTTGACAATTAGGTGCGTACCGGTTGGCGGTATATGCTTATATATACGTGTGCCCTGGCCTGCATGCATGCTGTACGACGTTTTTATAAATTATTTCTCCTATCTTCGAACTATATAATGTGACCAGCAAGCTTATATAGTGTTCAGTGCAATATTAATTTTAAGAAGCTTAAGTAAGGTAAGTCCGCCTCGTGTGCAGTCCACATGGACATCCCGGTAAGTACAGGAATTTTATTATTTTTATTTTTGTTTTGCGGAGAGCACGGCGAGATAGCTAGATCGTCAACAGCGATTTAACCGATTTTCATTTCTGGAGAATTAAAAGCTCTTTTTTGAGCATGCATGAGATGCATGCATCATGGTGCGCGCAGCATGGTTGAATCACCATGCATGCAGTTGAATGCACATGCAGTACGTGTATATTATTACGGATTATACCTATATATATTATATAAAAGTGTGTCTCTGTTTGTAGGATTTTAAATTAAATTCATGGGTGAATACCGTGTTTTGCGCGCGCGTCATTATATTCTTGCTAAATTTAATGAAAGTAGTGGTTTAATTTGTATCAAACAAATATTTTTTGATACGTCATGAATATACTTTAATGCAGTAAATTTAGCAGTATATACTGCAATGCTCTATAAAAAAATTAAGGAATTGAAATTAAGGAGAGATCGAGTTCCATACTTCTTTCGTTTTTCAAAAAACATTGGAAATTTATCACCATGGCATTTAATGCAGTAAATTTAGCAGCAAATACTGCAATGCTCTAGAAAAAAAAATTAAGGAATTGAAATTAAGGAGAGATCGAGTTTTATACTTCTTTCGTTTTTCAAAAACCATTGGAAATTTATCACTATAATACTTTTGATTAATTAAGATTTAATACTTGGTATTATAATATAGTAAAATAATATTAACTGCAGCAGCTAATATTAAAATTTAATTGAAGCTATATTTAGTGTAATTTGTGAAAAATTCAGTGAAATTCAGTAAAATTTTTAGTGAAAAAATCTAAAAAAAAAATCGCACCTGTGGCGGGCTACTGGGAGGCTCCGCCCTCAAGACCCCCCTTTGGTGTGTTGGCCCCTGCCTATGTGAGCCGTCATTCCTTCTCGCTCGGTGGGCCGTTTTGGCCCAGTCCGTGCCTGCTTTTACATCAGCTATATATACTATAGCCGTAAAAACTTAATTGTTCTTATGTAAAGTCAAGGGACCCAGGAAATTAGTTGCTTTTTACCTTACAATCATTATGATACAAGGTATATATGAATCATTACATATATCAAGCATTAACTACCTTGTATCAAGTTTTTCCTGTATCACGCAATGCTAATTATTTTTGACGGGATCATGATCTCCTTTATACTCAAAATCGATTTTAAACCTCTGAAACAAACAAGTTGCATAATAACGAGTTTTTACTGTAGGCACAACGCATGAGTGCCCAGCTCATATGAATTATACCACACCCGAGAGTCACAATTCGTGTTTCATTTTCGGTCATGGATTTTGCAATGAAGGGTTGTTTGTGTAGTTTGAAACCTTGGACCCTACTGATAGCTGAAATACCTTAAATTTGTTGATATACCAGGTAACGGATTTTTGATGACATTCTTTTCAACCCTTCTGGAAGAGTCTCAAACCCGAATATTGAATTTCTTTTTGGCGGCAAAAACATTAAACAAATTATTTTATCAGCATGCATAGCATTTACATTTTTAAAATCTGCATCCATATATTTCTTTAGGCCTCAATTTACATAAAGTATATTTTTGCTGCTATTACAAACATGGCAACTAAACATAAAAAAAAAAAAAATGAAAACAAAACAGATTAACTTTTATAATATTATATTTATTATGATAATAATTATTTTATGTAACATGAATATGATGTTGTTCGATGAGAGTGTAAAAATGGTTTAGTAATTTTGTTTTTAACAAGGCAACAATTCTTTTGGCACAGAAAACATATCCCCTAGTCATAAACTTGAAAACTTAACAAAATGTAACTTTCAATCTTATTTACATCACTAATTTAGTTAAGAGATGGATCTTGTCAGTTAGTAGAAGATAAAAAAAAAAGAAAATACATAACCATGTATTAGAATTTTAGCTTTTAAAAAAAGCCAACAAAATTATGAATTCAAAAAGTAAAGTTAAAAATTAAATATTGTGATAAAATTTTATTGCAAGGGAAATTGAAGGATGTTAATAAAGCCTGTTTTTAAAACTTTTTAATAACACTTACTTCAAACCCTGTATTGAAAATGGCACTTCTTAAGGACCAATATTTTGAACATATCAGTTTCTGATGAGATAATGAGGTCACGCTAGTGGACCAAGTAAACAATGCACTTGACATACGTGTGACAACTTGTGCTGCTAATTTGAGTTCACACAATTATGTTGGTGCTAACCAGATGACATATTTAGTCTCCGTGACAAAAAGTTCAGGACACAAATTCATAAAACCATTTTCTTTACAACAATACGATGTTTGTGATTAGAAGAGTCAAATATCTGTAGCGAGCAGTGTCATAAAGCTAATCAGCATGGTTATATATTGTAATTTGCTTCAGCATAGTTATTATACAAGTGACATTGCCATATGAGAATGTATTTTTAATAACGTTAAGAAATTTTGAAAAGATTTTGAATTATCAATGCTTTTCTTACTACACCTAATACGGAAGTTTTTTTTTTTTTTTTAAACGTTGACCCCCACCCAATTATTTTAATACATTTTCAAAGTCATTTTTTTCATATATTTATGGTAAAAATACACAATGGAAGATTCAAGCACTAAAGTAAACAAATATCTACACTAATCATGTCATTTTAAAGCAAAACATTGTCCCGTAATTTGCAACCCTCCAGTTTGCAGGCATTCAACAGCAAATATAAAATTTAATTATATAATATGTACCATCACAATTCTTTTAACATCTTATTTTTAAAATACTACAAGGTATTTGGTAGAGATACAAAAGATGCAGTGAGCTAGAAATTTGTTATGGATGCTAATTTAGTGTGTACCAAGTTCAGTGTTCATGTGTTTTTACTAAAAAAAGTAAAGTAAGTACACTGTCCTGAGCTTCTATGGCATATAAATTACAATTCTCATTCCAAATGCTCTATTAATATTAATTGAAAGTTCAATGTGTGAGGGAAGAAACTTTTCTGACATTTCTACAGAATCATACAGAGAGAATTTTTAGAGCAGTATATTAATAGTTTTTAACGTAAAACTTGATGGTAACTCATTTAATATTTGATATTCTTTGATTACATTTAACAAGTCATACACATGTTTTAACAAGACTTTTCTGAGTCTATTAATTTCAAGCAAGTACAGTACTTAAAAATAATGTGTTTTTAATGATCAAAATATAGCTTTCACTACTAAAATTAAAGTCATTTGTTTGAAAATTTAAATTTAATCTGTAACAATTTAAATTGTTTTCTAAATTTGTTTTTCATAATTTACATTTTTAGTGCATTTTTTTTTTTTTAATAAGAAACAAGCTATAGCTTGTGATATCCCAACTATAACTCACATGAATTAGATTTGTTTTCTGTAATTCCTGTGCTTTTTTAGTAAAATTAAAAATAGAAAATATTTATAAACAAAGACTTTGATTGTGCCTGATCAACTAAACTCACTAAACAGATAACAAAGGGATGAGAGGGTTAGATCTTCACACTAAATACCATGGTGAGGAACTGCTCGTAGTGGATCTGAATCACGCCGTCCTGGTCCGTGTCGTGTTGCCGGAACGCATTGGTCAGCGTCTGAAAACACAACATTTAGTTAGCGGCGGGACAGACGACGGAGGTACATGGATGATGCCTCTCTTGCTACCTTTCATTTCACTTAACATTGAAAATATTTTCATTCTGTTGTGTGGATTAAAACAATTTGCAAGAGGAAAACAAAATGCAGTAAAGAAAATAGATAAGTTAATAACCCAAGTTAAACTTGCATAGAATCGTGTAATAAATTAGACAGTCACCCTTATCGCCCAGGTAAATGAAGTCAATCAAGCATTGACTTGATATATGAATGACAAATATTGAAACCTCTCTTTTCTTAGTCCTCAACAACAGAAACAGAGCATTTTTGATTATCCACCCAGTCCAAAAAAAGCAGTTACTCTTACAGGGATTTGTTTCCTCTCTAGTCGGGCCAAGTCAATGATACGAAACAATACATTATGCCAACCATGGAGGCTTAATATCAGCTGATTTTTTGGAGTTTCCACCGTCCTATCCAAACCTATGTAAGCAAAACTAGAAATTGCTTTTCTGGCAATAAATAAATTTCTAAGAGGAAAATAACTTCATGATTCATTATCTGAAAATCTCTAAATTGGGGGGAGGGTAGGAGATGGTTTCAAATTAATAACTTTAATAGTTACTGAAATTAAAATTTTTTAACATGGTGAACTATGAAAAAAATTGGGTAACACTTGAAGCCTTAACAGAAAAGTCACGAACGTAAAACTCACGTAGAGCACCACACAGCACTGGATGAAGTCGTCAAAGTAGATGGTGCCCCGGCCGTTTCGATCAAACTTCCTCATCAGCAGCGCCACCAGCTGGTCGGAGAGACGGTAACCGAATGCCACCAGCGCCATCTTGAGTTCGTTCTGGTCAATGTTGCCGGAGTTGTCGCGGTCGAACGAGCGGAAGCATCCCTGCCAGTCCGTCACGTACTTCCACAGAGAGCCAAACTCATCAAAGCCAATGGCGCCTCGGTTGTGTGTGTCGAACATACCTGCAACAAAATTTAACATTAGAGATGGTGAAAACAACATGGGTGCAGACTAGCCGCTGAGTTGGGCGGACATTGCATACCATTAATTGATAAAGTCATGTCATGTAAATTAGTGACGGGTAGTATGACAAAATTAGTGCCTTTTTTTTTAAATTCAACATTTTTCAAAATTAGGCCATGGAAAGTAAATTATGATTTAAAATAAATATAATATCCAAGGTCAGATTTGCAAATTTTGCTGACAGTAATAAGAAGTCGAAAGTTTCACCCACCGATCATGAGTCGACAAGTCTCGGGGTTAAAAGGATTCCAGCTGCCGTTAGACAGCGCCATCTGCAGCTCATTCGCACTGATGAGCCCGCTGTTGTCTCGGTCAACCCTGCAACATATACTCTGATGTAAAGCAAACTACGTCCAAATAAATCTGTACAAAACGGGGGCTGCCGAAACTTTCTACTCTCCTTCCAGACACACTTGTGAATTTTTGCCCTGGCTGACAGCAATGTCCTAAACATTAGCAGGCGCGGATCCAGGGGGGGGGGGGGGGCTGCAGCTGAAATTTTGGATTTAACATGGGCAATATAGGCATTTCCCCCACTCAAAATTTTTTTTTTTTAGCACATAGCCTTATGGAGGCAGCCCTCCCCGAAATTTTTTTCTGGATCCGCGCCTGAACATTAGGAGGACGCAGGCCCACATTTTACAGCAATATGCCATGAAAAGGAGGGTATCATCCTCTCATCAATGTGCATAATATATATATATAATATATATTTATATATTATGCATAATTATCCTAATACTATGCATACTGTATTGGGCCTCCATCCATGCAAGAAGGGTCTCCTCATTTTGAGGAACCAGCTCGCTTGAGATAAGAGTTACCAGATAACATGTAAATCCTGAAACATTATATAATCAATAAGCTAGTCTAATTTTAATGTGCCCTTCTATTGAAAAAAAATCTTTAAATAAAAAAGAGAAAACTTCGAAACTTACCTACGAAAGATGTCGGCGAGAAATTCGCGGCTTGGCATTTGCGACATTTTACTGTTGTAGCTTTAGGACAGTCGTAACAAAATATTCAGTAGCTACTTTAATTTATAGAGAACACTTCACATCTATTACTTCCCCGTCATGGATCGAATAAGATAAGAAACGTGTACTTTAGTGAGAGGTGATGCGGGTGTGTCATCGATGTCGTCAGCTGCTTGAATCATGCGGATGGAAACAAAACACTATCGAATAACAGGAAAAAAGCGGGAATGGTAATTTATTTTGAAATGTTTGACTTGCGTGTTTTTTCCTCAGAGGATAATAATTTTATTATAAATTGTAATTATAATTAATTAAGGTAGAGATAACACGGATCAGCTGATCCAATGCTAAAAAAATCCCATTCATGAAATTTATGAAAAAATTTAAAATGTTCTCCTCTACTGCCTCTACATCTCCTATCAGCAGGTAAAATATCATGCAGGTATGATACAAAAACGAGCTAGTTTTCGAGTTATTAATTTTTAAAGTTCACTAATTTAACATGGAGAAATGGAACTTCCATGTTAAATTAGTCAACTTTAAAAATTAATAACTCGAAAACTGCTCGTTTTTGGATATTTTACCTATATTGATAAGGTATATGTAACGGAGAACATATTTTAAATTTTTTTCATAAAATTTTCATAAATGGGATTTTTTTAGCATTGGGTCAGCTGATCCGTGTTATCTCTACCTTAATTGTAATTGTTAGAGGTGTCTTCAAAGTCCCTGGAGATGTCGAATAATTTTGAACAGATTAATTAGTCCCCCTGCATTTGATTAAGATATAGTATATAATTATGTTCTTATTGTTTCTGAATTCTGATTAATCTCTAACCGCCATGAGAGTAAATAAATATAAATAATATATGTTATATATTAATTATAATCATTACAAAAATGTTTTAATATACATTCATTTATACTGAAAACAATAGGGGATTAATAATATACAGGTGTTTAATCATATAAAAATATAAATTACTATAGTAAAATAAACAGAATTTGATATATTTGTATAAAATTGTTTTTATTGAAACAAAAATAAAATTTTACAAATTTATTATTTTATTTCTTAATTGTATTCCTCAATTTTTTAAATTTTGATTCGTATGTATTTAAAAAAACTATATAATTATAATACTATCTTAAAATTAATTAAATCTAAGTTTGTTTCCTAAACAAATGTATAGTATAATATAATATATATTACTACTATACACTTCATTTCAGGATACTTGGGTAACTTTTTACCACCTACCAACAAATTACATTGTTGGCTGGGTACATAAAACTAACATAATTTTTTATTTACATTATTTACATTAGAGTCCAAGAAAAACAAGGTACGAGAGGGGTCACATGACCTCTAGTCGACCTCTAGCTTCCTGAAGCTGCCGGTGACCCCCACCAAGTGAGCGTCATCTTCGTTCACCTCATTGTTGAGTTTGGACCCCGGGTGCAGCCGGATGTGCATCGCGTCCAGGGACTTGATCGCTTCCGCCCGCGACTTTAACTTCTCTTTGAACTGGGCTGCAAAACAATTATCATTAGAGACGCTTATCATACATATATTTTTATTTTTTTTATCACCTTGCTGCCATTACAAGGGATATTTTTTCTTTTGTCATATGCTTTACTACTTTTTTTTTTTTTTTTTTTTTGCGAGAATACATTTCTGAGTAATTAAGGCTTACAATTTTTTTCAGAAATTTGGAGGAGTATTTCACATTTTTTGCTCGTTTTAAAAAAAATTGGGGGTAACCCACCCCGCCCCCCTTCCTGGTAATGCTATAGGGATATCAGTCAATCTCTTGAAAGGATCTTTTCATTAATTAAAATTAAGCTATCATCAAAATGAAATGGAGTATTGTCCTCAATTTTTTTTATTGCAGAAATGGATAGAGCGTGCAAAGTTATGCTACCCTGATTTTTTCAGATTTTTTAGAGCCCGGGAACTATTTTTAAAAAATTATTGAAAGTTCTTTTTGTGACGTCACGAGACGCCGCTCCTTAACAAAAAGATAGAACTTGCCGCCGCGTGACGTCACAAAAAGGACTTTCAATAATTTTTTAAAAATAGTTCCCGGGCTCAAAAAAATCTGAAAAAAAAAATCAGGGGAGCATAACTTTGCACGCTCTATCTATTTCTGCAATAAAAAAACTTGAGGACAATACTCCATTGCTAAATTAGAGTTTGATCAATTAATGGAAAAACTCTGCATGTTTTTTTTTATTTCAAAAATGAATAGAAGGTACCAAATTACATGTTACTATAATTTTTTTCAGATATTTTTTAATATCATAATTTGGCACCATTTCATTTCTGCAATAACAAAATTTCATGCAATGTAATCTTATTGTGGGTTTATTCTATGTAATTATCTCCAGTTAAAATGCAGTGCTTCATGGCAATGTTTCAATAAAAACAACACTTAAATTTTCAGTTGAAGTCTTACCGATCATTTCAGCCAATGGCACCACGCCTCCATACTCCTTCGGTAAAAGTTTGGGGTCGACTGCTTTCCTGAAGTCATCCAGGCTGGTGTGGACCTGAAGACAGAACGTTTAATTGAAATGTTATAATTAACAAACCCTGAGGTTTGATTACCTGAATTCGGTTACGTAACTTCTCGTTCAAAATTTAATTAAAATGTCAATTAACAAACCCTGAAGTTTGATTACCTGAATTCGGTTGCGTAACTTCTCGTTCAAAAGAGCCAGGAAGAACTCAAAGACCTTGTTTGCAAACGCCGGCAAGTTGATGAAGTGCGTTCCCTTCAGTCGCATCGGAGTCGATTTCTAAAAAGACAAAAAAACACTTCCATCATTATTGTCATAGTGTGTTTTGATGAAAAAATACATAATTGAGAGTAAAACTGAAGTGTTTAACAAAATATACAAATCTAGGTCAGACCAGCTAAAAAGTATCAAATTATTACTTATACACATTGCATAATTAAAATAACCACATCTTTTACTCACATTTTTAAGTGTATATATTTGTCAAATATTATAATTAATTTTTTTAACAGCAAATCTTTCAATTTTTTATTATGTTATATATAGTAAATTTCATGATAATTGGTAGATTTACTTTATTCAAAGCATATTGAAATATACCTACAAGTAATGTTACTTTCTTCGTGTTTTCTCCTTTAATTTTTATAATTATAATAGTAGCCATTAACAATAATTGCATTGATATAATCATTATAGAACTCCTCTTCACGTGCATAGATATCACATACAGGAAGCGTGCGGACGGGGGAATGAACCCCTAAAATATTTATTAGGGTGCTAAGAGGATGGCGGTGATAATACGCCCCCCAATATATAGACCCCCCGGCTCAACTGAAAGGAATTGGGGGTTCACATATGCATGCAGCGCAGCATGGTTCTATATGTCGGTGAGGGTGCTAGGAGGATGGGGGACTTGGCGGTGATAATACGTCCCCCAATATATAGACCCCCCGGCTCAACTGAAAGAAATTGGGGGTTCACATATGCATGCAGCGCAGCATGGTTCTATATGTCGGTGAGGGTGCTAGGAGGATGGGGGACCTGGCGGTGATAATACGTCCCCCAATATATAGACCCCCCGGCTCAACTGAAAGGAATTGGGGGTTCACATATGCATGCAGCGCAGCATGGTTCTATGTCGGTGAGGGTGCTAGGAGGATGGGGGACCTGGCGGTGATAATACGTCCCCCAATATATAGACCCCCCGGCTCAACTGAAAGGAATTGGGGGTTCACATATGCATGCAGCGCAGCATGGTTCTATATGTCGGTGAGGGTGCTAGGAGGATGGGAACCATGACTAAAGAGGGTTCACATTTACCTGAATACAACGCAACATGGTTCTGATGTCGGTGAGGGACCAGAGGCTGAGGTGACTCATGGTGAGTCCACTCTGGTCGTTGACGTGCATCACCCCGCACACCTGACTCTCCTCGTCGTCCATGAGCACCTCCACCACGAGGCTGTGCACCCGCGCCATGTGCACCGAGTTGAACCGGTGCGCGTCCAGACGACCTGTAGCACGGTACCGAACTTGTAAATTCTAAACGTGTGGCAGCAGCGTCGTGTCCGAGAGAGATTCGAGCAGATCAGGTCGGCAAGGCGACTCACAAATACGTTGACTTAATACTTATTGAAATGTAACTAAAAGTTTCAAGTATTCTAATATTTATAATTTGTCATTTAGAATTTCCTTACGCCCCCCGTCAGTACCCCCAAAATGTTTTAAAAGCAAAATAGTAAAAGAAAAAAATTATTGCTTAAAAAAAATAAATAAAAAAATAAAAATACTAAAATGTTTTTAATTAATTTTTGTGATAAAAATAACACCGTTCACATCAACGACATTCTTCAATTTTGAATATTTAAAAATTAACCCGATTTGTATATAATAGTTTTTATATGAAAATAAATATTTTATGTTAATGCTGCAAATATGAAAAACATACATTTAACATATTTTTTCACCATTGTCACATACTCCTTTAAGACAGTTTCTTAGATAATAGTTCAGTTGAATACCGAGTTAAGGTGTGAAGCCATTAGAATCTATAATTATTATTGTCAGAGAGTATCGCGTGATAAATTACGAGAGCACGTAAAAACAATAAAATTTGAACATTAGCAACAAAAAAAAATTATATAAATAAAAATGAAAGTTTTAAAATTATTAATACACGTGCTGTAATAAATTCACAAGTTCTATCGATTCTCAGCAGAATCTTACAGCTTGAGGGCGATTAATGAAGGAGAGAAAGTTCGGGAGGAACACTCTCACTGCTTTCTCCTCCATTGAGTCAGTCGAGAGTGTGTACTGGTCTAACCATCTGGAGTCAACTTACCGACACATGACATGAGGAGCTGACGACCGAAGCAGTCTCGTTCGGGCAGGGGAACCAAGTAACTGGAAATATTAAGAAGAATTTCGATTATAATCAACTGTTATTTTATCAGCTTGAGAAAATATAAAACATTAGCCACTTCAACTCTTAATTCACATTTATTTGCTTTCATAATTTAATTAAGCTTCTTATAAGATAATTATTTCTGTCCAAATTATTAAATTTCAATATTTAACATAATTTCTTCATAATTTCATTGTTAATCCTTTTATTTATTATATATTATTATATATAATATACATATACGCGCGTATACATTATATAGTATAACACAAATATATAAAGCCTCCCAACTTAATTGTCACAAAAAGTAATATTGTTAGAGTATTTTATATATACCACCGTATTACTGAGCAATACATTTAATTTATTCTCATTATAACTATGTAGTGTTTATAATGGAGTACTGTCCTCAATTTTTTTTTATTGCAGAAATGGATAGAGCGTGCAAAGTTATGCTATCCTGATTTTTTTCAGATTTTTTTGAGACCTGGAACTATTTTTAAAAAATTATTGAAAGTCCTTTTTGTGACGTCACGCGGCGGCAAGTCCTATCTTTTTCTTAAGGAGCGGCGTCTCGTGATGTCACGAAAAGGACTTTCAATAATTTTTTAAAAATACTTCCCGGGCTCTAAAAAATCTGAAAAAAATCAGGGTAGCATAACTTTGCACCCTCTATCCATTTCTGCAATAAAAAAAATTGAGGACAATACTCCATTATGTCAATGGAGTATTGTCCTCCATTTTTTTTATTGCAGAAATGGATAGAGGGTGCAAAGTTATGCTACCCTGATTTTTTTCAGATTTTTTTGAGACCTGGAACTATTTTTAAAAAAATATTGAAAGTCCTGTTTGTGACGTCACGCGGCGGCAAGTCCTATCTTTTTCTTAAGGAGCGGCGTCTCGTGACGTCACGAAAAGGACTTTTAATAATTTTTTAAAAATAGTTCCCGGGCTCTAAAAAATCTGAAAAAAATCAGGGTAACATAACTTTGCACCCTCTATCCATTTCTGCAATAAAAAAAATTGAGGACAATACTCTATTAAGTATCTCAAAGCTCATCAGATTGAGATGTGATCTCACCCGCTGTCGATGATCTCAAGCAGCACGGGGTCGCTGGCATCAAGGGTCTGGAACCACGCGGGGTGGGACTGTCTGATGGCGAGGTAGCGCTCCAGCAGCGCTTGGGCTTGCGGCACGCTGAACTTGCGTGTGCGTAGGAACCGCAGCAGGAACACCGAGTCTGCAACATCGAGGGGAGTTTAGTACAGTCAAATTATGTAATCATTCGGAAATTGCCGGAAGTGCTAAGTTTCTGGCCTTGCTATTCGTATTTCAGCGCTGCAATATCACTGCTTGGTCGGTACTTCTAACACAAAAAAAGTTTCAAAACTTAAAAACAAACAAAACAGCCACAACATTCTCACTTACGGCTACTTCCGGAGAGAATTTCAAGTTAATTTGACTGTAGTTTTGTGACACAGAGTTTGGAATATCGTAAGAGGTTAATTAAAGGGAACATTTGCAGCACATTAACATTCTTTCTGTATAGCTCACCTGAATGTTATTTTGTATATTTACCTATACTTTTTTATTCCGCTTTTCGTAATTTCGTTCAAAAAAATAAATCATGATCTAAATTAAATCCTTTCACAGCCTTTCTAGTCTCCACGCCTTGGAGGTATGCAATTTAATAATTTGTTGCAACGAGGGTTGCATACCTATTGGGGGTTAAGCCGGTATCCATACAATTTTTCCTTGCAAGAAAATTTCATCTCCATACAAACAAATGGAGTTCAAGTTTTCTTGTAAAGAAAATTTGTATGCAATAGCTAGAAAAATTGTATCGTGTAAATAATTTGAATTTGAATTTACCGACTTTAAAAGTTAATTAATATAGAATAAGTAACGACGGTTGCATAAGTACAAATTAATTAAGCGTTGGAGACTAATGAATGATGTGCCACTTAGTTTGTTGTTAAATTTTAAAAAGTTTTTTAAAGATATGAGACCAGCCTAACAGAATGTCATTTTAAATTTACGAATGTCTTCTTTCAACGTTTTGAAGTAATGAAACTTTATTGATAGCTTTCGCTAATAAGATTACATCATGAGTATTATATTTAAATCATACAAAATTACACACTAATATTACATAAAACAGCTCTGATCATTAAAAGACATATAATATATAATAGATGGAGATACTGAAAGAATATATAGCATATACTTCAGAGCGTATACAATTTCAATAGCTGCTGTTTCTAAAATTCTATAAAAAATGTAAATGCAGGGTTCTTTATAACCTAAATTTTTATGCTGATTATTTAGACCATGGTCATACCTCATTAATTTAATAGTACTGCTAAAATAATCCATGCGTTGAAATTTTCAAGGAATATTAAAATACAGTTTCTTTGGCATGGTTGGACCATAGTAACAATGTCAGTTGAATCAAATTAACGCTTCACAGAATATCTCAAAAATGTCAGTCATGTGAAAACGCATTGCTTTTGCAACATTTATTTAATTAAAATTGATATTTTTATATATTGAACAGCTAGTATATGAAAGTACAATGAGATATTAGAATGTAAAAATTTTAGTGGCTTAATCGAAAGAAGTGGTAAAAATATGCTACCCTGAATTTTTTCAGATTTTTCTGAGACCGGAACTATTTTTAAAAAAATATTGAAAGTCTATTTTATGACGTCACGGGCGTGCTGCCCTATCCTTTTTCTTAAGGAGTGCCACCCGTGACGTCATCAAAGTAGACTTTCAATAATTTTTTAAAAATAGTTCCTGGTCTCAGAAAAATCTGAAAAAATTCAGGGTAGCATATTTTTACCACTTCTTTCGATTAAGCCACTAAAATTTTTACATTCTAATATCTCATTAATTCTAGACAGCATGAACTTTACTCCTGCTTCATTTGCTAGAGCTGCAGCTTCAATAGACTCAGATTTTCATAATTTTAAGAAAGGTGTGTATAGCACCCAGTCTAGTCATAGCAAGAGAGTTTTGCTTTACCACTCTTACATACACTACAATTTTCAAGCAAACGAAACATGATTAATGTTGACCATTCAGTGCTGTTTAGGTCATGTGTATTCATTCATCTTTCTATTTACGACACTTGGTCTCCCCCCGCCAGCAATACAACATTCATTAACCAGCTGTACCTGTGCGACAGTTTCGGATGTCAGGGTGTTTCTCGATCCACTCCCTCATGAGGCGCAGGGCGTGCTCCCGAGTGGCCGGGTCCTCGCGCAGTTCACGGAGCGCCTGTTTCTGGGCATCCGCGCTCAGCGAGCACTCATAGCCGTCCTCCAGTGCGGGGGGGCCCATCTGAACACACACAACTTGCTACACCCATATCTTAATTCTCCATCAATCGGCATCAAATTTTGTTGTTGTAGGAATCGATAGAGGGTACAAAGTTATGCTGCTCTGCTCTATTTTTTTTTTTTCATTTTTTTTAAAAGCCAGGAACTATTTTGAAAAAAAAATATTGAAAGTACAGAGAGAGGCGTCACTTCTTTAATAAAAAGATAAGACCTAAAAGAGGCGTGGGCTCAAACCCGACCTCGGCAAAACTTTTTAGCAATACTTCCTAGTCTCCAAAAAAAATGTGAAAAGAATGATTGGTGTACACAATTACGTTACGTAGCATAACTTTGCACCCTTTCTCCATTTCTGCAATTAAAATTTTTGAGGTCGATACTCCATCACCGACCATCCTAACTGAGGTTTCCATGGCTCCCTCAGTCTCAACCAGGTGAATAATGAGACGAATACTATTGGCCAGGCCGCTCCAGTTTCATACTAATTAAGTTAAACGTAAATCGAAATAGTGACGTTCGGAGACCCTAAGTTACTTCAGGATCTTTCAGAATAATTAAATGGCTTAAAATGACATATTTTTTTAGCATTTTTTTTTACTGTAAATCTAAATTTAAAAAAATATATATTTAACCTGAATTAAAGTTGAATATATAATTATAATTATTATTATAATAAAAAATAAAATATAGTAAAGTTGTGATTTTGTGATGTATGTTTTGTATAGTAATACAGCTTTATAAGAAATATCTACAATAAAATTATATTACAAGTTATAGGAAATCAATTTTCCAAAACAATATCCTGTCTGAAACACCACAAAAATTTTGTTCTAAATATAGGTCGAGGCGTTATTAGAGGCACCGTGTGAAATGTACATCGGTGGTACGATGGTTGAGAGAGGTCGCGAGGAGCACTTTCACGGTCGTGCTTTCTCCTGCTTTCTCCGAGCAGTGAAAGGATGCTCGGGGCCAAGATCAGCTCGCCCCCGCACCGCCCTTAGTGGGGTAAGGTCAGTGAGGTTGGGTGGAAAAAAAATAAAAATCAGTTTATAATAAAACAACTATATAATAATGTAGTGCCTAATCCTGCCTGCAAGAGCTATTGTAATATAAATGAAAATTATTAAAATAAAATAAAAAGTTTAACGAATTAGTTTAAAATAAGGAAAAAAATCATCAATACACGTTTAAAATATCTCAGAAGTACACTGTTTTCTTTATGAAATGTCCACGTCTTGTAGATAAATTATAATAATACGTGTCGCATATAATATACTATCCATGCAAATATCATAATTTTTTAGAATAGAATAATTTATTCGACCACAGCGTTTAGACCGATAAACGTCTTTACATAAGACGTTTATTTTAATTAGTCAACAGCAATACATGTCGTCTGCCTGCATAGTGACAAGACGTGGAAATTGTGCAGGGACAATTTATACTGGAAGGACTGTACTCTTTATCTCTAATAACACTTATACAATTTTTAGGAATACTTAGACAGGATATTGTATTGGAAAGCATCGAATTATGATTCTTTAAAGCTGTATGCAACAAGAAAATTTAAATCTTCATATAATATAATTATCACAAACTGTAGATGATATTAAAATAATAAATATTAAACTTCAATTAAGATTAAACATACTTTTTTAAATTATTTACAATGATAAATGCTAGAAAAAAAAAGCTGTCAAAATTAGAAATAATTTTTTATATAAAGTTATTGTTTTGACGATTTTCTAATTAAAAGAAATTACCACCATATCAGAGAGACAAGTAATTAACATTATTACAATAACCACCACACCAGCACGTACCTTGGTAAGACAGCCCGATGTACGGACGACTCGAGCCCGGACTGCGGCTCGAATGAAGTGCCACTCGGGAAAGTGGTGCCCCTCCCCTCCATGACTAACCTACATACCGTCACTTTCACCCAGTCACGTGGTCACGAATTACACCAAATGTAGCTTTTCAATTCTTTATTAAAAAATATACGACGATTTCAACATTGAAATTTTTTTTACATAATAATTTATCATCTTAGGACCTTTTTTAACAGGATACAAAAATACATGTTTTTTTCGTTAAAATAATTATATTATTTAATATACAGTTATTATGAAAATTTTCAAATGCAGGGGAATAATATCACATTGCAAAAAATTGTCGTGAAGGCATATTTTTTTTTACATGATATTAAGAAATTAGAACAAAAATAAATGTTGTTAAAAATTAATTATGGTAATAATAATTATGTAGACAAAATAATAATTAAATCTTAATTATATTATTGTTGATAGTAGTACTTAATTTTTTTACATATTTTTTAAACACAATTAAATTTCAACAATACTATAGTAAATTTTTTAATTACCACATGGTTTTCCTATGTACCACATAGGAAAATGCTTTGCTTACAAAAAAAGGTGTATTGTAATTTAATAATGACATTTTTCATCCGATAATTTTCAATTATAATTTAATTTTACTGTAAATGAAGCTGCAGGTGAAAATGAAGCGCAGGCCTTGTTCGATGTCATTTGTTTTCTATTGAGCTGGCGAGCATGAGCGAAGACATGATGCTGAACATCTGAAAGAACAGTTGCTTCAATTAGCATTGTTTGTATATGGCATCAGAAGTTAAATTCTAAACTTTCTATATTCAAACCTTCATTCTAAATGTATTCACTTTTCCACCACTAACTGTTAAAATTAAATTTTACAAACAAGCTATTGTTTATGCGGATTGTTTAATCTCACAAAATGCATAATATAATTATAGAAAGTAGCAGATTTTAAAACCTTTATTCTGAGCTACTTTATTTAGGCATTGCATGCAATGTATTTTGATTTTTTTTTTAAATACTAAAAATAGGTATAAGGGGGTACTGACCGGTATTTGAGTTAGCAATACTAATAAAAAGTACTGTGAATTCCATGAAGAACGAGCCCTATTAGAGCATTCTACGACAATTTGCTGATTTTAAATGAATTTTTAAAACTTTTTTTGATGACTTCATAGCATTGAATCTTAAATGAGAAAATGCATCAGTTAACATTGCTAAAATGAAAAGTTATTGAGGTAGGAATTTGAAACCTTCATTATTGCAAATGAAGTTTTGGTTACATTTCAATATTAAGTATGGGATTTGGTGATGTTAACTGATATATTTTCCCATTTAAGATTCAATGCTATTACGTCATTTTTGAGAGGTTTTAAAAATTCATATAAAATCAGGAAATGGTCGTAGAATGCTGTAATAGGGCTTGTTCTTCATGAAATTCTCGTGCCTTTTGAAATATTGACAAAAACTTGCAACTTTTTTTTTTGGTCAGTACCCCATTGAGGTATTATTTTTGTGTGTTTTTTTCTGTATAATTTTTTTGTATTCCCAGACTAATGGATGAAAAAAATACTATAATAAATAAGTATAATAATTATAATATTAATTAATTGTCATTAATTTAGGTAGATATAAAAACTTCATGATTGACCCATTGAGCGCGATTTTCGAAGATAACCGCGCAGGTTTCTCACTAATTGATAACCGCGGTTACTTGGCCGCATTTCCGGTCACGTGACTACTCACGTGGAAGGCGAGAAAGCCGAGCGCGAGTCCTCCAAGGATCACCTCAAGCACGTGCACGTACTGACTCAGTCGGGGGAAGCACCCGTCGCTGTACACGTTGAACTCGCAGGGGGCGCTCGTGCGACACGTGCACGACTGGGGGGGCGAAACGAGGAGACCGAGATCCACCCACTCCGTGTAGCTGTCCACGCCGCAGCAGTGCCACTAAAGAACATCGTAACATCAGGGTCAGTGGAGAACAACGTAACATCAGGGTCAATGAAGAACATCGTAATATCAGGGTCGATGAAGAACATCGTAATATCAGGGTCAATGAAGAACATCGTAATATCAGGGTCAATGAAGAACATCGTAACATCAGGGTCAATGAAGAACATCGTAATATCAGGGTCAATGAAGAACATCGTAACATCAGGGTCAATGAAGAACATCGTAATATCAGGGTCAATGAAGAACATCGTAACATCAGGGTCAATGAAGAACAACGTAACATCAGGGTCAATGAAGAACATCGTAATATCAGGGTCAATGAAGAACAACGTAATATCAGGGTCAATGAAGAACAACGTAATATCAGGGTCAATGAAGAACAACGTAATATCAGGGTCAATGAAGAACAACGTAATATCAGGGTCAATGAAGAACATCGTAACATCAGGGTCAATGAAGAACATCGTAACATCAGGGTCAATGAAGAACATCGTAACATCAGGGTCAATGAAGAACATCGTAATATCAGGGTCAATGAAGAACATCGTAACATCAGGGTCAATGAAGAACAACGTAACATCAGGGTCAATGAAGAACATCGTAATATCAGGGTCAATGAAGAACATCGTAACATCAGGGTCAATGAAGAACAACGTAATATCAGGGTCAATGAAGAACAACGTAATATCAGGGTCAATGAAGAACAACGTAATATCAGGGTCAATGAAGAACATCGTAACATCAGGGTCAGTGTGGAACAACGTAATATCAGGGTCAATGAAGAACAACGTAATATCAGGGTCAATGAAGAACAACGTAATATCAGGGTCAATGAAGAACAACGTAATATCAGGGTCAATGAAGAACATCGTAATATCATGCAGAGTCAGTGGAGAACATCGTAGTTAAACAGTTCAGGTAGTTTTAAACGTGGGCAATATGATAATATATGTACTGTACACTGTCCATTCAAAGACGATGACTTGGCCCAAAGGTAGGTGTCCCGCACTTTCCGGGAGTCAGGGGGGTCTGAATTATCTTGCCACCCTGGAAGTAAGGTGTACTACCCAACACAAGAATTTTCATACTGTTAAAATAATCTTTCAGTCATCAGACAGTTTTTAACAACCGAACTATCTCCACTGTTGAGGACCAAGCCGAACACTGCTTACCTCCCGCTGCAGGTCGTCCCAGAAGGCCTTGTCCGTGCCGTTCTCCGGGTACCTGAGCTGCATGTCCTCCATGTTGCCGCGCAGTCCCTCCTCCAGGGCCGGGGTCTGGGACAGCGCCAGCACGCCCCCTACTAGCTGCACCACGAGCAACACGCCCACCGTGGCCGCGAACTGTGGACATACTGACTCTGTAAACTTCATCTGAATTTTTAACTTCATATAATTGAGAACCTGGATTGAGACCAGAATCAAGAATACACGGTCGTCATCTGTGAAAACCTCATTAAGGAGTATTTAAGCCTATTTACTCTAGCTGCGTTATAATTAATCAATTATGCCATGCTTATAAACCTGTGCATGAAAAAATACTATAGATTGTATTAATTTTAAATTTACCAGTTGCAAAATTTTAATATTGCTTAATAAAAATGAGCACTTTTACACACATGGACTTAATATGTTATTTCAGAGTACGCGTATTACTTGTGGGTTTTTCAAATAACATGAAGATCTCTCTTTATGAATGTGTTTGTTCCTATTTATGGGATGAAAAATCATTGTTCATGAATATAACAATATTGTAAAAGACAACACAAGTGTTGTACTGCGTCGCATATAATATATTTAATATTGAAATTAAACAAAACATATATATTGATGCAGCAATGGTGGTAGGAGTGTCACGTTAATGTGTTTGCGCAACTAATGGCAAGGTGTTATGTACTCTTGAATGGAGCAGAATTCAGTGCAAAGTTAGTGCTCGTCGTCTCTTCAGCCAATAAACAATGCAAAGTTAATGCTCGTTTCTTCAGTTAATACCTCCGAGTCTATTGCCAGAAATTTGACCAACATTTCAGTTGTTCACGAGGTCTGCGGACGTTGGCGCTGCTGTCGCGAACTGCGGATGACGTCATTGATGACGAATCCTGTGATTGGTCATCTTCGATGACGTCATCAGAGTTAACCAATCGGTGATTTCGTGACAGCGTTACGTCCCCAGACCTATAATTTTACTTAATATTATATTAAATTTCTGGCTGCAAGACTTTGAGGTCTCTAAGCAAATCCAATAAGTGAAAAATGCAAATGTTCGCAACTTGAGTTATAATAAACAATGGTGACTCACGGTTTTCAGCATCCACGGCGTCTCCTTGATGGCTCCGAAGTAGCCGAGGGCGGAGATGACGAGGAGTAGACACGAGGAGGCGAGCAGGGTCACCGAGGGGTTGGCAACCTACCACCAACACGTCACGATTACATCGAGTCTAAGATTACAAGATCTATTGATCTGGCATATTTTTTTAGGAGCAGACACGAGGAGGCGAGCAGGGTCACTGAGGGGTTGGCAACCTACCACCAATACGTCACGATTACATCGAGTCTAAGATTACAAGATCTATTGATCTGGCATATTTTTTTAGGAGCAGACACGAGGAGGCGAGCAGGGTCACCGAGGGGTTGGCAACCTACCACCAATACGTCACGATTACATCGAGTCTAAGATTACAAGATCTATTGATCTGGCATATTTTTTTAGGAGCAGACACGAGGAGGCGAGCAGGGTCACTGAGGGGTTGGCAACCTACCACCAATACGTCACGATTACATCGAGTCTAAGATTACAAGATCCATTGATCTGGCATATTATTTTTACCAATGCTAATTAAGGTTTTATATCAAATTATATGGCGATCAAGTTAATGGGCCCTTAAGAAATTGACTCTAAAAGAGTTGAAATAATATATTCTCTCTTTGCATGAAGAGGCATTAATCAAATATTAAAAACTAGTTAAAACTTTATTGATTTTATTTCCTTTATTATTTTTTCAATATTTTGAGGATGATTTTCAACCATAATAATTGCTAGTCATGAGTCTTACAATTAAAATATTAGCTGTATTGTATATTATAACATATAGTTTTCATGTAGTTTGTTTTTCAATTGACTGATTTTTTACGAGTTAACGTGTAATTAAAAAACATTGAGCACTATAATAAAAATTACGTTAATTAAAATTAAGTTAAATTACATTTAAATGATTAAATTGTTCATCAATTAAAACATTGCATGTTTATCTTCGCTTACCGAGTCAGGGAAGAAGTTGTAGAAGAATATGTTCCAATGTATCGTCCCTGCGATCACTAGAATGGCGATACACCCGGCCTGCAACAACAAAAAGTACATGCAACCCTGCATTTAGCATGAGTCAGCACCTGTTGTGTATTGTTATCACTCAAAAATTCAGCAGAGATTAATCGTTATCGATGAATACTGAATGTGCGCTTTTTTTCTCTCAGCTTAAATATTTTCTTACACGTACAGTACATCAATCATGAAACACGAAATCTGTCAAACGCTGCTTTTTATTCATCAAAAAAGAAGATAAATTGAAATTTAAACACTGCGATAGACGTCTGAAATGTAACAAAAATATGCCTGATAATTGTGGGCTCTTGGGAACAAAATAACACAAATGACAGCCCTGATTTGCTTGTACTTTCAATTCTGAAAGAAATATTTAAAGATTTGCAATTTCAAGGAGGGTAATTGTGACAATCAGAGCAGATATAAAGTATATGTTCTCGTATACATTTTACATTAGTTGAATGATTCGTAAAGGTATTTTTTTTTTTAACTTCAACTTTGTAATTTATTATCAATACAATAATCCTTGCATTCATTTTATTTTTTTAAAAATTATAACATCAATAACATGATAAATAAGTCACTCACCGCATAGCAAATGTTGAACGCGAACAGGAAGTACCTGGTTAGCGGAATGTTCACTTCCACGTCCATAATTTCGTACTGGTGCTCTCAATATTCAGACAAAGACTGTCACGGCCGCGGATTAATCACGGCGCTCTTATCACTCACAGTCAGTTACCATAACGATAAGATACTCTGAATCAATAACTCGTGGATCGCCTTTCAAATTGATAAAGATTGGAATTTTCGTCACGGGTAAATTACTCATAATAATGGAGTAATTATAATCACCTCAGATTGCAAGCGTCACACAATTTTGCTGCATAAACCTTATGCACCTCTGGACATCACGAACTTTCCTCCTGCCTCACTTGCTAAAGCTGGAGGTCCAATAGAGAGAGAGAGATGCAGATTTGAATTTTTTAAAGATGTAAGAAGAGCATTCAGTTTATTAATATCAAAAAATTGGTTCACCACGCCTCCATATTGACGGCGTAGTATCGTTTACAAAAGAAAACAGGAGTGAAGTTCGTGAAGTCCAGAATGTACATTAGGTCTATGTTTGCATCTTTACCTCGACACGTACATGATATGAGGTGCCAAAATGTACATGCTAATAATATGAGATAAATTTTAGTGTTTCTTATTTTATTATACATTTTATTATCAATTGTATTTTAGTTTAATCAAACAAGAGTGAGCTTAAAAACGATTTTCCCTGATTGTAATTCCATATTAAATTGAAATATAATTTTAATGAAATGTATGCTGGGTTTAATGAATAATTAATTTTAACAATTCATATACAAGTGCCAAACTTATTCATCTTCCCCCTATATTGCAAACTGCTGTTTTTAAGGATATAATTATATATGATAATATATGATATAAAAATAAATAATAATTACTACAGATTGTATAATATATAGGGAGTTGTTTGGTTTTACATTGGTTTCATCAATGTTCAATTAAATTGAATAAATTTTTCAAGAAACAAATAACTATTTTTACATGTTGAAAAAACATAAGAAAATTGCATTTTATTACTGTAAATAAAAAAAAAATCTTAATTTTTTGTCTTACATAAATCATTACATAAACAGGGATATATGAGATTTCTTTAAACAATTTAATTTATAATTTTAGTAATTATAATCGACTTAAATTTATAATACAATTCCAATATTATAAGCTTGAAATTAAGTGACTCTCCAAAAATAAGTTGTAAGTTAAACTATACAATACAAAAATCGTGTCTAAGTATATAACAGTGCTTAATAATAAGATTGTTATTTAAAAAATGTTTATTTCTCCTGCTACCACAGCTTCTGGTGTTTGGCAGTCCGCGCGAGCAGGAGCGCCAATATCACCCCAACCAGCTGAAACAAGCAATGGTTTGATTGTCAAGTAGGAATCGATTGATTTCTGTATTCAGAAAATTACAGGATAGTTCAATTTAAAATTTGGCGATGAATTTATTTAAGGAGTTGGTGACGATAAATTATTTATTTTTATTAACTTTGTGTATGGAAAATTAATGTAGGTAATTTAGAAATTAATACTGCATTTTTTAGTTCATATAATTAAAGCAGGAAGCAAATCTTTTCTCAATCTTCTTTCAGCTTTCTGATATTTCGTACTATAGTTTATGTTCGAAAACCGTGCTAAAATTCCCTGACTACAAATTTCCACATATTTTTTGCCTCTATAACTAAAGGTGCTTTTCCATGCATGGACGATCTCGAACGGGGCTTGGCGGGGGGAGAAAAGCGCACTTGCTTCAAAATCATACGTCGCGAAGCGCTTTTCTCTCGCCAAGGTACAATATATTGAAGTACGTCTTTCTCGCCCCGCTCAATGAATGTCGTACCTCCGTCGCAGCGACTGTGAACGCGATGATGGCAAGCGTGCTTTGCGTGCCACTGACGGCCTGTGCCAGTTTGTCGTAGCAGCCGTGTCGGTAGACGCGGTGGATGGGGTCGCACTCGGAGCTCGAGAGATCGTTACAGAAGCAAGAGTTGGGGAGCATCGCGCCCAGGTCCAGCCACTCCGAGTAGTCCTCCGTGCCGCAGCACTCGAACTGAAATTTAACGTACTTCAAGAATTTCTCCATAAGCCACCACGTTAGAAAATTAAACATTGAAAACATATCCTACCCCCCATTTAGGGATCTTTTGTTAATGAATCAAGAATTTACATTCCTCTAAAAAATTTCTTTAATACCAAAAAAGCAATAATTTCTATTTTTTTTTTTACATAGATTTGGGTATATAAGACGTTGGAAACACCGCAAAATCAGCTGACTTAAAGCCTCTATTCCTTGAAAAATACGTTGCATGTTGTTACACCTACTCACCTGTTAAATCCTTTTAGTACCACAAGCATTGCGCTCTGGATATGAATCCACTTTCACCGAGAAAGAAATTCAGCTATGAGTCGATTGCTTAAGGTAGAGATAATACGGATCAGCTGGTCCAATGCTAAAAAAAATCCCATTCATAAAAATTATGAAAAAAAATTAAAATGTTCTCCTCTACATCCCCTATCAGTGGGTAAAATATCAGGTATACAAAAACGAGCTAGTTTTCGAGTTATTAATTTTTAAAGTTGACTAATTTAACATGGAGAAATAGAACTTACATGTTAAATTGGTCAACTTTAAAAATTAATAACTCGAAAACTAGCTCGTTTTTGTATACCTGATATTTTACCTACTGATAGGGGATGTAGAGGAGAACACTTTAAATTTTTTTCATAATTTTTATGAATGGGATTTTTTTAGCATTGAGCCAGCTGATCCGTGTTATCTCTACCTTAATGATATGGGAGAAAATGCCGCATAAAAAATAATAAGATGGAGCAACATTTTTGAGGAAATTGTGATGCTGTAATCACATTACTTCGTATTTTTACTTGTGTAATGAACAAGGAAAATATATTATTTTATAGTTTACATTCATATTATAAATTGACTAAAGACGATAACTTTTGCACAGCAATTCAATTCAATTCTTTTATTTAACCACTGGTTATACAAGTACAACATGGGTTACGTCATTTTAACAAAAAAAAAAAAAAAAAAAAGTTACAACAAGACAATAATACATAAACACAAGTAACCAACAATAGCACTTCCTAATAAATTAAATCTACAAAATAACACTGGATAAAATATTTTCAGGCATCTTATTACTAAAATACAACTTCACAGAATAAATTTCACTATGAATAAGAATGTTTTTCAATTTGTTTTTAAATAGTTTTTCACTATCAATTTCTCTCAAACTTAATGGTAAAAAGTCATAGATTTTGGCTGTCTGATAAGCAGAACCTTTTTCTAATAAACTTGAAGCGTGAGCTTCAGAAACAATTTTATTTTTATTTCTGGTATTATAAGAATGTAATTCACTATTATGTATATACAGGTCAGGGTATTTCTTTTTAAACATAGCACAGTTTCAAACAAGTGCAAGGTGGGCACTTGTTTGAAATGAACGCGGCCATTGTTGTGTCCCGCCTCTATAACTGCCCAACGAGGTACATACCGCCCTCTGCAGGGAGTCCCAGGTCCTCTTCTGGTCCCCTCCGTGCATCACGTATAGCCGTTGTTCCTCGCGCATGGAGGCCTGCAGACGAGGCCCCACGTCTACGCGGTGCTCAGGCACGCACAGCAGCGCCGCGCCGGCCAGCTGCACCACAGACACCATCAGGAGGGCTCCGGCCAGCTGCAAGTTAGTCACGTGATTGATTTTTTAATATTATTTGACATTAAGTTGTACATTAGTGTCCAGAAAAGGCTAAGCCACATTATACATTAAGTTCACATTAATCTATTGTCAAAATACAATATTATTTACTCAAAATTATTTAATTATTATAAACATATTTTAGAAAATGATTTGTGTATATATATTAAATCTTTTAACTAGTGCAAATTAATTGTAACAAATATTAAAATATTATAAGTTACGCGTACATGACAACAATTTTTGAATATAAAATTTGGCGTGACAACCTACTCAATTTTACGGCTGGTTGACTTTGTTGATCATGTTATTGACAGCTGGTTGACCTTGTTGATCATGTTGTTGACAGCTGGTTGACCTACCTTGTTGATCATGTTGTTGACAGCCGGTTGACCTTGTTGATCATGTTGTTGACAGCTGGTTGACCTTGTTGATCATGTTGTTGACAGCTGGTTGACCTACCTTGTTGATCATGTTGTGCGACTCACGGACGATCGCGCAGCAGCCGTAGAAGGCGACTGCGAAGAGCGACACCCCCACCAAAATGAGCAGCACCGAGGGGCCGGAGAGCTGAAACCTTGCCTCTGTTAGTTCGGTGATTACAGTCCAATTAACTTCACATTCTAGCCACAAGTGTGAGGTTTATGTCCTTGCAATTCGTATTTGAGTCAAAAATGCAGAGAGAAGCGAGTTGTATAGTAAATTTTAGTGTTGCTTTTTGTCTTCTTTTTTTTTCCTGTTATTTGTATATATTATGTATTATCTTCTTTATATCAACTTTTATGTAGTTGTTTCTATCTTTTTTCAGGATGCAAATCTTGTTTGGGCATTGCCTTTTTTTGCACCCTCTTGGGCAGTATTTCCTATTATACCTGACTGTGACAATGTATATATCTTGTCTGTTCTGCTCAATAAAAACTATATTATTATTATTTAAAAAAACATGGGCATAAATAGCAAAGTTAGAAAACTCTCACTTCCGACTTCTTTCGGTGGGATATATAAAATAAATTTGATTGTATGCCGTAATTCGGTGATCGTCGTGTATGATTCTCGAGAATTTCACTTCGTTACTGAAGACGTTACCAACACGACGAAAATCAAGTTAAGTGTGAGGGGCTCCTTACGTGTCTTATAAAGAACGCGTTGTAGAAGCCCACGTAGCCCTGGACCATCGCTCCAGCAATCAGCATGCTCAAAGCGCCCAGCTGTGGAACATTTTAATTATATAATACATGTATATTAGAGTATCGACCTCAAGTATTTTTACTACAGAAATGGAGAGTTATGTGACTCTGATTTTTATGTCAAATTTTCTCTAAAATTCTTACACTTTATTTCACTCTTAGAAATCGTGCTACAAAACACTGTGACGTCATAGTCATTTCAAAATTTAATACTCAAATCTAATGAAAATCGTTGCACGACTGTGACATCAGAGCTTCATTCACCTTGATTTTAAGGATGTTAGAGCCTTCAAAACAATCTGATTTTTTTTCTGTACCTTAAAGGCATTTTATTATTTTTTTTTTCAAACTTACAGCACTGTACGCAATTAAGAATAAAGTAAATTCAAAGTCAAATATCTATTTCGAGCATATAGACTGTACAGCATGGAATACAACAATTGTTAATACATATAAAATACATAATGTATTTAATTCTAATTATAATATAACATAATAATATAGCTTTCCTAAAACTAATTAATTTTAAACACACATACCCAAATAATCTTTAAAGCTATTTTCTATAAAATTATTATAATACTTAGAATTGTGTTCTTTCATAACATCACACACAATAATAAACAAATTTATAAATTCACAAGTATAAATACATTGAGTTTGAGCTCACCGCGAAGCCGAAGTTGAACACCAGGAGCGCGTACTTGACCGTGTTCTCCAGGCAGTTCATGGTGGTCCCAGATAACAATGAACACATGTTAATTCACTGAGAGGAGTTATCTAAGCCTAATGAAGCCTTATCGGAGCAAATGTACCACCTGCGCATGTTAATGAAAACAAACTGATTGATTGTCGTCAGTACGTTCTAGCGTAAACGTTGAATCAATTTCTCCTACTTTTTTTAATTTTTTTTTTTACAGACGCTCTATGCCTTGAAATTAAATGTCTCAAAACAAAACAGTTTAAATTTTTAAAAATAAAGACAAGGGAATTTTTTAAAAATCTTCCTTCATTTCAATTTAGCACCATTTCTGATGTAGAAACTGCCTAGCAAGTGAATTTTTCCTGCAATAAATTTATATTTTCGATTATCACTCTTAAAGTAAACTGATATTAGGGATAAAACTATTGATAAACATAAAAATTATGAATTATGATACTATAAAGGTATAAGAAAAACCCGCTGATTTTGATCGTGTTACTAAAACTTATAACCAATCACTCCTTGACTCTCAAACTATGATATCAGACAGTTGTTGTGTGTTAACTAGGGAGTTTCTACGTCACAGTTTTCAGGTTTGCTCAAGGGTTGCATACTTTGCCCCTTATTCTAATAATCCCTTTAGAGTCCCCAAATTTGGGTTAAAAAACTTGACTGAAGTCAAAATTATTGTTAATATGTCACCCATAATAATATAGTAGTTAAATTAAAATTTAAGTTGTAAGAGAATTCCCCATTAAGAGAATATATATACACAAAATAATATTAGAAGATAAAATATTGATGTATTATTCGAAGATATTTAATATATTTTTTTACAACATGCGACACCACTTGCTATATAAACATCACATTTTGTTCAAACAGTTTTATGGCTATAAAATGCACGCTCTTCAATATACTAGCAGTCTAGATTATAAATAAATAAAAACAATATCTAAATTATTTGTTATTTCAAAAGAATTTAAATATTTCATATAACCTTGTAAAAGACACGTGTGTAATGTTTCCGATACAGTAAAATTGCTGGTAAAATATTTTAACATGATGACACGTGTGTAATGTTTCTAATACAGTAAAATGGTAAAATATTTTAACATGATGACACGTGTGTAATGTTTCTGATACAGTAAAATTGCTGGTAAAATATTTTAACATGATGAAACGTGTGTAATGTTTCTAATACAGTAAAATTGCTGGTAAAATAATTTAACATGATGACACGTGTGTAATGTTTCTGATACAGTAAAATTGCTGGTAAAATAATTTAACATGATGACACGTGTGTAATGTTTCTGATACAGTAAAATTGCTGGTAAAATAATTTAACATGATGACACGTGTGTAATGTTTCTGATACAGTAAAATTGCTGGTAAAATAATTGAACATGATGACACGTGTGTAATGTTTCTGATACAGTAAAATTGCTGGTAAAATAATTTAAAATGATGCATTTCATTTCTTGAGTTTTCACGATAAAATTTTGTTTCTCGACAATTTTTCAAATTTTAAAAAGTGTAAAACTAATTACAGCTATCTTCCCGTCCATATTCATCATAATGATGTCATCTTCATGTTAAAAAAATTCTCTCTCAACTGAATAAATTTTGTCAACGATTTTTGTTTATTTGCTTTTAATAATAGCCATGTTGTACAGTAAAATCATTATTATAATTTATTTATCATCAGCTTATATTAATAAAATTATATTGAATTATAATTAAATTCATGTTTTATACAATTACTTTCATTTATATTTATTGCATTATAATTATTTACGTTGTATTAATAAATAAAGTAATATTTTACAATGTACTATATTTTATTGCGTTATAAGAAAACTAAGCGAATATGCTTTGGAATGATAGTGTTTTATTGGATTGTATTTATTTATTACTTTTTTTGCAGCCACAATTTGAATGTAATAAACAAATATTTTTTTTTTTTATAAATAAAGAATTTATCTCAATTATATGTCGTTGGCGAAGGAACTTAAGTATCATCATATATAAGAAACGTGTACTTTATTTAATAATAGATAATTATATTATTATAATAACCTAGTTGTGTTTTGTTCTTTAGTGGACTGTTATAGTGCCACTTGCCAACTGTTATGTGGGAAATATAATAAATAAATAAAACACAGAAAATTCCGGCGTCTTGCTCGTGAATTATGTAACAGCGAATTGACTTTTTGTACGGAGCATTAACTCAGTTAAAAGATTTTGTCGAGTTCCTTACAACCATCCGTACAAGTAAGTTCCATTTTTTTAAGCGAGAATTCATTACAGATTATCATTACTTGCAAGTAATTTAAAATAATGAATAATCAGACAGTACAGTATATAATTATTATAATATCAGTCATGTATGTTTGTAATAAACTTCTTAACATTTTATAAAATACGTGATTCAAGTTATAAAAAATTAGAGGGCAAATTTATTCAATTTTGTAACGGGAGTAGTCTAATTAATGAAGTGCATGCAGTTTTTTTTAATCTAAAAAAACCTGGAACCATATTGAAAGCATTTTTACTTCATTCACATTGTTACATTGGGAATTAAAGTTATTGAAAATCATGATCTCACTGTCTTCCCTTGTTAACTTAATAAACATAAGTCCGTTATATTACATACAGACAGAATTAAGCTCCACATAATTAGAAATTAACTTCAACGCTGGATCAGATTGCATTAATTGATTTTTGTTTTAAGAATGGGTTAAAATAATGCTGTCTCGATTCACGCATGGAGTTTTCTGATCACGTTTGTATAGCGTCATTGTATTAGGATGGTTCTAACCGTGGAGAACTTCCTAATTAACTTGGTCGGGAATCGCCCCTAATTTTAATTTAAATGGTTCCCAAACTTAGAACTATAACTCTTCTTTTTTATCACTCAATCTTATTATTCTTAAAGTAGGAGTTCCTTTTATTATAAGATTATGATAATTAGTTAAATTATTTTTGTATCGGGTGAAAATCAACAAGATTGATTCCACCTTTGACTCGGAGGGAACTTGTGTTTGTGCTGGGGTGGAGAAGCTAGAAAGATATAAAATGTCATCTTAGCTGTGGGGGGGAGCACGATCCACCTCCAAATTTACCGAGTGGCATACTTGACCTCATTTATTTGATATGATTTAAACTATATTCATTTCTAATGTGGTTTGTGAAAAAATGAGACCGATTTATAAATACATAACAGTACTCGTTCTCTTTACAATACACAGTCAAATAGCAGGATTTCAATTTGCAGGTCCTCGCGATGGTAGTTCAGTACCTGTTCACCTTCACGGGGTTCAGCGTGGCGCTGCTGAAGTTTTGCGGCTTGTGGTCGTGGTCCAGTTTTCGTGTTTGGCGGCTACCATGCTGCAGTTTTACCATCTCATTCCAGCAAATCTCCTCCGCTTACTCCACGATCGGTTTTGTCACCCTTGCATTATTCACTTGCAATTTTGTTGCATTCCTTGCAGTTAAAATGGCTGACGTAGAATTTCTACTAAATGATTTGTGGCTTGTATTAACCTTTCCTGCCTGGATATTGAAAATGATATTGTACATTTTAAAAAGAAAAAATCTTTATAAAATTTTACATTGGTTTCCAATCAATACCACAAAATCAATGATAAAGTATTTAAAAACTTACAAACGAAAAGCGTTAATTGAAAGTCTTGCGTTTATTGCAATTTTAGTTCTATATCATGGTTTTCGAACATCAGAGTATGAAAATCATTATAAAGATATTGAAAATGCTAAAGAATTACCTAAAGACTTTTTGTCGAAATTTATTAATAATAAATACATAACAGTAGTAATTAAAATCTATACTGGACTTGCAAGAGCACCAATTTTGCTCTCCCATTTTGGGCTTGCCACCCTTTACATCCATCTTCTGTATTACGTGCAAGCCTTGCTGGACAACCTGACCGAGGTGTTAGGACAAGTTCACATCCGTCCAGTTCAAAACGAAGGTAGATGGCGCTCAGACGTGGAAGAAGTCTGTGACGTCAAGTACTGCGTCAAACAACATGTGTTGATCATCAGGTACAAGTACTGTTTTATCACAAAAAGCTTAAGTATCTTAAGTTCAGTTAAACAAACTTCTGGCAAAAGAAATATTGTGTGCCCTTAAATTTTACCAGAGCTCTTATAGTGAATGCAAGCTCTTCGATTTTACTTCACGTGGGTATTAATATCCGACTGTATAATATAACAATGCATGGAGCTGATTTTATTTTTGTTATTATTTCTTTTCGTTTAGTAACATTGTTTATTTCTTAACTCTCATGTTTTTTTTCCTTCATTGGTGAATGTCATACAAGTCCAAATATTAAACATTATAGAAAACTGAATGTGCCCGACCACTTATACTTATCCTAGTTGAAAAATTACATCGTCAATTCATTCTTTACACGTCTATACGTAATCTTTTTACCTCTAACATATATTTTTACCTCTAAGCTTAAAGTGAGGATGAAATGAAGACAATAATATTTTTAACATTTTATGCTCAAAAAGGGGGGGGGGGGAACGTAATTTCGTCTATTTCGCTCATTTTTTTTTTCTAAAATGGTACAAAATGCAGCAAAATAAACGAGAATTAGACGAGGAGTGAGCTTAATAGCCAATAAAAGACGAAATTTATTTGAACTCGGGTAGATTAATTATTAACGATAAAGGAAAGAGCACATTATAATTAAATAATTAAAAAAAATAAAGAAAGTATGTAACATTATTTGTTCTTACTGTCAGGCTTGTAAAGAAGTTAAACAAAGTGTTCTCCCTACAAATGATGACACTCGCCACCTTCGCGACCCTCGAGTTTTGTTTCGCCGCTGCTGATGCACACACCAACACGGTAAGTTGTTAATTACATTATCACTGAGGATAAAAAAAATATGCACTATTATGATGCAGTGTGAAATGAAATTGATATTAATTTTACCTGATTTTTTATATTTGAATATTCAACGTACTATAAAACTATGCACAACGTCATATCAGGGGCTATTTTATTAATTTCTTGCTCACAAGGTTCTGAATTAAAATTCTCGATTTTTCTTGATTCGACCTAAATATGCTTAGTTAGAATTTCGTGGCCCCTTACAAATCAGGGTGGATCTTTTCATTAATATGAACGTGTTCGGCTCCTTACTTAAAAATATCATTATTATATGGATAGGATATGGATAGGATAGGTGGCAGCACCTGCGAGTAAAAACTGCAACCTTTCTTCGGCTCCGCATTTCTTTAGTTTTGTGTGTGTTTTTTTGAGATTTTTTTTGTTTAATTAGGATTAAATTATACATAAATAATCAGTGCATGTATAGGAATATAAAAAAGTGTGGTTAGTGCATATGGTGAACTAATATATTAAATAATAAAATTGTTCTCCAAGGCTGGCAATATGGCCGTGCCAAGTCAGAATCAAAATATTACTGGTGCACAATATTTTCAAAATCAAGATTTAAATACTTTTACCAACTTTGTGCCGCAGTGGCCGCCACACGGAAGAAATATTCCAGCACATCCAAATCATGGTAATTACAACAACAATAACAATCATGAAAACACGACAAATTTTTTTAGTCGTGAGCCTCCAGTACAAAATTCAATGTATTCATCAATACATAATGAAATGAAAGATTTATTTACTCAATTTAAGGAGGATATTAAAGTTTTAGTTCTTGAAATAGTGAACAGTGCTATACCATCAACTGTTCAACGAAACATTGAACGACCTTGGGGAGATGTGCAGCACGTGAGCGATCGTCGTCGCCCACAGCAGCAAAACAACCATGAGTCGTCGTACCGTCGTTCGCCGCAGTGGCAGCAGCCACCAGCTCGGCAGCAGCAGCAGGCTCGTGAGCCCCGACAGACGATGCGGCGCGGACCTCCGTACCATCAGACACCTCGCGGCCCGTCGTACCAGACACCGCGGGAACCACATCGTGTGCCGCCGCAACATCAGCGACAGAGGCCGCAGCATCAGCCCCCTCGTAGACAATATCCACCCTGGTCTACCCCGCAACCCCTCCTACTTCAAAATTCTTTCTCACCTTTACAATCCTTATATGATGAATCTTTTCCTAACCTCAATCAGAGACCTGATCCTAGACAAAATAATCGACTGCAACAACGTCGTGTTAGTCATGTGAATTTTTTCTTTATGGAAAAAAAAGGTGATTTGTTCGACTCTCCAGCTGGCACTTCACTCGCCCACGCTGTGGGTGAGGATTTCAAACAGAAGCGAGGTGTCGCAACACAGTTTAAGAAAAAATTTAAGCAGGTACCTTTTTTACTGAGTCAGCTTAAGGTGACGGGAGAAGTTGCCGTCTTGCCAGACGATGGGAGATATATATTTTACCTCGTCACAAAGCCTATGTCCAATTCAACCCCAAAGTATGAAAACTTCATATCTTCTCTGAAAAATCTCAGACGCTCATGTGAGATACTACAAATCAAAAAGCTTGCAATACCACGCCTGGGGTGTGGAAGAGATGGTTTCAACTGGGTTAAAGTTAAGAATGACATCATCTCAATTTTTAGTGATTTGGACATTGAGATAACGGCATACTATGCCTGGAAAGAAACAAAAGCTGAAATGACCCAAAAAATAGATGAAAAAAAGCAAGCAACACCGGCAACCGCTAATACCGCTGGTGTTCCCTCCCATCCAATCCCGACGGTCCATGCAGCCCCTGAAATGTGCCAGACCTCTACCGCTGTAGAAGGTACCCACTCCAGTGTCACGCCTGGCATATTGGAAGTGGAGGGACCGTCGGTGACAGCCACGGCTGAGCAGCAGCAGCAGACGTCCGTCACTCTGGGCGGGGTAAGGCCAGACCTCGGCTCGGCGAACCACGGTCACCCGCTTGTGCCGGTCAAGGAGCACGTTGTGGCGAACGATGGAACGTCCGTGCGGGCTACCGAGATTAAGGGTGCAGGGGTTGACAGCGCCTCACCAGTATCTCCTCCTGATCATATAGAGGGGAAGGACTCGAACGAGGACAGTAGTGCCTACGGGAGTACCCCTTCACTCGAGTGCCAAGCAAGTAAAGTAGGTTGTACCTCAGCTTGTGGTGATAATGTGAGTACTGTACAAAATTTACAAGGTGTTTCTCATTATTCAAGTAGTGCAAATGTTTTAGAAAATGCTCTCTCTCCACAAAATTGTATTGATCTTAGCACCCTTGAACCTCGACTTCGAGATTTCATCATAAATTCAATTAAAAATGGTCCTGAACTCACTGAAAAATTAAAATTGGCTGATAAATCTTTCTTTGATGCTAAATCATCATTTGAGGATGAGGCTGGCGAGGAGACACAGGTAAAACAATTGAACTTTGAGTTCTCAAATGTGACAAATAGTCATCCCATAAGTCCACAACTCCCATCAAAAACTAAACGTGTTTTACGTAGTAATTCAGTTTCAGAATCTGGTGTCTCCCTCAAACAGCCCAAATGTGGTGAGTTGTAATAACATCCATTGCTCACAAATATATGGAAAAGAATTACGATTGTTTCAACTTAATATTCCTGGCTTTATAAATAAATTAAAATTATTAGAAAGTCTAATTGAATCAGAAAATATTGATGTATTAATTATTTGTGAGCATGGATTAAAAGAAAAAGAACTTGAATCAGTTAAGTTTAAAAATTATGTGTTAATATCTTTTTTTTGCAGAAAATTAAGGAAAAAAGGTGGTGTTGCAATATATGTTCGCAAAAATTTAAGAGCCGAAAAAATAAAAGTTAAATCCATCGATTCATGTTTTGAATGCTCAGCAGCAAAAGTAAAGATATGTGATAATCAATGGGCTTTAGTAGCTTCGTTATACAGACCACCTGATGATAACAATTTTAATTTAATAATCGATGGAAAGTCTTTCAAGTCAAACATTAAACCGTTTTTAGTGAATTTAGAGATTTTTTGTGATAAAATGTTAAAAATAAAGAATAAAAAAGATGTAATTATTGTGGGGGGTGATGTTAATATAAATATTTTAAAACCTGATAATACCTTAAATTCATATCTTGACTTGCTAGAATCGTTTAATTTTCATGTGATTAACAATCAACCAACTAGGAATGCAAAAACTAGTTCTACTTTAATTGACCACATAATTACAAACAACTGTGATTTAAAAATGGAATGTACCACAGTAGACACAGTTTTATCAGATCATTGTTATACGATATTGTCATGTGTCGTTTTGACAAATAATAATGATATAAACTCACTGCCGCCAAATATAATAGTCAGAGTATTTAGCCCTGAAAATTTGGATTATTTTAATAAAATATTATGTAAAGAAACTTGGGAATGTTTATTACAGCCCGATCAATGCTCTGAGGAAAGATGGAACTTATTCTTTGATATCTTTCAATATTATTTTGATGAAGCATTCCCAAAAATATCCAAAAATGTTACACATAAAATCCAGAAACCACAGTGGCTACAAAATAATCCACAATTAATCAAAGAGGCGGAAAATTTAAGACATTTTCATAAATTTAGTAAAAACGATCCTATTCTTTCATCTCAATATAATAAAAAATTAAAAGTATATAAGGAGAATGTATCCGAGGCAATAAAAAAAGAAAACGATCATAAAATAAATAATGCTGTAAATAAAATGAAAACATGCTGGGATATTATTAAAGAATCCTGTAATGTTAAGCCTCCAAATGATTTCTGTATTGCCGAATTAATTGTTGATGATGTTGTGATTCGGGACCCTTTAAAAATTTCTAATGCCTTTAACAACTATTTTGTAAAAACGGTGGAAAATTTGGTACGTGAAAATTATCCTGACCCATATAATTTTTCCGATGTATTGAATATTCAATTAAGAAACCCAGCCCAAATATTTAGCTTCCAACAAATAACTTGCGAGAAGCTGCTCAATAAATTAAAGGAACTGCCTAATAAAAATGCAGCGGGTCCAGATGAGGTACCGTATAGTGTATTGAAGAGCTCTGCAGTTTTGTTAGGTGTTCCTCTAACATCCCTTATAAATCATTCTATTTTAGACTGCAGTTTTCCGAATAGATTAAAACATTCAAAAGTTATTCCATTTCACAAAAAGGGACCCAAAAATTTGATAAATAATTACAGAGCTATTTCTTTGTCCTCTGTATTCGGTAAAACATTTGAGGGTATTTTAGACGACCAAATTATGGATTACAGATATGAGAATAAATTGATATCTGAATGCCAACACGGTTTTTTAAAGAATAAATCAACAACTACTGCCTCTTTTGAATTGTTAAATATAGTTTATAAAAGTATTGATAAGAAAATATATTGCATGGGAATATTTTTTGATTTTTCCAAGGCATTTGATAGCCTCGATAAAGATGTTGTGCTGGAAAAATTAAAAAATATTGGCTTCGACCAAAATAGTATAACGCTCATGGATTCTTATTTATCAGATAGAAAGCAGTACGTTGATATAAATGTAAAGTCCGACCTGTTACCTCTTAACTTGGGAGTTCCGCAAGGCGGTAAAATATCTACAACTCTTTTCGGTGTTAGTATAAATGATTTGCCCGAATACGTAACGGATGCCCAGATAATTAAGTTCGCAGATGATGTTACAGCAGTTGTAACAGCAGACACGGAAGAGGAACTTTTTATAAAGGTTACTAAAACTGTAAAGCAAGTTTTAAACTGGAGCCATCAAAATAGGCTTATGTTAAATGTTGATAAAACTAATTACATACAATTTCATTCCCAAAGAAGTCCACCTGATAAGAGTTATTTATTGTACTTAAATAATAATTCCATTAAAAGAGTCAAAAGCATTAAATTTTTGGGATTCACAATAAATGAATCGTTAGACTGGACTGAGCATATCAATGAAACGTGTAAGAAAATTAATTGGGCCAATTTTATATTGTATTCGCTTAGAAATCATGTATCACAAAAAACGCTTTTAAGCATTTACTATGCGTATGTTTATCCGCAATTAGCTTATGGTGTAATTTTTTGGGGTCAGTATCCAGACAAACTCAATAGACTTTTTGTTTTACAGAAACGTAGTTTGCGGACGATATTAAATTTTAAAAAAAGGGATACATGTGTTACACAATTTAAAAGTCTTAATATGTTAACATTACCATGTATCTTTATACTAAACTGTTGTGTATATAGACGTAAGCATCCAGAAATCTATACTCAAAATTGTGATATTCATTCTTATAACACAAGGAATAAAGATAAAGTATGTGTGGAGGAACATAAGTCAAGTTTGCTTGAAAAAAGTTCATTTTATCAAACGGCAAAATTGTATGATTTTTTACCAAACTGTTTGAGAAGTATAGATGACACTTTATTGTTTAAAAAAAGACTTAAGAATGTACTAATAGACAAAGAATTTTACTCTGTTAAAGAATTTTTAAGTAATAAAATGTCTGAGAATGTCTTAAATATAAATTTATAGTTGTCTTATTATTATATGCAATTATTTTTGTTTGTTTGTTTTTTAATTAATTCTATTATGATGGTATTAAATGATTGGGTTTGTATATTATGTTTTTTTGTGTATATGATTTTTGTTTATTGAAATATATGTTGACGTGAACCATGTTGTCCTGTACAACCAGTTGTTTGTAATAAAAAATAAAATAAATAAAATAAAATATGGAAATATAATATAAATGACCTTGTGCTTTTCCGCTTTTGTTATTAGACTCTGCCTGATGATTAAATTAAAAGATGAATAATAAATTTGAAGTGAAGAAATCAGTTTTTGGTATATCCTAAGCAAACAATTATAAAAACCACCTTTCACCCATGGACCCTCCAAAACAAAAGATTTATCAGTTCATGTCGTTCCAATTTGCATGCTCGTAAAATGGTGTCTTTATTTTAATGTGTTTTATTAATTAGAGACATTATATTTTTTTTTTCTCTACAGAAAACTCTTGCTGCGCTGTTGTATCGCATCCTCGTTACTTTGCCTGCAATATACGAGTTTCTCGTGTTTTCTAGACTTGCAGATAATGTCAAGGCCAAGGTACATAAATAATTCTAACACCAAACCTTAAAAATTAATACAGTGTAACGTTTCATACATTTAAATAAAAAAAATTATCCCATAATCTTTTAATCGCATATAAGCATATACAAGCTTTCATGTCAAAATGGCTGTGTGATATGATTACAAGATATGGATTCATCTATGCTAAAGATACCATAATTGTAATCAACTAAAATGTAAAAATGAAATAGAATTAAACAATGTGTTTCAAGAAAAATTTCCCAGCTGACTGGCATACAATGTAGCAGTTAGAATAGAATAGAATAGAATATATTTATTCGACCACTGGCGGTAATACAGCAACAAATTGTTACAATACTGCATGAGTCTTGTCAAAAAATATCACATATATACGTACAACACATAAACACAAAATATACACAATTACATTAAAGAGTCTATATGATCCGAGACACTGCAATATATTGAATAATATATATATTATATATATTGAATAATATAGTTCTTGGATACGTTTGAGGGCAATTCATCGCCAGACATTTGCACCTGGAGACTAATTGCTAATCTATCTTTTTAAAGGGAACTCGACTTCGTACCGTGTGTTTGGATCTTGTCTGGGATTCATCTCTGAAGGGGGACTACAAGTCGCTGGAGGTGATGGCGACAAGGTGCGAGGTCCCACTTTGTCTGAGTGCCGGACCGTTCACCTCGCTCTCCGGGAAATCGTTCATCAGTGTGAGTTAATTATTCTATTGTGACGAGGAAATTCTGAACAAATTTTAAAGAGGTAAAATATTATCGAGTAGGATTATAATTGTTCAGAATGGGCTTACGGGGTGTAATTTTTTTACTGGCTCAATCAAAAGAGGTCGAAAAATATTCCTTAGATTTTTTTTGTGATTTTTTTTTAGCACTGCATCATACCTAGAATGTAGATTAAAAATGTCTCGTCACCTGGAGGCTCCATCCGCAACGCCTATGACGTCATTACATTCTTTGGTTCAACTTTATAACACTTGTAAAAAATTATTGCATTAAAAATTATCATTTGTTTCCATAGCAACGTGATTGTTTAGAAGCATTATATAGTGGACCCAAATCACCCAAAGAATGTAATGACGTCATAGGCGTTGCGGATGGAGCCTCTAGGTCAAAAGACATTTTAATCTCCACTTTAAGTATGATGCAGTGCTAAAAAAATCGCAAAAAAATTTAAGGAATATTTTTCGACCTCTTTTGATTGAGCCAATAAAAAAAATACACCTCGCAAGCCAATTCGCCTACTTTAACTCGGAGGAAATGTGGTTATATTAATCTGAATGGTCGGTAGTAACAAAGCAGGAATAAAAGTTTGAACATGATTTAACATGAGTTTGATCAGGATATTTCTGCACTCTATTATTGATAGACGGCCTGATTTTTTTTTTGTATTTTCAACGTATTTAATCAATTGAAGCTGTCCCGTCTATAATTGTATCTGTTTGATAACGGAGTACTATATTTGTAATTATACAGTATTAAGGACAATCTAAAGACATAATTAATTAAACTTATACACAACAAACTTCTTCGGGAATAATTTTGCGTTCGACGCGTGAATTGGACAGATTAAACGTCTCATTAACTTAAATAATTATTTATAATATTTTAAAACAATTTATCTTGTTGTTTCAGATCGTGTCTCTCTCGATTTCCTACTACATTTTCCTCATCAGCGTGAAAATCAACCAATAGTTTAATTTATTTTGAATGTTGTTTATAATTATAAATATCTTCAAGACTTGAAAAAATATGTTTTGCAAAAGTTGCAGTCTGGCTGCTAATGATTTATTATGAAACAAGTCATTATAATTAATGAAGTTTTTACAAATGAAGTTTCATGATGTAACCACTCATACTAAATACAATTTTTAGAATTACAATTATTTTTAACAATTTAAATGTTGATATACATTATCTGTAAATGAATTTGTCAGATTTTTTTTATATTTATGACGAAAAATTATGTTTCAGTGCAAATTAAAAATTAAGATATGTGTTTTGCAATGTCGTTGCGTGAGTTTTCAATTAAAAAAATAATAACTTCGTCTCTAATTTTTCAGGTGAATATTAATGAGCAAAATAGTTCGATTTAATATCTATATAAAAAATACACACAACAAAAACCCCTTCATTTTAATAAGTATAAGTAAAAGTAAGAGTGAATTAAATGCTTACTGTATATTTAACATCATAATGGCATGCATTTGCTTGAATGACGTACATAAATTACAATCATTAATATTGTTGCTAAAAAATCACACAAATTGGCTGCACTCAACATTTTGTAAAACACTGCAAGATCATTTTGAATTGCAATTTATCGATGTAATCAGGTAGTGAAAATTTACTAAAATTCCCATAAATGGCGCACTTGCTATTATTATATCAACCAAAACAAATTCATTATTTTTAGGTATTTTTAACAGCTGCGAGTTTTAATATTCTTTTCAATTGATTCATATATATTTTATCTCAAAACTTATATTTTGTTTAAACGTGTATGTGGAGACGCTTATAAAAAAATTTTGTGGTGACTTTTTTTGCATTTAAATAATTTTTGTGGTTACTTTGAAAGATAATAGGTTTAAAATCTCAAAATTGATTACGGAGTTAGATAATGACTAAACATAAGGAAAAACTATGTTTAAAAAATTTTAACGCAAATAGAAATTGTTTTAGGGCCAATTATATTTTTGAAAGTTTTTTGCATTTCAGATATTGTCTGGTTACATTTTGTTGCAATACGGTGTATATGTGGTTACTTTTTTAGCGGCAAAGACAAAATTTGAATTCATCGAGTCCGCAAAATTTCCGTATTTTAAATGATGTCGCTGCAGTCAAAAGTAACCACATAGCTGTCTGAAATATAACCAACGCAAAAGATAATTAGTTACCAGTCTAACGTCATACAAATTTCGACTTTAGGGTAAAAATTGATTGCGGATCTAGTGGCTACCCTTAAATTTGCGACCCTTTGACCCTTGAAGGTCAAAAGACCCTTTAAATAATTTTTTATGGAAAATTGCAAAATTCATGTTAGCAAAGTCTTTTGTTATCTATAGAGCTCTAATTCACATATTTAAAGGGTCGACCCTTTGAGTGTAGCAAGGGTTATTTTTAAATAAATTTCAAATATTAAATATATATGTATTAATATATATATATATATATATATATATATATATATATATATATATATATATATATATATATATATATATATATATATATATATATATATATATATATATATATAATACATATATATATATATAAACACATATACATAATTATATATATATATATATAATATATATATATATATAAATATAAATGTGACATAAAAATTTCGGCTCTAGGGTAAAAATTGATGGCGGATCTAGTGACAACCCTTTAATTTGCGACCCTTTGACCCTTGAAGGTCAAAAGACCCTTTAAATAATTTTTTATGGAAAATTGCAAAATTCGTGTTAGCAAAGTCTTTTATTATCTATAGAGCTCTAATTCACATATTTAAAGGGTCGACCCTTTGAGTGTAGCAGGGGTTATTTTTAAATAAATTTCAAATATTTAATATATATCTATTAATATATTATATATATATATATATATATAATACATATATATATATATTTATATATATATAAACATATATATATATATAAACATATATATATATATATTTATATATATATATAAACACATATACATTATTATATATTATATATATATATAAATGTGACATAAAAATTTCGGCTCTAGGGTAAAAATTGATGGCGGATCTAGTGACAACCCTTTAATTTGCGACCGTTTGACCCTTGAAGGTCAAAAGACCCTTTAAATAATTTTTTATGGAAAAATGCAAAATTCGTGTTAGCAAAGTCTTTTGTTATCTATAGAGCTCTAATTCACATATTTTACGGGTCGACCCTTTGAGTGTAGCAGGGGTTATTTTTAAATATATTTCTAATATTAAATATATATGTATTTATATATTATATATATATATATATAATACATACATATATTTATATATATATAAATACATATACATAATTTTATATATATATATAAAAATGTGACATAAAAATTTCGGCTCTAGGGTAAAAATTGATGGCGGATCTAGTAATGACCCTTAAATTTGCGACCCTTCAATCCTTAAAGGTCAAATGACCCGTTTAAATTATTTATCGTGAAAAAATGCAAAATTGAAATTGGCATATACCTTTGTTATCTATAGAGCTCTAATTCAAAAATATTTAACATGTGAGCATTCAGTTGATATTATTTCTGGATACATTAGTAACCACATATAGTTCCACCTTAAACCAAAATTTTTTCTCAGAGGATAAAATGAACAGAAGAATGTAAAAGGACTTGAGGAATGTGAATTTTCTTATAGACGTTACAATGTTTGCATAATATCGAGATGCAAAAATATTGACTTGAAATCCAAGCCGCATTTTTTAATTGTTTTAAGTGTAATTAAAATTTGACGGAGGTTGCAATAAAATTAATTTCTAGGTACTTATGTAACCACTAGTAGGTTCCATTTCCAACCTCTATTATTTAATGAGGTATAACATGAATATCATTAGTGTCTTAGGCTACTTTAATTGACCGTACTTATTTCATCTGTATTATTACTGGATACATTAGTAACCACATATAGTTCCACTTTAAACCAAAATTTTTTCTCAGAGGATAAATTGAACAGAAGAATGTAAAGGACTTGAGAATGAAATGTGAATTTTCATATAGACGTTACAATATTTGCATAATATCGAGGTGCAAAAATATTGACTTGAAATCCAAGCCGCATTTTATTTTTAAGTGTAATTAAAATTTGACGGAGGTTGCAATAAAATTTATTTCTAGGTACTTTTGTAACCACTAGTAGGTTCCATTTTAAATCCTATTTTTATGTTTGGTATAATTGATGGCGGATCTAATAATGACCCTTAAATTTGCGACCCTTCAATCCTTGAGGGTCAAATGACCCTTTTAAATTATTTATCGTGAAAAAATGCAAAATTGATATTGGCAAATACCTTTGTTATCTATAGAGCTCTAATTCAAAAATATTTAACATGTGAGCGTTCAGTTGATATTTTTTGTAGACACATTAGTAACCACATATAGTTCCACCTTTAACCAAAATTTTTCTCAGGATGAATTGAACAGAAGAATGTAAAGGACTTGACGAATGTGAATTTTCATATAGACGTTACAATGTTTGCATAATTTCGAGGTGCAAAAATATTGACTTGAAATCCAAGCCGCATTTTTCAATTGTTTTAATTGTAATTAAAATTTGACGGAGGTTGCAATAAAATTTATTTCTAGTTACTTATGTAACCACTAGTAGGTTCCATTTCCAACCTTTATTATTTAATGAGGTATAATATGGATAACCTTAGTGTCTTAGGCTACTTTAATCGACCGTACTTAATTCATCTGTGCAATGATGTCATCCATTCAATTTTTTTTAATCTATGCAAAATATATATAACATGTGAGCATTCAGTTGATATTATTTCTGGATACATTAGTAACCACATATAGTTCCACCTTAAACCAAAATTTTTTCTCAGAGGATAAATTGAACAGAAGAATGTAAAAGGACTTGAGGAATGTTAATTTTCTTATAGACGTTACAATGTTCGCATAATATCGAGGTGCAAAAATATTGACTTGAAATCCAAGCCGCATTTTTTAATTGTTTTAAGTGTAATTAAAATTTGACGGAGGTTGCAATAAAATTAATTTCTAGGTACTTATGTAACCACTAGTAGGTTCCATTTCCAACCTTCATTATTTAATGAGGTATAATATGGATATCCTTAGTGTCTTAGGCTACTTTAATTGACCGTACTTAATTCATCTGTGCAATGATGTCATCCATTCAATTTTTTTTAATCTATGCAAAATATATATTACATGTGAGCATTCAGTTGATATTATTTCTGGATACATTAGTAACCACATATAGTTCCACCTTAAACCAAAATTTTTTCTCAGAGGATAAATTGAACAGAAGAATGTAAAAGGACTTGAGGAATGTTAATTTTCTTATAGACGTTACAATGTTTGCATAATATCGAGGTGCAAAAATATTGACTTGAAATCCAAGCCGCATTTTTTAATTGTTTTAAGTGTAATTAAAATTTGACGGAGGTTGCAATAAAATTAATTTCTAGGTACTTATGTAACCACTAGTAGGTTCCATTTCCAACCTTCATTATTTAATGAGGTATAATATGGATATCCTTAGTGTCTTAGGCTACTTTAATTGACCGTACTTAATTCATCTGTGCAATGATGTCATCCATTCAATTTTTTTTAATCTATGCAAAATATATATTACATGTGAGCATTCAGTTGATATTATTTCTGGATACATTAGTAACCACATATAGTTCCACCTTAAACCAAAATTTTTTCTCAGAGGATAAATTGAACAGAAGAATGTAAAGGACTTGAGGAATGTTAATTTTCTTATAGACGATACAATGTTTGCATAATATCGAGGTGCAAAAATATTGACTTGAAATCCAAGCCGCATTTATTAATTGTTTTAAGTGTAATTAAAATTTGACGGAGGTTGCAATAAAATTAATTTCTAGGTACTTATGTAACCACTAGTAGGTTCCATTTCCAACCTTTATTATTTAATGAGGTATAATATGGATATCCTTAGTGTCTTAGGCTACTTTAATTGACTGTACTTATTTCATCTGTATTATTTCTGGAAACATTAGTAACCACATATAGTTCCACTTTAAACCAAAATTTTTTCTCAGAGGATAAATTGAACAGAAGAATGTAAAGGACTTGAGAATGAAATGTGAATTTTCATATAGACGTTACAATATTTGCATAATATCGAGGTGCAAAAATATTGACTTGAAATCCAGGCCGCATTTTTAATTGTTTTAAGTGTAATTAAAATTTGACGGAGGTTGCAATAAAATTTATTTCTAGGTACTTATGTAACCACTAGTAGGTTCCATTTCCAACCTTTATTATTTAATGAGGTATAATATGGATATCCTTAGTGTCTTAGGCTACTTTAATTGACCGTACTTAATTCATCTGTGCAATGATGTCATCCATTCACTTTTTTTTAATCTATGCAAAATATATATAACATGTGAGCATTCAGTTGATATTATTTCTGGATACATTAGTAACCACATATAGTTCCACCTTAAACCAAAATTTTTTCTCAGAGGATAAATTGAACAGAAGAATGTAAAGAACTTGAGGAATGTGAATTTTCTTATAGACGTTACAATGTTTGCATAATTTCGAGGTGCAAAAATATTGACTTGAAATCCAAGCCGTATTTTTTAATTGTTTTAAGTGTAATTAAAATTTGACGCAGGTTGCAATAAAATTTATATCTAGGTGCTTTTGTAACCACTAGTAGGTTCCATATCCAACCTTCATTATTTTATGAGGTATAATATGGATATCCTTAGTGTCTTAGACTACTTTAATTGACCGTAATTAACGTATGTTATTAAATTCAATGTGCAATGATGTCATCCATTCAATTTTTTTTTAGTCTATGCAAATTATATATAACATGTGAGCATTCAGTTTATATTATTTCTGGATACATTAGTAACCACATATAGTTCCACCTTAAACCAAAATTTTTCTCAGGATGAATTGAACAGAAGAATGTAAAGGACTTAACGAATGTGAATTTTCATATAGACGTTACAATGTTTGCATAATATCGAGGTGCAAAAATATTGACTTGAAATCCAAGCCGCATTTTTTAATTGTTTTAAGTGTAATTAAAATTTGACGGAGGTTGCAATCAAATTTATTTCTAGGTACTTATGTAACCACTAGTATGTTTTAATCCCAACCATCATTATTTAATGAGGTATAATATGGATATCCTTAGTGTCTTAGACTACTTTAATGGACCGTAATTAATTCATCTGTGCAATGATGTCATCCATTCAATTTTTTTTTAATCTATGCAAAATATATATAACATGTGAGCATTCATTTTAAATTATTTCTGGATACATTAGTAACCACATATAGTTCCACTTTAAACCAAAATTTTTTCTCAGAGGATAAATTGAACAGAAGAATTAATGTAAAGGACTTGAGAATGAAATGTGAATTTTCATATAGACGTTACAATATTTGCATAATATCGAGGTGCAAAAATATTGAATTGAAATCCAAGCCGCATTTTATTTTTTAAGTGTAAATAAAATTTGACGAAGGTTGCAATAAAATTTATTTCTAGGTACTTTTGTAACCACTAGTAGGTTCCATTTTAAATCCTATTTTTATGTTTGGTATAATTGATGGCGGATCTAATAATGACCCTTAAATTTGCGACCCTTCAATCCTTGAGGGTCAAATGACCCTTTTAAATTATTTATCGTGAAAAAATGCAAAATTGAAATTGGCAAATACCTTTGTTATCTATAGAGCTCTAATTCAAAAATATTTAACATGTGAGCATTCAGTTGATATTTTTTGTAGATACATTAGTAACCACATATAGTTCCACCTTAAACCAAAATTTTTCTTAGGATGAATTGAACAGAAGAATGTAAAGGACTTGAGGAATGTGAATTTTCAGATAGACGTTACAATGTTTGCATAATTTCGAGGTGCAAAAGTATTGACTTGAAATCCAAGCCGCATTTTTTAATTGTTTTAAGTGTAATTAAAAATTGACGGAGGTTGCAATAAAATTTATTTCTAGGTACTTTTGTAACCACTAGTAGTTTAGTCCTAACCATTTTAAATCCTATTTTTATGTTTGGTATAATTTATGTCAGATCTAATCATGACCCTTAAATTTGCGACCCTTTAATCCTTGAGGGTCAAATGATCCTTTTAAATTATTTATCGTGAAAAAATGCAAAATTGAAATTGACAAATACCTTTGTTATCTATAGAGCTCTAATTCAAATATATTTAACATGTGAGCATTCAGTTGATATTATTTCTGGATACATTAGTAACCACATATAGTTCCACCTTAAACCAAAATTTTTCTTAGGATGAATTGAACAGAAGAATGTAAAGGACTTGAGGAATGTGAATTTTCAGATAGACGTTACAATGTTTGCATAATTTCGAGGTGCAAAAATATTGACTTGAAATTTAAGCCGCATTTTTTAATTGTTTTAAGTGTAATTAAAATTTGACGTAGGTTGCAATAAAATTTATTTCTAGGTACTTATGTAACCACTAGTATGTTCTAATCCCAACCTTCATTATTTAATGAGGTATAATATGGATATCCTTGGTGTCTTAGACTACTTTAATTGACCGTAATTAATTCATCTGTGCAATGATGTCATCCATTCAATATTTTTTTAATCTATGCAAAATATATATAACATGTGAGCATTCAGTTGATATTATTTCTGGATACATTAGTAACCACATATAGTTCCACTTTAAACCAAAATTTTTTCTCAGAGGATAAATTGAACAGAAGAATGTAAAGGACTTGAGAATGAAATGTGAATTTTCATATAGACGTTACAATATTTGCATAATATCGAGGTGCAAAAATATTGACTTGAAATCCAGGCCGCATTTTTAATTGTTTTAAGTGTAATTAAAATTTGACGGAGGTTGCAATAAAATTTATTTCTAGGTACTTATGTAACCACTAGTAGGTTCCATTTCCAACCTTTATTATTTAATGAGGTATAATATGGATATCCTTAGTGTCTTAGGCTACTTTAATTGACCGTACTTAATTCATCTGTGCAATGATGTCATCCATTCACTTTTTTTTAATCTATGCAAAATATATATAACATGTGAGCATTCAGTTGATATTATTTCTGGATACATTAGTAACCACATATAGTTCCACCTTAAACCAAAATTTTTTCTCAGAGGATAAATTGAACAGAAGAATGTAAAGAACTTGAGGAATGTGAATTTTCTTATAGACGTTACAATGTTTGCATAATTTCGAGGTGCAAAAATATTGACTTGAAATCCAAGCCGTATTTTTTAATTGTTTTAAGTGTAATTAAAATTTGACGCAGGTTGCAATAAAATTTATATCTAGGTGCTTTTGTAACCACTAGTAGGTTCCATATCCAACCTTCATTATTTTATGAGGTATAATATGGATATCCTTAGTGTCTTAGACTACTTTAATTGACCGTAATTAACGTATGTTATTAAATTCAATGTGCAATGATGTCATCCATTCAATTTTTTTTTAGTCTATGCAAATTATATATAACATGTGAGCATTCAGTTTATATTATTTCTGGATACATTAGTAACCACATATAGTTCCACCTTAAACCAAAATTTTTCTCAGGATGAATTGAACAGAAGAATGTAAAGGACTTAACGAATGTGAATTTTCATATAGACGTTACAATGTTTGCATAATATCGAGGTGCAAAAATATTGACTTGAAATCCAAGCCGCATTTTTTAATTGTTTTAAGTGTAATTAAAATTTGACGGAGGTTGCAATCAAATTTATTTCTAGGTACTTATGTAACCACTAGTATGTTTTAATCCCAACCATCATTATTTAATGAGGTATAATATGGATATCCTTAGTGTCTTAGACTACTTTAATGGACCGTAATTAATTCATCTGTGCAATGATGTCATCCATTCAATTTTTTTTTAATCTATGCAAAATATATATAACATGTGAGCATTCATTTTAAATTATTTCTGGATACATTAGTAACCACATATAGTTCCACTTTAAACCAAAATTTTTTCTCAGAGGATAAATTGAACAGAAGAATTAATGTAAAGGACTTGAGAATGAAATGTGAATTTTCATATAGACGTTACAATATTTGCATAATATCGAGGTGCAAAAATATTGAATTGAAATCCAAGCCGCATTTTATTTTTTAAGTGTAAATAAAATTTGACGGAGGTTGCAATAAAATTTATTTCTAGGTACTTTTGTAACCACTAGTAGGTTCCATTTTAAATCCTATTTTTATGTTTGGTATAATTGATGGCGGATCTAATAATGACCCTTAAATTTGCGACCCTTCAATCCTTGAGGGTCAAATGACCCTTTTAAATTATTTATCGTGAAAAAATGCAAAATTGAAATTGGCAAATACCTTTGTTATCTATAGAGCTCTAATTCAAAAATATTTAACATGTGAGCATTCAGTTGATATTTTTTGTAGATACATTAGTAACCACATATAGTTCCACCTTAAACCAAAATTTTTCTTAGGATGAATTGAACAGAAGAATGTAAAGGACTTGAGGAATGTGAATTTTCAGATAGACGTTACAATGTTTGCATAATTTCGAGGTGCAAAAGTATTGACTTGAAATCCAAGCCGCATTTTTTAATTGTTTTAAGTGTAATTAAAAATTGACGGAGGTTGCAATAAAATTTATTTCTAGGTACTTTTGTAACCACTAGTAGTTTAGTCCTAACCATTTTAAATCCTATTTTTATGTTTGGTATAATTTATGTCAGATCTAATCATGACCCTTAAATTTGCGACCCTTTAATCCTTGAGGGTCAAATGATCCTTTTAAATTATTTATCGTGAAAAAATGCAAAATTGAAATTGACAAATACCTTTGTTATCTATAGAGCTCTAATTCAAATATATTTAACATGTGAGCATTCAGTTGATATTATTTCTGGATACATTAGTAACCACATATAGTTCCACCTTAAACCAAAATTTTTCTTAGGATGAATTGAACAGAAGAATGTAAAGGACTTGAGGAATGGGAATTTTCAGATAGACGTTACAATGTTTGCATAATTTCGAGGTGCAAAAATATTGACTTGAAATTTAAGCCGCATTTTTTAATTGTTTTAAGTGTAATTAAAATTTGACGTAGGTTGCAATAAAATTTATTTCTAGGTACTTATGTAACCACTAGTATGTTCTAATCCCAACCTTCATTATTTAATGAGGTATAATATGGATATCCTTGGTGTCTTAGACTACTTTAATTGACCGTAATTAATTCATCTGTGCAATGATGTCATCCATTCAATATTTTTTTAATCTATGCAAAATATATATAACATGTGAGCATTCAGTTGATATTATTTCTGGATACATTAGTAACCACATATAGTTCCACTTTAAACCAAAATTTTTTCTCAGAGGATAAATTGAACAGAAGAAAGTAAAGGACCTGAGAATGAAATGTGAATTTTCATACAGACGTTTCAATATTTGCATACTATCGAGGTGCAAAAATATTGAATTGAAATCCAAGCCGCATTTTATTTTTTAAGTGTAATTAAAATTTGACGGAGGTTGCAAAAAAATTTATTTCTAGCTACTTTTGTAACCACTAGTAGGTTCCATTTTAAATCCTATTTTTATGTTTGGTATAATTGATGTCGGATCTAATCATGACCCTTAATTTTGCGACCCTTTAATCCTTGAGGGTCAAATCACCCTTTTAAATTATTTATCGTGAAAAAATGCAAAATTGAAATTGGCAAATACCTTTGTTATCTATAGAGCTCTAATTCAAAAGTATTTAACATGTGAGCATTCAGTTGATATTTTTTGTAGATACATTAGTAACCACATATAATTCCACCTTAAACCAAAATTTTTCTCAGGATGAATTGAACTGAAGAATGTAAAGGACTTGACGAATGTGAATTTTCAGATAGACGTTACAATGTTTGCATAATATCGAGGTGCAAAAATATTGACTTGAAATCCAAGCCGCATTTTATTTTTAAGTGTAATTAAAATTTGACGGAGGTTGCAATAAAATTTATTTCTAGGTACTTTTGTAACCACTAGTAGGTTCCATTTTAAATCCTATTTTTATGTTTGGTATAATTGATGGCGGATCTAATAATGACCCTTAAATTTGCGACCCTTCAATCCTTGAGGGTCAAATGACCCTTTTAAATTATTTATCGTGAAAAAATGCAAAATTGATATTGGCAAATACCTTTGTTATCTATAGAGCTCTAATTCAAAAATATTTAACATGTGAGCGTTCAGTTGATATTTTTTGTAGATACATTAGTAACCACATATAGTTCCACCTTAAACCAAAATTTTTCTCAGGATGAATTGAACAGAAGAATGTAAAGGACTTAACGAATGTGAATTTTCATATAGACGTTACAATGTTTGCATAATATCGAGGTGCAAAAATATTGACTTGAAATCCAAGCCGCATTTTTTAATTGTTTTAAGTGTAATTAAAATTTGACGGAGGTTGCAATCAAATTTATTTCTAGGTACTTATGTAACCACTAGTATGTTCTAATCCCAACCATCATTATTTAATGAGGTATAATATGGATATCCTTAGTGTCTTAGACTACTTTAATGGACCGTAATTAATTCATCTGTGCAATGATGTCATCCATTCAATTTTTTTTTAATCTATGCAAAATATATATAACATGTGAGCATTCATTTTAAATTATTTCTGGATACATTAGTAACCACATATAGTTCCACTTTAAACCAAAATTTTTTCTCAGAGGATAAATTGAACAGAAGAATTAATGTAAAGGACTTGAGAATGAAATGTGAATTTTCATATAGACGTTACAATATTTGCATAATATCGAGGTGCAAAAATATTGAATTGAAATCCAAGCCGCATTTTATTTTTTAAGTGTAAATAAAATTTGACGGAGGTTGCAATAAAATTTATTTCTAGGTACTTTTGTAACCACTAGTAGGTTCCATTTTAAATCCTATTTTTATGTTTGGCATAATTGATGGCGGATCTAATAATGACCCTTAAATTTGCGACCCTTCAATCCTTGAGGGTCAAATGACCCTTTTAAATTATTTATCGTGAAAAAATGCAAAATTGAAATTGGCAAATACCTTTGTTATCTATAGAGCTCTAATTCAAAAATATTTAACATGTGAGCATTCAGTTGATATTTTTTGTAGATACATTAGTAACCACATATAGTTCCACCTTAAACCAAAATTTTTCTTAGGATGAATTGAACAGAAGAATGTAAAGGACTTGAGGAATGTGAATTTTCAGATAGACGTTACAATGTTTGCATAATTTCGAGGTGCAAAAGTATTGACTTGAAATCCAAGCCGCATTTTTTAATTGTTTTAAGTGTAATTAAAAATTGACGGAGGTTGCAATAAAATTTATTTCTAGGTACTTTTGTAACCACTAGTAGTTTAGTCCTAACCATTTTAAATCCTATTTTTATGTTTGGTATAATTTATGTCAGATCTAATCATGACCCTTAAATTTGCGACCCTTTAATCCTTGAGGGTCAAATGATCCTTTTAAATTATTTATCGTGAAAAAATGCAAAATTGAAATTGACAAATACCTTTGTTATCTATAGAGCTCTAATTCAAATATATTTAACATGTGAGCATTCAGTTGATATTATTTCTGGATACATTAGTAACCACATATAGTTCCACCTTAAACCAAAATTTTTCTTAGGATGAATTGAACAGAAGAATGTAAAGGACTTGAGGAATGTGAATTTTCAGATAGACGTTACAATGTTTGCATAATTTCGAGGTGCAAAAATATTGACTTGAAATTTAAGCCGCATTTTTTAATTGTTTTAAGTGTAATTAAAATTTGACGGAGGTTGCAATAAAATTTATTTCTAGGTACTTATGTAACCACTAGTATGTTCTAATCCCAACCTTCATTATTTAATGAGGTATAATATGGATATCCTTGGTGTCTTAGACTACTTTAATTGACCGTAATTAATTCATCTGTGCAATGATGTCATCCATTCAATATTTTTTTAATCTATGCAAAATATATATAACATGTGAGCATTCAGTTGATATTATTTCTGGATACATTAGTAACCACATATAGTTCCACTTTAAACCAAAATTTTTTCTCAGAGGATAAATTGAACAGAAGAAAGTAAAGGACCTGAGAATGAAATGTGAATTTTCATACAGACGTTTCAATATTTGCATACTATCGAGGTGCAAAAATATTGAATTGAAATCCAAGCCGCATTTTATTTTTTAAGTGTAAATTAAATTTGACGGAGGTTGCAAAAAAATTTATTTCTAGCTACTTTTGTAACCACTAGTAGGTTCCATTTTAAATCCTATTTTTATGTTTGGTATAATTGATGGCGGATCTAATAATGACCCTTAAATTTGCGACCCTTCAATCCTTGAGGGTCAAATGACCCTTTTAAATTATTTATCGTGAAAAAATGCAAAATTGATATTGGCAAATACCTTTGTTATCTATAGAGCTCTAATTCAAAAATATTTAACATGTGAGCGTTCAGTTGATATTTTTTGTAGATACATTAGTAACCACATATAGTTCCACCTTAAACCAAAATTTTTCTCAGGATGAATTGAACAGAAGAATGTAAAGGACTTAACGAATGTGAATTTTCATATAGACGTTACAATGTTTGCATAATATCGAGGTGCAAAAATATTGACTTGAAATCCAAGCCGCATTTTTTAATTGTTTTAAGTGTAATTAAAATTTGACGGAGGTTGCAATCAAATTTATTTCTAGGTACTTATGTAACCACTAGTATGTTCTAATCCCAACCATCATTATTTAATGAGGTATAATATGGATATCCTTAGTGTCTTAGACTACTTTAATGGACCGTAATTAATTCATCTGTGCAATGATGTCATCCATTCAATTTTTTTTTAATCTATGCAAAATATATATAACATGTGAGCATTCATTTTAAATTATTTCTGGATACATTAGTAACCACATATAGTTCCACTTTAAACCAAAATTTTTTCTCAGAGGATAAATTGAACAGAAGAATTAATGTAAAGGACTTGAGAATGAAATGTGAATTTTCATATAGACGTTACAATATTTGCATAATATCGAGGTGCAAAAATATTGAATTGAAATCCAAGCCGCATTTTATTTTTTAAGTGTAAATAAAATTTGACGGAGGTTGCAATAAAATTTATTTCTAGGTACTTTTGTAACCACTAGTAGGTTCAATTTTAAATCCTATTTTTATGTTTGGTATAATTGATGTCGGATCTAATCATGACCCTTAAATTTGCGACCCTTTAATCCTTGAGGGTCAAATGACCCTTTTAAATTATTTATCGTGAAAAAATGCAAAATTGAAATTGGCAAATACCTTTGTTATCTATAGAGCTCTAATTCAAAAATATTTAACATGTGAGCATTCAGTTGATATTTTTTGTAGATACATTAGTAACCACATATAGTTCCTCCTTAAACCAAAATTTTTCTCAGGATGAATTGAACAGATGAATGTAAAGGACTTGACGAATGTGAATTTTCATATAGACGTTACAATGTCTGCATAATATCGAGGTGCAAAAATATTCACTTGAAATCCAAGCCGCATTTTTTAATTGTTTTAAGTGTAATTAAAATTTGACGGAGGTTGCAATAAAATTTATTTCTAGGTACTTATGTAACCACTAGTATGTTCTAATCCCAACCTTCATTATTTAATGAGGTATAATATGGATATCCTTAGTGTCTTAGACTACTATAATTGACCGTAATTAATTCATCTGTGCAATGATGTCATCCATTCAATTTTTTTTAATCTATGCAAAATATATATTACATGTGAGCATTCAGTTGATATTATTTCTGGATACATTAGTAACCACATATAGTTCCACCTTAAACCAAAATTTTTTCTCAGAGGATAAATTGAACAGAAGAATGTAAAAGGACTTGAGAATGAAATGTGAATTTTCATATAGACGTTACAATATTTGCATAATATCGAGGTGCAAAAATATTGACTTGAAATCCAGGCCGCATTTTTTAATTGTTTTAAGTGTAATTAAAATTTGACGGAGGTTGCAATAAAATTTATTTCTAGGTACTTATGTAACCACTAGTAGGTTCCATTTCCAACCTTTATTATTTAATGAGGTATAATATGGATATCCTTAGTGTCTTAGGCTACTTTAATTGACCGTACTTATTTCATCTGTATTATTTCTGGATACATTAGTAACCACATATAGTTCCACTTTAAATTAAAATTTTTTCTCAGAGGATAAATTGAACAGAAGAATGTAAAGGACTTGAGGAATGTTAATTTTCTTATAGACGTTACAATGTTTGCATAATATCGAGGTGCAAAAATATTGACTTGAAATCCAAGCCGCATTTTTTAATTGTTTTAAGTGTAATTAAAATTTGACGGAGGTTGCAATAAAATTAATTTCTAGGTACTTATGTAACCACTAGTAGGTTCCATTTCCAACCTTTATTATTTAATGAGGTATAATATGGATATCCTTAGTGTCTTAGGCTACTTTAATTGACTGTACTTATTTCATCTGTATTATTTCTGGATACATTAGTAACCACATATAGTTCCACTTTAAATCAAAATTTTTTCTCAGAGGATAAATTGAACAGAAGAATGTAAAGGACTTGAGAATGAAATTTTAATTTTCATATAGACGTTACAATATTTGCATAATATCGAGATGCAAAAATATTGACTTGAAATCTAAGCCGCATTTTTTAATTGTTTTAAGTGTAATTACAATTTGACGGAGGTTGCAATAAAATTAATTTCTAGGTACTTATGTAACCACTAGTAGGTTCCATTTCCAACCTTTGTTATTTAATGAGGTATAATATGGATATCCTTAGTGTCTTAGGCTACTTTAATTGACCGTAGTTATTTCATCTGTATTATTTCTGGATACATTAGTAACCACATATAGTTCCACTTTAAACCAAAATTTTTTCTCAGAGGATAAATTGAACAGAAGAATGTAAAGGACTTGAGGAATGTTAATTTTCTTATAGACGTTACAATGTTTGCATAATATCGAGGCGCAAAAATATTGACTTGAAATCCAAGCCGCATTTTTTAATTGTTTTAAGTGTAATTAAAATTTGACGGAGGTTGCAATAAAATTAATTTCTAGGTACTTATGTAACCACTAGTAGGTTCCATTTCCAACCTTCATTATTTAATGAGGTATAATATGGATATCCTTAGTGTCTTAGGCTACTTTAATTGACCGTACTTAATTCATCTGTGCAATGATGTCATCCATTCAATTTTTTTTAATCTATGCAAAATATATATTACATGTGAGCATTCAGTTGATATTATTTCTGGATACATTAGTAACCACATATTGTTCCACCTTAAACCAAAATTTTTTCTCAGAGGATAAATTGAACAGAAGAATGTAAAGGACTTGAGGAATGTTAATTTTCTTATAGACGTTACAATGTTTGCATAATATCGAGGTGCAAAAATATTGACTTGAAATCCAAGCCGCATTTTTTAATTGTTTTAAGTGTAATTAAAATTTGACGGAGGTTGCAATAAAATTAATTTCTAGGTACTTATGTAACCACTAGTAGGTTCCATTTCCAACCTTTATTATTTAATGAGGTATAATATGGATATCCTTAGTGTCTTAGGCTACTTTAATTGACTGTACTTATTTCATCTGTATTATTTCTGGATACATTAGTAACCACATATAGTTCCACTTTAAATCAAAATTTTTTCTCAGAGGATAAATTGAACAGAAGAATGTAAAGGACTTGAGAATGAAATTTTAATTTTCATATAGACGTTACAATATTTGCATAATATCGAGATGCAAAAATATTGACTTGAAATCTAAGCCGCATTTTTTAATTGTTTTAAGTGTAATTACAATTTGACGGAGGTTGCAATAAAATTAATTTCTAGGTACTTATGTAACCACTAGTAGGTTCCATTTCCAACCTTTGTTATTTAATGAGGTATAATATGGATATCCTTAGTGTCTTAGGCTACTTTAATTGACCGTAGTTATTTCATCTGTATTATTTCTGGATACATTAGTAACCACATATAGTTCCACTTTAAACCAAAATTTTTTCTCAGAGGATAAATTGAACAGAAGAATGTAAAGGACTTGAGAATGAAATGTGAATTTTCATATAGACGTTACAATATTTGCATAATATCGAGGTGCAAAAATATTGACTTGAAATCCAAGCCGCATTTTTTAATTGTTTTAGGTGTAATTAAAATTTGACGGAGGTTGCAATAAAATTTATTTCTAGGTACTTATGTAACCACTAGTAGGTTCCATTTCCAACCTTTATTATTTAATGAGGTATAATATGGATATCCTTAGTGTCTTAGGCTACTTTAATTGACCGTACTTATTTCATCTGTATTATTTCTGGATACATTAGTAACCACATATAGTTCCACTTTAAACCAAAATTTTTTCTCAGAGGATAAATTGAACAGAAGAATGGAAAGGACATAAGGAATGTGAATTTTCATATAGACGTTACAATATTTGCATAATATCGAGGTGCAAAAATATTGAATTGAAATCCACGCCGCATTTTATTTTTTAAGTGTAAATAAAATTTGACGGAGGTTGCAATAAAATTTATTTCTAGGTACTTTTGTAACCACTAGTAGGTTCCATTTTAAATCCTATTTTTATGTTTGGTATAATTGATGGCGGATCTAATAATGACCCTTAAATTTGCGACCCTTCAATCCTTGAGGGTCAAATGACCCTTTTAAATTATTTATCGTGAAAAAATGCAAAATTGAAATTGGCAAATACCTTTGTTATCTATAGAGCTCTAATTCAAAAATATTTAACATGTGAGCATTCAGTTGATATTTTTTGTAGATACATTAGTAACCACATATAGTTCCACCTTAAACTAAAATTTTTCTTAGGATGAATTGAACAGAAGAATGTAAAGGACTTGAGGAATGTGAATTTTCAGATAGACGATACAATGTTTGCATAATTTCGAGGTGCAAAAGTATTGACTTGAAATCCAAGCCGCATTTTTTAATTGTTTTAAGTGTAATTAAAATTTGACGGAGGTTGCAATAAAATTTATTTCTAGCTACTTTTGTAACCACTGGTAGGTTCCATTTTAAATCCTATTTTTATGTTTGGTATAATTGATGTCGGATCTAATCATGACCCTTAAATTTGCGACCCTTTAATACTTGAGGGTCAAATGACCCTTTTAAATTATTTATCGCGAAAAAATGCAAAATTGAAATTGGCAAATACCTTTGTTATCTATAGAGCTCTAATTCAAAAATATTTAACATGTGAGCATTCAGTTGATATTTTTTGTAGATACATTAGTAACCACATATAGTTCCACCTTAAACCAAAAATTTTCTCAGGATGAATTGAACAGAAGAATGTAAAGGACTTGACGAATGTGAATTTTCAGATACACGTTACAATGTTTGCATAATATCGAGGTGCACAAATATTGACTTGAAATCCAAGCCGCATTTTTTAATTGTTTTAAGTGTAATTAAAATTTGACGGAGGTTGCAATAAAATTTATTTCTAGGTACTTATGTAACCACTAGTATGTTCTAATCCCAACCTTCATTATTTTATGAGGTATAATATGTATATCCTTAGTGTCTTAGATTACTTTAATTGAACGTAATTAATTCATCTGTGCAATGATGTCATCCATTCAATTTTTTTTTAATCTATGCAAAATATATATAACATGTGAGCATTCAGTTTACATTATTTCTGGATACATTAGTAACCACATATAGTTCCACCTTAAACCAAAATTTTTTCTCGGAGGATAAATTGAACAGAAGACTGTAAAGGACTTGACGAATGTGAATTTTCATATAGACGTTACAATGTCTGCATAATATCGAGGTGCAAAAATATTGACTTGAAATCCAAGCCGCATTTTTTAATTGTTTTAAGTGTAATTAAAATTTGACGGAGGATGCAATAAAATTTATTTCTAGGTACTTATGTAACCACTAGTAGGTTCCATTTCCAACCTTCATTATTTAATGAGGTATAATATGGATATCCTTAGTGTCTTAGGCTACTTTAATTGACCGTACTTATTTCATCTGTATTATTTCTGGATACATTAGTAACCACATATAGTTCCACTTTAAACCAAAATTTTTTCTCAGAGGATAAATTGAACAGAAGAATGTAAAGGACTTGAGAATGAAATGTGAATTTTCATATAGACGTTACAATATTTGCATAATATCGAGGTGCAAAAATATTGACTTGAAATCCAAGCCGCATTTTTTAATTGTTTTAAGTGTAATTAAAATTTGACGGAGGTTGCAATAAAATTAATTTCTAGGTACTTATGTAACCACTAGTAGGTTCCATTTCCAACCTTTATTATTTAATGAGGTATAATATGGATATCCTTAGTGTCTTAGGCTACTTTAATTGACCGTACTTATTTCATCTGTATTATTTCTGGATACATTAGTTACCACATATAGTTCCACTTTAAACCAAAATTTTTTCTCAGAGGATAAATTGAACAGAAGAATGTAAAGGACTTGAGAATGAAATGTGAATTTTCATATAGACGTTACAATATTTGCATAATATCGAGGTGCAAAAATATTGACTTGAAATCCAAGCCGCATTTTTTAATTGTTTTAAGTGTAATTAAAATTTGACGGAGGTTGCAATAAAATTTATTTCTAGGTACTTATGTAACCACTAGTAGGTTCCATTTCCAACCTTTATTATTTAATGAGGTATAATATGGATATCCTTAGTGTCTTAGGCTACTTTAATTGACCGTACTTATTTCATCTGTATTATTTCTGGATACATTAGTAACCACATATAGTTCCACTTTAAACCAAAATTTTTTCTCAGAGGATAAATTGAACAGAAGAATGTAAAGGACTTGAGAATGAAATGTGAATTTTCATATAGACGTTACAATATTTGCATAATATCGAGGTGCAAAAATATTGACTTGAAATCCAAGCCGCATTTTATTTTTTAAGTGTAATTAAAATTTAACGGAGGTTGCAATAAAATTTATTTCTAGGTACTTTTGTAACCACTAGTAGGTTCCATTTTAAATCCTATTTTTATGTTTGGTATAATTGATGTCGGATCTAATCATGACCCTTGAATTTGCGACCCTTTAATCCTTGAGGGTCAAATGACCCTTTTACATTATTTATCGTGAAAAAATGCAAAATTGAAATTGGCAAATACCTTTGTTATCTATAGAGCTCTAATTCAAAAATATTTAACATGTGAGCATTCAGTTGATATTTTTTGTAGATACATTAGTAACCACATATAGTTCCACCTTAAACCAAAATTTTTCTTAGGATGAATTGAACAGAAGAATGTAAAGGACTTGAGGAATGTAAATTTTCAGATAGACGTTACAATGTTTGCATAATTTCGAGGTGCAAAAGTATTGACTTGAAATCCAAGCCGCATTTTTTAATTGTTTTAAGTGTAATTAAAAATTGACGGAGGTTGCAATAAAATTTATTTCTAGGTACTTTTGTAACCACTAGTAGTTTAGTCCTAACCATTTTAAATCCTATTTTTATGTTTGGTATAATTTATGTCGGATCTAATCATGACCCTTAAATTTGCGACCCTTTAATCCTTGAGGGTCAAATGATCCTTTTAAATTATTTATCGTGAAAAAATGCAAAATTGAAATTGACAAATACCTTTGTTATCTATAGAGCTCTAATTCAAATATATTTAACATGTGAGCATTCAGTTGATATTATTTCTGGATACATTAGTAACCACATATAGTTCCACCTTAAACCAAAATTTTTCTTAGGATGAATTGAACAGAAGAATGTAAAGGACTTGAGGAATGTGAATTTTCAGATAGACGTTACAATGTTTGCATAATTTCGAGGTGCAAAAATATTGACTTGAAATTTAAGCCGCATTTTTTAATTGTTTTAAGTGTAATTAAAATTTGACGTAGGTTGCAATAAAATTTATTTCTAGGTACTTATGTAACCACTAGTATGTTCTAATCCCAACCTTCATTATTTAATGAGGTATAATATGGATATCCTTGGTGTCTTAGACTACTTTAATTGACCGTAATTAATTCATCTGTGCAATGATGTCATCCATTCAATTTTTTTTTTAATCTATGCAAAATATATATAACATGTGAGCATTCAGTTGATATTATTTCTGGATACATTAGTAACCACATATAATTCCACCTTAAACCAAAATTTTTTCTCAGAGGATAAATTGAACAGAAGAATGGAAAGGACTTAAGGAATGTGAATTTTCATATAGACGTTACAATGTTTGCATAATTTCGAGGTGCAAAAATATTGACTTGAAATCCAAGCCGCATTTTATTTTTTAAGTGTAATTAAAATTTGACGGAGGTTGCAATAAAATTTATTTCTAGGTACTTTTGTAACCACTAGTAGGTTCCATTTTAAATCCTATTTTTATGTTTGGTATAATTGATGGCGGATCTAATCATGACCCTTGAATTTGCGACCCTTTAATCCTTGAGGGTCAAATGACCCTTTTACATTATTTATCGTGAAAAAATGCAAAATTGAAATTGGCAAATACCTTTGTTATCTATAGAGCTCTAATTCAAAAATATTTAACATGTGAGCATTCAGTTGATATTTTTTGCAGATACATTAGTAACCACATATAGTTCCACCTTTAACCAAAATTTTTCTTAGGATGAATTGAACAGAAGAATGTAAAGGACTTGACGAATGTGAATTTTCATATAGACGTTACAATGTCTGCATAATATCGAGGTGCAAAAATATTGACTTGAAATCCAAGCCGCATTTTTTAATTGTTTTAAGTGTAATTAAAATTTGACGGAGGATGCAATAAAATTTATTTCTAGGTACTTATGTAACCACTAGTAGGTTCCATTTCCAACCTTCATTATTTATTGAGGTATAATATGGATATCCTTAGTGTCTTAGGCTACTTTAATTGACCGTACTTATTTCATCTGTATTATTTCTGGATACATTAGTAACCACATATAGTTCCACTTTAAACCAAAATTTTTTCTCAGAGGATAAATTGAACAGAAGAATGTAAAGGACTTGAGAATGAAATGTGAATTTTCATATAGACGTTACAATATTTGCATAATATTGAGGTGCAAAAATATTGACTTGAAATCCAAGCCGCATTTTTTAATTGTTTTAAGTGTAATTAAAATTTGACGGAGGTTGCAATAAAATTAATTTCTAGGTACTTATGTAACCACTAGTAGGTTCCATTTCCAACCTTTACTATTTAATGAGGTATAATATGGATATCCTTAGTGTCTTAGACTACTTTAATTGACCGTACTTATTTCATCTGTATTATTTCTGGATACATTAGTTACCACATATAGTTCCACTTTAAACCAAAATTTTTTCTCAGAGGATAAATTGAACAGAAGAATGTAAAGGACTTGAGAATGAAATGTGAATTTTCATATAGACGTTACAATATTTGCATAATATCGAGGTGCAAAAATATTGACTTGAAATCCAAGCCGCATTTTTTAATTGTTTTAAGTGTAATTAAAATTTGACGGAGGTTGCAATAAAATTTATTTCTAGGTACTTATGTAACCACTAGTAGGTTCCATTTCCAACCTTTATTATTTAATGAGGTATAATATGGATATCCTTAGTGTCTTAGGCTACTTTAATTGACCGTACTTATTTCATCTGTATTATTTCTGGATACATTAGTAACCACATATAGTTCCACTTTAAACCAAAATTTTTTCTCAGAGGATAAATTGAACAGAAGAATGTAAAGGACTTGAGAATGAAATGTGAATTTTCATATAGACGTTACAATATTTGCATAATATCGAGGTGCAAAAATATTGACTTGAAATCCAAGCCGCATTTTATTTTTTAAGTGTAATTAAAATTTAACGGAGGTTGCAATAAAATTTATTTCTAGGTACTTTTGTAACCACTAGTAGGTTCCATTTTAAATCCTATTTTTATGTTTGGTATAATTGATGTCGGATCTAATCATGACCCTTGAATTTGCGACCCTTTAATCCTTGAGGGTCAAATGACCCTTTTACATTATTTATTGTGAAAAAATGCAAAATTGAAATTGGCAAATACCTTTGTTATCTATAGAGCTCTAATTCAAAAATATTTAACATGTGAGCATTCAGTTGATATTTTTTGTAGATACATTAGTAACCACATATAGTTCCACCTTAAACCAAAATTTTTCTTAGGATGAATTGAACAGAAGAATGTAAAGGACTTGAGGAATGTGAATTTTCAGATAGACGTTACAATGTTTGCATAATTTCGAGGTGCAAAAATATTGACTTGAAATTTAAGCCGCATTTTTTAATTGTTTTAAGTGTAATTAAAATTTGACGGAGGTTGCAATAAAATTTATTTCTAGCTACTTTTGTAACCACTGGTAGGTTCCATTTTAAATCCTATTTTTATGTTTGGTATAATTGATGTCGGATCTAATCATGACCCTTAAATTTGCGACCCTTTAATACTTGAGGGTCAAATGACCCTTTTAAATTATTTATCGTGAAAAAATGCAAAATTGAAATTGGCAAATACCTTTGTTATCTATAGAGCTCTAATTCAAAAATATTTAACATGTGAGCATTCAGTTGATATTTTTTGTAGATACATTAGTAACAACATATAGTTCCACCTTAAACCAAAATTTTTCTCAGGATGAATTGAACAGAAGAATGTAAAGGACTTGACGAATGTGAATTTTCATATAGACGTTACAATGTCTGCATAATATCGAGGTGCAAAAATATTCACTTGAAATCCAAGCCGCATTTTTTAATTGTTTTTAAGTGTAATTAAAATTTGACGGAGGTTGCAATAAAATTTATTTCTAGGTACTTATGTAACCACTAGTATGTTCTAATCCCAACCTTCATTATTTAATGAGGTATAATATGGATATCCTTAGTGTCTTAGACTACTATAATTGACCGTAATTAATTCATCTGTGCAATGATGTCATCCATTCAATTTTTTTTTAATCTATGCAAAATATATATAACATGTGAGCATTCAGTTGACATTATTTCTGGATACATTAGTAACCACATATAATTCCACCTTAAACCAAAATTTTTTCTCGGAGGATAAATTGAACAGAAGACTGTAAAGGACTTGAGGAATGTGAATTTTCATATAGACGTTACAATGTTTGCATAATTTCGAGGTGCAAAAATATTGACTTGAAATCCAAGCCGCATTTTTTAATTGTTTTAAGTGTAATTAAACTTTGACGCAGGTTGCAATAAAATTGATATCTAGGTACTTTTGTAACCACTAGTAGGTTCCATTTCCAACCTTCATTATTTTATGAGGTATAATATGGATATCCTTAGTGTCTTAGACTACTTTAATTGACCGTAATTAACGTATGTTATTAAATTCATCTGTGCAATGATGTTATTCATTCAATTTTTTTTTTAATCTATGCAAAATATCTATAACATGTGAGCATTCGGTTGATATTATTTTTGGAAACATTAGTAACCACATATAGTTCCTGAAGGGAACACTTTTTTAATATCATGTTATCAACAAAAATATGACCGATTCACTGGTAATAATCATTTTCTTGTTCAGGCCCCCAAATTTGAATTCCAGGGACCAACGGCTAAAAAGTGAAGTTGTGACGTATCGGTCTGGTCACACGCGGTGTTCAGTAGCAATTTTATGGCGAGATGAGAGCAGATGCGGCGATACTGGATGTTGGCTGTCATTAAAATAAACACAAATTTTCAACGTCTATGAGAAATCATCTTTCGTCTTTTTCAACGATTGGGAAGAAATCACAATTTAATTCCCTATCTAACGGTACAAAAATTATTTTTCTGTGATGATAAGAACAATTTATAGTAAAGTGCAATTGCATGAAAATGCATTGTTGCAATTCTCAATCTCAGCTAATATGCATCACACAATAATGAAATTTATACTAATCGATTGGAAATTTTACCATCAGTTACGCACTATCATTTAAAATTACGAAAATTGATAATTAACAAAAGTTGATATTTTGTATTTATTAAATTTATTTTATTGACACCAGTTAGATTTATGATTTCCGGTGAAGCGCGGCGACTCCGGCGACGGCTTCCATCACCATCGCCACTCCAATTTTTTTCCCATATTACTACATTCATGACAATAAAATAAAAATATAAAATTTTATCTTTTGTTAATTATCAATTTTTGTAATGTTTAATGATAGTGCGTAACTGATAATAAAATTTCCAATCGATTAGTATAAATTTCATTCTTGTGCGATGCAAATTAGCTGAGATTGAGAATTGCATCAATGCATCTTCATGCAATTGCACTTTACTATAAATTGTTCTTATCATCACAGAAAAATAAATTTTGTACCGTTAGATAGGGAATTGAATTGTGATTTCATCCCAATCGTTGAAAAAGACGAAAGATAATTTCATATAGACGTTGAAAATTTGTTTTTATTTTAATGACAGCCAACATCGGTATCACCGCTTCTGCTCTCATCTCGCCATAAAATTGCTACTGAACATCGCGTGTGACCAGACCGATACGTCACAACTTCACTTTTTAGCCGTTGGTCACTGGAATTCAAATTTGGGGGCCTGAACAAGAAAATAATTATTACCAGTGAATCGGTCTTATTTTTATTGATAAGATGATATTAAAAAAGTGTTCCCTTCAGTACACCTTTAAACCAAAATTTTTTCTCAGAGGATAATTGAACAGAAGAATGTTGAGGACTTGAGGAATGTGAATTTTCATATAGACGTTACAATATTTGCATAATATCGATGTGCAAAAATATTGAATTGAAATCCAAGCCGCATTTTATTTTTTAAGTGTAATTAAAATTTGACGGAGGTTGCAATAAAATTTATTTCTAGCTACTTTTGTAACCACTAGTAGGTTCCATTTTAAATCCTATTTTTATGTTTGGTATAATTGATGGCGGATCTAATCATGACCCTTAAATTTGCGACCCTTCAATCCTTGAGGGTCAAATTACCCTTTTAAATTATTTATCGTGAAGAAATGCAAAATTGAAATTGACAAATACCTTTGTTATCTATAGAGCTCTAATTCAAATATATTTAACATGTGAGCATTCAGTTGATATTTTTTGTAGATACATTAGTAACCACATATAGTTCCACCTTAAACCAAAATTTTTCTCAGGATGAATTGAACAGAAGAATGTAAAGGACTTGAGGAATGTGAATTTTCTTATAGACGTTACAATGTTTGCATAATTTCGAGGTGCAAAAATATTGACTTGAAATCCAAGCCGTATTTTTTAATTGTTTTAAGTGTAATTAAAATTTGACGCAGGTTGCAATAAAATTTATATCTAGGTACTTTTGTAACCACTAGTAGGTTCCATATCCAACCTTCATTATTTTATGAGGTATAATATGGATATCCTTAGTGTCTTAGACTACTTTAATTGACCGTAATTAACGTATGTTATTAAATTCATCTGTGCAATGATGTCATCCATTCAATTTTTTTTTAGTCTATGCAAAGTATATATAACATGTGAGCATTCAGTTTATATTATTTCTGGATACATTAGTAACCACATACAGTTCCACCATAAACCAAAATTTTTCTCAGGATGAATTGAACAGAAGAATGTAAAGGACTTAACGAATGTGAATTTTCATATAGACGTTACAATGTTTGCATAATATCGAGGTGCAAAAATATTGACTTGAAATCCAAGCCGCATTTTTTAATTGTTTTAAGTGTAATTAAAATTTGACGGAGGTTGCAATCAAATTTATTTCTAGGTACTTATGTAACCACTAGTATGTTCTAATCCCAACCATCATTATTTAATGAGGTATAATATGGATATCCTTAGTGTCTTAGACTACTTTAATGGACCGTAATTAATTCATCTGTGCAATGATGTCATCCATTCAATTTTTTTTTAATCTATGCAAAATATATATAACATGTGAGCATTCATTTTAAATTATTTCTGGATACATTAGTAACCACATATAGTTCCACTTTAAACCAAAATTTTTTCTCAGAGGATAAATTGAACAGAAGAATTAATGTAAAGGACTTGAGAATGAAATGTGAATTTTCATATAGACGTTACAATATTTGCATAATATCGAGGTGCAAAAATATTGAATTGAAATCCAAGCCGCATTTTATTTTTTAAGTGTAAATAAAATTTGACGGAGGTTGCAATAAAATTTATTTCTAGGTACTTTTGTAACCACTAGTAGGTTCCATTTTAAATCCTATTTTTATGTTTGGTATAATTGATGGCGGATCTAATAATGACCCTTAAATTTGCGACCCTTCAATCCTTGAGGGTCAAATGACCCTTTTATATTATTTATCGTGAAAAAATGCAAAATTGAAATTGGCAAATACCTTTGTTATCTATAGAGCTCTAATTCAAAAATATTTAACATGTGTGCATTCAGTTGATATTTTTTGTAGATACATTAGTAACCACATATAGTTCCACCTTAAACCAAAATTTTTCTTAGGATGAATTGAACAGAAGAATGTAAAGGACTTGAGGAATGTGAATTTTCAGATAGACGTTACAATGTTTGCATAATTTCGAGGTGCAAAAATATTGACTTGAAATTTAAGCCGCATTTTTTAATTGTTTTAAGTGTAATTAAAATTTGACGGAGGTTGCAATAAAATTTATTTCTAGGTACTTTTGTAACCACTAGTAGGTTCCATTTTAAATCCTATTTTTATGTTTGGTATAATTTATGTCGGATCTAATCATGACCCTTAAATTTGCGACCCTTTAATCCTTGAGGGTCAAATGATCCTTTTAAATTATTTATCGTGAAAAAATGCAAAATTGAAATTGACAAATACCTTTGTTATCTATAGAGCTCTAATTCAAATATATTTAACATGTGAGCATTCAGTTGATATTATTTCTGGATACATTAGTAACCACATATAGTTCCACCTTAAACCAAAATTTTTCTTAGGATGAATTGAACAGAAGAATGTAAAGGACTTGAGGAATGTGAATTTTCAGATAGACGTTACAATGTTTGCATAATTTCGAGGTGCAAAAATATTGACTTGAAATTTAAGCCGCATTTTTTAATTGTTTTAAGTGTAATTAAAATTTGACGTAGGTTGCAATAAAATTTATTTCTAGGTACTTATGTAACCACTAGTATGTTCTAATCCCAACCTTCATTATTTAATGAGGAATAATATGGATATCCTTGGTGTCTTAGACTACTTTAATTGACCGTAATTAATTCATCTGTGCAATGATGTCATCCATTCAATTTTTTTTTAATCTATGCAAAATATATATAACATGTGAGCATTCAGTTGATATTATTTCTGGATACATTAGTAACCACATATAATTCCACCTTAAACCAAAATTTTTTCTCAGAGGATAAATTGAACAGAAGAATGGAAAGGACTTAAGGAATGTGAATTTTCATATAGACGTTACAATGTTTGCATAATTTCGAGGTGCAAAAATATTGACTTGAAATCCAAGCCGCATTTTATTTTTTAAGTGTAATTAAAATTTGACGGAGGTTGCAATAAAATTTATTTCTAGGTACTTTTGTAACCACTAGTAGGTTCCATTTTAAATCCTATTTTTATGTTTGGTATAATTGATGTCGGATCTAATCATGACCCTTGAATTTGCGACCCTTTAATCCTTGAGGGTCAAATGACCCTTTTACATTATTTATCGTGAAAAAATGCAAAATTGAAATTGGCAAATACCTTTGTTATCTATAGAGCTCTAATTCAAAAATATTTAACATGTGAGCATTCAGTTGATATTTTTTGTAGATACATTAGTAACCACATATAGTTCCACCTTTAACCAAAATTTTTCTTAGGATGAATTGAACAGAAGAATGTAAAGGACTTGAACGAATGTGAATTTTCATATAGACGTTACAATGTCTGCATAATATCGAGGTGCAAAAATATTGACTTGAAATCCAAGCCGCATTTTTTAATTGTTTTAAGTGTAATTAAAATTTGACGGAGGATGCAATAAAATTTATTTCTAGGTACTTATGTAACCACTAGTAGGTTCCATTTCCAACCTTCATTATTTAATGAGGTATAATATGGATATCCTTAGTGTCTTAGGCTACTTTAATTGACCGTACTTATTTCATCTGTATTATTTCTGGATACATTAGTAACCACATATAGTTCCACTTTAAACCAAAATTTTTTCTCAGAGGATAAATTGAACAGAAGAATGTAAAGGACTTGAGAATGAAATGTGAATTTTCATATAGACGTTACAATATTTGCATAATATCGAGGTGCAAAAATATTGACTTGAAATCCAAGCCGCATTTTTTAATTGTTTTAAGTGTAATTTAAATTTGACGGAGGTTGCAATAAAATTAATTTCTAGGTACTTATGTAACCACTAGTAGGTTCCATTTCCAACCTTTATTATTTAATGAGGTATAATATGGATATCCTTAGTGTCTTAGGCTACTTTAATTGACCGTACTTATTTCATCTGTATTATTTCTGGATACATTAGTTACCACATATAGTTCCACTTTAAACCAAAATTTTTTCTCAGAGGATAAATTGAACAGAAGAATGTAAAGGACTTGAGAATGAAATGTGAATTTTCATATAGACGTTACAATATTTGCATAATATCGAGGTGCAAAATTATTGACTTGAAATCCAAGCCGCATTTTTTAATTGTTTTAAGTGTAATTAAAATTTGACGGAGGTTGCAATAAAATTTATTTCTAGGTACTTATGTAACCACTAGTAGGTCCATTTCCAACCTTTATTATTTAATGAGGTATAATATGGATATCCTTAGTGTCTTAGGCTACTTTAATTGACCGTACTTATTTCATCTGTATTATTTCTGGATACATTAGTAACCACATATAGTTCCACTTTAAACCAAAATTTTTTCTCAGAGGATAAATTGAACAGAAGAATGTAAAGGACTTGAGAATGAAATGTGAATTTTCATATAGACGTTACAATATTTGCATAATATCGAGGTGCAAAAATATTGACTTGAAATCCAAGCCGCATTTTATTTTTTAAGTGTAATTAAAATTTGACGGAGGTTGCAATAAAATTTATTTCTAGGTACTTTTGTAACCACTAGTAGGTTCCATTTTAAATCCTATTTTTATGTTTGGTATAATTGATGTCGGATCTAATCATGACCCTTGAATTTGCGACCCTTTAATCCTTGAGGGTCAAATGACCCTTTTACATTATTTATCGTGAAAAAATGCAAAATTGAAATTGGCAAATACCTTTGTTATCTATAGAGCTCTAATTCAAAAATATTTAACATGTGAGCATTCAGTTGATATTTTTTGTAGATACATTAGTAACCACATATAGTTCCACCTTAAACCAAAATTTTTCTTAGGATGAATTGAACAGAAGAATGTAAAGGACTTGAGGAATGTGAATTTTCAGATAGACGTTACAATGTTTGCATAATTTCGAGGTGCAAAAATATTGACTTGAAATTTAAGCCGCATTTTTTAATTGTTTTAAGTGTAATTAAAATTTGACGGAGGTTGCAATAAAATTTATTTCTAGCTACTTTTGTAACCACTGGTAGGTTCCATTTTAAATCCTATTTTTATGTTTGGTATAATTGATGTCGGATCTAATCATGACCCTTAAATTTGCGACCCTTTAATCCTTGAGGGTCAAATGACCCTTTTAAATTATTTATCGTGAAAAAATGCAAAATTGAAATTGGCAAATACCTTTGTTATCTATAGAGCTCTAATTCAAAAATATTTAACATGTGAGCATTCAGTTGATATTTTTTCTGGATACATTAGTAACCACATATAGTTCCACATTAAACCAAAAATTTTTTTTCTCAGAGGATAAATTGAACAGAAGAATGTAAAGGACTTGAGGAATGTTAATTTTCTTATAGACGTTACAATGTTTGCATAATATCGAGGTGCAAAAATATTGACTTGAAATCCAAGCCGCATTTTTTAATTGTTTTAAGTGTAATTAAAATTTGACGGAGGTTGCAATAAAATTAATTTCTAGGTACTTATGTATCCACTAGTAGTTTCCATTTCCAACCTTTATTATTTAATGAGGTATAATATGGATATCCTTAGTGTCTTAGGCTACTTTAATTGACCGTACTTATTTCATCTGTATTATTTCTGGATACATTAGTAACCACATATTGTTCCACTTTAAACCAAAATTTTTTCTCAGAGGATAAATTGAACAGAAGAATGTAAAGGACTTGAGAATGAAATGTGAATTTTCATATAGACGTTACAATATTTGCATAATATCGAGGTGCAAAAATATTGACTAGAAATCCAAGCCGCATTTTATTTTTTAAGTGTAATTAAAATTTGACGGAGGTTGCAATAAAATTTATTTCTAGGTACTTTTGTAACCACTAGTAGGTTCCATTTTAAATCCTATTTTTATGTTTGGTATAATTGATGTCGGATCTAATCATGACCCTTGAATTTGCGACCCTTTAATCCTTGAGGGTCAAATGACCCTTTTACATTATTTATCGTGAAAAAATGCAAAATTGAAATTGGCAAATACCTTTGTTATCTATAGAGCTCTAATTCAAAAATATTTAACATGTGAGCATTCAGTTGATATTTTTTGTAGATACATTAGTAACCACATATAGTTCCACCTTTAACCAAAATTTGTCTTAGGATGAATTGAACAGAAGAATGTAAAGGACTTGACGAATGTGAATTTTCATATAGACGTTACAATGTCTGCATAATATCGAGGTGCAAAAATATTGACTTGAAATCCAAGCCGCATTTTTTAATTGTTTTAAGTGTAATTAAAATTTGACGGAGGATGCAATAAAATTTATTTCTAGGTACTTATGAAACCACTAGTAGGTTCCATTTCCAACCTTCATTATTTAATGAGGTATAATATGGATATCCTTAGTGTCTTAGGCTACTTTAATTGACCGTACTTAATTCATCTGTGCAATGATGTCATCCATTCAATTTTTTTTAATCTATGCAAAATATATATAACATGTGAGCATTCAGTTGATATTATTTCTGGATACATTAGTAACCACATATAGTTCCACCTTAAACCAAAATTTTTTCTCAGAGGATAAATTGAACAGAAGAATGTAAAAGGACTTGAGGAATGTTAATTTTCTTATAGACGTTACAATGTTTGCATAATATCGAGATGCAAAAATATTGACTTGAAATCCAAGCCGCATTTTTTAATTGTTTTAAGTGTAATTAAAATTTGACGGAGGTTACAATAAAATTAATTTCTAGGTACTTTTGTAACCACTAGTAGGTTCCATTTCCAACTTTCATTATTTTATGAGGTATAATATGGATATCCTTAGTGTCATAGACTACTTTAATTGACCGTAATTAACGTATCGAAACATTTTTTTATTCCAAAAGAAAAATTTTGTTGATGAATAATCCCTCAGCGATCCCTTACCGGCCTAAAAGAAAAAAAAATATGCAATAAAATTTCCTCCCCCTTCCTCCCCTGGAATTTTTTTTCCATCCGAAAAAATTTGTAAATACATTCCTCCAAAATAAAATAAGAACAATGAATTTTAGTGATTAGCAATAAAATGAACCCTTTCTCCCCACTACCATTCGAAAAAAATTTTTTTTCCAAAAGAAAAAATTTTGTTGATGAATAATCCCTCAGCGATCCCTTACCGGCCTAAAAGAAAAAAAAAAATGCAATAAAATTCCCTTCCCCCCCCCCTGAATTTTTTTTTACCGTGCGAAAAAAATTGTAAATATATTGCTCCAAAATAAAATAAGAAGGATGAATTTTAGTGATTAGCAATAAAAATACCCCCCCCCCCCATCATTAGAAAAAAAATTTTTTTCCAAAAGAAAAATTTTGTTGATGAATAATCCCTCAGCGATCCCTTACCTGCCTAAAAGAAAAAAAAATATGCAATAATATTCCCTCCCCCCCCCCCTGGAATTTTTTTTTTCCATCCGAAAAAAATTGTAAATATATTCCTCAAAATAAAATAAAAACGATGAATTTTAGTGATAAGCAATAAAATGAGCCCCCCCCCCACCACCATTCGAAAAAAAAATTTTTTCCAAAAGAAAAATTTTGTTGATGAATAATCCCTCAGCGAACCCTTACCGGCCTAAAAGAAAAAAAAATTTGCAATAAAATTCCCTCCCCCCCCCCCCCCTGGAATTTTTTTTTCCATCCGAAAAAAATTGTTAATATATTCCTCCAAAATAAAATAAGAACGATGAATTTTAGTGATAAGCAATAAAATGAGCCCCCCCCCCCCCACCACCATTCGAAAAAAAAATTATTTCCAAAAGAAAAATTTTGTTGATGAATAATCCCTCAGCGAACCCTTACCGGCCTAAAAGAAAAAAAAATTTGCAATAAAATTCCCTCCCCCCCCCCCCCTGGAATTTTTTTTTCCATCCGAAAAAAATTGTAAATATATTCCTCCAAAATAAAATAAGAACGATGAATTTTAGTGATAAGCAATAAAATGAGCCCCCCCCCCCCTCCACCATTCGAAAAAAAAATTATTTCCAAAAGAAAAATTTTGTTGATGAATAATCCCTCAGCGATCCCTTACCGGCCTAAAAGAAAAAAAAATTTGCAATAAAATTCCCTCCCCCCCCCCCCTGGAATTTTTTTTTCCATCCGAAAAAAATTGTAAATATATTCCTCCAAAATAAAATAAGAACGATGAATTTTAGTGATAAGCAATAAAATGAGCCCCCCCCCCACCATCATTCGAAAAAAAAAATAAAAAATTTTGTTAGTGATTAGCAATAAAATGACCCCCCCCCCACACCATTCGAAAAAAAAATTTTTTCCAAAAGAAAAATTTTGTTGATGAATAATCCCTCAGCGAACCCTTACCGGTGAAGGAATTATCACGGCCTCAAATAATGTGCATCGACCCGCCACCCTTTGGTGAAATAATGAAGCAGAGATATAAGCCTTATAAAGGGAAGGTGCTTTTGTTGCAATTGCAATAAAGACCCTTTGTGGTTACTGGACCGACAAAGGGCCTGAATTGCAAAAGCTCTGAAAAAAGTAACCACAAAATAGTTCTAATTAAACTTTTTCGCTATTTTGTGGTAACGTAACCACAAAATGAAAAAGTAACCACATACTGTTCCGCAATACAACCTTTGTAACCACATACGCATTAGGACTAAACTAAATATAATAACTATAATAAGACATATTAATTCAATAGATAACATGCATGTAAATACTTCAATGATGATAATGCTTTATAACATTATGAAAATTACTTGTGTAGCATGCATCTTCATTCACATTTTTTTATATTATACATAGATATAGATGTGATGTATTGTTAGGAATAAATTGTTAAATAATCATTGTATTATTGTATAAGAGTCTTAGGTTGAATATATGAAATTATTTTTTTTTTTTTTTTTTTTATTGTTAATGAGTTATTGCTTTTTGCAGATAATATACTTGCTATATTAAAATATTGTCCAACTGTCTCAATCTGTTTACAATAAATTTTGCCTATTCTGGATTGATATGGTGAGTGTTATAGTGTTTGTGTTATGTTTGTTTTTTGTTGTTATTAAATTTGTTATGTTTAGAATAGTTTGACAAGCACCATGAGGTTGCCACTCACACTGATATTGACGTGCTTATATTGTAATGTACAATCAAAAAGCAATAAAGATGAATATGAATATGATCCAGATTTTCCATCCGCTGCACCACAATTTTAACGTACTGGTACATGACCAACGCTCCTATAATCTCTTAGCTTGGAACAATAGTAATGTCATTGATGTACATTATAATGTCATAACAATGTTTGCTTGTTTGTATAATTTGATCAAATAAACTGAATAAAGCAATGAAAAAATGTTTGATTTTTAACAAGAGTAGAGGACTTGTGATATGAGAGCTTTTTTCGATACTTAACCAAGAAAATAGTGGAAGGGAAGGAAAGTTCAATAATATGAGGAGTTAATTGTTATAATTTTAATTTATATATTTTTTTATGTTTATTATTTATGAAACATATTTTTATGATGTCGTATTACTGTAAATGAAAAGGATAAATTATATTTAACCTATACTATAATACAGACGTTATTCTACGGACAAATGACTGTTTGGTGCGCAGATCCGAATACATCAACAAATTCAATTCTATTAACTCAATTTTTTAAAGGCATTTAAACCAATACACCACATCGAGAGCTGTACATCGTCCCATCATATGAAATACATGAATGATTTGAGACATTTGACTACTGTGAAAAAACTACATTGAATTAAATTCATGTTGTTTCACTAATGACAGACTTCAGGCTTGATTAAAATAATTTCAGAGATTTTAACATAAAAAAATTATTAGAAAATAAAAAAGTATTGTACGTCAACTTATATAATGAACTATAATTACCTAATATTTATTTTCGTTTCTATAATACTTAGTTCAGTAGAATGATTATCTTACTATCAAAAGACAAGTAAAAATATGCAACAGAACAACATGAAAAATGTTTTGAAAAAATCGTTCAATATAAGTAAATAATTGAAACAATGTCCAATTGAATTTTGTAAAGTTGAAATTTCAAACACGCAACGTCCACTGCTAAAAGGAATTCTAAGTACACAATTGCCCCTGTATAGTGACAATTTTATATGCTACACATATTTTAGTTTATAAATAAAGATATAAAAATTATGACTAACTATATATACACTATACACTGAACTACTTAACAGATGTTCTTTTATAATAAAATTATAAGTTAGATGAATATTATTATCGAATAATAAGAAAACGTTACGTGAAAATACATTTCCCGTCCAGTTACTTCGAATTTATTTTATTACAAAAAATGTATTACGAATAAAATCACCTTCGATCAATAATTTAAACACCATGAAATTAATTTTTCAGTGTTTTGTAACATGCAACGTGTCGATTTACTTGACTATTTTTTTTTAGTCCATGGACTGTCAATTTTAACGTACGTACATGCATTATATATTTGATTTAAACATTTACAAAGTGAAAAAAATTATATGTCACCAGCAAAAGGACTTTACTCCAGTATACATAAAACATTACTCTTAACCTTATATAAGACGCAATATAATATGATTTATAAAAATGGACATATGTAAATTATACATTGCATTTGAAAACTTACATTTGGAAGGAGTACGGTAGCGTTTTAATTTCTAGCAGTTGTTCCCTGGAAGTCTGTCGTTCAAGTAAGTTTTTTTCCATGTTTTAAATTTGATCGTTCATTTTCTTCTGTCCTCTTCTTATCATGAAGACATTGAGGTAGATTAGTGCTTCCTGAAATCACAACTGAAAAACGTGTTATAATTGGAGCTGTAAATTAAATTACTCAACATTTTTACATTTCTCTTAATTTATTCTGATGTTGTTATTCTTAGTTAAGTATGTAGACGCGGTGATCTACACAGTTTTATATATACATAGGGAATTGCCTGAGTAACTCATCTTTTTTTTGTGATTGCCCATGATTGTTGAAATCAAAACGACCAGAGGAGCCTAACTTAAACTCAGTCCTTAATTATAAGGTGTCAAATCGAATGATAACTCTTTACAAGAAGGAAAAATTCGTAAAAATATGCTCCAAAAAATCTGGAAATATTTATGTTTGGTCCTTGGTCAACCAGCAATGTAAAAAATAATAAATTTTTCGAAAAAAAAGAACTTCAAAAATATCTATATTATTTATATAAATATTTAACTTGTGTGTAGATATATCAAACCCCTCGAGGCGATCGCCTTCTTAGTAGAGGATGGTGCCGAAAACCCTCGACAAATAAAATCATCATAAAATATGGGGGCATTACGTCATGACCAAAATATTTCAATTGACACAAAATATCAACGAATCTAAAATGAAATAAAATAATTCTGGCTACAATCTCAGAAACTATCCACTTATGATATATATATATATATATATATATATATATATATATATATATATATATATATATATATATATATATATATGTATATATAAATAACCCTTCTATGTTTTTTGCTTTACCGACGGATATTATAGAGCAATACTTTGATTACATATAATATGTTGATCAACGCAAATATAGAAGAACTTTAGCAATGGGACTACGCAAACATTTGAATCAATATTAGAAATAAAATACTCAAGTCAAATTACGCAATAAAATCTTTGTTTCTAGGGTCTCAAAATGGTAGTTCAGCACCTCTCCGCCTTCACGGGGTTCAGCATGGCGCTGCTGAAAGGTGGTGGATACTGGTCTTGGTCCGGGTTTCGGATCTGGCGGCTACCATGTTGCAGTTGCACCATCTCTGTCCAGCAAATCTTCCTCGTCTATTCCACGATCGTCCGTCTGTCCCTCGCTTTATACACTTGTTATGTAGTTGCATTCATTGCATATAAAATCACTGACATAGATTTCTTGCTAAACGATTTGTGGATTTTAATAAGCCTTGCTGGGTTGTTAGTAAAAATGATTGTATATTTCTTAAAACGAAGAAATCTGTATGAAATTTTAAATTGGTTTCCGATCAATACTACAAAGTCAATGTTAATTTATTTAAAAGTTCACAAACGTTCAGCTTCAATTGAAAGTCTAGTATTTATTGCAATGATATCTGCGTATTAAATTATACGAACGTATAAATATTCAAATCATTTTGAAACTGTTAAAAGTTTTAAAGATTTACGTAGAATTTCAGACTTTCTGCCGCTTCTAATTGATAATAAACACGTAACGTTATTTATTAAGATTTATAGTGGCCTTATAGCTTTTCCGTTTATATTTTTTCACTACGGCATCTCCACCCTTTACATCCATCTTCTGTATTACGTGCAAGCCTTGCTGGACCACCTGACCGAGGTGTTAGGACAAGTTCACATCCGTCCAGTTCAAAACGAAGGTAGATGGCGCTCAGACGTGGAAGAAGTCTGTGACGTCAAGTACTGCGTCAAACAACATGTGTTGATCATCAGGTACAAATCGTACAAATAGGCTCCTTGGTAATATAATTTTGTAAATGCTCAGTTTTATTACAAATGCCAGCATATTGATAATTGTCTCAATTACTTTTAAATGCTCAGATCAAAATGAATTCAATTTGACGACTGCCATTTTGTCCCTTAGCCTGTGCGCATTTAGTCGAAATTAACCTTTAAAGAACATTCAAATTCAAATCTTTTTTCAATCATTTTGGTTGTGCAATGACAAACTTGGATTACGTCAAGATAAAAGAACAAACAAAAAACAACAACAAACAGCTACAAGAATAAAAAATCATAGAACCCAGAACTATTACATTATACAGCCGAAAAAATACTTTTAAATTCAAAAACTTCACAGCATTTCCTAAATTTATATAGTATTTTTAAAAAAAAATAAATAAATGGAAGAACATTAAAATATTTTTAAAATAAGATTTTGAATAATAAGGTATAAAAAAATCGTATGAACTTGACAAAAATTGAATTGATTTGTGAAACACTATGTTAAGTTTGAATTTTAATTCTTTCTCTCATCAGGCTGGTAAAGAAGCTAAACAAAGTGTTCTCCCTACAAATGATGTCCCTAGCCTCCTTCGCTACCATTGAATTTTGTTTCGCCGCCGCTGCGCACTCCAGTAATGCGGTAATGTTTTCGTGTGTGGCGTGTACTTTGTCAAAATATGAACACAGTTAAAACAACTTATTTATAAATAGAAATACACGTGTTTTCATCTTTTGTTTTAATCGCTTGGTTTATTATGTTAGTCTCGTTAACATAGTTATTAAAATTTTCAGTTTAAAATGACACCCCTTGAGCTGTTCTACCGTGCCTTGGCGACATTCCCGGCTATTTACGAACTTCTCGTGTTTTCAAGGCTTGCTGACGGTATCAGAGAAAAGGTGCGTGTACATGCGTCTCATAAATCAAAACATGATACCTTCATGCTAAGCCTAGAATGTATAAGACATTTTTACGTTTCTTTTTAACGTTATAAATATTTACAGAAAATTTGTCATGAAAAGGGTGTCAGGGCTGAATTCAAATTTACAAAAATGCATCCACTCTTTTGATTTAAAGGGATGTCAACTGCGTGCTAATAGCTGATCTATCTTTTTAAGGGAACTCGACTGCGTACTGTGTGTTTGAACAGGATCTATCATTCGTCTCTGAAGGGGGACTACAAGTCGCTGGAGGTGATGGCGACAAGGTGCGAGGTCCCACTTTGTCTGAGTGCCGGACCGTTCACCTCGCTCTCCGGGAAGTCATTCATCAGTGTGAGTTAATTATTTCTCTGCAATTAGCGCCTCATTTTGGACTTTATTTCGTGTCGAGGCTTGCATGAAAAAGGTAAATGTTAAAGATAATTATTTGAGTTAGTAAAAGTATATATCGCATAATATATATTTAATATAAACTTTGGTGGGTGCTGCGGCCTCCTGGATCCACACCTGTGATTGCTTGAAGGTAATAAAATTCGAATAATAAATTACAAAATTTTATTGAACAGAAGTGCAAAAGCAATTCAAAATTCTTCCTGATTTTAAAAAATTATTATCATACTTAATATAGAGTAAATAGGTAATACATGTCATTTTTTTAATGCAATGTTTATAACAGGTATTATAACTCTATATTTCCATGACAATTTTTTCGTTTCTTGTTTCAGATTATAGGCTTGTCGATTTCCTACTTCATATTCTTGATCACAGAAAAAAATTACCAATTATAGTGTTTATTTTCTTCCTTATTTGTTTATTTGCTTCTAAAAATGTGTATTTTAAATTTCAACACATGGCTTTGCACGTGGCATTATATGCCAGATTCTTGACGCAGTAAGAAGCGCATCAGATTTCTTATTCGCAATCTTATAATCATTGGTTTGCCCGTTTGACATGGATTTTTAAGCACATTGAGCAATTATATACTAAAAAAGTGTCAGCAGTGTTTCAATTTTCTGTAATTGTTGACGTTTTGAAATGTATTCGGAAGTTAATGCACGTAAGCACTATTTCACTGACAATGCTTGATTTTGAACGAATACATGCAACTCCCATTGTAATTAATCAGTACAGTACATTATATATAATATATAAGGAATTTTTTGTTAATAATTATAATAAGTGAATTATCTATTTGAAATTGATAAAAAGTTAACTGCAAAATTACCTAATGTAGTTTCTTTATTTCTGTAATTAAAAAAAATGCAATTAAAATCAAATATCAGTTTTATGTGACAATTTTTATGTTTTTTTTTTATCATATGCTTAATTTAAGGGACCTCTGGAGAGTCAAACTGTAGAATTATTAATTATTGTGTTATCTAGTCTTAAATTAGATATTTGAGAATGTATGAAAAGCATTTATTTCGATGTTAAGTTAATTTATATTGTATTAAATAAATAATTGAAAATATTGAACGACTAATGCAAAAAAATTTGCAGTTACATAAATTATCATTTTTAAGCTTTACCAGCTCACATTTCACATATAAATATGTAGCATTTAGTCATAGATTGCTTTTCAGCTAACTAAATAAAATATAGTGAAGAGCTATATTTATAATTGCAATATTTAGTAATTAATTATATGTATAGGATTTAATTGACATGCACTGCCTTAAAAATAAAGAATAGCCTTTTTAAACGTTCAAATTTGAATTTTATTAATAAAATAAAAAGAAAAATCACACTCCTTGCAAATATAAATTAATGCCGAGGATTAATTTTCAAGAAATATATTTAAATTTCTCATATCTTTAGGATGCAAGATAAATATAATAAATGAATTTAAAAAATATAATTGTAGTACCTATAGTGGAATTCGAATAATCAGAATGGCCTGTAAAGTTTTATATGTTAATATTTTATTGTTTAAAAAAGCTTAAAATAATAAAAAGGATGTTATTGCATTGCAATTTGCGATCAGTAATTGGAAAGTGTTATTACAAGTCTAATAAAAATAGAGACAAAAAATTAATAAATTTGGTTACATTTATAATTTCTACAGTATGTATTATATAAACATTATATATTATTATTTAAATTAATAAAACAATTCCTGAATTAAACTTTGTTGTGTATTCAAACAGATCATAAGTAACCTCAGTGTTCCGATCATCCAGCTCCAGGATAATTCTGCAGGCCGGCAACTTGACTCCAATAGTGTTCCGATCATCCAACTCCAGGATAATTCTGCAGGCCGGCGGCACGAGCTAGAATGAAGGACAGCACAGCGCCGGGCAGCTGAGGAAAAAACGTGGATAGTAATAATCAGTATTGACTCATGATATGGGTAGAGGATGCTACTCAGATTTAAGATTTTTTAGAGACCACGCGGGAATTTTTAAAAAATGTTGTTAGACCTTATTATGACGTCACGTTCTTAAGATAAGGATAGTACTTTACCACTTCGGAAAGGGTCGTGGCCGTTAAAACACAACTTTTAACATTTTTTAAAAATTATTTCCTATTTGGTCTCTAAAAAATCTGTGTGGTATAACTTTGCACCCTCTATTCAATTGTTCAGTAAAAATAAATATTGTTGCCGGTAACAATGTGACCCACCTGCAAACCAGCTAGCGAGAAGGCGATGGTTGCCATGGACGCCTCTGACGTCAGAATGACGAGGACGAGCTTCCGATGACAGCCGTCCTTGTAGAACTTGGCGCCACGGTCGCACTCGGCCACGTCCTTGCAGAGGCACGAGTTGGGCGGGGGGACTCCGAGATGCCACCACTCCATGTGGCTGTCCACCCCACAGCACTCGAACTGAAATTACCCCTGGATGTAGGCAACTTCTTCTACATCGAGTCTCGTGGTGTAGAATAAGTTGCATACGTTTCAGGGGCAAGTTAACCCCTGGATCTATGTATTTTTTTTATAAATAAGAAAACCTACTGTATTTTAATGATTATCACTATTATCAGTATGTTAAATTATTAATATTTAATACTAATAAAATACGCTGAAAAATATTCAGATGATTTCTAGCCGGTTGAAAACGTGTGATGAGACGCACCATGTCCTGCATTTGGTCCCAAATGAGCCTGGCCCGCTCCCAGTCCTCTCCCTCAGCGCTCACGTACTGAACCTGCACATCCCGCATGGAGTCACGGAGACTTTCCCCCACGTCCGTGCGCCACCGAGCGTAGTTCAGCAGCACGCCGCCACACACCAACAGCGCCACCAGCGTCAGTAGCAACAGCCCGTACTGAAACACGTACTTTTTATTGCGGTCCATCCGACTGCAATAACTAGATTAAGGTCCCGATGTAGTGTGTGTCCCTTGACTTTAAAAAAAATACTCTGCGCCTGCAAGGTGCGGAAGAACGATTGTGAAAGTGACAAACGGCCTTCACCGTAAAATGGGTCCGTCACCGAGAGGGCGAGTGAAAAATGAGAGGATTATGAGAGTGTATCGCTGCCTGGAGAGATAGTCTTTAGATAAAGATAAAAGAAATTATACACCTAATATAGGAAGGTATTAATTTGAAAAAATAAGGATTAAAGGAAGACAGAAACGAGTGGCACAGGAAATATAACACGCCTCGACTCACGATAATCAGAAGCAGACGGGTCTCCCGGATGACGATGCAGCACGCTCCGCCCGAGGACACGAACACGAGCACGCCCAGCACGATGAACAGCACGGCGATGCACGAGACCTGAAGCACGTCAGTTATCAAAATGCCACAAACCAGAGATTGTGTCTCACTCACGTCGTCAATGAAGAACAGGCTGTAGTAACTGAGGGTGCTCTGGATGATACCAGCGTGGATCAACAGAGCGAGACCAGCAAGCTGCAACGTCAACAACATGGCAAGAAATTATTTGTGCAGTAGAGTAATATTGCTTATTAAATTAATTTATTAATATCTTATTATTAAATTTAAATTTCATAGGTTTATGAAAAAACATTAAATATCAAACCTAGTTGAAACCCAATTTTGTATAATGAAGTTAAATTTTCCAATGCATGCTTTACAATTATTAATATTAATCGAATTTGAAAAAAATTGCTCTAAAGCTTTATTAAATCGTTTATGCTATTGAAACAGTATATTTTTTTATATTATAAATTTTTTTTATTGCAAATATAGAACGTGAACTGAAATAAATTTAATTTCGTGTTCCAATTTCCTAAGATTACTTGAAATGCATGTGAATGTATAATATATTCAATATAAGGAACTGTATATATGTATATTACCTTACACTGATGATATGATATTACTGAGCTAGTATCTTAATTTATAATCAGGTACGTATTTGACTTCAATTTTATAACCTAAAAAATTAACTCAGAACCCTCCATATTTAATGTATGACAGTACGTTAGATATAATAAATTTGATGTAGTTTCTGTTGTTTACCGCGAACATGAAGGACTTCAATTTTATAACCTAAAAAATAACTCAGAACCCTCCATATTTAATGTATGACAGTACGTTAGATATAATAAATTTGATGTAGTTTCTGTTGTTTACCGCGAACATGAAGGACATCAATTTTATAACCTAAAAGTTAACTCAGAACCCTCCATATTTAATGTATGACAGTACATTAGATATAATAAATTTGATGTAGTTTCTGTTGTTTACCGCGAACATGAAGGACTTCAATTTTATAACCTAAAAAATAACTCAGAACCCTCCATATTTAATGTATGACAGTACGTTAGATATAATAAATTTGATGTAGTTTCTGTTGTTTACCGCGAACATGAAGTTGAGGAGGAGCAGCAAGCTCTTGGACACCACGAGCCATCTCTCCATCCTCGTTTGGAGGGATGCGTTCAGTTAACTACACTATCGCAGCACCAAATTATCTGACAAACACCCTAGCGGACAATGCAGATAAGCAGGACTTTATCAGAACTTCGTTGAAGTAATTAACTTTCATCTTATCGCTCTGTTAAATAATTGGACAATGTTTACAAAAGTTCTTATAGCTGTTGTAGCAAAGATGATTTTTCATTGTCGTTGCATTAATGATTTATCAATAAAATCAGTAGTACATATTTTTTATAAAGTTTATTTTGTGATTTCGTAAATAATAATCAGTTCAGGAGAAAAATTAATTTAACAAATTTAATATAATTTTTCACATTCAGGTATATGTTAGTGTTACAAGTTTGATCAAATAGAATATTAAATTTAAAACACTGTTGCAGCTTCTTCTTCTATAAAATCCAGGGTTGGGTCAATAGAACAGCAACCTAGCAGTCCAATGATCGAGCTGGATTTTGATGGAAGTAACAGACGTAGCTAAGGTCACATCAGAACACCCTGATGTTTTCACTTCTTGCTTCTGAACCTGGCGAAGTCACGTGACATGTCCTCCGAACTGGTCCACGCGGTGACCTCGAGGTCAGAAGGTCGGTCCTCCCACGCGGGCAAGATCACTCTCGGAGGTCGAATGGACCTAGCCAGGGTGACCGCGAGTAGCGCCCCCAGAACCTGAAACGAACAGCCACCCATAAACCTTCATAAAAATAATGCTTTCTGCATTAAAATGCATAATCTGGCATTCAATAAATTTAGTAGAAACTCTACAAAGGTAAATTCAGGTGCTTTCTGTCCTTCGTACCCAAAGACTTGTTGACGAAATATTTATTTTGAATGAGGAATTTGCATGCGTGAATCTGATTGGCTTAATCGAAAGAGGGGGCTGAGAAATACATGTGTGAATTTTATGCGAATTTTTTGAGCACTGCAAGTATGCTCAAATGCATATTTAAAAGATGCACTTTACCTGGAGGCGATGGCGCATCGCCAGTGACGTCATCGCTATGTCAGGTTCGGTTCACTATAGATATGCATACCTGTACGCACCTGCATAACAGGTAGCCAATCAAAAACAATCTAGCCAAAATTCAAAATTTCAAATGCCTAGCCTATTAGTTTTAAAACTTAAAAAATGCACATTATTCCATATACGCGTATTGTAAAAACACACTGGGAGATAAGTAATATTACAAACGTACCTTTCATCATATTTAAATAATAGAAATTGTTTCGCAAATAGTTTCATTTAACTGAAGAGAAGATGCAATCGATGCAATATCAAGTCCTGCCACCAACTTTTCTGTTTAAATTATTGGCGATTATTGGCGCGTCATGCATCAATCAGCCAATAAAAATGTGTAAATTTATCATACTGGACTCCTTCCGTATCTGCTGATTATCTATTGATTTATTTTATTAAACCTAAAACTGAGCCTCTTTTCTTATCTACGAAGATAGTAGGATGCCGTAGGACTCAATATTTAAATTTATTAAGACCCTTGAATCATAATTTATCAATGTCTTTTCAACCCCCTGTTTGCTGCTGCTGAAACCAGTAACGGAAGGATTGAAAAATAAATACAGTTTTAATTTCAACTTTTCCTACACGCCTATATGTGGTCGAGTGGAAAAGCGCTCGCCTTCCATGCAAGAGGTGAAGGGTTCAAATCTCCCCCGGTTCAATTTACATTTTTAGTAGCACGAAGAAGTTTATTTCATATTTTTAACTCAAACGGGGTAAAATAGTTTTGTTTATAATTTCTTATTAATTTTTCTATCATTGAATGAAACGCTTTTTTTGTTTGGTTTTTTTTTTTTTTTTTTTTTTTTTTTTTTTGCAAAGTTTTTGTAAGTGCGTATTTAAATGAAAAAGTGTGACTTATAATAGTATAACATGATTATATTGTAAGAAAAAATAAGATTATTTTACCCCGTACGTTTGAATTAATTCTTCGTGCTACTAAAAATGTAAAATGAACCAGAGGAGATTTGAACTCTTCACCTCTTGCATGGAAGACGAGTGCTTTTCCACTCGACCACGTACAGGCGTTATAGAAATGTTGAAATTAAAACTGTATTTATTTTTCAATCCTTCCGTTTCTGGTTTCAGCAGCAGCAAACAGGGGGTTGAAAAGACATTGATAAATTATGATTCAAGGGTCTTAATAAATTTAAATATTGAATCCTACGGCATCCTACTATCTTCGTAGATAAGAAAAGAGGCTCAGTTTTAGGTTTAATAAAATAAATCAATAGATAATCAGCAGATACGGAAGGAGTCCAGTATGATAAATTTACACATTTTTATTGGCTGATTGATGCATGACGCGCCAATAATCGCCAATAATTTAAACAGAAAAGTTGGTGGCAGGACTTGATATTGCATCGATTGCATCTTCTCTTCAGTTAAATGAAACTATTTGCGAAACAATTTCTATTATTTAAATATGATGAAAGGTACGTTTGTAATATTACTTATCTCCCAGTGTGTTTTTACAATACGCGTATATGGAATAATGTGCATTTTTTAAGTTTTAAAACTAATAGGCTAGGCATTTGAAATTTTGAATTTTGGCTAGATTGTTTTTGATTGGCTACCTGTTATGCAGGTGCGTACAGGTATGCATATCTATAGTGAACCGAACCTGACATAGCGATGACGTCACTGGCGATGCGCCATCGCCTCCAGGTAAAGTGCATCTTTTAAATATGCATTTGAGCATACTTGCAGTGCTCAAAAAATTCGCATAAAATTCACACATGTATTTCTCAGCCCCCTCTTTCGATTAAGCCAATCAGATTCACGCATGCAAATTCCTCATTACGTAATTCAACCCACAAACTACTTATAGCTACACTGTCAATTTTAGTTTTCGTCGGAACCACTCGGGGGTACTTCGCGTGATCCAGAGATTATATCCAATCACTGAGAGCGTTACAAACACAACGAAAACCTAAAAAAGACGGCAACGGTGACGCGATTTTGATGCACAAGTGAATTAGCCGAGCAAAATCACTCATCAAATTTTGATGCTTTTTTTTAATCATCAAGCATGACTGCCAATAAATATATATTTTATTATATTATTCGCATCACTGGTTGAAAATCGCCCATGTAAATCCACGTAAATAAGTACGCCAGTGCAGCCGTGCCTACATTTAAAGCAAGTCCCCACGCAGAGCGTACTTGAGTACCTAATCAAGTTCGCTCTGCCCCACGCACCTGAACTCCCGCGCACACGGCGGCTGACGTCACAAGCGCCTCCTCCGCTTGAACCACGAACTGCGCCAGGCCGGGGTGACAGCCGGACTGCCACACCCCCTCCTGACACCCCGGGCCCCCGTGACACCGACATGAGAGGGGCGGGGCCGCACCGACATAGTCCCAGTCCCCCGGGCCCTCCGTGCCGCAGCACTGGAACTGGAACGGAGAATGAAATGGAAATAATATTTCTAACAATAAGAGGAAAGTGGACGTCTTTTCCCTCTTATTCCCTATAAAATAGTGAAAATAGGAGGGAACTAGACGGAGAGAAAGATTTCAACTCGGGTGAAGACTAAACCTACCGCTCTCTGCAGGGTATCCCAGCTTTGTCTCGCCCCTCCCTGTCCGAGAACGTAGGCTCGCTGGAGGTCCCGCATGGCGACCCTGAGGCCAGGTCCCACCTCGCTCGGCTGGAGCAGCACCAGCGAGGCGACCTGAACCACCGCCAGTGACAGCAGCGCCACTCCTAGCTAGCGGGATAAAATAATATTAAGTTGAGAAGAAATTATATAAATTGTTTTATTTGTAATTATTGAAAGCTTCAATTTTTTTTTTTTTTTAATATTTCAATTTCTTCCCACAGTCATATCTTCATGTATAATCGTCGCCTGGGAAAATGTCCGCGTTGTTAAATCATTATTCCCCGTAAAAATAACATGTTGATTAACAATGCTGCAAATATGAAATTTCTAAGGCGACGAGTGTACATGAAGAAATGTTAAAGTTTATATATGACAAGTCAGTACTATAAAGCTAAATATTTTATACATAAATATAATCTCACATTTAACTTAAAGTTATTCATATAGTCAATGCATAAAAAATCTTGATAGCCACTTTTTAACATTCACTTTTATTTCAATTATCAGTGCACAAGGTAGCTCATTGTATTGTCAGGCAACTCATATTATACTTCATATTGGCATACAAGATTATGTGACTATTAACATGTCGGCCTATTTTGTCACCAAATCACTTAATCTTCATTATCCATGTTAAATGGAGTACCGACCTCATTTTTTTTTATTGCAGAAATTGATAGAGGGTGCAAAGTTATGCCTCCCTGATATTTTCCAGATTTTTTACATTCCTGGAACTATATTTTTAAAAAATTATTGAAAGTGTTTTTTTTTGTGACGTCACGAGGCATCACTCCTTAAGAGAATGATAGGACTTGCCACCGCGTGACGTCACAAAAAGGAATTTCAACATTTTTTTTTTAAATAGCTACAGGGCAGTAAAAAAACTGAAAAAAAAAACAAACAAACATAACTTTGCATTTGCACCCTGTATCCATTTCTGCATGCAGTAAAAATTAAGATCAATATTTCATTATTAAACAAAATGTCAGAGGTCAAGGACCCTTTCTCAAGGTCACTCACGGCCATCAGCAGGATGCGTGACTCCTGCAGCACCGCCCCAAGGCCGAGGAACGAAACCAGGAACAAAGACACCCCCGAGGTAATTAGCAGCACCGCAAAGGTAGACACCTGCAGTGAAGGTGATCAGTGATGTCCATTGCAAACTAATGATATGTAACCTTACATTATCGTCGGTGAAGAGAGCACAGTGAAGCCTGAGAGTGGCGTGGACCATGGTGCCTGTCGTGACGATCACGATACCTCCCGTCTGCCAACATCGTGCACGTAAACATTGATGTGTTTGTCGTGTAATTAATAAGTACTAACAATTATTATTTTACTGTATATTCAGCATTTATTAAGTATTACAAATTTGAATATATTTTTTTTTTATACAATTGTAAAACCTACAGGTTTTTTTTTTACTGCAGAAATGAATAGTGTGACAAACTAGGTTTGATATTCAATTTTTTTTTAGTCCATGAACAAAATATATATTTTAAGTGCAGCCACGTCCCCTGAAGGTGTCAAAAGGTGTCTAACCCTATGTTTTTTACTAAGCATTCAGGGAGACTCGACATAAATCTGAAAAAAAATCACACAGTATCACAATTTGGTACCTTTTATTCATTTTAGTAATAAAAATTTTCGTGCAGTTTTTCGATTTCTGTTTTCACTCAAGTTGCTTAAAATTGCTTGCCCCTTACATTTCTACCTTTCAGAAAATTAACAAATAAAGGTCTTATGGTAATTAAAATTAACTACAGCGACACTGTCTCAAGTTCTCGGAACTATAATACACTTTATGAACTGTGGAGGAGAAAATTTGAATCTTACCGCCAAAATGACACTGCAGACGAGAAGAAGACATTTGACGCTCCGAGTCAGGCAGCGCATGCCGCGACACTGAAGTGACAGGGTGGTGTTATCTCGTTTGGAGATTACAAATCGCAGTTTTATCTAGGGAAGACAATTTTAAGCCATGGCGTGATTTCACGAGAATTTTCTGAACTTCTTGAAAATAAAAATTATAACCTCTTTATTAATTGCACCACGTTTAACTAATTTAATTATGGCTCTCCTCATTAAGAAAATATAATAAGGTATAATTGCATATACAATATGGAGATATTAGGTGTGTTCTTAAGCCCTGCTCGGTAGCAAGTTTACAAGAAAAAAACGTGACGTCATTTTCAACTGTGAGAAATTTGGTGTACACCACTGGTGTTTGATGAATAAATATTATTAAACTGAATGTCGCATGTTAAATTAATATTATTGGGCCTATTTAAAAATGTACATATTGTTGGAACTATAAGTTTTTAATTGAAGTCGATTTTGTCCAAATAAGCTGCCTTAAATTATTTTACTAACAGGGTACATTTATTATTAAGAAAATGCGTCGTATGTAAAATCGTATTTTTTTATACATTGACTTGTGTGGACCATCACAGCACGTCAATGTCCGTGGCATAAAAGCACCAGGAAAAATATCAGAACACAAACAATTATGCAAAGCTATGAATTAATGTATATTGATTTTTTTTTATGTTTAATTACAATAAATAATTTTATCAAGTAATGTATTCAAACTGTCCGTAAAAAAAGAATGAACCAATAAAATTATTCACGAGAATCGGCACATTGGATGTATCATTTTACAGCATTGTGTCCAAAACACTGATTTTTTTTTTAATTATTGATCAAAGACGATTTTGTCCTTATTTTCTATAATAAAGTTAGATAGGTGGAGCAATTGAGTGGAAAACGCATTTTCATATTACCTAATATTGAATATATATATGTACTCAGTGAGTGAATCCTGCAGACCGAGACGGAGGGGCCAAGAAAGGTCATTTTTGGTCAAAAACGTCGTTGAGTGTCCCTATAACTGCCAACTGTTATATTATTAACAATCGGGAAATACAATAAGTAAATAAATAAATAAATAAATAAATAAATAAATAAATAAATAAATAAATAAATAAATAAATAAATAAATAAATAAATAAATAAATAAATAAATAAATAAATAAATAAATAAATAAATAAATAAATAAATAAATAAATAAATAAATAAATAAATAAATAAATAAATAAATAAATAACGGAATGAAAGGAGAGTTTTAAGGAGAAAATCAGAAAGTATCGAAAAAAGCTTTCATATATAGAACAGGTCTTTAACTCTTGTCAAAAAGCAAACATTTTTTTTGGTTTTATTCAGTTTATTGGATCAAATGAACAAATACAAACAAGTAAACATTATTATGACATTATAATATACATCAATGACATTATTATTATTCCAAGCTAAGAGATTATAGAAGTGATGGTCATTTGTTCGATCAGTACGTCAGTACTGTGGTGAATACTGTAGTTTTTGACGAAAACACATTAATTAAAAAAAAAAAAATACATTACATTAATTTCACAATGATGTTATATTAAAACACGTTCGTCATCTTTCTTCGATGTCGATGCACCAGGCACCCAAGTATCAGAGCGAGCACCACGCAGACAACAATCTGGAACAAATATTTCGATGTAAAGGCGGATTCAGATGGCGACAGCGGCGATGCGATGCGATTTTGACGTAAAAGCTGTGAAATCCTATGCGGCAGCGAATTCGCCGGGAATCGCGTTAATTACGATGCTCTTTTTCTTTTAATCGCCAAATATGGGCACCAACTGGATGTTACAGCAAGTGCGCATTATTCGCGTCGCATGATAAAAATCGCCATGTGAATCCACCTTTACATGTACATTTTAGCGCCATCTCTGATATATTCACCTGCACTCCGGCAATGACGAAGCTCAGCATTGCCACGAGCCGCTCCAGGTCGTACAAGATCCACACCAGGGCCCCGTAGCACCCCGTCGAGTACACCCCCGCCTCACACTGGGGGCTGGTGACGTCACATTGGCACGAGGGAGGCGGGGCAGCCAACCCCAGATTCAACCAATCCTGGGGTCCTGACTTGCCGCAACAATGTAGCTGGGAAAGAAGAACTACGTCAGGTTATCGTCCCTCGTCCGTAATAATGAGCTGTGTCTACTATGATCTCGTTGCAATAATGAGCTATCTGCTATCTTAGATTTAGGACATTAATTAATTATAATTATATCCTGAATCAAATATACTTTTTAAACAGAATCTTCGATTGTGATTTTCCTCCCATATTTAGACCCTCCATGCAGGCTTGGACTGGCCATAAGGATCTCTGACTGGTCTCTTCACGTTTTAACACAGGGAGTATACAAAAATGACCTCAGACCCCTTTCCAGGTGACCCCTGCTGTCTATATGTGGTCCTGACTAGCTTCCCAGTCCGAGCCTGCCTCCAAGTTTCTCACGTCTTTCTGCGTGTGGTCCCAGGCGAGTCTGGCCAGGTCGCCCTCTTGACCTGGACTCAGGTACAGTGCCCCCATCTCTGACATGCTGGACTCGAGCGAGGAGTGCAGGTCGGAGGAGCTGAACGCCACTGCTAGCGCCAAGCCGGCCCCCGCCAACTGGGTCGAACTGGTCAAAAACGACAACCCTGCAGACTGAGAGAAGGGACGTCGTGATGGAGTTGCTTTAGGGCATTTCATAATTTTTATTGATTTATTGACTTCGGTTCAGTTCATCAACTCACCGTGTTGAGCATCCACCTGTTCTCCAAGATGGCGGCCCAGCACGCGAGCACCGAAATGAGCACCAGCAGACTCGAGGTCACCAGCAGCATCACTGTGGCCACGGACAGCTGTGCACCGAGGAAGATTTCGTGAACGTGTTTTTTTATCATATACCTTGTTTTTTTTCTCCAGCAAAACAAGTAAAGTATCTATATGTATGGAAACCTCTGTTAACACATTTGTTCACGAAGTGTTAGAAAATTGCACGACAAGCAAATCACAGCGTGTATATTAGCACAGGTTGCATACTTAAGATTCTTAGGATACATCATAACTCCTTGGTATATTCTATTATCTAAAACTCGAGTCAAACTGAACGTGCAATTAAATTAACAATTTTTATCCCCATTACATTTGGGAGATCAGCATTTTCACCGTCTAATATTTATAGCCAATGGTACAACCTTGTTTGTGTTTAACTTACGTTAACGGAGCTAAATAAATGGTAGTAGTAAAGTCTCCACTGAATCATCGAAGCTACCACCATCAGTGCAACACTGCCAAGCTGGAAATATGACAAACATTTATAGACTTTTTATTTTTGTTCGTAAAATTTTCTGTTCTTTAAACTGAGGTGGATGATAACTAATCACCTATGTTTTCAAAAGTTAATAAAATACGTCGTTAATTTTTGTATAATTGAAATAACAATAAAAAATATATATGCCACAAATAAAATTAGTTTTAATTAATGTTCTTCAATAGTAACTACTCTAATTAATCATATTATCATTTTGTTGCAAAGAACATGAATTAACTGAATGTTGATAATTTAGACAAGTTTCCTCAAACTAAATAAATTGATAGAGCACAAAACATTGAGTTACTTAATATTTTATAACTTATGTCAAATCTATACAGAGGTAACATGAGCAAATAATTTACACAAACAGTAAGTTTTTTCATACAATTTTATATAGGAACAATTCCACGCACAGTTTCTTTCAATTTAGAGCCCCGAAAGTACAGTTATATTACTTAAAAGTTTTACCGAGGTCGGGTTTAAACCCACTCCCCTTGCAGGTCCTATCATTTTATTCAGAGAGGCGTCTAGAGGCGTCACTTTTTCTGTACTTTTAATAATTTTTTAAAAAATAAGTTCCCGGACCCTGAAAAAAATCTGAAAAAAAAATCGTAGTAACAGAATTTTGCACCCTTTCTCCATTTCTGCATCAAAAACTTGATGTCGATTCAGACCAAAACGTGATAAAAAACATGAGTTTGCTTTTGTAAGTTCCATTACTCACCGCACATATTCCGTTGAACACAATAAGTACGTACTTGACACACGGGCGAGTGCAGCGTGCCATGACGGAGCAGCGAGTGACAATCACGACACGTTATCAGACGTGACGTCACACCTGTCACGTGACTTCCATATCTGCCAATAACGAGAAAACCTTGTGTGTGGTACTGCATTACCGTGATGTGTGGTATTATTTTGAATTTCAAGCACTTCAGAAAAATATTTGATAGAATAGAATAGAATAGAATAGAATAGAATAGAATAGAATAGAATAGAATAGAATAGAATAGAATAGAATAGAATAGAATAGAATAGAATAGAATAGAATAGAATAGAATAGAATAGAATAGAATAGAATAGAATAGAATAGAATAGAATAGAATAGAATAGAATAGAATAGAATAGAATAGAATAGAATAGAATAGAATAGAATAGAATAGAATAGAATAGAATAGAATAATTTATTCGACCACAGGTGGTACATACAGTGACAAAAAATTTGTCACAGTACAACATTAGTCATGTCAATACAGAAATTTAATACTATAACATAAAAAAAAGTCACATGGATAAATCAGTCTCGTCTAGTACACTACAATCTTGTAAGCAAAAGATTAAATATATATAATATATGCTAATATATACCTAGTTATTCTCTCTCTTAACATTTTATTACAAGTGGCAATTTAGTTGTTATATATTTAATTTACTTAAAAAACACGTAATATAGACGTGTTTTTAATTTTTTTATCATTGTATAAACGAAGTAAATATTTCGGTACCTCAAAAATAAATCATCTTTACTGCAATATCATTGTATGTTGACATTTCTACCGATACTGCATGAGGTAAGATGTTTTACAATTTTAAACTTGGACTATAAAAATGAAAGTAATTTAAGGGCATTGGGTGTAGCACCGGTAGTTGGCAACACTGACGTATCTTCACCATGTTAATTTTTTATCATTGCTCCTCGGAGTAATTTTTATGCTAGAGCTAAGCTGATTGCTGTAGTATCAAGATAATTAGTAGCCCAAGTGCACAATTTGGCTAAATAAAGCCTGATTTAAAGAAAAGCATTTTTTAGTAATTTTTTAAATTTACATGCATTTTTCTAAAATATAAAAAAAATACTTTTCTTTAAATCAGGCTTTATTTAGCCAAATTGTGCACTTGGGCTACTAATTATCTTGATACTACAGCAATCAGCTTAGCTCTAGCATAAAAATTACTCCGAGGAGCAATGATCAAAAATTAACATGGTGAAGATACGTCAGTGTTGCCAACTACCGGTGCTACACCCAATGCCCTTAAATACTGTTAGTATATACCAAATGTGGCCGTGGCCGCCATCCTTTCCCTACCCCGCCGCGAGCTGTAAGCTCTTAGGGGTGTATCCTTGTAAAAAAAAAAAAAAAATGTACATGCTTTAGAACAAGCTAGTGATAATTGGTAATTATTAGCAATTGTTTTTTTTTTTAAAAAATAGCGTTACAAAATGTAAGTAAAAAATAATTTTATGAGAAAACAACACCAACAAAATTATATTAAACTTTTAACTTTATTATTATTTTAATACAACTAGTACAATATATCCAAACATTATTAATATAAACAGATTTAGAAATTAACATTTGTTTTAGTGCACTATAATATTTCTTATATATGTTTAACAATTTTCTTTGGGTTGAAAGAAAAATTTTTACTTTATTATTAACGCATACAAATTACTTCATTTAAAGTCTCTGGTTTTTAATTGCACTTGCGAGGGTGAGCGCGAAAATCACACCAACCAGCTGGAAAAAAAGAAACAAATCTTTAATTAATTAGCTAACATAATTGTTATGTCATTAAACAGGCGGACACAACGCTGTAAATTAATAATAACCTCATTATCTGCGACGTATGTTTATTTTCGACTTTACTAATGGAAACTATGAGTCCACCTAACCTAAAGCTTTGATAGTTGCTATGGTAACACAGATAACGACGCATTGCATTCAAACAGCCGTGCAAAATGTTGCTTTAGTATTTCAATTATCAAGTTGGCAGAAAATTTGATTACTTATAAATTTACTTTTCTTTGTAAATAATTTCTTTCGAGATATCAAACTAGAAATAAATTGAAATTTCATATAAATTAAGTATTTTTTTATAATTAACATAGAAAATCAATATACCCAATAATATAATATTTATGTATAATTCTGATGTAATCGTCAGTTAAATATTAATATGATTACAACATTAAACAACTATTCTGAACTCGAGCTACAACTTTGAAAACACACTGCATCAATTTGATTTTCCGATGACAGATTTTTAAAATTATTTTTACATATAAGGTGAAGACTAAACAATTTCAAGATTATTAGAAACCCATGTATTCTAAGACTTTGTCCTGTCTGGAAAGATATATCTTATATAATACTTTATATAATTTTTGGATTGACATGCAGTAATAAAATCTACATGAAATCTGTACTGACATTAGAAATTGTTAAAAATGTGAAGGAAAAACACTGATAAAACTCCTTCAAATTACTGATCTATAGTTACAGTGGGCGTATCGATTCAGTTTATTTTTCAAAGAAACAATGCTTTAATAATGCAACTCTGCAGAAGCCACATTTACAAACGGCTACTTCCGGTAGTCTCACCTCGATGACGGCGATGCCAATGGCGATGGCCCCGAGCACCACCTCGGACAGACGCACGGTGTCCCTCAACTTGGGGTAGCAGCCCTCGGCGAAGACGCCATCCTCACAAGGGGCGTGGGCTACAGAGTCGCATTTGCAGGAGGGGGGCGCGGGGATGCGCATCTCCAGAGACCACTCCGTGTACTTGTCCACGCCGCAGCACTGGAGCTGAGGGGGGAGGGGGGTTAGTTGAGGTAATCATGTATTAGCAGAGTATCGACCTCAAAAGTTTTTATTGCGAAAATAATAGAGGGTGAAAAGTTATGACACTCTGATTTTTTTTCAGATATTTTAATTAATGTCCGAGAAGTGTTGCTAAAAAGTTTTGCCGAGGTTGGGTTTGAACCCACGCTCCTTTTAGATCCTATCTTTTTATTAAGAGAGGCGGCGTCACTTTCTCTGCACTTTCAATAAATCTAACAAATAAAAAAAAATACTCTAAAAAATCTGAAAAAATCAGAGTAGCATAACTTTGCCCCCTCTAACCATTTCTACAAAACAATTTTTGAGGTCGATACTCCGTTATATTGTAGCAGTACTTTTTTATTAGAACTGCAATTATTTTTGCACAATCATAGAATCAAAATGATCTCCTGTTGTTAAAAATGGTTTATACATTTTTTAACATTGTTCACAGTGCTCTCTGTGGCTCCCAGTCTGCACGTCCGAAGCCCATCATTGTTAAATACTTTATATAATTATATAATATATTATTTAAACAAAAATTATTTCAAAATAAATATCTGACACCACGCCTCTTTTGGCACCAAAATTAAATGAAAATTATATATATTTTTAATTTCAGAAAAAGGTGTGCACAGTCGTCAAAAACTTAATGTTATTAAATATTTATCTTAAAGTTTAATATATGAAAAATCTTCAAAAGAATCGCAATCACCTATTTTTTTTTTTACATTTTCATTTTTCATTTAGAGTTACAAATTAAGAGAAAGTGGGAGTGATAACAAACAGGGTTCTAAGACGTTTCCGCTCTAATAACAAGAAAATTGACTCGTTGCTGATAACCGAGAAAAAGCAATAAAATATAACGTGCTTTTTTTTATGATGCTTTGGCGTCAATCTAACGAAACACAGTACATTGATTAGAATGATAAAACATAAAAATAATTACAATTAGCTTTGGTTTGAGATTTCTTCAGAAAACAACAAACCGATGAGGTAAGTTATCTACATTTTCATAATTTTTTGTATCAGATTGCAGAATATCCACAACACGTGGATGCAAGGAGGTAGATTCAAGCCGTGTTAATAATACCCCCCTCCCCTTTCTCCTTGTGAGAGACCGATGTATCGTCGTGGGGCGTCTCGATTGAAAGAACTTTAAGAGGTGTCCAGGTAGGTTCTCACCTCTTTCTGCAGACTGTCCCAGGAGTCGCGCGCCACTTGCCCCTCGTCCCCCTCAATGACGTACAGTCTCTGCAGGTCCTTCATGGAGCTGTGAAGCGCCTGCTCGACGTCGCTGCGGTAAACGAAGGCCAGCACCCCACCGATCACCTGCAGCACGAAGATGGCCAGCAGCATCACCGCGAACTGAAACAAGACCGCCGTTACAGTCATACATTCACACTAAACTTTTTAGATACTGAATGGGTTTTCAGTACTTTTATTTTCCTTACGTTTTAGGATTCAGTATACATTAAATGGCTGAATTAAACCTTATTTTCATTACTTTATGCACTTTTCAGTACAAATTTTGTACTGAATTAAACAGGGTCAATTTAAGTACACAAATTGTCTTTAGATTCAGTATCTAAAAGTTAAGTGTGAATTGCTATGAGCTTGGAGATCGAGGCGTGGGGAAGGGAGGGAAACCCTAGTTGAAAAATTCATCTTTAACTCATCCATTACACGTCTAAACCTAATATTTTAACATCTAAAACACATCTTATTTCTTCCTCGCTCAAAATGAGGATGAAATAGAGGCAATATTTCTTATATTTTATGCTAGTCAAGAAGAGAGAAAAAAAAAAAAAAAACGTAATCTTGTCTTTTTTACTCTGGTGCAAAATAGGACGGAATTCAACGAGGAGAGCTTAATAGTGAATTAAAGATGAAATTTCTCGGGTATGGCATTCTACGCGTCTCAGCATTTGATGAGATGAGACTGAGGGAACCATGGAAAATTTCAGTTAGGACGGACACCTCTACTTTTTATTTTAATGGACCAAAGCCTGAGGAAGCACACACAAGTGTACTGGGTGGAAAGTGAGACGAATTTACCATGGTATTCAATCTCGATGTTGATACATCGACGTCAGTGCCATCTGTTGACAGTGAAAATTTTCCAGGGTGATGTATCTCTTTAACAAAATTAAACTTCAATGAAGCTCAAAGGCTGGAATATAGGTCACACACGTAGACAGGTGAATTTTCATAATGTTATTGCTGTTATAAAACCTGCACTAAAAAGACACATTTATGTAATAAAAAAGTGTCTTGTATTTTTATCTGTCGTATATAAAGTTCTTGGTGCATTATTAATTTAATAGAAAATTTCTGCATCTTTCCTGATCTTCTGTTTGTTGCAATTCGATTAAAGGGATTTTGTTGTTGTTGATTTTCCCGTTTGATTTATTTCTACAGTTCTCTTATCTCCAAACAGCAAGAGCTTGATAACGAGCCGACCGTTTGTTTTCTATCAGGAACTCGGTGCTCATTATCTGTCACCGACAAAATAACGCTCCAAGTAAAAACATGCCTTATTTTGATAAATATAAAGAAAAATACGTGACTTGCACTCATAATTTTAACTGTATATTTTGACGATAATAATTAACGTACATTATATTATTTTAAAATAAATTTAAGCTTAGAAAATTAATTTATATTCCAGACTATTGAAGTTATTCGATTATTTTAGCCGAGCGGTTTTCAAACTATGACACGCGTGGGACTCGACTTTGAGAAATGGCAGCCAAAGCAACTTTCGAAGCAAAATTTATTAAAACTGAGGAAAAAAAAAATCTTACAAACATTTTACAACGATTTTTTTTTTATATATAAATTTTATGCTAGATATTTTCATGGTTTAACTTTTATTAACATATTGTTAAAATTTGTATTTAGTGACAAAAAGAGTATGCGCCAGACGGCTATCGTCTTAGCCAGTAGGAACGTCAATATAAAATATGAATATAGGGTAGGTAACTCAGGGTAGGTAAGTAGGTAACTCACCGTGGTGACCATGCAGTGGGACTCGCGGACCGCCCCGCAGCATCCGAAGAAGGAGATGACAAAGATCAGAGAGCCGGCCACTATCAAAATGATGGAGGGGACGCCGACCTGAAACAACAAAGTAACAAATATTTTAAATAAGTACAACATATCAATTCATAAATTTAGCTGAGTAACAATCACATTATACGAATGCCAAACTAGTTTCAATATTATAATGAGATAATTAAGCAGCGATAAATGTATTCATACACTATAAGTTAAGAATTCGAGTAAAATTACTAACGAACTATATTACAAGAAGTGACATATTTCTGGCATAAATTACGAAACTGAAGTGACAGTAATTAAACACCCTCCACATAAGGCATTTCAGTGTTAAGTCTTCTTACTTCTTTAAAAGGACTTAGTCTGATTTTTTTGCAAGACCTGCCGCAACAAATGGACCTCCGTAAGAAAATCAAGGAGAGCTTCATTAATTTGCAAAAAAATTGCGATGTGATTGTGAATCATTGATTGTATTTTTGCCTATATTTTTGTTTTAAAATTTTTCTTCAAAAATACATTCTTAAAATACAAACAAATGTAACAAACATTTTGTAACGTTGATAACGAGCGACTCGTCAACAAGTGACGTCATCACGTCACTTTGTGACGTCATCAGTCACGTGAACTCACCTTGTCACTGAGGAACTCCCCGTAAAAGTTGAGCTTCCATTGGATGATCGCGCCCACGGCCAAAATCGCCAGACCGCCGAGCTGGAAATTCAGAAATTAAAATTGAAACATTTTAACATGTCCTTTTACACGCAAACATGTAGGCACTACGTTCAGAGTTGAAGGCGAAACTTTCTCTTTTTCCGTGCACCTGACAGCTTCCCATACGTGACATCATATTATAATCACATCAATTGTATTGTTTAAAAAACACTCAAGGTAGCTTCTGTGCAATGTAGTCAGGATCAGAAAAGTTTTTATTTTTTATAAAAATATTGTAACGTGACTGATTTATGTGTCCATGATTGTACAGGTAACTAACAGGTGCGTGCTAGGGGAGATAGGTTCACGCCCACTCCGTCAAAAGGACGCTACACCGAGTGGATGGGGCATTTTGTTTTAAAATTCTGCACACCGAACGTATTTATCGTTAATATTTGTTCTGTACTAAAAAACATTTATTGTACCAATAAAAAGCATTAATAAAATACCATGCATGAATATATAATAATATATTCAACAGATGTGGTTATAAAATTTTACCACACTAAAAAGAAACGAAATTTTACTTTCTCAAATGGAGCAAAAAAAAAAAGGTTGATCCTAGTGAAAGTTTTATTTCTTTTGTTGCATAATTAGCATGCTAGGAAATTTCCTTAAAAAAAATACCTAAAATTTAAAGTTTTTTACTCACCGCGAACACGAGATTGAACAAGAACAGCAGGTACTTAATCGTGGTGGTCCCACAACCCATGATGATTAGATGATGTGTGCCCTGAGTTCAGTTATTTACTGGTAAAACACACCAGAATCTCAGGTTAATTACCGGTGTAGTGCACCAAATTCTCAGGTTAATTACCTGTAAAACACACCAAATTCTCAGGTTATTTGCCGGTAAAATACACAAAATTCTCAGGTTAATTACCGGTAAAACACACCAAATTCCAGGTGACGTACTCACGACGGCGGCTCAGGTAGAACTGGAATGGAGGTAACCTTCAACGGCGTCACTTTCTCTCCCGTGAGGCGGCGCTGCCAACAGTCTGGCACGGCAGGTATTACTTGGAGATTAACTTATCAGTGAGATAACCGATATACTCTTCTTAATATAAAGTAATAATATTCCAACTGAAGCTTTCGTTATAATTGAATAATGATAGCGTCATATTTTGTCAAGGTCATTTTTTTTATACGATCGACAATGTAGCATTTTTTTGTTGAGCGTTAATATGGTGAAGCTACCAACAATGTTGGGGCATTTAAATCTACCTTTTTTGTGGTTTATAAAAAACGATTTTTTTTTGTATGCATTTACAAGCCTTACCTAATTTTTATACTACATATCAATCAATTCTACAGCTTTTGGTTAAACCAAAGATTAAATACACGTAAATTATAAACGTATTAAGATCGCACATTAAAACAACAAATCAAATAATTAATACAGCTAGGCGAGGCATGGAGACAGGGACATACAAAGATACATTTAATGCATATACAGTATTATGATTGATGTACTTCACTATAGAAACAGCCATTGCAATAAAATACTGCAAGTACGTGTCCTAGAGAAAAACTGTAGAACAATTTTATTACAGTTCCGAGAAACAAACGTTGTTATTTTTTTATTGAAGGTCATGCAGCTATTATAAATTAATTGTTCTGATATTTAAAAACTAAACTTCTAAGGGAAAAAAATTTGCTATTAAAAAATAACTTAAATTCCGACATAGTTTTAATATTATATATAATTATTTCTAATCAAAGTTGGAATAGCCTTCTTCTTGCAAGAAGACTAGATGATACTTAATTAAATTCATTAACAATATATTTTTCTAACTTACTATTACTTTATTGATAATTTGTGCCTGTCTGACGTCACGAAAGCAACTGAATCTGATCAAATTCACGCTGTAGATAAGTTAGAAAACGTACTCTTGTGGTTAAAGTAGTGACCGCTAGAAAGTGACAACCGCACGAGGAGCTGAAAAAGTCAATTCACATTGGTCAGATGGAAGGAATTTTCTTTAAAATTGAAATTATTTACTGATGGAAACATATTTGAACTTAAGAATGAAATTTTTAAATGCAATTATCATCTGATGGAGACAACATCTTGACTACGAACTAAAAATAGATTTAAAAAATAATAAATATGCTGATAAATTTGGTCTGATTTTCATTTAATTAACATTTTTTATTAAATTTTGTGTCAATTGATATTCCCCAGCAGGATAAAAATAAAACAATTTTTAGAAAAAAACTGCAATTTTAAGATAAGTTTATTGAATGTTTATAGCATATTATAAATTTGTAATACGCATATAATAATTATTATTGGGTTACGTTTATTGGCTCTTACAGTTACCAAATAAAAAATCCTTCACCCTTTTTAATGCTGCACAACAGTCTCACACTACATGGCTAACACTGTCAGTAAATAATATTCTCTCCTATTATGTCATCAAAAGCACGGGACTGTTTGTCATTCCTGATAGATACACCTGGCTTGTTTGTCCATACAATGGTCCGTCATTGAGTCGGAATAACAAATTAACTAATTAACATGCGCCTTCGGTGATTGCTCCTTTACTGTCTTTCCTGACCTTGAATTCGTGACGTCATCATTAAATGAAGTCCTTAAAGTGGAGTTGATTGGCTTGTGATTCGATTAACACAAACAGGAGTACTGGGAGATCTTATTGATCTAACTGCAAAATTGCAAATCATCTAAACTGCAAATTCTGCAAATTGGCATTGGTTAAATAAATTAGATGATATAAAATAAACAATGGAGTATCGACCTCAATTTTTTTACTGTAGAAATTGATAGAGAGTACAAAGTTATGCTATACCCTGATTTTTTTCAGATTTTTTAGAGTGCTGGAACTATTTTTAAAAAAATTATTAAAAGTTCTTTTTGTGACGTCACAAGGCGCCGCTCCCTAAGAAAAAGATAGAACTTGCCGCCTCGTGACGTCACAAAAAGGACTTTCAATAATTTTTTTAGTTCCCGGGCTCTAAAAAATCTGAAAAAATCAAGGTAGCATAACTTTGCACCCTCTATTCATTTCTGCAATAAATAAATTTGAGGTCGATACTCCATTTGGAGCAAGACAGAAGCACCATAATTATTTCAAAATAGAGGTTTTAATGAACAGCTTATTTCATGATACTCGCAGTAAATTATAAGCAAATGAAATTATGCAGAGTTAAAAATTCAAGTTCAAATTTTGGTAATAACTTATTAGCTGCACCGTCAGAACTTAATTACCTGCGTGCTTCAGTGTGATGCAACTTAAATTTAAGTGCACTTTGCATTCGGGAAAATTAAACACATGTTAATATTTCATAATGTTACTAAACTGTATTACATAATTAGTTTGCAAAGGAATGCAATTAACGTACACACACGTTAAAGGAATTCAAATATAATGTAATTATTGAAGCGTGCATCGTAGCTGTTGAATGAACGCCTCTGGCTTTATATTTTGGACAACACCCAGCGATATATTTACATCACTTGCTACGGAGAATAAAATTCAACGCAGAAATGGATAGAGTCTTTTTTTTTTTTTTTTCAGAATTTTTAGAGCCCAGATTTTTTTTTTTTTTTTAATTTAATAAAAAAATACATAGAAACTAAAAGAGGCGTGGGTTCAAACCAGACCTCGGCAAAACATTTTAGCAATACTTCCCGGTCTCTAAAAAATCTGAAAAAAATCAGAAAGTCATAATTTTGCACCCTCTCCCCATTTCTACAGTAAAAGCTTAAGCATATATTTATATTATATCTGCAAAACTGAGCTCTAACTTTTAATTTGAATTTGAGGACTAACTCGCGTACTAAGTTTGGTACTAAAATTTTAAACATTATATAATCATGAGTGCATTTTCGCAGAATGTGAACAATTCATGCCAGCTATATACCATAACATTCAGTAGGCAAGCACCAAGAATTATCATTAAAAATAAATTTGAATTGGTTTCAACGGCACTTTTATTGGTGAATACATTTGAAATTTATTACAAAAAAAAATCACCGTATTATAAAATAAATTATAAATAACAAAAATGTTCCTCAAATAGGCCACAAGTGAAAATATTATAAAATACAAAATAAATTTTACTTACAAATATCCATAACATGCATGACAGTTCAAAGTTAAAAAATAAATCATTATTCATTCAATATTGATTCATAGTTTGAAAACATGAGAGTGAATGAAACATTTGGGGAAAAAAAAAGAACGCATGTTGATTTAAAATTTAATAAAATTATATAAATTCCTATTATATTAATCATAATTATTTTATGCAATCAATATTATTATAACCAAATAAGCCCATGGTTGAATCACTATGTTTATTCAAAATTCTATCCTTCATTTGGAATGTGTTGTTATTAAAATGAAGTGGGTCCACTTATATATGATAAGGAGAGTTTTAAGTTGAACTATAAGATGCACACTAAAAATTTCCCCACTTGCAGCCTTGTTAATCACCATGCCCCGTGTTATTCTAAAGGTGGATTTTCATGAGCGACAACGGCGACGCGGCGCGATTTGACGTAAAAGCTGCGAAATCCTATGCAGATGTGAATTCGCCGGTAATCGCGTTAATTACGATGCTCTTTTTCTTTTAATCGCCCAATATGGCCGCCACAATGGATGTTACAGCAAGTGCGCTTTATCCGCGTCGCAGGCTGTGGAAATTGCCCATGAAAATCCACCTTTACGGGGTATGGTGATTAAAAGGCCACAAAGGGAAATTTCCCGAGGCGACGACTGTACTTCGTTTTTATATTCCAACCACTTTGGTGGAGCTAGAACGTCCTTCAATGCTTGCAAGCCACTCCGGAGCAAAACAGTTCATCAACTAATTCAGCAGTCAGTTTGCACAGATGTTGCAGAAATGTCGCAGAGATTTATTTGAGAGATTTTCTTGACGAAAGTTAGACGTGGTTGTACTTCTTCTTTTTGATGGAGGAGGCGAGGGTGCAAGCGAAAATCACCCCAATGAGCTGCAAACATCAAGATATTAAAGTCGTTTTTCGTTTCTCACCCTTACCCCAGTCATATCAAAGCTTCGTCCTGAGACCTTCCAATTGCTGAGACAAAATCGATCGAATTAAGTTTTAAAATCCGACCGACAAAATCGATCGAATTAAGTTTTAAAATCCAACCGACAAAATCGATCGAATTAAGTTTTAAAATCCGACCGACAAAATCGATCGAATTAAGTTTTAAAATCCAACCGACAAAATCGATCGAATTAAGTTTTAAAATCCGACCGACAAAATCGATCGAATTAAGTTTTAAAATCCAACCGATTTGTGGTGTGACACAGTTAGGAGATGTAGGTATAGAAGCTTCGATATTTTCCCAAAAAAGCTCCCAAAAAGCTCTCCCATTTTGACAAACAAAGCTCCATTTAAACATAAAAAAATATACCACCCACAATTGAAACAGCCATAACAATTTCCTTTATTGCTTAATTGTAATAAACTAATAATAATTATGTCATATAAGCTGATAATAAATAAATTACATTAGCACCTTGTTCAAATTAAAAAAAAAAAAAAAAAAGATATCGACTTTATTAATTCCAAAACACCTCATATCCATATTATATTTTTATCACAAAGTCTCATTCACAAATATTTATTGACTCTACCATATATAACTATAAAATATGGGTCTACTTTTGAAACGACAAGACTGAACAACTCCCGACAGAAGACAATATTGTTGATAATCACTATGACAACGGATAAGAGTCACACGAGTCACAGACACTGCGCAGAGAGTATATAGTTACCTCAATTACCGCGATACCGATGGCGATGGCCCCCAGGATGGTCTCATACGTGTGCACGAACTCTGTGAACGGTGTGAAGCAGCCGCTCACATAAACTTGATTCACGCAGTCCGGCTGGTCAGCCGTGCAGGAGCACGATTTGGGCACCGTGGTCCAGTCCGCCGAGCCGACGACACCGCAGCAGTGGAACTGTGGAGAAATTGGGGGTTACTTTGGTGCAACGAAAATAAAGACTATATTTTCAACATTTAAGCTTCAGAAAATAGCTCTTACGTTGTTCTTTTACATCTTGGACTCTATACAAACACGAGAATTTCATTAATTTAATAACTTATTATTTTTTAATGAATTTTACAGTCATGCATGAAAATTTTTATTTAATATTTCCGGACTTCGAATTATGTATTGACAATAATAATTATTATTTTCATGTTTCTTTAGTCCTCTAGCACTCTCAATATCGAGAGAACAGACACAGTGACGTCATAGTCACGCATAGGGAAATAACGTTGCATGATTATGACGTCACTGTTTCTTTCCCCTCGATTTTGAGAGTGTTTAGGACTAAAAAACAACAACTTATCTCAAATTGCATTAAATACTTTGATGAATACAAAATATCAATAATTTTTTTAGTCGAAAATTATTTTATAAAAACATTGTTTGTTGTTTATAATAAAACAATGGAGAAGCGACGCCCAGGTTTGGAAATTTGTTGTAGGGAAGTGACGTCACAGGTTAAGGGAGTGGCGAGGAGGCGCAACTAGTCACTGAATCGACCCACATCGTGACGTTAGTAAATATTTTTTATTGGAAATTAAATAATAAAATAATTTACGTGATGGTGAGTCAGTTTACGACGCATTGCTCCAATTATCAGAGTTCAATCTTTACCTCAGTTTAAGATCCCTATCTTATCTTTTTAGGAGTAAAGTTTCCTTGCAAACTTATTTAGAATGTTGCAATGAAGTGAATCCCCCCCCCCAATAAAGTACTGATCTCTATATAAAATTATAAAATTATGCACATTGCTCCCTCTCTAAAGTAAATTTCTTTTGGACATCACTTTGGTCCATTGATAAAAAGTAGAGGTGTCCGTCCTGACTGAAGTTTCCACGGTTCCCTCACGAGACAACTGACCCCTTCCTGCAGGCTGTCCCAGGTCTGCTTGGCGATCTCGGAGGTGTCGTACTGTCCCAGCAGGTTCGTCATGGCCGTCCTAATGACTTCGTCGATCTGGTCGCGGTACACGATGGCCAGGACACCCCCGGTCAGCTGGGCCACGAACAGCAAGAACACCAACACGGCGTACTGCGGGGAAAAACCAATTACTTGACATAAACTTGACATATGTGCCTGGACATAAACTTGGGCCTGCCTCTGGATGTAAGGTGAAGGTAATGGGAAATATAAGTCTTCATTGTGGAAGGGCGATTGTGAAGGTGACAAACTGATTTCACCGTAATGGCTACTCTCCAGTCCGTCACCGAGAGGGCGAGTGAAAATTAAGAGGATTATAAAATTGGAGAGACAGTTTTTAGTTGAAAATGATAGACTTATAAAGAACATTTTAATTTGAAGAATGGAAAATAAGGATTAAAAGAAGCTCTAGTTTAAAAATTACGTCTTCAACTCATCCTAATTTTTACCTCAGAAACACATCTTATTTCCTCTTCGCTTAAAGTAAAGATGAAACGGAGACATTTTTTTTTTACATTTTATACTCAATAAGAAGAAAGAAGAATTTCGTATTTTTCCTTTTTTTTTCTCTAAAATGGTGCAAAATAGGAAGGAATTATAGACGAGGAGAGAGCTTAGTAGCGAATAAAGAATAAAACATGAAATTTATTTCAACTCGGGAGTTTTTAGATGGAAATAAAGGACAAAATTATAGACTTATAAGGAAGGTATTGATTTGAAGAATGAAAAATAAAGAATAAAGATTTCAGGAGCGGACTAAGAGAAATGACGTAACAGGTTCCAGCATGCCTTGAGGAATCCCCACCATTTTTTTAGTCATCACACAGGTCGCAATTTCAGAGGACTCACCGTGGTGACCATGCAGTGAGACTCCTGGATGGCACCGCAGCATCCCAAGAAGGCCACCACGAATATCAGACATCCGACCACGATCAGCAGAATGGACGGAGCATTGATCTGTAATACGAAATACGTTAATTATATCGTACGAAATATGATGTAGAGTTTACTTACACTTTGTCCGAGAAGTTCATCGTAGAAGTCCAAATTCCATTGGATAATTGAGCCCACTATCACCAGGGCTAGACCTCCGAGCTGAAATAACAATAAAATAATTCATTAATAATTTTACAACATGACAAATTATATTAATTTATATAAAAATTACCACAAAAATTAAGACAAGTATATTATCTTAATTTAATATTTTATTCATGGTTATTTTCAATTCTCTTACTGTATTCAATATAAAATAATTATAACATTATTTTTAAATTATTTCTATTTCACTCTAGGCTTTTTCATAAAAAATAAAATATATTATATCAATATAAAAATATCTGAAATATTTAAAAAGGGATCTATTGTGGAAAGTTCTAATGTGTGAATTTTACCGATTATAACTATATAATTAAATCAAATTTAATAATTTAAACGAGCCACATATATATTATACTGGCATATATGTGATAACGTCGTCTATTTATAATATCTATATCATGTAATCATCATAATCATATCAATGCTCTTCAGTTGTTAGAATGATTTGTAGATAATTATGAACATTATTTGATAAATAATTTGATGATAAAAATTAAATACTTATACATAGGAAAAATTTGGATTAGCGTTTAATTTGGAACCAATCATTAAATATTATTGATCTGGGAGGTGGAAGAATTCCAAATGCAGTGTGCAATTCAGGAACGTTGTGAAACAAGGTGTATGATGTTTTGCTTCATAGAATAGAATTAAGTTATCAAGATTAAAATACATTTCTACTGTATACGCACTAATATAGAAAAAAATTATATACTCTTCGCATAACATTACAAACATTTATAAATATTCACTTATTTTGTTATTGCTGTATTTTACATATTATAACAATCAAACAATGTCGAATAATGGAGTATTGTCCTCATTTTTTTATTGCAGAAATGGATAGAGGGTGAAAAGTTATGCTACCCTGATTTTTTTCAGCCCGGGAAGTATTTTTAAAAAATTATTGAAAGTCCTATTTGTGACGTCACGCGGCGTCAAGTCCTATCTTTTTCTTAAAGAGTGGCGTCTCGTGACGTAAAAAAAAGAACTTTCAATAATTTTTAAAAAATAGTTGCCGGGCTCTAAAAAATCTGAAAAAAATCAGGGTAGCATAATTTTTCACCCTCTATCCATTTCTGCAATAAAAAAATTTGAGGTCAATACTCCATTAAATTTTCTAAATGTAATGCTATTTTCAAGATTATATGAAAACATATTACAATAATGTTGATATCAAAACTCACCGCGAAGATGAGGTTGAACAAAAAGAGCAGGTACTTGATGGTGGTGGTGCCACAGCCCATGGTGCTGTCTTTAGTGGTGCTTTAGTGGTGCTGCTGTGAGGATGGTGCTTTAGAGGTGCTGCTGTGAGGTTGCTGCGATACTCGACTGATGCAGACAGTTTGCTCAACTCTCACTACATGAGCCAGTGTTATAAATATTATAACTCTTATCTCATCCAGATTAAAGTGACGTAAAAGCGGTGACTCATTGGGTTACTTTGGTGTCATAAACAGGACTCTAATCCGTTCTTATTTGCTACCTTATAACACTTGATGTTACAGCCAGCATCTCAATTGAAGTCGCATGGTCGTGGTTCGATATCAGACAAGGAAGAGAGAGAGAGAGAGAGAGAGAGAGAGAGAGAGAGAGAGAGAGAGAGAGAGAGAGAGAGAGAGAGAGAGAGAGAGGTGGTTGCTGATATCGTCCATCAATTTCCGACCATCCTGAATGAGGTTTCCGTGGTTCCCTATGTCAAAATAAAAAATTACTGAGACGTATTGTGATGTTTGGAGTTCACCCACAAAATTCTTTGCAGCTCATGTTTGGATTCATTCACGAAAAATAGGGAATTTTACATGTAATGTCACTAATAACGGTAAGTTCAGGTAAACTACTGTTAAATGCACTATTTTCATGATAGTGGCATTTAAATGTCTTAAAAACGTACAGGATATCCTGCATTTTTTTCTGCCTACATTTTTTAAGTGTTAGGAGATTATATGACACACAATTCTTACCACATTTACGTAGTAAAGTGCAATATGACGATACAGAATGATTGTCACATGAAATATTATCAAGATTTTATAAGATTGTGGGAAACTGAAATATTTGTTCTGAGCAATAACAGAGATTCTATACTGTAATTATAATCACATGATTGTGACGCTACATACGAAATTACTTCGCCACTTCGCCATCATTCAGTGTTAACGTCATTAGCTTCCGAATTGCTCATAATTAAATAGTAAATTTAACGCAAGTTGATTATTTATCGATTTCTCAAAATATAATTCAATATTTTTATTGATTGATTGCTGCCATGTTTGTACGTACACAATGATCAGTTATATCTTACCTTTTAGGATTATGTTTTCTATACCCTCCTGATCATATATTAATATTATTTTATTAAAAAATCCGCGTTAAATTCATGCTAAAATGCAGGGAGGAAATTTCTTATTTTTCTGTGGGGGAAATAAACATAAACACTCCTTAAAACTTGATTTTTTAAGTAAATAACAAAATAACCTATTGTGAAAAAAATCCAATTTCTTAATTTGACTTTTGACCCAAGTACAATTGCAAGTTTAAAATTGCCAATGCAAAAAAAAAATATTTTACTATACCAACCGCAATATTGAATTTATATTTTTATGTGTAAAGCACAATTTGAGATACAAATTTATTTCTCTCTCTAGATGTTGGCCTTTTTATTTTTTTCTTTTTTAACTTTCTTTTTCCATGTTAATTTTTGTGTCAGATTCTTCATGGATTGTTTGGTGTCTTCTGTCTCTTGTTGTTAATTATTCATGAGGTATAATTATATAATGATTAAATAAAAATAATTATTATTGAATCCAAAATTATTTTAACACAAATTATGGAAAAAGTACCAGTATATAACACTTGACAATACAAATAAATATCATGGCGTACAAATACTACATACAATATTGATTCAGATTCAACGTATCAGATCGAGGGAATTTTTTTTTTTTTTAAAGAAGAATAACATAATATGTTCATTTAAGTTTTTTATTTAATAGTTCATGTTAATCTTACAATTAATTGTATTAAAAAACATAAAAATAATTAACCAAAGTTAATCGCTTCGTTGATTCAGTACATTTGCTTCTTTAAATCTATGTTTGATAAGACTGTGATAAAATAAATTGTTTCCTGAAGAAATGGAACAACTCTGGCATTCTTTTGGAACGTGTTGGTTTTATTATTAAAATAAAGTCTATTATTATTAAACGATGAAAACTTATTAGAAAAGCTCTCTGAAGATAAAATATAGATCTTCATTTGCACATCTTAAATTCTAAGAACTTTGGCACATAAAATTACGTCCAATCCAATGCTTTAAAGGCGAAGACCCTTGCAGGAGAGTTTTAAAATAATTTCACAGTCAGTTTGCACAGAAAAAAAATGTTGCCTTTGGGTGGTTGAACACTGCCTTCGTATCGTATGACTTCATATGATAAAAATTTGGAACCGGTTGTTAATTATAGAAACTTACGATTGCATACGATACGAAACGAAGCCATCTGCGACGATCCCATGGGTTCTTAATGAATGGAGTATTGTCCTCATTTTTTTTTTTATTGCAGAAATGGATAAAGCGTGCAAAGTTATGCTACCCTGATTTTTTTTTCAGATTTTTTAGAGCCCGGGAAGTATTTTTAAAAAATTATTGAAAGTCCTATTTGTGACGTCACGCGGCGGCAAGTCCTATCTTTTTCTTAAGGAGCGGCGTCTCGTGACGTCACAAAAATAACTTTCAATAATTTTTTTAAAAATAGTTCCCGGGCTCTAAAAAATCTGAAAAAAAAATCAGGGTAGCATAACCTTGCACCCTCTATTCATTTCTGCAATAAAAAAATTGAGGTCAATACTCCATTATGCGCTGCGATACCATGCGACCCTGTGTGAGAGAGCCCTTCAGACGACTAGAGAGCGAGGTTTTGGTGACACAACAATGTTAGACTTTGTGCTTCTTGATGGCGGAGGCGAGGTTGCATGCGAAAATCACCCCAACGAGCTGCAAAACAACAAGGGATTAGAATCGTTTTTTGTTTGATACCGTTGGACATTTTATGTTTCCAAAATGTATCCCATTATAAAGCTTTTCCATTACAAATCTAAATTTACATAAAAATAAACAATAAAATTAGCACCACATATTATTTATTTTATCTATTTTGATATATCAAAGTGGTGTATAATTTTATGCAATAATAAATAATTAATTTATATAATATTAAATTTAAAATAATTCTACATTTTGATAATGCTGTAAAATCTATTTGAATAATAATTTATCCAAGCTTGTTTAAAAACATATCGTGATGTTCTTCATTCTAAATGCTTTATGTTATTTTTTTTTCCTCTGTCAGTCATACAAATTTATTAAGTTTATAAAATAGGGGTCTACTCTTTGGAGTATAATCAACCTTCGACACTAGAAAAACTCCATAGCAGAAAAGTGTATTCAATATTATCTATTATAATGATAATCACCATGGCAACACGATAAGTTTAGTGTAAACTTTGCTTTTCCGTCATCGGTATGTGTGCTCTAAATCCAATAGAGTATCGACCTCAACATTTTTTATTACAGAAATGAATAGAAGGTGCTAAGTAATGTTATTCTGATATTTGTCAGATTTTTTAGAGTGCGGAAAGTATTTTTAAAAAAATATTGAAAGTACAGAGAAAGTGACGCCTCTCTTAATAAAAAATATAGGACCTAAATGGAGCGTGGGTTCAAACCTGACCTCGACAAAACTTTTTAGTAATACTTCCCGGGCTTTAAAAATTCTGAATAAAAAATCAGAATAGCATAACTTTGCACCTTTTATCTATTTTTGCAATACAAAATTTTGAGGTCGATACTCTAAAAGCGTTCGGAAGAAAAGAATATTGTCAATCGGGGGTATATAGCATAGATTCTGCATTCTCTAGTAGCTCAGTGGTTTGAATCCTCCAAATTACATGCAGAAAAGTCTTGGGTTCAAAATTCTTTTCTTCCGAATGAGTTTGATTTATAGTATATGCATATCGAGTAAGCAAAGTAAAAACGTTGATATTTCAAATCTGATGGAGAATTGACTAAGATAATAAGCCGCACTTCGTCACTCTCACCTCAACGACTGCCACAGCGATGGCGATAGCCCCCAGTATGGTCTCGTACGTGTGCACGAAATCCGTGAAGGGTGTGATGCAACCCCTAACGTAAACCACCCCCACGCAGTACTGTTGGTCCGACGTGCAGGAACACGAGCTGGGCACGCTGAGACCCCAGTCTATCACACTGTCGACCCCGCAGCAGTGAAACTGTGGGGAACAACAACCACTTTAGTTGTGTTTACATCTTATATTATTTATTTATTGAGGGGGTTAAAAGACTAAAACATCCGAGGAAAAATTGAAAATACATAACTCGAAAAAATTCATGCAGGTTATCCAGTCGGTAAAAAAATAGTTGCATTTTTACTTCTTATTACAAACAACATTATTTCATTATATTATTATACTCGATGAACACAAAGTATAATTAATAATTTCTTTTGTCGAAGTGTATTAAAAAGAATAAAAGGATGTTGATAAAACAATTTAGAAGCGACGCCCAAATTTGGAAATGCCATCTGTTGATCGAGGAAGTGACGTCACAGCTTATCAGAGAAAGGAAGGGAGGAGCAATGCATCACCAGAGAATAGATTATCTGTAATCATGATGTTACTCGGCAAAAATTAACACGTCATATATTAGCAAATTTTCCAAGAATGGTCTCATGCTACTAAATAAAGGTAAAATCCCTATGCTGATGCACACTTGAAATTTCTCTAAGTAATTTTAATTGTAAAAACATTGCTTAGCGGCATTTTTCTTTTTTAAATATTTTACATAGAATTAAGGTAAAGATAACGCCGAACAGCTGATCGACGTAATGCCCTTTGATTAACATGTAAACCTTAGCAAATTGACAAAAATTCTGATTTTTTTTTTAGAGGCAGATATTAGTGCCTAAAAGCCATAGCAAAAGTTTCAAAAACATTTAACGAGCCAATTTTTTTAAATTAATTTTTTAGTTTGGCTCTCTATGGGAAAGCTCTATGCTGAAAATTAAAAAAAATTAATTAAAAAAATCGGCTCGTTAAATCGTTTTGAATTTTTTTCTATGGGTTTTAGACACTAATATCTGCCTCTCAAAAAATTTTCAGAATTTTTGTCAATTTGCTAAGGTTTACATGTTAATCAAAGAGCATTACGTCGATCAGCTGTTCGGCGTTATCTCTACCTTAAGTCCTTTACAATTTTTTTTCATCGTATAAAAGGTAAAAATTCTATACTACTACCATACGACCAAAGAATTAGTATCCAAAGAATTAATCTAATTAAAGAATTAATATCTACATACGACTACCATTACTTGACACCCTCTGTTCTTTTCTGCAATTACAAAAATTTCATTCCGTTTTGAGCAAATCAAAGAGTGTATTCTTGAACTGACCCCTTCCTGTAGACTGTCCCAGGTCTGCTTGGCGATCTCGGAGGTGTCGTACTGTCCCAGCAGGTTCGTCATTTCGGTCCTGATGAACTCATCGATCTGGTCGCGGTACACGATGGCCAGGACACCCCCGGTCAGCTGGGCCACGAACAGCAAGAACACCAACACGGCGTACTGCGGCGAGGAAATTTTTCAGTTAAACATGTCCCAAAACGAGATGAATAAACCTTTCCGGGACATGCATTAAGAATAAAGAGGGTTTTCACTATCCTACTTTAATTTAACGCTTTATTTTTTCAAATTTAATTAGAATAAATTTAATATATGGACAAGTATCGGAAAAAAATATCCTAACTCCATTGGTAAGTAAAAATGTAGTTAAGTTATTATTACATGCGCGCGCCTATACAAAATATCTAAATAACTCCATTTTTACTTACAATGGAGTTAGGATATTTTTCCCCTACCACATCAATATGTATATAATCGTTTCAGAATGTAATTATTTTATAATCAACGAATTTTTTTCAATGCAAATATAGATTTTATGTGTACTGCACATTAAAAAATTCACTTTTAGAACTCCCCAACTAAGTCACAACTACCCAATAAAATATCCCCTGCAGTGCACGTACATATAAAAAGCAGGAAAAATATTATATATCCTAACATAAACACAAATTTTTGGCGTTTACAACACTGGACATTTTTTTTTTTTATTTAAATGTCCGAGGACTCACCGTGGTGACCATGCAGTGAGACTCCTGGATGGCACCGCAGCATCCCAAGAAGGCCACCACGAATATCAGACATCCGACCACGATCAGCAGAATGGACGGGGCATTTATCTGTTGAACAAACACGTTAGTTATTTAACATTGCAATGTGATTTTCCGTCATTGGTTTCATATATGCCCAAGTATTAGAAAGAGAGTGTAGAAGAAATGTGAAGCTTGCTTACATTATTTCCGAGAAGTTCATCGTAGAAGTTTAAGTTCCATTGGATGATTGAGCCCACTATCAACAGAGCCAAACCGCCGAGCTGAAATAACAAAACAATTGATGAGAATTTGCATACCATGAGAAATGGAAATCAATGTTGATTAAAGATTTTACAATAAAAGTAATTTATTTGAATTATTTTGAAGTTAGCAATTTTACTTTTCACCACCTAAGTGTATTTGAATCAGTATAAAATACTCTTTGCAAGTTAAAAGAACCCTAAAAATAAGTATTTATAATTTAAAAGGTACCCACTAACTGAGTTGCCTCAGGGTAAGTGGGTTGCGAGAAACGACAAGAAAATACAGATTTGTTTTAATGAAGCAACAGAAATATATCTGAAATTATATTTTAAATCAGGGAGTTCCCGAGAAAATTTCACATATTAATATTTTTAAATAAAAAATTGAACAGTTCATTATAATTTAATAATTTAAATTAGCCAGTCTATTTCGTAATGTCTATTGATGTAAGCACATCAGTAACTTCAGTTGTGAAAATTATTTGAAGATAATCATGAAATAGAATATTATTTGACGAAAATAATTCGCGGAATGTATATAATTATTATTTATGTATTCATGAGGGAAATATAAACAAAACTCACCGCGAAGATGAGGTTGAACAAAAACAGCAGGTACTTGATGGTGGTGGCGCCACAACCCATGGTGCTGTCGTGAAGATGGTGCTTTAGTGGTGTTACCGTGAAGAGGGTGCCGTTGATGCGAGGAGGTGACTGAAAAGTAGCTTGCTCCGCTCCCACAATTATATACCTCTTATCTGAACCAGATTAAGGTGACATGATAACAGCTATAGATGACTCATTAGGTGGCGTAATTAACATCGGTGTAACCCTTCCTTGTTAGTCTTATTACAACAGACGCCTGTTCGAATGGTCGTGATCCCGGAATGTAATCAACGGTTGCACTCACTAGTTCATTCAGAAGGTGACCGACCATCCTGACTGAGGTTTCCATGGTTTCCTTGGTCAAAAATAAATCAAGGGACTGACTGTGAGAGTCTGTGAGCCGACCCACAAAATCTTTTGCTTGTTCGGGTTTATTTACAAAGAAAATTTCACATCTTATGTAGTGAATTAAGGGAGAAATGCACTGTTTTTTATGAATTTAAATGTTCTTAAAAACGTACAAGTTATCCCATCTTTTTCTTATCGTTTACTTATTTTAAGTGCTATGACACATTACTCTTATCATCTTTATTTAAGTGAAAAATGACGACACACAATTACAGATGATATCAAGATTTTATAAATCAGGTGACTGAGGGACTCAGCACAGAAATATTTGATCACACCTGAGTAATAATCACATGATTTGATTGACGTGTTATTAGAAAGTCACGTATCGGCTTTCTGCTCACACTACAATGTAATTAATATTTTTTAAAAACTTCCATATTTATATTTTATTATTTTTGGTAAATTTCTGTAAATGAAAGATCAACCAAGGTCATAAAACATAGACATTGTATAATATTTATAACCTTTTGAGATGAATTTAATATAATTTAAATTCTTTATTTTAATATTTTATTAAAAATAATTTATTATACACAATTCGCGTTTTTACGGATACTTAATAGCTCGACCCAACAAGGAGAAGCTGTGGGCAAACTTTTCACTCCGACTTGCCTAACATTAACATGCAGAGCTACGGAGACGTCCGTTCTTTTGGTCCCGAGTTGAAATAAATGACATCTTTTATTCATTTTTAACGTGTCTCCTCTGTTTTTTTTCTTCTGATTTTGGAAAAGAGAGGAAAAAAGACGAAATTACGTCTTCTTTCCTCTTTTTGAGGATGAAATTTTATAAATGAGGACCCCATTTCATCCTCAATTTGAACAAAGAGGAAATAAGATGTATTTTTAGGTAAAAAGACGTAAAAGATTAGGTTTGGACGAGGAGAAATTGAAGACGTCAATTTTCAACTAGGGTCTTCTTTCGTCTCCACAATTTACTGTGTTGAAAGTTGGGAAGTGATTCAAAGTAATGTCATTTCAGATTTTTTATTTTTATTTTGCAATTTTATTTAATAAATTTTATAACATTGTAAATTTTAATTAATATATCTTGACTAATTATTTATGTTTTGAAACATATGTGGATAATTTTATTTATTGCATCTTAAGTTTTTGTTGTAGAGCCCGCAGATTTCGAGAGATTTTAAAATTTTAATAAACAATAATTTTATTGGCATGAAAATCCTGTTTTTTTTTTGTTTTTTTTTTTTTTTTAAATTTGCATTAATTCCCTCATTCACTCTCAGTACATTTTTTTCTTGCTCCGTTTCAGAAAAGTGCAGGCTATTCGTCATACCAGCTGAAACAAAGAATACGAAAATCATTACTTTGGTCTTTATTTTCAGTGAAATAGGTAAATAATATTAAGTCTTTCTAATTCTAATTTTTATAAATACATATTATTTATGGTGACAAAAATTGAAAAAAAAAATGTTTCTGAAAGTTTATAATGTCATTTTATACCCAGATGTACTGTGACATACTTTTTGTATTCAAACTCTCAATTTATTTTAAAAATATTAAAAAAAAAGTTTATTATTTTTTATAACTAAAATGTTTCAGTTTTTTAATAGTTAACTAAAATGAAATGAAGCCAAAAATATGAACTAGATTATTCATTTTACTTTTAATGTTTAACAGTCTACAGAGTGACGTAATTTTCTTTCCTTTTCTATAACTTAATAATTATTTTTAATTGTTAAACAATAATTGATTAGCTTCTAGCAATTATAATTATGTAATTTGTTGATAGTTACACACTAAACTTTTAGATACTTAGTCCAAGTACAATTTTTGTACTTTTTTTGACTCTGTTTAATCACTACATATTTTATACTTGGATAAAGTACTTAATTCAGCTTTTACAAAAAAAGTACTGAAAAGAAGTTTCAGTACAAAAAATGTACTTTTATTGACTCCATTTAATCACATCTTTTTTCCAAAAAAAAGTACTGACTTCATTAATGTACTAAAAAATTATGTAACGCTAACGTAATGCATTATTTCTTGAATTTATATCTGACGCTTGTCAATAAATGCATATTGTCTTTATTTTACCTGCTGTATGTATTATTACATATTAGATGTATTAAATAATAGTTCAGAAAAAAAATAATATATAATGATTTAGCACACAAGGATAAAATAACAGTCATATTTTATTATAATATTTATTAATTAATACCTTACGATTAAAAAAAATCAATAAAATTGAATGGCAATGCATCAAAAGTTAAAATTGAGTTAACAAGTAATTATATATTATATGATGCATAGTAATATTGACTGCAGATCGAGAACAAATTTTTTTACATATTTTAAAGCTTACCGTTCTCGCAAGATTTGATCGATTTCGATTGAAACTAAACAATCCACATTACAAACGTATATTCATATTTGAGATTCTCTATATAAAACACCCCTAACGGTTAAGATTACTATAATTAATCGCTAATTATTAGCAGTCACTGATTGCACGGTCTTGTGGTCGGTCAACATATGTTTTGAACTTCCGTTTTTTTACGCCACTGTGGCAACTCATTGAACTTAAGTTTCAGTACTTTTATTAAAAAAATGTACTGAATTTGTTTTGTACTTAAAAATATATGTACTAAATTTGTTTTGTAATTAAAATAAGTACATTAATTATTTAATTACTTCAAACACAGTTCAATTTCAAGAAAGTACTTAAATTAAGTAATTTTTTAAAGTAATGAAAACCCATTCAGTATCTAATATTTAAGGGTGTACTTGTCAAACTTCTTCGTTTTGATGGCCGAGGCGAGAGTGCACGCGAAAATCACACCGACCAGCTGAAAAAACCCAAAACGTCATTAACATTCATCATCTTCAAGTATTTCTCGGCGGGAAAATTTTCCCCATGAGCCACCATCTTAGAACATTTGAATTCTTTCTCATATACTATAAATTTGAAAACATCTCTCAACCTCTCATTTAGGGGTCTTCTGATATTAAATCATGATATTATTTTCCTCTACAAAAATTTTTTAATGACAGAGAATTTTTGATTTTTTTTTTTTTTTTTTTTTTTACATAATGTAGGAGGGTGGAAACACTTCAAGATCAGCTGACTTGAAGCCTCTATTAATTCTTCATTTTAAATTAATAATACATTTTCGTTCTAATTTGAACACCTGAAGTATCAACCAATTTGCTTGTCTTTTCTCCTCCTATTTTGCATGATGATCATTTCCGAAAGAAAAAAGGGAAAAAGACGAGATTATTTCCTCTTATTGAGCATGAACAAATTTATAGAGAAATATTGTCTACATTTCATCCTCACTTTGAGCGAGGAAGAAAGGTGATTAGACGTGATATTTCAACTGACCTGCGTGACCCCAATCCCGAGGGCGACCCCCCCAATGACGTTGAGGACGGTGCTGGCGGCGGACTTGAGCGACTCTGAACATTTTTCGTTGAGGACAATGCCCCCCGAGCAGCGAGGACCCTCAGTCTTACACACGCAAGAGCTGGGCAACAGCTGCAACAAAATTAGAGTCTACATCACACAAAGCAACTTTTGGGAGTTTTATTATGCGCATGTCAAATTTCAATTGGAAATTTAGCATAACATTTATTACGTAAGAGACTTAACTCTAGCATTATTAAGGTCTTTTTTGTCACAAGCTATACCAGGGGGAAGGGGGGGTGGGGAGTCGAAGCGACTCGCTATTTAAATTACATGTTAAAAAAAAAACTCACTTTTTTTTTTCGTAAATTCATTACTCGTTGGCTAAGTATGGATTACAATTTTTTTCAGATTTTTTGGAGGAGAAGTATTTTACTTTTTTCTCTTTTAAGTTGCGGGTCATCCCCACCCCCCTTTTTGGTAATTCTAGGAGAGTGTGTCAGTAAAGTCTGCATTATCCGTGGATTGACGGGGAGGAGGGGGGGTACCCACCCCGAAAATGACAATGACCAGAGGGTTCTCCGCCACAGCCAAAGTCTGCTCTATGATAATGATGCGTACTGAAATTTTACCAAACTGTGCGTATGTTGAACTTGAGAGTTTGCCGCGAGCACTCGGAGCGTTGGGACGGCGGTTGCCAACAAACATTGCGTCAATTTGCAGCCGCGGACAATTTTAAGAGCAAAAAGTTGGAACATTTCTTACTTGACAACTTCCAAGTATCATGTCAAATAACATGCAATGATTATCTAACCGGCAGTTTTAAGACGGTAGAAAAAATCAAACAAACACGAATTCTGTACACAAATTATAAAGATGATATTACATAATATTAGTAAATACCAACCTTCTCACTGTATAATAATGCAAGCTTGAACTAAATTTGCAAATTTAAAAATAGGCATGAAAATAAGATTTTGAAATGAGATTTTCAGTAAGTCAGTACTATAATATAATTAACCTAATTATGGTTAAATATTAACAAGCATAATATAATTTATGTTTGTTAATTATACTATACTATAGTATAATTAACCTAATTATGGTTAAATATTAACAAACATCGATAGCTTATTAAACGTGCTATCTCAAAACTTCTTGCTGCCTGAATCCATAAATTATTATACAATAAATTTATTTTTGCAGTAATAATAATAATAGAGCAAGTTTCTAGTTTTAATTAAAAAAGAAAATCCCAAAAAATGGAGTATAGGAGAAGATTTATAATTAACGATTTTAATAATTACTCATAACCGATAAATATTAAACATGTTGCCTTTTATGGAGAGCATTTTCCGTCAATGAGTACTGTAACTATTTTCATTTAAATTGGTTTTGCTAATTTACTCAATTTTTATGCATCTTATGATTTAACATTTTAATGTCATGTCCCAAAAACTGGAATGTTGGAATGAAAAGATTTACCTGCAAACTGACTTGATGTTTGATCATGTCCAGGCCGTCCAGTGTCATGGATTTGTTTGCACGCTCCTCGATCTCTCGGTCAATGAACTCGCTCACCTTCCCCTTGAGGATGAACATGGTGGCCCCCAGGGCTACCAACATCAAGAACAGCACGAACACCACCACCGCGAACTGCATTCATCACAAAATAGTACAGTATAACTTCAGTGTATCTAAATAGTTCGTTTCCTGCTTGAAAGACTTACACCCAAATAAAAATGTCTAATCTGACTATAAATTTAAGATGGTATAGGAATTTCTATTTTTGGTGTTTAAGGTAGACAATACGTATCAGCTGTTTGACGTAGTCCCCTATTATTAACATGTAAATCTTAGCAAATTCACAAAAATTCTGAAATTTTTTTGAGAGGCAGATTTAGTGCCTAAAAGCCATAAAAAAAATTTCAAAACAATTAACCGATCCGACTTTTTTAAATTAAGTTCTTAGTTTGTCTCTCCATAGAAAAGCCCTATGCTGAAGATTAAAAAAATTAATTAAAAAAATCGGATTGTTTAATTGTTTTGAAAATTTTTCTATGGCATTTAGGCACTAGAGTCTGCCTCTAACAAAAATTTCAGAATTTTTGTGAATTTGCTAAGGTTTACATGTTAATCAAATGGGACTATATTGATCAGCTGATCGGTGTTATCTCTAGCTTAAAGTAAAGTGCGCGCTAGAAAAAAAAGTTGAGTTAGTATTTTCTAAAAATAGTTCAAGTAGTCCTCCATATCAAACCAAAATTCAAAAAATTCTATCTCAAATAGGTTTGCCAGAAAAAAATTGCAAAGTCAGAGTGAACGCGTCGCTTAACATGGGGCCTTACCTGACAAAAACCCTCGAATATCTCAAAAAAATACACCGTTAGGTGGTATGAAAAAAATATAGTGATGTTCTATGACGCAAGCTTTAACCAAAAACCGATTAAAAAAAAATTCTCTCGAATCCATTTTTCCGTAAAAAAATAATAAAAAATCTTATGGGAATTAGCATGGTAGATTTTCTTGATTTTTTTACGGAAAAATGGATTCGAGAGAATTTTTTTTTAATCGGTTTTTGGTTAAAGCTTGGGTCATAGAACATCACTATATTTTTTTCATACCACCTAACGGTGTATTTTTTTGAGATATTCGAGGGTTTTTGTCAGGTAAGGCCCCATGTTAAGCGACGCGTTCACTCTGACTTTGCAATTTTTTTCTGGCAAACCTATTTGAGATAGAATTTTTTGAATTTTGGTTTGATATGGAGGACTACTTGAACTATTTTTAGAAAATACTAACTCAACTTTTTTTTCTAGCGCGCACTTTACTTTAACAGGTACGGAATTCACGGAAGATTACATAAAACTTCTTGTTGAGTTTTGGTTTACATTGAAAGCAAAGCAAATTTCTCCTTGCGGCCAATCGTACACTAAGATTTGAAAAGCAGTGTACCTTATAAAATTATTTTAGTATACGGTATGCAAATTTTGAAGTAAATCTTTTTAAAACTTACGAGAACAATTTTTATTTATTCACTTAAGCGAGAAGTACCTGAGATCAACCAAGAAAAATAGCGGATTGAAATTTTATTTAAATTACAGCTCAGCACAAAAACTATGTCATGCATGTGACTGGGATGACTGTAGTTTTTACCGAGATCAACATGCACTGCGACTCTCGGATCGCGCCACAACAGCCCAGGAAGGAAATCACGAAGATCGCACATCCGATGACAAGCACGATTATCGACGATATGTTGAGCTGAAATTGTAGAAATTAAAATGATTATTAATAATATCAGAAGGTCTAAGGCGCTAAATTTTATATCAGAATCTCGGCTACCATTAATATTTCCTTAAACAGGTAAGCATCGTAACTACCAAAATTACAGATACCACTTAAGCCACTTTCTCCATGCCTTATCAATTCAACAAGCATTTTTTGATAATAATGAATTTATTTGCAATGCAAACATTTTATTATATTACCTTAAGGCGGATTCACATGGCTATTTTTTTTTATCATGCGACGCGAAGCGCATAATGTGCACTTGCTGTAACATCCATTGGTGGCCATATTTGGCGATTAAAAAAAAGAGCATCATAACGTGATATTCGCCGCCGCAATGGCGAATTCTTTTGCCGCATAGGATTTCATAGCTTGTGTGACAAAATCGCGAAGCATCGCCGTTGTCGCCATCTGAATCCGCTTTTATTCTGCTAAATTTACATGCAATGTAATTATATATTTAATATCTACTTACGCTCGCTCCAACAATCGATTCGTATTTCTTCAAATCGACTTGAACTATCACTCCACATATCAGTAGGGCAAGTCCTCCAAGCTGAAACAATGTACATTGTTGGTTATTGGTTTTATAAATTAGACTCTTATTCTCGCAGTACGGAAATTTGCACGGAAATTAAGTTGTAACAATGCAAATTATAATAATTACTATTTATTATTTTTACCCTAGGAGTGCTAGCAGATGGCTTAAAAGAGTATAAAAAATTACAAATCTCGACCAATAATTTTCCACCGGTGTGCAAGCACTGTTTGAATGATACTTCAGTGTTATATGGTAATTTTTAAATCCATTATTAATTTACCTCATTGTGATACCACCACTTTAATTAAGAATACATTAACTTAATCCAAACATATAAAACTATTTGTAATGTAATTTATTTTAATTATTTATTATATTTCCTGATTTTTACATAATATAACAGTTGGCAGGCGAAACTAATACAGTCTTATATAAACAGAACAAAACGCAACGGGTGAGTTACGCTTAGTATTCCATATTATACAGAACATGGTTTGCAATTAATTGTTATCCTATATACAGAACATGGTTTACAATAGTCGACTCACACAGAAGATGAGGTTGAACAAGAAGAGTAGACACTTGATGGTGCTGGTGCCACAACCCATGGTGCCAACTAGATCTTGAAGGTTTTAAAAAGATTATTTATAACTAAATACTTGACAGCCTGCTAAATAGAATGGAGATGGAGAATTTGGTTTCGAAACTAACCGCAAGTCGAATCCTGTTATCTCCATCAGGAAGCGATTGTGTAATTTTCCAGCCTGGGTGACGCACAAGGTTATTTTACTTGTAAACTATATATTATAAGACACCGAGTTTTAGTGCAAATAAGTTGACTGTAAGGATTTACTAGGATTTAGTACATTAAATGACCTAACTGAACCTCATTATTACCAGTTATATATTTTACTTGTAAACTAAATATTAGACACTGAGTTTTAGTGCAAATAATTTGACTGTAAGGATTTACTAGGATTTAGTACATTTAATGTACTAATTGAACCTCATTATTACCAGTTATATATTTTACTTGTAAACTAAATATTAGACACTGAGTTTTAGTGCAAATAATTTGACTGTAAGGATTTACTAGGATTTAGTACATTTAATGTACTAATTGAACCTCATTACCAGTTATAGCTTCAACACATAATTATTTCATTTAACAGTAAGTACAAATATTGTACTGAATTAAACGGGGATCTAAAAACGGGGTCAGGTTAGCCCCTGTAAACTGCAAATGCAACCCGTGTTGCTCCGCGGTATTGTGGCGCTGCCTACTTTACAGGCGGCAAAGGCTCCAAGAAAACTGCATCATATCATGACTCTATCAAAAATTCCAATTCTATATATACTGTATTTCTACTTCATTCTATACCAGAGGGTTTTAATGTAATTATATGATAGATTATATTCAATACAAGATCTGTGCCTATACCACAGTAATGTTATTACCTTTTCGTTGAAACTGTCCTTTAAAATTTAATTATTAATAACTGCAATAATTTTATCACAATGACATTATAATTTTATAGTCATTAATTAAAGTTGATTTGCTCTTATTCTAGACATAAATTATAAGAATGCAATCACATTTCTTAACATTTATAATTCCAGAAACAGCCTGATCAAAACTTGATAAAACGGTTTTAGAATTGCCAAATTTAATGTGTACAACGAAACTGAAGGAGATTTGGGGTCATCACAGAAGCAATAAAATAACTTTGTCTTCTTATTTTTAGATTTATTTTTCAATTACATTGATTGCAATCAATATGTACAATTACAAAGCAATTATCTGCTTATGGAAAAACTAAATATAACTTATGGTTAGTTAAAACTAAGGCTATGATTTCAATTTTAATTACCTGTCAATCGAAAAGAAAAAAAGATTAAATATGATAATTTAAAAAGACCTACGTACAGTTTGACAACTTATAGTTTACCCCGGCCAGGAGGTACCGGAAGTTGATCGTCTTAATAAAATTAAACCTCGCCTAGTTCCTCATGGTCAGTTTCAATCACTAACAGGAAGTCAAACTTGTCACTTTCCGATCTTACATTTTTAGTCCAATATTACAATAAAATTATTTAAATTCAATGCGTAAATTCCTACCAAAATTGAAGGAAAACTGACAGTAGAGGAGTTTAACTGATTTTCTAATTATGCTTCCCCGGTTTGAAGTTACACCGACCATCTGGAAATACAAAACCTTGTTAATTGTAATTTAATGAGGAAATTTTACATCAATTTTTACTTTTCCTTCTTATTTGTTGCTACTTGAAACTACATGTATAACTATGTATGTAATTTAAATTTTATGAACAATGAATATATCCCCACTGTTTCATTAAATTAAATACTAAAAGAGAAGCTGGGTTACAATGTTTGATATGCAATTTCAGATGAAATAAATGTAATTGTTGTTTTCCCCCGTTACCGATGTCAACTCAACTGATCCACCACACACCAAACTAATGGAGTGTCCACCTCAAAAAATGTATCATAGAAATGGATAGAGGGTGCAAAGTTATGCTCAGATTTTTTCAGATGGAAATATTTTTAAAAATTATTGAAAGTACAGAGAAAGTGACGCTTCTCTCAATAAAATGATAGGGACTAAAAGGGGCGTGGGTTCAAATCTGACCTCGTCAAAACTTTGTAGCAATATTTCCTGGGCTCTAAAATATCAGACAGAAATCAGAGTGGCATAACTTTGCACCCTCTATTCATTTTAGCAATAATTTTTTTTAGGTAAATACTCTTTTGTGCTGGTCAAAATTGAAGAGTCGTAAACTTCTGGTTTCCTTAATTTAAAATTTTCACTGTCAAATTGATGGAGATGAAATTTCACATTATAAATTTAGGTGTCTAGGTTGACACTTAATACCGCTCGTACTTCTTTTTCTTGATGTAAGAGGCGAGCTGGCAAGCGAAGATCACCCCGAGAAGCTGAAACAGAAACACGCGTGAGTTTGACACGGTCTAAACTTCAGTAAAGTTCATAACAAATAATTTAATAACTTAATGTTAAAATTATTATGCTAAATGTATTTTAACGACCTAAATCCGAAATAACGTTGAGGTTTAGTTCATAAATAAAAAGAGTGCCCTTTTTCAAATTTTATTTCTTAATATGGAAACAAGCGACTATAGTACACAAGTTATAGTCTTGCTATGGAAGCTATTTTAAAACTGATAGAAATTATCGCCACCTTTCTTTTTTATCGTCATTCTTTAATGAAAGGAGGGGACCTACTTGCCAGAAAAGGGCGTGGTTATTAAAAATTGTACTTTCAGGAACTATTTTAAATATTATAGTTTCCGTGTTAAAAAATCAGGGTAGATGAAAATATTGCTGTATTGTGGAACAAAAATAATACGTAAATTATGCAATCAATGTTAGGGAGTCAATAACAGTGAAAATGATTTCTATATGTCACGACACAACGGGGAAGCCCAATAACATAGAGAAATGGGTGATTTCATGCGGTGGATTGGTGAACTGTCCCGGAAATTTCCTTGTATTGCGTGGGACACTACAACCACGGCCAGGACGGAGTGTGACAATATTTGTCGGTAAAAACGACCTTTCTACGCACCTGTATGAAGGCGATTCCGAGGCCAAGACCTCCGATGCCAGCGAGCGCCGTGTGGGCCCACTTCTTTGCCGGCTCGAGGCACCCATTGGTGTATACCCCAGCCAAGCAGTCGGACGTACCGTTAGTGCAGTCGCAGGACTTTGGTGGGGGTATAATAGGGACGGTCACCCAATCAAGCGGTCTTTTCTTGCCGCAACAGTGGAGCTGGAAAACAATGAACATTAAAACGACGCTAGAACTGTTGAATCGCATGAAGGTATCAATAATCGGGGAGGACCGTCCCCATTAGGTCAATGTTAATTTAAAAGTTGGGTTCGAGGAATTGTCAATACTGTCCAAAATTTCGGGGGGTGGGTCAGTTAATTTCAAGTTTTAGTTTTTATGTGATTTGTTTGTGCCTCCTTGGAAAGCATTTCAGAAGGCTGGATGTGGCGGCGAGATAAAGTGTCATTCGCCGGACGTTTGCGGTCACCAGTCTTACCAAACAAAGGAAGTGACTTCACCGCCGGGGATTTCATGGCAGAGAAACTGCCAGCAAATAAATGCTAACGTCTAAGTAAAAATTAACATTATTTATACATTAAAGCACGTAAAGTAAAAAGTGTTTAAATGCAGCTGTAATTATTTTTGGAAAATAATTTTTTTTTTAAAAATTAAGTAAATTACCTAAATGATTTTAATGAAGAATTGTGGCTTTGAGGAAAGTCGAACATCATAGTTTCACCTAGCACATCAAATTACTTTATGATTGTTATGAACATTACAAACACTGAGTGTTCCAGATGAACAGATAAAACAGAAAATGTTATTTTTGACTACAGCACTAAAATACATTAGAAATAAATATTTCATTCAATATTCCTGCTAAAAATATTTATATTAATTATTACTTTGTTGCTTATGGTTAGGGAGTGTACACTGCTCGACTCTGAAAACTTCCAATTTCTAAAATTTTGTTGTTCTAATTTTGACTGATAACGGCATGATACGTTAAATCTGATCACCTCCTTCTGCAGGGTGTCCCACAGTTTCGTGGAGAGCTCGTTCTGGCCGTACTCCTTCTGCGCTTCCGTCAGTTTTTCCTCGAAGTACCCAGTTACTTTTCCTTTCATGACGAACACCGTGATTCCAATCGCCAGCAGAATGATGAACAACAGGAACAAGACCACCGAGAACTGCAAACACGATTTAGTCAAAAACTTGAATTTCCCGCCATGGAGTAAAAATTACACTGCTCCCTTCCTGAACTAAATTCAAAGATCTCGACTTCCACCAATGAGCAATTAGAAACGAAAAATTTTATTGGCTTAATCGAAAGAAGGGGTAAAAATATGACGTTGTGAATTGTTTCAGATTTTTTTGTGACCTATAACTAATTTTAATTAATTAATTAAGTTGCATTATTTTGAGAGTGCCGCCTCTCGTGACGCCTCTGACGTCACGCCATTCTTGTACTTTTGCACTATAGATGAGATTAGGTGAGAACATGCAGGTATGAAAATCAAAATGGCTGGCGCCACGTTTGAAATTCCCCGCCTCAAATTTTTGAAGTTTTAATGTGGGTTACGTTTGATCAATTTTAGCTTTATTTTGTTCGCATACCACTGGAAAATATGGTTGAAATATGATTTAAAACTTCTATCGTGCTCTAATATTGTTTAATACGTAAAAAGTAGAAAATTATGAGAGACTAACTTCTTACATCAAATTAGTTTGCTTTCTTACTTTAAATAAAATAATTTACTGATACTTGGTGTGCTAGTGGGTTAGCTCAGCGGTAAACGCATCAGACTTCAAATTTTGTGGTTGCGGGTTCGATTCTTTCTTCCGGCGAGTTTTTATAAATACATTTTTTTTCTTTAATTTTAATATATTTATGAATTATAAATTTATAAAATGTGGTTAAAAAATGGTTTACAGCTACTATCAATCGTAATTGATAACTTTTTAATAGTAAAGAGAGGGAACAATATTAATAAAAAATTACTTCACTTTTTCGCGTTCCAAAATAAAACATTTCTCTTACCGAGGCTCAAAGCTTAATTAGTGTGGCACTGTGGCGGAGAAATTTTCTTTAATTAAATTAAACTAAATTAAAGGAAAGAAAAGTGTCGAGTTTAAAAAATCCTTCGACGTGGAGAATCAAACTCTCCACCACAAGAGTACGAGCTCTGCGTCTTCGCCACTGTGCCACACCAAGCTTTTGGGACACAGTGTGAAAAATGTTTTACTTGAACGTATAAAAGTGAAGTAATTTTTTATTAATATTGTTCCCTCTCTTTACTATTAAAAAGTTATCAATTACGATTGATAGTAGCTGTAAACCATATTTTAACCACATTTTATAAATTTTGAATTCATAAATATATTAAAATTAAAGAAAAAAAATGTATTTATAAAAACTCGCCGGAAGAAAGAATCGAACCCGCAACCACGAGATTTGAAGTCTGATGCGTTTACCACTGGGCTAACCCACTAGCACACCAAGTATCAGTAAATTATTTTATTTAAAGGAAGAAAGCAAACTAATTTGATGTAAGAAGTTGGTCTCTCATAATTTTCTACTTTTTACGTATTAAACAATATTAGAGCACGATAGAAGTTTTAAATCATATTTCAACCATATTTTCCGGTGGTATGCGAACAAAATAAAGCTAAAATTGATCAAACGTAACCCACATTAAAACTTCAAAAATTTGAGGCGGGGAATTTCAAACGTGGCGCCAGCCATTTTGATTTTCATACCTGCATGTTCTCACCTAATCTCATCTATAGTGCAAAAGTACAAGAATGGTGTGACGTCAGAGGCGTCACGAGAGGCGGCACTCTCAAAATAATGCAACTTAATTAATTAATTAAAATTAGTTATAGGTCACAAAAAAATCTGAAACAATTCACAACGTCATATTTTTACCCCTTCTTTCGATTAAGCCAATAAAATTTTTCGTTTCTAATTGCTCATTGCAGTGATGCACTTTGTGTGTATATAGTTCCCCAGGCTTTGGTCTATTGATAAAAAGTAGGGGTGTCCGTCTTGACTGAGGTTTTCCACGGTTCCCTCAACCTCACCTAAGCGGATGCTGGAAAGCGTAACAGGCCGTGGCTTCCATTCTTATCATCCCCTATTCCTTCCCATTACCCCGACTAGAGCTTCACGTTCATAGGGGTGTAACCTTGTATAAAAAATAAATAAATTTTGCTTAGGCTTGACAGTGATGGCTCTGACCTATGTGTGAAAATGATTTGCTGAAAAAAGATGGCAAAAACCACACACTTGCGGTTAACTCAGAGGGAATATAATATAAGATAGTTTAACAATATGAGGCTGTCAGGTGGTACAAAATATACTAACTACTCAATTATAATTTCTATCACTGAATTCCCATTCTACTCTAGCTGTGAAATTGCTTACCTGAAGCCAGTAGAACGATTTTAATTTTCAGTTCCACATTTATCTTTAATGAGTTTTTGTTGATTTTTTTTTCCAAGTTAGCTGTCTATTTTTGTTAATATAATTAAATTTACGTACCGAAATCAACATGCAACGAGACTCCTGGGCCGCCCCGCAGCACCCGAGGAACGAAATGAAGAAAATGATCGTCCCCACGACAATCACTGCAATCGCCGCTTCTTTTCCCTGTGAAAAACATTAACATTGGCAGTTTCTCCAGTTGAAAAATTACGTCTTCAACTCATCCACGTCTAAACCTAATCTTATAACGTCTTTTTACCTCTAAAACACATTTTGTTTCTTTATCGCTCAAAGTGAGGATGAAATAGAGGCAATATTTCTAACATTTTATGCTCAATAAGAGGAAAGAAGACGTAATCTTGTCTTTTTTCTCTCTAAAATGGCGCAAAATAGGAGAAAATTAGATGAAGAGAGAGCTTTAATAGCGAATAAAAGATTAAATTTATTTATTTCAATGGAGTATTGACCTCATTTTTTTATTGCAGAAATGGATAGAGGGTGCAAAGTTATGCTACCCTGATTTTTTTCAGATTTTTTAGAGCCCGGGAACTATTTTTAAAAAATTATTGAAAGTTATTTTTGTGACGTCACGAGCCGCCGCTCTTTAACAAAAAGATAGGACTTGCCGCCGCGTGACGTCACAAAAAGGACTTTCAATAATTTTTTAAAAATACTTTCCGGGCTCTAAAAAATCTGAAAAAATCAGGGTAGCATAACTTTGCACGCTCTATCCATTTCTGCAATAAAAAAATTGAGGACAATACTCCATTATTGACATGCCATGGGATTGTATTTTTCCATGTACGTGGAGAGTCACAAACGTGGCACTTACAGTTAAATATAATCAGCTAAAAAACAGATAATAATTTAGTTATTTAACTTCTGGGAACAATGGTTAAACCGGACAGTTATTAATAAAGATTCTCAAACACGGAAGTATTATATGAGTCACGCCCTTGCTTTCATTACAACAAATTTAGGATATATTTATAATATTATTATATAATTTATTACATGAAAATCACTTCAATAAAATTAATTATAGTTGGAATAGATTTTAGTTTCTTTCTCCCAAATTTCTAGAGATGCCCCATTTATCATGAAAAATGGGTGTGAAAAATACGTTGGAAAATGTAACTGAAGTTATTTACATTACCAATATTGTTAATTAAAATATACTTACGCCTCCCTCCAGCAGCTTTGCAAATTTTCCAACCTCTCCCAGCACGAGAGACCCACCAATCACCAGCGCCAAACCGCCGAGCTGTGGAAATGATCGTCTTAATTTAATAGGGTTCAGGTACTACGGAAAATATATTTGTTGCACCGAAGAAGATCCGAGTTTATTGTTGTTTTTTTAGCAACAATATTGATGCAATATTTTATTTCACATATTTTTATATTTTATAGTAAAATAGAATTTATTTAGCTATTCAAATTATTTGACATACATCTAAAGAGCTGTTTGATTTAATTTAAAATTTAGCCATACGTTGATGCTTTTAAATGTGTAGTAATTAGCATTGTAGCTCTAAACAATTTAAATATATGCCTAAGAAATTTACTGTGAAACATTTAAAATTATGGCTAAAATTTTATCATAAGGATTCAATCCTATACCACACTTTTTACTGTACACTTAGGTAGCAACGGAACGTTATCCTGAAAATATGGGCAAAGTCAGAACTGGTAACGACGAAGGCATAAGGAACATCTAAAGTTTAAACATGTATTGTATAATAATATGTTATGTTTTGAAGAATATCGGCGGCGTTGTGTCCATGAAAGGTAAGAGCCGGTCAGTTTGGCGATTTACCAATACTTTGACTTAACGTTGCAACTTTTCTGTAACTAAAAGATTCAAACAGCATGATCCTTACGCCCCTATCGGTACACAATAGGGGGCATTCACAAAGCACTTTAACCCCCATGCTTACCCTAAATTTTTAGATGCTGAATTGGTTTTCAGTACTTTTTGTCAGTACAAAATTGCTCCAGTCAGTACAAAATTTTCCAGTTTCGTCTTACATCCAGCACTTTTTACCTATAAAACACTTATTCCAAGTACAAATTTGGTCCTGAAAAAAGAGAGTAAAAAAAGTACAAAATATTGACTCTCTTTTTTCATTACCAAATTTGTACTTGGATTAAGTGTTTTATAGGTCAAAAGTGCTGGATGTAAGACGAAATTGGAACAATTTTGTACTGACATAAAGTACTGAAACCAATTCAGCATCTAAAAATTTAGTGTGTTACCCTAAATTTTTATCCCTGGTGCTAAACATAGTGCTAAACCAGGGGTTAACCATGTGAAGCTTCTAGTTTAACACCAGGGATAAAAATCGAGGCTAAAGTGGGGGTTAAAATGCTTTGTGAATGCCCCCCATTGTTTTATAATTCTCACTCGGAGCATATTGATACAAAAAAATGGTGGAGAATAATAATTCTTTACGTTTGCTGGAATTAACTTGGTATCACCTGCAGCTGGAGTCAAACTTACCGCGAAGATGAGGTTGAAGAAGAACAGGAGGAATTTGATGGTGCTGTGTCCACAACCCATGGTGACGGCTGCAGGATTCTTGGGTGAGTGATGTCGCGACGGCAGAGAGGCGGAAAATGTTGCTGGAATTAGTGGTTTGGTGACGTCACAGCATGTTGGGAAGTAATATCGATGGTGCTGATGATTCATTGCAATTATAAAACAGCTGCACCACATGTATTAAATTAACTAGATATTAAATTTGATATTTTATTACTGATTTAACATAGTGATAATTTATATTTAAATTATAATTTTTTTGTATAGGTCTTTCTATGTAGCATCACTGATTAAATTATAAGACTTAAAATTTACTTTCGACTCTAATAGAGAGTTTAGATGGAACTTTTCTTAAATGTTATTAAAATGTCACGGTCAACCAGTACTCTTCCATAAATAAAAATTTAAAAAAAAAATTCTTAAGTGTTTCTTTAATTCTTTTATTGGATAAAAATGAGAATATTATAAAAATATTTGTCATTATTTTACTTAAGATATACTATATTAAAATTATCTCATTAGCCCGAAGGAAGCAAAATAGTCCTGTACACAAAAATTAAAATTTAATTACTACAATAATTTTATTATAATAAAATTATAATTTAAAAGTTATTTATTAAAGTTGATTTGATCTTATTCTAGGCATAAATTATAAGAATGCAATCACATTTCTTAACATTTAAAATTTCAAGAAACAGCCTGATCAAAACTTGAAAAAATGGTTTTAGAATTGCCAAATTTAATGTGTACAACGAAACTGAAGGAGATTTGGGGTCATCACAGAAGCAATAAAATAACTTTGTCTTCTTATTTTTAGATTTATTTTTCAACTAGTTTTACATTGATTGCAATCAATATTTACAATTACAAAGCAATTATCTGCTTATGGAAAAACTAAATATAACTTATATATGGTTTGTTAAAACACTTAAAACTAAGGCTATGATTTCAATTTTAATTACCTGTCAATCGAAAAGCAAAAAAAAATTAAATATGATAATTTAAAAAGACCTACGTACAGTTTGACAACTTATAGTTTACCCCGGCCAGGAGGTACCGGAAGTTGATCGTCTTAATAAAATTAAACCTCGCCTAGTTCCTCATGGTCAGTTTCAATCACTAATTGAAAGTCAAACTTGTACTTCCGATTACTTTCTGTGTTTAATCTTACATTTGTTATTCTAATATTTCAATGATAATGACATATTAATTTATAACAAAATTCAATGCGCACATCAAAAAATTGAAGGAAAACTGACAGTAGAGGAATTTAACTAATTGACTATTTTCCTAATTATGCTTCCCCGGTTTGAAGCTACACCGACCATCTGGAAATACAAACCTCGTTAATTATAATTTAATGAGGAAATTAAAAAAAAAAACTGCATGGAGTAAAACTAATTTTAAGTTAGGATTATTTACTGAAAATTATACATGAATTTTTATTTTTCCTTCTTAATTATTTGTTGCTATAAACCATGTAAAATTAAGTATTTTAAGTAAAATTTATGGATAGGGTATTATATTACCTAGCTCATTATTTTATTTAATTATTATAATTACTAAAAGAGAAGCTGTAAGTTAACAATGCTTCATATTTAATTTCAAATAAAATAAATGTGATTGTTTCCCCCCCTTTACTTAGGGAATCACCACGCTGTTAATTGTGTTGGCAAAAATTGCAGAATCCTAAACTTCTGGTTTACTAAATTTACAATTTAATTTGATGACTATAATTAAAAATTTAGGACGCGTATTTTTGTTTTGGTTGACACCGCTCGTTCTTCTTTTTCTTGATGTAAGAGGCGAGCTGGTAAGCGAAGATCACCCCGAGAAGCTGAAACAGAAACACGCCTGAGTTTGACACGGTCTAAACTTCAGTAAAGTTCATAACAAATAATTTAATAACTTAATGTTAAAATTATTATGCTAAATGTATTTTAATGACCTAAATCCGAAATAACGTTGAGTTTTAGTTCATAAATAAAAAGAGTGCCCTTTTTCAAATTTTATTTCTTAGTATGGAAACAAGCGACTAGTACACAAGTTATAGTCTTGGTATGGAAGCTATTTTAAAACTGATAGAAATTATCGCCACCTTTCTTTTTTATCGTCATTCTTTAATAAAAGGAGGGGACCTACTTATCAGAAAAGGGCGTGGTTATTAAAATTTGTACTTTCAGGAATTATTTTAAATATTATAGTTTCCGTGTTAAAAAATCAGGGTAGATAAAAATATTTCTGTATTGTGGAAAAATAATACGTAAATTATGCAATCAATATTAGGGAGTCAATAACAATGAAAATGATTTCTATATGTCACGACACAACGGGGAAGCCCAATAACATAGAGAAATGGGTGATTTCATGCGGTGGATTGGTGAACTGTCCCGGAAATCCACCCAGTGCAGTGATGCACTTGTGTGTGGTTCCCCAGGCTTTGGACATCGCTTTGGTCCATTGAGAAAAAGTAGAGGTGTCCGTCCTGACTGAGGTTTTCCACGGTTCCCTCAGTCTCACCTCAGCGAATGCTGGGACGCGTAGCATGCAGGCCGTGGCCACTATCCGTTCCCTACCTTATCCCTACCCAGTACCCCGCCGCGAGCTGTAAGCTCTTAGGGGTGTATCCTTGTAAAATAAAAAAATAAAAAAAAAAAAAAAAATTCCTTGTATTGCGTGGGACACAACAACCACGGTCAGGACGGAGTGTGACAATATTTGTCGGTAAAAACGACCTTTCTACGCACCTGTATGAAGGCGATTCCGAGGCCAAAACCTCCGATGCCAGCGAGCGCCGTGTGGGCCCACTTCTTTGCCGGCTCGAGGCACCCATTGGTGTATACCAAAGCCAAGCAGTCGGACGTATCTTTAGTGCAGTAGCAGGAATTGGGGGTCGTGTTCTCCCAATCAAGCGGTCCTTTCTTGCCGCAACAGTGGAGCTGGAAAACAATGAACTTTGAAACGACGCTAGAACTGTCATTGGACTGCATGGAGTCATCACGGAGAATCCAGTCCCCTTTATGTCAATGTTATAACTTAAATGTTAAAATTGGGTTCGAGGAATTGTCAATACTGTTCTTGATAAATCTAAAATTTCGGGGGGGGGGAGAGTTAAGTGATATGGAAAGAGCTGTGTATATCACCGCCGGGGATGTCATGGCAGAGAAACTGCCAGCAAAAAAATGCTAACGTCCAAGTAAAAGTGTTTAAATGCAGCTGTAATTATTTTTGGAACTTACTTTTTTATCCATCCAGCTAGTGTATGTTATATATATATATATATATATATATATATATATATATATATATATATATATATATATATATATATATATATATATATAATTATAATTATTTTAAACCCAACCGTGATTACTCGCCAAGGTAAGAAAGAAAATTGTCAGAAAATTTAAAAGTGTAGCCGAGGTGGGACTCGAACCCACATCTCAAGTCAATCGCGGACCTCACCATTAGACAACCCTGGTCGACCTTCAAATTTCCTGACTCCTTTCTTCATACTTGTATTACGCCCAGTCGCAATGGATGACGGGAGACCATGAACGCTTGCCGTGAAATGTATATTCCTTATTATTAAACATCACTTTCGGGACCCCAAAATTAACCAGCGTTTTCCTATGCTGGGACGCACTTCCTTTGGGAGAGTGTCTGGGTTCGTCGGAACCCGACGAAACTTTTCCTGGGGGTTCCTGGGAGTGGCCGCCATAACCAGGAAAATAATAAAATATCCACGTCCGGGGGGGGGGGGGCTGGGGGTGAATTTTTTTATTTAGATTTTTGGGGTTTTTCGGCCTCCGAGCTCTTCCGGTGCCCTGCGCTGGCCGTGGGCGGTGAAGGTCTTTGCCCGGTGAACTTTTGTTGCTGCCGAGTCGTGTTCGGTTCCGGACACCGTTTCGGCAGTGCACGCCGACCGTGAGGTTACGTTTGGAAATTTGGGCTCTTCGGTGTCTTGTGGTCTGCGTTTTGAATCACCTTGTGTTCGAGTGTTGGTGCGTGGTGTGTTGTCGTGGCCATGTAGTGAGGACGTCATGCTATTGCGACGTATTACGTGTCACTTTGATGTGTTATGGCCCTCTAAAATGCACTTTGAATCACAAATGTGGACATTGTGGACACGGGGTGACCTTGTGCCGTGTGACTCCACGGCTAGGGGATCTCCTCCCTGAGTTCATCTTTTCGTTGGTTTCGATTTGTGTTTTCTGATACGTAAACATGCAACACACAACGTACTAGTATATATATATATATATATATATATATATATATATATATAAACATTACAAACACTGAGTGCTCCAGATGAACAGATAAAACAGAAAATGTTATTTTTGACTATACGTACACTGCACTAAAATACACTAGAAATAAATATTTTATTCAATATTCCGGCTATAAAATATTTATATTATTATTTTACTATAAAGCTTTAAGCTTATATATGGTTAGGAATTGTACACTACTCGCCTCTGAAAAGTTCCCTCCTGCAGCCCCGTAAGTATAACGAACGACATGGTGATTAACAAGGAGGGAACTTTTCAGTGTACACTCCTTTCCTCTGAAAAGTTCCAATTTCTTAAATATTACTGTTCATATATTGAATGCTATAATCACTAGTCATATATATAACGGCTATGATTCGTTAAAGGGACAAGAAACCCTAAAAATAAGTATTTTTTAATCAAACGTTACCCTTCAACTGAGTATGAATATATGCCGCATGGTGGCGAGTGCCCCAGGGTAAGCGCCCTATGAATAGCGCGACCGAAAAAACGTGACGTCACGTTCATCGCCTGGCAACACTGCTGCCTCTTCTCCATGTAAAGGTGGATCCACATGGTGATTTTTATTATGCAGCGCGAAGCGAATAATGCGCACTTGCTGTGACATCCATTGGCGGCCATATTTGGCGATGAAAAAAAAAAAGAGTATCGCAATTAACGTGATTTCGGTGCCGCAACCTGGCGAATTCGCTCGCCGCATTAGGATTTCACAGCTTGTGTGATTAAAACGCGTCGCATCGCCATCTGAATCCACCTTAACTCACTCCCCTTTCCTCCCGCCCAGCCGTACTAATTGTCAGTGCAATGTTGCCTGTGCAATTGACCTGCGGCTCTCATTTAGGGGTGTATCCTTGTAAAAAAAAAAAAAAAAAAAAAAAAAAATTAAAAATTTTGGGGATGTTCCGAAAACGGAAATTTACTCATTTCTCGCATTAACAAAAACTTTTTTAAGCATTCATGATTACATTGTCCCATGTCCCTTTAAATTTGATCAACAAACGTCTCACCGTGGTCTGAAGGGTGTCCCACAGTTTCTTGTACAGCTCGTTCTTGTAATACTCCTTCTGTGTCTTCGTCAGCTGTTCCTCGAAGAAACCATTGACCTTTCCTTTCATGACGAGCATTGCGATTCCAATCGACAGCAGAATGATGAACAACAGGAACATGATCACCGAGAACTGCAAACACATAGTTTGAAATTCCCGCCATAGATAGCTGTAATTTAATTTGAATCTTTGCAGAAAGGATGGAAGCACTAGTTGTGAAAATGCACTGCTAAAATAAGATGGCAAAAACCACACACTTGCGGCTAATTCAGACGGAATATAAGATAGTTTAACAATATGAGGCTGCCAGAGGTTGTACAAAAAAATACTGACAACCTACATGAAATTTTTTTTATTGCAGAAATGAATAGAGGGTACCAAATTATGTTACTCTAAATATTTTCAGATTTTTTTGAGACCCGGAACTATTTTTAAATAATTATTTAAAGTTCTATAAGTTAAGTTGGCACCCCTGAATCCATAATAAAAAGGATAGGACCGAGACGCCTATTGACGCCTCCAGGGGGCGTGGCCGCACTTTCAATAATTATTTAAAAATATTTCTGGGTTCCAAAAAAAAAAATCTGAAAAAAAAATCAAGAGTAGCATAATTTGGTACCCTCTATTAATTTCTGCAATAAAAAAATTTCATGCAGGTTTTCCATTATAATTTCTATTCCTCTGAATTCTCATTCTACTCTAGCTGTGCAGTTGCTTATATATCTGAAGCCAGTATAGTGATTCTAATTTTCAGTTCCACATTTATCTTTAATGAGTTTTTGTTGATTTTTTTCCAAATTAGCTGCCTATTTTTGTTAATATAATTCCATTCACGTACCGAAATCAGCATGAAGCGAGACTCCTGGGCCGCCCCGCAGCACCCGAGGAACGAAATGAAGAAAATGATCGACCCCGTGACAATCACTGCAATCGCCGCTCCTTTTCCCTGTGAAAAACATTAACATTGTCAGTTTCTCCAGTTGAAAAATTACGTCTTCAACTCATCCTTTATCCTATAGTAAACTTAATCTTATAACGTCTTTTTACCTCTAAAACACATTTTATTTCATCCTCGCTCAAAGTGAGGATGAAATAGAGGCAATATTTCTAACATTTTATGCTCAATAAGAGGAAAGAAGACGTAATCTCGTCTTTTTCTCTCTAAAATGGTGCAAAATAGGAGGAAATTAGATGAAGAGAGAGCTTTAATAGCGAATAAAAGATGAAATTTATTTATTTCAATTATTGACATGCCAAGATTGTATTTTTCCATGTACGTGGAGAGTCACAAACGTGGCACTTACAGTTAAATATAATCAGCTAAAAAACAGATAATAATTTAGTTATTTAACTCCTAAGAACAATGGAGTAAATTGTTAAACCAGATAAAGATTCTCAAACACGGAAGTATCATATGAGTCACGCCCTTGCTTTCATTACAACAAATTTAGGTAATATTTATATAATTTATTACATGGAAATCACTTCAATAAAATTAGTTATAGTTGGAATAAATTTGATTTTAATTTCTTTCTCCGAAATATTTTGGGATGCCCCATTTATCATGAAAAATGGGTGTGAAAAATACGTTGGAAAATGTAACTGAAGTTATTTCCATTACCAATAATGTTAATTAAAATGTTATACTTACGCCTCCCTCCAGCAGGTCTCCAAAACTTCCAAACTTTCCCAGCACGAGAGACCCACCAATCACCAGCGCCAAACCGCCGAGCTGTGGAAATGATCGTCTTAATTTAATAGGGTTCAGGTACTACGGAAAATATATTTGTTGCACCGAAGAAGATCTGAGTTTATTGTTGTTTTTTTAGCAACAATATTGATGCAACATTTTATTTCACATATTTTTATATTTTATAGTAAAATAGAATTTATTTTGCTATTCAAATTATTTGACATACATCTAAAGAGCTGTTTGAATTAATTTAAAATTTAGCCATAGGTTGATGCTTTTAAATGTGTAGTAATTAGCATTGTAGCTCTAAACAATTTAAATATATGCCTAAGAAATTTACTGTGAAACATTCAAAATTATGGCTAAGATTTTATCATATGGATTCAATCTTATACCACACTTTTTACTGTACACTTAGGTAGCAACGGAACGTTATCCTGAAAATATGGGCAAAGTCAGAACTGGTAACGACGAAGGCATAAGGAACATATAAATTTTAAACATATATGTATTGTATGATATATTTTGAAGAACATCGGCGGCAGCGCGACCTGATGTGTCCGAGAGAGATAAGATCCGGTCAAGTCAGCGACTCACAAATACGTTGACTTAACGTTGCTGTAACTGGGAGTTTCAAGTAGCACGCAATTTAGAAGTTCCTTATGTACCGGTACATTTTGTCTTATAATTCTCACTCGGAGCATCACACTTAACTTTTAGATACTGAATCTAAGGACAATTTTTGTACTTAAATTGACCCTGTTTAATTCAGTACAAAATTTGTACTGAAAAGAGTGAAAAGTACTGGAATTAAGGATTAATTCAGCCATTTAATGTACTGAATTCTAAAAAGTCCTTGCTGTAAGGTGAAAATAAAAGTACTGAAAACCCATTCAGTATCTAAAAAGTTTTTTGATACAAAAAAATGGTGGAGAATAATAATTCTTTAGTTTTGCTGGAATTAACTTGGTATCACCTGCAGCTGGAGTCAAACTTACCGCGAAGATGAGGTTGAAGAAGAACAGGAGGAATTTGATGGTGCTGTGTCCACAACCCATGGTGACGGCTGCAGGATTCTTGGGTGAGTGATGTCGCGATGGCAGAGAGGTGGAATATATATGTTGCTGGAATTAGTGGTTTGGTGACGTCACAGCATGTAGGGAAGTAATATCGATGGTGCTGATGATTCATTGCAATTAATTATTACTATATGGAACAGAGCTGCACCGCATATATTAAATTTAATTTACCATTTCAATATTTCATTTAACAAAATAAATATTTGTTTATTTATAATATATTAATGATAGTTGATAATTAAATTATAATTTTTTGTAAAGGTCTTTATAGCATCACTGATTAAATTGTAAGACTTAAAACTCTCTTTTGACTCTTATAGAGAATAAACCAGAAAATTAATGTTCTATAAAATATTACGAATGTTTGACCATCAGTATCATAAATTAAAATTGCAAAATATATATATTTTTTTTTTATTTTTTTTATTCGATAAAAAATTAGAATATTTTAAAAATATTATTTATTTATTTATTTATTTATTTATTTATTTATTTATTTATTTATTTATTTATTTATTTATTTATTTATTTATTTATTTATTTATTTATTTATTTATTTAATGAATTTAAAATTATAAGTATTACTTTAAATTATAATTCATTCCCATGGAATTAAAATAAAAGCATATTGATTTATTTTAATTACGTTGTCCATAATAAATTATTAATGATTAATGGCATATCATTGCAACGTCTTTGTAAATAAACTTGCAACAATTTTACAACCTCGCGAGCAAAGAAGTTTTGAAGACTCCTTGATGTATGCAACCCATACTACACCATTCTAACAAGTAAGCTTCATGGAGTCTTTCGAACTTTTTTTACTCACGAGGCGATATAATTGAACAGCAATGATGTGTAATTAAAATAAATCAAGATGCATTTTTTTTAATTCTGTGGTAATAATTTTAATTTACAATAATACTAAATTTTAATTCATTAAATATATGCGCCAATTATTGTTTTTATGGTGATGTTGTCTCGTTTGTGTCTTTTGAATAATTTGGATATGTTATACGATATTGAGAACAAAATTTAGGATTTTTTACTTTTTTTTTTTTTTTTAGACTACATTGAAGACTTTCCTTGTTTAAATGAGGCTTGCCGTCGTCAGCGCGTGCCTTTTATTTGCTCACTCTACCTACCATAACTTCAGATTTAAGCACGACATTAAAAATATAAAAGCACCTAATAAATTCTCGTATTTTCATGTCCTTTTTCTGAAAAATGTGTAATTTTCCACGCTATAGCGAGTTTTTCCGAAGAGAGCATTAAATTGCAATAACAAACACAATTGTTTATAAAAACTTTTGTTGATTTTTTGTATAGTGTAGTACTTAATTGTCTTCCGACCAGCGTTAGAATTTTTGTCTCGATGGAGAGCACTCGAAGTTACGATTTTTTAAGTGTATCCTTTTCCAAGATAACGGCTGATGCACAACTTTTTCCAGAGGAGGAATTTTGAAAATATCTTTCAAATATCATGATACACCGTAATCAAAAGAAAAAATTCGTGATCTAATATTGCCGGGGTTGACATAATCCCCTTCTAATCCTGTGCTAATAATAAAATTATTGCATTACGTCCGATGTACATAAAAATGAAATATGCCTCAAATTGAGTATCGTCCTCAATTTTTTTTATTGCAGAAATGGATAGAGGGTGCAAAGTTATGCTACCCTGATTTTTTTCAGATTTTTTTGAGACCTGGAACTATTTTTAAAAAATTATTGAAAGTCCTTTTTGTGACGTCACGCGGCGGCAAGTCCTATCTTTTTCTTAAGGAGCGGCGTCTCGTGACGTCACGAAAAGGACTTTCAATAATTTTTTAAAAATAGTCCCCGGGCTCTAAAAAATCTGAAAAAAATCAGGGTAGCATAACTTTGCACCCTCTATCCATTTCTGCAATAAAAAATTTTGAGGACAATACTCTATTCTGAGATTTGCATAATTACAGGGAAGATGCACGTGCAGTGTATTTGACCGGGTCTCGTCAGATCACTGAAGTCAAGCAACGCTGAGTGTGGTTAGCAGTTGGATGTGTGACCATTTTCAACAAAAAACATGTTTCCCACACAGGGGTTAATCGTTGCTCTTTTCCACCAAGTTGTTCGTCTGGCTTTGGACCATTGCACTTCCGATCCATTGAAAAAAGCTGTAGTGTCCATCCTGACTAAAGTTTCCACGTTTTCCTCAGTCAAATACCGGAATGGATTACAAGGCCGTATCAGCTCCTGTTGTGGAAGAGCCCGCGAAACACTCAAGTTAGAGTTTTGGAAGATTCGGGGTTTCAAATTTAATAAATATACAGTAGAAGTACCCAATTAAGGTTTTATACAAAATAATAATAATTAGAAACAAAATTAACAAAAAACTTTCATTTTTTTTATTTAGTATTTCTTTCTATTGAGCTGATTGAGACTGATTCTTTGAATTAGACAGCAGTGCCATTTTCCATTGCTGTGTTTAATTCAGTTTGATAAGAAGCCGGAAGGATATTTCCTTGAATGTCGTGTTATGAGAGTTTAGTTTATGAAATTTAAAGCTTGGTCTCCGATATAAACAGATAAAATAAAATGAGAAAAAAAGACGCGTAGAGAGGAAGTTGATTTGAAACATTTTTTATTTATTATTTACATAAATAAAAAGTTAACTCAGAAATAAACAAAGGTGGTCCAACAAATTTCCTGTTTATTTTAATTTGTGTATACATGTAATATCACATGGATTATTTTATATTTGTTTTCCTTACTAAAATTCTGTAGAAGAGAAGTAACAAGACAAAATTATAATTTTTATGAAAAATAAAATAAATAAAAGTTAACAATTATCCATGGATTTTTGTACAAAAGTTTTATTTCTATTTAAATATTATGTCATATTTAGTCGCCTATCCTATAGTAACCTTGCAATCCAGCCTTCTTACTCAACCTAAGCATTATTACACTGAAGTGTATGACCTTTCTTGACCGCCCACTGACCCTGACTGTATAATCTATAAATAATAATAAATAAAATCGTCTTTATTGAGAGCGGAATTTAGGCCATTAGGTCCACTCTTCCATCCAACCCAATGAAAATATAATCAGGGAACTATCACACTAAATTTTTAGATGCTGAATTGGTTTTCAGTACTTTTTGTCAGTACAAAATTGCTCCAGTCAGTACAAAATTTTCCAGTTTCGTCTTACATCCAGCACTTTTTACCTATAAAACACTTATTCCAAGTACAAATTTGGTACTGAAAAAAGAGAGTCAAAAAAGTACAAAATATTGACTCTCTTTTTTCAGTACCAAATTTGTACTTGGATTAAGTGTTTTATAGGTCAAAAGTGCTGGATGTAAGATGAAATTGGAACAATTTTGTACTGACATAAAGTACTGAAACCAATTCAGCATCTAAAAATTTAGTGTGATGGTATTCCCTGATATAATGGAGAGATTTTTAATTATTAAAATACCGTGGACAAATCTTTTCAGTTGATAACACGTATGGAAAATTCCCTTCCTTTAATAAAACTGTAAAATTAAGACATAAAAATTTCAATTATAATTTGTGTACCATATATAATATTATTAATAAGTACATAATTAATTATATAATGAAAGTGGAATCGACTGAATGATTACGCCTGACATATTGAATATATGTACTATATAGGATTTGTGTTGAAATGTTATAGGCTAATTTTTGTCTGAAGTTGGCCTAACTCGCATCTCCAACTAACACCCCGAAATTTGGAGAAGGAGGAGAAAGTGATAGGAAATAAGGTGTTCAGAATTCTCTCAGATGTGTCTTTTATTTGCCGTGTTTTATTTTTTAGCCTTCTTGACCGAGGAGGCGAGGATGCACGCGAAGACAATCCCGACCAGCTGAAATCAGAAAGACACGCAGATGTAGAGTTATTCTGCAAATGGGGAGAGTGGTGTAAAAATTATCAATAATTTGTCATATTTTTTCGTATTTTTAATTATATGAGTGTTTCACGAGTTCACGACTTATGGAAATATATTAATAAGTGTAAGAACATTGAAGAAGAAGTGCTGAAGATATCATGTATTACATATGGTCCTCTAAGAAAATACAAAGTGAGGACACTCTTAATTTTAGATGCTGAATGGATTGCTTTCAGTAAAAAATTATTCCAGTTTTATCTTACACAATCTAAAAAATAAAAAACTACCAAAAAAAAAACAGTAAACAGAATATTTTTTAAATTTTTTATTAGATTATACAGAGTGAACCACAATTCGCGTGCCAACTTTTTTCGTAAATTTGGTATTGCAAAAATTTTCGTACAAACTTCAAATTCGGTACACTGGTAGCTGAGGGTTGTAAAAATTAGTCGAGGGTGTTAAAATTTTTATTGGATACCAATAACACCCCTTTCAGGGGTGGTTTTTAAAAAAATTATTTTCGCCTTATGGGAATTCAATGTTAAATACAACTTTTTTTGGAATCATTGGAATTTTGCGGAAAAAGTTTCTAGCATAGGGTAATCGACCGTCCTAAACTCAGAAATAATTTTAGATTTTTTCCCCGACGCACCCCTGAGGGTGGAGACCTACCCCTAAAATCCATTTTCCTTAAAAATTGTGCTAAAATTATGAAATTAATTTTCAAGCGGTAATCGACCCTCCTGAACTCGGAAATAATTTTAGATTTTTCCCTGACGCACCCCTGAGGGTAAAGACCTACCCCTAAAATCTATTTTTCTTAAAAATTGTGCTAAAATTATGAAATTAATTTTCAAGGAGTAATCGACCCTCCTGAACTCGGAAATAATTTTAGATTTTTTCCCCGACGCACTCCTGAGGGTGGAGAACTACCCCTAAAATCCATTTTCTTTAAAAATTGTGATAAAATTGTAAAATTAATTTTCAAGGTGTACTCTACCCTTCTGAACTCGGAAATAATTTTAGATTTTTTCCCTAACGCAACCCTGAGGGTCAACGGCTATATACCCACCATATCTTTTCTCCTTAATAATCGAGTAGAAATTGTGAATTAAATTTTTTTCGGAATTTATCAAAATCTTTCATAAAAAAAAATCACAGACTCACCTCTTCACTTGCAGCATGACGATGGATGTGTTCACCGTTAATTGCATGGCGTGAAGGCACATGTTGGTCTGCACAACGAGGCTATGTGTGCCCTTAACAACTGAGATGTAACCAATTCCACATAACGTCTGTCACTTTTAGCTCGTCAATGGTCTCAAATCTCTTTCTGAAGAAAAATGTTCACAAGAAGAGATTTGAGACGAATTGACAGAAAGTGGAGATCAGACGTTGCATGGAATTAGTCACACCTCAGACGTTAGAGGCTATGCACCTACACACATAGCCACGTTGAGCGGACCAACCATGTGCCATCACGCCAATTAACGGTGGACACATTGAGTGAAACCACTGTCATGCTGCAAGTGAAGGGGTCAGTCTGGGATATTTTTTCTCTGAAAAATTTCGATACATCCTGAAAAAAAATTAATTCGCAATTTCTACTCGATAATTAAGAAAGAAGGATATGGTGGGTAGCAGCTAGTTTCCCCTCAGAGTTGCATCTAGGAAAAAAATCTAAAATTAGTTCCGAGTTCAGGAGGGTCAATTATACCTAGGAAATTAATTTCACTATTTTTAAGGAAAATGGATTTTAGGGGTAGGTCTCCACCCTCAGGGGTGCGTCAAAGAAAAAATTTAAAATTATTTCCGAGTTCAGGAGGGTCGATTACTCCTTGAAAATTAATTTCATAATTTTAGCACAATTTTTAAGAGAAATGGATTTTAGGGGTAGGTCTCCACCCTCAGGGGTGCGTCGGGGAAAAAATCTAAAATTATTTCCGAGTTCAGGAGGGTCGATTACCCCTTGAAAATTAATTTCATAATTTTAGCACAATTTTTAAGGAAAATGGATTTTAGGGGTAGGTCTCCACCCTCAGGGGTGCGTCGGGGAAAAAATCTAAAATTATTTCTGAGTTCAGGACGGTCGATTACCCTATGCTAGAAACTTTTTCCGCAAAATTCCAATGATTTCAAAAAAAGTTGTATTTAACATTGAATTCCCATAAGGCGAAAATAATTTTTTTAAAAACCACCCCTGAAAGGGGTGTTATTGGTGTCCAATAAAAATTTTAACACCCGCAACTAATTTTTACAACCCTCAGCTACAAGTGTACCAAGTTTGAAGTTTGTGCGAAAATTTTTGCAATACCAAATTTACGAAAAAAGTTGGCACGCGAATTGTGGTTCACTCTGTATTATTGTGTATTTTCTTAACGAAAAGTATAAACAGTAAGATCAAACTGTAAAAATTTTGTACTGACACAAAGCAATCCATTCATCATCTAAAATTAGGACGTTATAAAGTTAAATATTTTGTCACCTCGACGATGGCCACGGCGATCGCGAATCCCGCCATGAGCCTCGTGATCAACTGGAAGAAGTCGGACATTGGCTGGTAGCATCCGTCGTAGAAAAAGTCCCCGTTGCAGTCACCCTCGCACTTGCAGGAGTCGGGGGGCGCGGGGAGGCCCAGGCCCGCGGGGGGTGGGTCCGTCCAGTCCGTCAGGCCCTCCACGCCGCAACACTGGAACTGTGGGGGGCCCGTTAGCATTGGAGGGACTTAGGCTTGTCAGGAGAAAACCCTGATCAACTTTGATCACCCAGTCAACACCAAAATATTTCTAAATCTTATAGTTGAAAAACAAATTTGAACTTATTATTAAAGTTTTTATTGAACACTCTTACAGTGTACATATTACATATTACATAAACATAAAAAAAAAACAAAAAAAAAAAAAAAAACACAATTATAATTATTACTTGGAAATAATAATAATAATAAATTAACCCGTATAAATCATACATTATTAGCTAAATATGCTAAAGAACATATTCGTTTTGGACAAGACAGGGCATGATATGTTTCACATTTTTAATTTGAACTTATAATGGAGTTAACAATACATGCTGCAACAACAGCAATACCATTGACAGTGCGAGATGATCAAACTTTTTTTAAATGGAATATAAATTAAAGTACTGCTGCTTTTTTTAATTGTTGTCACCTGCTTCCATTATTTTGTAACAATTAAAAAATATCAAAATTCCCGCTGAATAATAAAAGTAACACAAAATGATGAAATATTTTCGGATCGTTCAAAATGGCTGAGTTCTTGCAACACTGTCATTCGACGCTCCGCTCAAATTTCTTCATCCTGGTAACTTATACCCCTATCCTAACTATTTATTAATCATCTTGAACTCTATCCTTTTCCCCAGTCAATTTGATTCATAATTGTCATTTTCCGCATCACCGCATCGCCACAATCACAATTTTTTGCTCCAGCTCATGGTCGGCTACAGGACCGTCACGTGACTGCTTCAACTCCCTGTGTCATCGTGTTCATGTTGGCGCCTGCAACCTACATTTTTACACCCCACGCTCCATACTTGACCCGGCATCATGACATACCTTGCATGTTGGCATTCCCATCATCACCTTCCCATCTTGCATACCTCATCTCATAATAAAAAATCCTACCTCATCCTTTACAAGCCAACTTTAATTACAAGAACAATACAACATCGAATTGGGTGCATGGCTGTATTTGAGCTATTCTCAAAAACGGATCAACAAGAAGAAGACAGAATCATCGTAGTCGGATATTATCTGAGTTCATGGACAGTGATTAGAGATATCTAACACATGACATACACAACTTCTAAATTGCATATTTCTTGAAACTTTTAGTTACCAAAAGTTATAAAGTTCTACGAGTCAACGTATCTATGAGTCGCCGACCTGACGAGCACAAAAGGTCGCTTTGCTGCGGAAGTGAAATTCCTCCAAACATTCATTTGTTATTAACATGTTTAAAATATAGAAGTTCTTTATGCCGGTACAAGCACAGACAATTATTGTCTGTGTACAAGCCGGATATTCAAGTATTAGCAGACTGGTTATAAGCATGGACTTGTCTTCCGTTTGATCGAAGATCGAACTCAATCATAAACATACATTTTGTGGGTAACGATTTGTTGATACTGTGGTACTGTGGCGATAGTGTAAATATTTATTTATCGACTTCTCTTTTGATTTCGATATTTCTGCCTTTTATAGAGAGTAAATTATTATCGGGAGTTTCATTGAAAATTACTTACACGATGTTAAATCCAAATTTTCTCAATTAATTTCAAAATAGCAGCGTCGTCATTATATTTATAAATATCATTTTTGTTATATTGACAGTGATAAGATAGTTAACTGTTATCACAAAACTTATTTACTAAATGGAACGTTGACTACATCTCTCGCACATATCATTTATTAAATGATATACCTGGCTTATTTTTTACCATCATGATTTACATTTTGAACGCAATAAAATGAAATTTCATATACATTCAAACAAGGATATTCGTGAATACTTGAATAAATTCACGAAGAAAGTCAAAATTTAAATATTTATTTACTTAAATTTATCAGGAAGCTTAAAAAAAAAATGCCATGTTTTAAATAAATAAAATAAAAATAAATAAATTCTTATTTATTCGGCAACAGTTACAGAACCAATGACCAAATATAATAAAGTCAATAACACAACATACAAAAAAAAAAAACATAATAATAGTACCAATAAAAATGACTATAATATAAATATAAAGGAAAAAAAAAAAAAAAACAAAACAAAAAAAAAAAAAAAAAAGCTTAAAACAGAGCGTTCATAAGATTGGTCCGAAATTGACATAAAGAAGAGTTGAATATGTCTACATTACTATGATCAGATACAAATTTGTTGTAGAGATTTTGCACTCTTGAAGAAAAAACAAACTTTGATGCATCAACACGCCCCCTCGGAGGCGTGTTGATGCATCACCAATAAACCTGAACAGATTTATTATTTTATCAGTTGTGCTATTTATTGTGCTTCAGTTTCAGTTTACTTAAAAGTATAACACATATATATATTAATATGAATTTCCACATTGCAGGCAATTAGGATTAATCTTATCCATTCATAATTTATTTGCCAATGCAGCACACTTGTTTCTTAAAAAGTATTGTTTTTATATTTTATAGTGAGATAAATATTATAATGCTAAATTTAGACTGATGTGCATGCGTAATGAATATTGTTTTTTTGTGTTCATATTACTTTGTTTTAAATGACACGTCTTACCCATGCATGATAACGTGTATTTTATGTGTATATTTTGTGAATAAGATAAAATAAATAAGTTGAATCTGTACTTCATGTGAACGCAATTAATCTCGAGCTGAAATAAATGTAATATTTTATTCACTATTAAGCTCTCTCCTCGATTTTGCACCATTTTAGAGGAAAAATATAAGAAAAGGCGAGATTACGTCTTTTTCCCTCTTCTTGAGTATGAGAAATACTGCCTTCATATCATCCTCACTTTGAGCGAGGATGAAAAATTATGTGTTTTAGATTCAAAAATATTAGACTTAGACGTGTAAAGGGTGAGTTGAAGTCGTAATTTTTCAACTATGGTGAACTTCGTTTGAACGCAATTAAACTCAAATAAGTACAGTTCCCAGCAAAAGCTCGGTAACACCTCACCCCAGTCTGTAGGGCGTCCCAGGCCGCCGTGGCGCTAGAGGACAAATCGTACAAGCTCATCAGACGGTGCATCTCTGTCCGGAGCACCTCGTCCATTTTGTTGACGTAAATCAGCGCCAGGGTGGCGCCTGTCACCTGCAGCACGAATATCACACCTAGGAACGCCGTGAACTGAAACAAACGTTAGTTTCAGGTTACAAATAATAGGCCTGTTCGTAAACCCTGCTCGGTGTACACTTTCTGAGCACCTAATCGACTTTATGTACATGCGATATAAGGTCGATTGGGTGTAGAAAGTGTACACGGAGCAGGGTTTATACGAACAGGCCTACTGAGTCGTCTTTGAGCGGGAAAATTTAAATTTATTTACTAGAGTTACTAGACGTAACATAAGTTTACAGTTGACTGAAAATTAACTAATTAGCTTTACTAAGGGAATTTTTGTCATACACTTTACCAAGGAGGGAGGAGGGGGGGGGGTCTAAATGACCCGCAATTTAAATGAAATGTTACAAAAAATCTCACAAATTTTGTGGTGGATTGCTGGACGGCTAACTATATAAGATTACAATTTTTTTTTTCAGAATTTTTGGAGCAGTATTTTTACACTTTTTTTCCCGCTGTAAGAGAGTTAAGGAAGGGGGGGGGGAAGACGAGACAACCCTCCTTAAGTTAAGGAGGGTTGTCTCGCCTCCCCTCCCCCCTCGGTTATGTTAAAAACTGTCAATATATTGCTGATTGCTGTGAATTATTACAATTGTTATTTTTTTGCACTGTAACATTCGTAAGCCAATAATTAGAAATATTTATAAGGACACACATTCTTCATGATACTAATTATAATATTTGAACTCACCATGTAAAGCATATATTGCGACTCCCTGATGGCTCCGCAGCATCCGAAGAACGAAATTAAAAATATCGCTGAGCCGACAATTAGCAAGATGATTACTGGAATGGTGACCTGTAAAATAAATTATGTTGCAAGGCTCGGTGTATAATTATCAATCAAAACTCACGTAGTCGCCGAAGAACTCGTTGTAAAAGTCAATGTTCCATTGGATGATGGCCCCGGTCACCAACAAAGCAAGGCCCCCGAGCTGCAACATTATTAAATATGCTTCGTTAATATATCCAGTGTAGCGTTTTTACAGAGGATAAATACACCACATTACAAGGTTTAATTTTGTGTGAGTTAAATAAAAAAAAACTACTGTGTTTATATATTATTAATTATCATATTAACGTAATCATTTCAACAAATATATGAGATTATTTGAATAACTGGAAATGGCCCCGGAAATTATAGTTGTCTTATTTAGTATACAGAGAAGGATAATATGTACACATTCATTTACTCGTTTATTACAATAGTATAGTTGGTATTGGGATTTTACATTACAAAAAATAAAAATAATAATCTTTATTATTATTACTATACGTATTATTATTTATTGAATTATTGAAAATGACCAATAAAGAATTGAATGGAGTATTTCGGGCATGTACTTATGACGTTCTAAAGATAAAGAAATTGGCCTTGATTTTAGTCCCGAAACTTGTAACCAAAATTTACTGAATCCCAATTAAATAAATCTGGTATTAATTCATAATAAAATTAATCTGCGCCAAGTTTAGAAAGAGGTTCTCCAACTCACACAAAAGATGAGGTTGAATAAGAAGAGCAGGTACTTGATAGTGGTGCTGCCGCAACCCATGGTGCTGTTTGGTGCTTTAGTGGTGCTGAGGAGGAATTTGGTGCTCTAGTGGTGCAGTGAGGATGGTGCTTTAGTGGTGCTGTCGTGTTGGGTGCTTTAGTGGTGCAGTGACGATGGTGCTTTAGTGGTGCTGTCGTGTTGGGTGCTTTAGTGGTGCCGTGAGGAGGAGTGACCGCTCCAGCTGAACCATGAGCGTCTGTTATCTGCTGGTCCCATGACTCAGATTAAAGATATTATCAGTCGAAATTGCATCCCCGTGACGCACTGAACAATGAATCATTAGCCACGTTTTTTCAAGTGCAAATTAAAGAAGTACCTGGCGTGATGTAATCGGTGATAAAACACGTGAGCCCTGCGTGGATCCAGGGGGAAGTCTAAAATGTACCCCCCCCCCCTTTCTTCCGAAATGTCGGATTTAACATGGGCAACATATGCATATATTAACAATATTACATAAAATGATTTCACAAACATTAAATGAAGTTGGTATTTTTGTTTGTTCTGTTATTTTGATCCAAACATTTGAAGTGACACGTGTGACCCTGCACTTAAATACAGAACGTGATTCGCAGAAATGATTGAATCTCCTAGGAATTTATTAGATGGTGCTGATGATACTGTATCTCTGATAAAAAGTGGGGAAATAATTAAAAGAAAAAAAAATGAGCTACTATCACGCGATGGAAATATTTTTCCTTCTTCTAATCTTTCCCATTTCTTGATACACATATTTCATTCCCTTCATTCCCCAATTTATTTATTAAACAGTTTAATACTAGCTTTATATGTTATGTTACAAAACTCATTTCTTGGTCTAATTTTCTAGGAAACTGTTAATTACTTTTTTTAATTTTTATATTATTCAAGAATGTAACTTATAACTAAATTACTAAAAAATACTCCATAAAATAAGTAATTGCATAACATTTGAAGATAATATCTATTAAAAAAAATACTGAAATTTTATATTACTTAAAGCAAAACAACACAGTGTGACAGAATTGAAAGAATAATTAAATAGTTCATACATCAAAGTTAAGTCAGAATATCTATGACCAAAAGGCTTCATGTGAACTCAAAAAATATTAATAAAGTGCCAATTTTTACGGCGAAGAGCCTGCGATGCTGCAAACTGGCACTAATATGGCGCACACTATATTATTTGTAAACTTTCTTCAGCAATAGCAACAATCCACTCACAATCAGTGCATGGTAAATATTTCTTAAAATATAAATAAAATAGAAATTCTTTATTGGTAATTTTTATTTCACTTAAGCAATATAAAAACAGTGCGTACTACGTACAAATAACATGCATTATATCATATTTAATTAATGTAATATGATTAATCATGATTTAATAACATGCACGGTATAATATAGATTATAATAATTAACGAAGGAATTAATGACGCCAATTGGCATAGAAAGCTAGAAAATTTTAGTAAACAACTTCCATACAAACATCGAACTTTAATATTATTTTCTAGGCTAAAATGTACACTATTTAAGTTGTTTTTTTAAGTACACTATTTTAAGTTCTCTGCAAGTACCTCATGATAATTTACTGCTTGTGAATTAATGTTCATGAAACACTTTTATCACAAACAATTTTAAATTATGATTTAATTTTTGTGTGTATAAATTTATTCCTGAGAACAATATACCTTACAGATCAAGCCTACATGCCACCAATTTCAACACAAAGTATGATTTTTGAAGTCCTAAACTTTCAGCACAGGGTAAATAAATAAGACCATGGCATGCAATCTTTGTAGCGTGTGATCAGAAGGTCCAAAATAGCCTAAAAACAGCCTGAATTTCAGCCCATCAGTCCGTATCTGTTCTTCTTACTCTTGAACGAAGAGGCGAGGATGCACGAAAAGACGATGCCAATCAACTGGAACATAAGCAGTTATTAATTTAAAACATGTGATTCTCGAGTCAAATTATTTCGTAAATGGACAACCGGCATGACAATTTTTTATTGCAGAAATGAATAGAGGGTACCAAATTATGCTACTCTGAATTTTTTCTCATTTTTTAGAGTCCCAGAACTATTTTCAAATAATTATTGAAAGTGCGGCCACGCCCCCTGGAGGCGTCAATAGGCGTCTATCCTTTTTATTAAGGATTCAGGGGTACCAACTGAAATCACAGGACTTTCAATTATTATTTAAAAGTATATAGTTCAGGGGTCTCAAAAAAAAAATCTGAAAAAATTCAGAGTTGCATAATTTGGTACCCTCTATTCAGTTCTGCAACAAAAAAATTTCATATATCGTGTCCATTTTGAACCAATACCGTGAATTTCTATATATTTGAGGTTCCCATGTATAGCTGAAAATTAACATTTAAAGTTCTTATATTAAAATGGGACCTGCCAACTAGATTTTAAGTGTTTTTAAATGCATAAACTTTGTTAAAAAAATCTACCCATCTTTATTTGAATAGTAGTAAACAAATGTAACTAGAATTAAAAAATGACCTAATGTTAATGACCCAGGTAGCAGCACGTACCACGCGGTGGGCCTTGTTCCATGTGCGTACCACCACCTACACACGGTTTTGTTACATGTGGAACCATATAATATGGCATAACGTCTCCAAAGGATACTAGTGTGGTTATCTGTGTACTACAACAAAGTACTGAGACGGTCGTATTTTCATAGAGCAGCGGATATTTTTTTCTACAAATTACTTTCTTATAGAAAAACAAATATATGACATCAGCAAATTTTATCGTTATTGATGCGTTACAATCTGCAAAGCATTTCTTTTCCATGAGAAGTGTTTTTGCGAGGAGACAGGTCACCTCGATAACGGCGATTCCGATGGCAGTTCCGGCCAGGATGTACAGCACGAACTGGAAGAACTCCTGTACGGGGTCGTAGCAGCCGGCCTTGAAGATGTCGTTCTCGCAGCTCGCCGCCGCTGAGTCGCAGGCACACGACAAGGGGGGCGCCATCAGTCCGGGGCCCGCGGGGGGCGGTACCGTCCAGTCGGAAGAACCCTTCACCCCGCAACACTCGAACTGTGGAGAAACATCAGGGGTTCAGATCGGAGCCACGATCTCCGCGAAATATAAAAATTACTAATTAGAAAAGAAATACGACAGTAGCGTATCGACCTCAAGAATTTTAATGCAGAAATGGATAAAAGGTACAAAGTTATGCCACTGATTTTTTTCAGATTTTTTTTTAGAGCTCTGGATGTACTTCTAAAAAGTTTTGCCAAGATCGGGTTTGAACCCACGTCCCTTTTAGCTCCTATCCTTTTATTAATAAAGGTATCACTCTTTCTGCACTTTCAATAATTTTTTAAAAATAGTTCCCGGACTCTAAAAAATCTGAAAAAAAAAAATCAGTGTATCATGCACTCTTTATCCATTTGTGGAATAAAAAACTTTGAGGTCGATGCTCCATACGGTGAACGGCTAACATTAAGGTTCCTTTAATTACCCCTTTGTGCACGGCGTCCCAGGTGAGTTTGGCGTTGTCGTTGGTCGCGTACAGGCTCATCAGGTCCCTCATTTGGGTCTGGAGGAAAGTGTCCAGACTTTCTACGTACACGAAGGCCAGCGTGGCCCCCGTCACTTGCAGCACGAAGATCACGGATAGCAGCACGGCGAACTGAAACGTGATGAGCAGTTAGACCGCAGAAACGACAGATTTGGCTTTAAAAGATTAATTTAACATACCAAAATAACATTTTATCTGTATTGCTTACAATGGGGGGCATTCACAAAGCACTTGTTTATAAACATGATAATTAATAAATCTGGGCTAAATATGTAAATCATGCTACTAAAAAATTTGGGCTAAATTCGTGCAAAGCATTGTATATGTACTGATTGAGCCCGCATATCACGTTTAGTCCATGATGTTTAGTTTACCCAGGATAAATATCTAGGATAAATTGATGATGTTTAGTTCGCCCAGGATAAAAATCTAGGATAAATTGATGATCATATCTTTTGTTTTAATGTCCCTCATTAAAATTACAAACATTAGACACTAAAATTGTTCCGAAAAATCTTTATATCAATCAAAAATGTTTAAAAATGACAAGAAAAGCTCAGTAATTAATTATCTGTGTGTTGCTCTCTCTACACATTGAAATTATCTGCTGGTAATCAGTCGACTCACGGTGATGAGCGAGCACTGTGACTCTCGGATGGCCCCGCAGCAGCCGAAGAACGAAATCACGAAGATGATCACACCCACGGATATCAGGATGATTACGGGAATGTCCATCTGGAAAAAAACGGAGATTTCAGTCCCTGGAGATTTTAATTACAGAAATATACTTACATACGAGCCGAAGAAATCATCATAGTAGCTGTCGTTCCAATACACGACAGAGGCAATGGAAGCTAACGCAGCGCCTGCGAGCTGTAACCATTTGTCATTATGTGTTAGAACATATGTAATTATTTGAAGATCATGAAAATCGTAACATCTAATAGTGGATAAAATTCTGCCGCTGTAACATTTATTGCATAATATCAGATTTATGTTATAAAAACTGTTTGCTTCAAATCTGTGTGCATTATTTTTTTAATTTAATTACATTTATCCCAATTTCAACTGTTCTGTATGTTAAAAAATACATTTTATTAGATTTTCCATAACAATTAAAAAAAAATGTTAGTTTAGTGATACGTCAATTAATTTTTTTTTGATATAAATTATGATCCACAAATTGCAGTAATAATTTATTAATAGAGATAATCAATGCGTTTTTTTTTTAATTTAACATAATGATTTATGGTATGCATTTTATATTAAAACTAATACTCAAAACGAAAGTCAAAACCCATAATTAAACATCAGCAGAATGCGAGATGTATATATATCGATTGTCGTATGCACCATCGATATCGTTTATTAAAATTCTACATAACTACGTAACAATGAATATTCAGATTTTGTTGTTATTGTCATCTCACCGCGAAGATGAGGTTGAAGAAGAACAGCAGGTACTTGATGGTGGTGGTGCCACAACCCATGGTGATGTCTTTAGTGGTGCTGTCGTGATGATGGTGCCGTGAGGAGTGCTCGGAGTGACTACCGTCTTATCAGCTGGTTAATACGCACCACAGATTACGTGCCCTTATCAGACAGGTAGGTAGTCGAGATTATGTTGAAGCGAGTTGGACGGAAACAAATAAGTCGTACATCATTATAAGTAGCTCAGTTCTGATCAATCAATTAAGAATCAACGAAACCTTGTATTACTTTTTAATAGAAAAATATTCTCAATTGCGTATTAAATTTACAATTTTTGTAATATTTATGTGTAATATACGATAAATGGAAAATTGAGCCTAAAATTGGGCCTTAAGCATCTGTGAATGGCCCTTAATATGTAATAATATGTGTCAGGTATGTAAATATAATGATAATAATAATTACTTGTTTATTTAGGTATTATACAAAGATGGTAAATATTTGTCATAAAAAAACATTGCATAAAATGTGTAATCAAAATATGAAAAATAATAAAATGTTGCAGTGCTTGATTGAATTTATTGATGTATTGGCTTCTAGTCTGTTATCCAGTATATAATTATTCTACCCCACGAACATTATAAACCTGTTGTCCACTTTGTTCCTTATATCAGACTCAGCCCTATCAATTGAGCTGACTGCTGAATCAATCATCATTTGTGTTCACTTTTATCTGTTTATATAGAACTAGATGTATAATTTTGATGGTACTTAATCTACCAAGTTCTTATAATTAATATCGTGCTTTCATTTTACTTAAAAAGTTATATACTTGCTGCACAGTACACGTTTGTTACTATACTTATAATATTGTGTGCCTAGCGACTGTTTTTTAGCTAATCTGATTAATGTCAAATTTATTGCAACACATGGATTCAAGGAAATATATAAATCCTTTGTTTCATATTATTTGTAAATGTATGTAGTTGCTATCTTACCACAAAGATAAGTAAAAAGGACTCGTGATTTGATAATAAAAATCACTGAGCGTTTTACAATGCCATCTAATTAAAATCATTAGTAATATAAAGTTTTCAAACAAATTTATATTGAGATTTAATTTTTTTTTTTATCAAAATCTAATGAATATTGCGTATTTTTTTTAACTAATTATTTAGAAAAAACCATGCAAAGTAAAGATATTAAAGTGTTGAAGATAGTGAATGAAGTAAATCGTCCTGAAAATATTTTTTGACCATACGTTCGAACAAAATGAACATCGATGATTTCTGTTTGCCAGTTTTTAGAAATGAAGTTGGTAAAAATAGTTATTATAGTTTTGAAGAACCGAGAAATGGGAAATTAACAATGACATAAATGCAGCTTTTATTTGTTTATTAAAAATATAAAAATAATATCACAACCTATGTTTGTTGAATAAAATAAACATTTGATAAATAAATTTCTTTAACTTCTTATTACGAGAGTGCAAATGTATTATTGAATCATGTAATTATCACAATCATTCAGAAAAAACAAGCACTCTCCCAATACGTTGAACCTGATTATTTTTTAAATCAATTTTTGATTCATGAAAACCTAATGCTAACAGTCTCCATTATAAACACAATGGGACAAAAGTTCAACAATGGACGTTCTCACGCCCTCATCCCAGATTTCTTTCTGCCACTTCTCACTGAAGAAGCGAAGATGCAGGACATGAAGATGCCAGTCACCTGAAATCACATGGACATATTCAGAGGTGGGCCAAAAATTAGACAGGTGGAAATTATATCGAAAATAAATTATTATAACTAAATGAATGAAAGAGGAAAATTGAAATTTTGTTATAAACCGAAACTTCAAAAAAAGTAAACATTAATTTCATTCAAAAAAATATATTTTAATTAATTTTAGTAAGACATCGTAAAGAGACAGTAAATACATTCTCTCATTGCCACTGAAACCTGAATAATAATATCACACGTCAGATCATCCTATTACATTTACTCTTTTAAAAAAACTTCTTCTCTTTAACGTATTTTATTATGTCTCACAATGACAATCTTAAAAACTAAAATTTGAGTTTGAAATTGATAAAAAAAAATATGTATTTTATGTATCAGTCATTAAGATTATGTCAAATTAATCTTGGTTGGACATTAATTTGTAACATTTTTTGTGAAATAAAATTTAAAAAATACAAATTTGCGTATGAAGGTATGCAGGTATGTTCGTAAAACTTGAACAGTGATATTCTTTTGAACCGATCGACCTTATGTCCCAAGTATATAAGGAGCTAGGTATAGAACACTCCTCAGGGTCCAGGTACCTGAATGATTGCCAGGGCCACCGCCGAGCCCGCCACGCTGTAGGTAACCACTCGGTACAGGTGGGACAAAGGGTCGAGACACCCGCGCTGTTTGACGTTGTCCTCACAGCCAGCACCGATGAAGTCGCAGCTGCAGGAGTCAGGTGGCGCCTCGAGACCTGGCCCCTCGGGGGGCGCCACCAGCCAGTCGGAAGGGCCGTCAACTCCGCAGCAATAGTACTGGGGAAGACAGGTCACGTGACTGGGGGGTTGTCTTGTAATATAATTTCTTATCAGATGAGATAAGAATACATATAGTGTCTAAAAAAGAACAATTAAAATCCTATCTCAATTCAATTGTTATTTTAAATACAATATAATCATGCATGTTGCTACATGTTATTTTATTAAACCATCATATTTATACATTACTACCTTTTCAGTTTTTTATGTAATTATATGATAATATGCTATTCAATAACTATAAGTACATAAAAATATTTCACCAAAATTTATAATGTTAATTTATTATTTATCTAAACAATTTTCATTAAGTACGGATTTCATTCCAATACTATTATAAACTGTTTCAAATCTGCACAATAGTGACTAAATATTGTAAATAATCGTCTCGGTTGACTGACGGTCACTCACAGAGTCCTGTATCTTGTCCCAGGTGTGTCGTGCGACCTCCCCCTCAGCGCCCTCCGCCTCGTACAACAGCAGGAGGTCAGTGACCTTTGACCTCACGAGGTCATCCACGCTGCCCACGTAGACGAACAGGAGGGTGGCCCCCGCGAGCTGAACCACCACCAGGCCGCCCAGAAGCACCGAGAACTGTCGAGTTGGAATTTCATCTTTTGGTCACTATTAAATTATTAATGTACCATTTTTGTGGGAAAAGATTGCGTCCTTCTCTTTATTGAGCATATGTTGTTAGATGTTGCCTTAATTTCATCCTCACTTTGACTCAGGTAGAAATAAGATGTGCTTTTGAGGTAAAAAAAATATGCTATAAGATTAGATTTAAACGTGTAAGGATGAATTGGAGACGTAATTTTTCAACTGGGGACACCAAAGTCTTCTCTTGTAACAGTAAATTGTTAAATATTTAATTGTTATATTCTGATTTAGGACTGAATAAGTATTTTAAGAAAGATGAAAAATGTGACCAGAGTTAAAATTAAATTAGAAAAAGATATTTTAGATTTTCAGTTGATTTAAAAAAAAAACGTTAATAACAGTTATAAATTGTTTTGGCTGTGTTGCTCAAAAAGGACTATGAAGAACATAAAATATCAGTTAATACGTTTAAAGATTAGCATTCCTTCGTGGTAGCGTTTAATTTATGGAATTGACTTCGGCCATTTACCACGAAGCAACTTCCAGTGAAAGACCAACTTGAGCTCCTGTAAAATATGCAACTCTCTGAACAGTCGTGTATTGCGGGTGGTAGTAATTCAGGGGCGCTTGCATTAATGCTAAAATTATAAGAACATCTGGCAAACCCAATAAGGGGAGAATAAAATTGTTTAATTTGTTTCCCTTAAAAACTCTATCTAATTTAAGGGATCATTAATTTTGCCACAAAAATTATTCTTAAGCCTCTCGTTATTTTTAATCCTCCCATTTATCCCCAACTCACCGTGATTAGCATGCATTGAGATTCACGAATCGCTCCAAAACATCCAAAGAATGACACTAAAAATATTACACATCCGACAATGAATAGCACGAACGACGGAAGGCCGACCTGAAACAACAACATGGAGTTAGAACGATGTTGTTAGCTGTCGCTTAGCAAGGAGATATTTAAATACTCACATATCGGCCCAGGTACTCCGTGTAGTAGTCCCCGTTGTAATGAACGATGCCGGCAACCACTGCGATCACAGCTCCAACCAGCTGAAAGGAGATGTTTACTTTTGTTTAATTTTAGTCAACATGATGTATCAGTGGGGACTATAAAAACTTTGAATACTAAATAAATATAGTATTACAGATTATATAAGATATTACACTATTTTATTTTGACAAAAATGATAAATTTTTATATCAATGGGAACTCTCCTACATGTAGACAATAAGTTGACTATATTTTCACCAATGAAAATAATAAGTCGATACTATTTGTACTATAATATAATGTGTTGTTTCTTGCTTTCCTAATCTGCATGTTTTTTAATTGAAATAATTATGAAAACTCGAATTTGATTTTTTTTACCTCCCCCCGCCTTATTTAACTTTTTCAAAATAAGTTTAAAACATGTATAGACATATATATAATTATAATAAGTTAATATTACATGATAATAAGAAAGTGTCTCAAAATTTAGCAAAACTAAACTCTATTTACAATTTACTCTATATTAAAAAAGGAAGACATAAAATTTGCCTAGTTTCAAAACCAGCAATATGCATTTTCAGTAAGTGTCAATTTCTTGGTAAAATCGATGGGATTATATCCTAGTTGAAAATGCATATTGCCGATTTAAATAAAATTATTTATTAAAAGTTGTACTGCACCACTCACCGCGAACACGAGGTTGAAAAAGAACAGCAGATACTTGGTGGTGCACGTACAACACGACTTACAGCAGCCCATGGTGTCGATATGGTGTGAGAAGCACGCGGGGTCCAGCGTTAAATAACGGTCGTTATCTCATCAGTCCCGTGACGTTATCAGCCGGTCTTGTGATCTGTGACTCAATCGTGTTCTCAATTCTGGGTGGTTCTTAATTTCTATTTTGAAATATTGTTTGTTTTTTTAGTAGTAGTTTATAGTTTTTAACAGCAAAATTATTTATATAGCTTCATTGGGTTTTGTATCTTTGTTTATTATTTTTTTCCCTCCAAAAACTATATATTTTTTTAACTCAATTAATAAACAATTATTATTCATTGAATGAGACAAGCCGTTACCCCTGTTTGATTTGCTGTAGTAACTTTAAGACACAAAAGATGCAGATTTTTTGTCATGAAAGTTTTAGTTCATAATGTACCCACAGTGGAGCTAGTGGCTTGCATTGTTGGTGTTGCAAGAGTGAGAAAGACACATGGGTTTTGTCAGGGGAGTACAAATTTGTGAAATTTGTAGATATATATAGCTAATAGTGTAACAATATATAAACTTTTTTCATATATTGTTACATTATAAAAAGAATAATAATTAAGGGTGAAGAAACACACCCAATGTTAAAAAAAAAAAAAAACTACACATGAAAATTATTGACAAAATTTAAAATGTTTTTCTTCTATTTTCAGCTAAAATACCAGGTATAATTTTACATACAAATTCATAACTAAAAAACTAACTCGAATTTGTATACCTGATATTTTATCTACTCATGATAGGGGATGTAGAGGAGTACATTTTAATTTTTTTTTATAATATTCATGTGTAGGATTTTTTTTTTTTTTTACACTGGGCGTGTTGCCTTCCCCTTAAAAAACATAGACTAAAACATGATAAATGACTTTTTTATTTTGTAAGTTGCTTGTTTGTTGAAAAAGTATTGCAAAATTTGTTGAACTATTTTATTTGTTTTTAATTTTACTTTCAGCAGTAATTCACTTGAAAGCTCACTACAGCATTGTTGCCAACACAACAATTGACTCCTATTTTGCACTGATAGAATGCATGAAGATGAGTGATACCATGTTCCAATAAAACCAACAACCTGGGGGTTGACTCATAACCATGTGATTTATATATCTCAAGGAACATCACGCGACGAAATAATACATTGATCGAGGTGATAATGAATTACAAAAATCATGCCCCGTGACTGTGAATCGATCTTCTAATCAAATTCCAATCTCTGCCACATGCCGGAGTCACGAGCTCTTATCTCACAATAATCCTCTGATATAAAACATGCATCGACTTCGGAAACTAGAAAATAAAACACACAAAATTTGGCACTCAAAATTTTCTTTATTATTTTTTACCCATTTCATTCCATCTTTCTTATTAATTCAACACTTCATCCGCTGCATTTTTATGGCAGCACCAGTCATCAAAATATAATGTCCATTCAGTTCCCCGTTTTCAAGTAGAAGCCCTCCAAATTTTCAGAGGGATTCTTAATTACCCAATTTCCTATATATTAACATCTTTTCTCGCGTCATTATTATAATTTGTTTACATGACATAGAAAAGCAATTTAATTAACGCTAAATTCTATTTATTTTTTTAAATTTCCCTAATAATTATAGCAAATAAAAAATGAATTAGCAGTAATAATTATAAATTAAATCTAGACATACTTAGGGATTTGTATATTTATTATTTACAATAAAAACGTGTTTTTTTCTTTGGAATGTACATAATTTTTTTGTTAATATTTATCTACTGTGATATTATTTGTTTATATTTTAACATATGGAATATGAGAACGGGGGAAAATTGTTTAAAATGCAATTAAATTTTTGCGTTGATTTTTTTAATTGCACATATTTGAAAAAAAAATATAAAGTTTCAGATTTCTCATTGTTGGGAAAGTGACAATGCTAGATACCTCGTAACAATGAGGAAGTGACCCATATTGTTGGCAATAATGCGATATTCTCTAAAGCTATAATAGGGCGGGATAAAGCACACATAGATCTGAATTTATGGGGTCTTATGTTACAGTAGGATTAGGGATTTAACAATGAATTTCATTGATTTAATATAATGTATTATATAATTACATTTTTTTCATTCACTATTGCATTATTATTTAATGCAATTATAAATTAAAGAAATAATCTTATTATTTTTTGCTTACAGACATTTAAAAAAAAACGTAGCACAAAAAAAAATTGGGCTATGAGCATTTTTTTTTTTTAATTCATTCACAATTACTTTTATTCATCATTCATTCATTCAACTTAAAAAAAGCACCGAAATCCCAAAATTAAAAATTTTGGGTTCTTTTCATGTTATTCCAAATAAATATATAAATTGTTATTAATTACGTTCAATAAAATTTTATAATATATTTCATTTTTACTTTTTTATGAAGATCTATGAAGATTTTGAAAATAAGAACCGCTGCAGTGCTGCTAACATACAACACGTTAAATATTGATTGATTTTTCATCCAATCAATCACAGATCTAATCAATTTAAAATCAATAGTTAGTATTTTTTTTTTCGTCAAACTTCCATGTATTTTGTTTTCTTTCTTTTTAATTCGATCAGAATCTTTTTGAATACTAGCTGATACTAATCATTAATTTAGTCTAGGAGCAGCCTCATCAGTACGAGTGAGGTGGCACCAATTTGGTCTGCACCAAGTTGGTGCCAGCACGCTCGCTCAGGACAAAATGGTGCTCAGCACGCCAGCAGCGCGGCACCAAGCGCCAGGAATGCACCCAGGGTGGTGCCAGTACGGGCGGAGCTATTGTATTCAAGAGTTTTTTTTGTCATCTTCGTAGCCGTGCGGTAGTTCTGTTCGGCTCCAAACTCGCCAAGTCCAGCGGCGTTGCGTGCAGCCACCCTTAGAGTATAGACGGATTCGGGGCTGAGTCCGGGGACCACGTACTGAGGGCCGGAATCTGTAGGGTAAAACAGGGCTAGTCAGGGGTCATAATATAGTTGGGGTCGGGGCTGAGTCCGGGGATCAAGTACTGAAGGCCGGAATCTGTAAGGTATAGTCAGGGGTTCATGTTGCTCAATTGACACTGATAATGATGAAAGCGATTCACGAAGAGATTTCTCACTATAACCACGTTTAATGTCAATGAATTAGGCTGGCGCTAACCGTGGTTAGGGAGAGCTGAATAACTTTCTGGATAACTCTTTCGTGAATCGCCCCCACTATATTATACAGAATTTGGAAATGATAAACATTCATCATTACCATCAAATTAATAAAAAGCAAGTCTAAAAATTTGAGATGAGAGATTTTTGGAACACCTCGCCTAAAGAAATAAAAGTATTTTTTAATGCTTCAGCAAATAATTAATACCTGCTACACAATTTTTTTATTGATTTCTACTGTTTCTCATGATTAACTATGGTAACTCGACCTATAAATTCAATGCCTTATTTATTAATGCATTAATAAAAACATCAATTGTTTTTAAATAAAGCCACAGCTAAGACAGTTTAATATTTTGAAGTTAGTTTTTATACAAAACATTTATGAAATTTTATCTTTCAAGCACTATTGTCAATAACATTATGAGTCAACAATTCGCCAACAGATGTCACTACGTACCTGCCGTGAAGTCGTACACGCTGGCCCTCATCCAGTCCTGCTCGTCCTTGCGCTTGACCTGCACGCGGAACCCGGACACCTCGAGCGGCACCTGACCCCTCGTGGCGCCATCCTCGGTGGTCGTCAGCTCCAGAGTGAACGAGTCGGACGCCATGGCGCGTACGGCCATGCGGGGCGTGGCGGGACGTGCGCCCTCGTGCAGCACCACGACGCGCTCCAGGGCGCCCAGAGAGTTACTGGCGCGACACACGTACTCGCCGAACACGCTGTCATTGTGCACGGATAACTATGGACACAGGCACCATAAATACCATGTTAAATTCGATATTCTTCCCGGAAAACCCTCTTCAGTGATTTTCTGCTTACTTCACAACACAGCGTTAGCTACAACTCCGATATTACAGTAATTACATGTGTCTCCCCCAGTCCTCCCAAATTCAAAATTTTTTATTCATCCATTTCCAAAAGCATGCACACACAAACGTTATGAATGAAGGACGTCAAAAAATAACATTAATATTAAATTGTAATAAATATAATATATAATAAATATAATATATAATAAATATAACAGCAAGAATTTCAGCTAGCGTCTTCAGCTGTGAATTCAACAGCAAAAGGAGCCTGCCCCCAACTTTGTACCACCAGGTCACAACATGCTGCTCTCAAATCAACGAGGAGCTCGAGAGTGCACTTTTGAGCCAGCTGTCAATGTTAAAGCATAGGAAAAACACGCCATAGCTTAACGAAAGCATTAATATTGTTCTTTACATGCCTTCTTTAGATTTGCTAGCAAGGCACACGTACTCGCACGCTACACGCTATTGTTGGGTACGCTCAGTTTTTTTTATATATATTAACTATTCTCAACAATTTTATGTCATATTTTTTTAATTAATTAATCCAGCTAATCTAAGTTATTTTATATTTACGACTTAATAAATTTATTCTGAGTCTACTTCAAACTTAATGTATATTATCTTATATTATAAATTTATAATATATTTTTTAATTATATTTAATATATCTTGTGATTAAGTTGATAAAATAAACGTTCCCCGATCACGAGTTTTTTTGTAATTTTTATTTTTTATGTAATATGTCTTATGCAAGTGTCAGATAAAGTGTTATCTCGTTGATATCAGCTGAGAATGAAAGTGTTACAAAATTAATAAGTACTTATATCAGTACTTGATAAGGAAATAGTTAGACTATTACTTCTCTCTTGAAAATATTGATGTGAACGGTGCAAAAAAAAAAAAAGCTTTCGTATTTTTTTCACGAGGTAATTAGGCTACTCCAATGACGTCACAGCTCGTTCGGTTCAAAGCTGGTAATTGACAAATATCACTGTGACGTACATCATCTCTCATTTGTTTCTCCTTCATTTACGCAGCCAATCAGATTGCAGATTTAACGAGGCTATTCAACCAGCTGTTAAAATTACATTGTAAATTACATACCTTCCCAAGAGTGGTGGAATCAAAAACATTTTACTTGGTGTAACCTTATTTCTAATATTAAAGAACTATTGCATCTCTACAAGATTGAACCTTCGGATAATTTTTGCAGCAATCTTTTTCTTGAGGTATGATTTGGGGCCTGATACTAAGGGTAAAAAATATAATGGCGGTTGATAGAAATGAATTGAATGCAGAACGCATCTAGATAAAATCATGTTAGTTAATATAAAATAGAATTTAATTTATTTTCAATTAACTTTAACAGAAACCTTGAAGTTTCGTAATAAATTAATAAAGAGAAAGATGAATTAGACTAATTGCTTCAATTACACGTTATAAAACGCTCATCTAATTAACTAGAAAATCTCATTTATAATTGAACTCTTGAGAGAAATCTACTTACTTAAGTCGCATCATAAAGTCGGTGCATATCAAGACATAAATAGAGTGATGCCTCATCCAATGTTATCTCTGACACTATCAGAGCCAAGTTTGCGAGAAGTTGTCAAACTTGGTCAACTTGGCAGGACAGAAATAGTTTGTATACATCAAACTAGGAGGCTGAAATATAGATGTCCTCAGAAAGTTTGTATACATCAAACTAGGAGGCTGAACCTCAGAAAGTTTGTCACGTGAACTTGTAACTTCTTTTATAGTAAAAATTCACTTCAAATAACGTTAGTAAAATAAAGGGTATTTTTTATATATAGAAAGGGAGGGGCATAAAATAATAATTTCTCCTTTTCATATTCAAGTTAGTAAAATACAGAAAATTAAGAAACGCAGTAAATAAAATTCTGAATGGGAGTTTTTTTTTTTTTTTTTTTTTTATTTTTTTTTTAGAAATAACTTACTATGTAACAAACATAACAGTACAATTTTTTTTATTTTTTTTTTATTATAAATTAGAATGAGCCTGTTTTTTTTTTTTTTTTTTTTTTTTTTTATAACTATAACATGTTTTGTCCTAAAGGCTAATTATAAGTTAAGAAACTGACCGGGATATTATGAAAGTGGATATATTCTGTTTTGATAGAAACTCCCGGAAATAAAGTTCAGGAATCACAGAATTGCTGGAGGCGACTTATCGAGCGGCTCTGCATGGAGGCGCCTCATCACTATTCACGTAGGTTAAGACACGCACGCATTTCGTGCGTCAATTTTGTAAAATTTTCAGGCCACATTGTACCGCGAAATTTAAAAAATAGCATTGCATGATTGACGCATTCAAAGTTTCGCGGCACGATGTGGCCAAAAATACTTGAACGTGATTGGCTTAGCCCTTTAACATTGGTCCAATCGGTGGCTTTACCTGTATAAAGGAACGTTGCAAGTGAAATATTCTGACCGTCACATCAGCCACAGATGGCAGAACCTTTCCTCTAGACGTTCGGAGAATTTGTCACAAAACATCAGTGTCACAAAGTGCTCTAAAAATGATGACTGTGTGAACCTTTTGAGAAACGTTGCAACGAGAAAAACCCTTTCTGAGCCAGAACACAATTAAAAAAATAAATTAATTAATCAACATTTAAATAATTTCTATGTAGAATCTTTTAGAGAATAGAATTCTGTATTAATTAATTATTGTTTTCATAACTTGCTATTTATAAAAGTAATTAAACTTTATTATTATAATCATGTTTAAAAAAAAAACGAAGAAATGGAGTATTAACCTCAAATTTTTTTATTGCAGAAATGGATAGAGAGTGCAAAGTTATGCTACCCTGATTTTTTTCAGATTTTTTAGAGCCCGGGAACTATTTTTAAAAAATTATTGAAAGTTCTTTTTGTGACGTCACGAGACGCCGCTCTTTAAGAAAAAGATAGGACTTGACGCCGCGTGACGTCACAAATAGGACTTTCAATAATTTTTTAAAAATACTTCCCGGGCTCTAAAAAATCGGGAAAAAATCAGGGTAGCATAACTTTTCACCCTCTATCCATTTCTGCAATAAAAAAAATTGAGGACAATACTCCATTTTCAAATGACCCAAAAGATAATTATTATAATAAAAATTAAAAAATGGACAAGCTGCATGAATTTTTTAAAGCTAAAATAGATAGAGGGTATCAAATTGTACTACCCATTTTTTAGAGGCCAGGAAGACAATTATTGCTAAAAAGTTTCGCCGAGGTCGGGCTTGAACTCACGCCTTTTTTATCCTTTTACTAGGAAGTGACACCTATCTCACCTCTGTACTTTCAATAATTTTTTTTAAATACTTCCTGGGCTACAAAAATCTGAAAAAAAATCAGGGTAGCATAACTTTGCACCCTCTATCCATTTCTGCAGTAAAAAAAAATCATGAATGCAGATTGTCCATTGTATTAAAAGTGACGTGAACTTTTGGTGTACCTGAAGGACGCTGCGGTGCGGCTCCCTGAACAGCTGTGCGTGCGGGTCACGGGCCGAGATGCTGGCGTTGTCCTTGAGCCACTGAAAGTCAGGCTCGGGCTCCGCCACAGCCTCGCAGCTCAGGTTCACTGACCCCGACACGAAGCCGTAGGCGCGGTCACGGACCGACTGTTCGCTCGGCCACTGCGGCTTGTCTGTGAACACCGGAGATTCGTCTTAGAAAGGAGGAACGTTGGCACGTGTCCAGATTGAGGTGATCGTGTGGAGACAAGGTGCAATTTTGTTGACATGAACCTGTCCAGATTGAGGTGACCGTGTGGACACAAGGTGCAATTTTGTTGACATGAACCTGTCCAGATTGAGGTGACCGTGTGGAGACAAGGTGCAATTTTGTTGACATGAACCTGTCCAGATTGAGGTGACCGTGTGGACACAAAGTGCAATTTTGTTGACATGAACCAATTGAAAACAAAACGGAGAAGTCTTGTCTAATTATTTTGTTTCATAAAAATATTAACTTAAAAATAAATATAGAAATAATGGGAACGATTCACGTGGGATGTTATCCAGCTGTCCCACTAGCCACATTTTTAGCTCACGTGGCGTTTAACAGCGGTTAGTGAGAGATCTGGGTGACTCCTTCGTGAATGAGCCCCCATAATCATTGCAATGTGAATTTTAAAAAAAGTACAAATTAACGCTTTTTTGCTAGGTTCTGTTTTAGCAGGTTAAAGAAATGAATTGCTACTTAATTTATAGTATTTTAATGTTATAAAGAGGTGTCGAAAAAAATTCTGTTAATTTATATTTTTAACAATTTTTCCATTAGTAAATTGTTAAATATTTTTTTTTTATTTGCAATTAAACATGTTGTTATTAGCATTAGTACAAAATATGTGTGTCCAGAAGAGCAAAGTTTGGTGTAGAAGTTTTGATTAATTACGTTGAATTAAATTGTCAACAATTATTATTTACTCTAGCTGTAGAAACAACATTAATTAATAGACGGACGTTATAACCAAGTTATTACATGTAATATTAACTTAAGTTAGTTAAATACATTCACTGAGCTGCACATGCTGTGTCAGTAGTTCGCATGTTCATGCAGCATTAATGCGAGGTGATTTGATTTTACAAGTAATTAAACTGCATGTACACATTAAGTGTCAATATAGTTGACTGTACATTATTTAATTATAGTCTATAATGTATGGAATGCTACAATATGTTGCGACATCATGAATTTTAAATCACACTTGATTCATAATTAATTGTCATTTTCTACACTCATTTCAGTACAGTTTTAATTAATTTTAATATCCTGTCATTAAATTCACCATTGATAAAATAAATGTTCGCATGTAAATACGTCTAGGACTAGAAAGAGTTTGTATTTGTATCGAAAGTAGACAATTATTTTGTGCAACAAATTCATGTAATTTTTTTATATAAATAAACCTTTGATTCTCTAATGAGTCTAATTTTAATCTGCCTTACCTCACAGATCACAAAACATTGAAGTGTGCTGAATGTAATTATGTTAGTAGTGAGAGATTATTTAGAGCAAAAAGTCAAATTAATTGAATGATTCATCCGGAAGTAGCCAGAAAAAGGGTGGAGTTTCTGCATTCAATTTTTAATTCAGTTTTAAAATTGTAACAACAGAGTACAAATACTATTGAACTACGTGTTAAATTGCACCGCTGAAATAAGGCCATGATAATTCAATTATAATTAAAACATAATATCAATAACTACAATGAAACTATAATTTGACTCACGGTGCACCCGCAGTGCGATGGTCTGCTCTGCGATGTTGCTGGCGATGGGGGAGGCCTGGAAGGCGCGGCAGAGGTAGTCCCCACGGTCAGCCAAGGTCACGTTCTTGATGTACAGTCCGTCCGCCATCACCTTGTGCTTGGGGCCTGTCCGGACACATCAGTTAGATCGGGACACTTGCTCGGTTGCAGTATTGATTAGTTCAATTTTGTCATTGAAATACTTGTAATAAGATAGCAGGTGATTTCTACTTTACTAAAATTAACTTATTTTTAATTAAAGGTGATTCAAGTTTAATACGCGTACTATGTTTTAAAGCTAAATTATAATAAGGATTTCATCAGGTTATTTTTAAGAATGACAAATTGAATTAATTAATGTTTCAATTTAATAAAATATTGTTTAAATTCTAAAATAAAATAATAACATAACTTTATTGTACCCGAATAATTTTAGAAAATTTAGTAACTTCGAAATCAATAATTTTTTGATCATCGAAATCGTTGAAACAATTTTCAGCTTTCGCTCTTCATGAAATTGTTATCTGCAGCCTCCATTTTGTTTTTAACTCCTAGTATTAGGCCACAACACTTGATACAAAAAAAAAATACTGCCAGTAACTGTCTAGTATTTCTTACAGGCAAAAACGAATCCAATTCAAATTTAACAAAGAGCACACAAGTGTACATAGAAGTCACTTACTTTGCGGCTGTTTTCCTTTGACCTGCCACGCGACCTTGGGCTCAGGGTCTCCGTCCACCTCGCACCTGATGAGCATATCCTGGTGCTCACTGGCGTTCTGCACCACGGGGGTGTCCATGAAGGAGATGGGCTCTGGAGAACAAGATGGAATTAGTGGAGAACAGAGTTGGGACATTTATAGTGTGACTTAAGTATAGTAACTTAATTAAGTATAGGCTATACTTCAGTTACTGTATAGACGTCGCGATCGATACTTAAGTTCGCATTCTTGCTGACTTAAGTAATTTCAACCGTTTTCTACCAGCTGTTTGTTTTCTGTCAATTTTATGATTTTTTGTAAATTATTCTAAAGACACAGGTGTTATAAATGAGGTTTAATCATTATATTTAAACCTGATCATATTAATTAGAGAAGGAAAATATGAAAAAAAAAAAATTATATTTCGTGACTTAAGTCGTAGTATAGACGTCACTTAAGTACTGACTTAAGTCAAGCCTATACTTAAGTACAGCTGCAGTATAGAAGAGGCACTGGAGATGGACTTATTGGAGAACAAGTTACGTCACCGGCTTAGTTGAGATTAATGCGAAATGTCAGGGGTGGAACTGCAAGCTAATATCAAATAAATGGGATTTACAAGAGCGAAAGTCAATTACAATCTGTATTAAAAAATAAAGTTTATATTTAATTATTTTCACAGTGAGAGGTTGTATTTGTTAAAGCTAAAACAGTAACTTCTCTTTGTTCGCCTGGGAATTCGGCGCAGGTGTCTCTCTGCGAGCTGAGAAGTGCCAACCAAACAACGCTCCCGCCATGTTGTGCCTTAAGGGCATTGGGTGTAGCACCGGTAGTTGGCAACACTGACGTATCTTCACAATGTTAATTTTTTATCATTGCTCCTCGGAGTAATTTTTATGCTAGAGCTAAGCTGATTGCTGTAGTATCAAGATAATCAGTAGCCCAAGTGCACAATTTGGCTAAATAAAGCCTGATTTAAAGAAAAGTATATATTTTTTAGTATAATTTTTTAAATTTACATGCATTTTTCTAAAACATAAAAAAAAAATACTTTTCTTTAAATCAGGCTTTATTTAGCCAAAGTGTGCACTTGGGCTACTAATTATCTTCATACCACAGCAATCAGCTTAGCTCTAGCATAAAAATTACTCCGAGGAGCAATGATCAAAAATTAACATGGTGAAGATACGTCAGTGTTGCCAACTACCGGTGCTACACCCAATGCCCTTAATATTGAAGTGAAGTAACGTTTAGTTTTATTAATTAAAATTTCTTGTAGCGGTGGCAATATAGCAACTAAAAACACGCTTTAAGTTTAGCAAGAATATACATTTATAATAATTTCATATATTATGTAAAAATTATCAACTGTAATAGAATTCAATATAGGTGGCATACCAAAAAAGGCAGTACCTATTTAAAAATTATAACAATAAAGAAACATAAATGTAGTCAAATAATAAAAATTATCTTTTAATTAATTCCTTTTTTTTTTTTTCTTTCTTGCTTTAATATTTACCGTATCACATATTATAATATCTACCATCGAAACTGCATTGTGAATATATGAGTATATCAAAGTTACTATAAGATATTTTTGTTAAAAATCATCTCCCCAGAAAGAAGCTACCGGTCACCGTAACAGGTTATTTATGGGAGCCTCTTTAAGATTTAATAAAAGATACGAGAGCTCTTCATAAGCGATGTTCGCCCGTCACTTGCTCCATTATTTGATACTGATTGATGGACTTATCGCATCTCCCGTCACATTTGCTGTCATATCGAGGAATTGTGATACTAGGCGACGACGATATATGAACTGAAAAATTTGATACTTGGACTCGAAATTGATAAAAAAAAAAAACGCAATAAATCTATGAGGCATTAATTTCAAATATTTTTTGATCACACACACATGATGCACTTGCACACTCTAAAAATATAGGAGCCTGATAGGTCTATTATTCTTTATGTTAATATACAAAGTATAGTAAGTATCATTATTGTAAATTTCAATTGTTTTGTTTAGCACTTGGTGTAATATAATAATAATTGTCTTACCATGTTCTACGCTGCATTAAAATAGAGGAAAGTATTTCCTGCATAATGTTTCTTATCAGAGTTTAAACCAGTTAAGAATTTACCATTTACTTGCAATGTGTTATTTTAAACATAAAGGATACTATCATATCATACATAGGAAATATATACGTAAGGCAGACACTTAGTAAACAAAGCTCGGAAACTTCATCACGAAATTAAATTGTCTTGGTAGTCCCACATATTATTATTATTTTGAGGACTTGACGAAACTTTGTCCCAAATGTAACATCTTGCTTGATGGCAGATCGTTGTGACGTCAACACCCCGACTGTCAGACAAAGGTCACGTGACGTGAGGAGAAATGGTAAAATAAATGCAAAAAAGTTGATTTTTATAGCTAAACCGGGAAACTTGCATTTTTTATAATTAACGCAAAGATGTGACAAATCTTTGTGTTTTAAAACCCTCGGTATGGAACTAGGAAACAAAATTGACTGGTGACATTTAAGGAAGTCTCGCTAATTGAGGCGGGTGGCCCGGGGGAGACAGGGATTAAATTTCAGAGATTTCCTTCAATTCTCTTCGTAGCTTGAGCAAAGCAGCCCGGGGAATTGTAGCTGAATATATATAATTAAAGTTTATATTTAACTACAAGTCGCTGATTGAAATTTATTTACATTTTCAAATTAATTACTTTGTTGCCAAATCGATACGACAAAATCATTCTCGTTCAATTATTCATAAGATATTTATTTTATTAACAAAGTCTAGTTAAAGTTAAAATTGACTAAATAAATATGAACAAATAAAATTTATGGACATATATAAATTGCTGCCTCCAAACCAAGAGCGCAATTACTTGACATAAATTTTAATAAACTTGACAAAACTCAACTAAAGTTGGAACTAAATTTTACTAAAATCACGAGGCATTACATAAAAAATCGTGGACCATCATTAATTTTTAATTGCCAAGTTCAGAGAACGCCTGGCAGCTAGGCAAATCTCTTGGCAGTCATGCATTGCGGCGCAGCATCCAAGTATTAATGATATTGGGGGGACCATCGATCTGGGAATATTATTGATATTTGACCCTTAGAGTTTGAAAAGTTTGAGTTCCCTTATTGCTAGCTCTAGAAGCGAGTCAAAATGGACGTGTAGAGTTTTAATATTTTCATGTCCGTAACTCGTAAACTCTGTGAAGCTTCTTTTTTAAACCTTTTTAAAGATTAAAATATACATAACTTTAGCACACGAAACACATAAAATAAAAGACATGAAAAGAAAAAGTAGAGGTAGATATTTTAGTACGAAACTAATGAACGTGTAATTTTTGTTAATATTTATTTCAACGCTTCAGAAGTCTGCCTGTTAATTTGATGAAATTTTATTTAGGTTTCTTCTTTAAGAGCTAATCCACACAATACTCTGGCTTAAAATTTTGATCATTTTATTCTAATCTCAAGCATTATTAGTTATTAGGTATTTAAAATTTTCCCCAAAACATTATCATTTTAAAAATGTGTGATGCAATCTTTTACCAGATAATTACTATAAAGAACATTTCCTAGCAAAATCGTCCCCCGTCAAATTTATTTTTCGTCTCGCTTCCTGTGACGTCACTGGTGCTCATACGTGACGTCACTTCTTACTTTATTCAAGTTGCAATTTTTTGCCAGAAAAGTACCATAAAGAACGTTATAAAATTTACATTTCCTATCAAAATTTCCTCCGCCGTTAAGTTTTTGTTTTCATTTTTCATCTCCAGTGACGTCACCGGTGCTCATACGTGACGTCACTTCTTACTTTATTCAAGTTGCAATTTTTTGCCAGAAAAGTACCATAAAGAACGTTATAAAATTTACATTTCCTATCAAAATTTCCTCCGCCGTTAAGTTTTTGTTTTCATTTTTCATCTCCAGTGACGTCACCGGTGCTCAAACGTGACGTCACTGATACTCACTGATGACAACGAGCTTGAAGGACTGGCGGTGCTCTTTGCCATCCACGGTGGCGCTGCACGTGTAGTTACCACGGTCCTTCTTCTCAATGTTCTCGAAGATGAGGTTCACCCCGCGCACCGTCCACCGGTCCTCCACGTGGATCCTGCAGGACACACACAGTCAGCGTGGATACAGTACGAGACATCCTCATGGACACAAAACGTCGGGACACATTATAATAAGTGGTTCTTGGAAACAGACACAGTACTGTTACAAAAAAGTGGTGGAGTATTGCAGCAATTTATACTCGAGATTTACATGATTTGATACTTGCAGAGATCCATGTTTCTAAGATAATTTCAACAAAGATGGCCGCTATAGTATTTCACAGCAAGTGCGCAATAATCGTATCACATCGCTCTAAAAATATGACTCATGTAACTCCTCCTTTAAGCCTAAATATAAAGTTAATAATTTGTTCAGTTAAGTTATGGTTTGAGAATTTAGAGGTAAATATTGATTGCTTTAAATAACGTTGTTACTTACTTGAAGCCATACTCTATGTATAAGCTTTAAAATAGTTCCACGCATAACATTTCAAGCAAATATGTTATGTATCTCAAACATCATAATTTAATTAAAACAGAAATTTTAATACATTTAATAAATATGATATCTTAATTAAAATTGAAGACAACACGTGTACACATGTAATTATTTATTTTGCAATAACTTCTCCAAAATTAACTCCAGTCAAAGATATACAACGGTAAGTAACTTTATAAATAACAATAAATGTTGACAGTTCTCGTGCTCGATGTAATAATTAACCACGACGTGACTGTAACGAATGGCGAACATTTGTCTGTTGATATCCTCGCTGGCTATAAAACATTACTTCCGGCTCTCAGACGGTGGCGCCACCGGAAGTCGACCAATCTCCGGCTAATCGCGTTGTCTCCCGACAGAGTGCACTGCTGTCCCGTCTTTCTTTCAGTAGTGGATGTGAAAATTTATCCTAGTTGTGCTGCTTGTATAGCCGACTGTATTTTTTATGATAAATTCATGAATGCAGAGCAGCTACATTATCAACAGACTCGCATCGGTACCTTGAAACTCAGGAGTCGCCGTTTTTTTCTAATTAAATAAAAATATTTTTATATTATACCTGTAATCCAATACTAATAGTTGAGTATCTGAGATATTGCTTTATAAAATAGCGTACCGACCTCAAAATTTTACAGAAATATATAGAAGGTGCAAAGTTATATATGCTACTCTGATTTTTATGGCCTGGAAACTATTTAAAAAAAAAACATAATTAAAGAACATTTTATGACGTCACGAGGCGGCAGTCTCTAAGAAAAAGATAAAGTATACTTGCCACCTCGTGACGTGGACTTTTAATAATTTTTTAAAAAATAGCTCCCGGGCTCTAAAAAATTGAAAAAAATCAGAGTAGCATAACTTTGCACCATTTATTCATATCTGCAGCAATAGCATTTTTTGAAATCGGTATTTCATTGAATTGAATACAATTTTTAAAACTAGTTTTTTTTTTCTTTCATTTGTTGCAATATTCCAATTAAGACGTGCACCCCACGTTCGCTCTGGCACGTCTGACGTGCCCCCCACGTCTCACATTACACTCACCGTCCCTTGGTCTGGGTGACCTGCTCTCCCGAGGGCCTGGTCCACATGACGTGCACCCCACGTTCGCTCTGGCACGACACGATGTAGGTTTCGTTAACGTACTTGACCACCTCCGTCTTGTAGGGTGACAGCGAGAGAGGGGGCAGCGACCAGGCGGGCCGGGCAAGTCCTGAAACAACGGGAACAAGCTCGTCAGTATTCATAGCGATTGAGATGGCAGAGGAGTTTTGTACAGAGTTGCCAGGAAAATATGTGTAAACACGGACTTCGATGCAGTCGAATTAATTTAATGTTCCTTCTGGGAGTTGCCGGAAGCGTGATGTTTCTAACTATATATCGTCGCCTCAGAATGTAAGTGTCGTAAAAAACACGAGGTTTTAATACAATTTTAGACCTTAAAATGTACATGTAGCTTAAGGTCTATAATCGTAACAAAACCTTGCAGTTTCTGAGGCGACGATGTTTCTGTTTGTAATTCAGTTTTGAAACTTTGCAGAGTGGTTTGAAATAGAAGTACTGGCTTATTTGTGAAGTTACAACGTCAAAATTCAAATAGAAAGGACAAATTCCATTCACTTCCGGTTACTTGAGGTGGGAATTTGATTGCACTGTACCATGTATATTGTCAGCATGTAATATGGTACACAATGGAACATTATTTAATTCCTACTTGCAAATCAGTGCCTACCAATTTTAACAAAAAAATAAATTAATATTCTGCTGAAATTTGGTAACCTATTTTCCTCGTTTTGTCAAGTAAAACAAATACACTAAAATTGAAACAAGTTATGAATTTATATTGTTAGATTATATAAACCTCTCTAAATGTAAAACTCTGTCACTCGTTAATAATCACAACGACATGTGTCAACTTGGCTTGGTAATTGCAGTTTTATCCGCGAGCGTCGCTAGTGTCGTCGGCGATGATGTTTGTTTAACATTACACTGTTTGTCATTAGCTTTCGGTTCACAATTACATCAATGTTTTGTTATAATTAATTTAAATTGGGTTGAAAATAATTGTATATAATTTTACATTAGAGATTGATTGATTGATTTATATTTTGGGGCAATTGACACATTTTGGTCATGTATGCCCCCATTTTACATTAGAGAGTGAAATTTGTATGATGACGATGACAGAGGCTTCAAGTCAGCTGATTTTGTGGTGTTCCCACCGTCCTATTCAAACCTGCGTAAAAAAATATATAATTTGCTTTTTTGACATTAACGTAATTTTTTAGAGGAAAATAAGCTCTTGATTCATTATCAAAAGACCCCTAAATGGAAGGTAGGAGATGATTTAAAATTAATATCTGTACTAATTACGGAGAAAAATTCAGATTTTCTAACATGGAGAAAGTTTTCCCGCTGGAGAATATTTGAAGCCTCTATATTATAATTATCTGCATTTAACAAAAATTCAGCAAGTGAACAGTAAGCTTATTATTTGAAGATTTTACATTGGATTATTTGTTTGGTAGAGTTCTTAAAATACCATTTTTAAGCAAACTGTTACCTTACCAAACTTGAACACACATTTTAGATGATTGAAACACACCTTGAACGCAAACATTTACGAAATGCACAAATGAGTCAAATATTTAACAACACTAGGGAAATTAAATGGAGGGCAATTAAGTGATTAGCTGCTCCCCCTCTTCATAATGTCGCCTGAGCTATAACAAATATTAGAGGGTTCAATGACCCCTCCAGATCAGCTGACCTCCTGTCGCTTATGCAACCCGGGATGTTCTGATGTCCAGCAAGTTGCCGGGTACACAGTTCGAGAAAAGTTTTTTTTTTTCTTCTAATTTTAATATTTTAAAATAATCAAGGTTTATTTGAGTGTATAAATATTTTTTTCTGACTTGACTACGTTACACATACGAGCACGATTCACGAGAGAGCTATCCGACAGATAACCAGATTTCTTCCTAACAGTGGTTTATTTCATTGAGTTTAGACTGACGCTAACCGTGGTTTAAACCAGGTTTAGTGATATCTTCATTTACAAGTGTCCATGTAACCCACGCTCATTCAAAGTAACGTTCAGCTGTTCTCGGAGTGCACTCGAGAGGATGTTGTTACCAGACTTGCCCGCGGGCTCATCATTAGTGAGATAACAGGTAAGTCTCATTGTACGCGCTCAGAGGGACGAATCAATGACGCTAATTGAGTTACTAAAACTCTTCTCTATTAATATTTCAGAACAATGGCGCTGTGTGTGGGTGTTAATTGTAGACTTCTTTTCTTAACCCTAGCATGACCATGCCAGGGGGGGAATGAGCCGCTATTTAAATAACATGTTAAAGAAAAATTTAAAAAAAATCTTATATAGTAATTTTTATACGGAAATACATTGCTGGATGGCTAATTACAAGTTTTTTCTGAATTTTTGGAGCAATGTTTTACACTTTTTTCCCACTTTAAAAGCGTTAAGGGTCGTCTCGACCCCCCCCCCTGTTAATGCTAGAGTGAAAGGTGTATTATAAATTCAAACTCAAAATAAGAAAATACAGAAATCAATTGATTTAGGCTGTTATATAAAATAACTAGAATCTCCGTCTCTAACAAGTGCTGGATGGTTCAACAGATTCCTTTTTAGGTTTGGCTGTGATAATTCAAAACAATATCCATAAAAAATATAATAGAAAAGAGAAATGGGTATATTCGGAACACTTGGTCGGATTTACAATGTTATAAATTATTTTTACTTTTAAATTAATGTCTATTGTTATACCATACAGTTTATTTTTTTAATATTTATAGACAATGTTTATAAAAACAAAGCGAGAAATGATTGATAGATTTTTTTTTTAACATTCCATTTTTGGCTCTCAAACAATTTTTTGTAGAGAAAAGGTTTCATTTTTAGTGCTGTCAAGTTGAGAAACTACATGTATTACAAATTTACTTAGAAGATATGACATAAATCTATTTAAACTCTCCCGGGAGCATTTTGTGTACCGTAGCACCACTGCAGTGACATCACACTGTATCTATCGAGCCTTGGGCTTTTTGTGGTGTAATGTTAACATAACCTCTAAATGCCATTATGTTCGAGTCTATAGTGTCGAGTATATACAAGTGTGGAGATACATGCTTTCTAAAAGTAATCTACAGTTAATATGGTTGAAAATGTTTTGATATGAAAATATTTCTTTCAAATTTCTCTGTATCTGCAAGTTTTTTTAAAGTCACAAAATAAATCAGCCTTGGTATCAATTTTAAAAAATAAAATTTCTTAGAACCGAACATAAAAACAGTATCCCAATTACCAGAAAAAAATATATTTAGTAAAAAAATGAAAAAAATATGAAACGAAAATTCTAATTTAGCATGAAAGACATGGCACCATATTTAACGTTCAGTCTGATAATTGGAGTTCTGGTGAAAACATCAAAGTAGTTAAATAATTTTGTGTGTTCTATTCATCACACCGGCGGCTTGTAATTACAATTTGTGGTACTTAAAACGAGAAAATCATAAATTTCGCCCACTTATATTTCCATCTTTCCTTACTCCCACCTACCTCCCACATACCTTGTAAAACAGTAAATATCTTCAGCAAATACTCTCAAATTATTTATTAACATTAAGAAGTTGAATAAAAAAAAAACACGCAGATAATTTATTCGTAACTATCGTGTATTTTTTCCTAAGTAAATAATAATTACAAATTATAGTACAAATAAAAAAAATGGATATAGAATTACCCTAGAGTAAAAATTACATCTTCAAATCGTCCTTTACACGTCTAAAACACCTATTGTTATAACGTCTTTTTACCTCAAAAAACATCTTATTTCTTCTGAAGTAAGGATGAAAGAGACAAAGTTTTGAACTCGATAAGACTTGAGGAAAGAAAATATAATCTCATCTTTTTCCCTCTAAAATGGTGCAAAATAGGAGGGAAAAAGACGAGAGACACGTTAAAAGCAAATAAAATATGAAATTATTTCAACTCGGGATCGTAGGTGACCGGAAGCTTGCAATTTAGATGACTTCTTATGCCGACATTTGCTGTAGGAAGTTTGGAGACTGCTTTAGTGACGTCATCAGAATCACAACAGCTTGGGTAAAAAAAAGTTAGGCGCCAGTAAGGCGTCAGTGTAGTAGACACGAAATCGATCGACGAGCTTCCTATACCAAGATGTTGAAATCATCAGCGAGAAAACTTCCTTGACATTAAATGAATGATCATCTCTGTACATTAATAAAATGTAATTAAAATTATTTTAGATTAAAAAGTAATAAAAGAAAGTTATAATGTTGGTTTTATCTTTTTTTTTAACTTTTTAGAACAGTAAGTAGGTTTATTACGAGAATAAATACACTGAATTTTAGTGTGCGCTAGAGTGATAAAATGAAAGATGTCGAATGATATGACATTTTGACACAAATTCTTATATCACGCAAAAAAATTACCCTTCATTTTTTTTTATCATCCTCAATATATCTCATAACGGAAGAATTCCAAAAATATGATAATAAATTTTCTACATGACATACAAATTTGACATTAATGACTTCTGTGTTTAAGTTCATTAATATTTAAGTACTTAAAGTTAATTTAAATTAAGTCTTAAGTTCCACAAACGAAACCTCAACCCATTAGTCATAACTTTGCATATAGGATTTAGAAGCTACCACATTAGGGTTCACAGGGGTTTAGGGTTCATTGACCTATCGGCATGTTGGTGCACCACAACCCTCCTCCTCCCATGTACGTAGGGTTGACAATGATACTACATGGGGTGATAAACAGCAGCGGGCGCCACAGGGCGGGGTGTCTGCCATCCCTCCGATCGATGTAACCCAGCACACGCATCGTCTCAGTACCACGGCTGTGTTGCGGCTGTGTGGGAGATGCTGCATGTACCGAATATACAGAGATCACGTTTGTTTCAGAATAAAATTATCGTCTGGTGCATATCAAGACATTTTGTAAAGAAATGGAATATTAATATGTTTTCAAGGCACCAAGTAATGTTTCTATCTGCAGTATGGGTTGCACTATTTCAATGTTATATCTTCATATTATGTAATATAATGGAACTTTTAGGGTCGGAACTTTAATAAAAAAAAAACTGGATATGAAATTTTTATTAAAATTACATTATAAAATATATCAAGAAAATCTTATTTTACATTACTCGAAATTCAATACATTCTTATAAAAAAAATTGTATATATCATGTATGTTAATTATAAGAGAAAAATATGGAATGAAATGAATCGGAAAGAGTTAATAAACCGTGCTTATATTTATATTTTTATATCTTTCATTTATCAGAAAAGTCATAGAAAGGAGAGAGAGAGAGAGAGCTTTCTAAACGAAGCCATAAAGTTTGTACATAAAGGAATAAAGGAGAAAATAACAACCTCCTATATAGAAGGTATATATATTTACTGCAGTGTACGATATTAAGAAGGTATATAGACTACATTTACTGTACGATATTAAGGTTCTTTTATATGTCTCCACGTATTTAGCGAGTTGGTTCATAACTTTATCATTCCGTATCTTTATTGCCATGAAGAACAATAATTACGTATATGAAATATATTCAGAAAGATAATTGAATTTAGTATAGGAAGATTTTACTGGCGTATATTAAAAAATAAAAGTAAGTAATTAAAAAACGAAGTATTCATGTAAAATTTCGCTATATTAAAAATTAAATATGTTAATTATGTAAAAAGTAATTGAAAAAAATGTTTTAATTTTCTTGAAATTTTAATATCCTCTCGTAAGAGAAGTGTTAGGAAGGGAAGTGTATGTTACCCCGTCTTAAAGTATAACTATAAAAGTAGCACCCAAAATTTAAGATACGCATTTTATTCACAGAAAAGAAAAGATCGTGTTGTTTTTATGATCAGCAGAACTTTTTTTAATGTAAAAATGTTAGAATGTTTTTAATTTTGGAAAATAAAAGTAACTAAACTTATTTTCCTATACTCCAGAAAGATTTTTACTAAATTTCATCTGTTACGTTTATGAAAAGTATTTTCTGCAACAATTACCAAGTCTGTTTCAAAAAATTTATTTTCTATTCTTATATAATTATGGTAGCTCGTTTCTAAATTTTATAACTGGAATTTAAAAAAATTGCCATGCACTATATACTGTCTATTTTCACACAGGATTTCAAAGTCAAATTTCTTGCCAAGAACTTTATCTGTTGCTACAATGAGCGAAGTGCATGCAGAGAAAGTTAAACCACAATTATCTGTCCTTTGTCGGCAGTGAGAAAGTAACACGTCTATCGATTGTCTCGTCTATCGATTGTATCGTACATCGATTGTCTCGTCTATCGATTGTATCGTTTTACATTCCTCAGCACGTTCTCGGGAAAATCTCCAGCAAATTTACTTTTGAAGCCCTCGAGAAAAATAGAGGGTGGTTCAGTTTTTTATTTTACCAATTTAAAGATTTCTTTTGTATTCGTGTGGGTTGAAATATACGAAGAGAATCATTTCAAACTTGTCTCCTGAGAGTTAATTTATTAGTCAGTTTGAATAAGGGTGGATATATTGCTGCTGTTAGTACCCTGGTGTGCCACCCCAGAGAGAGAGAGAGAGAGAGAGAGAGAGAGAGAGAGAGAGAGAGAGAGAGAGAGAGAGAGAGAGAGAGAGATTTTGGCCCAGTCAACTTCAATGTATTATAATAAATTTAATAGACTCGCCCGAAAGAGGACTTCCTTATGTCTTTAATAATAAATTCTCAGGTTCATTGTAAGTATCAAGTTAAACCGATGTCAAAATTTTCTATTAATTTAGTAATGTTTTCACCTATCAGTTAAATTTAGTCTAAAATTCAACACACACCAAAATTATGACATTGTTATTTAGATCTTTTTGTAATTTTGTTTACCGAAATAAATTATTAGTAAATAAAACTTAAATTGAACCTCCGAGGCAAACTCCGACTACAAGAAACTCATCCGGGAGTTAGAAAGTCAACAAAACTTGCAGAACAAACAAGAACTGTTGATTTCAGGCGAATCTTCGTTCACGGTTTGATAATTCTTGAGAAATTTATCGTACGCCAACATTTATTAACGTTATCTTAGAAAAAGTGTACACTGCTAGCCTTGGAAAATGTCCTTTATGAATTTTTATCGAAGGAATTTATAAGTATATATATACTTATAAATTCCTTTAAAAATATATATATATATATATATAAGTATATATATATACTTATTTAATTAATTTATTTTTTTTAAATTAAATAATATTAATTAAGTCTCTTATAAATTTTCAATGTCTTCTTGCATTTAAGTTAATTTTTTTCTTAAATAAATAGAACAATTAATAAAAATTCACCCAAACTCACAGAGTACTGTATGTACGTATAATTTCTATTTACCAATTTTATTATAAAACATTAATTATGTGAGAAATTTTGAAATATAATAAATAATAATCGAATTAAGTTAATTTTCATAACTACCTTGTAGAGTCGTTTCTCAGTCCCTTGAAAATTATTTTGTTTTTCATGATGTAGATTTCAGTGCGGTTTTATTTTTATTTTGTAATGAAATTTTGAAATACCCAGTGCAATTTTCTTCGTTCAGAGTGCATCACCCAATGAATTATTGCAGCAAATATTGCAGCATTAACAATGCATATCAAGTCTGAAATTTGTTGTACAAAGCAAAATATACCAAAATACGTTTGGAACTTAGACCTACACTGCAAAAAATCGGTATTCAGACCCTCCATGCTTTTAACATTTACTGAACGTTAAAAGTATTTAGAAAAATAGCTAAATGTCTTTGCTATTTAATCACTGTTTTTACCATTTAAAAACTAACGTTTTAAACATTAGATTTTTGTTAATAGAATTAGCATTCAGAAATTGCATGTTAATAGCATTTAGAAGTATTATATGCGGAATAGATCGTAATATATTTTAGGGGTCGACCCTTAGAGGGTCATTATTCTTACTGAATCAATTAAAGCCAATGCTAAATCCATAATCCTCACAGTTTTTGACAAATTTTGTTATAAATATTTGTATACTTTTAAAAATGACCCCTGTTAGACCCCAAGGGTCGACCCTTAAAATGCGTAAATAAGAGCTCTAAAGTTAATTAAGGACATTGCTAATGTCAATTTCGCAATTTTTCACGAAAAAAAAATTTAAGGGTCTTTTGACCCTTAAGGGTCAAAGGGTCGCAAATTTAAGGGTCACCATTAGAACCGCCATCAAATTTTACCCTAGGGTCGAAATTTGTATAACCTTGTATTAAAATGAACCCTTATCATTTCACCATAGCTCTCAATTATTTTATATACCTCAATAATACTCTTCCTACTAAGAAAGCATTAGCAGTGCAGTGGTAAGGGTATGATCGAAAGTGATTACCGAAGTTAAGCTGGCGAGTAGTTAGATTGGTGATCACTTTTTAGCTTTTTACAACAGGTATGAAGACCGTAAACAATAAAATCATTGAGAAACTAAACACTTTTGGTGATGTAAAAGTGATTGTGGAGATTCTCAATGCCTTTGGTATTTAGTTGTTTTTGCAGTGTATATAATTGTAACAAAAATTAAATATCAATATTATTTCAATAAGGATTACATTTAAGTGTTAATCAAATGAACATTAAACTTTCATGCCGTTTTATACTCAGATTAAATTTTATGTTTCTCCCCTAAACAATATGCCTCTCATTATCAGCATACACTAATTTACAAGCCACAGGATAGTGAACAATAAGTCACAAGTCTAAGAAGGTCCCTACTGAAGGAGGCACGTTTTGGAACATAAAAGTACCTCTCGCGTTATCCCGCAGTGAGGGTCTGATTTCCCTGGAGTTATTTCGCTGCTGAGAGAGAGAGAGGAGAGAGAGAGAGAGAGAGAGAGAGAGAGAGAGAGAGAGAGAGAGAGAGAGAGAGAGAGAGAGAGAGAGAGAGAGAGAGAGAGAGAGAGAGAGAGAGAGAGAGAGAGAGAGAGAGAGAGAGAGAGAGAGAGAGAGAGAGAGAGAGAGATACCAGCATACCACACTCTTATATCGTAATAACCACAAAAGCTTCATATGATACCACCAACTACATATATGAAAAAATATGTATTATAAAATGCTTTGTAAAATTGAAATAAAGTGTTATTGTTTGAAATAACTATGTGGTGATTTTATTCAATTGACAGAACCATGTGGTATATACAAACAATACATCATTGTTTTTATATTGTGTATATTTTACAGTTTGTTTTTCCCCGTATCTGATTTTTATTTAACTCATGCGGGATTAAAAAATGTGTTACCATATAATCGCTACAGGCACTATGAAAGCTCCCTTTGAATCCACCAGCGTATACCGTCGTTTCCTCGTTAATTGCCCACTCTCGTGGTAACATACAATAAATTTTTATTTTTTGAACAGAAAAAAAAAAAAAACATCACTCGTTGCAGTCTAATTCACGAGCCTCGTTTGTAGGAGGCTTAGAAATGAACCGGAATAATCGAGCATATAAGCCTTTTAATCAATGCTCTGTGTTAACTGTATTATATAATTTCGTTGATATTGCAAGCTTATTTGGCAGTATTTTTTGTGACTAAGGGAAACATGGAAACTTCAGTCAGTATGGACGATAATTGATGGATGTACTAGTGTGTGTTTCTTAGCAGCTGATATTGGATTAAATTTGGCGGTGACTGGGTTTGAACTCACGACCATTTGTTACAAGATAGATGCGAAAATGATTACGCCAAGAACGCGCCAGTTGGTGCTAATCACCATTTAATTAAAGATAATGCAAAACTGAACATCCATGCAGAGGATTAGACTTTGTTGTATTATATTATATTCGTAATGAAGTTTTACGTGAAATTAAAATATTATTTTATATTTAATTAATGATGTACCCTTTTGGCTTCATGCATTATAATGTTATCATGTACATAATTATATTCCCTTGCTCATGAAATAATAAAAAATAAAATACAAACATAAAATTCAATAGCATATTTAATGTATTATTGATTTCACGTAAAACTGGTTTTGGCTCATTAAATTTTAAAGTGTTGTAGTAAAATGTTTTTCTAATAAAATTATATGACAAATTTTTCATGTTTTAACTTTACGACGAAATGGAAAGCCGATACAACAAAAAACAGCATGTATAGAGCTTGCCAACTATAACACGCTTTGCTTGCGTCCGAACGGTTGACTTCGCATTATGCAGAAGATTAAAAAGGTGGCGGACGCACTCATTTGCAGATCTTATCAAGTGCTTGTTTTGCCACTCTAGCCGGCGAAAATGCTGCTACAGAGGTCACCGTGTTTCCATAAATCGCCGCCAGATGTCTCTGGAGCTAATCTCACGGTATATACTCCAAGCATTGTTTGCCCGGAGCACGGTTGCCATAGCAACACGAAACAATAAATAACCTGCCGTAAGCTACAGATAAACAAAAGGCAGTGTTACTGGGGAGGTATGTTATTTTTGTGGTATGTAATTTTATTTGCTTCCATATGTTTTAAAAATATTATCATTTCATTTCCCACTGTAATGAGTTTGTAGAATTTTTGAATATTGCTATTATTTGATTGTTTTTAGCACAGGCAAAAATCTAATGTCATATTTATGGCTAAATAAGATATTAATATACAGGGAGTTTATTATTATTTTTAGATTATTTTTTATTAACTAAAATAGTATTTACATTTCAGTGTATTCAGTTGAAAATTTACAAATTGATTGAAAAACGAATTTATAAAATTTTCTTAGAACAATATCATCTGCACCGAATTTATTTCAATTTTGTTCATCAAATAATATTTTTTTACTTTTTTATGGCTGTTAATATTGCTTCTTGACTTGCATTGTTAAATTCTAATTATTTTGCATCAATTTTGAAAGTAAAAAAATGGTCGAATCAATTTATACAAAAATAATCTTCTTCTATGTTTTATCACACTGAAATTAATTTGTATGATGTTATTGCTTCAGCAACATAAGGCTTTAAATAACGCACTTTATACATGCTAAGGCGTTAATTAATAACGTACTTTTTACATGCAAAACAGCCACTACAAAATGTATTGTAATACCATGAACGCGTTTTAATAAATTTTCAAGCTTTCTAATTACATTTGACAAGATACGATATTAGATATCAGGAATTTCATATTTTTGAGAGAGCGTTTTTAATATCGCGTCAATATAAATTTAATTAAAGGCTTCAAAATATATGATTTTTTATTAGCATTGATATAATTTAAATGAAAATAGTTACGCACAAATCATCACATTAGCCTATCCTTTCTTTTAACTATCTAATACTTTATTTGACTAGCGCTAATATTAACAAAACTTAATCAAATCAACACTTGATTTTGGATTTAATTTAGAGTTATGACGTCACCGCGTCACGTGATTGTTGACAAGACTCGACAAAGCATTCGATCGAGTATCGCATGCTCTGCTGTTAAAGAAGCTTCAGTTTATGCAAATTAACGAGTCTCTGTTACTATTGATTCAGAGTTACCTATCAGACAGGTCCCAAGTTGTATCAATTGATAATGTCAGTTCTGTGTCAGTACCTGTGACCTCTGGGGTCATCCAGGGGTCGGTCCTGGGGCCGCTGCTGTTCACTGCTTTTGTGCATGATCTTCCCAAATGTCTGCGCCATGCGCGCTGCTCCTCTTATGCTGATGACACTAAACTGTATCTTGTTATTAACAAAGTTGCTGACTGTATCAATTTGCAGTCGGACATAAACAATGTCATTGAGTGGTGTCGCTTGTGGCGCATGGACCTCAATTTGGATAAGTGTCAGCTAATTACTTTCACTAATAAGGTAGCCCCATTACTGTATCACTATCAGGTCGAGGACATTGAGATTGAGCGAGTATCTGAGGTCAATGACCTTGGTGTAATCCTCACTTCAGATTTATCTTATGGTAAGCATATCGATAAAGTACGTAAGAGCTCACTCAAGGTCCTCGGCATGATCCGTAGATCATGTAGCCGTGACTATTCTGTAAAAACTGTACGTTCCTTGTATGTATCTCTTGTCAGGCCAATTATTGAGTATGCCTCTGTTGTGTGGTCGCCTCACCATAAAGATAAAATAGACAGAATTGAGGGTATACAGAGGAATTTTCTGAGATTGTGGTGTAATAAAATGAATATTGTGTTCACTAAAGATAATTACAACGCGTTGTGTCGTAGCGCGGGCCTTCATTCACTGAAAGTGAGGCGTGATATTAGTGATTTGTTATTCATGCATCGAATCCTCAATAATTGTGTTAATTCATGTAAAATTTTGAGTTTTTTCTGTTTGAATGCGCCTCCTCGGTACAACCGTCACACTGTGCTCTTCAAGCCTCCGAGGGGGCGTGTTGATGCATCAAAGTTTGTTTTTTCTTCAAGAGTGCAAAATCTCTACAACAAATTTGTATCTGATCATAGTAATGTGGACATATTCAACTCTTCTTTATGTCAATTTCGGACCAATCTGATGAACGCTCTGTTTTAAGCTTTTTTTTTTTTTTTTTTTTTTTTTTGTTTTTTTTTTGCTATTTATTGTGCATGACTATTATTTTACTGTTTTTTTTTGTTTGTTTTTTTTTTTTTTTTCCCTTTATATTTATATTATAGTCATTTTTATTGGTACTATTATTATGTGTTTTTTTTTGTATGTTGTGTTATTGACTTTATTATATTTGGTCATTGGTTCTGTAACTGTTGCCGAATAAATAAGAATTTATTTATTTATTTATTTAAGTCAGATCCGAGCTTGGTCCCGCGGGAGCCTGATCAAATTACACTTCATTTGCACACCGTTTTAATCAGGACTTGTGATTGGTGTCCCGGAATTACCTGAGAATACAATAGAGGACATGGTTAATTTGATATCAAGAGGAGGAAACATTGATTTTTATATCTGCCAATGGAAGAAATAAACAAAAACTTTTCTCTTTTATTGACTCAACATTGGTACGTCAGATCTTCTGAAATTGTATTGTTGATGTCTTATTATCGCATCATACTATCACAATCAAAAAGGTGTACCTTGTGTATGCTATTTAGGGGTACAAATATGCATATAAATACATCGTTTTCAATTCGATAGTAATAATTATAAATTTTGGAGTAAGTTGCAATATAGGCTGTAAAATTGTATTTTAATTTGAATGGGCATAAATTGTAATTAAAATTATCACTATAGCAATGATAACAAAGAAAATTATAAATTCAAAACACACAATTTTTAAATAACATTTAAATTTAAACTTAAAAATCGCATTAATCTTAATCATTAAATTCTACTTAATTACATCATGTTTTCATTTTAATCCATTTATTTTCTAAAGTCGTACTTTAATTTTATTTAATGGAAGTACTATTGTTAAAACATGCAACAATGGATGCACTTTATTGTTGTACTCGGCCCTGCAAGAAATTGGCATGCTGATGAAGCACATTATTAATCACTAATGGCGCTGGCAGAGCCGATTGTTGATGCACACTCGAGCAGAGGAGACTAATATTGCACTCCCAATCAGGCCGGATCATGTGGCACCTGTTACTGCATGCATTCGATCGCTGTGGCCCACTTAGCCTCTCTCTTTCCTTGCATTCATTAGAGACAAATTTACGACGCTGCTGCCGTTATAATAAAAAAAATCATTAGAGATGCGAAATATGTACTTGGCACTAATCCAAATTACTTCAAAGTTTTATATTTGTTGTTTTTTCTTTCATTAAAATTAAAATATTAGTCATGCCATATATCAAAAGTAATTAGCATATGAATTTAATAAATCGTTTTCTTGTTTTAATGTTAGCATAATATTGTACATATTACGTTTTAGAAAGCAATAAGAAAGAAATATGTTTTAAAATATGTAACGCTGTTTTATTATTTAATATAAGGGAGCATCAGTTGAAGACTGATAATGTTATTCTTATGAGGCGTCGTCAACGGATTCTAATGAAACACCGACATATGAATTGTAATATGTTTTAAATAAACACGAAGGATAAGCAGTGTGGTAGATTAGAAAACAAACAAACTCGGTGTGAGACAACCTCCATGTTGAGAAGATTCCAGCTGGAAATCTGATATGACGCACGTGTTAAATCTGACGCTCGTTATAAAATATTCGAGGACGCATCGAACGGCTGATTTAATAAAAATGACAAGGGGCTCGATATGCAACCCGCCTCACAGAAATGATGAACAAGTTGCATATATCGCAGGATGAAAGTTTACAAAATAATATTTTCTGACTGGTATATGCTTTTTAAGACTGGTACATAAACTTTTCTCAAGTTTTTATAAAGTTTTTTTCTTTCCTTTTTTATTCTATATAAGACAGAAAGGGGGAAAATTCCCTCACACGAAGCAACTTAAAGTTCTACTGTAATACAAACTCCGAATGTATATATTTTTTTTTATATAGCTCTGTTTCCTCTAAGACATAAATTTCAGTAGTTGCCTAACTGTACCGGAAACCGACAATCTTGCAAACGTAAAGATAAATCAAACTTGCCGGCAGATGGCAGCACTTTACAATCGTTATAGTAGAAATAAGAACTTCAAAGAATATCTTTTTACCTGAGTGACTTTGAAATGAAACGCCGAAAGTTGAGACGACGAAATCTTCAACATACCCCCAAGAAGTTGGCAAGAGGGTCACTCAAATTACATTCTCGTCACCTTTGTTTCTTAAAACAACCTTTTTGTGTATTTACTCCCAAATATTGTAAGCTATCTCTAAATTCTAAATACTTTGGAGTTATCTGCCCATATATTTTATTACGGCTCGTTAGTACATACGTGCCTGCATAAATCCCGCAGATAAAGGTAGGGTTGACCCATCTTCTGGCTCACTGAACACTGAGCTTTGATTACGACGATTCTAACGGGTCCCTACTAGGACATGCTCCAGCCAAAGCCCTGCACGCTAAAATGGAGATAAATGCTCCGTGGAAAGTACAACGCAGTAGGACTGGGTAAGCTCCACAAGCCAGCCAACGATGTGGTATGTACTGCGGCTAACTGTAGGAGCGTATTTAATATGATTATACTCTAAGATTATTAAATATTATTTCTTAATTAATAGAGGTCTTGGAGAAATAATAAAATATATATAATGTCTAGAGATTATATCAAAAAATAAAGATTTTGTAATTTAGTTTCATTTTTATGCGAAAAATGACATTTTTAAGTAACCACAAAATTTATAAATAATAATCTTTTATTATGTTTTTTTCCCCTAATACAATAAAAAAAGAGTCATAACGTTATAAAATAAATTCACTAAAATAATTTTAGTATGCAGTGTAATGAATACAGTGAATTCTATGCTGTAATTCATGATCTGTTATTATACAATATAACAATGTAAACTTTCGCTCGATAAACTAAATTATTCAGTTGTATACCAACAAAAACATTTTATAGTATCATGTATAATAATATTTAAGTCGTCCGTCACAGCGCGTTTTTCCTGAAATTTATAATGGATTCAGTAACATCAACAAAATCTAAATAAAAAATTTATCGAGGTCCTTTCCTTGTAATAAGTGCTTGCTTCAAAAAACAAGTCATGCTTTGAAATTTCTGATAGACCTCTCTATCTATGTTCGTCCTTTTTGCACGTAATTGTGTGGTGATCTGTTCGATATTTTATATAAAAAAAATACCATGAGCCTAATAAAAATTGCAGTAAAAACTACAATATTTCTCATCTTCAAAATGCATGATCATGTTACCTTTAAAAACTCTTCATTAATTAAAAATAAACACACCTGAAGTAAAATTGTTAAATATTAAGTTTCCACATCGAAATATAACACGTTTTTCTCACTACCACACCGAGTCTGTAATCGAAATGAATGTCCCTCACATGCATGCACGGTGTTCACTTTCACAAAGGAAATTCACGCTCTGCTGCACTTGTTGTACATTATCACGCAGAAAACGTAAAAACTCGTCTGTCTCTTTTAAATACTGAAACATTCATCTGAGGACATGAAATCTACAACCAAAAAATGTAAAATAAGTATCTGACATATGAGCGTAAATTTATTTCTTAGAATTTAGAATGTGTGTGTTAATTTTTTCTATTGTGAACTAATGTTGATAAATAAATATATTTATTTATTTGAAATAAATATTTTTCTAGGCAACAAAAAAGTAAAAAGTCAACTTTTTTTCTTGTGAGTTGTTTCAATTTGCTTATTTTCTTTGTTTAAGAAGTCAAATATGAAGTAAAAATAAAACAATGTAGTCAACTCCATTACAATAAAGCTACTTGCATGAGCAACACGCTCAACTTACTTTACAAAATATACATAACAATAGAAGTTATAAAATATGGTATTCAAAGCTAGGAAAAAAATATATGGAAAATATTTTACTTTAGCATTTGCAAACTAACCTCAGTGATTTTTTAAAGAAGTTATGTTGAAACAGGAGTCATATGACTTCATATTTCGGTCATATTTTTTTTAAAGTTCAATTTTTTTATTTTTAGCACACAAATTTTCCAGCTTTAAAATTATAGTTTTTGTGAATGCTCCATAATTTCAAGTTTATTTTTATAAATGCCGTCACCTGCAAAGGAATGTATACTTTAGTCATATAATAACAAGGAAAATTTGAGGTGAGTTAGTTTTACATCAGGTCGTTCTATGGTGAGAGTGTAGGATGGTCGCTGGACCTTAACGAGAGGGAGAGGAACAGATCGATGCTGCCGGCAGCTGCGGGGTCGCTAGAGAACTCTCATGTGCTGCTGGTTCTCATTTAATTGCACTGCTAACATCTCCAAACTAAACTACTACATAACACACCAAGTGATGTATCATCACAACTTCACGATACTTGATAACAATATGGACAACATACATTATAATTTTTTATTGCATATGTAAATAACTCAAATGTATGTTTAATTATGTAATATAAATATAATGTATTATATGTTACCAAGATTTTAGTTATATAATAATTTTTATACATGTGTATTTTAACTAAGAATTTGTATAAATTCTTATACAAATTCTTCATAATCGGATTACCTAACCTGTAGTCTGTTTTTTGAATGAATATAATAAATAAATAAATAAATAAATAAATAAATAAATAAATAAATAAATAAATAAATAAATAAATAAATAAATAAATAAATAAATAAATAAATAAATAAATAAATAAATAAATAAATAAATAAATAAATAAATAAATAAATAAATAAATAAATAGAGGACCTCGAATTGTGTTATTTTTTTAAACCCTCTATCACCCTAAAATCGAGTTGCAAAACGCTGTGACGTCATAGTCATGCAAATATTTAACAAGTAAGAATTAAGGAGTGACGTTGCATGACTATGACGTCACACCTTATTTTTCCTTCGATTTTGAGGGGTTAAAAAATCTGAAGAAAGTTGACGAGGAATTAAATCCAAATATGCAATAAAAAATTTATATTTCACAATATTATAAAAACGTACCATGAAGAAATTACTCTCACAAATATGGCGCATTTTGTAATAGTAAAATATAATACTACATTGTATCTCTCATAGTACGTAGCTAAAATTAAACGTATTTCTGAATATATGAATTTTAAATGTATAAAGCCTAGTACAGAATTTAAATAAAGCTTAAATTTAAGTAGGATTTACATTATAAGTTGCATCATAACATAAACAAAACTAAAACAATATTTTAGCAACATTTTACACTGTAACAATTCTTCAAATCAAGATTTCTTTGTGGTTGTACTTCTGACCGCCGAATCAGATGACGAAATAGCACTAAACAAATTCCTTATAATAAAAATTTTCATAACAAATTATTTATAATTTATATTTTAAAACGTCAAACAGTAAGCCACTGTATTTGACAGGTGATTGATGGCATAAAAATTCACGACCATCCTGACTGAAGTTTTCATGGTTTCCTCAGTCACAACGAGGCAAATGCTGATATATGGTTTAAAAAGATCAAACAAAACAAGGATAAAGTTTATGTGGGCTGGAGGTGCACTACATTTTGATAGCTCATTCTGTTTAGTTAATATAATAAATAATTAGTTTCAAATCTACACAATAGCATTGTTAATTAACAAATTTTAGATTAATTGCTGGTATTAATTATCGTGTTGTCTAATTAATAACCGTGATATATTACACAATGACACAGAGCATAATAATGGCTTATAGATAGCTGAAAATTGAATTAATTAACGTTAGCATCCCCAAACTATCTATCTTCGTAGTTTAACAGCACGTTGTCATATCATTGTACATCGAAATTTCAAACCATCATAAAACCACAATTAAGCACAAGTTGACTAATTTTTATTTATTTACTTAATTAATTTCTTAATTATATTTGCTAATTTTAATAACCTGAACCTTCCGAAACCCTAACTTCCACGTTTTGGGGGTTCGTCTGGAATGGGATACCATGGCCTAGCAAATCCACTGTGGCATTTATACCTGTGGCTGAGGGAATCGTGGAAACCTCAGTTAAGATGTACGCTTTTTTTTTACCCTGATCTATTCGTAAAATTCTTGAACTGGCTTGCAAATTTGAAATTTAGGCCAATTCGTCTGCACCAATTTTTTTTAAGTATAGGTGTGTAATACTCGGTTTAAAAAACATAATGATGCATGACTGCAGGTTTTAGTAATGTACGTACAGTATATTGCTAAATTATTGATTTAAACGTTGAAACCTGAACGAACAGAAAACTTTTGGTGCCTACTAGTGAGGTTAGAGTTTAAAAAGCTACAAATTCATCACTGACCGAGAGTCAAGTTGTAAGTAAGTTGTGCTTATTGAATATTCTTTGTTACAGCTTTAATAACCAAAAATACATATTTAATATAATTTATTAATACACGATATAAATTTAGTTGAAATAGTATAAAAATTAACAATAAAAGCAGTTAAATTCCTTAAATTGTGTGACTTGTGAATACATTAATATGTAAAACATTCGCCAGTGCTAGGTAAACAATTTAAAAGGCGGCAGCTGAAACGAGGCGCCTTGTTATTGAACCCCCGCGGTGGATCTTAACTCAGCACGACACCGAGAAAGTTTGAGAAAAAAAATCTCTAGTAAAAAGTAGAAGCAAGTGGGTGTTTTTATGGAAAACTAAATCTGTCTTAAAAACCAGTGGCAAATTGCGAAAAACCCCTTGGAAATTTTTTATTAAACAATATAAAAAAATAAGGTAATGTGATTTTTAAAACAATTTTTGGTGTAATAATAATAAGTACTTTGGATAACTTTATAAGATGTTAAAATGTTTTGCCGTATCTCCTTGAAAAAAAAAATGAACTTTGGTAAAAAAATCTTTTCTCATTTTTTTTTTTCTTAAGTACTTTCAAACGAACGACCTTATTTCCATGTCCCATTTTTTTTTTTTTTTTTTTCAAGAGAAAAGAATTTGTTAGAACGAAGGAAAAAATTGCAAAGGTTTGAAACCAATTTTTATAACTTGTAATACAAACTTTGTATAGGAAAAAGTTTAGCCTAAAGGAGCATCTTGTAAAAAGGGGAAGAAATATTTCGATGAGAGAGTTATTAAATGAAGCCTCTCGAAATTTCATGTGCTTAGGAAGTTAATTGGCAGCACAGTCACGTGGTAAAGTTATAAGGAAAATTATCAGCTTTCTAACAATATTAAAACATACAGGAAATTAAGTTACAAAATGAAATAAATCCAGACTTCTTAAACAAAGGAACTTTTTAGATGATAAAATTACATATTGCTTTTTTAGCAACAAAAGCTTTTACGAAACAATTTAAGGAAACATAAAGCTCCAATTTAATTTTACAAGAAGCGTTTTCCATTATGCTTTTTTGTCAAGCTAACTATAAATATTTTATAGTTGCCATTGTTCTTGACGGAATTCTCAAATGGAGAATATTCTCAGACTACGTTCCGGGTATTACCGTTCTAAAGGTTTGTCACGCCGCTTGCAATTTAAAGGAAGTTTTATATCTTGGGTTTAAAAAAATAACATCCCAGTTTGAAATGCTTTGTCTTCATTGCGTGGAATAGAGTTTTCGTTTCATCTGCAAGCTTTCTTTACAGCCCTCATCAATAACAGGGTTAAAAAAAGTCATTTAAAGTTTTGTGACCTTGCTAGAATTGTCGATCCCATTTGCAGCTCGTTCAACTTTGTTTACTTAATACGTTCAATGTTTACGCACTATTTATATGATGTGTACTTTATACTTGACGAGATTATATTGACACTTTCAGAATGGATGGCTACATGAAGTAAAATACATGAGATGTAGGTGGGTGTATACCTTTTTTCATCCCATTTCTAATTCTTCCCCGATCCCACCCCCCTCCTTACCTATAATTTTGTTTCTTGGCTTTATATATAACTGTTTCATACTTAAATATACAAAACTTAAAATTAAATAAATCAGTGTTAGTTGATATAAAATAATGTTTGAGCAATCAAGTTTAACAAATTTATTTATAATGTATCAGTTAAAAAGTTAAGATTATTCATGAATGAATTTTATATTTTTATTTAATCTTTCAAAAAAAGTGTTCGAATCTCTTTGAAGTTTCCAACTTGAAAATTTCTTACACGTTTAATTTTTTATCACATTTTTTTTTATTCTAAAAGTGCTTGAAGTTGGAGGCGTCAAAGATAAAATCTTTCAACGTTCGAATAAAGTCAGTGGCCATTTATTATAGAGAGAAAGGAGGAATGAAATACATCATTAATTGATTGAAGTGCTCAAATGATTGTTATTATAGAGTCAATGCTACTTAAATACATTATAGTAATAAGATAAATTACATTTATCTACTGTTATCTTTGCTGTGTTCAATGATGTGCGATGGTTTTGATAATGAGCTACCCTTTTTGTCCTATCTGATGGTCAATACGACAGGGTGGGGGGGGGGGTCCATTAACATCAGGGGGCGTGACCTCCCCCCCCCCCCATGAGGGGTAATCGACCAGCCCAACATTAATCAAGAAGTGTCACCCATTATCGGCTCATGCATAAGACTTAGCGCAATTTTAGAAATAAATTGTTATTATCATGGAATATTACATGAAAAATGTTCTCCATATCTTAGAGATTAATTATACATTTTTTTATAACTTGTTACTTTTTTCCTGTAGTTAATTATAAAAATATATCACACAAAAAGTTATTAAAACACAATTTTTTAAAACTATTTTTCTTATGCAGATATTTTTAAAAGTTATAATTTTGTCATGCAGTTAAGTGCATTTCCATTTAACTGACGGACAAACTTTTTTAATTATCGAAGTAGAAATGGTTCTTGGTGACGTCACTCCGAGTGCTTAGAATGAACCAATGGAAATATTTACCCCCGTCATTTTAGACTCCAAGTGGCAATTTGATTCAAACTTTTGAAAAGAGAACAATTATTGTCAAAATTATGTTAAAATTTAAACAATATTAAGAAAATAAATGTCTCATTTTTAAAAGAAAAAGGAATAAACAATAGCCTGTAAGATACAGAATGATCGCAGAATAATAAAAAAACAGGCATTTTATTTTTCACAAGTTTCATTTTAATTGATTCTAAATAAATTGAGAATACTACTAACAAAAAAGTTTATGGCTACGATAATTTCAATAATCTTGCTAACATAAAAACTTGCTGACCTTACTCCAACATTGAGCTAGACAATTGTGGCTATCTTTTTGCACTTAGAGTTTGCATGATGCAAAAACACGCTAACACCATACTACGTATTCCATTAGGACAAAAAGCAAATAGACACCAAGTATTTTAGAGGTCAGGAAAACTATTAAACTTTATTACTTCAATAATTGATATTTTAACATAGAAACTGTAACTTAATAACAATTAATATTCATCATTTGAAAATGAACGTGCTATTACATTTCAACACTATCATATCCCTCTGTGAATATTTAAAAACTTTTTCACATGTCTACCGGGTCTTTAATATTAAAATATTTTCCTGTGTTTACCGGGTCTTTAATACTGAAAGCTCTCCGCGGTATCTGCTGGCTCACAGGCTTTTGCTCCATTTATTATTCACTGGGCATGGCTGTACGTGATGAGCACCAGAAACTTTCCTAGCCGGATCTTTCACTGCTAGAGTCAATATTAAAAACATAAAATATTGTTGCATTGAAGCGATCTTTAATTAATGTTAAACATAATGAAGCTGTCATGTCATATCCGACATGACAGTGGTGTAAAACTGACACGGGATGACGTAATCGATCAACGCGCGCTGATGTAGTTTAACATTTTATAGATTGCGAAACACTAACACAATTTTCATCACGTTTGTAATATATTCTTCATATTTGAAATTCATGTAACTTAACATCCCACAAGTCACAATGGAAAAAAATGTGTTCAATTTGGGCAAAATTTGTGCACTTTTTATTTTTTTAAATTAATATTCTTCATTTCACCATTTCTGCATTCGAACTGTGGAACAAGATATCAATACCAAATTTGAAGCAATTATAAATTAAATTTGAACATATTCAAAATTAAGTAATATTTGATTGCATTTATAGTATTTATAACAAGTGCAGTTCAGAAAAAAGTAGCTTAATTTTCTCATAAAAATACAATTAAAAATGCTGAAGTGGTTAAAAATTATTATAGATGACAAGATTTGTTGCAGTTTAACAATAAGATGTATGTATTTTTTATATATGATTTTGTGCAGGGTGAATATTTATCAAAGAAGTATATTCATTTTTTACGACAAAACTGAGAGCAAATAAAAATATTTTCCACTGATTTTTCAACAATGAATATGTAGAACTAAATATTCTTACAAGGGATGCAATAAAAATAGATTTTTAAGGGATGATAAATATGAAGCAGTCTTATCGTTCGGTTGTATCTCGAATGTATTGCAAAGGAGTAGAAAAAGAGGAGAGTTTATTACACATGGGGGAAAAGGAGAATGTATTTGCGCTGCAACGTAAGGGTTAGATGTAGCAGGAAGTGTGTGTCGTCTTAGGAGATGTTTTAGAGGGGGTTCTCACAATCTCTTCGTATATAAAGATGTATTGGAACACACTTTGATGGATAATTCATATAAGATAAAATATTTTGATAGATCGAGTGGATTTAATTCTGAGAATTAAACATTTTCGGTGTCCTTCTTGGGTAAACCTCGTTATGTTTGCTTTGAGGGTAGCCACGCCCACTATGTGCTCACAACAATGTTCCTCTGTAAACAATGAATTATTTATTATTTAAATCTCACAGTACGCACAACTTTGTATGTAAAAGAAAAATGGAACAAAAAATATAAAAAAAATTCTAAACCAAGGTTTTAAATTTAAAAAATATAAGTTGAAACGTATAACAAAAAAAACAGCTTTAATTTTTAAACAAAAAAAAATCTACTTTTTTTGCACTTTATAAAAATCAATGAAGTTTAAAAAGTGAAAATAAGCAGACAGAGTGTGTGCCAAAAATTTTTTGCAATCTTCAATATTGTTACATAATAATCAACTTGCATCAGACTATTATTCAGTTGATTTTGTTTCTGTAAAATCATCGACCATATTGTACACTACTCTTATTATTTATGAATATTATTATATGATTTTTTGTAAAACCAATGATTTATGTCATTTTATTTAGAATATTTAACATATTTTCTTCAATATTAACTCTCAAAGTCAAATTTCAAAAAATTGTCAATAGCAAATATCTAATAAATAGAACATAATATGTCATCAAATGGGACTTTTATTTTTATCTTGTGGTATTCTTAGTGCAGATGTTTCTGAAATACTACCGTAGAGTGTGACCAAGTTATGGATGAGAGAGGGGGGCGGGGTTCTTCTTCGATCGCGGCTGCTCATCGACCAGGGCTAGCTGTGCGGTGCTCTGCGGTGCGAGGGGGGGGGGGGTACATTTCCCGTCACCTTCTATATTCGCTCCAGGCAATCCACACTGCCTCCCATTAACTAAATGCTATTGAATATGTAGCTATTTAAAGTCTAGGTAGATAAAAAGTTACGCATAATATAAATTATTTAAATTGCAAATACGAATAGAATTCTCTGTTGTACATAAAGCAGCTTAGTTAATAGGAATTAAATTAGCTGCAGAACTTTGTGAATAATCCTAGAAATTTGTGTATAGCAACTTCACTCAACATAATATTATAATTATCATATATGAAGTTTATTTTCTCAAGTCGGGTTTCAGATACTCATTAATATTCAATGAAGTTCATCATTATTTATCATAAGAACCAGGCAAATATATTTATAATTTGCACCAGGGTTGTTAATTATTGTGAACTAACGAGGATTAAAACCTGGTGTTAATTAGAGAAATGACAGGGACAGATTTTCAGCTCATTGAAGACAATACGAAATTAATTAGATGTACTTTGACAATATAAATGAAAGTTGAAAGAAAATTTTGGGACGAGATGAAGAGTGAAAGCAGTATGTTATTATATGAAGGATATAATGAAGATGTAAGTGGGGCAGCACTACACTGTGTTGTATTATAGAGAGGACTAGCTAGACTGCGAGCTGCCTGCTGTTAGCAGCTAGCGGCCCGGCGGGGTTCGATCCCAGCAGGCTGCAGGCGGGGCAGATCAACCTGCCAACCTGCACAACGAATATTTACTGTACGTTCTTGTACTTGTACTGTAATATATTTATGTCTACAAAATCTAGACTGTGAAATGAAACAATTTATATACTAACTATATTTATTATATGGATTTTTATATCAACTTCGTTATTTTGTGGTTGGACAAGAATTTATGACAATTTTTTCTGCAATTTTTTTTATTTGTTATTTCTTTTAACAGTATGTGTTTTTTTTTTTTTTTTATTTATTATTCAGAAAGGTTTGCTGTCATTCCTTTGATGTAAGATTCTTTTCAAACGGTCGCAACGTTTCAGTGTAACAACACTTTCACTTTTTGAATCGTTAATGTCATTTTCTTAATTTATACAGAAATAATAACAGCGAAGAAAAATAATGGCAAACTGGCGTGTTCTTAAACGCGAAAAGTTTTGTCTTCTATTTTTACATTTCTGCTAGCTCCAAGCTCTTTTATTATTAGTTTAAATAACAGACTTAATAATTAACATTTTCTCGTATGAAATAATCTTATTTTATCATTTAAATTAATTCAAAGCTGGGTGTATATTAAAAACAAAAATATTGCATTATTTTCTGAAATAAATCCTTGATGTTCTTCAAAGCTCACGCCGGTTACTAGTTGAATGAATGAATATTTTCAACTTTTTCCACCCAATTAAAGGCGAATCGTTAAAATTTCCACAATGTGGTTTCCCTAAATTTAAATTTTTGAACTTCCGGGTCATTCTGACTGGGGTTTCCACATTTCCCTTAGTTATATATAGGTAATGTCAAAATGGATTGCAAGGCCTTGATCAGTTCTGGAAAAGCCCACGAAACTTTAGTGAGTATATTTAATATTTAGTAATTAGAAATGTAGCCATATAAAATTTAATAAACGAAACTACAGTTTTCATTTTAATAACATGAACAATCCAAATATTAACTATCAAAGTATTTTAATCAAAACTTTGATGTGGATTTGCAACAACAAGAAATGGAGTTTTTGTTGTTTCGTCGCACGGTCAAGAACAAAATTTTCAAATTGTAAATCACAGTTTGTTTTTGCTAATTTATTTCACCACATTACTTTAGTTAAATTTTCTTGCTCACTAAAGTAATTCTAATAAATCGATTACAATAAGTTGACTTAGTGTAATTAAAAGTTGTTCCTCTGTGCTACTCATTAAATTAAAAGTCGAGCACGCCCCCAGGGATGTTGAGGTACACGAGCAGGTATTTAACGCTCAGTTCACTATAATAGCCGGATCGTTTGTAAAATGTACTCTAAGTTACGTGGGGGTCAGTCCGCAGAATTTGTGTGTTTATAACATGCTAAATACATCAATGTGCGCATTATTTCAAGAATAAATTGGAGGATTATTCCAGTTGTTTTTGTCGGCACGCAGTAGCCTGAAATATCAATAAACATTATAAAATATAAATTATTGTTGAGCTTTCAATAAAATTGTGGTTTTAAAGTGACGCGAAGATTGATTTTGAAATCTTTACCAAAAATCGCAAAATTTACAATCGCCTCTCCTCGTCTTTCCCATGAAATCTGAATATTGATATTAGCTTGCAATATTTTTAAAAATTCGGATTAATTTAACATCTTTATAACAGATAGAGATTACAGAATATCATTTCTTCTAAAAATTAAACAGCAAGGCGTTCTCTCCTGTATAGGGATTTCGGAAAGTGAAAAATGTGTAAATTTAATATCAAAAGATGGCATCATGGTAAATAACCAATGCGAGATACTTTAAATTTTTATCAAGTTCAAAATTCAAATTATTTTTATTCAGCAACAGTTACAGAACCATTGTACCAAATATAATTAAGTCAACACACCAACATGCTTAATAAAAGTAAAACATACTTGAATCATAAACAAAAAAACAGTAAAATAAAAGTCAATCACAACTTATCAGAAAATTTTAAAACGGAGCATTCATTCTTCAAATTGGTCCGAAATTGACAACAAGGAGTTAAATATGTTCATTTTACGATGCTCAGATGCAAATTTATTGTAGAGATTTTGTACCGTGGGTACAAAACACAAACTTTGATGCATTTACAAACCCCCTCGGAGTCTTTATCGAAAATTTTATCTCCACTTTTTCCTACACTTACATTTTTTATAAAAAAAATGCTACATAAAAAATATAATGACAAATTGTTGCAGTTGTTTTATTGTTTTTTATTTGCGTACAATCTTTTGTAAATAATGTTTGTTGCAAAAGAATTCTTCAATTTTCTACTGTGAGCCTCAATGTACAATATTAGCCCCCAGTTGTAATATAGATCGCACGGAATTGAATTTGTAGGAGAATAAATTTGCCATTACCTGATATTGCTTTCCAAAAAAATAAAAATGAAAAGAAATCTAAAAAGGGGTGAAAAATTTATTCGATTCTATTATGAAAACTGCAAAGAGTTTTATTTGAAATTATTAAACGTATATCTGAAAAAATAAAATTATATTATTGAATAGAAATTACATTGTTTAACTTAAAATACCTACTTGTTCACCCGTACAACAAAACCAAAATGTAACCGAGGAATTTTCCTTTTAGGCAAATGAGAATTTGTGATAAATTGTATGCTAATGGAAATTTACATTTATGTGTCTAAAAAATAATAATGGTATTCAGCTTTTTAAAATGCAAATGAATTTACGTGATGCGAATAAAAAACAAAAATGATCACCCTGTTATTTAAACTAGTTTGTAAGTACGTTTGTTTTATCTGCTGGGAATGAGACAAGGAATGCAATAATTCCCAACATTCGCATAAATATAAGTTCATCTTAAGAAGCTGCACATTACGATGCTCATTTGAGTCAGAAGGTCCGTTTTGAGCTCGAAATTGAAGCAAATTATAACTGGTCTTGAATTTAATTTTTTCTCATCTTACTATATTTTTGGATCATTGTAGTAGCGGATAATTAATTTCATCTAAATATTATCCAGAACCGAAGAATGTACTTTGAAAGACACGGAATTAAAAAAAAAAAAACAAAATAATACTAACAAATTTTACGTACAGTACATATTAACTTGTTGAGTAAGGAATTGATAATAGTTGAAATTAATGAATCACTTTTATTTTTACTGATTGAATTTTATTTGTTGCCACCATAACGCTCAGAGAGATATTAAATATTTAGGTATTTAGGTATTTATGTTAAAATTATAATTTTTGTTTCTTAAAATCTTGAAGAACCAATATGTATTCTGTAGCGGCCGACAGGGAGAGTATATCCCTGGCTGGTACAATATCATGTAATAAACAATGAAATAAAAAAAAAATAATAATAATAATAATTTAAATGCTTTTGTGCCATTAATTAAATTTAATTAAGATAATAAGTGTTTAATGGATAAAATTATTGAATGAAATGACGATATTGTATTATGAGTGTCTGGTCTTGCCAGAAATTAATTAATTTTATTAATTAATGCTTCAATTTTAAAGATATGAACTACTCAAGCTAAGAACAATGAAAAATTATTAAATTAATATATATAATAAGAATCAAACAATGTTTATCATTGTATATTATTTTAACGTGATGCTCCTTAAATTACTGTATTCAATATTTCAAAATAATTAAAAAGTAAATAAAAAAAACTTACAAGTATAAAAAATTGTATTAAAATACATTTTAGTTTCATCTACTGTAAAATTTATCAGGAATTATATCGTTCAATTCAAGCAAACATAGCCAAATTTAGCTTTCAACCTCGTTTTATATTTAGTTTTCTCTTTCGTAATTTAAACAAAAAAGAAAATGCTCCAAAACTGGTTAAGTAATAAAGCTGTTCCATCGGCGAGGCTTTCCGTTTGGTCCAATTTATTCCAAGAGAAAAGGGATGATGTTTATTTGAAAGTGGAGAGGCACTCAGGTCTGATCATCAATAATTCAAACCTGAACCTTCTTCAGGCAATCTAATTAGGCAAGTGGACACGCTGATTTCAGATACTTCTTTCCCCCTCTGTACGTCCCTAGCATGAACTTTACTGTTGCCTTACTTGCTAGAACTCCATTAGAAAGATTGATGCTAATTTACAATTTTGGGAGTTGTAAGAAGAGCACCCAGTCTAACATTATCAAAATAGTTTTGGTTCACCACACTTCCATATACTTGATGGTATACAAACAAAGCTGTAGTAAAGTCTATGGTACCTCTGATCACATAAATACTAGATCTGCTATCGATTCTTTTCATCACAAAAGACCAACAACACAACAAATAGAATTTATCAATAAAACACCAATATAAAAGATGAAAAAAAGTTATCCGTTTAAAAAAAAAATGTTTCAATACAGACATATATATAATATTTTTTATGTTATCTTTTCATATTTATAGATTTATTATAAATCCATCATATTGCTTTATTGACGATTGCAACAAAGCGTAGAAATTTATAAAAACATACAAAGGATTTTTTTAAAAAAAATATGTCACAAAAAGCTGAAGTTATATTTTTTTCGATGTGTAGATTTCATACGGAATTTCCTCTTTGAAAGTTCACTCGTTGGAGTGCGCAAGATAAATATCAAACAGCGTGATAAAAAATTACATATGAAATATATTTTACTGAAAAGTAAATATTTTTTAAATAAATACAAGTTTTGTAAATGTCAAAAAGAAATTCATGTAAAACCTAACTTTAAATGAAAACAGGATTTATATATACGCTGTATAATCCTTTATATAATGTTATTTTCATGTACATAAATTTCATTAATGAGTAGATAATGTTTAATGAAATCACGCCAAGCAATCGCGGATTATTAACGAAACTTCTGACACTTCCCCTGATCTCTCCACGTATGATGTGGTATTATAGCATATTTTCTATCTACAAACAATGGACAATTTGCATCAACTTTTTTTACTAGCTCAATCGAAAGAGGAGGTCGAAAAATACACCTGTGAATTTTATGCGATATTTATTCGTACTGCATCATGGCTAAAAGAGAGGTCACGTGACCTGGAGCCGGCACCCGTGTTGCCCGTGACGTCACTTAACTGTTCCGTCAAACAAACGATCGACTTTATAACGCTTGCAAACAACCACGTTGCTACGGAAACAAGCAACAATTAATTTATTGTTTACAAGCGTTATATAGACAATCGCTTGCTTGACCAGACAGTTCAATGACGTCACGGGCGACACGGGCGACGCCTCCAGGTCACGTGACCTCTATTTTAGCCATGATGCAGTACGAATAAAAATCGCATAAAATTCACAGGTGTATTTTTCGACCTCCTCTTTCGATTGAGCTACTAAAAAAAGTTGATGCAAATTGTCCATTTCCTAGACTTAATTTTGTTAATATGATTTCTTATTGAGATCTAGTTTATATTATCCTCTGTAATATAGTGACAATCATTGACTCAAAATGATAAGTTAATACAGAAAATGAAATGATATCACGGTATTAAAAAAAAATTGTAATATGATCAAAACAGATTAGATGTATTATATGAAAAACAGACGACTAAAATTGCTGTGATAACGCCATGCATATTATCAAGAGGTGTTCTTTAGAGATGAGAGCTCGTTTCCATGACAACGGAGCACCTCTCTTCCTCGCCACTGGCTCCATCACGCCAGGTAAGCTACTTCTGTGACTAGACCCATTTTATATGTCGTTTCGAATCAACCCAATTAACTAACTAGCGGAGCTTTTGAACAATGTTCATCTACTTTGACCTTTCCACCAAAAGTCAAAGTTCGCGAATGTTCAAACATTGTATTTTAATTAGAAAAGTCTAATGGATATTATAGTTTTTTTTTTTTTTATTTAATTATCCATGCGTATATGAAACTTGTATTTTTCTTCTGTTTTTATGAAAAATAGTTTTTTTCTCATAAGCGATTTCATGATTTATTATTTAATGATTTTTTTCATAGTGAAGAAAAAAAACTAGAGATTAAGAGAAAAACTTAAAATAAGAGATAAAAAATATAAGAAGTTTCTCTGACGTATGTAATAGAAAATTTTTGATTAATAAAAAAGTTTGAGCAGAAGTTTTTCTGAGAGCAAAAGCTGGTTTCCGTCGTATATATTTTTTTCTGTTTTCAGTCGGAAATTTAGTTTTAAATATGCAAATGTCTGTGCATTACAGCACAAGTAATGTTCCTTGTGCTAAAATTGATAAAATTTGAAACAAGCTTTGTTTTGTATTACCGGTGGATATGCTATTTTTTTTTTTGCAATTATACCCCAGTTTTGAACCGTTTATTGTATGTTTTCAATGCACAGTTTATAAATATGGGAAACATAATTAATATTTGTTATTAATTAAGAGGTCTTGTGTAAAGTCACTTATCACAATTATTGTGTAATTTGATTACAGTAAACTGATGTGTTACTTTCTGAAATTTTAATTAAATAACTGTACAAAATATTGCTTCAAATTTGCACATATTTCGATTGTGAACGAGCTTGCTACATGCATACACCTCTTGAACGTGAGTGCAAATACAAATCATTTGTTTTTAACTAAACATATCGAATAATGTCGTTTAGTAAATTGAAAGTAATTAATATCGTTATTAATGCCGTGAGGGAGTTTTGCTTTCTGCGTTCGCCTAGTGGCATTTATTTCAAGGGGAGGGGTATCAGGTGTTCAAAACAAGAAACGTATGTTGCTAATAAAGACCGTAATATTTGAACAGAGAGAGAGAATTTACATTATACTTAAAAAAATAGGAAGCTTTGAGTAAAAAAAAATAAGCCTGAGTGAGCGTTTCTTCTTTTGAAAGGTACGAAATGCCTACATTTTTTTTAAATGAAATAAAAATACAATAGAAAACAAAAGTTAAAAAAATATTACACACAGTAAGCTTATTTCATATAAAAATAAAGTTCCATGGTAAATAACTTTTTAAAACAAGTTCGGTCTCATTAAAAAACACCACGTGACCCTTGAGAGGGGAGCACAGAGAAAATGTACATATATATTCTAGCACGGTGATAATGGTCTTCTTTATAGTATGCAAACTTAAAGCCACTTCTCTCAAACTTTGTGAAAAAAACGAACAAATTTTCTGCTGCATTGCGTATTGCTTGTTTTGTATTTTATGTGTAAAAAATATACACTTGAAGGAACATGTGCATCCAATCGCCACGTCCAGCAGGACCCATTGATCACAGCTACATGATGCTACTTTTTATACCGATCGATTCCACTTAAGGTAGCCTTATGTTGTTGAACAGAGTGAGGGTTTGTGACGCAAAATGGATCCTTCAGAGGTTGCTACTTCAATGTTTCAAAACTATTTACCTCAATTTAATACTTTTTTTATTAAATTGATTTTAAAACTTTTCAGATTTACTTAAAACATTTTAAAAATTTACGAGGAAATTTGTTTTTAATTAAAAAAAAAAGAAAGTTAGAATTAAATTCATCACACTTAACGTTGTTTTCGTCATGTTTGTAACGTCTTCAGTCATTGGTGGACACTTTGTAACAGCCCTTCTCATTGGTGGACACGAGTCGAAGATTTCCGAACATTCACGAAGTAGACTTGTCGATATTATTTGATTAACGTGAGATTATTTGTATATGATAATTACTTTGAAAAGTTCACCAGTTTGACATTAATAATCAAAACCTTTGACATTCAGACAAAATTAGCTGGCGCGATTTTTGTGACAATGAATGTTTGTTTATAAATTAAACAAGCCTGACAGCAATTGTAATTATCATTCGTTTTGTGTATTTCACTGAATTGTTTTGTATATTTTAGCATAATTTATACGACACCCAGCTTTATTCAAAAGCACTGCTCATACATTTTATAATTTTTGTCATAAATTTAAAGTTCATGAGTGATGACATTTCATTAAAAAATCAAATTAATATAATAAATGTCAGTGATGATAAAATTAACTGTGGTATAATTTCACATCAACAAAGTGAACTGATAATAATGTTATTTAAGTGGGAGATGGGGGGTTGTTCTTATTTATGGAAAGAACCATCATGGTAAAAAGTTCAGTAGCCAGTTCAATAGAATCCTGACGAAGAGCTGGTTCCATTGGACTGGTTGCTGAACCTTCTATGATGAATTCTTCTGTGGAAAATATTTTGAGGGGAAAATGACACAGACTTGAACTTGGAAAATTTCTTTAAAAAATATGTTTATCTAGAATCCATTCTGACGGGGGGTGGGGTTTAATATTTCAAACCTTCTCCGCGTAATGAATTATATTCATTTTTTTTTTAATTAAAAATAATACCAAGTATAATTAAAAAAGCAATAAAAAAAAGAGAAAGCTTTGTATTAAAATTATATTCAACTTTTCATGGAAGGAGCTTCTAAACCCTCCTTTAAACGAACCAATATAAGTTCCTAGTATTTTGGTATTCGCGCCTGTGGGTTATGCAGGTTGTTCTTCATGAAAACACAGCGGGTTACATGTACGGTACAAACTTTAACATATGTTTTATGTTACCTAGCATCACAATGGAGAGTAGGCTAGGTGGATAGTTGTAGCACCGATATGTTCTAAGTAAAACTAGATTATAATATTCAGAGGATCTGGCCGCACAAAAAGAAGACAAAACCTCTCATCTGCATGGAAATACGAAGCTACTAATTTAATTTGGACACCTGTAGGGTACATAAATTAAATACATCTGAGCTAATGTTCATTGAGTCTTGATAATGGGGTCACAGTTGATCCCATGTGTGACCCCAAAACCAGAGACCCCCCCCCCCACCCATAAAGAACGGCCTTGCTGTCTGACGCAGTGCGCTAGCCTCGGTACATTCAGCCAGTGAACTGTATTACCAGAATGTACACTGACTCCAACCGTCCTAGCCTGTGACGTCATCAATAAGATCAGCTTCAAATTATAGCAAATATGAATCAAAATTAAAATATAAAGAATGAACCTAAAGCGGTTATTAGAAGATAATGGACACGATTATTGAAGATATCCAGGTTCCTCACAAACCGCGGTTAACACCATGAATATAAATAAATTACACTAGTCGCGGTTAGTGAGAAACCTGGGTAATTCCTTACTGAATCGTGAATAACTTGAATTTTTTTATTCAATCCAGTATTATTTTTAATAAATGTATGTATTATTTATTTTCATAGTATATAATGAAACCTAATAATTAATATCTAACGAATGATGATACAAAAAACTCATTATTTAAAAAAATATTACTGTGAGCTGTTAGATATTGAAAAGCATACTAACACATACTGTATATTATATCATTATCCGAGCATGGTACTGCAATCTAAATACTCCACATCTGTGACGTCAGTGATATTTCCCCGGCCTCAAGTATACCGAGTCTCCAGCCAAAACAATGCAACTTCTAATGGTGAAGGCGGAACATTATTTATCCCCCACGGCCGTTGAACTAGTGACCTAGTGGATGATTTTCTTTTATGGATAATATAGAAATATTAAGTGCATCCAGTACTTTTTTTTATAAAACTTCTTTGTATAGAAGTTATACATAATTTACATAATTTAATGTAACTTTTTTTCAAATATTACAACAAAAAACGTGGACTTAATTTTAATAATGTGCAAAAAACAGTCTAAGATGTTTCTAAAGGGAAATGAGTTTAAAATATGTATGAAATTTTTTGGACCAGCTCCAACTTTTCCAGGCTAAATTTACGACGCTCGTACAGTCTGGCCACGAATTTTGTTTCCAATCATCCCAGCTGGAAATGCGTCGTGATAATCTCCGGACGAGGATACTTGGCCGTAAAAAATCCAACTTATCGACCGTCACTTTTTTTACCAGACCTTACATTTAGGAACAAATTTTGGGGATACCAGGACATTTCTAATAAATTGGTACCATTTTAAACTATCACTAAATTTGTATAATATACTCCTTAACCCATTAAAGCCTATATAGCGATGCATTTTAGCATCGCAAAACACTCCCTGGCAAAAAAATATTTAAAAATAAAGTTACGATGCTATATTGCTAAAAACAGTCAATAACTATTTGCATTGACCCTATAGATATGCTAATATGTCAATTTTGATTTTTTTAAAAAAATTGCCCATCAGACGCTAAATCAAAGTTGGGGTACAAATTTTGTTCGCCTTCTGCTCAAAGTTATTTTGCAAATATTTTAATAACTTTTTTAAAAATTGTAGTAAAATTTTCATTCTTCTATGAAAATGCTCCCTACATACTACACTTTGAAGTAAAAAATCAAAAAGTTGGTTGACATAAATATTTTGGGTCATATGCCGTGTCAAATAAGAGTGATGCTAAATTGCATCGCTAGGCTCTAATGTAGTCAATTTCTGCTTTTTTGCTGTTTTGAGGTTTCGACCTCTTACAGCCCAAAAAAGTTTTTTGGGGGATCTCTAATGAGTAGATCCTTCTGTTTTATGTCAAAATAAAAATTTAGAGGGTCCCAAGTGGACCCTAAAGGCAAAGGACCCACTTTGACATCACTTATAGAAACAAAATAAAGTGTCCAAAAAGGTAATGGCTATTCAAATTTGTTATTTGTGTGTTGAATATATTTTTGTATGTTACTTGGAAGCATATGAAGGGACTTCAACGGGTCCCAACAAGGGGTCCCAAGGGTCCCGGAGTAGTTTTTTGCTCCCTATTCTTTTTGTCATTGTAATTGAATACCATATAGAAAGTATTATTTGAACTTATGTCATTGCAAATCCCAAGATACAAGATGAAAGTTACATGGTGGGGCCCATGCAGGGCCTCAAATGAGACCCAGGGGCCCATAATACTCTTGCTCCTATATTTTAGTTTGGTATTTTATATACTTTCTAATGCGGTCCTCAGTGTCTTTATTCCAGTAAAGTGTAACCCGTACCCTCAAGCTAGCGATAATTTTGTAAATATACAGTTACCTTGAAAATACGGTTAACCCTTTAGTAGCGCAAAGGCAATGAGCATTACATTAGAAAATATGTAAGATGCCAAAATACAATATAAGAGCAAGCGTATTATGGGTCCTTGGGTCCCATGAGAGACCGTGCATAGACACCGCCATCATGTTCATACCTTGCAATGCTAGCTCAAACAATACACTCGAGCTAGCATTGCAAGGTATATCCCAACATGATGGCGGAGTCTATGCACGGCCTCACATGGGACCCAGGGACCCATAATACGCTTGCTCTTATAATGTATTTTGGCATCTTACATAATTTGATTATTTTCTAATGTAATGCTCATTGCCTTTGCGCTACTAAAGGGTGACCCGTTTTTTCAAAGAGCTAACTGTATATTTACAATATTATCGCTAGCTTGAGGGTACGGGTTACACTTTACTGGAATAAAGACACTGAGGACCGCATTAGAAAATATATAAAATACCAAACTAAAAAATAGGAGCAAGAGTATTATGGGCCTCTGGGTCTCATATGAGGCCCTGCATGGGCCCCACCATGTAACTTGCATCTTGGGACTTGCAATGCCATAAGTTCAAATAATACTTTCTATAATATGGTATTCAATTACAACGATAAAAAGAATAGGGAGCAAAAAACTACTCTGGGACCCTTGGGACCCCTTGTTGGGACCCGTTGAAGTCCCTTCATATGCTTTCAAGTAACATAAAAAGTTATATTCAACACACAGATATAACAAATAATTTGAATAGCCATTGCCTTTTTTGACACTTTATTTTTTTTCTATAAGTGATGTCAAAGTATGAGTCCTTTGCCTTTAGGGCCCACTTGGGACCCTCTGAATTTCTGTTTTGGCATAAAACAGAAGGGCCTACCCATTAGAGACCCCCAAAAAACTTTTTTGGACTGTAAGAGGTCTTAACCTCAAAACAGCAAACAAGCAGAAATTGTCTACATTAGAGCCTAGCGATGCAATTTAGCATCACTCTTTAATTGTCATTTAAAACTTCAATTAAAATTTAAAAAAATTAAAATTTTGATTTTTCTCACTTAGAGACCTAATACTTTCAAATTATAGCAAAAAAAATTAAAATTGAAACAAAAAATTAATTCAGGCTCTAATGGGTTAAAATATCAGATATTTTGTCAAAACCATTCAATCCATTAACAGATAAAAGTATAGTAATTAATATATATAATTTTAAATAAATGTGTAGATATGGGTAATAGCATTTTTATTTGAAAATTTGATATTTTTTGACTTCATTATAATTATATCAAATACAATTAATAGTTAAGTACATTTTAAATTAAATTTATACACTCGTGTTTCATTTACTGAATTTCTGGCTTGATATTTTCTAAAATAAATACATAATTAACAGCTGATCCATTGTTAAAATCTTAACAACGTTTATTATTCTGCTACGTCAATCTGCATATCATGATAATTTCAGTGTAATCTATTGGGGCTTAACTTCAGTTTGTAATGGAAGATGTGAGTGCTGATTATTGTTGTGAAGGTGGCGTTATTAATTATTTTACCTTACATATAATGGAGAATATTTACCTCCATATTCTTCGACATAAACAACGTGCGATACTGAGGGATTTGATGGTAAACTATTGATTGAAAACAAGGTGTTGCAAGGAGCAATTTAAATTATAAAGATGAAGATTTGGCAAACATGAACGGCAGCTTAACAAAGTTTATATGTTGATCATGTTCAGTTTCAGATTGCAATTCAAGTTAAGATCAGCTCTCGATATTGTATTGGAAAACAAATTAAAACAACAAAATTTCAGTCAGCTCTCACATAATTCAGAAACCAAGGAATTTCGTTTGTTTCTTTTTTCTTTGCCATTTTCTTTTTGCTTATTTATTTATCGGTGTATTTTCTACAATTTTGCATTAAGTTGCAAGTGTTAAAAAGAGTCAAGTAATTTCACGATCAATAGAGATTCAATATATAAAATACGCCACCTTTTTAGAATAATGTATAGGACTTTGAACCTTAAATACTATGGTTATAAGGGTTGATTTATTTCTAATGTGACAATATTAACAAAATGAGCTTCCAAATTGTGAAGTTATAAAAACAGCACCGCTTTATTTTCCTCGTGGGAATAACTTAAATTTGTACTTTTTGTAATTTTGTTTGCGAGTTTAACGTTATAAAACACAACATTGGCCTGCTGAACAAATGGCAATTTGAAGAATGTAATTGCAAAGTCCCACGGTCCGTGAAATTCCAGCGGTAATTTATTGACCGTAGACTCCAATCTAAATATTTGCCAGATTAAAACAGCAAACAAATCGTCGCGTTTATTGAACTGCGCTGGATGTGTTTATGTTTACAAATTTAAAATGGACATTATTGTGCGGGAAATGTTACAGGGCAATGTTTGAAATGAAAATGTTGTCATTTTTGCTTTTTATATCATGTTGTATTGTTCGACAAATGCCTTCGCACAGAGTACGAAAATAGAAATGGCAACAATGTATTTTCTGTCAATGACTATGACATGACAATGTTGAAAGATTGTTGAGTTGACATTGTTGCCATCTCTCCCAGGTAAAATAAATTTATGGAATTCATCTGTGAAATGTGAAACATGAGTATAAAAAAATAGTCTCCCACCAACATTGGCTGCAGATGAACAACAAATTTATAATTTTACAAAATAACATTATATTTTAATTTATTAGCTAACTTTTATCTTAAATAATAAGATTAAAATGCATTCATAGCAAAATCTATTATATTTTTTTACCGTACTTTAAAATGTTTGGTTGCTATGCCGGCAAACACATTAAAACCATTAGAAGCAAGGGTCACCAAAAGTTTCATTCTTTTAAATTTACCGCGTTATTTGGACTACTCAGAAATTATACAAATTACTAAATTTGTTGACGGTAATTCTAAAAGTCTGCGTTAAAATTAATTTCACACTAAACTGCACTTAATTTTTAAAATTTAATAAAAAGGAAAGATTATTTTTGTATTATAAATCTTCAGATTTTACTACAGCAATAATTCATTACAACGCTTGGCTGCATTTCGTAGTTCACCCCACAAATGTAACAGCTGGTCCCTCGGGTCGTATTTCTAATCCAAATTACTTAAAACAAGTCATCAGCTTAACGACTTAAGTAGTCGCAAACCTATTAAGTTAATATTTTCGAAACAATCTTCCCAATATCAATTGAAAGTTGCATCTTGTGTCATATTTATTATGTGCATGAGGGATGCCAGCTAAAGAGAGCTAGTTCAGTAAATTCAACGAGCGTCAATCAAGATGGCTACCATAGGAATTCCCAGCAAGTGCGCAATATTCACCGCACGTCGATCTAGAAAATTGACTCATGTAAATCCACCTTTAGTCATGTTACACACATAGTAATGTGAAGACATGAATGTTGTATGTAAATTATAAAGTTGTTACTCGGTCAAACAATTGGACTTGGAAATGTGAGACCCACTCGGAGTGAAAGTTTCGAGTGTGTGTAGGAGTGTGTACGTGGGATATGTAGCCAAACAGTGGGCGTGTAGTGGTGGTGTCCAATTTGAAGGTTCGTATTTCACGTACTATTAACTCTAGCATTAACAAGGGGGGGGGGGACAACCCGTGAATGTTTTAAAGTGGGAAAAAAGTGTAAAATATTGCTCCAAAAATTATGAAAAAAAATTTTAATCCTTAGTTAACTGCCCAGCAATGTATTTCTGTAAAAAAATTAGTGAGAAAAACTTTAACTTTTTTTAACGTGTGATTTAAATAACGAGTTTTTTCGACCCCCCTTGGTATAACGTGTTACAAAAAAGTGCCTTGGGTTAACATTGTTTCACTTCCTCTAAATATAATAGATTATGTACAGTTTTAATACCAGAAAATTTCCCTGAATAGATGCGTCAATCTATTGTCAAGGAAATTTCCAAAGGTTACAACTGTACTTTTGTAAAATGGCATTGTTCAATTTATTATCGTGGATCTCAAAGCAAGATAAAATACTGAACATTTTTATTGTTTTGCGACTATAATAAAATTTCTTTTGCCAGCAAAATTTTCTTTGCCTTTGAGAGCTGCATGCTGATAAAAACATGAGGGAAATACAAATAAACATTTCAAAACAAAGTTTTTATTATATTTAAGAATTATTATGTTGCAGTTGTGCAAGTTGAAAGCGTCCAGTTAACTTAATATTTAACTTAATAACACATGAATTGTTATAAAAAGAAATATAACATTGCGACCGTTTAAAAAGAGATGGTTTCCCTGGAAGCATCGATCGCTACAACACAAATATCGCCATCTCAGCAAAAAAGAGCTCACTTATTGGTCACCATGCAGTTTCTGTTAGCTCAGCATTTTATCATTCATATTACACTTCTTTGTTTTTAGATTAGTTTTTCTGGACTAATATAATATTTCAAATAAAATTAAACAGTAATTTATCGTAAATTCACCGCTATACACTTTTGTCCATTTAAAAAATCTTATTGTTAATGAAAGAAACACAAAATATCGTTTTTTCTTTTATTTGCCTTCGAATTGATTGAAAACTTTCAAATAAAAGAAAAGACACAAAGGAGTCAAAGTTAACGCCCTTTCAGAGCTCCAAATCGGATCATTGGTTTGTAACTTACAAGCTACACTTTGACCAAATTTAAAAACACTCCGGAAATTGACGGAAATTGGAACGTTTCTGATTTTATTGTGGTCAGTTTTCTTCAGAAACTAAACAGAAATTTCTCTACAAAATTCCAGGGAGTAAACATATACGAGGATCTAAAAATCCTGTCACTTCCGGTTGCAAGTTCGACTAATTTGAGTGTAGTTAAAGTTTCGTGCGAGTTGTTAAAGCTGCAGAGGCGCCGGGAGGGCGTGGTCATTCGATTTCAAACTATCCAGCAATAAAGTCACAATATCTGGACGCCACAGATAAACACCGCAGTGAGTTGGGGGACAAAAATAGAACTTGTAATATGGCCTCAACTTGATTAAAAATTAGGGCTGTAAACGTAAAAATAGTACTTCTCACTTGTCAATTTTAATATTTCAAAATAGATGTGTAATTCACATAATCTTGTTTAACAGTAACAACAAATATTGGTCAGGTTAAGCCGGTATTACACGGTACAATTTTTTCTTGCAAGTAAATAATTTACTCTCCATTTGTTTACATGGAGAGTAAATTTTCTTGCAAGCAAAAATTGTATCTAAAATTGTATATTGTAACGTAGGCTTTATGCACCAGGGTAGTATAAACAATAAAACAGGGATGCGGCAAGGAGCATGAAACGTTTTGTAGCCTCGTAAGCCAGGGTACAAAACTTCTCGATGCTCCTTGCCGTGTATGCAACGTGCTCTGTTTTTGTGCTAAACCAGTTGCCTACATCCAGGCGAGAAACGAACTGGAAAGCTGCATTTTTTTTATATAACTTTCGCTTTTTTCAAAATTCTCTCACATTAGAAAATTAATACTTATTACATTAAATATTCCAAGTATTTAAATACAATTTGATATATTCATATTTAGACAAACTTTTTATGTAATGATAAAGTACAGTTACTCTCTGATAAGTCTGAGTATTATAATAATTTTACGCAGGACTGTACATTATCAAATTTTGATCACCACCACGTTCTCCAAACTTTCTCTGGAGGTCACAGCTTGTCATTCAAAGAGAGGACAGTTTCATTGCTGTGGACTGTACGTCACAATAATTCCGCCAATGTAATAAATTTAAAACATTGTTTATAAAGGATTATTCAGAATGAACGACATGTTTTGATTGTACGTAATAAGTTTTAGTTTTAACGAGATGAATTTTTTTTTAACATGGCTGGCTCTATTGTGATGTGTTATAAAATTAAAATCTGTTGAAACTTTTTTATATACCTGATTGCAAAATAATGTAAAACATCCGGCAGGTAACTAAATTTCAAATTAATTCGATATTCAATTTAATTTTAGTTCATTGTTTTTACAAAGAATCTAATTTTTCCTACGGGAAAATAAATTAAAGGTAGAACTTCTTACAGATTACATTATTTCTTTGAACGTGTCTGTGCAATGTGGAATATTAGAATTTTGTAAAATTAATGTAAATTTGAATAGTGAAATATATCGATTGAATAATACACTATTCAAAGTAATGTATTCAATTCATCTCAATTTCAATACATTTACAATTTTGCTGCGTAAATTTATATTTCTATACGCCATGAAATGTTTTGTATTGTATAATAACAAAAACCTTTTTATATAGTGGATTGTATCTATGAAAATGAAATTCCGTATAAAGCATTATTATTTTTTGTAGTATATCTGATATTGATTGATTGGATCAACCACTGGGAGTTTTAGTTAATTTTTATAAATTTCACGTTTGTGAATTTCAGAGTCAAATTTTCAATACACCCAATCTGTGATGAATGCTAAAATCAATTGTAATTTAGTTAACATAACTTGCCATAGTTTTATGAACCTCTTCATTCCCCATCTACTTTGTGGGAAATTCCTAAAGACTTTGAAAATAAAGAAATAAAAATTTCTCCACCTTGTGGGTTATTTTTATTGCGACGGTTATTGCCTCTTTAAGCGAGAGAAATGAAGCAATAAGAAGCAATTATTGCTTGACACTAATGAAGCATCGTTCTACTGCGCAATAATCTTGAGTGCGGTGGTTCTTTAGTGTCTTTAGAAGTGGATCGAAGTTGGTGCGAATGCTCCTTTTAACCCCGCTCAACCAATCGAGTGAGTGTAAAAACATGTTCCAGGCCGCACAAAACTGTAAAAACTTGTAATATCACCACTCCATTAATTTGTTAATAAAGCTAATTGATTAATTAACGAAGGGATTTACATTTTAGTGATTTGAATATTGTAAAATGTTGTAATTAGTTCGAAAATTTACATGATATTCACTTTATTATGTATCCAGTACAGTACATTAAATTTGGAAAAAACACACATATATTACAGTAATAAATGCAAATGTATTTTACCGTTACATAAACTTAATTAAAAGGTTAATTATTTTAGTTTTATAAATTTAATGACAACGAACTAAATTTAAATGAGAGTATTTTGTGTTTAAATTTTTCATCACGTCTTTAAATTCTTTAGGTGTTTTGTGTTTGAAAAAAACTTGAATGATGAATGTTCTGTCATTTCGTTAAGTACCTCTTTAAGAGCATTTCTTAAATTAGGTTATGAGTCTGAACTACTCCATGTGATATACTTTACAATAAAAAAGATGATGGATTTCTTTTACCAAAAAACTGTTGAAGTATGAATTCAGTTCGTTGAAGATTATATCAGAAAACTGAAAGGCAATATAGAAATGAAATATTCCTAGCCAAATTTCAAGTCTCCTGTATAAAGTGCCATGTCTAAGCAAGTTTGTGGAAGTTTGAGTCATATATTTCACAGAAGTAGACTGCGGTTGAGTGTGACAACTAAAATTGAGTAGCAACTCCCAAGAGAGTGTCACAGAGTGGGGATATGATTCCACAGAGTGTCCCCAGAGAGTGACAGAGTGAGATTAGCAGTGGCACGTTTTACAAAATGAAAAAAAAAATCATTTAAAGCAAAATGAATTTTTTGTGAGGTACAATTTGTGTAAACTTAAAATTCTGAACACACTCCTAAATGTAGATTTAAATGAAAACTGCGTTTAAAAAAGAATTAAAAAAATGTTTTCAAGTAATTCTTAGAATTTTAATTCTATTTAAAAATAAATTATAAATATAATGATAGATGTGCGTATTTATACAACTAAGTTTGGAAATAGTAAACTATTTTCTCAGAAATAGTTATCTGGTTTGTATGCAAAAGGAAGAAATTTGCAGCTCGGTTTGAGGTTGCAAAGTTCTCCAGAAGGGATCTTTGTTTGCTTATGATCTTCAGTTGTTTACGGAGCTCTACAAACATCACTGAATTCAACTAACGTGGAAGCATCACAGACTTCACGAGGTAAAAGTAGGAAACGGTTCTCCACATTAATCAATTAAAGAGCATTTTATCTGAGACATCGGTTTTCATAAAATAATGATAATACATCTGAAATAAAATATGTAACTCATGTTTTTTTTTATATATATATGTTTATAAACCACAATACGGTACTTCTATTTACTAATTACTCACTAATGCCGGTATTACACCATACAATTTTGCATACAATTTTTCCTTGCAAGAAAATTTCATCTCCATACAAACAAATGGAGCTCAAGTTTTCTTGTAAGGAAAAATTGTATGCAATAGTTAGAAAAATTGTATGGTGTAATATCAACATAAGCTTGAAATAATTATTATACCAGATGAAAAACCAGACAACGCACTTTCCAGTAAGAGCCATTTTTCTTATCTTGAAACGTTAAAATAACCTTTATCGCAATTGTCTGATTTTGATTCTGCCACTTTCATATAATTTAACTGTAAATGTATTATGGTTTTACATTATATTTAATATTCTACACATCAAATTTGAATTGCATCAATAACAGTAATTTATGCAAATATCTCCATAAAAGTGTCAGTCAAATTTCATTGCACGTTCAAATGCTCATAAAGTCTCGTTACTTCTCATCTTATTTGACAGAATATTTACTTTTTATCTTCATGAAAACCTAGGATGTAATATAAAAAAAAATAGTAACAATGTTTGGAGTATAAAAAAAGGTGTAAAAAAGATCCTTGTTTAGGGGTGTAATAGAAATGTTAAGGGTGTGAACGTGTCGGGGGGAGTTTCGCCACAGCATGGTCGACATTAATCAGATGGGGGGTAAGGAATGCCTCAGACGGCCAGGAATCTCCCCCCCCCCCCAAGAAGGACTTTAATTTTCTCTCTCAACCGATTTATGGTCGAAACTTTTAACTTTTGTAACGTTTTATTTACTGTTTGTGATATTAATAACTTTAATACTTATAGAAATAAAGTGTATGAACGTTTTTGTAATTTCCAGTTTTATTTTTACTATTGTTATAATTGATTATCTGTCAAAAATAAATTCAGTACTTTTGTTTTGTTTTTTTGATATTTCATCATGATGTTTAAAGTTTGCTTTATGAAAATAAAAGTAAACATATTTGATTTAAAGCAATAAAGAAACAAGATTTCATTACAATAAGTCAATTTACATTTTGTTGTTTGTTCAATTCCACGGATCTTTTTTCATCGTATTTCAATTCCAATAAGAATTGAACTTTTCAATATTGTTTGACATTTGCGGTAACGCAGTCACTTGTTTAATGTTGCTCAAATATAATTCGACTTTTTAAATTAAATTAATTGTACAATATTCGAAAGAAAGCCTTAAGAATATTGAAATCTGTAATTCAATGGGCGCGATTAACGAAGCAGTTAGCCAGGTTTCTAACCACGTTTAACTATACCTGATGTTTTACGTGTTAGACCACCTAGTTAAACGTGGATAAGCTAAACGTGGTTAGAAACCTGGCTAACTGCTTCGTGAATCGCGCCCAATATCATCTATTAGTGAAAAAGTATTAAATTTCGATATTGAAATTTTACTATAAATATAATACAATACATTTGATTATTAATTTAAAAACGGAATGTATTTTAATTTTGTAACGTACAGCAACTTTAAAAGTGTAAAAACAACAATTTTTCTTGTTTTTAATATTTCAATGTCACTTTAGAAAATTTCCTTACAATATTTTGATTTAATAATAAATTCAAATTTATATTTATTATTTTTAAAAATAAACTAACATTTGAACTTCATGGTTAGAGACACAGCGCTCTCTGCAGTAGTGTCATCACATCTCTGTGCGAGAGGAGCCAATTTATTGATTTGCATGGCGGCGGCCGGCGGCCAGGCTACCGGCGGACCGGCGCATCACGGCGAGGGTCCCCGCGGGGTATCACGTGCGTGACTCAGCAGGAGAAACAAAGGACACACGAGGGGACTGTGACGTCCATAATAAAACCATTTTACTTTCTATGTGAAAAAGTAATGTCTTAAAATAGGAAGAGGAATTTCTGTTGTTAAAAATATATATTAAAAATAGGAAAATAGATATAAATATATATTATAATAAAGATATATATTGAATAATTCGACAATAAGAGAATAATTTAATACGATATTCAATACACAAATAAACATAATAATTCATGTGTAACATATAATATAAATGTGTGTGTATGTATATGTGGGTCTAATTAATTATATGTTTATTTAAATCATGTCTGTGAAAATTGTTTTATTTTAAAGGATGGAGATGTACTACATCATGTATCCAAACTTATGGAAATACTGCACTATCTACTGTATTAGATTCAATAAACAAATAAACAGACTTGTTTTGTACATTATAAAAAATCAGTTTTAACAATCTTTATTTGCCAAGGAAATTCTTCAATTATATTTGCTGTTTTGTTTTATTAAATAACTGCTGATTTTTTTAATAAGGGGCATTCACAAAGTCTTAAGGCCACATTTAAGGCTTGATAATTTAAAGCTTGATTTTAGACGTGTTTTTTAGACCCAAAATTTCTGGTCTTAAATTATTGAGCCTTAAATGTGGCCTTAAGGCTTTGTGAATGCCCCTTAATATGACTAAACATTGGAAAACAAATACTATATTGCTGACCTTGAAAAAAATTTATTATAAAAAGTTTTATCTCATGAAATATGTTTTAAATAAAATAAATAAATAAATAAATAAATAAATAAATAAATAAATAAATAAATAAATAAATAAATAAATAAATAAATAAATAAATAAATAAATAAATAAATAAATAAATAAATAAATAAATAAATAAATAAATAAATAAATAAATAAATAAATAAATTCTTATTTATTCGGCAACTTTCTGTGAAAGATAAACATTAAAATTTGCGATGAGAAAATTTATTGAAGCTCTCAGTAAATTTATGGAGACTATTTTTTTCTGGGATGAAATTTATGTTTTTCTTAACATATACTAAATAATGAGAAATCGATTTCCTGATACGAATTTAAGTGAGCAATTTATCATTTTCTCTAAAAGTGTTGATATTTTGTGTGTGTTTTTTACTATCTTCAAAGCAAATCAAGTAGATAAATAAAGAGAAGTTGCTACTCTCTCAACATGTAAGACTGTTAATTCTCGCTTCATTGATTTGAGAGCGCCTGGAGACTATGCAACTACTTGAGCTGTGCGGTACCGCGGCGCAGTATCCTTCCAGGGGACCTCGCTTCTCAAATCGAGTTTATAAATTAAATTTACTTTTGCATTTTATGCATTTTTAGAATATGCTTTGTGTTTAAATTTAATTATAATCAATATTTATATTGAATTTAGTAAAAAAAGGAATGTAATATTGATTTTATTCCACATTATTGTTCATAATTTCCTCTTTAAATTGACGACAGTTATTATTTTCTTTATAAAAACGTATATAGGTCAGGTTTTATTACCTTAAGGACACAGTAATTTTAAATTAGATGGATGTTGGTTAGGAAGACCTTTTTGTCTCTCAGCAACTCTCTCGGAAAACAATGGCGGAGGGCCTCCAGTAATCTTGTTAGTTTCTCCACATCGCAAACAGGTCAAATCAAAGTCAAATTAAACTCCATCAGGAAACAGGATGTGCCTCCTGTATGATATAAAGTGGTGGTTAATTTTGTGGCATATTTTTAATATAATTAAATATAAATTAGCCTTTTAATTAATTAAAAATTTTATTTGTCTTTGATGTTTATAACGAAGGTGACAATGTGTAACTGTTTTAAGGACAAATTCAAACTAGTTCAAACTTAAAACATTTTACTGGAATGTGCGAAGATTAAAATATATTAAAATAAAATCAAGTAAGTTCTTTCTCTAGTACCTTATACAATTTTTTTATTTTAAACTCACGAACAAAATGTAAAAATAATAGTATTAATTTAAAAATAATACCATCGTTATCAAAACTAATTTTAATAAAAAAAATAGCACCAAGGGTTAAGAAAATAGTGATGTTTAAAATAGCTCCCAATGGAAATATTTATTTAAATTTATTAAACAATTAAAGAAACAAAGGCCCAGAAACTAAAACTTTATGAGCCACGAAATCGAGGTAAGTCAGCTGAAATTGTGCTGCCTTGCGATCTGTCTGTGTATGTGTAGTCTTTTAGTCTGGTTGTTGATAATCGAGCGAGAGGAAGGGGCGAGGGTAGACAACCCGCGGAGCTTCATAAACAAGGCCCAGTACTGGAGGGGGACTAGACGCAAAGTTTGGACTGCAAGACAAATGGAGGCCTTCTGCTAGACAGTCGCCAACTGCATGAGAAGTTAGGGGACAATGTGCAGGAATTTTCCATCCCCTTCTCTGTCTAGAAAACTGCCCAATCATTTTCAAGTATTACCATGAGCTTTTTGGATATATCAAGAATTCTTGTGTTAGAGACTCAGTAATATTATTTGGTAGCACATCAAATTTCCTAGAATTATCATGCAATTGATTCATCTGATATGTTTTTCATCAGATAGTGTTATATTACAAATAATTGTGGAATCGCTGGAAAATTATTATTTGTATGTTCACCCAGGGATTAAAAATTATGAATTAGAAACAAGCGTTTTATTGGAGAAATAATTTGTGCTGAATGAACACGAAGATGATTCAAAATCGAGGATGTTACAACACGTCAAAGAATTTAATTTAATATAAATATTTCTAGGAAGAAAAAACATAAATTTGCCTTGAACTTTTGTTAGCGTTAGAGTTCATTAAATGTCAACTGTAAATCAACTAATGTTAAATTTTCGTTTACTGTTTTCATGTACGACATTTCACTGAAATCTATTGTTGTCAAAAGTAAAAATAAAATTAAAAACGTACAATTAAGTTTTCCTTTCCAGTTATATATTATACTCAAACAATATTATTTATCTGAACAAACAAAAAATATAAACATTGATTTATTTCACACGACTTGTTTCACTTGATTTATTTCATTTTTTTGTCCCACTTAAAAATTTGATACCTGTTCCTAATGGAATATTGACCTAAATTTTTTTTTATTGCAGAAATGGATAGAGGGTGCAAAGTTATGCTACCCAAATTTTTTTCAGATTTTTTAGAGCCCGGGAAGTATTTTTAAAAAATTATTGAAAGTTATTTTTGTGACGTCACGAGCCGCCGCTCCTTAAGAAAAAGATAGGACTTGTCGCCGCGTGACGTCACAAAAAGGACTTTCAATAATTTTTTAAAAATACTTCCCGGGCTCTAAAAAATCTGAAAAAAATCAGGGTAGCATAAATTTTTATGCTCTATCCATTTCTGCAATAAAAAAAAATTGAGGATAATACTCCATTCTAAGTTACTATAAGAACCAATTTGGTTCAGTGTGCACCAATTGCAGCATATGATTCATATTCAGCTGTAGGCACCAACAAAAGCCATTATTAGAGACCACAAGATTGTATTGAAACGTCAGCTGCATAATGTAAAGATTTATTTATAATTCTTTTGTTAGTGTTTTAGAACTGTATCCTAGTCAGTATAGGGAACGTACAGTATCAGGATAAAAGTCTGGAAATGAAAAAAAAATCTGTTGTCGACTTCGATAAAAATAAACACATTTAAACAAAATTACTGAGTTGTTTGTACAAATGTGAGGTCGCAGGACAACAAAATTGTCATCAGAAGATAAATTCGACTCTCGGACTGTGGACAAAATTCGCACTCGGGACAAAGGACTGCAAGTACTTATCTGTTGTCAGATATCAAGGATCAAACTGGAGCCCACGGGAGTTTCGAATTACTTCGACAAACTTGGGGCTTTAATTTGTTCTGTGATGTAGGAGTTTTCAATCACAGCAATTTATAAACAATTCACTACTATTTTGTTGATTGTTACAAACTTTCAATTACGAATATTTTAATTTTTTATGTAAATTTAATTTTAATGTAATTTAAATGTAATTAAAATTACACCGCAAACTATTATTTTAAAAATATTAGAGTGTCATCAACTACTCTTCTGTAGTTTTCTAATGAAGGAAATTAACTAAAATTTAAAGTACTTCAGAAATGAAAATGACGTGCAAGCAAATTATTTTAATTATTTATTTATTAGAAAGTAAAATCATCCTTTAAAATTGTATGCTATACATTATTTTACTTTAAAAAAATAATCTAACCCTCATATATAGTTAACCTCATTTTTTAAATTAAATTAAAAGAAAAGGGTTATAAAAAATTATATTTCAATGTATTCAAAAGATATTTCTATTGCACTTCAAAAAATCTAAAAAAATTCAGAGCAAGATTATTGATCAATTTCTCTTCAAAAATGCAATAAAATTGGCTTTCTTATAATATTTTTCCTTTTTCAAAAACGATAATCAGATTTTTTGGTCAAAAGGTAACGTTATTCAATATCAATATAAATGCAACATATTTTATAAATCGACATTCCATTTCCTGTAAATAGATTTATGTAACAGTGAAGACGTAAGACGGCGTGACGTCACAAGTGTCGCCGTGATTTGCAGTGTCTTCTCACATGTGGCGCCAGTACGGCTTCTCTCGGCCGGCGGGTCTAGACCTCCCGAGCTGTTGATACGACGAAACCAAAATATTGTACGACATTGTCACTTCGTGTTACACCAACTTTTAACATAATAATGCTCAACACTAGAATTACAGAAATAACGTTAGAAGAGTCATTGAACTTTCTATAAGCAACGTAAATTAACCAGTTTTGAATCATTCAGCACTCATAATTTAAATTTACAGAAAAATTAAAGCAATTTTGTTAGCCCTTATTCACCTAATTTCTTTTTATAATAATATTTAGGAATATGTTTTACGCATTGAGAAAATACTTTTTTTAATATAGAAATATATTAACAAAATTATGTATCAAAATTAATTAAAGTAAATAATTACATTTTTGTCACATTTTTGTAAATGCCTTGTTCAGAAAATTTGTATACACACAAAATCTTAAAACGATTCCAAGTCTTATTTTAAGATAAAAATTGGAGCCCATGCAAAATCTGCAATAAATTTATCAAAGCCGCGTGAATTGATGGAATTGATGGCAGCTTATTTGGTACAGTCGTCGCTTCAGAAAATTTCCCACTTGCGACCTTGGTAATCAATATACCTCCTATAAGATGATGATTAACAAGTGGGAAATTTTCCAAAGCGACGAGTGTACAAAACCAAAAACCTTCGAATTAGGAGCACTTTTAATCAACTGTCCAGGAGGTAATTTGATTTTGAGAGTTTGCTGTTGATTTGGTACAAGAATCTTGTTGCCAAATATTACATTTCAGTCTTTAATATTTTGTTGCGCATCACAATAATATGGAGTCTGTTTTTAGTAACTCTGTCTCTAACGCAATATTTTATACATCATTGAATAATAAAAGAGAGAAATTGAAAAATAAAAAGCAGCAACAAGGATTTGCGGTGAACAACGTTTGGAAAGCGGATGGATTTGTGATCGAGTTACGCGATTCGTTTTCACAGCAGCCTCGTGCATTACCGTGATAAAATTTACAATAAAAAATCTCTTACTAAAATGCTTTTACGATAAACAATTTTATTTTTATGGGTGCTAAAATTTGTGATAACATTGCAAATTTTGTGTAATGTGTATATAAAATAAAAGCAATATTATCTGGAGGAGCTCAAGTTTAGAAAAGGAGTTATGTGTTTCGTCTAGTACCTTGTCCAAAGATGTCTGGGTTTAGAAGTTCAGAGTAAAAATGTAGAAAGCACCTTCCAAAATGGTCCTCTTTAACATCATCAAGATAAGCCGCTTTTGTTACGTAATTGCAAAATATTATATGATCGTCCAGATTTATATATTAAAACGTAAAAACCGAATTAGCTGAACCATTGAGAGATATTACCATGGACGAGCTTACATTATATTTTTATGTACGAGTATGCAGATAATCAAATAATATCAATTAAATGCTACCTCAATGAAAATTATTTATATGGATGTTTGCTTCAATTATTTGTCTATTTTGCAAATAAGCAGAAATAATCATCAATAGACAGGTATAAGTATTTGATCGTGGAAAGCTGCATGGTCGTTTTATATAAACTGTACTAGAGCGTTTTCATTTCATCTGAGTATTTGAGAACAAAACATCATTTTCAATTAAATGTACGTAGTGTAAACAGTTCCAAGTATTCATTTGAATATATTATTTATTTTGAAGTATTTGTTTATTGATTTTATAAAGTTTTCGTGCAGGGTGATTTGTAGTCCTCGGAACTGCCTGAATTTAGTCGTGACTCACACGTAGCGTAGTCAAATAAAGAAACGAGTGAAAGCAATTTTATTTTATATAATATACTGATGTCTTCTTATTTTCAGCTAAATTATGGGAAGGCTGAGATTAGCTCAAAAGTTGCAGGTTTGAAGAAGATAATTCACTTTCAAAAAGTTGAAGTACACCTCCACAAATCCCCCCCCCTCTTCCAAACTTAGCAAGGGTAACATTCAGTCTTTTTTTTTTTTTTTTTTATTTCTTTTTAATCATATACATTATTGTCCAGCCAAAGCTTTATATTTTTAAAGCTTGCCGGCTGGTGCAAATTAAATATACAGAATAATATTTTCAATCAAGCTCATAGCAAATGGAAATGAAACAATTGTATTATCTTATATTACCACGACACAAAAAAAGTCAAAAATAAATTCATAAAAAATACTAACGAAACTACTTCTCACACAACCATCACAATACCATAACCATTGCATGAAAGATTATTTGATACCATTTATGAATTTTCTTTTTTAAATACAATATGAAAAAAAAAAAAGTCATAAATAATACCAACGAAACTACATCTCACACAACCATCACAGTAAAATAACCATTGTATGAAAGATTATTTAATACTAATTATGAATTTTAAACAATTTCACATAGAGAGAAAAAAAAATAACTTATAATTTTTATCAAATTAAATTTGGTACAGGAATACAAAGTTGGAAAATTCAAAAATAATATTAACGAAGCTACATCTCATACAATCATCACAGTAAAATAACCATTGTATGAAAGATTATTTAATACTAATTATGAATTTTCATGAACAATATCAACATAAAACAATACATGCACTTTATGTAATGTATACAAATAAAATATATATTCATAATAATAATAGAACAAAGACCATCAAATTTCATGTTATAAAAAATAATAAATAATAAATCATATATTTTTTCTTATACTTTAACTTGCAGCAATTTTTCACTAAAAGAAGTTGTCTGAAATTAATTAGGAATGTACAAATGGAACCTTTTTGATTTAAAAAAATTATTACATAAGATTTGCTACGTTACTTTAAAGTATTGCTGAGACAACAAGCACAAGAGATATATTTTTTATAATTTATTTTCTTATTTATTTAGTTTTTTTTTTGCCATCAATTTGTCAGCGTTAATAGCCATGCTTTAATATTCTTTTTAACTACATTCTTGGAAACAATATTTTTTAATTCAATAGGCATATCATTCCATAATCTTGGGATCAGATAATCCCATGTTCTTTCCATAAAACGATTTGTTCTAAAAGGGGTAAACAATGGATCATTATCTATTAATCTAGTCTGATAATTATGTACCCTTAAGTCACCATGATTTATATCAAAATATTTTTCCACAATAAGTGAATATTTAGACTGTAACTTTACCGGCAATATTTTCCAATATAAAAACACGTTGTCACTACTCTCAAATTTTATCCCTTTTTTCATACATTTTAAGAGACTTTTCTGCATTTTCATAAGTTTAGTTAATGAGCTAGTTTCCGCAAAACCCCAGGCATTTATTCCATAAATAATAAAGGGATGAGCTATAGCAAAATATACATTTCTTAAATTTTTTTCATTTAAAGTACCTTTTAGTTTATACATTTGGGACATCACAGATCGTAATTTTTTTATAACTCTGTTTACATGTGGATGCCATTCAAAATTTTCGTCAATAATTACTCCAAGATAAGTGTGTTCATTTACTTGCTCAATAACACTACAATTACATTCCTGCATAAATTGATGCAAACAAAGATTACAATGGATTTTTATATTTAATTTTTCATCTTTTCTTAAAAATTTATTATATAAATGCATAACTTTTGTTTTTTTAGTGTTAATTAGTAATCCATAATCATGGGCCCAATATGCTAATTGATTTGCATTATTTTGGAGTTTTGCATGAGCATCTGAGAAGTTTTTACCAGAAACTAGAATTAAAAGATCATCCGCAAACATAAAAATTTTACAATTTTTAAGTACAGAAAATATACTATTTACATATATATTAAATAATATTGCTGAAATTGTTCCTCCTTGAGGGGTTCCAAAGTTAATCTCCCATTCATCTCCTTTTACATTACAAATTTCAACCACCATTGATCTATTTTTTAAATAATCTTTTATTAAATCAAGTATAGGTCCTCTAACACCCACCTTCTCTAATTCAGAAAATAATATGTCATGGTTTAGAGTATCAAACGCTTTTGAAAAATCTACAAACAGCGCTAATACATGGTTATTTTCTTTCAATTCAGAATTTATAAAATCACTCATATCACTTATTAATTGGTTAGTTGATTTACCTTTTTGATAGGCGTACTGATTTTTATTTATTATTTTATATTCCTCAAGGTAATCAATAAGTTTTTCAGTGATATATTTTAGCGGTATTTTATCTAATATAGATGACAATAAGATTGGGCGATAATTTTGATAATCTGCATGGCATCCACTTTTATATACAGGTCTACATAAAGATTTTTTTAACTTTGTTGGAAATTTTTTATTTTTTAAACATAAATTTGTATAATTTGTTAAAACAGTTGCTAATTCATTACCACCCATTTTAATATGTTTTGCTTTTATTTTATCATACCCCGGAGCTTTATTATCTTTAGAATTTTTAATAATTACATTTATTTTATCCAAAGTAATTTTGGGTAAATAAAAAGATTGAGGCTCATAAATGTCTCGTGTTACTGTAAACTTAATATCACACGTGTGAACAATGTTATTCACACCATTCACAAAAGTCATTCCAAAAGTATTTGCAATATTATAAAAATTTTGTTCTTTCATATATCTTACAATTATATCATCAATATTGGACGTTGACTTGCCAAGGATATTATTGATACAAGCCCATGATTTCCGTATATCACCATTACATTTTTTAAATTCATTTTTATCATATTTATTTTTTGCTTTAAATATTAATTTATTTACTTTGTTTCGAAGTGACTTATATTCATTTTTATAATTTTCATTTGTAGGGTTACTCTTATGTTTACGAAACATTTTGTCTCTCAGGGTCATATTTGATTGAATCTCTTTAGTCATCCATGGTTTTTTAAAGTTACATTCTGCTATATTAGGAATTTTTACAACTGTACAAATTTTAAATAAATGATTATAGGCACTTTCAATTTTATCATAAATTTCTGCTGTATCATTAATACCATTTAGATAACCCCACCTAATTTTTTTTAATTCTCTTTCTAATTTGAAATTATTCAAATACTTTATAGTTTTTGGAATATTATCGTTATTAGTATTTAAAATAATTGCTCCTATTATGTAGTGATCAGTTATTTTTGTTTTTATAATGCAAGATTCAATATTTTTTTTAATGTTACTTATTATCAAATGATCTATACAGGATGATGTTAGTTTATTTTTTACAACTTCTTCTCTAGTTGGGTCAACTATAAGGTTAATCATTCCTGCTTTCGCTAATGTATTTTTATATTTTTCTACTATTGCAGAGTTCTCCAAAATATTAATGTTTATATCTCCAATCAATATACAATTACTTTTATGTTTTTTTAAAATGTTGTTTTTTAAATCAGTTATAAACAAATTTTTATTGTAACTTGGTGTTCTGTAAATTGCATATATTTCAATATTATTAACTTTTATTGAAACGCATTCATAAAAATCAGAGGGTTCAACATCAATTATTCTAATTAACTCTGTTTTCCTTACATATACCATAATACCTCCACCTTTTTTTTTATCCTTGGAAAAATCTCTCGCTTTACAAATCTGATTAAAACCATGTATTTGATATTGACTTTCTTCATCAGTTTTTAAGTGGGTTTCTGTTAATACAATACAGTTAATTTTGGATAAATGGTCCGAAATTTTTGCTAAAAAATAACACCTCGAGTCTGCCTCGAGGTGTTATACCGCTATACAAGGAGGTACAAAAGGCGCCAAGGTATATATTGTCGCGGTCTACTATGACCGGACATACCTATAAGGGTGGGGGGTTGATAGTTTTACTATTATTTAAATGAAAACTCATATATCCTATGGTGGAAGCGAAGAGGCGACAGCACCAAGAATGCCTTACCTTTGAACTGTACAGTAAACTGCACAAGAACCAACACCCTCCTTCTGTGACAATATAGTCTGGATCAACGTGCACACATAGATGCAATTTAACCTTGTTTACCGAAACTGTGTACTTTTAATTAAATTTTGTCCCCCATAGTCAAATACAACATTGTCAACGTATTTGATCAACTTTCGTGAGAGAGAAATTTTAAATTAAATTTTATACTATTGTTTTTAAGTTAACTGAAATTCCATTTAAATTACATTACTTTATTTTCTAAAACATTGTTCAAAGAAGACGACAAAGGAGGGTGTTGTAACTGCACAATGCGAAAGTCATCGAGTTATTCAGATAGCAGCCGGCCAAGCATCGAGATGTATTCAGCTCAAAGAGGATATTTTCGTGGAACGTGTCTCACTGTCGTTCGAGACAATTTCGCCTCTCAACACGCCCACGTCATTCAAACTTCGTTCTGTGACGTAAAACTGTACTGTGGCCAAACTATATCGAAACTGTGAGTCTTATTGTAGTCTACTGAGAGTCGAAAAGTTGATTTTTTATTATTATTTAGTTAACAACTTGAGATTAAATATATACTGTACACATTTTTATACTGAAACTGTCAAGAAATATATCAAATTATGGTTTCGATTAAATACATAGATACAATTTTTTATTAATGAAGAATGTTTTTAACCGAATTCATTTGACACTGGCGAGGTTGTTGATTCTGTTTGTAATATCGTATAAAATAATTTAAGTTGTTAATTTATTTTAACTTTATTTTAAAAATAATGCCAATTAGGTAGAGAAAACGAACTAATATCAAACATTAAAATGTAAAATGAATTAGCATTTTTTGAACATTGAAGATACAGAAGCTGTTTTATAAAACTATTTACAAAAATTTGTCTTATAATAAAAGCACATTTCAGGCAAGTATCATTATTTTTTAACTCTTATTATTTTTTATGTACTTTTAATTTTTTGCTGAAACATCCAAGATTGAATTTTCCAATTTATTTAACCCACAATTTATACCCAGAAAGCTACAGCAGAGAAGAGCAAGTAAAAATAAAAATCTTATTTTTAGCCATTCAAATTTTTAACATAAAAATGTATCTTGGTAAATTGAAATAATTCTAACATAATAGTCAATTTAAATATTTTCCAAATGAAATGAAGTCAGCTTGATATTTCATGTGAATAAGACCAGAACGTTCATTATTATCGTTCATCTATTTTGCGGCTATATTTCGTGTAATTTGTTTTTGAAAAGTGATCGGAGTAATGATGTTAAAACACGATCAGTCTGATGAAACGTGATGACACACAATATTTGGAACGTTGATAATGTGGCGATATTACGTGAAAATAAAATAAAAACTGTAAGTTTTCATTTTAAGAGATATTGACAGTAAATTGAATGCAATTCAAATAAAATATATTTCTGAAAGACACACCAATAACAATTTTCAGTCCATTTCGATACGTCACGTTCCTAGCATAAAAAAGATATTTATTTTATAACGTAAAATATCATACGTCTCTCTCCCTATCATAATAAATTGAATGGTGCGCTGCATCTCTGATAAACTTAACATTCTAAAGGAATATTGCCGTATCTAAAGCGAGGGAATAACTTTGGAATTTTGTTATACTCACCTTGGCACGTTTCCAAAAAATGTGCAAGTTTAAAGACCCGCATTGATTTTTGCTCTGCTGGGTGGGACACCACAGGTCCAGATAAATTTTGGAGCTGATCTCACACACAACTCTGACATCCTGCTATCAGTTTCTTTTCCATTTCTCTTTCGATTTTCTGTTCGTGGCATTGTTTTTTTCTTGACATTGACATCTTTGAGCATGTCTTTGAGTCCTCTCTCGTTTTTCTGTATCAATGGTCGACTTTTAGAATATAATACATCTTGTCTGAAAATTGATAATAAATCGACGCAGATATGACATTTTTTTGTCATGTCGACTTTTTTTACTCTCCTCAACAACTCGAGAGTTTTCTTCCTTTTTTTCTACTTTGACCACGCGCGTCTCTCCTCGTACTTCTAGTTAGTTTTTCCCTCCTCTCTCTCTCTCTCTCTCTCTCTCTCTCTCTCTCTCTCTCTCTCTCTCTCTTTGTAGCCTCAATAACCGTCCAGACCAACGTTTTGTTAGGAAAAAACAAAAGTGTGTTCTCGAAATATTGCCCTCCAGTCTTTTTCCCACAAATCTCTTGTCCGTGGCTAGCACAAGACTAACTCAATAACATTCTCCACTTTTCACGTATTTTTGTGTTCCACGTACAACAAAAAACTGAAGTGTAAAATCTATTTGTAATTTACCATTATGGGGAGATTGACTAACATTTTTGTTGTTCTTTATTACTCTGAATCACGCAGTAGTATTAACACACTGGCTGATGTCTTGGTATTCACTGCAGCATCTACCAGGGGAAATCTTGAGAGAAATAAATTTCAAGCACCGACTCGTCTTTTTTACGACTTTTCTTACCTACAAAATGTTTTCTTTAAAAATAAACAAATAACATTCAAATTCCTAGAATGTTTGACAATTAAAGGCCTACAAAAAGTTATTTTATATCAAAAAGCTATTTTAAAGTCTTGAGAATTATTCAATTAAATAATCAAGCCTCTCTCAAAATCCCTATTTTATTTTTAGTTGTTTAATCTCAAAATTTATTACTTCTAAAAATAGAAGACATGTGGTGACTCTTGATCGGATCAAATAAAAATTATTATTGTAAACACGTGTCCATTCGATTCAAAATTATATATATTTTGTACAAATTTTACACGTGTCTCAAATATACAAAATATTATGTACAGGGGTAAGCTACTAGTATCATTTTTTAATTAATCAAATGGTGGAATAACTTTGCACCCTGTATCCGTTTTTCCAATATTTTTTTTTTAAAATAGTTTATCAGAAATTATCAGCGCGCAGTGTACAATCAACCAGCATTTAAATAATTAAGTTCAGATATATTAAAATTTTAAATCTGTTTTCTGGTGTCTTGAACGTCCATGGCACCTGAGGGACTTCATTCCTTACTGAAGCAGCAACGGCAGCACAACGGCAGCACAACGGGACGTCTCCTCTATATATTGCTCCACAACTCCCCGGAGAATCTAATCTAAGTCTGGCGAGATAAAACTAGTCAGAAAAACCAACCCTCATTCATCCTCTCTATTATATCATATGAAAAGTCTTTTATTTAAGTATCATGGTAAAGAAAAGTAAACATACATTCATAATGTAGAAAAGCATGTATACTGCAGAATTCTATGCTGCAGTATGATACGTATAAAGCGGTGACCCATGTTTGTATTGGACTATGTTATGCAGGTTTGCCTGCTAGTGTGACGTCACAGGTGCATGTTAGTATTTCAGGTATCCTCACACAAGCTGGATCAATTGAATTAGTGGAATGTTTTCTGTAATAGTCCGAATATTTCTATATATGTACAGTCCTTGCCACAAAGATTGCGACAGGCAACTCATTTTGAATTATAGTTCTATAAAATCGAGACGAGTTTTAAATATTTAAATGTATGTTACATTTTATAAAAAATACCCCCCCCCCCAAAAAAAAAAAGAAAACAGAGCAGCATAACATTCATTTACAATTAAAAAAAAACTTGGTAGTTATTCAGCAGCATTAATATGCTTCATACATTATTTACAATGGAGTATCGACCTCATTTTTTTATTGCAGGCAGAAATGGATAGAGGGTGCAAAGTTATGCTACCTTAATTTTTTTTCACATTTTTTAGAGTCCGGCTGGGAAATATTTTTAAAAAATTATTGAAAGTACAGAGAAAGTGACGCTTCTAGATGCCTCTCTTAATAAAAGGATAGATTACCTAAAAGGGACGTGGGTTTAAACCCAACCTCGGCAAACTTTTTAGCATCACTTCCCGGGCTCTAAAATAATATGAAAAAATAAACAGAGTGGCATAACTTTGCACCCTGTATCCGTTTTTCCAATATTTTTTTTTAATAGTTTATCAGAAATTATCAGCACGCAGTGTACAAGTAATGACGCAGCAGAACCAAAAACTTTCAGATTAAGTGAACAAACAAAACAAAATTTTACACCCATGCAGTGCTTTAAAAAAGTGAGCGTGGCCCGTCTCTGTGCAAATGTCACAACTTTTAAACTCTATGTTGGAGAGTGTTCATTGGACGAGTAAACAAGTGAAAATTAATCATTAAGAAAAAAAACTGTAGTGCTACTGAACATTTGTAGTACAACACAAATGCGTGGAAATGTTGAATTTACAAAGTTCTGAGTTTATTGTTTATCAAAACAAAGGGTAGTTGTATAATAATATATGCCGTAATTGTTGTCCCATTGCCAGTGTATGAAACAAAAAGCATTGTTGTGACATCCATTTTAGTGTTCATTGTTGGCCTGAGAAGCCATTTAGAGCTCATTTGCCTCGCTTGTCAGATCGATGTGACGTCACAGGTCACGTGGTTAAGTGACAATTGATGAGAGTGTCAAAGAAAAGCGTGATATGTAGCTGCTGGAGAATGATCGTGTTGAAATATATGAGCGCATGTCTCGTCAATAAATGATACCAGCTGACAGTTTTGTGTCCATCTCTTAATTATAATTCGTCAAAGAAAATTCAGCCGTGGCAAAAATGAGATTTGTCCTTCTAAAAGCACTTATATGAAAACTAAACTTAAATTTTAGTATATAACGAACAAAAATATTAAGATAAAGTGCTGAAACGAAACACTTATAAGTGTTTAAAAATTTTACACAAGAAATTTATACTCCACAATGCCAATTAAAATGTACCAATTTAAGAACAGTTTTCATAAAAAGAGAGTTTTTCTTTATTAAAGAGCATTCAGTGACATTGATAGCAGAGATTAAACAATATAAATTTACAAGTTAAAGTAATACAGATTTAACACTAGATGTATCATGTAAAATTAAAAAATGTAACAATGCAGAAAAATTATGTCATGGACAAATGAATGACCAGGTATCAGCCTAGGGATCCTGTATGGTGTCAGGTGAAACCAGCGATCAAGTCGTCAGAAATGCAGACGAGAAATCTCTGCAGTCGATTTCTGCACCGTCACGAGCTCAAAGACTTTTTGTAACGAGTTTAATGTAAGTAAAAAATTCATGGCCAAGTTAGATCTGTACCATAATGTACGTCATATAAAATGAGGCGGAGTTTTTGATTGATGACGTGAATCAAGCTGCGTTTACATGAGTAATACTTTGGAAGTCGCGGGTTCATTAGATGTGGTGACTCTGTAAAATCAGGGTGCTTGTTTTTGTGTTGATTGTTGTTCTTCAGCAGCTGATGGATTTGATTTGTTTATTGGTTGTATTGTTATATGGATGGTATTATAGAAAATAACATGTATTGTTAAATATTTTAATTTTTTATTTAACTTAAATTAAAGTTATTATAAATTTAAATTAAGATAGCTGCTCATATGATAGAGACATAGATATTTATATTTATAATAATATATAATTTAGGTTGCTAGGAGCACGTACTGCACACTGAGGTTAGAGGGTAGAAAAGGTGCAAGTCAATCCCTCCCAGTATGACGTATTTAGTGGTGCCCATATAAGGAGTGGTTAATCTGAAAGATGATGCTCGTAACAATTAAAAAAGGTGAACGGGTCATCATTATCACTACAATGAAGAGATCTAATGAAGCTTTTTGTTTTTTTAACTTTTTTGAACCTGTCGTTTAAAGGTGCATTTTCATGGAGCGAATGTCAAGCGTGGCTTGACGTGGCGAGAAAGGCGCACTTGCTTCAATGTCATATGGCGGCCATGTTGGCGTGGAAAAATCGCTTTCCCGCAGCAATTAAAACGCGCCGCGATTTTTCCACGTCAACATGACCGCCATACGACATTGAAGCAAGTGCGCCTTTCTCGCCGCGCCAAGCCTCGCTTGACATCGCTCCATAGAAAATGTACCTTAATTATACATAAATTAGCCACCTTTTACTAATTTTGCAAGGCGATCATCAAAATGGAAAGGTTTTTGGCTATGAAACTTTTATCTTTTAACAAGAAGAAAATGGCAAAATGCTTGATTACTAAAAAAAAATCTCTGCCTCTCATATTGTTATAATATAATCTTTATATTCTTAACTTAAATGTCACCACTATCTTATATAATCATCTTAAATTTTTGCAAAATGCATTCTGTGATAATTTGCAACTCATCATTAAAAGCAGTAAAGCTATGAATCTGCACACTCAAGTTGAAGGCCCGTTGCTGTGATTGGCTGGAAGGACTCTGGGTCTGCTATAAAGACGGCAGGCACCAAGAAGCGAGCACCATTCAAGCACCATGAAGTGTATGCTCCTCGTGTTCGCCGTGAGCACCGTCCTGGCCCAGGACAAGCCCACCTCGTTACAGTTCGCCGCACTGCACCTCGACCGCATCCTGGCAGACCCTGAGCTGGTGCAGGGTTACTTCGAGTGTCTCATGGACAATGGACCGTGCACCCCCGGGGGCAGTGACCTCAAGTGTGAGTAGACAGGGGGTGAAAAATAGGGGTCGTTTATAAATTATTATCAAAGTGCAATTTGTCTTTATGTAAAAAAATACTCTTTAAAATGGATCTGATTGATTGATTTGTATTTTGGGGCAATTGACACATTTTGGTCATGCATGCCTCCCTAAAATGGATCTACTTCGTTTTGATAACAATTGACACAAATGCTATTAACAAAATCTCGTGATACTCGTTTAATATCATAGATAATGCAGAACATTAATAATTTTTAAGATATTTAGTCTCCAAAATGATTTTTTTAAAGAGTAGTTATCTTCCCTATATCAAAAGTGTTACCTGTACGAAAGATTTACATTGACTGTTTGAGAATTATATCTTTAAATAATAAATAGGTAATGTGTAATTATTTTAGTTCAAAATTATGGAGACAGCAAGTAAGAGCTGCGCATCATGGAACTTTAACAGGAGACAAAAATTGAGTTATTTTTTCCCTAATTTTTTTTTTAATCGTCATACTGAATTTCTATATCAACTACAAGTGTAATATTATCGTGTTCTGACTATTTCTTTTCTAAATTATGTCAAGTCCTTCGCACTCCTTTCACGACCACTATTACCCACAATAATCGCACCTCGTCCAACTAACCACGCTCGTGTCCTCAGCGATCCTCTCCGACGCGTTCGCCACGGACTGCGGTTCCTGCAATGAGCACCAGAAGTCCGCGTCCGTGCGGGTCCTCCAGTTCGCCACCGAGAAGCGGCCTGACCTTCTGGAGCTACTGCTGACCAAATACGACCCCGCGGGGGCCTTCAAGAGCCGCGCCGCCGCCAAGACCGCCAACTAAACATCGCGAGGGCCTTCAACTGAGCGCCCTTGACCATCGCAGGGCCTTCAACTGAGCACCGACCATCGCCGGTGACTCATGTGTATCATTTCGGAACTAATTGGACTTTAAATAAATATGTTATGTTTGTTTAACTTTTGTATTTTCTATTTTAAATAACTCGTTTCATTTAATGTAAATAAGGAACTAGAGTTCAAGTAATTTAAGAAAGATAATATTCTGTGGAATTCTTAAAGTAATCAACTGAAAAAAAATATAATAATATATTTCTTAGTAATTTTATATGATAAAAATGAAAATTCTAATAGAAAATTATAAAAGTATAATAAAAATTTAATTCATTGACTATCAACAATTTTTTTTATTGATAGTAAATCCTGTTTTCAAAAAGGTGGTATCAATAAAATTATCAATAATAACTTTTCATTAGTGCTGCAAGAACTTCAACTCAAAAACAAAAAGCAATAGAACTTACAAAATTGTGCTTGGCTAAGTTCACTTAATGAATTGAAATAAAGTCGCTCCGAGGGCCACAGTCTGATGAAAATAACCCTTACGTTGCAAATGGACTTCTTAAATTTCATTTCAATTGCAATTTTAATCATCATAAAATGTTACAACACGAAACATAAAATCGTATTATTTTGTATCGTCTGCTCAAGTTCTGAAATAATTAATTTTATTTACGCTGCTGAAAAAGAATATTAAATTAAAAATTGTTCCTGCTGTTTCATTATAAAATTAAAAAATATTAATAATTTACATTGACACTAATAATAATAAACAAGGCTAACTTGTAAACTTATATATTTTGAGTGAGTTAAAAGGATAAATAATAATACAAAATTTTAAAATGGTAAAAAATTATATGACATGGAAAATTTCCTCTCTTCAATATTCTCTCTCTACAGAAATAAAAAGGTACATTTCTCAGGCTACGTCAAGCGTGGTTAGTACTTGGATGGGTGACCGTTTCAAGTAAAAAATACGCTGCTCCCTCCCTGGGGTAAATCCGTCTCGCTTTCCACCCAGTGCAGTGATGCACTTGTGTGTGGTTCCCCAGGCTTTGGACATCGCTTTGGTCCATTGAGAAAAAGTAGAGGTGTCCGTCCTGACTGAGGTTTTCCACGGTTTCCTCAGTCTCACCTCAGCGAATGCTGGGACGCGTAAGCATGCAGGCCGTGGCCACTATCCGTTCCCTACCTTATCCCTACCCAGTACCCCGCCGCGAGCTGTAAGCTCTTAGGGGTAAAAAAAAAAAAAAAAAAAAAAAAAAAAAAAAAAAAAGAAGAAGTTAAAAATTGGAATACATGCATTAGAATGTTACCTATGATTTCCAATTTTTAACTTTAAGATTTCCTTTCAAATCAAATTTCCTGCCTCTCAGAGTACATTTATGGATAAATCCATCTCCCGTTTTCTTTTGACCTCAGCCAATCAAAGCAGTATTTTGTTGCAGTTAATTCCCGAGATGTCACGTGACGTCACGTGATTGTCACCCTGTGACGTCACATAGTTAGAGCGCTGTAGCAGGGGGCGCTTCAGGCGGGGGAGGCCAGAGAGCAATTGTCTTCCCTTTGTTCTTTGTGAGCCACGTACGATTTTCTCTGTGAAGCCTCGCCGTCTGAGCGTTCGTGGCGCCGGATCAGTCGCCCTTTCTTTCGTACAAAATGATGACAATTTACACTGAACTTCAAAAGATGCAACTTGTGTATTGGAATTTAATTTCAATATTTTGTTAAAAAGTCTACTGTATGTAAGAGTTGTAGAGAGCATAACTCAAATAAGTGAAACTACATAAAATGCCCATATAATTTATAATGGGCACGATTCACGAAGCAGTTAGCCAGGTTTCTAACCACGTTTAGCTTAACCACGTTTAACTCTAGTGGTTTAACACGTAGAACAGGTATAGTTAAACGTGGTTAAGCTAAACGAAAACAGGTATAGTTAAACGTGGTTAAGCTAAACGTGGTTAGAAACCTGGTTAACTGCTTCGTGAATCGCACCCAATTATGTTATTTTTCTTGAAATCAACGTTGCAAACAAAAATATGAAATTCTAACTACAAGGAGTTTTCTTTTTATTTATTTATTTATTTATTTATTTATTTATTTATTTATTTATTTATTTATTTATTTATTTATTTATTTATTTATTTATTTTTTTTTGTCACTTTTAAGGATAAACACGCTTAATGTTAAAAATATTTCCACACATGAAAATTATGAAATAATATCTTATAAAATGTTCTCCTCTACATCCCCTATCAGTATATAGCTAAAATATCAAGTATACAAATTCGAGCTAGTTTTCGGGAGGGTTTTTAAAAGTTGACTAATTTAACATGGAGAAATGGAACTTTCATGTTAAATTAGCTAACTTTAAAAATTAGTAACTAAAAAACTAGATCAAATTTGCATATCTAATATTTTAGCTACTGATATAGGGGATGTATAGAGGACAACATTTTACATGTTTCATAATTTTCATGTATGGATTTTTTTTTTTTAACATTGGTGTGTTACCTTACCCTTAAGTCAATAAAGCATTGCAAAATCACATTTAATTATACTCTTTGTCTAGTTATGAAGCATTAATGAGATTCTGTCTTACAGATGATGATGGAATCAATTCACTCCTCCACATCTTCCCAGAGACCGGTTCATTTCCTGAAATAATTTAACTTCCGAACAGACCCACAAACATACATTAATATTCATACACCGAACAACTGAAGCGTGCTGGATTAAATTATACTCTACAGTTTTAATTTATGTAAATTTTCTGCATTGATTCTCTATCATACAAATTTATATGAATGATATGAATACTAATATAAAATCAAAGTATTTTTTATTTACATTAATATAGAATCAATTTACAGACATCTGATAGCCTAGCACGAAGAAGATCGTTTATGTTCTACGGTTTCACAGGTAAGTGGAGGGCGGATATTGGATGTGACGTCATCAAGGCGGCGCCAGCCCACACGCAATCTGGAACACCTCCTCACGAAATCCGACAGGAAATTTAGTTGATCGTCACTAATTTATCTTCGCGGGGGTGGAAGTTTTGTTTGTTATTTGCTACAGTTTAATTTATCATTTAGTTTTAGTAGCAGAACTCAAATAAAACTTTTTTAATTATTGTTTTAATAGCTTATTTAAGCGTTTAATTAAGTTATTTAAGAGATAATTAGCAAGGTTTAATTTATCTAATTAAATGGTGCTTTCATGCCATGATATTAAATTTTTTTCAATGAAACCCCTTGAATTGAATTGTGTGTGATTATTATAGCTATGCATAGTCTTATTAGAAAAACATTATACAAGTAAAAAAACGTCATATATAATATACAGATTGCACTATCTTCAATATAGGGTGCGATTCACGAAGCACTTAGCCAGGTTTCTTAACCATATACCTGTTTTACATGTTAAACCATCTTAAGTTAAACGTGGTTAAGTTAAACGTGGTTGGAAACCTGGATATATGCTTCGTGAATCGCGCTCAATATAGTATATATTTATACATGTATAAATCTTATGTTAAAGCTGGCTTAGTTATATCATTATTAAAATGGTCACAAAGAATTATTCGTCGTTTCGATTGCATTTCTCTTGTTCGTATTTTATCATATAGGACTTGATAATCTTTCTAATTAACAATCAGTCAAACTTCAACAAAAAAAAAAGACGAAACATTTCAAGATTCTAAGAATTGAAATTCACTTGACTAAAAATTTGTTTTTCTAACAAATTTAATTGTTAGGAGTGATTGTGCTGGGAATCGACCTCTGTTTATAAAATCGAGTTAAAGCACTAAATTCTAAAAAGAGCTACAACTTGAGAATATTTATCAGCGATAATTTATTGTAACATAAATCTAGGACTTCTCGGTTATCTGGTGAAAAGTAGCAGATGATTTACGTCCAACCGCTCTCGTTCTAAATATATTCAAGTCCGCCATTTGTTTCTTTTCTTTTGACAAATTTCTCTCCTCTGAATAAAATGTGAACCAAAATTAGCTTTTATCAGTTTCGTGAACTTTTATCGAAAACATAGTAAGAAAATGTTAAAATACTACATTTCAGTAATAAATTAGAGAAATTTAACATTGAAGCCATAGGCATTAATCTTAAACTAATGCTTTTTAAAAAGTTCCTGGGATGTACCGTATTGCATTTATCATCAGGTCAGAATGCAATGGGTTCAAAATTATAAACATTTCAACAAAATATACACAGAATGCATATTTTATGTAATTACGGAATATATTATACAAAATATATTGCACATTGAATAAATCTTTGCATCTTCGAGCACAATGTTTGAGATAATTTTAAAGCAACGTCGATAAAAAGAAACTCCTGTTTTACGTAACGAAAATGTCTAAAATTAAATTTTCACAGCGAAACTCTTCTCTAATCGATACCAGCAACCCCGATGTGTTCTCAATGAAAGAATTCAAGAGCTCTCCACACGTATTTCCTGAGCCTTTGTGGGAGAGACGAAATTCGGTGAATCAGGAATATCAGGTATCTCCGCCCCCTCGATATTACAATAGAATTACGTGGGACCATGTGAAGAAATGCAGCCAGAGTCAGTTCAGTGTAATCTGAGCAGTGAGGAGGGGAGCTAATTATTTCAACAATGAACCCCCTCATTGAAGGAGGAAGTCTCGGGGAGTGCATTGTTCTCTTACAACATTAATCATTGTTAAATGTGGTCATCACTTGGAGAACGCTTTGATTCCTGACAACTATATGTAGTCATAAAATATCGGACTGTGTGAAAATTACATATCCGAACTTTAATTTTATTTTAAAAATGAATTAAACATGAATATTATAACCCTTGCTTGAATTGTTTGTAATGCAGATTTAAAAGGTAAAAAATGAAAAATTGAGATTTGCAATATTGAGAGTAGAGAAAAAAGAGTGCCTTTAGGTTCATAATTTAAAACTCTCAGTTCACTACGACTCTATTGATAAGAGATAAGGGCTGTCATATTGATAAGAGATAAGGGCTGTCATATTGATAAGAGATAAGGGCTGCCATTGAGGAACGTTTGTGCCAGCCCGAGGTGTGCAAATCAAAGCTACAAATGAAATTATCGTGGAAGATTTTTCAATTCGAAAGAAAATACGTTAATGATTTCTGCAACAAATATTATACTCTGCATGTATAATAACATGTGTTGCGTTAATAATTTAAACACGTTAATAATTTAAACAGCCATTGTGATCAACCTTTTAGTTAGGATGATTACCCCTGTCTCCTCTAGTACACTCGTTTACATAAAAACCACCAGAGGTATTACAACCAGTTCAGCTGTCGTGCAGAAAGATGCACGGTGCAGTTTGTTAAATAAACTTAGTGACGTCACGCATTGTCGCAAACATCGATTCTATACGCGCTACTTTATTATTTTTATACTTGACTTTAATTTATACATCGCTAAAAGTTAAAATAAAAACGATAAAACCAATATTATTGGAAATAAAATGTCTGTAAACTTTATATTTTCGAGCGAGTTTAAAAAGAAAAGTAATATTGGCAACTTTTCTTGTATATGTTTAAACTTTCTACAGCTTTAATATCTTCCATGTAAATCTTAAACGACAATATAACACGTAATATTACCATGATTTTTTTGCAGGTTCGAAATAATTTACATTTTTTATATAATATTTTTCCGTACATATTATACTGTCTCCTCACGGAGTTTAAGACAGGGTGGAAAGGAAAAAAATCGTCCCATATTACACAGTTCAGTTATAGTATCCAGAAACACCTTACAATAATTTAAAAAAACTTCAGTTTTCAGAACAAATAGAAATGTTCGAGGCTTCAAGAAAATATATAATTAATATAATTATAACAAGCGGGGGGGGACAACTTGCAAGTTGTCTTAACAATCGGGGGCCATACTAACGGTGGTGGTCGGTGCTTGGTGTTCGGTAATGCTATTGGTGTCGGTGCTGGTGCTTTTATTTTTCACCAAACACGAATTGACAGACAGCAAAGAGCAAAGACGAAAAACAATTTTAATGAGACGACGGTCATTGGGTGTTGGTGTTGGGTGTTGGGTGATGAACTCAAAAATTTGAATTTCGCGGCGTAGGTATTGAGAATAGGTCTTAAAAACCCTCAAAATCGTGTTCCTGAGGTGATTTTAGGTGGGGTAGGGTGTATGTTGAAATGTTATGGGTCAAAATTACCTTGAAATGATGAAAAGTTGAGTAGAACGTCGAAGAACGTCAACGGTCGCCGGCGACAATTTGAAAATATTTGAAATTACCGGTCGCCCAACAATCAAAACAACCGGTTGCCATGGAACCGAGAATCAACAGTCGAGAGTTCGTCCGCAAAAAACTACTCGGCAGAGTGCGGTCTCGCGGGTGGCTGTGCGCTCCCACTTAAAGGAAACATATGAGGTTATGTTGCGGCCGCACGCTGTCCCAAGGCACAGCCACGCCCCGAGGGTACACACGTCTGTGGCCTTGTTGGGTAGGACAGAAAGCTTTTTAATCGGATGAAACCGGGAAACCGAAAAGCGAAAGGGGCTTATCAGAGGAACCTGGTAGCGGTCACTGGTTTAAAATGTAAAATATCAATGTGCAATAAAGTTTGAAGTCAACAAAAAATACACAATATTGCTCTTTACCTTGAAATGATGAAAAGTTGAGTAAAACGTCGAAGAACGTCAACGGCGGCCGGCGAGAATTTAAAAATGATTGAATTTACCGGTCACACAACAAACAAATCAACCGGTTGCCATTGAGCCGAGAATCAACAGTCGAGAGTTCGTCCGCAAAAAAATACACGGCAGAGTGTGGTCTCGCGGGTGGCTGTGCGCTCCCACTTAAAGAAAACATATGTGGTTGTGTTGCTGCCGCACGCTGTCCCAAGGCACAGCCACGCCCTGAGGGTACACCCGTCTGTGGCCTTGTTGGGTATGAAAGAAAGCTTTTTAATCGGATGAAACCGGGAAACCAAAAAGCGAAAGGGGCTTATCAGAGGAACCTGGTAGCGGTCACTGGTTTAAAATATAAAATATCAATGTGCAATAAAGTTGGAAGTCAATAAAAATTACACAATATTCATCTTTACCTTAAAATGTCAAAAAAATGAGTAAAACGTCGAAGAACGTCAACGGCGGCCGGCGAATGTTTAAAAATATTTGAATTTACCGGTCGCCCAACAATCAAAACAACCGGTTGCCATGGAGCCGAGAATCAACAGTCGAGCGTTCATCCGAAAAAAAATACTCGGCAGAGTGCGGTCTCTCGGGTGGCTGTGCGCTCCCACTTAAAGGAACCATATGAGGTTATGTTGTGGCCGCACGCTGTCCCAAGGCACAGCCACGCCCTGAGGGTACACCCTCCTGTGGCCTTGTTGGGTATGAAAGAAAGCTTTTTAATCGGATGAAACCGGGAAACCAAAAACCGAAAGGGGCTTATCAGAGGAACCTGGTAGCGGTCACTGGTTTAAAATATAAAATATCAATGTGCAATAAAGTTGGAAGTCAATAAAAATTACACAATATTCATCTTTACCTTAAAATGTCAAAAAAATGAGTAAAACGTCGAAGAACGTCAACGGCGGCCGGCGAATGTTTAAAAATATTTGAATTTACCGGTCGCCCAACAATCAAAACAACCGGTTGCCATGGAGCCGAGAATCAACAGTCGAGCGTTCGTCCGCAAAAAAATACTCGGCAGAGTGCGGTCTCTCGGGTGGCTGTGCGTTCCCACTTAAAGGAAACATATGAGGTTGTGTCGCGGCCGCACGCTGTCCCAAGGCACAGCCACGCCCTGAGGGCACACTCGTCTGTGGCCTTGTTGGGTATGAAAGAAAGCTTTTTAATCGGATGAAACCGGGAAACCGAAAAGCGAAAGGGGCTAATCAGAGGAACCTGGTAGCGTTCACTGGTTTAAAATATAAAATATCAATGTGCAATAAAGTTTGAAGTCAATAAAAGATTCTTAATATTAATCTTTACCTTGAATTCATGAAAAGTTGAGTAGAAGGTCGAAGAACGTCAACGGCGGCCGGCGAGAATTTGAAAATATTTGAATTTACCGGTCGCCCAACAATCAAAACAACCGGTTGCCTTGGAGCCGACAATCAACAGTCCAGAGTTCGTCCGCAACGGTTTACTCAAACGACACTGATAACACCATAAAAACATAATAGATATTAAATTTCGCCCAAAATTTGAATTTCCCGCCTCCCCCGTCCACTTCCGGTCTTTTAATTTGTCAGAATCAAGTTCCTGGGTTCATTTTACATGGGAAGGGTCACTCCATTCAAGTCAGCACGTTTACTAATTCCTTTTATTATAAAAACATGCATAAAATCACGGCAATTATATTGACAATAAAACCAAATGGTGTTTTTGCCCCCCTGGCTCGAGTTTTGGTCCGAGAGTAAAAATTCATGAAAATTCGAACTCAACGTGGTCGATATAGTGGGAAATGACACTCATCTCAAATTTTTATTTTTTTGTCGATTTTGCTATATTATTGCATAGTATATACATCATGAAATTTTGAAAAAAATTCGAAATTCCCGCGAAAAACGGTCCATTTTTATCCGATTTTCACAAATCGACATTTTTATGTTAGAGGACAATAAAACGAAGGTTCATGGTGATTTTCATCACCCTGTGATGTTTCATGCCCTCTCCAGGGCCGGCGCCGCATCTCATTTAAATGCTATAAAAGTACAGTGGTTTCCATAGAAAGAAACGTGATGGAGGCGTGTTTATGGGCTTAAAAGTTGTCAAATAGAGACCATTACATGCTTACATCATAACATTATCATACTTTAAATTTGTGAAGCCGTGGCAGCGATAGTTTCATATTTATATGCATTTCACATAGTAAATTATATGTATAATGAAGAAAAACAGGTGTTTTGGCCCCCCTGGCTCGAATTTTGGTCCGAAACTAAAAATTCATGAAAATTCGAACTCAGCGTGGTCAATATAGTGGGAAATGATGCTCATCTCAAAATTTTATTTTTTGATCCATTTTGCTATATTTTACATCATGAAATTTGGTAAAAAATTCGAAATTCCCGCGAAAAACGGTCAATTTTTATCCGATTTTCGCAAATCGACATTTTTATGTTAGAGGACATTAAAACGAAGGTTCATGGTGATTTTCATCATACTGTGATGTTTTGTGCCCCCTCCAGGGCCGGCGCCGCATCTCATCTAAATGCTTTAAAAGTACAGTGGTTTCCATAGAAAGAAACGTGATGGAGGCGTGTTTATTGGCTTAGAAGTTCTCAAATAGAGGCTATTACATGGCCACATCATAACATTATCATACTTTAAATTTGTCAAGCCGTGGCGGCAATAGTTTTATATTTATATGCATTTCACATAGGAAATTGCATGCATAATATATAAAAATTACATCCTAGCATATAGAAATTGCTTCATTGTGGCAAATGTTTTAAAATTCTTGGCTACATGAAGGTTAGGCAGCACTAACAGGTCATTTTCAATGGAACTCGGCTGCTGCCGCAGCCTCGCTGAAAATTGAAGACGAATGGAGGGTGGTTTTAGCATGCAGAAGTGAACTCAAATGGCGCTCGGATCAAAGATCCACGCTTAAAAGTTTCGAAAGATGATTGATGGAAGCTTAAAACATAGCAGGACAGGTGAAAGCACATCCCATGCATGTTATGTCAAAGTTTGGCAACGCTAGTCCCATAAGATTTCATGTTATGGCAGCGGGCGCATGCAAAAGTGAACTGAAATGGCGCTCGGATGAAAGATACTCGCTTAAAAGTGTCGAAATATGATTGATGGAAGCTTAAAACACAGCAGGACAGGTGCAGGTACATCCCATGCCTCTTATATCAAAGTTTGGCAACGCTAGTCCCATAAGATTTCATGGTATGGCAGCGGGCGCATCGAGAAATATGTAAATGTAATGCTATTACAATTATATAATACATAAACCAAATAAGAGCCATAAAAATAAATTGTCTTTACGTTCCCCCTCCATTATCTCGGCTCCTATGGGACTTATGGCAAATCTTATGGCACCAATGGAAAGAGCACAAAATTTGGGTCCAGAAAAAATGGTTCCCAAAATTCGGCGTCCCGGATTTTTTTTCCGGGACGCCGAGGAAAAGTGCATTTCCAAAAACGTGCCATAAGTCACGAACCATAAGTCGGATCTTATTTTTGAGCCCGCCGCTGGAAAGCTCGTCAAAAAGTAGGTCTGGGACAGGCGAAGCCTGGAGCGGGGAGCCGTCACCGTTTTGCCCAGAAATAAAAAAAAAAAAAGTTACGGAAAAAAGAAAAACCCGGAAATTTGCTCTACCTGGAAAATGACGAAAATCACAAAATTTCTCAACTTTGCGATTTTCTGTGATTTTTTGTATGGGTCTCGTGTTTCTTAAATTTCATTTTTCTACAGCCAAATTTTACTGGCTTTTAAACGGTGCCCACGAAAAAGCGCTGAAATTCCAACTTTTTGAGTTATTAATTTTTTTTCGAAAAAAGTCAGATTTTGAAAAATTTCAATATTTTTTCCTAATTTTGATTTTCGTCGCAGCTCAATTCTGAGGCCATATTCGGATTCCTCGTGAAAAAATGCTTTAGAAAAAAATTTAAAAACCCGAGATTCGAAAATTTCATTTTCGGGTGAAATTTCCCGGGTTAATCCTTATGGGGAAATGAGGCGAATATAAAATTCGATTTTCGGGCGCCATAACTTCGCGAAAAATGATTCGATCGTTTTGAAAATTTAATAGAAGGTGTAAAAAACCATGGCGCACAACTTTTTCTTGGTCTCGGTGTATCAAAAGTTCCTGGTTCGCCCGATTTTTGAGTACGTGTCCCGGAAAACCGGGATTTTGAAAATCGAAACTCAAAATTCGAAATTTTCAAGATAGCAGTTTTGTAGTTCGGAACAAACCCAGCTAGCGTTTTTCTTTCAGAATCGAGCTATCTCTGTAACTTTTTGAGCTGTGGGGTCCGAAAGTGACCCCTTTTAACCCGCATGTCCCTATGCTGAAAATTCAAAATTTTGCGCCCCCCAAAATAATGACTCTTTTCGAATTTTTTTGAATGGACCCGAGTCACATGATTTTTAGGCCCATTTCGTCTCATTGGATTGGTGCGCTAGCGCGCACCGTTCCAATAGATAATTTGGTCCCGGAAAGACCCTTTTCCGGGACGGGGGGCCGAAACGGCCCCTAATTTTGCGGAATTTTTCAGTATGCTAATTTTATGTGAAATTTTGTCTATTTTTCATTTCTGAGGTCAAAATCAAACATTTCGAAACTTTCGAGGTTTTTAAGGCAATTTTTCTCCGAAAAATCGCGAAAAACCCGAAATTTTTTGACATTTTTCAAAATTTTTTTGGAGATTCGGAAATCCCGATTTTTTTATGGGGGGACCCATACCTCACCTTTTCTCCACCACCTCTTTGACACATCGCGAGTTTGCACTTTTGGGTAATTTTCCTGGCCCGGAAAAAAATTCCGGGACGCTCAAAATCGGCTCAGAGGTACCCCCCGAAGTGGTCTCTATGAAAAGTGGGTCCCCCTATTTTTAAGGGCCCCGGCAAAGGCGGCGCTGGCGCGCGAAATCGACGACAGACGTTTCAGCGTAGTAAAATTAACTCATTAATAGAGGGGGGTATTCTGTGAATGGAATATATACTATATATTATGTTATAAATAATATATAGCAATTGCATAGCATTTGCTTGTGATTTTTACTTCATTAAGTCCAAAATTCAAATTATTATTTATTCAGCAACAGTTATAGAACCAATGTACCAAATATAATAAAGTCAAGACAATATACCCTTAAGAAAAATAATGAAAATAGTAAACATAATTTTATCATAATTAAAAAATTATATAAGCTAATTTAATCAAAGTGTGCATTGCCACACAGAATAATGAACATTCGTACTAAATTAATAACAGCAAATTTTTTTCCAATTCAAATTTTGAATTGTTATGTTAAAACATGTACTAAATTTTGATCAGAGAATACAACAATATTCTGGTATGAGATATAACGCTTTATATTATGTTCTACTGCGATGGGTACAGAGCATGGATATAAAGAAATAAAATTGGTTATATATATTTAAAACTGATCCTGTACATTTGTAATAAAAAAATATATTCCAAAAGATAAAGCAGAAACAAATCACTGTAGTTTTATAAATTGAAATAAAGTTTCATACCGAGTTTTTTTACTCCTTTTTTCTCGAGATTTCTTCAAACTTTTTCAATTCAATTACATTTTATTTATTTTCTTACACTATGAGGATCAACTAGCTCAATCAAGTTTGAGAATTATTTACTATAAGAGTCTGAGTTACTTTAACTTTTAACGCTGCTTCGAATTCTTCAGAATCACTAAAAGAATATGAGACAAAAAATAGAAAACACACTGAAAAAATAGGTTCGTAAAATTTCTTCTCTTATTTTTATTTGATTTAAAACAAAATCCAATTTGATTCAAGGCTGTCTAGAAAAAAAAAACATGCCATTTAAAAGGTTGTGTTCCAATTTGAAAACATGCCATTTTAAGGGTAGTGTTCCAATTTATCCCTTAGAACTAAGTGCGTGAGAGTTTGTTGCAATCATCGACTTTATGCTACATGTATATAAAGCCTAAAATAGCATCATGTAGGCACTGTAATTTTGAGGTGACGATAGAGAATTACAAATTTTCCATGCAGTGTAAACAAATTTCTGAGATTTGTTATCCTCTAAGTGTCTCAAGTTCGCTGAAAGGTCAGCGTGGAATGTCACACAAACAGGATTGAAGTAAACCTAATAGAAGGTGAAACGTTTAACGTTGCGTGTCCCTGGCAGATTTAAGCCCAAGACGTTGTGGCTTCTTTTTTAATACTATTTAGCAAGCCCTCACTTGACTCACCCTTCTTACATTTAAAATGACACCCCTGCGTTGAGAGGGTTGTGACAAGGGGAAATTGAATGTGGCGTTTCTTCGACTGTGTTAATCAATTTACAAATACATTTCATTATTTTATTATGATTGAATAAATTGTCATAAAAGTTTAAAATGTTATCAAATAATATTGAATTTTGAAAACGATTGTATTATCAGAATTTAAATGACAAAATTTAAAAATAAATTGCAAACTTTGATGCTCAAGAAAGGAAATATTTATGAGACATAAAAAAGTTTATGTTATGAAGTTTTAAGTGATAAGAGTCATTCCTCGGGGGAAAGTGAAATCTAATTAACAAAATTTTATTAAAAAAAAATTCAAGAAAAACAAAGTTTGCAGTTTGCATCGTGTTTTCTGTAATCCAATTTTTTATTAATTAAATCTTTACAATTTTGTAGTGCTCCACAATTATTTATAAACAAAATTTAATTATTATGAAGAATAAAATATTAATTTTAATATTTTATTTACCGACTTCGTGATTTGCAAGTAGGAACTATAACTTTTCAGACACAATAATTTAGTCTCAGGTTATCCAACATTGAAATGTTTTTCCATTGATGATATATTTTATTTTTATTTAATTATTATATTTTCCTACGAACGAGATGCAAAAAATTGAATAGAGGTGGGAAACTCAAAAGAATTAAACAACCAATAATAAAATATAATATATTTATTATTTTGTTGCCACGCCTTAAGTACGAGAGGATATATATATTTTTACAATAATTCCTTTTCGTCAAATATTTTATTTACTCTTAAAAAATAAAAGAAGATTCAATTTGAATAATAATAATTATATAATACAATTACCTAAGTACACAGAAAATATTGGAGAAAATTATAATTTTTACTATTATGAGGTAGCATAACTGTTATGGGTTCCGTTTATTTTCTCCATTTTCATATTTATTTTTTAACAAATCACAGATTTAAAATAATATACAAATAAATTTGGTTGATAAATTTCACAACACACGATAAATATTACATGGGGAGCTCACAACATTTTCTATTTAGAAGAAGGCTGCATGCAAGAAGGGGACATTTCTTCTTATAGCAACGCCTTGGGAATTGTGACATGGAGGGGGGGGGGAATTTTGGGGGGCGCGGTCTGTCGTAAACAATTTCTGTGTCTCGACATCAGATATTGCAGGACTTTCTAAGTGTCAGGGGTTGAACTTGATGGATTATTCAACACATGACCAAACAATGCACGAGGGAGAAAAACATGGTAAACAAAAAAGGGAGTACAACGTTTCTTTTTAGTTCAATAATGATTAATTTAAAATGTTTTACTAAAAAAAAAGTGAAGCCTATAAATAATAAAGTTCAAGGAGTAGTTTAATATAATTATAAAAGTGCCTTTATGAGACTTCGCTCTGTACGACGTTATTCCAAGGAGTTACGATGACGCAAAATGCACGTTCGTGATCAAGTCAATGTGCGGGAAAATGACCACCATCAATTTGTGAAAGGGGCCATTAAACTCGCAATTTATTTAACTACATTTTATACACAGAGTTGATCGGGAAACTTAAGAATTTATTTTAAGATAAAAGTTTGTTATTTATATCTTTTATTTTTATTAAAAATGATAATAATAATAATGGTTTAAAATTTTGATGTACAACAAGTTGCCTGTAAGTTAGGGGTTCCTGATGCTGAGCCATGGCGGTTTTTGCTGACCTAATAATATAAATATTATTGCACAACTTTTAAATCAATTGATATTTAATAATAATTTATAATGATGCTCCGGCTGTGTAACTTATTTGTGAGTCTTTAAATGTTTTAATTTGGTTTTCTGTGCTATATACAGACAAAAAAGTGATTATTTACCAAAATGAATTCAAACGCCTGTTTTTGGTAAAAGTACATCAATTTTCGTTTTTATGAAGAAAGAAAACGTACAGTACTTGATATAATGACTTGTTTTTTTAAATTAAAATTTCTTCTAAATTACTAACTTAGCAATTATAAGATTTTTCAGTGCAGAAAATTAATTTTTTTATTATAACTTTAAAACTCATTTTCTGAATATATTATATAATTACATCTCTCCGAGTTCTTTATTATAAATGTAACTCACACAGTTTAAATTTAATATTTTTTGTAAATTTAAAAGTCCTCTCAGAGTATCAATGAAATCGCAGATTAAATTTAAAGCGAGACATTAATTACGATGATGACCCGTCAAGTCACGCGCGCCCGGCGTGGAATATAAAAGAAGCGGGCGACAGCTACCACCCCAAAGACGCACCCTCGAGAAATATTCATCTCACGAACTCGCCATATCATCCCTTACACAATGACCGTTCATATAATAAACAACTTTACAACACATACAAAAAATGAACTTTTCTCCGGATTTCATATTGATTTGATCGTCGGTGGACCAAGAATAGAGCCCTGAGGAGTTTCCAAGATTTGCTGACGCTCCCCGGCCATTGTTGGTCGTGATAACAATCGAGATGCAAGAACTTTATATATCGACTTCTTTTTTTAAAGGGCAAAGTTAAATCTTAGCCCCAAGCTTTCCGATTTTAACTTGCAAATTCTGTTTTTTCTTCATTATGTAAATTTCCATATTGTCTATGTCAAAATCAAAGTTGATTTTGACCTTATTGAATTACTAAAAACCCCAGTGTTTGGATCATTTTACGCATTATAAAGTTCTAAAATAGCGTTACCTTTGAAATCAATACTTTTTTTTAACTTTTTTTGTGGTTAACAGTTTGAAAAAAAAAACATTTTGGTAAGACTATACTTTTTGATATTTAAGCCATCACCAAATAATATGGGTATGATATGCAACAGAAACCCCTGTATAGAATTACCTTATAAAGCCACAATTACAACATTTTTTCTTACTATTTCTTGCATGAAATGAACCTGCATATTTTTTTTACAGAGGACTTTGAATATATTGAAAACTTCTTTCATATTTTTAACCCTCTTACACCATTCAATTCATGCTGCAAAACGCTGTTACGTCATATATAGTCATGGCAAAATTTAACATATTGCAAATATTATAGAGAAAAAGCATTGCATGACTTTACACTGCGTCTTTCTTCTCGATTTTGAATTATGCTAAAACAAAATAAAATATCTGAAAAAATTTGCAAGCACATATATTAATTAATCGAGGTCCTCTTTCCATGTATTATATAATTGGAATTAAAAAATCATGCAGATTTTGTCCATTATTTTTCCTATTCACTATTAATTTGAAGCCACGGAGTTTTATAATACTCCATCCAAACTCCTAGTATGGAGCATTATAACAGACCACAAAGAATTAAAAAAAAGGGGAGCTACATTTTGGGCTCATAAGATCAATGTTCCCAAAATTAAAAAAAAAAGCCCGGAAAGCTCTATTAGTTAATTAATTTTGGGGGGATCTTCGGACCCTCCCTGAATCCTCGCTTATATTAAATAGTAATTAAGTTTCACAATTGACAATTAAAAAGTGCGTCAAAAAAGAGCGGCCGGTTAGGATGATGCCGGAGGACTAATAATGAATCTGTGCGGCGGCAAGTTAGGCAGGAAGCGTGTCATTGCTGAGCGAGGGCTTACATTAGGCTAATGTGAGCTTGCGTTAACGTCGCGCTCACACCTCGCTTTTCTTGTACCGAAAAGTGGCACGAAAAATCTGAATTAACTTTTGCGCACAAAATTTTACAAAACAGATATTTTATAATTTTCTTTTACATTTTTTAAAAATAATTAAATATAAAATTAAATGCACTTACCAGCAATGTAAATTATTGTTAGTAGCTTAAAAAAGGTCCAGTCCATCGTAAAATAATGTTGGTATATAGGTGGCATCTAAAAAAGACCTAAGAAAAATTCGCTCTTTAATTTTTAGTAAGAGCAAATTTTTCAGATTATTAGAACACTTAAATTAATCAAAAAATTGGAAAACACGAAGCACTATATATATCACTAGATAAATTTCTATTAAATTAATTGTTGGCACAAAGAATAGGATTTTATTGATCCAAATGATGGGGGTTAAAATTTTACCACGGAGATAATACGCGAACTGTTCGAATGACAAGTCCTGACAGCCGAGCTCGTCTCCAGAAGTGTTGATTCACAGATTCGCCGCTAGATAGAGCCACCTCTCGAGGCGACTTGGTCACGTGACGTCATCGCCACAACATCAACAGCTGACGATGGACGAAGACACGGAAAGTGTTATAAATTTAATATTTCCTAATGGATTACCTGGTAAGGACTCAAATAAACATTGTAGATCAATAGAATAATATTAAAACTATTTGCCTTCAAATTGCCAAAAGTTTGAAGCAGGTTTAATGATAAATAAACATGATTTACAACTTTTTGTCAACGTCAGCCAAGCCGGCGACTTGACATGCATTTCTTATCTGATAAGAAAGCTCTCGGACAATAATTTAAAATGTGTAATAAATTTATTTGTTACAGGTCATCTACAAGACAGCCCGGAGTTTCTCTCCTACTTATCAAAACTTGGGTCTTTTCGAGTGGAAAATCTTGGTAATTAAGACACAAGAGACTACATGCAGAACATTATTTACAGTATGCATACCGGTACTGTATCTACACTAGCTGTCACATTTAACTTGTGGTTTTCATCGGAACTGCTCGAGAGTCAGTCGGCCAGTGATGTCCTTCGTTACAAACCGGCTACCAATGACTGAGAGCGTTACAAACATGAAGAAAACCTAGTTAAATGTGATGGCTACTGTATGCTTACTTACTGTGTACCAGTACAATAATACAATACATACTGTAATATATATCATTGTAACTGCTTCGGTTTGAAAGTTGGAAATTTTATTATTATTTTTTTACTGTGCTTACAATAATTTAATTAGTATGACTTGAACTTCTTTAACAAACCTCCAGGTACATAGAGGTTGATGATATAGTCAACTTCAGGACAGCCAAGAAAACTCATTTTTGGTAACAACAAATATTATATCGAAACGTCTTGTTTGCAGTGAAAGAGCCAGAACGACTATCTGAAGAAAAAGCTGCCGTCCTTGAGCAGACTCAAGAACTTGCGTTCTCAAACTACAAGACTTTCATTCAGACAGCAGAATGTTCCAGGGCAATATTCCAGCAGGTAAGATCTACTACGCCGGTACTTATCGCAGGCACTAACTCAACCCTGCAGTTCAAGGAGACGGAGGGTCGTCTGGACAGCTTGCTGACTCGGCTGCCGCAGCTCGCCCAGCAGTGCCAGGACTTCAGCCGCGCCTCCGCCTCCATCGAATCCCAGCGTAGGATGTGCTCGCTGACGCTGTCCCGCAGCACGCAGCTGCTGGAGCTGCTCGAGATCCCCCAGCTGATGGGAGTGTGCGTCAGTGGGGGACACTACGAGGAGGCACTGCAGCTGGCCGCCTACGTGCGCAGACTAGAGCGTAGGCACGGCAACATTCCTGCCATCGAGGTGAGTCTCTGTGAAAAATATCACAAAAACTATCCTTCTTGCTTGAATGCAAAATGCTGTAGATCTTTTTAATACAAGCATAAAAACTATTTGATGATTGGCTATTTTTTTACAAAATTTTATCTGATCTTTATACTTTATTCAATACAGCCTTTTGTGACTCGTGCAAACACTAAAAAAAAAAATATTTTAAATATGTCTTTTTTCTTTACATATGTCTTAACCATAATTTTATTTATTTGTGTTTTTGATTTCGTATGTCTATGTTATCAAGCTATATTTTATTGTATCTGTACACTATTTGTGTTTAATAAAAGATTTATTAACATTATTCAACTAAACAGTATTCATAAAAAAGGGGCAATATAAAACACTGTAAAATATCAAAATAAATATTGCTTGAACTATTTTTCATATTAAGTAAACAGTATTTCTTTAGGATGAAAACCCTTTGAAGAAAAACTTGAGTACATACATTCTAACACACATTTTGTGTCCCAGGGAATAGTTCGGGACACCCAGGCTGCCTGGCAGGCGATGCTGCTACAACTTCTGTCTCAACTACGCTCCGATCTTCCCCTGCCTCGTTGCCTGCAAGTCGTAGGTCTGCTACGTCGCATGGAGGTATTCTCCGAGGCGGAGCTGCGTCTCAAGTTCCTGCAGGCACGGGATGCTTGGCTGAGGTCGCTGCTAGAGGCCGTGCCGCGCGGCCCGGAGCACCTGGGACGCACCGTGGAGTTGTCGAGACAACACCTGTTTGCCATCGCCACACAGTACCGAGCGGCCTTCAGTGACGATCCTACCAGGACCGCCAGCAACGAGGGGGCAATCTTCCACGGCTGGCTGACCGAGAGAGTAACCCAGTTTGTGGCAACTCTAGAAAATGATTTGTCCCAACTGGGAGAAACAGAACCTTTAGATTCAATCTTAAGTCAATGTATGTACTTTGGTCTATCGTTAGCAAGAGTCGGTGCCGATTTTCGGGCATTAATTTCACCTGTATTTGTTAAAGCTATCAAACGTAATTTTGAATGTATGATTCGTAAAGCTGGTAAAGATTTTGAAAATCATATGGAAAAATTTTGTTTTGATAAAATTCAAATATCAAATTTACAAAATTCAACAACTTCTATTCCAACTCAGCCTCCAGTTAGTTTACTACAATTTCCCCCACTAGCTCTTTACTGCAATGCTTTGTTAGGCTCCCTGAACACTCTGAGGTTGTGTGCTCCGTTGGCTCTCGCTGAAATTGTGACGGCGCAGCTTCAAAGCTCACTCGGCTCAGCAGCAAAAACCGTCCTAGCGAGATATCGGCAGGAGCAGCAAGCATTCACAAATTCTGAGAAGCAAGGGGTTCAGAAACTTTGTGCCTGCTTTGCGGACGATCTAGTGCCTCACTTGCAGCGGTGCTTGCAGGCCCTGTATCCTCCCACAACGCTAGCCACACATCTAGGCTTGTCTCCTCAACAAATTCAGAGAGAAGGAATTGGATTTATAGACAAATCTGAAGTCATAGAATCTATAAGTCACTTACTACCTGTACAACTTGAGCCTATCACTTTGCATACTAGTATTGATCAAAATGTAGTAGAAGATTCTGAACCTAGTTCAATAGAAGATGTGTCAACCAAAATTACTGAAAAGGTTAAAACTGAAATGGAAGATGCTACGACTGAAAGTATCATAGCAGACGAGTCATTAGAAGTAAATGACATTCATACAAGCAGTGATAGTGAAATCCTAGTTTTGCCTGTTACTGAAGAAGAGAATCCAATGCTAGCAACCCCATCTGGTGATGCTTCCACGAAACTACTAGAATCCCAATTTGAAGAACTTGACATCTCGGAACCAGCATTAAATTCTACATTACATTCATGATTTAAAAGAAACATCAGTCCTATTTGTGTAAATTATAAGTCACGTTTTATTTGTATTTTAATGTTATATATTTATCTTGTTATTTAGCTCACAATAAATACACACAAGCCTTGTCAATCTTAGCTGCTTTTTTTTATTTCAAATTGATCCGTTCAGACGGACTCTCTCAATCTTCTCAGCTTGATGGGGAGAAGAGTCAGCATTTCACGCGAGATTCCGAGCTCAGCTCCCATCTGAACCTTCGTCTCCTCGTGCTTGTCGCAGTACGTGACGACAAACTGGAACAAAGTACAACGTTAGCTAGGCCAGGTGGCTTTGTGAATGGGATATCCTTTTTCACGTCAACCATTGGGCTTTGTGTACTGTTTTTTTTTCCTGTACCAATTCTCAATAAACGACTATTATTATTATTATTATTATAGTGCTTAAAAAATTTGTTATTTCTCATGGATGATACTGACAAATTACTTCAAGCCATAATCTTATAAAAAAAAAAAAAAAATCAGAGTTGAATAGCAATAGGCCACAATTTAGGAAGTTTAACTCTCTACTCTTTCCTAAATTTGTTTCTGTATTGAGCTTGCAAAGAAATTAAAGAAATACTTTTTAAATAAAGTTAAGTTTAGAAAAAGGTTTCTAATAAAATTTACTTGGAAACATCAAGGGGCTCTTACAATAGTTCCATCAATATTTATTATAACATCAGAGTTTTTTTTTCCCCCTTCTCTTATGTAGTAAAGTTTATAGTTTGATTTATTAAAAAATTCTAGATCTGTGGGTGCTTCACAAAACAAGAGGGACTGACCTGGTAGTCATCGATGCTGGCCTCCAGGTTGAGGATCTGCATCTCCTTGTCCTGTGTGATGAGTTCTCGGTGCAGCTTGCCCAGGTAGAAGAAGGCCAGCAGCACAGGACGCACCATCTCTTCTGCCAGGACGTCAGGCAGGCGGGTCGTCCTGCATGCAAGGACGTTTAGTGACCTTTCTCGTGAGGACAACTGCATGTCCGTACTTTAGACAGGCAATATCAGACGACAATTCGAAAAACAAAAATTCTAGATTAACAATGGACATTGCCAAACATATCACAAGTTTTAATAACAAAAAAATAATTTTATAGTTTAATATTTACCATGACATTTTGATGTTACAAGAAATTTAACGCAATATTATCTCAATCATTTTGAAGTTTAGTTCTTAATTTTAAAAATTGGAATATATACCGGGCATAGGTTAGATTCTAATGCATGTATACAGTATTCCAATTTTTAACTTTAAGAACTGTACTAGTACTGTATATATATATTTTGTTTGGCAATTTTTTCAAGCATTGCAAATAAAGAAAATTAAAAATGGATGAATGAAGCTAACGGTTTCAAATTGCACACAGCTACTGACTAATGCTGTAATGTAAAACACTCACCCTTTAACGTGCAAGGAAGTGATGAAGTTGTTGAGGTGAGCGATTCCGTTCTTGATCAGGGTGTTGATTTTACTGAGGGACTGCGGGGTTGGTCCAGCGTCTGAGTTTCGCAGCTTCTGCTTCTTGATCTCCAGCATCTCCGAGTACGTCTCTGCCAGCTCGAACCACAGTTGACGGCACACCGGCATGTAGTACTGTGAGTTGAGTTGGCTCAACGCCTCCTCCAGAAGGTCAATCCTCCGCTTGTGCATGCGGCTCTGCCTGCCAATCAATCAATCAATCAATCAATCAATCAATGGACAACCTTCTCACGATCTTATTGTGTCAAGGTACTTTATTGCAGAAATGAATTGAGGGTTATCTACTCTGTTTTTTTATTAAGATTTTTTAGAGTCAACATTTTGTCAACATTTTTGAAGACAGCTAGGAGAACTATTTTTGCTAACATATAAACTTCTATAAAATCATTTAATGTCACTCACATGCTAAAAAAAAAAAAAAATCTAAAGAAATTCTTATTGCTTGTACTAGCATAATTTTCTATCATCTTATGCATTCAAATTTGAAATTTAAAAAAAAAAATTGAACCTAACTGTCCATAACTTCTATCATCTTATACATTCAAATTTGAAATTTAAAAAAAAAATGAACCTAACTGTCCATAACATGAGGACTGCAAGGATGTCATTACTCAAATTTGGTCAAAATACCAGCATACTTTTCACACAAAATAATTGTAAATTAAAAAATATATGTACAGTATTGGGTACAATTTTTATTATTTTTACTCTACGAGGTTCATTTAGGTGTAAAATTATTTTAGAGTCGTCATTGGAATAATTATGAGCCACCAATAGTGACATTAATTATTATTTCTAAGACGAAGTTTGAGTCTTTCTGAAAAACATGTTGTACTTAAGTCTCAGTTGCATTAACAAAACTATAATTTTTATTGTAATTTTGAAGTACATAACATAAAACAATGCTATTTCTTATACATACATAAATTACTAAAATTAAATTTAATTTAAATTTTAAATTAATAAAAAAATAAATTAAATTAATTATTTTTTTAATTTAAATTTAATTAATTAATTAAATTAGACTGAATTACTAAGGTAATTCATGAATCTGTTGAGCCTGCTTAATGATGTATCAATCATAGTCAACACAGTCCACTTCTCAGTGTACTTCCGTACATTTTTATAACAAAAGTTGATGATCTGATTTTTTTTTTTTTTTATGTGCCTGGATTAGTATACTTTATTGAAAAATTCAAAGTTAATTTGAAATGATGTGTAAAGTTCATGCCTGAAAGTCGTTCTCTAAAATTGATAACAGTTTTATTTTGCAGCCTGTAATGTATGCAACGTCTTGAACTCCACAGCAGTGCAGGAAACATATATGCCAGGGGATGCATCAGTTGATTAATTTGTATTTTAATTTGTTATCAATGAAGTTATTTTTAATGCTATTGATACAAAAATGGCAATTTTATTTGTATAATACTTTTGGTTTGTAATGGAGTGTCAACCTTAATTTTTCCTTATACCATTATAGCAGAGATTGATAGAGGGTGAAAGGTTCTTTTCACATTTTTTAGAGCCCGGGAAATATTTTTAAAAAAATGTTGAAAGTACAGAGAGCGGCATCAATAGACATCACTTCTTATTAAAAAAAAAAAAAAAAAAAAAGAAGCATGGGTTCAAACCTGAACTTTTAGCAATACTTCTTGGTCTCTAAAAAAAAATCTGCAAATATTCAGAGTACTGTAACAAAATTTGGTACCCTCTATTCATTTCTGCAATAAAAAAACATGATGTCTATTAGATGAACATGTTTAAAGATTTCTTAGGGAGGAAGGGGAGTGGGGGGGGGAGTGCCTAGCAACTGAGGACATTCTGAGTCTCATTCAGTCATACTTTTGTACGTAAATTAAATACCCTTGATGCCAGTTGTACCCTTTCGAGTGTGGCCAGGAATTTAAAACTTTTCTGTAAGAGTTATCTTGTGACCATGCTGTACCAGCCTCTTACTTACTGAGGGAGTTATCTGATCATTTTCCTAAGACCCACCTCTCCTCACTCTCCTCGAAGAACACGAGGTTCTGGTAGAGCCGACTCAGGTCCTGCGTTATCTCCACTGAGTCGGAGGCGTGGTGTTCCATCGTGTAGTAGTCCCGCGCCCGCTCCAGCCACTCCTTGGCGTTGAGGAAGATGACCCGGGCCTCGTCGAATACCGAGGCGGGCTGAGCCGTCACCTTGGACTCGTAACAGCTGAGCTCGAGCGAGGGAAACGTAAGCTGTTCCAGGTCAGCTGTCAAATGAATAAAGTAATCTTAATGATCAAAACAGATGTAAGCCAGTCAGGTATTGTTTTATGCAAAAAAAAAAAAGAGGACTTTTAGAAAATTTTATACTGGCATTATACAGACTTAGTAATTAAAATCTGTAGATACAGTATAAAAAAAATGTTCTGTCTAGGCACATTGAATTATTCAAATATTTATTTATCTCACATACAAGACAAGTCAGCATAGCATACATATTCATATTTTAAACTACATAATAATTAAAAAATAACATATTTTTTCTTGCAGTTACATTTTATACACTACAAAAGTTATTAGTATTAAAATTTGTTATCACAGTTCTCTCACTCACCCAACGAGACGTTTGAGGTTGAGGCGAGGGCTCGGAGGGCAAGGCTGCCGTCGTCCACGCTCGGAGCGCGGGCGCGGTCCTCGTCGGCCAGCCGCATGAGCCGTGACTGTGAGAGCTGCAGCAAGTTTAGTCCGTACTTGGCCCAGCAGCGGGCCACGTCCGCACTGCGATGGCGGAACGTCTCCTTCCTGCAATCAGGTCGGTTTATTAAATAAAAATTAATCAAGTTTTGATCAATATGTTTATTCTGCAGTTGAAATATCAAGAAGAAGCTACTTTTTTTTTATATTTAGAGGGCAGGTTATTGAGTGATAGAGCCAAGAGCAGTTGTTAAGTTGTTAGTAACTTTACAATTACATTTTATTCATTTTAAATAACTGCAAAAAAAATTGAGTTATTATTACAAATTGTAAACATAAGCAAAAAAAAAAAAAATGTATGCTAAAAAAATAATTAACTTGAATACACCTTGAGACAGTGAAATGAACACAAAAGCAATAATAATTTTGGAATTATTGAATGGAATGGAATTGACTTTTTTAGCGTAATTACCACATACATACAAATTCCACCATGCATTAATTTAATATTTAATAAAAACTTTTTCAACCAACTATATTTTAGGAAGCAGTAAGAAATGAACTTCTCAACTCATCAGAGATTTTAATTTGCTGGCCTCATAAATAAACGTGAAATACTCATTTCTCTTCTTTTTCTATTTGAAGAAATTATAAAAGCTCGTGTGTTAAGTATGAGTGGCATAGTACAGCCACTTATGTATGGCTTATGTGTGGAAATATAATATATGGCTTCCGTGGGTCAATGTCATTTTTTTTAACTTTTATTTTTTTAAATTTAATTGACAGTGTCACAAATAAAATTATTTCATTTCTTTATCAAAATTCAAATAATAAAAATTATTGTTATTATTAGAAAAGTAAGATAAATACACATTTTTTAAAGTTTATCCACTATCTTTTAGAAAGGACCATATTATTAATTTACCATGGGTGTTGGTTCTAAATAATTATCAACAGATAACTTGACAACCTTTAACTTTCTTCATAGCGGTGCTTCCCCTCGATAAATTTAGTTGGTACTGTACCAGTCGCCTCAAAAATTCCACTTGCATTAATTATACTTATCACTCTTATCAGTAAGCCTAATTATCAGTAATATTATCACATTGTTTTGATACTAATTATCATTTACTGTATATAAATATGCTAATAAAACCTATCTACTTTATACACAATAAATGAAAAATATAAAAAAAAAAAGTTTCTTGATTTTTATAATGAGATATAAGAATGTGAAAATTTTAGTGGCTTAATCGAAAGAAGGGGTAAAAATATGGTACTGTGAATTTTTTCAGATTTTTCTGAGACCGGGAACTATTTTTAAAAAATTATTGAAAGTCTATTTATGACGTCACGGACAGCACTGCCCTATTCTTTTTCTTATGGAGTGCCGCCCGTGACGTCATCAAAATAGACTTTCAATAATTTTTTAAAAATAGTTCCCGGTCTCAAAAAAATCTGAAAAAATTCACAGTACCATATTTTTACCCCTTCTTTCAATTAAGCCACTAAAATTTTCACATCCTAATACCTCATTGTTTATAAACTTTTAATGATTTTAATCTATCAATTATTAACGTCTGAAATTATTAAATTATTAACTCTTAATTAAACTGTTACACCCCCCTCCCCCTCGATACAAATTCCCCCCCCCCCTTTACTTGGCGTCCCGCTCGTCCTCGGTGCCCTCCTGCTCGTGCTGCTCGAGGTTCTCTCGGTGCTGCTCGAGGACCAGGGAGGCGGCGGACAGGTGGTGGCGAGCCTCGCTGCAAAGTGAGAGAGTTTTAAATGTCCAGCAACTTTGTGTGAAAAATATCATACAAAGTATTGTACAATATTTATAATGTATTAAAATATTTTGTGAAAAAAAGTATTTACTAAATTTTTCATCAACCAGAAGAATCAAGATTTTGTTGCAATAATGAGCTTCAGGTGAGTACAATTATGAGCTGTAAATTGTTATTATTGCAACGAGATCATGGTAAGCAGATAGCTCATTATTCTGGACGAGGGGCAAAAAATGGGTACTGATTTCCAGTAAATCTCACCGGAAGCCATTGTGTGTGGCAAAGAACTGTGACAACGTAGCAGCGTTCAGAGCCCAGTCTATGGGATCATAGTCTTTGCTCTCGAGCTGTCGTTTCAGAGTGTTGTGACAGTAGACGGCAGAGCGGAGAGGCTGTTCGAGGGAGCCGTAGATCTGAGCGAGGTAGTAGAGCGTGTGGGTGTGCGTCTTCTCCAGCTGGACGTCCCCCTCCTCCACTTTGCAGCCAGACATCCCAAAGAGATCGTTAGAAGGTACCGCGTTCAGACACTTGTCTTGTTGACTCAAATAATCATTGTATAATTTCTCAGCCTTTTCTAAGTATACTTGAGACTTCTTTGGCTTGTCTCTTTCTGACCATAAAATACCAAGCTGATTTAGAGCATTTATAATTATAATAATAGATTCTGGATTCATAGAATAAGCATCCAAAACATCAATGCATTTAGTCAGTTGTTCTTCTCCCGTTGATAATTCTTCTGTCTCCAAAGAAGTTATTCCCATATTAAGCCAAACTGCTCCCAGCATTGCATGTATTTTAGCTCTTTCTGGGTGATCACTTGGTATTGTGTCTAAATGATTTATAATTATTGATTTCATTTCATTTAGTAGGCCTTGTGCCTTATATTTTGATCGGTATGGTTCTGTTGTTGGATCCTTCTTACTTTCATCATCTAAAAGCTTTCGAACCTTTTCATATTTTTCTTGGAGATTTAGTAATACATCTTGTGAAATACTTGACATGATGTTATTATTAAAATTTATATCTTAATGAGGAAAGAAACACTTTTATTTAAAACATGAACCGGCTACAATAGACAACTTCAAAAGTTTTTGTTGAAGTGGGCGTATCCTGTCAGCTGATAAGAAAACACCACCATAACAAAATAATCTTACTAATTATTTAGTTTAATTTTCTTATCATTTTCTTAATTCGATCTTTTTTAAAACGTTAGGAGGGTAAAAATATTTAGTTTAAAGCTACAAAAATAACTTATTATTTTAAACTTTCAAATTTGCTAATTTCCGAAGACTTTGAAAATTTTCAATATAGCATGCTAGTTTTAGAGTAATTTTTTAAGTGTTGGTCACCCTGATTTCTGCGTCAAAATGAAAATGAAGGGTCAGCTGAAAACGTGCATAGTGCTGATTCTGAAAGTTTACTTTTTATGTGTTGCCGATTAGATAGTATAATGTTTCTACAACAAAATGCTTTATCAGCAAGAACAATTTCACTCAGCCATGAAGATAATTAGTTTGAATGCAGTTTGATCTTACGGAAGTCATACGGTTTATTGATTAAACAACGTCTGCCTTGAGGGGTTCGGCATTCATAGCTCCGCTGGATTTCATGAATAAAGCCAAGAATTGTAATAAGGAAGAAGACGGCAACAACATGATTGCACACACTAACTGGAGTGAATTGTTTCCAACTAAATGGAGTGCCATTATATTTGTCTCTTACATGGGGCTGTTCATCAATCAAGGTGAGTTTTAAGAACCATCTCCAAACTTATTCAATGTCTTTGTCGGCGTGTCATAATTTGTCATAAAATTATGCAGGTCAATTATGCATGCCTACGTAGCATACATACATATCATGACTTCAATACCTTTACGAAACAAGCTTTCTTGCCAGACCGACCCCCTGAGCAAAACGGATTTGCTGAAGTCTGGTGAATTAATGTGGCTGCAAACTCATTACTTTTTTATGGTTAATGTGGATCATGTCGCACCTTCAACTCAACCTTGGGGCACCATGATTTTCACCCCTGCTTCGTTCATGGGTGATGCTACGCTGTCTATGTAGGCGTGGCATACGTCTCTCAGAAATCATCATCTCCTTGTCTCTCAGCTAATACAAAAATCAGTTGAACATTTTCTAAACATTATTCTACAGCCTTGTCATTTCCTCACAAGCTGCCACTGAATATTTTATACCACTGTATTGCTCTGATGAAGAAAATGAAGTTGTATTGTTGCTCATTGTTAGGAGTAATTTACATGTTTTGAATGAATTAACAACCTTTCTGTACCGCAGGAATCTTGGTAACAGCCTCGCAAAGCTCGACTAGCGAATACAACTACAACACAGTGACTGTCGTGCTGCTGACCGAAGTCCTCAAACTGGTCGTTTCCATTTGTCTCTACTGCAAGGAGTAAGTCATAGTTTTTGTACTTTCGAGGAAATCTTGTCCCAGATGTTAATGTAAACCACTAAATCAATATTCTTTTGTACTAATTCAGTCCCTAGCCACTCCAGAGACCTTTAGAGACCTCAACGTCGTATGAAATTTGACCAAAATGACCCCGTGAAGCTCTGAAAATCTTGGTCAAATTTCTTGCCATACAACACAAGTTTCTAATTGTCTCTGCTAGCCACTCTCATTTTTTTTAAATTTTGTTATACACTTTTAAAATCCTTTTCTATGAATTGCCAACTGAATCTAATTTGAAACAAGCCAACTAACAAGGTGTTTCTTTTTTTCAGCAATTCCTTTTTATCGTTACTGTTCGAGATCAAGAAATATTCCCGTGGTAAGTTTTCTCAACAAATGAAAATGAAAGTACATTTTTAATATTTTTTGTTCGTTTTGCAGTGATGATGCTGTATTTTGTGCCAGCGTTCATGTACTGTCTGTACAACAATTTGGCATTTGTAAACCTGGCTACGTTTGACCCCACCACGTACTATCTTCTGTTACAATTCAGGGTTGTGATAACGGGGATTGTTTTCCAAGTAAGTCGTCTCTCTGGTGTTTAATCGACACTGTCTGACCGAGTTTGTCGCCAGGTTCTCTTCAAGAAGCAGCTAAGCTGCAAGCAGTGGGTGTCGCTGCTGCTGCTTACGGCCGGCTGTATGATCAAGCACATAGACATCGGCAACGGATCTCACCCCTCGGACAAGGGAAATGAGAAGTCCTCGGAGTCTAGCTTCAGTCGGGAAATCAGCACCCTGTTCATCCTCGTGCAGGTAATCAAACACAATAGAGGCTTCAAGTCAGCTGATTTTGTGGTGTTCTCACTGTCCTATCCAAACTTATGTAAAAAAAAAAATCGAAATTGCTGTTTTGGCACTAAAGAAATTTTTTAGAGGAAAATAAGCTCTTGATTCATAATCAAAAGATCCCTAAATGGGAGGGTTGGATAGGAGATGGTTTCAAATTCATAGCTTTAATAGTTAATGAGAAAAAATTAAAATTTTCTAACATGGTGGCTTATGAAGAAAATTTTCCTGCCGTGGAACACTTGAGAAGCTTCTATTGTTTAATTCACTTTCAATTTATCACATATGGATGTAGCATTTGGTATTTAATTTTTGCAATGCCCTCCTTTCCTTTCTATTCTAAAAATCATGATCTGATTGTTAGTGAAGAATTTTGTCATAAAGTTAACTTACTATACTCATGTAATGAAATCCATTTAGTAAATAAGGAAATAGCTGGGCCACACACTTTTCCTTGCCACCCTCCGTAAATGTTTTAATAAACAGTTCTTTTTTATTTCATTACATTTCACAACGTATTAATACAATACACTTCAGTACATGATAAAAAAATAATAATTTAATGAGGAATCCTTATTCTTTTTTGTTATGCTTAACATAATTTATAACAAAACTGCTTAGTTAATTTAGCATTAAAATTGTTATCATTAAAAAAGCACCAACTTGTTCAATCTTCAATGTCAAGTTAAAAATACATTTTTTTTTCTCTCGCTTGTTTTCATATCAGCTGAGTGTATATGGAAGTTCAAGGGGTACTTATCTACCTGCAACGTTGATGGTGTTAAGGTTATTGGTGCACTTCTAACTGTAGAAGATAAGATGTTAATCACCTTGTTTATTACGATACCATCATTTTAATCAATTTACTGTAAAAAAAAATAATAATAAATAAGAAAAAAAAATCTAACTAAAAATAATCTTGTTTTTTTTTTTTTTTTTCCCCCACACGGAATAAGACAACTTGCTATTTGCTACTCACAGACTGATACCATAATCCCAATGTTAATTGAAGTTCATCTCATACTCTACCTATGTTACACTGAATGTTTGAAAAAAGAAAATCCTAAATACTTCCTCCTTTTTTGCTCCAGACGGTGTGCTCTTGCTTCGCTGGTGTCTACAACGAGTTCCTTCTCAAAGGCGAGGGGGCCCAAGTGAACATTTTCGTTCAGAACGTGTTCATGTACGTCGACTCCATCATCCTCAACGCTGGAGTGCTGTTGGTGCAAGGTAACTTGCAGGAGGCCTTCCAGCCCTCGGCTCTGGCGGCCGTGGTGCGTCCCACGGTCCTTCTCATCATGATCAACAACGCGGCCATCGGCATCATCACGAGCTTCTTCCTGAAGAACCTCAACTCCATCCTGAAAACGTTCGCCAGCGCCCTCGAGCTCATGTTCACGGCCGTGGCCTGCTGGCTGCTGTTCGGAATCTCCATTCACTTGACCACGGTGGTGGCCATAGCTGTCGTCTCGTACTCTGTGTTCCTGTACTCACAAAACCCCGTCGTGAACCAAACTCCCACCAGCACCTCCGCGCAGAGCCAGCGAGAGCCGTTGTTGAAGGAAATTGAGGAGGTGTAGTTTATTTTGTTTCCTATTATTATGTATATTTATTAATTATTTTTTAAGGTATAGAGCATTCTCATTAAAATATTGTTGAAAAAAAAAAAGAGGGAGTGAAAAATGGCCATAAATATTCAACGAATTTCGACCATATTTTTTTATACAATGAAGTACTTAAAATTTATGTTTTTATTGTTTTATTTTATATAATTACGTCAATTTTTATTTTTTGTGAATGCTCTACTGGTCATTGTTTTGAGTGTAAAATTAGTCTATCTCTAGGAAAAAGGAATCTTATCCAACTTCTTCTAAATCTTCCAAAATAGAAAATTCACAAATTTTCTCTAAAATAGCAAACTTCTTCCTGTAGAAATTCTTCTTCTACATTCTACGTACATAGTAAATATGTAGTCTAAAGTTCTTACCAGATTAATTAGGGGTTCATTTCCTCAAATTTATTCACACAAGCTAGTATCACACAATACATTTTAAGCTACATAATTCAAGGTAAATATGTAAGTCTAAAGCCGTTACCAGATTAATTAAGGGTTCATTTATTCACATTTCTTCACGGATGCTTGCATCACAGAACACATTCTAAGCTACATAATACAAGGTAAATACAGTATGTAGTCTGAAGCCGTTACCAGATTAGGGTTCATTTCTCTCTATTTATTCATTCATGCTAGAAATGTAGTAATACAGGTAGCTCTACTTTTTTTGGAATACTTAACGAATTGTTGCAAAATAATCAAATGGATAGTATATTGTCATCATTTTTTATTATTATTTACAGTAGTACAATTTATTTTAAACTTAAGTTTATTGTTGTTAGTGATAGATCTCTTACCGAAAGCAACTTTGTAATTAACAATAACATAGTACCAACTGTTGTACGCTAGCCATCATTTTGTGGTGAAGAGTGAGACGCAGTAATTGTCCCACTCATTGCCTTGTACAGAGAAAGCTACAAATTGTTGTTGTTATAAAATTCATTATAATGACATTGTTACCGTTCCAATACGGCTACAAGTAGAATCTTATTGCATCTGGTCTTTTGGAAGGATTTTAAAAACATTTTGCTATTTTGATCCTTTAAATTTTCTTTTGAGCGTGTTTTTATTAATTGAATAACAAATCTTTAAAAATTGTAATGAAAGACACATTAATTAACATATTTTTCTGGCAAAATTTACAAAATTATATATTTATACATTATGATTGAGTCATGTCAAAAAAAAAAAATGCATGTAAAAAATATTTTTTCAGGTGTTGTGATGCAATCAGAAATGTAATTATCCTGTTTTGAAACTCAATGACAGAAATGAGTCCAAGTGTTTAAAAAAAAATATAAAGTTAATTTTTAGGGCCAAAATATTTTTTTAATTAATCGAGATACTTCTAAAAGACACCAGTTGATATAATTATAAAATGTATATTATTCATACAAACATGAGGCTAATGTTAATATTAAACAAAGATCAAATATTTCATATTTTAGAATACCAGTTTGAGTGAAATTCTCAGTAAACCCAATAAGTGTAGATTTTGTTTAACTTTTTGCTATAATGTCATATTGTTATCTATATTATGGTATTAAAATACTTAAAAACCAACGATAATAATTCTAGGAATTTTCTAAACTATATACTTCTCTATAATATTATATCTTAACTATTATTAGAATACAGTGAAGTTATACTATCTAAAACAGCTAGTAAATAATCTTAAAGGGAGCTGCTACGATCTTAGTAAACTTTGATCTTTAACGGAGATAGGCTAAGTAAAATTATTAATTAATATTTTACCGTAGGTGAAATACACATACTGGTTATGTTAACCACATACCATATTATATTTAAAGTAACAAGTCCTGAACCATGTGAAAAATTAAGTGCATTATGAAAATTATACATCAAAATTATTTGCACACAATTTATATACCCGAGACTGTGTGCTTCAAATTTCATTTGACTTTGCCATGATCATCACGGCAGGTTCAATTCTGGTGGGTGGGTGACCAACATTCATTGCAACGCCTTCTCAGTAAGGAACACATGTTGGTGTTGTTACGTATCTTCCTCTAAAAGCGAAGACTCTTGTGGTTGCTAGACTGGATGTTCTTCTTACCTTCAAAAATTGTAACCCTTTGTCTCAAAGCACAATTAAGTTCATGTTACCCCCAAGGTAAAAACAAAATCCCTACCCATTACCCTGCCGCAAGCTGTAAGCTCAAATCAAGCACTGCTTCGTAAACTAATGATGTCAAAAAAATCACCAGCTTCAAAGTGAGAGCCATGCTTTTGTTATTTAAAATTTAGCATTGTTCGAAATGCCTGGTTTTGAAGCACACAGTCCCACTTATACATATAATGATATATACATGTATTTTTTAGATGTTTCAAATGTACCAGTGATAATGTTGAAGTGTGTGTTAAATTATTATCAAAGTTGTAATTCTGGCAAAATTTACATGAGCAGAATTGTAACTTTTTATATTTCTGTCGTAAAATGTTCATTCCAAAGAAAATTAGAATTTCTTTCACGGAAACTGTTATATATTTGCACTAAATGGTTAAAGAGCCTGAGATTTTGAATTTTAAAACAATTGCAACGTAGCTTTTTTTTATTGAAAATAAAGAAAAGTTGGACAATTTAATTTATTATAATTTTTTTTTTACTAAGTTGGTTGCGTATTTCTGTGGAATCATACTTAAATGCACATTCTTTATGAATATGATGCAGAAAAGCTGTGCTCAAGGCTGTTATGTGTTTTGTATGTTGTCATATTGCACAGGCATTCTCCTCCAACTTTACTCCAGCTTTTGTAACATGACTGCATAATTGTCAATAGTTACCATTCCAAAATATTTCTTGACATTTTCCAGTGCCGTTATTTTTGTTGAGGAGGCATGTCTCCATGAATTTGTATGCTCATCCTATGTTTGGGATGATAAAATTAAGGCTAGTAATACCACACAACCTGCACCACCTTAGTTTTTGTTGATTTTCATGCCACTGGATCAAAAGAATACACCAAGAGTTGGTAAAAAAAATTGTAATGTTATGTCATTTGTCTTCACAGGGTGGTCACAATTTATGTTCTATTATAAAGTTTCATGGTACGTGTGGCCGTTAATAACATCAAGATCAATCTTATTAATTAGGTATTACATTTCCCTTCAATTTTATGCAGTGTTCTTTCCGATTTATGAAGATTTGGGAGGTTTTAATTCACGAATTATTAAGCACCGTTTCAGTTTATATAGACACCAAAATTAAAATCATATACTAAACATGGTACTAAATAATTGTAACTAAATCGGCGCTAAAGTTTTTGTAAGTACCCCCTGTGTCCCTCCTACTTTATGGCCTTTGGAAATTAAGAAATTTGATCTGCATTGTTTTAATTCTAGTACTTGATAGCCTAAATAGTTTTAAAGGCCTAATTAATTTTGTTTTCATGTTAAGTTAATTTTCTGATCCACGGGTATATTACAGCAGGCTTTTTATTCACAGTATTTCAACTTGTTTGTACATTTAATATTTTCAGGTAATAAAAAGTTATGAGTTTAAACTTTGTACCCCACATGTTTTTCTGTTAAAAATGATTTAATTTTAACTCAGAATTGTCTTGGCTGTTAATTGCTTTATATTTTATAAGTTGATATTTTTTTGTAGAAGTAAGTCATTTATTTTGTTGTCAAATGTTTGATCAAATTTGTTGTAATTTGGTTTTTGATGCCATACTAAACTATGGAACAAAGCCTAATATTTATAACAGTTGTTTAATTTTAAATTAATTTTATGCTAATTATTTATTATTAAAAGTATTGTTAAATTTCATGAACACTGTTGAGTAATAATTATTTATATTGAGGATTCCTGTTTTTCCTCCACAAAAAAAAAGACCACAATTTTTATTTTACGTGGAAAGACCATGAAAACTATTTGTTTCGGAACTTTTTCTATTTTGTGTAAGGAGCAATGAATTAAAATGAAAAGATTTTATTTAATTTTAATTGAAATGTGTTATAAAGGGCCTCGCTTTTCAAATGTTTGTCCCTTCTGATAACAAATTATGCCAGTTTTTTTAAAGAAGTGTACTTTGAACTCTTGGAGGGGTCATAAAAAACAGCTGGTTGTCTTGCACTGAATGTTGTGAAACAAAAAATAATTACGGTGAGTCAACCAACGATCTTACTTGCCACCTACGTTCTAGTCTGCATGTCATGTGCGATAGTGCTTTGTATAGTTTGCTTTATGTTAACTTGAAAATTTTCAATATTTCTTGAAGTTGGTAAATCCTGTGCAACCTTGCAAAAATTATGTCATGTACCACATAAAAATAAATATATATGAACTGTTTGTTGCAAAAAAAATACTTGTTGTTTTATTGTCATCAAAAAATATTTCTTAAGATTGTGTCAAAAAAATTGATATCAGCTTCATTTTACTGGAGAGGACCAGCTGGCGCGGATCCAGAAAAAAATTTCGGGAGGGGCTGCTTCCATAAGGTCAATGTTAAAAGAAAAATTTGGAGTGTGGGAAATGCCTATATTGCCCATGTTAAATCCAAAATTTCGGGGGGGGGACTGCAGCCCCCCCCCCTGGATCCGCGCCTGCAGAGGACTATAACTTTTGTTACATAAAAAATTTCTTGGACCTTTTGCACAAAAGTTGTGGAAGTATCCTCTTTAAGAAAGAACGAAAAAAAAAAATATGTGTTTAATTTTTAAGTATCGATTGCTCATTGTTATAAAAACATTGAGGGTCTAAATTTATACAATATATCATGCAAATCGTTTTTTAAGGCAGAGATAACGCGCCCAATGTTAATAGAAATCGCATTCATGAAAATTATGAAAAAAAATTGAAATGTTCTCCTTTACATACCTATCAGTAGGTAAAACATCAGGTATACAAAAACGAGCTAGTTTTCGAGTTATTATTATTAATTTTTAAAGTTCACTAATTTAACATGGAGAAATGGAACTTCCATGTTAAATTAGTCAACTATAAAAATTAATAACTCGAAAACTAGCTCGTTTTTGCATGCCTGATATTTTACCCACTGATAAGGTATGTAGAGGAGAACATTTTAATTTTTTTTTTTTTTTTTTTTTTTTCATAATTTTCATAAATGGGATTTTTATTAACATTGGGCGTGTTATCTCTACCTTAATTAATATTCTCGAAAAAGCCATCCGCAGTATGTGTTAACTAATCACTCTAAATCAGCTAGTTTACATAAATTACTTAATTCATTGTTATTGTTTCTTCCTTGCAAAATTTGTGATTTTTCTGGAAGCTAAGAAAGTTGAACATCATACAGCAGGTATAATAATTCATAGCAATTTTTTAAATAATTTACAACATTAATTTCATGCCATCCTACTCAATACTATTATAATTGTCAATATTTATAGCAACCTCTTAAATTGTTGATCAAGGCAGTAGGACAAAAAACTCCAACTGTTGGAGTTTTGAGTCCAACTGGATCAGAAATATTCACTTGGTCTCCGTATATATATATATATATATATATATATATATATATGATATAACAAACCGCCAAGATAATAATTTAGTAAAGTTGTTTTAGAATAACTATAGAATGATTTTTTTTTAACATTATCAGTAATGCTGCCGGCTGCAGGCAGTGAACTAGCTATTACAGATTACACAATTAGTTATATGAACAATATTTAACATGCACTAGAATATTATAAATATCAGAATCTTATACTGAATCATGCCTAAATAAGTATTACAGATTTTAGTTTATGTGTATAGATTCGACTGCGCTTGGCGATCGCCTTTTGCTTTATCTCATCCAGACATACGGCTAAACATGTATCGAAGCTAGGCGCCATAGAGTTTACAGGTAATCTAAGATCTGTTAGACTGTATTCTAGGAGGTGGACGGTTGAAGCCCCTGGAGTACTGCAACCCACACTGCACGTCTGCCACGCAAGTTGCGGCAATTCAGGGGCTCCGAGAATTTCTCACGATAAATATTTTAGTGTTCTTTCTTTAGTGTTCGCGTTTTGTTGATCAGTAGTACAATTTTTATCATTCTTACTGTATAATTATATATATATATATATATATATATATATATATATATATATATATATAATATAGGGCTGCACGCTTAATTCACTAAATAAAACTCACGGTCAGAATTGTAAAAGTTATTATTTTTTTATTTTGCGAAGGAAAGAAGATGAGAGATATTTATATTTCGTTATAAAAATTGATAAAAATTACTATTATAATAATAAATTAATATTAATTAATTTATTTTAAATTATAATAAAATTATATTATAATTGTTTCCAAAAATATGAGTCGCAGCATTAACACCTTCATAAGAAAGAGTCATCTGGCTGACAGATAAGAAGAATTAATTGGAAAAAATCAATTATACATTTTACTCACTTGTCGGTATTTTTATCATTTTTATTTTTTCAAATTTACATTCAAGTTCACTCCATCAATGCCAAAACTTTCGACTTTGTTTTACATTGACTGCTTCCAAAAAATATCATATCGACTTTATTTTACAATTAACACAGTTTTAAACTCAATGTCACAAAAAGCAGATAGGCTAAGAATTAATTAACATTGTCTTGTTCTGTTTGCTATCACTGTCACTTAGACCACGATTCACCAACATGCAGATATTCGTCGGGCTTATATATAATGGAGTATTGACCTCAAATTTTTTTATTGCAGAAATGGATAGAGGGTGCAAAGTTATGCTACCCTGATTTTTTTCAGATTTTTTAGAGCCCGGAAACTATTTTTAAAAAATTATTGAAATTTCTTTTTGTGACGTCACGAGACGCCGCTCCTTAAGAAAAAGATAGGACTTGACGCCGCGTGACGTCACAAATAGGACTTTCAATAATTTTTTAAAAATACTTCCCGGGCTCTAAAAAATCGGAAAAAAATCAGGGTAGCATAACTTTTCACCCTCTATCCATTTCTGCAATAAAAAAAATTGAGGACAATACTCCATTATTTAATATATATTAGCCAAACAGCTCGAAATTCACATCAGCTCCTTCCCTGGGGTAAATTCATATCGCTTTCCATCCATTCCATACAGTGATGTACTTGTGTGTGGTTCCTCTCACCAGGCTTTGGACATCACTTTGGTCCATTGATAAAAAGTATAGGTGAGGATTCCCTCAGTCTCACCTCAGTAAATACTGGGACACATAACAGGCCATGACCACCATCCTTTCCCTCTCTACCCCCCGCATCAAGCTCATTTCTTGTAAAAAATATCACGATTCACCGGCATACTCGAGATACTCGTCAGGCTTGTATCCAAAGAGCTCGAAGTCGAGTCTGAACGTTTGGTAAAGTTGCTGGACCTGCCAGCGCGACACTTGGGAAAAATACTTCTTGGCAGTGGCGCCTGCGGAGCGTCGGCCCTTGGTGAGGTGGCGCCATCTTGGCTTGATCACGTCCTGCAGCCCAGCTGACCGGATGGTAAACAGCTGATCTCTAAGCAGGGTCTCCACGTGCGCGATGACGTCATATCGCACGAGGCACGGCGTGCAGTAAAGGTAGAAGGGCAACCAGTGATCATCGTACCTCACCACGTCTTCCTTGAGTAAGTACACAATGAACTCGCGGAACGTGGGCTCGAGCTTCGTGTCGCTGGAGTTGCGAAACTTCTTCACTATTTTCCGTCCGTAACTCTCGTAGAAATGTAGCACACCATGTTCGAGTCCTTCGTTCTTATTTTCTAGCTTGTCACGATATGCGGAGAGTAATCGTTCAAATGGGTGTCGCACGATCAGCAGTTTCAGTGTGCTGCGGAATGCCTGCAAAAAATACACAAATATTAGAGCGATCTGTGATATTTACAATAATAATTTATATCCAAATGTGTTTAATAAAATATATTTGAAAATTTGACTTCAAACTTATTATCTGTAGTTTAATTTTGCAATAAATATACAATTATATAATATAAAAAAAAAACATTGAAATGAATAAAATTAAGAAGCGAAGTTAGTATTGCGTATTATATTATAATAATCACATTTTCATTAATATTATGATAAAAATCAATACCAAAGCCACCAATATTTTTATAAAAGACATTAAGATAAATATTATGATTTTGAAACTAAGATCTCTTCTTCCCCATGCACAAACTACAGATGAATAACATTGCTGGCAGGGGCGGATCCAGCCCGCGGCTTTGGGGGGGGGGGGGGGGCGGTGCCCTATCCCGCAATGTTAAATTTTGGGGGGGGAGGGGGGGCGATGGGTGGGGGGTGGTAATACCTTCAATGTGTTTTGGGGCCTTTGGGGGGGGGGGGGGGGCGATCGCCCCCATCGCCCCCCCCCCTTGGATCCGCGCCTGATTGCTGGACATACAAATCCTCCCCTAACTGTCACTGTCCGGCTAAATCTTCACCTAAAAGACTGAGACTACCCTCTACATATTAAAACTAAAAGACTGACCTCCTCGGCGACCTCACTGTCGGGCACGGGGTAGGCGAGGCGGGCGATCTCGCTCAGCTGCTGCTTTGTGGAGCGCAGGAACTTCTCCGAGTGGCCCGCCAGCAGCAGCAGCTGATGTAGCATCGTACTGGAGGCTGCCTTGTACACCGGGCACCACGTCAGCTTGTGGGGACTGCACACAAATGTTTGTTTAATGCAATGTAGTATAATATATGTTTAATTAGTATAGTTTTTTTAATTATTTGTTATTTTATTTTAAAGGAGGGGAACCGCTTCAGCTTTTATATTTTTAATGCTTTATAAATAATGTCAAACTAACTTGTGCACCAAAAAAATAGTCACCACCCTCCTCCTTCTACCATTTCAGCAGTTGACATTTAAAAAGCGCGCCGAAGAAAATTGGAGCATATGACGTCAAGATCGACGATTGCATGGTTGCGCTTGACCTATCATGGCGCGCCGCTTTACGTCATAAGCCCCAATTTTCTTTGGCGCACTTTTTGAAAATCAACTGCTGAAATGGTAGAAGGAGGAGGGTGGTGTATATTTTTTTGGTGCACAAGTTAATTAGTTTGACATTATTTATAAAACATTAAAAATATAAAAGCTGAAGCGGTTCCCCTCCTTTAAACAATGCTATCATTGTATATGAGTTTAGTTTGTTACTATTTTACAGTCCATATAATAAAATAATATTTGTGATTATTCACGATTCCTGCCCGCCTGCTCACCGGTCGATGTAGAAGACGCTGTACTGCGGGGTGGGGGGGTGTTTGAAGACGGAGGGTTCGGCCGAGGTCCGGTACAGTCCCAGGTTGTACTTGGCACACACGCGCTCCACCAGTCGACGTCGCACATCCATTTCAGTCTCGGCCTCGCGCTGCATTTAGATCGTGCAATGAAATGATGTAGCTCGTGTTAGAATGAGTGTGGGTTTGTCATGTCTATAATATATTCATATTTTGTTCATGTATGTTCATATGCAATGTGTGGATTTTAATTTCCTGCAGAATGTTACCTCGCGACGTATTTTTATAAAGTTAGAAGCCATAAATTCTATAAAATGAAAAGCAACAAAAAGCAACCATTCGGGGCTAATTTAGATGGTAAAATTTTAACAATATATATTTAAAAAGTACCATAAACTCGAGTTAATTTTAACGGCAGACTGGACCCAGCTTGGTAATATCTTATTTCTTTTGTTGTGCAAATTAAGCTACATTCAATGAACAATTTCGAGCAGCCACTATATAACTCCCAAGGGGTATTCTCACCACCAACTTGTAGATTTGGTCCTGGGTCAGCTCCGGAGGGTCCATGACCTCCTCATCAGGGTCACGGAGGACGGTCCGGAAGATCAGCAGCCCTCCCAGCGCAGCGAACACCAGCAGCAACCCGCGCACCGCCAGTCGCCGCGCCCGCATCGCTATCATTCATTTTATCGTGTTATATTTTAGAATTAAAAAATCGTATAATTATTTTTGTATTACATCGTTGTGTGAACATAATTTTGCTACTGATGTCTGTGAGTCATTAACAGGCAAATCACACGTCCAAGGTCCAAGGTGAATTTGTTTTTACTTGAAGTCTGGTATCAAGAAATTAAATGTGGAGTTATTTATGTTGACAATTGTTAAGTTATGTGTTAAACTAATAAAAGAGACACCAAAAAAATGTTTAGTTTATAAGTCAATATATTATCTTTACGATAAAAAAAAACACTGATAAGTCTGCTTTTTGTAGAATTTATCAATATTAATTAGCTAAATTTCTTAACTCATTCAATAGTGAATTTCATTGTTCGTATAATACATTGTGTTCAGGAAATTGAAGTGACGATTGTTGCGCAACAAAGGTAATTGTTTATGTCAGTGAACTCAGGTAAATATAAACGCCTGCAATTTGCGAGCAATGCCTTCATGTTTTATCATCGTGCTGCTCTGGTGACAATACTTCATTTTAACGAGCGCAATAATTATGTAATTGAAGTTTATAAAATACTAAACAAGCACATCAGCACAAGCTCATTTCGTAGCATGGGATTAATTTATTATTTTCGTTATACTTTACACAAATTTCTTCCTCACCTCGACATTTTATTGTTCAGCAGATTATGCTACCCAGAGTGGCTTTTAAGACTATATATATATAGTTAATCACGCCGTGCATGCTACGATATATTAAACTAAAAAAGGCAAATCAAAGCTGATGTTTTAGCCTGGTGTTGATCAGGCGAACGTTGTTAATATTCAGATCATGCACATGAGAAATGTCTTTCAATGCGAGGTCATGCACAACTGCGTAGAAGTACTACAGTCCAACATTATATATTACTATGCAGTATAATATCAATTAAACAATATTAATTATTGGTGTTCTACAACTGAACATCACAACAATTTTATGATCACAATCAACTCTTAGTAATATAACATGGCACCAATTTTTATTATTTTATAAAATTACAATTTACAGCATTGATTGCAAAAAAAAAAAAATAATAAATAAAAAATAATATAATGTAGAACTGCAGTCGTCGCCTCGGAAGATTTCCCTTTACAGCCTTGTTAATCACCATGCCCCGTAAGTGTAACAAGGCTGCAAATATGATTTTTCTAAGGTGACGAGTCTACATAATAAACTTGTGCTCAAAATTAACACAATAAAAATAATATTACAATAAAAATATATTATAAAAAAGTAAAATTATGATATCATTTTTGTGTTTATTTCAGGACTTTTCATTAATTGTGATTCATTGACGTACTTTCAACATTTTGTGATTATTCTTTATTATGATGTACTTATATTGTTGTACAATCGAAAAACAAAAATAATTTTATGAATTGTTATAATCCACATTGTTAATTACTAACGTGATTTAATTTATTAAAAGTACCCCTGATTGCCACAAAACCACCCTGATTACCTTGTTATTTCAGCACATGCTGGCACGATCTGAGCAGCTCCACTCTCAAACAGCGACTCTCACCTGAGAGCATCAACGTGAGACAACTTGCAGGTGCACTGACCTTTTTGTGCCACCTAATTGGTTCTCCCGGTACCACGTGACCAGTCCCCGGTCTCTGATTGGTGTTTCGCACACCGGATGGCCTTGGCTCATCTCAGAGCAATGATATGGTATCAGTGTCGCGGCCACACCCACCTCTCACGTGTCTCGCTAAATTTAACGTTAATCTTTTTATCATCCGGTGTCATTATCATTGTCGGTAATTACGTCGATAAAAGTGGCTTCATGTTGTGTTTGAAGAACTTTTGAAAAGTATTTTGAGATATTTTAATTCGACACATAACCACTTGTTTTATTTATGACAAAATAAAGCTACCCATTACTTGAAATATTAATATCTATTATTGTACGAGTTCAATTTTTTATCAGAAAAACACTTCAGAGTTTATCTCCAAAAATATAATACACTCTATCTTTATCGATTGAGATAAAAAAGGAAGGGAAAGGTGATTTTTTTTTCAATATTATCAATACATAATGTATACCGTATAATATATGTAACTAGCTTGTAAGACCTCTAGAAATTTAAAGAGTCTGTACGTCTCTCTCTCTCTCTCTCTCTCTCTCTCTCTCTCTCTCTCTCTCTCTCTCTCTCTCTCTCTCTCTTTCTCTCTCTCTCTCAAATTTACTTATAAATTATCTTCATTCTCATAATTAATTATAAATCGTCGCCTCAGAAAATGTGTCGTATACTCCACGAGATTTTGATGCTATTGTGGACCTTATGCTTTATGTACATAAGATCTATAATAGCATCAAATCCTCTCGTGGAGTAAACGACACTGTATATATTCTGAGGCGACGATATTATTTTATTTTGTAAGAATTATAAGAATTTATTTTTATAACCAAAACAGCATTATTTCATGTATTATAAAATATATTTTTTATTATATATTATTTTACTAAATCTTTTAAAATCACTGATATAATAAATGGTCTTGTAAACCGATGCAGATCTTGATTAGTGACATAGAAATTGAGCTTTGGTCCTTATTTTATTCCTATATAATAAATGTTAAACTACATTTCAATTTTTAATTCAAATTTGTAACACAATAAGCAGTGAGTGAAACTAAAACGATGACAAGACTATAATTATTGATCGGTATAAATCTTCATGTTATCAAGTGTCAAGTCTTGCGGGGGTGGTTCTCACCCTCTAGGATGTAGGCCGGTCGATAGCGCGGCTACATGAGCCACGCAATGTACAGCCGCGACCAACACATTGCATTGACTTGCATGGAAACCACGGAAACTTGCAGTTGAAATTCTAAGATTTCTAGCTTGTCAGTTACACTCATGGCTCACCTACAAAATGTATAGCTACCGCCCATCGAGTTTAACTGTACTTGCGAAACTCTCAAATTTCTAGAGTTGATTCGTTTCAGTAAAAGGAAATAGTCTACGTTTTTCTTCTTTCATTCCTGTAATAATTGCTATTTTTACTTGAAATAGATTTTTTTACAAGATAATTATTTAAAAACATCGGTCTATGCAAAATAACTTCAAATTAGTAGGCCTTTGTTTAAAAAATACTTATTATAAGAAACTAAGTCTTTGTCCAAATAAATTGCAACTGTTCAATACCATGACTTCAACTTCTGAAACGTTTTAATATTCATTGCATCAAACTTATTATTATTTAGCTAGTTCTAAGTTTACATGATGATCTCACATAAATTAAAACTATAAACAAATTGGTACAGTAAATATATATGTCAAGTCCTGTTTTAAAATTTGAACGTATTTAAAATACAAATTTTGTATACGAAAAGTAAAATTATTAACATAAGTATTAACCTGAATAAAAACATGAAAACAAAGAATGCAAAACAGCGGAAGGAACTCAACTTGGAAAGAAAGGCCAAAGTGATCGTACGAGACACGGAAATAGAAGTTAAAACAAACTATCGACCCGCCAAACGTTCTGCGTGCCTGCGTTACTTCTTATGTAAATAAATATCAAAATGAATACAAGTGGGAGGTAGAACGTTTTACCAGGTCTCGTCAGATCAACGAAGTCAAGCAAAGCCGAGCGTGGTTAGTAGTTGGATGGGTGACCAATTTCAACAAAATTCATGTTTCCCTGCACTCACACTTTTCTACCATGAGGTTCCCCTGGCTTTGGATCATTGCACTTCCGGTTCATTGACAAAAAATTAAAGCGTTCATCCTGGCTGAGGTTTCTACGTTTCCCTCAGTCGCAGGCAAATGTCGGGATGGATTGCAAAGTCGTAGCCGCTTCCGTTCCGGAAGAGCCCGCGAAACGCTAAAAATTTTTGGCATGGGGTTTCAAATTTAATGAGTAGAAGTATTCAGTTAAGATATGACATAAAAAATAGTAATTAACATTGTAATTAATTGTGCATGGTCAATTTAACAACTGTCAATGGTGCATAATTTCAGTGTAAAATGAACTTTTAAAATGAACCTAAAAATGAATCAATGTAAAATATGTATATTAAATTTACTTTAAAGTAATACAGATTTTATATTTAAATCTTCTTAATCTTTATTACATTACTGCAGTACGACACACTGTACAACATTTAATATACCAACTTACATTATTTATTACTGTCTATAACTCATTATTAATAATTACTATCTTTTTAATAAAAAAAACTCTGTTGACATCATAATTTCCTTGTTTTAGGTTAATATTGAATATATATTTTTATTAAATTGAACTTTGTTATCAGTTGCCCTCTATTTAAGAAATTATATTAGTCACATAATGCAGTGAGTGTTTCTTGCCGTGTTTCGTATCACCTCATCTGAGAAGTGGAAGTGACCTGGTTCACCACGCGCCTGAGCGGAGTCTCGTAGCAGTCAGTACGACGGTGGCGGCCACTCGATATGCCGGTGAGGTTTCGTCCGCTCAGATATGAAGACACTGCGAGTCACCAGTGCAGAAAACCACCGGGTGCCCTCCGCTTTAAAAAGTGACAAAAAGTTAGAAGCTAAACAACAATCGAAATTGTTGGAACTTACCCCTTTGTGGGAGCAGGTAACACGGACAGGTAAATTACCACCTGAAACAGACACAAGCATGTTGTTCGCCGAAATTAGCTCCAGATTACGTGATCCAGAATGGGAGGTTCGACAGCACGGTTTGCGAGTGTTAACAGACTTGGTGCCAGTGTTGGGATCACGACGTTTGGATACCTGTTTACCAGCAGTGTTATCGGAGCTGATATCCAACTTGGGACATCCCTCAGCTGCGGTAAGAAAAGGTGCCTCGGACACTTTGCGGACATGTATCCGTGAATCGTCAAGTCCGGACAGTGTTCTTCGAGCGGTGATTGCGAGGACCAACAGTGACGACCGTAATGTTAGTTTAGGAGTTGTAATTCATATTCCAATATTGTTAGATGACAGAATAACTCATCATACGTTAGCAATTATAATTGGTTCCTTAGCTAAGAAATTAATACAAGTTTCGTTTCAGGAACATGCATTGAAATCTTTAGTTAGAATTAGGGATATGATTGGTGAGAAAGAATTCAGTAAATTTTTAGAAAAATATCATCCACAATGTAAACAAGATTTCGATATTTTGTGTCAAGTGTACGAGATCGGCGAGTACCTTTCTGACTCCGGGATCGACCTGCAGTACCCTGGCGACGAGTCCCCTCCCGTGGGGTGGGGGGAGGACATCCCGGACACCTACGACCCTGGACCTTCCTCCTCTTCCTCTTCCTCGAGGTCTCGCAGCGTCGAGGAGTACGAGAGCTCGGACGGAGAAAGTGAAAAGACCGAGAAATCGCAACAGTCGGACAGTAAATCACCGCAACAATCGGACAGTAGGCCGCAAACCGGAAGACCCCAGACCAGTAGGCCGAAATCAAGCAAAACACCAAGCAGACCGAAATCAAGTAGGTCGAAATCTACCGTCCCGCCGGAGGACGAACCGCAAATTGGACCTTCTTCAAGTTGTAGACCGTCTACAAATGGACCTTCTACAAGTGGATCTTCTAAGAGAAGGTCCTCTATAAGTGTACCTCCTTCAGATGGTCCTTCCTTAGATGGACCTTCCACAAACGTACTTTCTCCAAGAAGGTCCTCTATAAGTGTACCCTCTTCAGATGGACCTTCTACAAGTGGACTTTCTCCAAGAAAGTCCTCTATAAGTGTAACTTCTTCAGATGGTCCTTCTACAAGTCGACCTTCTACGAATGGACCTTCTACAAATGTAACCAATACAAGAAGATCTTCAATAATCTTACCTACTTCAGATGAAATATCTTCAAGTGTACTTTCTCCAAGAAGGACCTCTATAAGTGTACCTTCTTCAATTAGACCCTCCACAAGTGGCCCCTCAGCAAGCAGACCCCCGTCTAGCAGACCCCCCTCTAGCATGCTGGACCGTCCACAGTCAGGTCGCATCGTGCTCGAGCAGGAGATAAAGTTCAACGAGCAGACGGCCATCACGATGACCATTCTGGAGGAGGAGCAGAGCAGCTCGGACGAAGAGGGGATGTACCAAGGAGGCGAGGAGGACGGAATGTTCATCAGGGGGGCCTCGGCAGCCCCGCAGAGGAAGGAGAGCACGAGGAGGGTCAGGTTTGGGGGGGAAGAAGTGCTGAAAACCCCACCTAACAGCGCAGTGGACCGGAGCAAACAAGACAATCAAGTAGATAAAATAAACGCTCAAAATAAGTCAGAAAGTATTGAAATTAATAAAGAAAATAAGTCAGAAAGTATTGAAATTAATAAAGAAAATTTTGCTCAAGAAAAACCATCTTCATTTGATGATAAGTTTATAATAAAGCCAAGTTTGATACCAGTAAGGATACCTGTAGATGGTGGACCACAAATCAAGCCTGTGAAAGTGGTTAACAGTATGATAATAGAGAGGAATAAGCCAGTTGTTGCGCAACACCCTGAAAACCAAATTATAATTAATCAAAATTCCATCGAGCTTTCTAAGAGTCCTGATTTGATTTTACATAATTTGGACTTGATATCCAACAGACCAGATATATTAATAACGAAGCCGGACTATCAGTACCACTCTGAGCAACAATACGAGGACAAAGTAGAGCCACCTCCCAAGTCACCTGAGCCCTCGGAGGTACGTGAAAACTCGATGGAGACCCCCAAGAAGCAGAAACGAGGCAAGCGGCGAACCAAGGACCGCGAGTCTCCCATCCCAAGCTTGGACGGCGGGGACTCTTTAACCGGAAGTTCCTCCGACTACGAACGCGAGGAGGCCGCGGCTCGAGCCCGCAACAACCGGACCCCCGAGGAAGAGACGGAGCGAGTGGTCTCTGCCTTAGCGAGCCTCGGAGGGCTGGAGAGAGAGGCCGAGGACGGTGCAACCAGCTGGGAGGACCTCAGCATTGTGGACGCGTCGGTGATGGAGGATCTTCGAGACAGGGTGAGTCCTGGTTCGAATCCCGGTAGTGACAAATCTTTTTATGATTTATGTTAGTGTTACGAAATATTGCGACACAGTTATGATTTTAACCCAAGGTTATTCTTATGGTTCGGTCACTTGAGTTATACACGCCATAGGATTCTTATCACAGCCGCCATGCCATGTTCGGAAGGTATAAAGGGATATTATAATGGCCCTTCATTTGCAAGCCGGTTCACGCGAGGGGCTCGTTTTCCCCCTCGTAGACAGACGTACTGACAATAAATCTCCTTCCCCATAATCTTAATTCTTGTATTGACCATTCCTAATCTATCAACTGTCATTTGTTTCTTAATACCGTAAGTAATAACTGTGTCACATGATGCAGATTTTTGTACAGGAAATAAAATTTTATGAAGAGGAAAAATTGAAGATCGATTATTCACCCGCATGTACAGAGAGATGAGTAGAAAATATTTCCTTGTTTTGATCGGAGTAAAAATTGGCAACGTCGCTTTTCATTCAGCAACCTTATCACTCTTATCAACCTTTCGTTGTGTGGCTAGGCAGGGCAGTGTTGCAAATATATAAATCGTCAGGTCCCTGCTGTGTTTCATTGTTAACCGGTCGGTATATACATGAACAATTTATTTGAATCAGTTCTTTGGTTAGAAAATGACGAAAATTGATTGCTAAAATTATAAATAAATATTTTTAATTTGTATTCTTGAATCAATTTGTTTTAAAGCACATACTTTATTATTCTACTTATTCATGTAGATATAATTATAGCTTGATTATCCAAATAATTTTCTTCTGCTCTACTGAATTTAAAATATATAGGTAGAGTTCAATGTTACGTATAAAATTACATTAAATTTTCAACTTTATCAAATCAATATTATTATAAAGGCTACACGTATCCGCAATGAATATATTATTATAAATTCGCCGAAGGTCAAAGAGATTTGAATATCTTCCCTGAAATTTGCGTGCAACGTCATTTGATTTTGTGGCATGTCGCGAGAATTCTCAGAACAATCCTTGTTGACTCAAAACATAAATTTAGCATTAATTTTAAATATACAATTGTCAACCCAATTTAATATTTTTGAACACATGCAAGTATTATAAAGGTGAAGATTATGAACTGGGAAATTTATTGCTTATTGTATGACCTCATTTTATCAACACGCAACTAGATGCAAATTCTTAGCCCCTGGAAAGTATGCAGTTTGCCGTACGCAGGAAGCTAGCTGGTTGCCTACAGTACAGGAAACCTTGGAATATGGCGCTCAAATTTTATATCAATAAATATTACAAGTTGAGTCCATTACGTAATACATTAAATGTTGATACTTCAAAGTCGCGGTAAAAGACTTCCTGTAACCTTTATGTGGCAGCTAGTCGATAAATAATAGAAATTGCTTCCCAGCGAGAATTTTGCACTCCTCAATGCGCCAACTTGAACACGACAAGGTTACAGTTTCATTATCAAATTATTTTCGAGCAATTTCAGACATTTGTAGAATTAATGCTGAGAATTCAAGGTATTTTATTAACTAACCAGTTTGCTGATGGAAAATATTGAATTTTTATAGGACTGAATAATGTAAAGAATGTAGATTTTATTACAGATAATTATACGATTAAAATGATTAAATGTTAAGATTACAAAAGTACGTTGGTTGAAAGAAAAAAACTATGCCTTATCAACTCAAAAACTATCACTACATTTACATGTCGGTGTTTAATACGTATCCGTTGACGACGCCTCATAAGAATAACATTATCCGTCGTCAACGGATCCGAATTAAACACAATCATGTAAACGTAATAAATGAATTTCATAACAAAACTGACGTTTCCCGTTTATAAGTTACAAAAATCTTGACGTATAATAATATATTATATTCTATAATTTAAATTTTATGCCATTATATGTTTGATTTTTTTTTTAATATGAAAAAAAACTCTTCTAATTAGTTACTATTAATTAGATACTAATTCAGTTTAGCCATATCAACTCCTATATAATTTAATATATGTAGACCTCGCCCCATATGTTATATACCCACAGTAAAACATGGCAGATATATTTAAAATTTATTTTAATTTAAATATTATCTCGCTTATGTAATTTCAGGACGATTGGCGGAACAGAGTGCGCGGCGCACAACAACTGAAGGCCGCATTGCGCAACTCAGGAGCAGTTGAACGTCTGCGCGCGCACCTTCCTGAGTTTCTGACCTTCCTGGACTCAATGCTGGAGGACCAGAACCCTCGTGTGGTGGGAGCGACCCTGGGCACGTATGCTCGTCTGTCCGAGGCCCTGGGGTCGCGTCTCAAGCCCCACGTTCGCCACATCGCGGGGGCACTCTGCAGACCTGCAGCGTCCTCGCGAGCAGAGGTCAAGATGGAGTCTGCACACGCGGCCAAGGCCCTCATGCAGGCCCTGGGTCCCCAGCACGTGGCGGAGGCCCTGGCGGACCACGTGAGGGCCCGCAATCATCGTCACCGCGAGGCGGCGCTGCAGCTCGTGCTGATCGGACTGCTCACGTTCCCCAGCAGCGAGTTCGATGCCCCCGAGCTCGCCAGACGAGTCCTGCCCTCTCTGGCAGACGGTAAGAGGAGGGTTCGTCAGGCGGCCCTCGACTGTACGGCCGTCCTGGGCCAGTTCATTCACCCCTCGGCCCTGCCCGTGCACCTGGCCACCGAGAGGCTGCGCTCCAGACAGTCGCAAGACGCGCTGCACGCCGCGGTCACCGCCAGGCTGGCAAGGAGGGTCCTTCCAGCGGTCTCCTCGGAGGGGCTTATCCTGTATAGCGTGCAAGTTCCGAACCACGCCGCCAGGGGGCTGGCGGGCACTCCCAGTGGTGAGATATTAGAGTATTTTAATTATAATAATTATATTATAGTAACTGTCAATAACCGCAAATAAAAATTTATTTAGTAAAGTATTTAAAGTTTTAAGTACAATTTTCAAATATGATTTATGGGCTTTCTTCTAAATCTCACTTCCCTACTATCAGGGGAAATCGTTGTTCTACATGAATTTTTATGTGCTGCAATACATTTAATGTTTTTTTTTAAATATACGTACAGTAGAATAACACTTTTTTTTACATAAATTATAATAAGTTTCTACATACTATATATACATATACAATATACATAAACTTGGGACTGATGTACATAAAGCCTATATTTGAATAAAACATCGTAATATTACATTCTGCAAAAGATGCAACGCTAATTTTTACAGAAATTATCGGAACCAAATTTCATTATTTTGACGTCGATGTTGCGACAGTTTATTATCATCACTTTACTGACCTCACGCGGCACACATAATATAAATATACACACAAAATGTCACATACAACGTGGTCCTGGGAGCGTGCCAGGCCGCGTGGGGTCTAATTCCGTCGTCGTCACAGCTGATCGAGAGTGTCATGGCGGGCGTGTATCGTCTGCCGCCCATCAGGGCCTTCCCTCTACGAGGTGAGCCCTTCACAGGGACCGTGGGCTTTTCACAGGAATGTGCAGGAAGATCTTATGTGAATTGTGAGGGGGGAGTGGAGAAGATCAGCTGAGAAAATTGTGTGTGTCAGTGGCGTTTTTGCAAAGTTATTATATTTATTCATATTTTAGACTTTTGACAATTTTATCGCATTATCTTCATCAAAAATTGCAAATAATCCATTAACTTTTAATGAAATTTGAATATATTGAAAATTAAGATCGTGGCAATATATAGATAATAAAAGAAGTGTTATTAGTAATTATATCTTGCATTAAATTCATATAAAAAAAAACATGGTAAATTCTAATTTTAATATTTTGCTATTAAATTATTGAAATGTGTTACTCTAAGTTTCTGTATAAAATTATACGAATATAATTTATATTGGAGTTACTACTTTAATTAACTATCACTTGACTGTTCTCTTTTCATCCTTAATAAATAATAATGTCTTATAAACTCATGCCACTTAATCATGTCTCGTTACTATATAACGTTAATAATTCACGCTGATGAATTATAGTTACCCGTGACCTACAATTTATTGATGGGCCGCATCAATTTTATAATTCATGAATACCTCGTAGCATGTAATATACCTCCTAAATAATATATAATATATTATTGTCAAGAATGTTCGACGTAGTGATGAGGTGACCTTCTCAGTTTCCACTTCATCATTCTGTTTGGTGTATTTCTATTTTTAACACTGAAGGAGTTCAACAAAATACTCAGAAAAAGTCCCTAAATTGAAATGGATGGTGATTTTTATAACTAGATTGTTACACTGAATTCTTTACACAAGAAATAAAACTAAATCAAACAAAATTATATAACAGGAAAAGTATGACGATCATACGAGTCTTAAATGTAAAATAAAATAACTTTTGTAATGATACGAAGAATTATTATCAGTCACTAATAAATCGATTCACTCCATTTTATGTCAACGCAGATTCAAGGGTTTATTTTATTTATTTATTTCACACAGAAATGTAGTGGTGGGGGTAGCAAGCAAGGCACAAAAGCACAATATCACAAGTAGCTGCTAACCTATAAATTTATATTATTATCATCATTATCAAAAGGTTTAAAAATACATTCACAAATTAAGAATAAGACTATTAAGACTTCATTTGGGTCACAATTTTTTAAATCTCGACTTAATTTGATTTTTACACACAATTTTCAGCTTATAATTTGTGCCCTTTTTAAATTTAGTTTTATCTATTTGTTAATGCCACTAAAGATAAACCATTTCCACCTCAAATACCTCCCAATTATTTATAACTTATTGTTAGTATAAAATGATATTAATTATATAAAATGACGTTTTTTGTTCCCACCCCCTAAAGTCGAGGACTGTATCCACCCTTGCCCATGCTTCACTCTCTGTCATGATGTTAATTATCGTGCCTCGTGCCACACAGGGGCTGACGTGGAATGGATCCTGGCTGGCAGCGGCTCTACGAGTCCCGGCTCAGCCCGGTCCCGCGCGCAGCTTCACGCCGCCACCCGCCGCGCCAGCAGCGAGGACTCTTTGCCCGAAGAAGGGGCCAAGCTGCCCGCCAGAGTTCCCAGGTACTGAAACAACACAGGTCCCTCCCACGTCTGGTCATCAATAACCCGGCAGGGAACTTCCCACCCCGTCAGTCCACGACATGTTATGTATCACGAAATCGTTCATTGACCAAGGCCAAGGCTTGCTCGCGTGTCCTCGCTACACTCAAATTTGTTGAAGACGCTCCAAGGAAACGAAGTTCATGGTTTACAATTAACGTTTTTTTTTTATATAAATTAAGATAATTCAAATTTGATATTTCTCCAGAAATTTAGTGAACTAATTACGATTAAAACTGACATTATTAATTATTTTAAAAAAATATAATATTACATATGAGAGAGGGGTAAAATTAATCCAACTATATCAGAGTTTTGTTACTGCCGATGCAAGTGCTGTTAAAATACTGTATAAAACAATCCGTAGAAACTTTTACACAAAAAAGCTTCTTAGAAAATTACAAATTAAATTATTTTATGATATTATAGATTTCTATTTAGATATATATACAAAATAATATTATTTGATAAAACTACAGTAAAAATAGAAAAGAAGCGTGTCTTTTAACAGATGATCGTTTTATTAAAGCATTTTTTGTGATAAAATCAACGTTTAAAAAATTCTATTTTAAAACATAAATTTAAACAGTAAGTTCATGGTTCATGACATGCCATTTATTGTCCCCAAACTTTCTGAAATATTGTCGTACATTGATTTTGTATTATCAATAACTTTCATCACAGTACAATATACTGCATGATGTGGCAGGTTTCATACAGTTTTCATGCTTAGCTATGGTGATATTATAATATTCATAAGACTCAATTTGCATATTACGGCATCAAATGTGTTACAGAAATAAAATATTATTAATCAATAGAGTTGTATCGTAGCATTTGCATGATGATTATACACTTTAACATAATTACATTAAATAGTCTCATTACTTACTAAGATATTTCTGTATTTTTTATCGTTTTTTTTATAATTGTTATTAATGCATGGCATATAATATAGAGACAATATTTTTACGTTTTTTTTTTAAATTATGTGAATAAAAGATTCAAGTAAAGATCATATTTTAATGCTGTTCATACCAATGTCAGTAAAAAATTCATAGTTAAGGTAAAAATATTCTGTGACGTCACAGTCATGCATTCGTGAAACATTGTACAGTCATCTGACGTCATAGTGCGATCCGACACCTAAAATTTTGAAGGTTTTAGAATTTAATCAGAAAAAGTAGTTAATTAGTTAATTTATTTAGGTATTGCAGATTTTTAATTGAGTGATGAGCATTAACTGCATTTATTGTAATAACAAATTGTCATTAATAATGTCAATACAAATTGTCATTAATAATGTCAATACTATAGCAAGAAATATTTTAAATAGGTATTTTAATTTATATGTCAGTAGAATTGAAGACATTACTATTTTAACCTCTGCATTTACATTTAATTTCCATTTGCAAAAGTTAAAAAATGACCTTATTCACCTTATTGCACCCTCAAACAATTAATTATTGTCCAGGATTAATTCAAATACTTCTTTTGTTACGTCACAAGAGCTCCATTTTGATGTTGAGTAAGTTGCCTAGTCTCGAGGCGCAGTTACGCTGATGTTTGTTAATCTGCTTGAGAACACAATAATAACAAGTACATAATTAAATAATTAAATGGAAATTATTGCTCGTGTTTCTTGCTGCGAAGTTGCGAGCATTTGTTGCAGAAATAAAACCCTGAAATTGCTAAAGTAGTCACGCAATTCTTATACTTTGTCATGATACCGAGAGTGTAGTAAGAGCAAAATTCATAATTACAAAAATAAATAATATAATGAGCAGTTCCATTTCTTTCTTTTGTGTCTTTTTTTTTAACAATTATTGTACTGATAATCAAGTTGATATCGCGCTCTCTTAATTTAAGAATGGTAATTCGGAACTATAGACAAAATTATACGATATTCTTTCCACCAAATTCTGTCTTTTCTATTCGTTTTCCAGCGTTGCAATTTCAAACCTATAGGTTAGAAATACAATTAACACTGTAAATCCTGTGCTAGGACTCAAAACTGAGTCACAAAGTCCCGGCTACTTGCATCAGAAACATCAAATCGTGACTCTAAGCCCGTCTTGTTTGTGCCAGGGAGGCGAGAAGTCCACGGCGTCGCGACCGACCCAAGTCAGAAGAGCAGATGGAGGGGACGGCAGAGGCCCCCGGCCCACCGGCCCCCGGCCCACCGGCCCCCGACATGGAGGAGCAGGACACGTGGACCCTGGTGCCCGTGGGAGCGCTGCAGGTACGTGATTAACGACGTTTTGTGGTTATTTATAAAAACGATTGTACAAATTTATGTGCTGATACCAATAATTATATAATTTTTATGTGACGTCACCACAGTTCTCACCACTAAAACAAAATATAATATCTGACAATGTAATTTTACTATTTTTTACATGATGCTGAATTCATTACTTTTCCCAAAAGTTGCATAAAAAATAATCTCCTCAATAATTTAAAAAAGTGAAAGTGATATTGTGCATTTTAAGAAGAAGATAAAACTGCAATGAACGTGTATAAAGTAGATGATTACTAACAAATGAATATTAATTTAATGTACAGTTTTTAAAGTTAAAAATTGGAATTCTAATGCATGTATTCCAATTTTTAACTTTAAGAACTGTACTTTTGTTGACATTTCTCTTGAATTTGATTAATATTTTGAAATATCAACATTGGAGGACGAATTTAATAATTTGACTAAGAAGTCAAGTCAATGACTTATTTCACGACAAACAATACCAAAAGACTTTAGTATACATGAACTAATTATAAAATGATGTAGGTTAAAACTTACTGACAAATTTCATATAAAATTAATCATTCTATTCACGGGCCTCCTGGAACTAGCATACAACTATTCCTTTTCAGCTTCAGTTTTCTGTGAATTTCCTTTGTTTGTCTGGGACGTGCGTTTGTCGGTGTGACGTCACTTCCGGGAGGTCACTCCGGGTCACCGACAATCGATATTCATTAATTCACCGTGTCGCCGCTGTCTGCAGTGGAGCTAGTGGACCTCATTTACATATAGGGGTTATTGTGTATAGCTTGATAGGTGAGAATTGTTTTTTTTATTTAACTTAATTTAGTCAATTGAAATGAAAGTAGGGTATAACTAAAAGGTATATATGACAAATAAATAATTAGTATTTTAGTTTTTTTTAAAGTGATTATTTTTCTTTGTTTATGAAGGAATAATATCAAATTTATTAAATTTTATAACAATTTTATGTACAACATAATGGCAAATTAATATTGCAAAATTGTTTAATTTTTTATAACCTCCTAATGCGAGTACAAATGTACGGAGTTTTTTTAAAGTTACTTCTCCAATTGTTTTATAAATTTGTATAAAAGACGATCTCGTAGGAAAAAAAAAAAAAAAATGTAGACACAACTTGATACAACGGTATTGAATCTGTTCCCAACTGTTCACATGCAATCTTTGTTGTTATTGATTTTCTTAAACTGTACATTGATATCACGTAAATAATAAATTTAATTTTATCTTTTCTTATAACTGTTACTAAGAAACAAAATTATTTAAATTAACTTTTTTTTTACGTTGCAGATAAATAATTAAATATCTTATTAGGTTAAAACTGTAATTGTATAATTGTAAATTATGCATGGTAATAATTTGAAATTATTATTTGCATGCGTAAGCGTAATACCCTTCTAGGCATCAAAATTACTCTGTACGGTGAATTTACATAGTGATTTGTGGAAGTTTAAGACCGCCAGATAAAAACATTGTACTTCCTATAAATAATAAAAGCTATTTTCCTATCTCTGTACGTTAAAAGTAGCCTTTATAGCCACAAACGTCAATAGTTTATTTTTACAATTATAATCTTCCATAATACAAAGTATTTGCTTTTCTTGTCTGCTAAAAATCTCAAATTTGTATTAATTTTTGTTAAAGCTGGTAAATTGGACAAAGCTATAGGTCACTTCGTTTCGTTTATTTGCACCTAATTAATTAATAAACAATCATAACCTCCTTTCTATGAAATAATAATAATTTAAATTACACCAAAGACCGTGCGATAATTTCAATTACTTTTCCAACACATCGGGTTCATCGACCTCTCTGTACACCAAGTGCTCTCCAGACATGCTAGCGGTGTGCCAGATAAACCGGGCGCTCGATAGCCACTTGGTCTCCAGGGTGGTTGTTATCTCTTATTGTAAAGACCTTAATCTGTCAGTTAATTTATCAGCAAGTGTCGAGACGTAACAATTTAGTGTTGTTTTTAAAGAGGGCGCTCTACTTTGTACAAAATTACAACATTCAAATAATAATCGAGGAAAGTGAAATTAAAGTGTCGACAGTGTCGTTCTATTATTAATATTATTGTTATTTGTAAAAACAAAAATTAATATTTCACTTCATAATGTACTCCAGTGTTCACTATATATAAAAAAATAATAGAACCACGCGACACAATTTTCTTTCTAATTATTGTATACTAGAAAATTTTGCTTCCATTTGTTTGTATGAAGAGGAAATTTTTTTGTAAGGAAAAATTAAATGCAAAATAAAATTGTATCTATCTGTAATATAGGCTTTAAAAATATTAAATATATACTTTTACTAATTATTTTCTTTTTTTATAAAGTAATAAAATTGCTATAGCCATAATTTTATTTAAATAACAACGTTAAACAATTTTAGATATAAAAAATGAAATCAACAATTATTACAATACAATTATAATTACATAAATTGACAGTTTTTTAATTCTTTGAACGCTGACAGAGCCCTCTATTGTCCAACTTTGCACCAGCTGGTGATAATCTCCGGTTCTCCAAGGTCAGTGACCTTCAGAGGTCACGCACCTTTGTCTGTGCGGGCGAGTAACGTAGCGTCGTACGTCGAGTTGATTGTCATCAGGGCGTACATGACCCTCATTGCTCTCGTTACCCTCAGCTTTCTCCAGGAACATGTTGTTGATTTTTATTGGATTTATTTTTTTTATTTATTGTCTAGCCAGTAAATGTCAACCTCTATAGCGTTAGTCTCGACGAGTTAGTTGGCCTATTGCAACAAATTTATCGATTGAAAAATACTTATAATTAGATTTATTGAGAAAGATGAAAATATTACTAGAACATTATTTTATTATTAATTTTTATTACGAAGCAGTTTTTGTAAATATATTATTAAAATCGTGATAACCGTGGTTAGTGACAAACTTGCGTCACCATAAAATTCATCAATCACGCCCATTCCACCCAGTATTATAGTTTAGTCTAGAGTTTAAATTTTAATACTTATTACGCAAAAATACTTTGAAGTTTATTGTGAATTTTAATTATAATTTTTTATTTTGACATTTTGTTAAAAAAATATTGATACTGATAATTTTGATAATAATTTCAGATTGACCTTATAGATTAGTTAACACTGAACCACATGAGGGTGGTATTACATGAGTCTGTTAATATGGACAGGATAACACAGGTACGAAATTTCATTGTTGTGATAGAGACCAATCATCCTCCACCGCTGTGATCCGGCCTTCGAGCCATTCGGTACCAAGCACCAATATCGACCTTCATTTTGTACCTTGAATTTTTCCTTTGTTATTTTGTTATAACATTTCGTTTTCCTAGAAGTAGTTTTTATTTGAGCCCACGTTCGGTTTATTAATAACTCAAATTTGATACAAAGATAACACTATAGTGGAAACCATGGTTCGTTTTTCAAGAGGGGGTTGAAAACAGTGATAATGACGTCATGAGAAACTCACGCTGCAGCACTATACATTTGCGTGTTTTGAACATGGAGGGGAATTCGTGACGTTTCTCCCCTACTTTCGTAACATTTTATCGACTTTTTAGCAGTTGCTTCGAACACAAGTCCACTGCAAGTCGCTTTTCGAAGAAGAGTTGTAATTTTTATTTGTGATAAGATTGTGCTTCTCTGTTGTGGATCTCGCGATTGTTGTTAAACAATCAGAGACTGCAACGCACGAGTCGCGCGCAGAGATGACACCAAGCTTGCATGCTATGATACTGCAGTGCTATTAATATCGTCAAATATGCTGCTGTGCCGCATCGTGGGGTTTCGTTCTTTGACCCACCCGTTAATATATCAGGTATGAACAAATTGTATCAATTGTTATAGAAAACTATAATATTATAACTTCCAGTATAATATGGCAACTTCCAGATTGCATGCATGTAATGAATGATGTATTTTCTTGGAGATTTCAAGGTTAAATGGGTCATATCTAAGCATTCTAATAACCTAATTAGAAATTTAGCCTTTCCTATAATATTAATTTTACGTTAATTTGCTTGTGGAAACTGAATTATTAATTGTCTGATATCGAGCGAGGCACACAGGGGGCGTGGTTAGACACAGGTGCTGCGTGACGTCACTCATCAATGTTCCAGAGGGTCCGATGTGTCACGTGTCCCTCGATGTTTCAGAATGACCAGAATTTCACCAGGGTCCCGTTTGTCATGTGTTCCACAATGTTTCAGGATGACCAGAATTTCACCAGGGTCCCGTTTGTCACGTGTCCCTCGATGTTTCAGAATGACCAGAATTTCACCAGGGTCCCGTTTGTCATGTGTTCCACAATGTTTCAGAATGACCAGAATTTCACCAGGGTCCCGTTTGTCATGTGTTCCACAATGTTTCAGAATGACCAGAATTTCACCAGGGTCCCGTTTGTCATGTGTTCCACAATGTTTCAGGATGACCAGAATTTCACCAGGGTCCCGTTTGTCATGTGTTCCACAATGTTTCAGGATGACCAGGGTGGCCGACTGGGTCTCCCCTCCCACCAGGGTCCCCTGTGGACCGCAGAGATCGCGGGGGGCGACCCCATGCAAGGTCACGAGGGTGAGTGTTGTCAGGCCGGCAGGGTGGAGAACGGATTGCAGCAAGGCTCTGTTTCAGGGTACAACCGTCCGATGTACCTGAAACTGCTGAGGAGGCAACCTGAGCAAATATCGAACCTGGACAAGGAGAGAGGTGAGAAATTTTGTTCTTAGCTTTTATTAATATAGACAGATACGTTTAATGTTACTTAATTGTGTTTAAAATTACGGCTCATAAAATTTCAATGGAAAAACCTAAGTATGCAGATTTAACAAATTTACATTCTAAGCAATTAAAAAACATCATAAAACTAAATATTAACAATCAACAGTTCATAAAAATAAGTAAATTAAATTATTTATGTTTTTACGTAACGAAGCCTGAATATTGAAATCACCAATAACCCTTGCTAGGGGATGGGAGAACCTTCTTTTCATTTCTCAGTAATTTAGACTTGATAGAATATTAATTGCTTTAAATTTTAAATTAGATAAATCAGCTTCAAAAGGATTCAGATTTAGAATAAGTTTTATTCAAATTCACATAATACAAAGTTGGAATTCAAAACTATTTAGCCTTATTATATCATCCCTACCTGCGGGGTTTTACCTTTTTTATTTGCTTAAATTAAAAAATAAATAAATAAATAAATAAATAAATAAATAAATAAATAAATAAATAAATAAATAAATAAATAAATAAATAAATAAATAAATAAATAAATAAATAAATAAATAAATAAAATGCGTCAGGTATTTGCCCCTGTAATGTAGATAACTTACAAGCACCAATGCTCCGCGGGTTGCCTACATTACAGCTCATTTTCCAGGCTATATTCTGCTGCCCAGCAAGCAGCTGGCCTCGACGTTAGGTCGAAACTCCGACCTCCACCCTCAGGAGCCATCTCGTTCTTCATCCGTACGCGGGGGTCGTAGGGTGCTGGAGCCCTTGAAGAGCCCTGAGGGTAAGTCGGTGCACCCTGGCCACCTGAGCACGGACTGACGTGTTGGTTTTCAGGGTACTCGGAACAACGAGAAGAAAGGACGTTGCCCATACCTTTGAGACCGACCCTGGCTCGCTCTAGTTCCTCGGAGCGCCGCAAGATGGCGCCAGGGTCGCGTGAAGGCTCGGCCTCCACGGGCAGCAGTTTTGACGATCACGACTCCGAGGTACTTGGTGACTTTGTTATAAGATAAATATTACATATGTGTGTTATTACTGGATTAATATTACAGTGTGTATTATTACTGGATAAATATTATATGTGTATTATTACTGCATGGATAAATATTACATGCACGTCGTACAACAAGTTAAATTTTTAATCCAATATCATAAATGTTATACCTTCCATACACAGAAGTTATTTGATTGAATAATTCAGTGCAACATTTCAAGTTGAAATCATGTCCTGCATTTTATTGATAACTAGTTACGTAACATCTTTGACTCATTACAAATAATTTATTATTTTCAATTTCAAGATTTTAAACAATAAGTTAATACCATATTATATGTTAATACTCTTCGTAGCAGCATGCAGGATTGACAAAGACTGATCTTTTGTAAATTAACAACATGGTTCTGGTTGACAAATTAAAGATTAAGTATAGGCTGTATAGGACACTTTGGAGTCATTAGCCGTCGTTGAGAGTGTCTCTAGATCAAATTTCTATTTGTCTATTTGGCATTTTTTGCAACCAAATTTACTTGAAATTACGACCAAAAGCAGTCGGCAGAAATCTTCTATAATAATAAATAAATAAAATCATCTTTATTATAGAGGCGGGATTTAGGCCAAAAGGCCCACTCTTCCATCCAACCTCCATATGTAGGTTTAAAATTTTGCAAAAAAAAAAAAAAAAAGTCTAACTAACGAGAGAGTTTACGCTGAAAATTTGATTTTCCACCGATTTCCGCTTCCGATTGCGGGCAAGAGAAATTTTCAGACGTTAACTCTCGTTTGTTAGCAGACCTCTGTGAAATTTTGAATAAGAACAGGAAGGTCAGAAACTGTTACTTCCGGAAAGCCTCTCACTTCCGGAACTCCAGACTAACTGTTTCTCCAGGGCTCGGGGGGCCACCACCACCACCAGCAGGTTCGGAGAAGTTCCTCGCTGAGGCGCCAGCGTCGCGATAGGAGGGACCGCAACCTCTCGGACCCCACCGGGGGCGGCCAGGCCTTCAATGCCGCCCCCAGCAGCCCCCAGAGGGCCAGGGACGTCAACAACCAGGCCTTCGCTGCCCCCAACAGTCCCCAGAGGGCGAGGGACGTTTTCAAGAACGCCGAGGAGCAATATGTGGCGCGCAGGGGGTGAGTGTAAATGATAATGTCCATTAGATATTTTATCGTACCATCTGGTTATCTCGTCTTTTATATATTAGATTTTTGTTTTGAATATAAAGGAGCACAGTAAATTCAAAAATTGCAAGTAATCAATATAATGTATAATTATAACCTAATAATATTATTAATAACATATTAATACTGCATATTATTACAACATTTGTAAAATATAATGAGCTATCTGCTATATCAGTGCAATTATAAGGTTCAGGGCAAAGCAGATAGCTCATTATCGCACATGAATTTTGGTAGGCAGATAGTTTACGACGATTCACGAATATCAGTGTAATAATTCTTGGTATGAACTAATTAAGAAATATTTTTCTAGACCGCACTATTTGCTCTCTCTATGTTAGTTGTTACTCTGAAAATTAGAACATTTTCACCCCTTCGTCTTTTCAGCTCCAGTTCCAGAAAATCAGGCAAAGTAACGTCCAGCCTGACCCAAAATGTACCTCATGTAAGAGTATGTTGCAATATTTTCAAGTAATTTGCTACATCCATTTGAAATAAACTCAAGTTTAAACTGAAATAGCGTGCAAGAAACAGCAATTTTTTGTGTGGGTAATGTTATTATTACACAATCTATACCAGAATCTTTATAACATGCCTTGCGTCATATACTGCCGGACAAAAGATTTCTCAGATTTCGTGACTTGAAAAATGATAAACATCTTTTTTACTGCCGAAATAAATCAGCCCTTAAAAATACAATTAAAATTTTTTTTTACTTAAAAACAATTAAGAAATATATCGATACACGGTCAAGTTCGTACAATGAAAAAAAGGCCAAAAGTGCGTGACACCGCCACTTAGTTAGAGGCGCCACTGTAGCTGCTATAAAAATTAAATAATACGTTTCGAAGAAAAATTAATAATTAATGTCGCACTCTCGTGCTACGAGAGGGGTAAGACGGCGGGTGGCAGAACTAGGTTAAGAAGCAAAGTAAATATAAACAACACAAAATATGCGTAATATTATGTATTGAGTTCAGCACAATAAAATTTGACATTTTACGTTATAGCTGAATTTCATGCCGCTAATTCTTCATTTAAATAATTTCAGGAAGGTATGTTGAATTTATAAATAGTTTGTCAGTTTATTGTTCCAAAATGTTGCCTGAAATTGATCTTCACTGCACTGCGTCAGTACTCGCTAGTAAAGGCATTGTTATTATTAATAAAGGTAACAATGTATTTACATTAACTTTACATAATTTTCAGGCCAATTATTAAATCAACACAATGTACGATGGCGATGTTTCATCTATTATAAAATATATGTGACAGTAAAAATTAATTATAACTGTAGCACATTTTGATTCATATAGTTGTGCAGTTTAAACTAGAAAATGGAAAGAAATTTTGCTTTAATTAATTATTGCTTTATTTTATTACAAACCCCCCTCAAAATTCACGTCATCTGTTATGTAACATTATATCCTAATTGTCAAAATAACAATGAAAAGTAATTAAAATACACCATTATAATTAACAGACCGTATGTATCATTTATTTATTGTAAACATGCAGAAATACACACACTGCAGTTATCTCATGTTCAAAGCGCTAATGTTGCAAATTTATAATTCTTGCACGAATGCAGATGACATAAATCTGAGAGTTGCGCTAATGAAGTGCTCTGCGCTGTGATTGGCCGAGGCCAGGTGACGTCACGATGCGTATCTCGGAACACGCCACCTTTTAGCTGGGGGTGCAAGCAGCGCTGGAGTCCACAAGAAAGTGTGTCGAATCTTCCAATCAAGTCGACCTGGAATAATTTCCTGTACACGAATCGTATTAAATTACATTTAGTTTTATAATAATAACATTAACATACATTTTTGTATAGAATATTAAATTCATAACGATCATGTCAAATATAAATTTAGTCCATAAAATTTACTCAATATTATAAAACGTTTATAAATTGATCGCGGCAAACTGTAGCTCTCAATCGTTGTAAATTTTACCAGCATATATATATGGGTTTTAATGTAACTCAATTTAAAATGTTTAAAATCATATTACGCGTATTTGTAAAAATTACTTGCAATTATTGTAACTAAATTTTAAGTAAATTCAAAATTGAAATTATTATTTATTTTATAGCCACAATTACAGAACCAAAGCACGAAATATAATCAACATTAAGAAAATCAACGTACGATTTCAACGTCGTATTCATTACAGGAAATAAAATAATTGCTAGAACTTAAGTTAATGAAAAGTTATAGCAATGAAAATATTAATCAACAACCCATTTAAGGATAAGGTAACGCCACCAATGTTAAAAAAAGTCCCTCACACAAAAATTCTGAAAAAAATTTAAAATGTTCTCCTCTACACCCCCAATCAGTAGCTAAAATATCAGGTATACAAATTCGATCTAGTTTTTGAGTTATGAATTTTTAAAGTTGACTAATTTAACATGGGATTTCCATTTCCCCATGTTAAAGTAGTCAACTTTAAAAATTCATAACTCAAAAACTAGATCGTATTTGTATACCTGATATTTTAGCTACTGATAGGGGGTGTAGAGGAGAACATTTTAAATTTTTTTCAGAATTTTTGTGTGAGGGATTTTTTTTAACATTGGTGGCGTTACCTTACCCTTAAAAAAAATGTTTAAAAGTAACAAGAGTGCTTTCTACAATCTGATTCTTAAATAACAATAAAAAATATACAAAAATAAACAAATTTTTAATCAAGTAAAATATATTTACACATCATAGTTAATATTATATATTCTTTAATTCTGCACCGCCATTCTCGTCAAGAAAGTGCGCAGTAGGAGAATATTTATAATTAATGAATTCAAATACAACAACGGAGCTCGTCAATGTCATGGGGGGGGGGGAAGATCGATGTGTGCTGGCTGCCATAGAACAGCGGCTGTAGAGGTGGCACCTGCCTCAGTCGAGAGCAAGCCGCGAGCAGGGCAGGCCATGAGTGACGGTGCAGTGCAGACATGGATGAGTGACAGTGCAGAGTGGAGTCCATGGGTGGCGGTTCCTCCACCCCGGTAGTCGCCTTCCACCAGACAAACTCTTCCTACAGAGGCTTGGCTCTCTGCTTCGCGTCAAGGTCGGTCAATCAGACTTTCTTGCAAATTCGGATTTTGCGTAATCTTTTAGGTAGCCGATAATAATAAATATTACTTGGCAACTTGTTTTGTCACTTGGTACAGTCCGTCCAAGGCATTGTCAAGTAAAATTAACCAGTTGTCAAGAACAATGAGATTTGGAAGTGCCTAAATCACCAAGTGACAAAGCGAGGCTTTGCGGTATTAAAATCTGCATCAAAATTCCCTTTTTGTTGATTTCAGCTTATCTTTATAAGTTTTATAATATTAAAATAACATGTAAACAATACGTTATCTATTTGTTTTATACATATGAATTGTTTTGTTGACCGAATGTATACAATTATTTAACTTTTTTATATCAAAAGTAGAAAGTTAATTAAGACAAGAGGTACTGAATAGCATTGTAATTATAAATTATACTCCCAGTTATATAAAACTTAATTTTTTAAAGTATTTATTAATTAGTATTTTTTATTTTATTATTGATTATTCATAATTAATATGATTTTACCTCTTTTGCTGTAAAATTATAAACAAATTTTAAGCGCAAGTAAACTCATTCTTACGTTTCCTCAACAAATTTTCTCTTAATACAAACATCAGCAACGTAACAAATTAATGCAATATAATTTTTAAAAATCGATACCGATGTTTCGTGCATTATTTAGCCTGCAGTGTCACTTTAACGGACGCACTCGAAGTCCGTCTCATCAAACTTTCAATTCATCGACCCTCGGTGTGATGCGCCCCCGTGCGGAGCTATCAACATAATTAATCAACACTTATCGCGTCAAATCTGACGGTAACGGTTATTTGTTTGTAGCTGCAGTTGCTAGGCTTGATGTTTTAAAATTCATAGTTACAAAATATGTAAAAATATTTTTTGATATATAATTTAATGTATGGTAAACAATATTGTAACATATTTTATAGGTACGTACTATACAGTACATATTGTACAAATTTGTAGTATAGTGTCATAGTACGTGATTGAAGGTATGGTGAGCCAAATAAAATAAAATTCATACAATAATATTTATTTATGGCCGTATTTTAAGTAGAAATTAACATTTGAAAACACAAAATTTAATTAATTATTATCATATAGTTAAAGTGGCTCCAACGTTATTATTATTTTTAAGTTTTAAAATCTTAAATTTTATATTATAAAATACTTATGATTCTTCACGAATCGTAGTTTCTACATAAAAGTAATAAAAATTACTAAACCATATTTCATAGCAATATTTATACGTGTCTGCTGTTACGTAGAAAGTACAAGAATTTTTTTACAGCTAACACCGCGGTATTACATCATATAATTTTTCTAGTTATTTATAGTAAACTTTTTCCTTACAAAAAAAATATTATATATTATGTAGATGTAATTTTCTTACAATGAAAATTATATCGTGTAGTACACCGCGGTCCATTACCAATTTTCCGAATGAATAATTCCATCAATATCGAGATCAGGTCGATCTGCCCCAAATACACAAGTTACGTCTCTGTAAACGTTCTATTGAGCTCAGTTGTTGCATGAATATCTCGACCCGCTCAGCACGGCAAGTTAAATGCAGTCATTGATTTGATCTGCATGCAAGCGCCACATCAGCGCTACACAAGTGCCCTCGATTGTTGCTGAAAAAAATATTTATAATAAAGTAGGCTGCTTTATAAATATTTTATTACAATTTTAATAAAATCGTTTAATATTTTCGATATAAAAATAAGTTTTTAATCAGCATTTTACAGTTTAATTTATTCTTTTCAAATATGGTGCGTGGAATAAGTAATAATTTCAAAACACTTCTCAAGTATAATGTATCAAGTTTAGTATCAAATGCTATCTTGAATTTTGATATACTGAAAGAAATCAAAATATACAATACATATATTGTTTGTTATCATCCTTAATTTAGTTTAAGTAAAAGGTGATAAAGGTATAGACTATAAAAGTAAAAAAGTCCATAAGTTTAGCCATAAATTTACTGCTGTATTATAAGGCTGTATATAACACTATACTATATGAAACAAAAATATGAAAGTGCTATGTTATTGATAATTTTGTAGTGATATAAATGAGAATTTATTTTATTTGCTCCTAACCTCTACTAAAAATGTTTAATGTTTATTTCTATAAAACTTTTTTACATGCAGAAAAATAAACTATAATAGAAAAATGTACTATAATACGTTAACAAAAGCTGTAGCGTCCATCCTGGCTGAGGTTTCCACGTTTTCCCTCGGTCAGTCACAGGCAAATGCCGGGATGTATTGCAAGGCCGAGGCTGCCCCCGTTCCGAAAGAGTCCGCGAAATGCTCAAAGTTAGGGTTTCGGAAGGTTCGGGGTTTCAAAGTAGTATGTATAACTATAGTAAGTAGAAATACCCAATAGGGTTTGATTAAATTTTAAAAAAAAAATAACACATAATATTTTTCTGCTACTTTTCTTTAATTGTTCAGCTATCCCATCCCCCCCCCTGTGATATTTTTCTAGGGTTAATTAAGAAAATTCAAGTGTTATTATGTACTGTATTTGCCTTAATATTAGAGACAGGAAAACGATTAAATAATAACTCAATCTTTGAAGCATGCAAATTATATTTGCTACTTGTGTGTAAGTGCTCCTCCATTATTTTTGTACGTATAACAACACGAATCTATTTATGATTATGACGTCATAGTCGGCACCCTAAGTTGCGTGCACCGTTTGATTTGTATATAATCATTATGTTAATGTGGCTTGTGGGGGTATCGAGCGGCGTGACGTTTAGCACGCCTCCCCACACAGACAGAGTAGGGGGCAGCACAGCCGATTTAAATGGCGTTCCGTGGAAATATATGGAAGTACATTTTAATGTATTTTTCTTGAACCCTATACTCTATTGTTAGCAGCAAAAATTTGTGACGTAATTAACATTATTTCCCTATATTAAATATTTGCATGACTATGACGTCATAGCAGCTCGATTTTAAGGGTGTTAGAGGGTTCAAAATCAACAACCAATTCGTCTATCTAAATATGCAATAAAACATGTCGTGCAGGTTGTCCGTCCAAGCTTTAAAAAAATCAATATTACGTTAGCAACTTCCGACTTATCGAAGTCATAAATTAAAATGCGTTGAATAAATATGCGGGCAGGTCTTTGAACTAAATGAGTTGAGAGGTATTGTTACAGCTTTTTACTTGGGAAAGAACACAGAGCTTTACATAACAATTTAACTATTTATCGTGTTAATTTTTACTATCTATTGTTGTCTTGGCATTGGTGATATTACGCCCTAACTTAAACTGCCCCTGCAGTTCGTAAAAAAACAAAACTTGTTCATTTTCATTTTTTCCAATTGTCAAACACGATCATGCAACCGTCGTTAAAAAACGAAGCAATTTGCAAGATTTTTCGTTGGATATTTACGAAGAAAGGACCTCAAATTTTGTGACACTATTTTTTTCAGATTGATTTCCTCTAAACACCATATTCAAATTCGAGCGGAAAATATATAATAATATATGTATATTAAAGCCCTTTACACGATTTAAAGGATGTTAGTTAAAAAATAATAGTTAGTAGAAATTATCGATTCAAGGCTTAGTTGATTCTCATGCAGAAAGTGGAGTATTAATCAAAATAGCGATGCAAATAGTGAGGGGGTCGATCCATTAATTTATTGTGAAATGTGGCACATCTATCAATCACGTTAACGTTTTGTGGTAATTAATCAAAAGACGTCTTAGCTCTACGTCGTATTTCTTGTAAAAAAAGTGACGCACGAACTATATTGTTAAAATTAAATTTTTTAATGGACCAGCCTAAATGATTACTTTTAAATAATTGGATAGAGGACATAGAGTCCATTTTTGTCTACTTTTTCTGAACCTTATCCTAAAATTCGTGCTGCTAAACTATGACGTCATAGGCACGCGAATATTTAACTTGCAAGCATATAGGGGAAGATATTGCATGACTTTTCCCTTGAGTTTGAGGTTTAAAAAATATATTTTTAAAAATTAACATTCGAGGCCCTCTTTTTAATTATATGAAAATTTTTCATGCAGTTTGTCCATTAACGTGTTGTGTGCAGTACACAAAATTTAAAATTTGTGAGAAATAAAATATTTATTTAATACATTAAAAAGGCATCTACAGTTGGACTTCTTGCTCTTTCTGTGTCATGACCTTGGTCACGTGACGTCACGTGGTGTCACATGGCTGTCACGCCCTCTCTCGCTCATCCCAACACGACAGTCGCGAGCTGCCTGCCTTGCTAGACAGACGTTTATTCGTGAGTTACGTAAGAGAAATTTCGTGCATGGAGCAGATGTCCGCAGTAACAAGGTAAATTGTACAAGTTTTACCATTTTAGTTCATATTAGTGGCCTGTGCATCAATTAAATATTATTTTTGTATAATTTCATTTGAGTCCTGCATATTATTTCTCAAATAATCACTGAATTCGTATTAAAACAATCCAAATATCAGCCTGAATGCTCAAAAGATGTAAAGTTTCCAGAAGTATTTATTAAGATTTCTGTTTTGTTGCTATCATACAATATTTACTCAAGATTTAAGTTAAAATTGACATCTCAAGCAAATACAGTGATCGATTAGCACAGGCTTATCGTCATGATAATTAGTTGGAACAATTTGGTTCATGAATGAAGTCGGTTTGATTGATATGACCTTGAGACCACGTGACCTCATTGTTCGCCAGGACCAATTTTAAATTACAACTTGGTTACGTCATACAAAATTATGTTGTAAACTGACACATGATTACAAGGTTCACTACTTTTGAAAGTATAATTACATCCTAAAAATATTTGTATATTAATTTCAATAAAGTTAATTGAAATCCTTCTTATTAATTATTACATATTTCTAGCCATGATTGCGACAGTAGAGGCGCGATTTCTGAGTTCATTGTTTTGCTTATGTTGAAGACCATTATTATTGTTGTAATTATTGTCCCGGTAGTGTAAAAAGAGCATGTTATGTTACTGCGAGATCTTAAAAGGTCCGTTGATATAACGATCAACATTATTTATACAGGAACGAATTTACACTAGTAAAAGTAAAATCAATGACTACATTCTGAGCCAAGTTCTAAAATCTACTTTGTCTTTACCAAGAAATGGACATGCGCCTCTCACAACCATTTCTCGCTACCACGTCTGTATCGAACTCGCCTCACCTTGTTATGGTGTGATAGATTGACGGTCGTAGCTCGTCTGTGCCGATCGAGCGTGAACATCACACGTTCGTGAAAATATAGATCAACAGTCGAGGAAAATTGACACCAAACTATATCGTTTTTCAGAATTATGGTTTTAAATTTTTGTGGTTCGTGAAAAATATTTTAAATATTCTTAAAAAAATTGTTCTTTTAATTCGAAACAATGCATGTTTCTTATATTGTATACCAAATATTATAGATATATATATATATAGTACATGTTTGTATATATAATATATATATATATATATATATATATATATATATATATATGCTCTGTTAAAAATACCAACTATATGTAATTATAACGTATTATATTTAATATTCTACGTTGCCTGCTGGTTTTCATGCATGGGGTATATCTCAACATAACTCGTATGTAATTTTTTTTATCAAACTCTAATTGGGATATAATTATTATACTCACTAAGTTTAAAAATCCGAACCTTCCGCATTAATTATACATTATATAGCTATAGCTCACTTTTTAATAGTTAACATGATTTGATATATTGATAGACATTGCAGGAACTCGACTATAATTGTCATTGATTTATTTCTCCAGGTTCTCAAATATACAGTAAAAATTATCATGCAGGTGTTTTGCTTGAAAGAATCCAGAGAGAAAACTAAACATTGAACCAAGTTCTCTTCAATTGTCGGTATTTTCCCCGGTGGTAGGCTTGTTATTTGACACAACTCTGCGTATCAACTTGTTGCTTGAGAACTACAATGTGTTGGCAGGTCTCCATCGGAGAGTCCTGAGTTCGAGCGCAGAAACAACCCGATCCCGCAGAAGCCTGTTCTCGCTCGCAACAACAACAATAACAATAACAACAATGGCAACAACAACAATCTTCGACGTCCGAGCGTGGGCTCCGCGATCGACAAAGGCGATGACGTCAGCCATGAGGAAGTCGGTGAGTTGTGACAAATTGCAAACAACTTTTGGCATTGTAGCCTGAAGTTTTTACCACTAAAGTTACTGCTTTTTAACACTGAAAGTTATATTGCTAAAATGATTGCAAAATTCTGTGGGTACTGTTTTTTCTCGTAGGATCTAAATTGTCGTTCAGTGAGAGATATTAATAAATAAGTAATGACCTCACTGTGATACATTTTTTTTTATCACAATTGAAACTTTTTCGTCAGTTTTAAAAATTGAACTTGTTTTTTTTTTTATTAATAAAAATGCTTTCTTTGCATTTGTCTTAAAAAAATAATATATAATTATATTTTAATTAACTTTTCGGACTTTTACCTTTGCCGGTGTTCGATGTAATCCTTCTGTATGTAGTATGTTGCGATGGTCACTTAGTGTTCGTGCACGTCACTAACACTTGTACGACACTAATCAGTCTCAGAACACCTGAGGAAGAGAGCGGTTGACTCTCGAAACGTAGTACATGCAAGTGTTAGTGACGTGCACGAACACTAATTGTAAGTGACCATCGCAACCTACTACATACAGAAGGATTACATCGAACACCGGCAAAGGCAAAAGTACGAAAAGTGAAAAAATATATTCAGTATGAATATAACCCTTTTTGCACGAAAAATCTATTTACTAATATTATTACATCATGTTGTTGATTCACTTTATAACCTTCCTTGTTTTTTTTTTTTTTTTTTTTTTTTGTAACTAGCCTGTTAGATATAAAAGTTTTTTTATTAGAGAAATGAGTTGAGGACACTAAATTTTGTAACGTAACTCCGATTTTTTACAGAAAATCTTTTTGAATCTGGGAAGTATTGCCAAAAATTTAGACAATTTTTTTTTATTTTAACCCACACCCCTTTTAGTCTCTACATTTTTTATTAAAAAGTGACACCTATTGACACCTTCTTCTGTACTTTCAATGATTTTTTGTATATCAAAATTTCCCGCGCTCTATATAAAATCAGAGTTTCATAACTTTGCACCCTCCAATAAAAATGACATGTCATCGTTTCTCCAACACACTCTCTGGTTGCAGTTCCCATCGACATTGCCCTGGGTCTACTGGGAGGGGTCAGCCCTCGACCCGGCTCCACGGAGTCCCGTCGACGAGCCTTCAACTCCGTGGACACCACCCCTCCAGCGCTGGGCTCGCCGACCCAGACCCGCCATCAGACGCTCTTCAAACAGCCGCCGGATATGACGCCGTACCCCCCCGGGTCCCCGAGGGCCCCTCGTCACCGTGAGCCGCTGTTCCCCCAGCCCGAGATGACCCCCGACTCTCCCGCCCGTGGCTACCAGGACGAGTACGCCAAAATGAGCCCCACCTCCTTCCACTCGAGGGCCTCGAGCAGCGGCTACCAGTCAACCACGTGGGACAATGTGGCGCCACAGTCGTCGTCACTCGCCGCTCAACGAGCACCGGTGGGTATAAGTCTTAACTTTGGTGTGATCTAACTCCTTGTAAGAAATTTGGTCAAATTTACTAACACAGCGTAACTACTTTTATTAAAATTTTCTCTCCTCTTGCAAGCGCTTTCAAGAGTCTTGCGTAAACAATTTTTTACTTACCATTTATTTCGAGCATTCTAAATAATTTGACTGTAATAAAAAATACCGCTTGCAAGGTTTTAATGAACCAAAGCGCAGCGATTTGGGTAAATGAAACAACTATATCTTGATTTTTTTTATCAGCATATTAATATATTGACGATATCCGAGTTTGTTGGTGATACAGATATATACTGGTCAATTTTGCACGAAATAAAGACATATAACTTTATCACAATTTTGTAACGATGGTACAAGCTCGCCTCGTGCTGACGTGTCTCCTCTCCCAGGCCTCGCCGCCCCTCCACAGTGTCTCGTCACCAGCGAACCTCCTGGAGGATGTGGTGCGGCCCCCACCGTCTGAAGACCCGTCCCCCGCCTCCAGGTCGGAGGCGGCGGGGACGGATGACCTCTCCGAGGACACTGCGCTGACTGGGGGCGTCGTGGTGCACCCCTTGGCCCCGCGGGTCAGGCCCCCGCGCCACGTCACCACGTGAGTACCGGAAGTGCTAGTAAGGATGGTGAAGTGGAGGATAGTTCTCGACATCTTTCGACGATAACTGGTTTAGACCAGATAAGTTGCGTTTTGATGACGTCACTGGAAGACCATCCTCCTCTTTATCATCCTTGATGTGATAACTGGACCCATTTTTACTGTCTATCAGTGTAGCGAGATGAAAAAAATTGATAATAGTTTACAAGCCCATTTTATTTTTCAAGGTTTTTATCTCTGAAAACATTCGTCGTCTATTTTGTGAGTGTTACTTTCGATTTTAGGTTGATAAGGAGAGCTGCAATACAAAAATTATAACATTGATTAATCATTATGCATAATAATTGGTTTTAAAAAAGTTGAAAGTATTATATATTGTATAAAACGTTAATTAGCTGAAATTATAAACATGTTTATAATTTACTACAGGACGTGTAATTTACTTTTTAACGTTCTGAATGGAGTATTGTCCTCAATTTTTTTTATTGCAGAAATGGATAGAGGGTGCAAAGTTATGCATGCTACCCTGATTTTTTTCAGATTTTTTAGAGCCCGGGAACTATTTTTAAGAAATTATTGAAAGTTATTTTTGTGACGTCACGAGACGCCGCTCCTTAAGAAAAAGATAGGACTTGTCGCCGCGTGACGTCACAAAAAGGACTTTCAATAATTTTTTAAAAATACTTCCCGGGCTCTAAAAAATCTGAAAAAAATCAGGGTTGCATAACTTTGCACGCTCTATCCATTTCTGCAATAAAAAAAATTGAGGACAATACTCCATTGTTATAATTATTATCAAATATGAAGAATTACAATGATACTCCAGTGTCCGTTTTGTAATGTAGTGGTACTTCTGCTAAATTATTATAAACTGTTAAATTATAATAGTGCACTGATTGATGTTGGTAATGAGATTTGATATTGCACGAGCTACCATAAGCTTATATATTTTCAATATGATGGTATTGTATCATAAGAAACAATCTAAAAATTACAGTATATACAAAATAAAACATTGTTATAAACCTCAGTTTTGTTAAAGCCCCTTTGTCCTCCGGTGCTCACTGTTAGTTCCCTCAGGTTCCGCGAGCGGCGCCAGAAGAGCTCCCCGTCAGTGCCCCGCGCCAGCAGCAGCGCCACCAGCTCCAACTCGTCACTAGTGGACGCCTCGACGCCACTCCGCAAACCTCAGGACGCCCTGGCGCAGTGCCAAGTGCAGCTGGGGAGCCAGGAGTGGTGAGTCGATGAAATGGGAGCCTAGTTAATAAAATATTCTACATTGTGTTTAAGGTAGAGATAATACGGATCAGCTGGCCCAATGCTAAAAACAATCCCATTCATAAAAATTATGAAAAAAATTTAAAATGTTCTCCTCTACATCCCCTATCAGTAGGTAAAATATCAGGTATACAAAAACGAGCTAGTTTTCGAGTTATTAATTTTTAAAGTTGTCCAATTTAACATGGAAGTTCTATTTCTCCATGTTAAATTAGTCAACTTTAAAAATTAATAACTCGAAAACTAGCTCGTTTTTGTATACCTGATATTTTACCTACTGATAGGGGATGTAGAGGAGAACATTTTAAATTTTTTTCATAATTTTTATGAATGGGATTTTTTTTAGCATTGGGCCAGCTGATCCGTATTATCTCTATTATCTCAATTCTATAACGAGGCCCCAAAATGCAAATCACATAACTACAAAAAAAATTATGGAACTTTGACCCTTATGATCTAGTGAGATAAGGTTTAGAATTTAATCAAATTTGTTTGTAGTTAGGCGATTTGTATTCTGAGGCGATGATAAACTTTTAAGACTATCTCTCGAATTTAAAACTGTTTTTATGTGAGCTAAACCAGGTAAATTTAGAAGAATTTAATAGCAGATTTGAAGTTGTTAAATTTTATAACATATTACTTTCAGTTTGTTACAATTCTATTTAATCTGCTTGTATTAAAACAAAAAGACAGCATAGTACATGTATTTGCTGCTTTCAGCAAAGACTTGGATTTCAAATTTTAGGTAAACAAACAACCTGAAAAATATTTTACTATTTTGAAGTAAGAATTCCCTTATTTAAGGTAGAGATAACGTCGAACAGCTGTTCGACGTAATCCCCTTTGATTAACATGTAAACCTTAGCAAATTGACAAAAATTCTGAAATTTTTTTGAGAGGCAGATATTAGTGCCTAAAAGCCATAGCAAAAGTTTCAAAAACTTTTAACGAGCCGATTTTTTTAAATTAATTTTTTAGTTTGGCTCTCCATGGGAAAGTCCTATGCTGAAAATTAAAAAAATTAATTATAAAAAATCGGCTCGTTAAATCGTTTTGAAATTTTTTCTATGGCTTTTAGGCACTAATATCTGCCTCCCAAAAAAATTTCAGAATTTTTGTCAATTTGCTAAGGTTTACATGTTAATCAAAGGGCATTACGTCAATCAGCTGTTCGGCGTTATCTCTACCTTAACATGATGAACAGTTTTGCAAAGCGAGTGCATATTTGTTTGGTGGATATTGTGGTGCTCACGGCCCTCTGTCCGCAGGGAGGTAGTGATCGAGGGCCTCAAGACTCTGGAGCGGCTCGTGAGGCACCACCCTGACGTGGTGTCCGCCAACCTGCACTCTGTGGTGGTGGACCTGGTGCGTCAGGTGCGCAACCTTCGCTCGCAGGTGTCGCGCGCCGCCTGCCAGGCCGCCGGGGAGCTGGCCGTGGCGCTCAAGCGGGCCATAGAAAACGTGAGTGTGGAAATTTGCAGACGTTCAAGTCTCCGAGATAATAAAGCGGGTCATCTAATTTAAAATAAAATGTTTAATGTGTTTTTTTATAACACTAATTACTTAGATTCATTATTGATTTAATTATTGCGTTGATCTGATTTTATGTATTAAATTAATTAAAGAACATGATAAACGTCATTATTGTTGCATGATTACAATCCGTGAAAATATTTTAAAGTAAAAGTGAAAAGTTCGGGAAGTACCAAATATAGGCAATTAGCGTTCATTTAAAAAAAGAGAATAAAAACGTGAAGACATATAACGTTGTTTTGGGAAAACCACGAATATGATAACATTTCACAAGTGAATAACTGATTTTTTTATTGCAGAGGACCTTGAGTCAATTTTGTTCAAATATTTTTTAACCCTGCATGCAACACCCTTAAATTCATGCAGAAAAACTCTGTGACGTCATAGTTTATGCATAGCGTCACAGCGTCTTTTCCTTCAGATTTTGAGGATTTTAGAGAGTTGAAATTTTTTTAAAAAAATTGACAATACATAACTCTAGGTCTTTCTCTTCGTAAAAATTTAAATTGTCGCACGGTTCTCAAGTTCTCGTCGTGTCCGCAGGAACTGGAGGAGCTGGTGTCGCCACTGCTGCACCGCTCCGCAGACACCAACAAGTTCCTGCGCGAGGACTGCGGGAAGGCCCTCGACAAGATCATGGAGAACCTCCCGCCCAACAGGACCATACCCGCCATCATCTCGCAGGGCGCAAGGTGGGTCGTCAGAGTAAACAGTCAATAATTATCAAGTTCATCCCAGATATTTTTTATCGTGCATTTATGAACAGACCAGCACTTGCTAAGATGGAATCCTCCAACAGGATTTAAAGTAAAATTAATTTTAAAAATTCAATCACTACTTTCACATGACGGTGTTCAATACAAATCCGTTAAACGACGGATAATATTGTTCTTATGAGGCGTCGTCAACAAATCCGTACTAAATAACACTGTCATGTGAACGAAGTGAATTTAAAAGTTGTGTCATTTGTTTTCACCTTTTTTTTCCTGTTTTTACGTTGCTTGCATCAGTGTTTTTAACATTACCCCTTGAAAGAACTGTAGCCATCGTGGTCGGAGCATCCTGTACGAGAAAGTTGTTGACTTGACGAATGTTGCAGACACAAGAGCCCGATCGTGCGGGCCATCACGGCACGTCTCTTGACGCAGCTCGTGGAGCGACTGGGGGCCGAGCACGTGCTACTATCTGAGTTAGTTTCTTGTCCAAGTGCGGGGTGATAGCAGTATCACTCGGGGCGACCGATTCTCACACCCTCTCTCTTACAGTCACAAGAATGCCGTGGTGCGCGCTACCTCCGCGCGGCTTCTCACCCAGAGCGTGGCTCGACTGGGGGCCGACAAGGTGCTCGCCTCCACGGCCCTCCACAGAGACGTGCGCACCAGGCTACTGCGCACCAACGTGAGTCTCCTCACCGAGGGAAGCCTGGAGACTCGGTGAGTGATTTAAGCAGAAAATTTTGGTGCGGTTTAGGAAATAAATTATTACCAACTTAATGACGTTGTACGGTCGTCGCCTCGGAAATGTTCACTTGCAGCCTTGATAATCACCATGCCCCGTAAGAATAACACGGGGCAATTTTCCGCAAAATTCAGTGTGGAAAAAAATTGAATTTTTTTTTAACATGTGATTTAAATAGCGGGTGGTTTGGCCTCCCCCCCCCTCCCCCCCCCTCCCCCCTTTTGGCATATTATAGCGTGTGACAAAAAATACTGTATACCTTGGAAATGCTATCTAGGGTAAAATTTATATTTAATTTAATGTTAAATTTTACACGTCATTTTTTTCTTAAAATATAACTCAATGAATTATTTAAAAATTAAAAAACTTAAAGGTTGGTTTGGATTGACGTATTCTTATTTGATTAACATGTATACCTCATAAAAATATTTTTTATTTATTTTTTTTTTACAGTCCTTAGCACCAAGAAGTTGCGCTTTCCCATGGAGAGCTAAGCTAAAAAATTATTAAAAAAAAATTTGCTCGTCAATTGTTTTGAAATTTTTGCTGCAACTTCTTGGTGCTAAGGACTGTCTCTAAAAAAAAAAATCAGAATTCGTATGAGGTTGCTAAGGTTTACATGTTAATCAAATGGGACTATGTCAATCAGCTGGTCCGTGTTAATTATCTTACCCTTAATTTACATTAAATTTATTTGTGTGAAGGCTACGATGATAATTTCTTTAGCAAATGTCTCGACATGGGGGTCACTCTGACGACGCTCTTCTTGGTGTTGCAGCACGTGGGCGAAGAGGATGTTTGAGTTCCTAATGGTCCATGAAGCCTTTGAGGCAGTCCTCGAGCAGTCGGTGCCGCAGAACCTGCTGCGTTCCATCGACAAGACTCTGACCACCATGCGGCGAAGCCTGCCCCAGTGAGCACCGGGTGACCTGATGGAATGAGCAACAATGTGACCCTGAGTTAAATCCCCATCCCTCAGTAGGATTTTTAATGTGTCCAAAAATGTGGTCCCAATTACCCTGACTCAATGTTAGAATTTTTAAATGTGCATAGACAATTGTCATAAAAATGTTTTCTTTCTAAATGTTCATTAAAAAGTTTAATCTACCAGTCCAATTCAAGTTTAGTCAATAACATATGTATTTGTAATAAACTGAGTAATTTAATAAAAATTAAGTAATGTAATATGAAAAGAATTGTTTTAATTTAAAATTTAACTACTCTAATTAATATTAACAAATATTTACCTTTCCAGAAGATTTTGTTTTTGAAGTTGGTACAGTTACTCTACAAAGTTCAAATACTATAATAAAAAGGTGTTTACTGCAATTTAGGATTGTCAAATAAGTCTAGTGCATTATAATTAGCAATGTGTTCAGTCACTATCATAATTTGAAATTATAATGCTGTATTTCTGCTGTTATTATTCAATTAATTATAAGAAGCAGATTAAAAAAGTAGACTGACATTAAATGTTTAACAATGAATATTGGGGGGTACAGAATTGTAAAACTCTGAATTTTTCCATATATTTTTATTATTATTCTTATGGGAAATTAAAAAATAATTGTCAAAGGTACCAGTTGCAAATATTCCTTAATATTCTTAATCTAATAAAATTATTCAGGTATCAAACGTGGATGAGATTTAAAAAAGTATCAAATTTAATGTTACTGAATGTGCCCAAAAAATTTAAAAATGTTCAGAGTAGGTAGATTTTTGCAATATTTTTTTTTCACCCAATTTCTAATTGCTCAATATAAATATTATTTACTTTGACCACTGGCCAAAATAAATTGTTATGGGGGGAAAATAATAAGTTCCTGAGTACTTGCCAATTCAACTTTGCTAACAACAAGCACATCTACATAATTCTATATTGTTGCTGCTAGAGATATGATATTATAAATTAAATTCTAATATTTAATTAATTCTGATAATTACATTCTTATGTCCTGGGTCAACTTAAAATGACAAGCTTTGGTTTTGTATTTTTAAACACATTTATTTACAATATAGTACATGTGTTCAATGCAAACAATTATATTTATACAAATTTGCAAAGAAAAATTGATTCCTCTTTTTTTTTCTTTATTATAAACAAATTGGTCAGATAGTAAAAAAGTAGCAAAATCATTTAAGCTCCTCACAAAGACTATAATTTCTTCTTTTTTCACAAACACCGAGCTGCTAATTCATTTTTTATATTTCTTCATAAAAAATTGATTAAATTTTTGTTTAAGAGACCAGAAGAGAACTAAACATATAACAACACATATATTTTTTATAGCAATACAGCAAGCAGTCTGCAATTAATAGAAAATCAGTTCATCATATAAATATGCCCTTAGTTTATACAAATATTTTGATACAATACATTGTAGGTTTTTGAAAAAAATTGGTAGTAAAATTTTCAATGTTATTTTTTTATTGTATACATAAAAATAGAAAATTTAATACTTTGAATCATTAAATATTATATTTTTTTTTTTTCAGAGGGAATTTTTTGATATTTTAAATATTTGATGAAAGATTTGAGGAGTAGGAGATTATTATTTTTTAGATACATAATTTTTGTTGTTATAATATTATATTAAATTTTGATAGTAGTTATAATAGACAACATTATAATTGGATGGTAATATTTATGTTAAAGTCTTTGGTTATGAGACGAATGAGGCACGTGAGGCTACCAATCCACAGATGGGGTCCTCATTCTGTTCCGGGCACAACTTGGGAACAGCCTCCACCACCCCGTGGGCGCGGTGTTACTGCTGGGAGTGCTTGTACCGGCCGACTGCTTGCCGGACTGTTTGGAGGGTGCCTCCGCTGCCCCCTCGTTGGACTCGTGGCTCGATGCTATGCTGGAGCACTCGCTGTCTCTCTGCACACTCTCGTAGCCCGAGCTTTCGCAGTGGACTGCCGACGCTGCCCTTTTGTTTGTACCTAGCGACGACGTGGCTTGATGAGACGGAGATTTCGAAGTACGGGTCGTCACAACTATAACGGAGTCCAATCCACTGTCATAGCCTTCACTACTCGGGGCTCTGTTTGCTGCTTTCTTCTTACTACTTTGAGATTTCTTTTCGTGTTGTGGCGATTTGCCAGGACTTCTTCTAGCGCCAGCAAACAATCTCGTTAACCTGGGAGTCTTGTTACCAGGTATTGTTGCAGTAGCGGAGGCTGGGAGAGCTAGAACTGTGTCTTCATCGTCCGACTTGCCAGTGACGGTTCTTTCATCCGTCAGGCCTCTGGTTTCGTCTCCCTCCTCTTCATGGTCAGAAGTTGAGGCTCCGTTACCCGGAAACCTTCTCTCCTCCTGCTTGTCTAAGTTGGGGTTAGAAGCTCCGTCAGGGTGTCTTAATGATGCTAAACTAGCGACTGGTTTTGATACGAGGGTTTGTTTTGCTTCCGTCTGGTGATCAGTTTCTGAGGGGTACCACGATTTTGATTTGTCTTCCAAGTGTTGGGAGCAAAGTTGAGATCCATCTACCGCCAAGGAAGGGTACCACAGTCCACGGCTCATCACGTGGCGGCACGCGGAGCACATCTTGCTGTCGGAGGGGGGAGGAGAGGGGTTGACGGAGCCGTACAGCATCTCGCTGAGGGAGATTGACTGGCACCGAGAGGGGGTCTGGGAGGGCTGGGGGCTGGGGGGCAGTTTGCCGGCCTCCAGACTGCTGCGGTAGAGCTCATGCAGCTTGGCCAGCTGGTCGAACTTGCGTGCCAGAAACATCTTCTCGCTACCGATACCACCCATCTCATCACCAGAGTAGGGGTTGCCGGAGATTCCGCGGTCCAAGTCCGTGGTCACAGACAGCGAGTCTACAAATGTAGGACGGTGGTTAGTATTTATAGAACAAGATATATGAAAATGACACTAATTATAGAAACTTAATTAATTTGTTATTTAAAAAAAAATAGTTAGATTTTATAAAGAATTTTAGTTCGATTTGATTAATAAGGCATGTATTAAAAGTTTGACATATTTATGGTATAGACACTACATTCATGCCCAACATAAATATTTTACGTTAATATAACAAAGAAGAATAATTCGTGATATTTTTCATTTATTACGAGAGGGGTACCTGTGAAGGTGGACACGACGGTGAGGTTCTCCTGACTGAGGACCCGGAGAGGGTGCTCGTCGCTCTCCTCCTCGAGCGGCGGACTGAAGAACTCGCCCATGCACAGCGCGATGTCCTCCTCCGTCACCTGGACAACACAACTCGTCAGGGGACGTGACGTCACATTGCACAACCTTCTTTAATTTTGTATTGCATTTATAGAGCACATTGAGTTATGTACTGTCAAATTTTTCTCAGTTTTTTTTGAACCCTCTTAACACAACCCCTAAAATTGTGCTGCAAAACGCTGTGATGTCATAGTGTTGCAAATATTTAACACGCAAGCATAGAAAAAGACGATGCATGACTATATGGCGTCACAGCGTCTTTCTTCTCGATTTTAAGGGTGTTAGAGGGTTCAAATATAAAATAATTTCACGAAGAAAAACGTGAAGTCGTAACTATCATAAAAAAAAAATAAGAATTGTTGTTCAATCATTGATAGTATATTTATAATTTATTTAATATTTCTTTCAAGAATTCAAGGATTGCACAAATTAATATATGAGGAGGTAATTAAATAATCGTAATTTAGTTTGTAATTTAAAAATTCCTAGCCCCTTAGAGTTAGGCAACTGTTGAAATAACACCGTCTTAAAAAACGCACACACAGGCTTGTGCCATGTAATATTAGCTTCAGAAAAATAACTGCGGTTTGTTCCTGGCGTGAGCCTCGAAGTAATGGTGTTAGATACAAACTGTTGAAGTGACAAACCACCATACCGGGGAACCTTCAACTTTTTAGCCATATGACGGTCCAGGACCATTATTAGAGACACCAGAAATTTAACCGAAATTTGCAGAGCTTCGCGGGATCTGGGCGTGGTGCCGCTAGTGTTGCGTGTAAGTAATACATGCGTGAATCTCTGCAAATTTCGGTCAAATCTCTGACCATAAGACACGCAGCATTTCAAATATTTGGCGCCACGTTACCTGGAGGCACGAGTCTTGTGTGGGGACCGGCTCGTCAGGTTCCTCCACCTCGATTATCTCCACCTCGTCCTCGTCATCGCCCCCCGCGCCCAGACGACGCTCCTGCATGATCCTCAGCCGCACATCGAAGCTGTCCAGAGACACGTCTGTGAACAAGAAACCACGTCAGTGACACGTCAGTGACACGTCAGACGACACGTCAGACGACACTTGTGAAGACACAACAAACGCGGAGAAAAAATGCCCTACTAGAATCATTTAAGTTAGGGTAAGGTAACACGCCCAATGTTAAAAATATTCCCATACATGAAAATTATGAAACATATCTTAATAATAAAATAATGTTCTCCTCTACATATCTTATCATTAGCTAAAATATCAGGTATACAAATTCGATAGTTTTCGAGTTATGAATTTTATACCTGATATTTTAGCTATTAATAGGAGATGTAGAGGACAACATATTAAGATATGTTTCATAATTTTCATGTATGGAAATATTTTTAACATTGGGCGTGTTACCCTTAAAGATTAAAATTGCAAATATTAAATGTTATTTCTAGTCTCTGAAGGGTAGGCAATTTATTTGCCTAACAAAAAGGTATTATTACAATATCTTGTAAGTGTAAAATATGATTTTGATAAAATATTAACCCCCTGATACCACAGGGGTTGAAAATATTATTGCTCCTAAAATGTAGGCAACTTTTTTAACATGCAATGGTAAAAAAATAAATATAAGGGTGGTGGAAGTTTGTACGTAAAGCGTTCAATTAAACGTGCGTTTTTTGATTGATTAGCCCCTTGGGGACACTGATAACATCTACGGACATGTACACTTTTAGTTTAAAAAGTGGAGCGAGGAATACATACTACATACGTCCCATTATTTATTACTAAATCTGTGAGCTAAAAGTAGCAAAGTTAGCGATTTCCAAGACGAAATACGTTCGCATTAATAATTTCTGGAATATTGAGAGTTACTTTGACACGAATTTGAAAATAAAATCGACATCGTACGTGTAAAAAATTTCCGTGTAACATTTAATAGTTAAAATAATTTATGGGCGTATGCTTTTAATTTAAATGCGAGTGATGTTATCCTGCACGACTCTTTGAAGGCGTTGGGAATTATTGCACCAGTAAATCATAATTCACGTGAACATGTTTTATGTGTGCGGTTCAAAGAAATTACATTCATTTTGTTTTTTACAGGTGGTATAAACGTCAGGAAATATTAAACTGGCTATGATGTGTTTTCATTTTTTTAATAGTCTAGCAGGACGATATAGAAAAGACTTTAAAACAATTTAATGCTGGGCACACAAAGGTTGATACAAGTTATAGCTTGGGAAGCGCTTTGCACACAACGAATTTATAATAACCTCAAGTTAATACTCTCGGTCAGTTAGGTCAAACTTAAGAACCATTAAGGGGCATTCACAAAGTCTTAAGGCCACATTTAAGGCTCGATAATTTAAAGCTTGATTTTAGAAATGTTTTTAGACCCAAAATTTCTGGTCTTAAATTATTGAGCCTTAAATGTGGCCTTAAGGCTTTGTGAATGCCCCTTTTTATTATTTGGAAAAGAGGCGTCACGTTAGCCCCTGTAAACTGTAGATGCAACCCGCGTTACTCCGCGGTATTGTGGCGCTGCCTATATTACAGGGGGCAAAGGCTCATTGGTTACGGAAAAATTGAAATTTACAATTATATTTTATTATATTCTACAGTATATTTTCAACATATTCGCCTTTATATATTATAATACATGACAAATTGATAAAAACTATTATTTATAGTTCCTTGATCAAATTTCACATCAAAAGATGTGAAGTACATTTTATTTCACAAAGCATGACGAATCAAATATATTTTGTAAAAGGTACGTATTCTGAAAATATAATATAAAAAATGTCTGAGAAAAAAAGTAAATTTAAAACTCAAATGTGGGGGCTTTTGTTGTCCACGGGGACGAAGATAAGAAACCCCTCAGAGAAGGCAAATTACATCGCTGATAAAATCGCGCCAATATTCAAAAGACCCCTCTACAAAATTTTACACCGAAAATACTTCTTTCTTTAGACGTTGCTGTACGCGGTCATTTCAAGGCACAGATGATAACATGGAGAAATTCACTTGAAAAATATTTTGATAAAAAAGTACATAAAAAAAGCTAACATGATTTTTACATTACTCCATCAACATTCTTTTGAACTGTAAAAGCAAGATATAAAAATAAAGTGCGATATTATTTGCCAACCGTGTCGCCTATCTTTTCAAATTACATTAATGCTACGTTCATTAATCAAAATTATCACCCGAGATTATTTCTGCATGAAATATGGCTGGACACAGAAAGTATTGCATGTGAGTAGGAGATATCATCTTTATGAAGCAAATCTTACGGAAAAGTAGAAGAAATAATAAATAACACGTAATTTATTATTATTTATATTACACAAGTGTAAAACTATTAAATGAAAAGCATGACAAATATTTTAACTTTTTTAAAGCATTTTAAGTAACTGATATGGACAACAACTACAAAGTATAACATTCAATCTCGCAGTATAAAAAATTAATTATTAAAACTAATGCCTTTTTTGTGTTTGTGTAACACAGATTAAGATTATTAGTACATGCATTAAACATTTAATTTAATTTCTCATACTTAACATTAATCATTACGTAAATATTATAGTTTTGAATATTATGCCGATTTTGGGAGTTTGAAAAAAATAAACATCATTTCATCCTTTTTGTTTTAAATATTTTTTAATTTTCGGATTGACCGAGGTAATAATGCTGCTGGCTCACCCCGTAAGGAATATATATATATATATATATATATATATATATATGTATGTACGAAGTAATATTAAAGTGAATTGCCAACACCTGATGATATGGCCATGTGAATGCACCATCCAATGTACTCACCAATATTAATCTCCTTGTTATGTTGGTGCAGCAGCGGCAAGGCGGGGGGCATGTCTCCCAGCTCGTCCCCCTCCTCATCCTCCTCGTCCTGGTCGAGGGGGGGCGGGCCGGGGGCGGGGGGCTCCTCCACCACACTGGGGGCGGGCTGAGGGGCCTCCTCCCCGTCCTCGCACGTCTTGAACACCGTCAGCTCCTTGTACTCCAGAGGACCCTTCATCATCTTGTGCTGGATCTGCACGGTCTGGTTCTCCACCCACCGCTGGATCATGCACTTCTTGTGGTTGTCCATGTAGCCATAGCCCACCACCCCCGCAGTACCGGTGGCTGCCGACGTCGTTGTAGTTGCTGCCACTGCCGTCGTGGCGCTAGTGGCACCTGCCTGAGGACCGTCCACCCAAGTCTCCTTCTTGTGTCCTTCCTTCATCAAACTGCGGGCCTCTGCCACTTTAGACCTGGATATTCGAGGCCCATCTATCCACTGTTCATCACTCTTACCTCCTTTACTATCTGTTGTAGCGTTGCTTTTATTTTTATTTGACCTTGAAACTAGTGGTGACTTCGGAGTGGTGGTTGATACGGAGGGTCGGATTGGAATTTTGGACGTTTTCGAACTGATGGAGCGGACTGGACTTCCCTCCGAGGACGATGCTTGTTTGGACTTGGCCGGGGAGCCTCGGAGGGACGGTCGCTCGGCCCCGGAGCCACGCAGAGCCTTGCCCATGGCGCACCGGTTGTCACCCGAGTTGAGGCTGGGAATGTACACGGGCGGATGTTCGCCGTCCGTTGCGTCGTCGCAAGGCCCCACGTAGATGACCGTGTCTGCAGACTGCTCGCTGCTCGAGGGGTCCACGTCGCTGCTGCTGTTACCCCCCGCCGCCCCCATGGCCCCCGCGACTCTGGAGTCCTCACCAGAACTGCCCCCAGACCCCGTCGAGCCCCCGCCGAACTGTGGACACATCGAGATGTCAGTGAATAGTTGTTTAATTTATATATAAATAAATATAGGGTTAGATTTTTTATGAGCGATAACGGCGATGCGACGAGATTTTGACGTAAAAGCTGTGAAATCTTATTTATCTTATGCGGAGAGCGAATTTGTCGAATATCGCGTTAATTATGATGCTCTTTTTTTTTTAATCGCCGAATATGACACTTGATGTTACAGCAAGTACGCAATATTCGCGTCGCAGGCTGGAAATCACCCTTGTAAATTCACCTTTACTTCAATACAATAGAAGACGGTTTTTTTTTAACCTCTCGTATTTGCGTATTTAAAGGTTCATAAGTACAGTAGTTTCAATAAGACACTTAGTTAATTTAGTTCATTGATTTCAGTTGAAAAAAATATAAAATTAAGTTTTTTTAATTGACGTTAAAGTCACAAGGTAACTCTCACCTTTATCCTGCGCCTCCTCATGCGGTGGATCCTGGCGGCGAGCTGTACGGTGGCCAAGGTGTCGGTGTAGTGCTGAGCGAGGGGTGACACGTGCGCGATCATGGCCACGTGGCACGTCAGAGAGCCCAGGCACTCCTTGAGCAGCTGCGTCAGTTTGTGTTCCCTGAAGATAACATCAAGGTATATAACGTCACTGACGCTTATGGATTTTTGTGAGTGTCGCTACTTCAAGATGAAAGCTAAGGCGGCAGATTAGAGGAAGGAGAAATTTGCAGCGAGATGAGTTAATCAGGAAGAAGCATTTATTTTGTAGCACGGAGACATACTGGGATTAAAAGGAACGTCAAGGTAAACAGCCCCAGGTAAAATATTCCTCAAACAAAGTACAGAACAAGTAAAGATACACAACTCCATCTTCAAATAATCTTGTTGTATAAATAACCCAACGTCTAATTAGCATAAATAGAGGGTGCACTTTCATCTCTTTGTGTGTAGTTTCCATTCAACATTTGTACTTAATTTCATACTGTAGTATTATGTTTAGATGCTACTTATATTAAATTAATATTCAAGTTGTAATATTGATGTGGTATAGAAAATGAAAAGACGAAAATTAAGACATGTAATGTTTGAATGTTGTATTGATAAAATTTGTTGCTGAAAAATATGATGAAATTCCTTCTATTTTTATGAAAGTTATATTTTATAGCATTTATTTTCTATTGGAATAGAATAGAATATTTTTATTCGACCACTGGCAAAAATTGCCACAATACAGCATAAGTCTTGTCAAATTTTTACATTTAAAACATAACACATACATAGCACTATGACAGCAAGTTCCTAATATAAAAATAAAGGACAAAACAATATCAAATCTATTTTTTACTTCAAAGTCACTATGAATATTTTCTTATATTACTTGATGTTGTAAATTTTAAAATGTCTCTCTCTACAATTTTAAACTCATTATGAAAAACATTTTAACATCATAATATTCCTTATCAATCAATATTTTCTTTAGTACATTTTTAAACAAAGTCTCATTTTTCACATTTCGTAACATATAAGGAAGTTGATCATATAATTTAGACGTTTGATAATAAGTACATTGCATTGCTAAAAAATAAAATGGAAATACCTAAATATGCACAGAAAAATATCTTATAACTTTAAATGCTGTAATTAAATTTGAAATTTTTCACCATACTATAATTTTATTAAAAAATTTATTATATCATTAAACTCTCATATTTAATGGATTTATTAAATTTAACATAAAATTAATTTAATTAATTGAGTACGAAAATTATATGCAATTATTACGAACTATCATATTGCAACCTTTAAGTATAAATTTTCCAATTATCAAGATGATTGTGAGTTGAAATTCGAAACATAAAGTTAGATATATTAAACTTGGTGATAATCGAGCAGTATTATGAGATCGTAAAGTATAGAACGTCGAGCAATAAACTTGCTCACATATTTCGCACTTTAACGAGCCAAACTATAAACACAGCTGACGAGGGGCTCGAAGCAAGGAATTGTGATTCGTCTCGGCAATAATAATATAAAGCGACCGAATGTTGAAGGCTCGTAAAAGAGCCTTGCACGGTACGTAGAGTGCACGGCTGCAGAAATACTTTCTTGGCGGCAATAAACCGACCTCACTAAGTCAGCACTCACTTTCTCATAAAAACAAAACAACACTTTATTTTATTATATTTCTGGACTTTATTTTGTTTTAAAAAGTTTGGGTCAACGTACTGTAGTTTCATTCACGAATTAATTCAGTAATTAAATTGACAAGCTTACCAGACAAAAATTTCACATGAGTGTGGGCTGACACTCTACTGTCATGTTTCCTGTTTCATAATACAATAACTTATCAAAATAGAACAAACAGCAGGAAACGAAAGAAAATTGATTTAGTCCAGCTATTGACATGTGTGACTGTGTGGGAGTTTTTTCTAAAAGATATGTACAATGAAAATTGAGCACTGATTTCCAGGTAAATAATCTAACCGGTAGGGCAGTGTAAAATTAAGTTACCGGTAAATGGTCTTACCGGTAGGGCAGGTGTTTCTGTCCGTTGAAGATTGCCAGCAGCACGTTCGCGACCCCGGAGAGCGGGATTCCTCCGCCCGCGCGGCCTCGCTCGCAGCTTCCCAGGTCCAGGAGGTGCAGTCTGCTACGACCGCCCGCCACTGTGGGGCAAAACAAACGGTCAACGATTAGATCATATATGAGGAATTTGCATGCGTGAATCTGATTGGCTTAATTGAAAGAGGGGGCTGAGAAATACATGTGTGAATTTTATGCGAATTTTTTGAGCACTGCAAGTATGCTCAAATGCATATTTAAAAGATGCACTTTACCTGGAGGCGATGGCGCATCGCCAGTGACGTCATCGCTATGTCAGGTTCGGTTCACTATAGATATGCATACCTGTACGCACCTGCATAACAGGTAGCCAATCAAAAACAATCTAGCCAAAATTCAAAATTTCAAATGCCTAGCTTATGAGTTTTAAAACTTAAAAAATGCACATTATTCCATATACGCGTACTGTAAAAACACACTGGGAGATAAGTAATATTACAAACGTACCTTTCATCATATTTAAATAATAGAAATTGTTTCGCAAATAGTTTCATTTCATTGAAGAGAAGATGCAATCGATGCAATATCAAGTCCTGCCACCACATTGGGCAACACAGTGCATTGGGTGACGAGCGACTTTGTTTAGCATGTATATTTACGTTTCAAGTTTGTACCATAAGCTTCTTTTAGTTTTCACATGACATCAAAATGGATGAAATATTGTCACTTAATTCCAAGACATTTGTTTACATTTTTTATCTTCAAATTATTAGAGCCTACACGTTATAATTATGATACGTATAAGCAACTGCATCTGTAAAATAATTGTGGGTAACGTTGTTGATACTTTAGAGCATCGTTTGAAATTGTACCAGTACACGTTCAAACGCTTCATATTTTTGTGTCAAAGAGAGAAAAATTCTTTCATCTGCTGGATTTAAGGTGGATTCAGATGGCGACAACGGCGACGCGGCGCGATTTTAACTTAAAAGCTGCGAAATCCTATGCGGCGGCGAATTCGCAGGTAATCGCGTTAATTACGATGCTCTTTTTCTTTTAATCGCCCAATATGGCCGCCAATGGATGTTACAGCAAGTGCGCATTATTCGCGTCGCGTCGCATGGTAAAAATCGCCATGTGACTCCACCTTTACGTAACATTTTCTTTTTTATAAACAACTTCCTTTTTTTTACTTTTAAACAAGTCGACTTACGATTTTTATGTGTGATTTTTGTTTCTAGTGGGATATTGGCCTCGAAAATAAGTTGTGAATTAATATCAATATTGAATTTAGGAAATAATTTTACAAAGAAATGTATCTGAGACATCTTTAGGCACCAAGCCTTAATGAAAAAAGGAAGGTTTGACCAAAGACCAAACTCAAGGTCTGTGATGTAAAAATATATATTTTTAATAACAATTATGAAAAACAAATATAAAATTTTGCTATTAATTAATATAAAGATCAAAATTAAATTAAAGTAACAATATTCAGTACAGAGAAAGTGATAATTATACCTAGATATTGCATTATTTTACTGCAATAAGTTTTATAATGCCTTGTAATAAAGAAAAATCGTAAAAGTAAAATACTTAAGCGAGTAATATTACTGCAGCCTCTTTTTCATCATCTCTCTGAGAAGCCGAGATTTAAAACGTAAAGAACTTGCCTGCACTATTATAGCAGCAACAGCAAAGCCCCCATGGCTGTTAAAGTTCAGGAAATGAGAACCATAACTCAAGTATAATACTTCTCCTGGCAGGTGCTAAGACCTTTGTTTAATAAAGTGGTGTCTCTACAACACGAGACGTTAATAACAGTATGGACTTTTCATAACTGCGATTGTGCGCTAATAGTGCAGTAAAAAAAACACGTTTTAAATTTATAAACTTCTCATCTTATAACTTGAAACAAAAAAGGAAATTAGAGCAATAAACAAAGCTCTTGTTTCAAGTTTATTATATAATTAATTACTCTTAATTAAAGGTGCTTAATTATGATTAAAAACTTTTAGTAGAGCAATTTTATATACACACTTTATAGAAATTTGTCATGATCTGTCAGAATTTTGTAAAATAATATCAGGACATTGAGCTTCAATGATTCATGATTATAAAAAAAATAATTACACATGGAAAAGTGTGACGATCTATGAAATACATTTTGTTGTACTTTTTTATTTAAATCTGCCGCCAAAATTTAAATATTTCATGAATATCAGTCAAAATATTAACGTTGTTATCAGATCTGCAAGAGCGACCAAATGTTGGACAGTTTTATGCTAGTTTATATTTCATATTGCAAAAAATACCACCTTTTGGACCAGCAATCAACACTAGGAGAGACTAGCCACCCCCCAATTTGGGCCCTAGGACACTCACCGCCGCCCTTGCCGGACCGGTCGACGCTGTACTGGTACACGTGCAGGGTGAAGAGGAGGTGTGAGTCCCAGCCGCGCGCCTCCTCGGGGGTTTGCGAGGGTCTCGTGCGGGCAGCCACCGCCGCGTCCAGGTAGAAAGCCGCTCGCTCCGCCGAGGGCACTCGCAGTTCGCTGTTGTGCTGCACCGCACCCAGCAGGGGGTCATCCCTCAGGTACACCCCGGGGCTCTGCTCGCAGTCTACACAAGGTCATAGGGTCAATAAGTGAGTGACCTTTTTAGTCATCAATTAGCCACGTTTATTAGTAAGATATTAACGTGCCCAATGTTAAAAAAAAATTCCAAACATGAAAATTATTAAACATATCTTAAAATGTTTTCCTCTGCATTCCCTGTCAGTAGATAAAATACCATGCAGGTATACAAATTCGATCCAGTTTTTATGAATTTTTAAAGCTGACTAATTTAGCTGGAAGATATGATCTCAATGTGTTCGGTCCTGAGCGTGTGTCTGTCAAGGAGCATAGGGCTGGTCTGCGTAGCAGCCAGACCTCCTTAGTTACACCTAGGGGCAAAGCAGTGTACTTGTCTTCCCTGTTTCCTAGAGTTGTAAAGGCATACAATGCATTACCTGAAGATGTAAGATTTCCTCTGCCTGTCTGATTCTATCATGTGATATTGACTTGTACGTTTTATGTATTAATTTTTATGTGTTAAATATTTATTTTATATATATATATATACAATTTTTGACGATGCAGTTTTTCTGATGTGTGGTGAATGTTCACTCTATGTGTATAGGCTCCTTAGCCTTTTATATTCACCAATTTGGGTTATTATGTTGTTGCTATTATTTATTTTTTTTTTCCCTATTCCCTACAATGTAATTTATCCCAAATAAACAAATATTATTATTATTATTATTATTAACATGGAGAAGAGGAACTAGTCAACTTTAAAAATTAATAACTCAAAAACTAGCTCGAATTTGTACCTGATATTTTAGCTATACTGATGGGGGATGTAGAGAAGAACATTTTATTTTTTTTTCATAATTTTCATGTGTGATTTTTTTTAACATTGGGCGTGTTATTGTAAATAATATATTCAGTTAATTTTTATTTATCAATTATCATTTATATTAATATACCTCCGAAATTGAGCGAGATGCAAGTGATAGGCCGAACTTTATAGCTAAAAAATTAATATTAGATAGTCAAAGTAATGCAATGAAATCTGAGCATAACTTTGAAGACAATTTTTATTATATTTCAGAATGAATAATGGAAAATTACGTGCCCCTTATAAGTAAATCATTATCTGTGTGACATTATTTGACCATATTGAACCCACCTCGCGTGAATTTATATCTGTGTGACATTATTTGACCATATTGAACCCACCTCGCGTGAATTTATATCTGTGTGACATTATTTGACCATATTGAACCCACCTCGCGTAAATTTAGAAGAATTTTTTGATATTGGTTAACAATTGAGACAAAGATGTGAATGAAAATTAAATGAAGGTGCGCCGTCTTGAGCAGCCCGAGTGAACGTAACTCAATGGTAATTAAGGTAATTCAGCGCTAATTAATACGCTCATCAAAGAGATTTTGCGGAGAAACTTCTTAAAGCCATGAAAATTGCTTGATTAAAATTTAGCTTTGAAAATCATCTTTGTGTACAATCAAAATTTAAAAATAAAAGATTTGCTTCCTTTGTAAATTATGCAATGAAAAACAAACAGTTACTTATAAATAATTTAAAAGTTATTAACTGTATTAACATTACTAACTAGCCCCACATTTCATTGCAACCTAACTAGCCCCACATTTCACTGGACGGTAGGCAACCCTCATAGCAGCAGCATGACAAGTTGCATACATCCAGGCGCTCGGATTAAAGGGGAGCGGTGACTTTGCATCTTTATTAGCACGGTTCACGTGGGGAGATAATCACATAAATATACGCCCAGATTTCCTGTTAACTTTATCTCAGTGACGGATGTTGCACCGAGCAATTTATTTGATACATTTTCTAATATATGATGTTGACAGTAATTCATGGCAGATAAGTCTACATCATCTGATATTTTGTCCAGAATTTTCATTGACAAAGAAAATCATTGAAAAATCATTTTCATTGACCTTCGGGAAGTGAATTGTTCTTTATTGGACTGTTTGTGAATTTCCTGCCTCGTCTGAATTGTTATATTGATATATGTACCAGGGTTCCGGACCGCCGGTGAAAACGGTCCGGTCAACCGCGGTCCGGTCGTTGATTCGTCGGTCAAAAATTTGGACCGGTCGAGCGGTCTCATCGCAGCGGCGGTCGCGTGACCGGTCGCGGTCGGGGCACGGCGGTCATAATGGACCGGTCATGACCGGTCGCGTCAAAATACGCGGTCATTTCGGTCAAATGGACCGCGGCGGACCGTGACCGCGGTCGCATATAATATAATATTATCGGGATAATCGGGATTTTCGGGCATAATTATATTAAATTATATTATATACTAGGCTTACAGCTGCCTTCTTTTAACACGAATAATAAGTATTTCTAATTCGTTGGCGAATGTCACGTGACATTACTGACCAATCGGAATCAAGAATTCGGGATAAATTTTTCTCAATTTTTCATTTGTGCTTTCGTAAACTTGTGTTTTCCGTTATCATGATGATGTGTAGTCGATCCTGAATGATTACTCATAACTCATAACATTACTTACAAACTCCGGTATATGCCCGTTCAACTTGATCGTCGGTCCAACTTGATTGTTGAGATTGATTGCGACCCGGTCGTACTTCGTTCTCGTCAAGTTAGTTATACCTGAGCATTGCGAGCGAGAGTATGTCGCCAATAACCAGCAAGCAGACAGCAATTATAAATGCATGATCAGTTTTAAAGTATTAATTATGTACTTTATTATGAAATAAAAAAGAAAAAAAAAGTAAGTACGTAATAAGAAAAATAATATGTATTTATAATTTAAGAGTATAAATTTTTTACTTTTTATATTTTATATACTATTAAAATATTAATATATATAACATATAAAATATATTAATGATGTATAACTATATGAAAACCTCGATTGCAAATAAAGTGAAGTTGATCCGCCCGCGATCTTAATTTCAGTTCTTCACTAAGGAGCGATTTTAAATTTTTTTTAATTTTTAAATTTTCAAGACCGCTAAATTTACGATCGCGGTCGGTAGTTCGAAATAACCGTTCAATGTGCGCGGTCTTGATCAGACCGGTCGCGGTCGCTATCCGGCCGGTCGCGATCGATGGTCAGACCGGTCGCGGTCGAGCATCGACGGTCATTTATGGACCGGTCATGACCGGTCAAGCAAAATGAGCGGTTTTTTGCGGTCATGACCGGTCTGAAACGGTCCGGTCCGGAACCCTGATATGTACTCATGAGAGAAATATAATAAAATAAATAAAGATATAATAATTATAATAAACTATTTTGGTGAAACTTAATTTTTTGGAATTATAGACAAAAAGCATTTTTTTATTTCAAATAATAAAATAATACACAACGTGTAGTGACGTTGATCTTGCCTAAAAAATTGTAACACCTTGAATTATTGGTTTAAATGTAAAAATTTTAGACTAAAAATTTAAAACTAAAATTTACGTCAATATTTTTCTGATCGACTCTTAAAGGTAACGTAAATTTCATAGACAAATTTCTGGTTCTATTTCTGGCTTGAATAATGTTACTTGGTATGCAAGCCACACGCTTGCACCAAACCATTACAGAGTCCATTTACCACATTATCACTTTACCAGATTGGAGGTCAGAAGCCATGCAATTACGACCGACCACTCCCAAATACTCTCGTTTTCGTGAAATGTCACGTACTTACCATTGGCATGCCCTGCAAGAAGGTCGCGAAGGTGCTGCGACTGGCCCGCCACCTCGACGGCAGAAACTCGAACTGAAAACCTGGCTCCTGTTTTCTGTTTCTGTTCGTTAATTCCTCGGAAGAGCCACGAGATGGCACTGGGGGCGGCCCCGAGGGCCCCTGCCGAGTCTGTTCCTCCCAACATGGTGTGGGTCTTGCCTGCAACAATGAGGGTCAATTTTTTTGTTCATTGTTACTGATGTACCTTATAAATAACGGCATTTAAGAAAGTAAAAGAATAATCTCTGTCTGAAATCTTTTATAAATTCCACATAAAAAGTTATAAAAAAACTTGAAGTGATGTTCATATTTTATCCACAAATGGGCCTCTAAAGTTTTCCTAACCACCATTAACACGAATCTCTGATCGAGTATATCTTGTACTGTGTGAATTATAGATCATAACACAGAAAAATTACCCGTAACCAAAAGAAGTCTTAAAACTTAAGTCATTAAAATTATATAAAAAAGTTTTTCTTTAACTTTAGGGTATAAAATAATTAAAAATGATATATTAGCTTTAAAGAAATATATTTGCCTTTTTTTCTTAAAAAAAGTTTGAAAGATTGCCTAAAGCGATGTTGACAAATTTTCGTTCTCTTCTGTAGCCATAAAGGTAATATATTGCTGGAACAATATGGGGTAAACGTTCCATTCAATTCGCCTTTAGTGAGACCTAGGACGCTCAAACTGCACTCTGTGGGTCCCAGGGGACGCATCTCACATTGATTGGTGCTGACCGGCCCTTTACGACCGAGGTAGGTCCCATGTGCGAACCCATAAATTGATTTGTTAGCATCTATTTACGAATATCTATCAATTGCTTTACATGTAAGTAATCGGAGGAAATATCAATTATTTAATAAAAAATTTAACTTTAAATTTTATGCTTTTTTTTATACATCTTTAATATGCAATGAACAATATAAAAATTATTAATTACGTATTAAATTTATTATTCTCACTTTTTTATTGTTCTGTATGATATGGATGTTTTTCTAACTGTAAATGTATATTATAGCTTCAATTTATTTTTCTACTAATTAATAAATATGTTTTGCTAATAAATTAGGTTTACTTAATGTCAATCTAACGTTCTCAGTCTACCATTTCTAAATTCTCAGGGTTTACTGTAAAATTTTATGTAAAATAACATATATTTTATTATCTTTTATCTGAATAAACAAGTAAGAAATAGTTAAGGCAAAAGTATACAAAACAAGGTTCACTTTGGATTTGTTAATTTTATTACTACTAATTAAAACAAATCGTTAGTCTAGCTGCACGTTCTTTAAATTAAAAGTAATTGTGTTAAACAAGTTTTAATTCACATTGACTAACACTTTTCGATTTCTTATAATTTAAAAGTAATAGTACTAATGCAACTTCATTTAGCAAATTAAATTTTGCACTAAACTGCGACATATTGATATAAACTTGTAAAAATAAGTTTTAAATTAAGAAAAATGTTTTGTTTACAAAATCGTTTACCATCACATTCTTCAATTAAGCGACCCCTCTCTGCAAGTCCACGAACCCCCACCCTCGCAATCTCGCAAATTAACCAGTCAAAAATCAACATGGTGGCAGTTAAGTGGATTTAGTACGCCCGTTCTTGTGTTACTTCGCTTGCGATAATTAAATCAACTAAACAAATCAATCTCACTCACCGAAATATGCTTGTAAAATATTTTCCAGCTTTCAACTTACAGAAGGTATACATTTAACATGGTCTGAATTCTATATATAAAAAAGCATATTTATAAATGAAGTAATTAGCATGTGTAATGATTCAAATAATTCAGATACGTTTTTTACAGAAGGCCAGCTTGTAATTTGGATCCGAGAGTTTTATAAGAGCTTGGCTTATTTCACTCGGTTTTACAGCATTGTATTTTTAGTTAATTAAAACAACTTTTAAATTTGATAACAATGGTAAATTAAATATTAAAAAAAAAAGGTTAGAAAAATGTTGTTTTTCAAAGCTGTTTTCTTAGCGTTTGTATCACGGATGTAAAATTCCACTCAACAATGCATGCAGCATACATGAATTAGAAAACAACAACAATATTATGGCAAGGAAAAGTGAGAGGGGTGTTGCTATGCATGCTTTATATCAAATTTTAACTGGCTCAGTAAGCTCAAATTTCATATACCCCCAACACATTCCCTTACATATTATATTTATATTTTCATTCCATTTTTTTTTTTTTACCCTTCTCTTGAAATTATTATTTAGTTAGAACATGTTTTATTTAAAACCTTTCTTCTCTGATGGAACTATCTCGTTTCTTTTTTGCAGCTTCAAAATGATATAATAATAGCAGTGAGAGAAGTAGCAAATCGCGCGGTCCACCGTCAGAAGCAATAACACAATCTGCCTTTCTTTCTCTTAAACTCTGATGTAAGGCCGTGTACTGATGAACAGTAAATATCATTCGTACACGTTCAAAACACGAGCAAAAATTAACAACTTGCAAAAATTCTCGTTTCAGATTATAAAAGTATTTTTTAAATTTAAATTTTATGACACGTTTATATACTGATACGAATTGAATGCTTCAAATTTAATGTTTATAAGTAATGAAATATAATAGATAAATAACCTATGTGCGCTTGTAAAAATTAAATTGTATACTATTCTGCAAGTATCACTAAAATATATTAAATCTGCTGTAAAATTGTTTCTTATTTATAGCATTTTTCTTACATTGTATTAATGTCAAATTTTAATTGTTGCAGTGTTTGACTTGTTTCTTTTATGACGTGTCTTATACCCATATATTGATGTGTGTATGTATAATATATGCAATATAAGTAGTTTATTTTGTAACTGGAATTTTTGGATACAATAAATAATTTGAAATTAGAGAAATACAAAATATGCAGAATTGTCAGAGAGAAATGATAATTTGTTGTTGGTAAGGGAAATATTATTTGATAATCTTGTTACAACAACAATAAAAGTAAAACTACAAGTACGTTACTAGCAACAGTTGGGCTGTATGGCAAATTATGATTGCCGGATTAGCATGATCCTCTCTCAGCGAGGCCTCACAAGCACCTCATAAAAGTAGCTTCCAGCCAAGGAGGTTAGAAAAACAAGTCACCACATCTTAATTACTGAAATATTAATCACAACCCTGAGCCAACTGATATTTAAAAATACAATTCACAATATTTAAACTTCCATCTATATCACGTACATCCAAACGTTTTGCGACCGTTTCCCAGTGTTTCGTGTTACCTCTTTTGATCGTACCGTGGCGCCACCGGCTGTGCGTGCATTATTAATGACGCGCCCTCTGATAAGCAAGCCTGCTCGCATATTAAACGCGTCATGAGAGGGGAGGGGGGTTGAAAAATAATGAGCTAACAATCTCAGAAAATGTGTGAAAATCAAATTATTGTTTTATATTTTTATTTTGTGCTTCTTGTTGTGTTATTTTATTAATTTATAAAATTATTATAAATATTATTACAAAAAAATGTTGATATTTTTTTTAATGAAATATTCATTTTTATATAATAAAATTCATTGTAGTTATATTATTTATAAATAATAATGTATGTTTAGTAAAAAACGAAAAAAAAAATTGATAATACTTTTTAATTTAATGGCTTTGAGAGCTACATTTTTTAATATAATAATAACGCAAAGTTGTATTGTTAAAATTTTAATATTCAAACATACATTTTTTTTCTTCGCTCACGATATTTTATAAAAAGGTATTCTGTATAATATAATACAAGATAATATGTTACATTTCGACAACGTTCGTGCCAGAAATTCTTTTCATTTCTTATAACAGCAATTTTTGTGCCACGTTTCATTACATTATAAATACATGTAAACAATTGTTCTTAATTTAAAAATTATATGAAATGTTTTTTGGTATTTCATGAGTGTATATTAATATGCATGTTAACATTATACTTTTAAAATTTGAATATTTGTATCGAACATTGCCTATGATTTTCTGAAGTTCTAGCTTCAGCTTGTGGTAAAAGAGCATGCATCTTAACTTGCAATAAAGTTCGGGGCCTTCATTGACAAGCCCCCAGACGTGACGTTTGTACTATCCCGAGGTGTTCTCCACTAACAAAAATTGACAAGCTTTTGTTGCTTCCTCTATTTTAGAATTTCCTTCCGAATGTTAAATTTTTCCACGAATTAAAGTGCCAGTGGGGCCGTCACCTAGTACACCATGACACCACATAGACCGTATAACTCACCGAGCCTCGCGTGTCCGAAGCAGAAGAGACAGCCGTCGGAGCCGTTGATGACCGCGTGGATGACATCAGTGAGGGCGCTCGCACAAACCTCGCTCTGAAACAGTGACGTCATCGGTGAAAACAGGGGTACCAACATTATCACAAGGTAATATTTTTTTACAAGGATACAATGCTTGAAGCTCGAAGCGGGGTAGATAGGAATATTATCGGAAAGAAAGGATGGTGACCACGACCTGTTACGCGTCCTAGCATTCGCTGAGGTGAGACTGAGGGAACCATGGAAAACCTCAGTCAGGACGGACACCTCTACTTTTTATCAATGGACTAAAGTCAAAGCCTGGATAACCACACACTGTGTGGAAAGCGAGATGATTTTACTCCAGTGAGGGAGCAAAACGTAATTTTTACTTCAAAAGGTCACCCATCAACGCTTGACATACGCGTAGCTTGACTTCAGTGATCTAACGAGAACCAGTCAATGCACTGCGCTACGCTCAACCTCCAAACTAAAGCAACCGCCTAAAGCAAGGTGTACAATTTCATAGAGGTGGAATAGTGTACATTGTAATTAGGTTTACTAAATATGAGGATGAATTTGATGCAGATCAGGTTGTTTACAACGCTTCATTTACTATATAATATACATTTTTGTACCAGTTTAAATGACATAATAGAGTGATATATTATGTTGCAACTGTAAAATTAATTTAAGATATTCTGATTTCATTTTTTTTCCCTGCATGCATGTAGCTATCAAATAATGCTACCAAAATGTTAAGAAATTGGTCTTTGGTGCACCACCGAAAGTTGATTTGAATGGTTAACTAAAATCTGTACAAATTTACGACTAAATAATGGCAAATTAATATGATGACATCAGTTAGTACTAGCTATAATATGTATGCATATTTAAAACAATGTATTAATAATAATCACAGTAGTTAATTTTAATGTACTTGATAATTAGCACTAAACATGCAGATTAATTGGTCACCAGCCGCATATAACCATCAATTTCAGATTCCATGTATCGTAAATTTTTATGTAAAAGATTCAAAATAGAACACATAACAATACACCCTCGATTTAACAAAACAATTTCCAATCCATTCCAGGTTCTTTTTTTTTTATTCTTGTTATTCTTTAGTCACCATCCAATCAGTAATTGTACAAAAAACAAACGGAGTTGCAATAACAGTGGCTAGTTAATCCTGGTCAGTGTGTGTGGACATATCAGCTTGTTTAATTGTTAATAAAGAGCTTTGCAACAACAATTGGTGCTCCCCATTGTCACTTATTGAAACTTGGTCCATTGTTGTCAGTGCGGGGGGAAGATGGCAGGCGAATTATTCCAGGGCATTAACTTCCAATAGGGGCTCTACTATCTACAGTAGAGATATATGATTGCTGCGCTATGCAGTATTACGTGAAATCAAATAAAATTACTGGACATGGTTTAAAAAAAAAACATAAAATGGAGCGTAGTATGGATTTTTATGTGCTAAAAGTCGGATCAATTTAAACGCAACATTCTTGTTTTGTTCTATGAACCGCATCCAGACATAAACTAGCTTTCAGAAGCTTACAGATTTGTAATGTTTCAACTAATCCTACATACAAACTTTCAAGGGATTTGAAACTTTTCCTTTAAAAAGTATGATTTTTATAAAAAAAATCCTGTACAACAAATTGATAGAAATTTGTGTACTTTATCAAGTTGGTACTCCTGATTTTGAGTGAAGGGAGAGTTGAAACATGAAGTGTCATTACGTTTGCGGAGGGGAGGGAATTAGTTTTATTAGGGCAGAAGCACATCGCTAAGGCATCTCTAATGATGGATAGGGGACATCAACGTTCCTATACACACCGATTTCATCAATGTTAATGGGCTTAGCCAATCACGTTCAAGCCTTATTTTACCGCGAAACTTTTAAATCCGCTCATTATGCATTTTTTTTTTTTCTTCTGATTTTCCGATCGAGAGGCTTCAAGTCAGCTGATTTTGCAGTGTTCCCACCGTCCTATCCAAACCTATGTAAAAAAACTCGAAATTGCTTTTTTTTTTTTTTGGAAATATATCAGAGGAAAATAAGCTCTTGATTCATTATTAGAAAACCTCTTAAATGGGGGGTAAGAGATGGTTTCAAATTAATAGCTTTAACATTTACTGAGAAAAAAAATTGAATTTTTAAACATGGTGGCTTATGGAAAAAATTTCCCGCCGGGAAACACTTGAAGCCTCTAATACGGGTTTTAAAAAAATTGACGCACGAATTTAAAGCGTGTCTTAATCTTCTTGAAGGAATGTTGGGGGAAATATTTTCTACCTGAGACTCATCGGAGGTAAAAATGGCGTCGAAGGCGAACATTTTGGGGGCCGCCACGCCCACTCGGCGGTCCTCGGGGGCGGAAGAGGCGCCCCCACAGGCCGCGGGGTCGAACAGGGTCACTTGTTTTCGTCTGGTATCGACACTGAAGAAGGAAGAAGAAGATCCGGTGGTGGCGCCGCCGGTGGACGCGTCGGCAACTACGGAACTAGCGACGCGCAGCATCACTTTAACCTGCAATCATAAGACCAAATTTGAGTTAGAAAACCGTGGAGAAATTCATACAACTATTAAAATTTTACGTTAATAACTGTGGAGAAATTATAATTTTAACTTAGAAGATCAAATTGTGCGTTAGAAAACTGTGGAGAAATAAATATATAAAAAATGTATTAAATTTCTATGTAGTTAAATTCAATAGACAAAATACTTGCAACGACGGGCAATTCTATGTATAATATATAGAAATATCTCTAATTATATATATTTATATTATATATATATATAAAGATATATGTACGAAACTTCAAAGGGAGATAAAATTTGTTTGGGTTTGATGAAATACCAAGATACAAAGAACATCAAATAGATAGATGACATATTATTTAATAAAGTAAAACGTCAGATATCTAATACAAACCACAAACACGATGATTAATAAACTCCAAACAAATTTAAAATATCAAAACTGATCTTTTTCAAAAGAAGAATTTGAAAGGACGTTATTATTACTTTCTGCGACCATATATATTAGCAGCCCCACTTTTTACAACGAAATGTATGTTCAGTATATCACATGGTTTAATTCTTAATCTGTACGGTTCAAATGATCGCCACTCCGGCATGAAATTTCAGTATCCATTCTAATTGCCTCTACTACTTTTCTTGCATTGCCCTTGAGCTGAGATTTCTAATGTAATCCCTAAACTGGTCTGCATCTGAAAGTTGGGGAGGTGTTATCTGCAATCTCTTTGCAGTCTTGACAAAGAGAGTAATGGTCTCTGGGACGTTTGTTAAAAAAGACCACGCGGTGCGTAAAGAAAACTTTCTTGCTCGGCACGCACACCTTCGACACTTTTCCCTTCTTTCTAATGTCTATCGTTGCAGTGGAAACGTGCGACCGGTGCTGGGTTTTAAGATGCACTAAAGTAGCTCTCCCCTAACTTAACCAACTTCAACACCCTCACAGCAAGAGTATTGAAGAAGGACCATTCATTTTAAAAACGTAAAGTGTCAAATGTGCATTCGACGACGTTTTCAACTTTTTTTTTTTTTTACTTTCTTTATAACTATAAAAAGACAAATCACCAAAAACAGCCACACTTGATCTAAAAGTCTTCATCACTTTTAAAGAAACGACATATTAGGAGTAAAGGGGAGATATAAAACGTTATTGAGAGATTTCAAGAAAATATCAGTAAAATGTACTATTAATCTTTTAAGTTTCTCTTATTGAGTTTACTTCACACTTTTATAAACAATTATTTTTAATTCCCTCCATTATAATTTTTTACTTCATTAATGTTAGTGGGTAAATAATGTTTTCTTCAAAACCCTATGAAGCTGCAAATAGAAAAAGTTCTATGTTGAAAATTTTGAAATGCACTTACTTATCACCATTTTGCGATGGAAATTTGAAAACGTGACGCCACACTCCACGTTAAATGAACTGTATCTTTAGTTCAACCTCATTGAGTTTTCTCTTTTTCAAGCTAAAAATATAAATTAAACTCGCACTCCTTACTCATATAAAACATTTCAAATGTTGAAGTAAAAAAAAAAAAAAATCCAGGGGTGTTTTTAAATCAGTATATACTTCTAGCACTTGGCTTGCGTTTTAATGAATAACGGACCCAGGTTTTGGTTGAGGAGGGGGGGGTTGAGATTTGCAGCAGTTGAGCTAGCTCGGATCTTTATGATCCCGGAGCAGCTTGAGTGAAGTGCTCGTAAAATCTGGTCTACTACCTCCTTCCCAAGTCATAGTTATGCACGGCGTTTACTAGTATGGAAGTACTTGCACCACAGCTCACATAAAACCACCAACACGCATCAACTTTCTCTCCCTTCATCCATTTGCGAAACAACACACACATATAAAATGTTCATTTTTAAAAGAAGCAAGTGTAAATGTCTTGGGAAGGTGTTTAAGAAAAGAAAAACAAAAACAATATTTTTTTAAGAAAAGTTGAGAATTTTTTCATACATCTTTGTTTTTTATGCAACTTTCGTTGTCAACATTTTTACATGTCAACACACACGGATTTTTTTTAGTTTAAATTTAATGTTGTACATCTCTCTTTAAAAACTATAAAAAAGAATAGTTTTTATGTATTTTAAAACCAAGTAGTATGAGCAGCAAGTTTGTATTTTAGTCGCGAGAAGACACAGCTGGCAAGAGAGAGCAGCGGTCTTCTGTTATAGTTCAGTAATGGAACACAAACATTCCACTCTTGGTCTCACAGAATAATAATAACCGTCGTATTGTTTTAAGACATTTCTGCAAGCCAACTCGGAATTAAGTTTTGAGTGCAGAAAATCGTAATCATCGAGGGGGTAATGAGTGCATTACACAAGACTCCGCTCCATTAGCCATCATGTCCGCAGAGTTGCGCAAGGGGGACAAAAATGTGGGGCTGTGACAGTGCGGTCAGTGGCTTTTAGGACGGAATAAATTTGTGTTCGTTCATGAAATATTACGTCAAGAATGTGTCAATTTTGTTAATGGAAATTTATACGTTTTCATGAACATCTATAGTAATTTTACAGATAATTACATTCTACTGTTAAATTCTGACTTCACTGGATGTATAGAAAAATATATACTTAGAATATATTTGAATTGAAATGTAGCCTTAGTTGAAAAATTTCGTCTTCAACTCATCCTTTACACGTTTAATCTTTTTAACTCAAAAACACATCTTATTTTCTCTTCGCTTAAAGTGAGGATGAAATGGAGACAATATTTCTATATACTATTTTATGCTCAATAAGAGGAAAGAATACGTATTTTTCCTCTAAAATAGGAGGGAATTAGACGAGTATATAGAGAGCATAATGGCGAATAAACTAAGAAGAACTTAAAATCTTGAATTAGTAGTTGAGTTTGTTATTTAATTCAGTAAATAACAATTCAATTGTTATAAGAAAGTTTGATGTAAATATAAATTACTTACAATAACAAATTATAATATAGTTGGATAGTTCTCAATTTGAGTGTTTCATAGAACTTATAATGCCAGCATTCCCCTGCGTATTCGTATACTTAGCTAACATGCAGCATATGTGCGGAGGCGTTGAGAGACAACTTGTGGTGAAGCCATCACACAACTTCGAACATTGACTTACAAAACAACGTTAATGATTGGTTGAAATTTTGTAACAACGCATCTCATTGGTCCGAACATTCACGAAAGTTTACGACGAAAACTTATGCAGATTCGGCAGAAAGGACCATTATCCTTTTTCTTGCCTAAATTAATACGCTGCAGGGGCCTCTAGAGTCGCATTTACATACTGTTGTTGTGCGAGCCTAATTGCCGCTGCGTTATACTTTACTCGGATGTACAGTAAGACTCGATGGCTTTGTGTAAGCAGCCAACTGTTTTACAAAATTAAGCTCCATAATAATATCCACAACTAAGGGGGATGATTATTTCAAACAGTTAAAATATTAAGCTCTATAATTATTTTTAGTTTCAATTAAATTTCTTCTATAACAATTTAAAACACTATAGATACGAATTTAATTGTAAAAATAATGTAATTTAAATAAATAAACGATGTAAACAAATATGTTACATAAAATTACAACTCATGTCACATTGTATGATTGACATTTTAATATTACATCGCGCGGTCGTAAAAGTGCTAGGTTGGAGCCGGCGCCAAATTGAACGATGTCGCCCGCGGAGGCGCCACTAGCATGTCAGGGGGGGGGGGAGAATTCATCACGACCGCATTAATTAACGCCAGACTCATGCATACAACATTTTTGAATAACTTCTTCCCTATAGTTAATAAAAACTACACAAAGTTCTATAACAAACAATACTCTGATGATTCTCGTGGTATAATTATAAAAGAAAATGAAGATTAATATATGAATTATTAATTATGGGATTGTATAACATAGGGAAAAATATATTAAAGAGAGAAAATTAAAAGCTCACATTGTTTTATAGATAATTAAAATGACACTAAGTTTTGATACTTCTTTGTCGAATGAAGAGGTATTCACAATAAACTAGCATGGATTTTATTATATATTATCCACAAGAAATGCCTCAATTTGCTTCTGAAAATCAGTCTACAAGACGAAGCAGCACCTGGAGGGTATGCAACCCGCCGTTCAGCTCGGTCCGACCGGTTGCCTGCCTCCCAGGATGAACATTGTAGCGAAGCCGATAAAGTTCACCCGAGCATAGAGGAGGGCTAAATCCACTTTAGTCGGGTAATGGAATCTGCTTAATTCAACGATTAACATTTCTACTGCTAATCATGTAATTTAGAAATGTATTTTTTTAAATTCAAAATTTCTTTACAACCAGTTTGCTGTTAAAATATAATTAAATATTTTAGCTGCAAGATATTTTAAGAGTTCGTATTTTTACACAAAAATTTTAATTTTAAAGTACATAATATATATCGTCGTCATGGTAAACGGTAAAAAGAGCACGGTAAGTAAATTGTAAAAGGGCGTATATCCATTGATAGTGAGATGATAAAAAGGCGCAAATACGAAGTTGTGAAAAGATCACATCAATATAAAACAATATAATCAATTAAATCAATAAATTAACAGTAAGGTCGATAACCTGTCTTAATACCAGTAAATATGATCCATAGACACGCCCCAGTATGTTTATAGATTTATTATTTATTCAGAAATGTTAACAAAAATGTCTAAAAGCATGATATAAAAATGTTACTAAGAACTAACATTATTTAAAAAAATTTAGTACACTACAATAAATATGACACAAGATGAATACTAATGTGACAATTGTTGCATGCATATATTGCAGTTACATTATTACAACAATGCTCACTGCAGTGTGCATTTTGCCGAGTCGTCATTGTTTTTGTGTATTATGTAACTTTTCTGCCTGGTGAAAAATACACACAAAGTAACTTTTCACAGATATTTTTATTTTTAATTATGAGTAAGGAAGAAAATATGTTATTTATTTCCATTACAAATAATTCTTATTATATTTCAACAACAACAAACACGATTTATTTAATTAAAATACGGATACATGGAATTTTAATAACAAAAAAAAATAATATTCCACACTATTATTTTTTACATAATATTTATTAAAAAATGTCGGCATGATATAAAAATGTGTTTTTAATAGTTACTAACGTTAAAAAAAAAAAACAGCCACATAACATTTTCATATAATGTGTAATCTCGCAAGCGCGGACAAAATGTTTCATCATGTTCATAACAATAACAATAGAAAAACAAAGCGCGGCGGCTGGGGGGCGTAACCAACACTCGCTGCCACATTTCGTTGTTGTTACTGCGCTTTAAACAACCGGCAACTCTCCGCGCTAAGAAAAGTGTCCAACAAGTTTATTTTCAAGTCACTAAACTATAAAAAAAAGAAGAACGCGAAGAGCGGACAGTTTTTATGTTTCCGGGGCACAGTGCGGACCTTCTCAATGTAAATGAATTAACAGGAAACATAATTGAATGAACTTTCGATTTATATTACAAGCTATATTTTGATTGTGGTTGGTGAAAAGTTGTCCCATTCACAAGTGTAATAAAAATATATGCAAATACAATATCGACCTCAAAAAAAGTTTTATTGCAGAAATGGATAGAGGGTGCAAAGTTACTCTGATTTTTTTTATTTTTCAGATTATTTAGAGACCAGGAAATATTGCTAAAAAGTTTTGCCGAGGTCGGGTTTGAACCTGCAACCCTTTTAGATCGAATCCTTTTATTAAATAAGTGACACTTCTCTCTGTACTTTTAATAATTTTTTAAAATTAAAAATCTCTAAAAAATCTGAAAGAAATGAGATTAGCATAACTTTGCACCTTCTATCCATTTCTGCAATTATAACAATTTGAGACGTGAGGGGAGTACTAACACGACCTAATTGCTGAGTGAAAATCGTAAAAACTTTCCGATGGTATCGAGGTTGCAAGTTGGACCGCGAGATACAGACACGACAACGGACATTTGCTACATAACGTTTAGAGATGGAGAAATAGCCCTTGTATATTTTATAATTTGTTTTGCATCTAGCGGTAACACATAACTGCATATCAGAGAATAAAAACAACAATAGCAATTACATTATTTTCTAAAAAATTAAAAAAAAATCAACATGACACCTGATCCGCCATTACAATGAGAGCCGACATCGATATTTTAGAGGTGTTGGATTGCGGTCGTCAGCTGTCTGAGTCCATTAGCATCCCCTACCAACAACCCTCGCGGCGTCCTGTCAAGTGGCCATCAGCTGAGAGCAGTACAACGTTTGGCTCTTTCTACTTGCAAATACCGGCCGAGGGAGGACACAAACTCTGTGTCACGTTCCTTTTCAAAAAGCTTGTCTAAATCCACTCTCAATATCATGCCAACGTTGTAATTTCAATGTCTCTTTTCACCTTTCAAAAATAAAAGTGAGTTCATAATATATTTATATAAAAAAAAATGTTTAGAAACTTTCATTTTGAAGGGGAATATTTGAGTATACGAGTGTTCAAAAAAACTTCAATTTATAAATTTTGTATTTATAAATAACGTACAGTACTCAATGTTATTTTGATGTATCTCTAAAATTTATTACAATATATAAAGTGTTGAATGTATATAGAATTAAAAAAGAATCATCCATCATTGTAATAATTTATTATATTAACTGATATATTAAATTAACTGATACTACATATAATTTTTATATATATTGACCAGGTAATTTGTTAAATCTGGTTTTATTTTGAAGCTATAAATCTAATTTTTCAACACATAAATGTAATGTTTTTTTATTACATATAAAATTTTTGCTGAATTATTGCCAACGAAGTTTCTGTACATGAGTTTTAAAGTGGTTACATGGAAAAATGCCCAGTTTTACATATCACTAACTGTTTTAACACTAAAAACAAATTTCAATTAGTTAAATAAACTCCAAACAAATCATTTTTAAGTATCATGTAATTCCTATAACATGTCAAATTTATAACAAATATATGTTTTTTAAATAAATATAAATTACACTCAATCTTTATTATGTGATCTAAATATGGCATATTGCGTCTAGTAACATAAAATTTTATACTCCCCACTCTTACTAATAATAAAAGAAAAGGGATGGCTGCTATTGACGGTTAGTACAGTTTGAATTTAGTGCTATAACAAATAAAAGGGAAAAAGTAGACTGTGATAACCACGCAACGGAAAAATGTACTTTTCTTTCTAAGCTTCTCCTGACAGCCACTTTTATTGATTTTATGTGAGGGTTTCAGGGAGAGAACACTCTCCCATCAATATAAAATTACCTTGCAAATAACCGGAAGTTCTCTATCTTATATCGAAATGTTGAAATTGCTCTCTGAACACACTATATAAATTTATTTTTTTAAATAATTTCTCATAAATGTTTAATTTTTAAGAATATTATGAACACTATATTCATTAGTTAAAATCATAGTTTTAAACGTAATGCATGAAAAACAAATTTTGTATTGCGTCATGAAAGTAACGCTCTAAATATCATCCAAAAAGGACAATTTGTTTTGATAATCAGAGCAATTCTACATTAGTTTTTAATTTTTATATAAATTCAAACTGTTATAATGAATTTAGAAATTTGTTTTTTCCGTGTAATGTACCTCTATGAATATTGTTACGGTTCTGTTTATAAACACATTAAAAATATGGTGGATGTTTGATATAATGACTTATATTTGTGGTTTGGAAAATTGAATTGTGTAGCATCTTTACGTTCATCAAATATCTCGGTCGTGTTCATGGAATGTGGTTTGTTCATTTCATTATTAATATTGTGAATTATAACGCAATAAAAAGCTAGCCTGTATTATTATTATATTCCTTAGGTACTAGTATGATTAAATTTTGATATGCTACCACAAAATTTGATGAGGGAATACCTCACTGACCGCAAACATAATTAACGTTTGACTTTTATTTAAACTGAAATTAACGATCACTCTGTCATAAAGATTATGTCATGGAACTATTAATTACTCATTTACTAATGACAAATATGACTTTTGTAAGACAGATGTTTTAAATGACATTTTGAAGTTTAAAGTTTCGCGCCAAAGACAAGTGTGATAATTAATGAAGTCACGTGACCCATACTTCACTTCAATGGAGTTTGTACTACGTCATAGAAGGTTTAATACTTTAATACACTGTGGGCATTGTAATTGATTTTGTTATAATAAATGAGGAGCGGAAAACGTTATTCTACTTTTTATTATAGATTATTTATTTCAAGCCGAGGATTATATTTTTAAAAAAATTCAAAAGTTTCACTTTTTGCTTGTGATTACCATTTCGAGGAAAAAAACGACGTATATATATATATATATATATAAATACCGTTCGAGAAGGAAAAAGAATCAAAATCATAAAATACGCTTTTCCACTTAAAAAAAAGACACACTTTTAAATTTTGGGAAATGAAAATTTTTCATATTTCTATTTAATGTTCCATATAAAAAACTGGCTATAATAAAAATATTTTAATACCTGTGGGATTAATTAGCTGTTGTCAAATTTCCCTTTATTTGAAGAATTCAATGTATGAACGTGGATATGACGTAACTCTCGTTAAAATTGAACAATGTTTACTTTACACTCAGCTGATCACACGTCTGCTCCAAACGTCTCGTGACGCCAATAACAGTAAGTCGTCTTGACTGCCACACTTGGCGGTTCATTCACGTTAGTCGAGCGACCGGCTGACGGGACAAGCCGCGTGTTCGCTAGCTGCATTTACATGAGCAATTTCTGCCACGAGAATAATGTGCACTTGCTGCAACATCCATACATATTTGGCGATTAAAAAGAGTATCGAATTTCAACGGAGTGATTTTACTTGCGATATAATATATATGTCACAGATTGTGCGTCAAAATCGCGTCGTATCGCCGTTGCCGCCATTTAAATCCGTCTTAATATATATTTGAGTCCAGCGGAGTGCCTCGTGACGTCACAGAGGAAGGGGGGTGGTGGTTTCAGTGACACACCGCACGCGCCACGACGATAAATAGTCTTGACGTATGACAAAAACAAAGAACAAAAAGCACTTTAAAAAAAACATCTGTAAAAACGACGAGACCACACACACAAAAAGTTTAACATAAATGATATTATCCTAAGCTAACACACTAAATTTTTAGATGCTGAATTGGTTTCAGTACTTTACGTCAGTACAAAATTGTTCCAATTTCGTCTTACATCCAGCACTTTTGACCTATAAAACACTTAATCCAAGTACAAATTTGGTACTGAAAAAAGAGAGTCAATATTTTGTACTTTTTTTGACTCTCTTTTTTCAGTACCAAATTTGTACTTGGAATAAGTGTTTTATAGGTAAAAAGTGCTGGATGTAAGACGAAACTGGAAAATTTTGTACTGACTGGAGCAATTTTGTACTGACAAAAAGTACTGAAAACCAATTCAGCATCTAAAAATTTAGTGTGAAAAAGAACTATTTCTGAACATTTTTTAACAATTTAAATCAACGTCATTCTAAATTTCCTTTCTAAAATTATTTTTGTAATCGACACAACATATTTCCTGTGTTATTCGGGAAACAAGTTATATTTAGCTACATCTAAATAATACGAAACTTAAATGTTGGTTATTATTCCGAGTTTGCAGCTCAAGTGGTGAATACATTGGTCACAAATCCCAGGAGGACTCTACGACAGTTCTCCACTGGTCATGCTAATCTCCCCGTTTTGATTAGCAGTGTGTATGCCACCCGTTTGATGTGGTGAACCCACAGAGTGCATGTATAATATAAGACAAACTGAATCATTTGTGAGAGAGGATACGAAATAACTATAAACTGAAATTGAATCACTCAGTTTTAGACAGAAAGCTTTACAAAGTTAAATAAGAAAGACTTATCTCCAATTACAAAGTATATATAGTTGTAATAAAGGAATAAAACAAAATCGTTAACTACTAACAATGTTACAATGTTTAATTTATGTATATTTATTTAAACTAAAGCTTGTAGTTTTAATTTACATATATTTAATTTTAATTATATGGATAACACCACACCATACAACATAACATATACGTGATTTCAGAAATGACAATTTTAACAAAAAAAAAAAGTTGACCTGTTTTGTTTGTTTTTTTAAATTTTAATTTATTCTGGGGTGTCAACAAATTTCATTACTTTTTTTTTTTTATATCTTGACAGGAGAAAAACGTGACGTGTATAAAAATATAATAATTAAATTATAATATGAAAATAACAAATATGCATACAGATTTATGTTATTTGACAACGAGAAAATATGGAGCAAATAATTTGTAACATAGTTATTGTATAGAGTTTGAAGTATGTTTGCATGTTTATTAAGAGTTGGTGTCACACCATTGAACAACGAGGGGGGTAAAACTGATCGGTACACGCTGCTATTCCCCTTCACTATGGAGGGAGATCCGCGGTGGTGTGCTGCCCGGAATAAAGATCAGGCTACAGAACGACACCACCGGGAAATGCCAGCAGCTGCCACCATCTCTCCTCCAGTTCCACGGAAAATAAGCCAGACAGGTAGTCACACGTTAATTACCGGTGCTCAAAATGTCAATAAAGTAACATTGGTTCACTTTTTTAGCTTTATTATACGTTTTTAAATTCCGAGAACTTTTTTTTTTAAAAAAATAAATCTTATCATCATATTTAACAAACTTTGGAAATCTAAATTTCCACGATAAGTAATGTACAGTACCTAACATAAGTTTATATAGCAACTTTTCCTAAGAACGTGAGTTTTATTTTAAACGATCAGGGTATTTTCATATAAAAAAAAAGTAGGGAAACTTTTGATCATTTTATGTTTTTCCAATGTTAAAAAAGTTTTTGTATAGAAGATATAAGGAAATTGTATTTTCTGATTCCTCCATTTATAAAAATACGTGATTCATAAAATCCTTGAAAATTGTCCTGAAAAAAAAAGAGCAATAATATTTCATTCCGACGTTTCTTTTGTATATATTTAATCTAAAAATTGTTCAATTATATTTTGTGATGTATTAAAAATGTCTTATAAATGTTCATTTTAATATTGTTAAGAATTCATTCACTTTATGTAAATATTTAATTTAAAATCAATAACGAGTTATAACTTTTTTTCTGGTTAAGACGTCGATTTGATCAAAGACAAATTAACTCAGGGTGAGGTTTAACTTGTCAGATTCGATCATAAAATCTTGAGGTTCATGAAAAATGAACACAGGTAATTAAACAGCTTACAAAGTCTCTTAAAAGCAAGAAAAAAAAAAAGAGCAGCGTTGAGCACAATGTAAAGAAAAATCGTCTGGAGAAAAATAGCAGCAGTTTACAACCACTTTTTTTTTTACTAGCTTTTCATTCTTGGCAGCACAATTTGGCTTCATTTTTCACCAACATATATTCCCGTCATGTACAGTAGCAGATGATATATTATAACGTAAAGTATAATATCAGAAACAGAGTGATACACAAGAATTCAATCAAGAAACCTATAATTACCGTAAAAAAGATAATTAGTTCTCCATTACATATACTCAATTAACTGGTCTCCAATTAACGGTTACCGATATCGCTGAAGGCAATCGCGAGTCCAATAAAAGCCCCAAGTAACAGATGGAAGTTGCGCAATGAATCTGAAAGTCGTCCTTTACTGCATAAAATACATGACGTGTACTTTTATATACAACAATTATTTTATATTCCAGTTAAATAAAAATAAACAACATACTGTGATAAAAAATAAATTACATTTTTATGATCAACAATATGAATATAATATTTTTTTATATAAGCGAAGAAAGTTATAAATATATTTAAAATATATATTATATTACAGCAATTTCATTACTGGTTATAAATTTTTTACTACTATAATAAACAATGCTTACAAATTTTAATTAATTAAACAGTTTCAATTAAATTCAATGTATAAATATTTATTTTAATGGTTATAAAATTATATGTAAATTTACTTTAATAAAAAATTATTTTATTAAATCAAGTTGTTTTACTACAATTTTCAAAGTATTAAACATACATATTACAAATAATACATATTAATATAACAAAACTATAAAAAAAAAAATCACCATTTACTTAAATTAATTGGTTAATACAGTAAATTATACAGTTAATTTAAAAGAAACATTAAAAAACTGAATGTATTTTTTAATAGTATTTTGTAGACGAGTGCTGACTCTGCAGTTTGGTATCGTGGCTCCGGCAGCAGGCGGCCAATTACCCGTATGTCCGGATCTGTTGCTGACATTTCTTTGGGACACAATGGGATCTCGGCACTTCCATTAGAGGCACGCAAATTTGCTCTCTTCACTTGTACGTCTCATATAAATACATCAACATCAATACCATGAAAATATATTACACTTTTTAATTATAAAAATATTATTTACATCTTAAAACAAGAATATTTCAATGGACAACATACATGAAAAAATTTTATTGCAGAAATGAATAGAAGGTACCAAATTATGCTACTCTGAGTTTTTTCAGATTTTTTTGAGACCCAGAACTATTTTTAAATAATTATTGAAAGTGCGGCCACGCCCCCTGGAGGCGTTAATAGGCGCCCAGTCTCTATCCTTTTTATTAAGGCTGCAGGGGTGCCAACTGAAATCACAGGACTTTCAATAATTATTTAAAAATAGTTCCGGGTCTCAAAAAAATCTGAAAAAATTCAGAGTAGCATAATTTGGTACCCTCTATTCATTTCTGCAATAAATTTTTTTCATGTATGTTGTCCATTGTACATCATTAGTTGCAAAACTAAAGTCGGACAATTTTTCCTTACAAAAAATTTGAACTCCATTTGTTTATACGGAGTTGAAATTTTCTTGTAAGAAAAAATTATAAATATGCAAAATTGTATCGTGTAATACAGGCTTTAATCATTATTGCACTCTCAGATACGATCTATTAATAACATAACACCTGAAAGATAATTATAATGCATAAATTTCAAGATTCGAAGTTTTTTTTATATGTTACATGCAAATAAAAACTTCTTCGTTAAAATTTCTAGAAAACTTATCAGAATAAAATAAAGTTTTATGACTACACTCATTATTTTTATATTAAATAATACATGCAAACTTATATATGATAGTGCAAGAAACCTAGAAGTGGGTTCAAGGTATAATGATTTCATAATTAATTAACTCTTGAACAGTAAAATAATATTTTGCAATATATTAATTTATTTCTGAAGAACCATGCAATTCCTATTTTAATTACGATTGTTTCCAAGCAGTAACTCGACTCACAATTCATCCACAATAATTTTGCTAATGACGTCACACGGTTCAACTTATAAATTCTAACCCACAGTCTTCATTTACGATGAAAAAGACCTCCATTTACATTTTTTCAGCTCTCGCATTAAATGAGGTTAAAATGCCTCAAGCTCCATTAATTTGCATAACTATATAAATCATAACCTATATAAGTCATTATTTTTTTAAATTAAGAGTTCTTTTATTTGTATTTTACAACTAAATTAATTCCTGAAGAAGAGGTCACCTGCACAAGTATGCCAGGTATTACGGCGCCACCTACACTAAATCACAAGACTCATTTATACATACTTGCACGGTATACATAAATCAATTTGAATTTTGCGCGCTACCACGCGAGTCTGTGGTAGGAAAAAACAGCTTTGTTTTATTTTGTCCATCAATCTTGAGGCACAGTAGCTGCCACGCCCCCTTCGACATCCTGACCCTGAGAATTATTTATTAAATACTTTGTAAATAATGAAACAAGATACTTTTGTTTAAAATTTAATGTTCTTCATTTGGATATATCGAGTTATTGTAAGTTTTAAAAACATTAAAATGGTCATTTATAAAATGTTTCAATAAATGTTGAGTTAGAACCACACCTTAGTAAATTAAAAAGATTGTTGCTTTTTATTATAAGTTGACGTTCAAAGCATACTGTACTCGAAAGTTATGGCATTATGTCTGCCAGCTCTGTGGTTTATTCAACTTCTTGAAGTGATCCGAGAGTTCTGATCACGTACATAGCCGTGGTCAGCGTATAAATTAATTACTACATAGAAACACTGTTTAGTTCACCAACCTGTTTTCAAGAGGAAATTAATTACTGAATAAGACACTAATTGCCACAAAAAGTTTAATAACATGTACTCCGAGATTTATGATTTTTTACTGTCAATCATCAAGTTTCCATGGATTTTCGAACAAATTCAAAATTTTATGTATTCATCTTGTATGTCAAATACATGAAATATTCATTTGATTTAGTTATATTGCAAATATTTCCGTAATATGATAATGCAGGGGTTAATAAAAGAATGTTGCGATACATTCATGACGTCACCACTAAACATATTTCAATAATCATGACCGACTTATGGAGAATTTTCAGGTCCGCCACTCCCAAAGTGTACGTCAATGAACTATACACCCCATCAGGAAGCATGTACTTCAGATTGTTGACTAAATTTCGTCGTATTAAGATATCGTGTTCTATGTAAAATGGAAATTACATTTTTTAATTTTTTAAGTCATTATAGAAAAGTACGACAAAATATCAAATTATCTCGTGAGAACGACAAAATTTCGAAGTACAAAAGTAAAAACAGAAAAGTAAGGACAATAGCTGCTCTCATTTCGCTGGACTTCAAAAATAAATTAACTTAAATATTTACGTTCATATGAATTTCATGTAAAAAAAACATTATTTTGTTATAAAATTACATAAGTTCACGTTTTTCCTTTGTATTTTTTTGTTGTTATTTTATATAAACAGAAATTCAGAGAAGGTATACATGTTTCTAAATAATGCTTTGTAATCTTTATATCTCGACTCCCCTCTTTTTTTTTTTTTCGCTTACTTCTTGGCGTGTGATATAAATGAGAGGCAAGATGAAGTCATAAAGGGATTCTGCAAGGTTCATTACTCGTTCCACACACACGTGTACAGAATGTGCTGGTGTCTCGGTGCCATTCATCACCTGCTGCTCACTTAGCACGCTGCCACCCAATGAAATATACCCACCGATATGACTGCAGTGTTCACGACTCCGGAGAGATTTCGCTTTTTGTTTTATGACGGAAACCATAATTATATATATTTTTAATTAAAATTTTGTATTGTGGTTTTGATTTGATTATTGGTTCCAATACACACAAGTCCTCGTATACGCTTGAGTAGTTACAACAATGTTTAGTGTTAGAGGTACTTATGAGAGAGATTTGTATGTTTTATTTCAGATTATAACGTTTTGATCACAAAAGATGATATACCAAAGTTACATACAAATTATTACAACATTGTTCAGTAGACCGTGATGTGTATTTTTTTAACATCTTCTTTACGACTCCCAGCAAAAATGCGAGGACTGATCCGCTTCATCAACATAAAAAATAAAGCTGCAACCTTTTTTTAAATTCCCCCCCCATATGCAGCAGTATAAAAAGAAAGTTGCTCCGTTTTTACGACTATTCTATGGTTCGTATTATAGGTAGTGGGATGACTACTTTGTTTTGCAACAATAAACATTCCCTTTGTCATTTGCATTTCCAGCATGTTACTTTTCTCTTTTTATATTTATTTTTTATGTTCTAAAATAAATGTTACGTACTTTTAAAAATCAGTTTTACGTATGATATAAAAAAAAAAATGCAAATAGAATAATACAATACAGCAGGTTGAATCTTTGAATGTGTATGGCTGCATTTCACAAATGAATATATCACACTAACCACGGTTAAGTAGCCGCGGTTAAAAACTGGATATCATTCTGTTTAAACTCCCAATCCTTCGTAAATCGTGCCTAATGGCAAACAGCATGAAACTTTTTAATACAGAAATGAATAGAAGACATTAAATTACGCTACTCTGAATTTTTTCAGATTTTTTTTTTTTAAAGCCCAGGAAGTATTGTTAAAAAGTTTTGCCAAGGTCGGGTTTGAACCCACACCTCTTTTCCCTATCTTTTTATATTAAGAAGTGATGCCTCTTAACGCTTTTCTCTGTAATTTGTATATATATATTTTTAAATAGTTCCCGGTCTCTAATTATAATTGCATCTTCAATTCATTTCTGCAATAATAAATTTATAGGCAAGTTGTCTATATTTTCAAGTAAAACATATACGTTGAGTTTGAAGCATGATAGACGCAAGCCTGACACAGACTTTATGTCATTCTTGTTCTACAGAGGGGAGACTCCAGATGTGATCCAATGATGGAAATCGTCTTTCTCTTATTTTACTTTCTTTCTTACGGAAACAATCTTCGAGGGGGAGGACTTGTCACGGGCGCCAACTTAAAATGGCCGTTTCAAAATAACTGATGTTGCCAACACCGTTACTTTTTAAATCCTCGCTTATCTCGCAATTATTTTATAAAATCTGTTACAAGGAAAAAATCATTATTTCCAGGCTATCTAGAGCAAGTGAGTACTCGCAAATAAAACTGTGTAAGACAGTTCTCATTGCATGCTTCAGAATTTAAGAGAAAGTGTTTTCATTAAAAAAGGTAACTACATATCAAAATGTATGATGTGGTGATTTCTTTTTCTCCTTTAATTTTAGCAGCCAGGACTGCCCGCTACTAAAGTTTAGCTGGCGTTCAAAGCTGCTGCCTATCTTCACTGTCAAAATACAGTATATTTTTATATTATATTATATTATATTATATTATATTATATTATATTATATTATATTATATTATATTATATTATATTATATTATATTATATTATATTATATTATATTATATTATATTATATTATATTATATTATATTATATATAGCGGGTCATTAAAGAAATGTAATAAGTACAAAAATTGTTTTCATGCAATATTGTTCATTAAAACATCAAATACAGTAATTATATCGAATACAAAAGAAGGTTGAATTTTAACCCTATAATCCAATCTTATATAAGAAGCGTTTATTATTTGTTATTACTGCAATGCAAATAAGTGCATATGCAGTGAAATTATTTTCATAATTACATTATTTATTATAAAATACAACTAACAATACAAATAACGTACAGTAAAATATTAGGTCTGTTCGTAAAGACACAATTAAATGAGAATTTCCTTGCGTTTCTGTACAGACAGTTCATCTAATTCTTCGTGTATGTAAGAAGAGACCTATCATTTTTCTACCTAGTGTTATACAAACAAAGAATTCAAAGTGTAAAACTATTGAAATTTACATTTGTTTATGAAAAGAGCGCACCAAAATCGCAAGAAATTATTATAGAGGCAATATTCTCACCATCTGCTAACACAAACCACTTGAAAATAAGTTTACGGTTTAATACGCAAGGTCAGACACGGAACAGCCAGGAAATACCTGTCTGATTTTTTAACGTACACGAAACATTCAAGTAATAACGTATTTTGTTTTACAAAAATAAACGCTTTATTATAACACTTATTAGCATCGTAACTTGAACTTTGATATGAAAATGTGATGTAATTATATATAATTGAGGTACAGCGCTAAAACAACTCTCCATTAAGTATTAAATTATAACACACAAATTTTCCGTTAAAGCTTGCTGTTTTACACAATACTCAAATCATTATATCAACTTTATTTACGTGAATTATTTCTAATTTAAAAATCATTGCCGCGTCAGTCAAATTTTATTTTCATCACAATATAATTTTAATATTCATCAAAATTTCCATACATTGTTACAAATCATTGTTAGTATTCATTCATTGTTATGTATTATTGAAACGTAATTTTCTATGAGGTAAAGAGGGAAAGTTATTGATATGAGGTAAACAAATGTTGCTATTTTTGTGTACTGACATGTGATGTTTGTGTATCGTTCAACATTTAAAGAGTAAACATTAATTCGCAAACTTTGGTCAACGTGTATATACCTGGTTACAGCACGATCAATAGTTGACCCGCGTGCCTGCGTGCACACAACACTCTAGCACGCAACTCGACACGGGGAAACGTTCCACATAATGTATTGTTTCAAAGAAAAAGCTTCATTCTGAATATATCTTTTTAAATAGTGTTTCTTAATGTAAAAAAACACAATTTTCTGTCGTTTGATGATGTATTTTGATTAAAAAAATAATTTGCAAAATTTATAATGATATAACGCTAAAAAAGGACAATCTTTGCTATTTAAACATGTAAATAAGTTAATAATATAATATTACATATAATATATTTTTAATTTGTACGCATTTCAAGACATTTTAATTTTTTTTAACACGAAAAATGTACAGCATTATTTAAAATTTAGAAAATAAACTTAAATAATATTCAAAAATATAAATTTTAAGTGTTAGATATTTACAATTTATCTTAATTATATTTTTATCACGTCAAAAAAATAAATCACATTATAGAGTTATAAAAATTTAATTTATGATAAGTTAATTTCGAGTTAATAACAATATAATCCGGACGTAAATTGAGATATCATTAATTACATTAAACTTTCATGGCATGTCAAGCCTTCTCACTGAGAGCTACTTAGCGCTCGCGAGCTTGATAACTTTATCAATAATAAATAGTTCCATTAGAATCCTCGTCGTACACCTTTACGTTGACTTATTTAATTAAGATGTAAGTGGGGCATTATAAATGTATTTGTGATATTGTAACTCTGCTGTATAAATACGTGCAGGATTATTATCTATATTATAATTCAATGTAAATAATTAATATAACATGGAAATTAACATCTTACACACAAAATGTTATATTCTTATATGAATTTTGTTAATTAATGTCATAATTATTTTAGAGTTTTTTATACTATAATTTTGTACAAAAGTATGAAAAGGACACAAGTTAATTTTACTTCATGTTTCTGAAAAGCATGAAAATCAATCGGTAAAAAAATATTAAAATTGTATTTGCCAAAAACTTCAGCCTTTTTGTACATAAAATGGATTTGTGTCCTTTTCTTAAAATCTTAAATTTTTAGTAAGACAGTTATGAATATTATCAGTAAAAAATAATTAAATTTGAAAACAAATAACGTATTTACTAACAAAGATATACAAATCAATTTTATTAAAAGTTTTGTTGATTTGACTTTATTTTGTGTTGTTTCAACTTCATTAGCTATTTAAGACGGAGTTGCTTTAAATAACTTAACTGATGAGACTCAGTGTTAAGATGTATGCAAATGTTAAAGAAGGGGGAGATAGACGACTTCTTGTAATTTCTCTCCCCCCTTCCTCATCACCATTACGTACCGTCTGCTTTGATTATGTATCTCTAAATCGGTCTGTACCTTCTCAACATTATTATGATTAAAATATCGTCTGCTCTGTAAATTCTACTCTCTATGCACTTAAAATAATGCGTTTTTGTATGCACTTTAATGCAACAATTGTATACTGAAACTGGGTTACACTTTTTTTTAATAAAAATGCATTTTAAACGTGTCAATGAATAGAAATGCATTATTATTTTCTCATTACATTAATAAAGATTTTATAGTCTTTTTTTTATGAGTTTTTATTATAATTATAAAGACTTCTTCGTAAAAAAAAAGTGAGAGTATGAATTTCAAATGAAATATTTTCACTACCTTACTGTATAAGTGATTAAAAATATGATCATAAATTTTTTATGTTTAGTTACTTCGAAAAAAGGGGAATATAATTGCATTTTATGAATATTAATATCAAGAAAGAACTTATATAAAAAAAAAATGTACCATAAAGAATTTATTTCAAATTTTATAAATACAGTCACGTAATATTATTAGTCTACAATGATTGATTTTTTTATAGTAAAAATGATAATAATAAGAAATTTAAATAATTTTTAATATATTTCAATAGTGATCATTCAATTATATAAATAATATAACCCTCAATGTAGATAACAAAAGTGACCTGTAATTTATAGCTTATTCACGTTTCAAATACATTCATATATCAACCTGACACAGAGATATCAATCTATAAAATTTACGATTATAGCCCTTATTGAGTTATCATTTTATCTCAATCAATAGTCATATTGTTAATTTAATTTTACCGTCGTGTACACTTAGGGAAATCGCGAACGTTACCCTGTTAGGCGAACTTTTGAGGGTTGGCAAGATTGGGTACATTCCCAAGTTGAAATAAATTTTATCTTTTATTCGCTAATAATCTCCCGTAGTCTAATTCCGTAAGAATGCATTTTGCACCATTTTAGAGAAAAAAAAAAGTGGAAAAAAGACGAGATTGCGTATTTTTTTTCCTCTTCTTGAATATAAAATGTTAGAAATATTGTCTTCATTTCATCCTCACTTTGAGCGAAGAGGAAATAGGATGTGTTTTATAGGTAAAAAGATTAGGTTTAGACGTGTAAAGGATAAGTTGAAGACGTAATTTTTCAACTGTCACTTGAATCTTCAGAAAATCATCTGTTCCAAGTACCATAATTTCACATGTGCAGTAAATTGTATTTTACATTAATATATTCCGTTCTCATATATCATGTCTAGGAGTGTACAATCTTATAGTTTGTCTGATAAAGCGGTGAGAGAGGTAGCAGCTTCCTAGATTGTAATAACCCTGGAGAGATGAGGGGGGGGGGGTCTTCACACACAGAAGACTTGGGTAATCAAATCAGCGACGCCGTGGGTACACAGCCATGATTTTGTCAGAGATATTCACTTCTTCGTGCATAGGTATTAACTTGAGTCTTATATGTATGTAAAAAAAGGAAAAATTGTGCTATCATTATCGAGTTTTTCTGTCTGTATACGATATATAAGAAGAGAGAGAGGGAGGGAGAGAGAGAGGGAGAGAGAGAGAGAGAGAGAGAGAGAGAGAGAGAGAGAGAGAGAGAGAGAGAGAGAGAGAGAGGGAGAGAGAGAGTGAGAGGAGGGATAGAGAGAGAGGGAAAGAGGGAGAGAGAGAGAGAGAGAGAGAGAGAGAGAGAGAGAGAGAGAGGGAGGGAGAGAGAGGGAGAGAGAGAGAGTGAGAGGAGGGAGAGAGAGAGGGAGGGAGAGAGAGTGAGAGGAGGGATAGAGAGAGAGGAGGGATAGAGAGAGAGAGGGAGGGAGAGAGAGAGAGAGAGAGAGAGAGAGAGAGAGAGAGAGAGAGAGAGAGAGAGAGAGAGAGAAGAGGGATATATAGAGAGATTGTGCGGCTACAAAGCTGAGTGGACTTGAGATGGACGCAGCATCCACCTCCCCGGGGGCACAGATGGACCAGAAGAGGGTATATACAGAAGAAGGAGGAGGGACTTATCCTCTGAGATGGTTAGACCTCTCGGTATTGTGCCCGCAAGCTACCTATAGCATAAGCTACACGTAGCACGGTAAGACGGCTAGATATTGATACCACACAACAATATATTAGATACAAATGTTAACAAAATGTTGTTGCAAATATTATATTAAAATTTCAATGTTTATGGCCTTTAAAGATTACTGAAATAATTATAATTGACCGCCAGCATATATATTTTAATATACTCGTAAAAAAAATGATTGATTTTTAATGTGCAATGTTAAAGATGTCATGTAATTTTATGAAGTACGCTCTAAAAAATAATGGCACAACTGCACACATTATAACGGTTGTGGCATCTATACATGTGATTATCGAGCAGCCACAACGTGCACTTCATCACGCCGGCTTGACTGTTGCTATAGTAATGCTTTTTGTCCGGCTGTGGTAACGCCTGCTCGTTTAACTCCATCAAATATACTCTCCGTCCAGAACCAATTCAGTTCCAACACTGCAGCTTTATGTTGTAATATTCCACAAATATAACATAATCTCCAGTCTGTGCAGTTTTATATTGAAGAATATCAAGTTCAAACACCGTGACGCATTGTTATGATCTTAACATTTTAAATGTCATTACTCCATAATATTTTATTATTGTTTTGAAATATACACCTCGGAACAGCAGTTTTTCGGAGGAAAGAAGCGTCTAGCCATCCTAAAAGATAATAAGTTCTCCATAAACTGTGTGATAACGTCCATAAGCAAGCAGTGTTTGTCTAGAACCTGTCGTGGAATATGAGTTTGAATTATTGAAGTTGCAACTGCACGATTTTCACAGTGACATTTCTTGGAGAGTTAAAAATAATGTTTTCATGATTAAGGGCATTGGGTGTAGCACCGGTAGTTGGCAACACTGACATATCTTCACCATGTTAATTTTTGATCATTGCTCCTCGGAGTAATTTTTATGCTAGAGCTAAGCTGATTGCTGTAGTATCAAGATAATTAGTAGCCCAAGTGCACAATTTGGCTAAATAAAGCCTGATTTAAAGAAAAGTATTTTTTAGTTATAATTTTTTAAATTTACATGCATTTTTCTAAAATATAAAAAAAATATTTTTCTTTAAATCAGGCTTTATTTAGCCAAATTGTGCACTTGGGCTAATAATTATCTTGATACTACAGCAATCAGCTTAGCTCTAGCATAAAAATTAATCCGAGGAGCAATGATAAAAAATTAACATGGTGAAGATATGCCAGTGTTGCCAACTACCGGTGCTACACCCAATGCCCTTAACTGAAGTAATGTGGTGTATTGGATTTAATAAAGACCTTTGTTATACTCTAGTATAAAAGTATACTCTATGAGCTCTACTTGAATAGAGCTCATAGAGTATACTTATAGTGAAGTTATTAGTTTTATTATAAAAATAAAAAAAAATGCGCTTTCTCATTAATCGTATTTTCGATTGATTTAGACTAAAAGAGATAAATACAAATATGTATTATATTATATTACAAAGATAAAATTTATGAAAGGACAATATTTTTGTTTGTTTTTTTATAACTAGAAAAAAATTATTTCAGAATTATATATATATAAAATACTTTTGAAGCAATCTGTGAAAACATGTAGTATTCACACATATACATCATTTAATTACACAGAAACATAAAAAAGAACTGTATGGAATTAGCAATGTTGTATACAATTAAATGTGTTTACATGTACTGTAATACGTTATTGTAATAATAAACAGAGATTGTCACGTATAGAGTGAGGTATTTAAATGAGTGCTAATTGTGTTTTTAATCGATTAATCGATAATTAAGCAATCTCTATTCGTCTCTTTTAGATATGCATGGAATAACACAGCCGTTAGAACGTACATAGTTGCTTGTGAACGCTGCATATGACATTGTGCCTCTAGCCATGTACAGAGATAGCAGCTAAAATATATATACATAGATACCAAAGTTAACCATAGACCGTCTCTACAACATTTATATACAGAGAACTGCATGCACAAAGCTTGCAGATTTGTGAGTATTTAGAATTGTATTGATTTTTAAATATCATGATACTTTTATAAAATGTATTATTACAAAATGTATTATGTATTGTATATTTATAATTAATATAAAAAAAATTAAAAAAGTATTATAACTCATAAAATTGCTTTAAAAGTTTTAATGAATAAAAATTAAATTACTTTTCATGCATATATTTCTTCTTGGAATTAAGTTATATAAAATAATTACTATGAAAAGACATTTTAAATTATATCATGTACTTAAAAGCATATAATAATAAGAAGCTTTTACAAGTGAATTCATTAGTATAAACCATTAAAGTTTTTTTGTAAACATCAAAATGCAACATGTATAAAAAAAAAAAATTTTATGACTCAATAAAAGCCATATAATATGTAATTAACGTGAGCAAGGTAAATTGTTTTTTATACGTAATAAACCTTTAGTTTGTAAGAAAGTTCACTGCACATAAGATGCCGTGACATTTATAAAGGTTTTTTCTTGCACTCCTGCTCATGCGTGTACCAAAACCCGCTGTTTTCTCCAAGGGATTATTGTTTGATTTACACGGCGTTATACTAATTATTGTTACTGTTTTCTCCCCATATCTTCAACAATGTTTGCAACAAAGAGAATTATGCGCAGCTTAGTGGCTTGTATTCAAGTTAAATCCTATTATAATATTAATACTGTACATGTGTATTGTTTATAATATATACATAAATTATAATTCCATGATTATTAAGAAAATTTACTTCTATTTAACGTTAATTAATAATTAGAAAAAAATCTTAATTTTGAAAATTATAATTGGTGTTTTTTAATATGAATTAATTTTAAGTATTACCTTTTCCAGCAAAACAAAACATCTCTTTACGTACCGTAATTCATATAACATTATAGCTTTAATTTTTTGGCAACGACAGTAAATATAAAATAATTCTTGCAAATTAAAAATATCTTATATATAATATATTTCCTTATTGTTCTTTTAATTCAGAGCTAAAGATGGCATTCATTATTATTTTAAAAAAAAAAATTAGTACAACTAAAAAAATAAAACAAAGAGTTAGTTAAAAATGTTATTTTGACTTGGTAAATTATTTTCATTATGGAGGAATAATACTCAAAAGAGAGAATGTTCCAAAGTTTGTTGAGCCGGCTAATCTGAAGGATTACCCCCAAGTCTATAGCTTACCCTCTATCTCAAGCCGGTCCCCAGTGGACGCTCAAATTATGGACCGCCGTAAAACTTCATCAACCCTCCGACTAACACTTAGAACTACCGGAAGTGACGTCACGAAAATATGTACACTTCGAGTCGGGCGTTGTTGTAGTGACGTCACAGGGTGCAATGCAGATTTTTGTACATTACATTGTGATAATATTTATTCATCAAACATCAGTGGTGTAAGTACCAGTGTTGTATAGTGCATACACGTACATGAGTTAATATTAAGGCAAAATTTGGAGATGTTAAGAAAATAAACACAAAAGTCTTTTTTCTAAATTAAACGTATACAAAAATGTGTTAACTTAAAATTAATTACCTCAATACGAAGTTTGGTGGAAAAAATGTTAAATGGATCGAGGTTTTAAAATGGAATGATTTTTTAGATGCGACTTTTGCCACTCTGAAAATTAAGTTGAGTTTCTCTAACTTTTAATATTGTTTTTATTATCTAAATTACAATCTTTATTGAATTTTAAGATGAATTTAAAAGGCTGACGTTAAATGAACGAAAGGTGCGTGTTTTTGTCACGTGACCAATGCCGCATGGTGGCGCTATTATGATTATCTGTGATATATAAAAGACACTGTCAAATAAATTTAATAGTTTTTCTGCTTTTTTTATTATTATTTATTCCAAAGCACACGGTCGTAAACACTTCTTACCTCAGCCATAAAACACTTAACCCTCTCATGTTCCCCTTAACGTGTTATGTTAAATTGTTATTTTCTATTGCGTTTTAATTATACTAAGCTTTATCTAAAATTAAATATTTGAATTATGAACTTTTGATAACAATAATAACATGAAACGATTTTTTCTGAACTAATAAAAAATATACGTACACATGTCACATATTATAACTTTCTTTATCTTTGATTTAATAATTATGATACTTTGTGTTACATAAAATATAATTACTTGAATTTAAAATAAAATTTTATATATTAATCTTTTTATTATTAAACGAAAAATATTTATAAAAAAAGGGTGGTATATATTACGAAAAAACAAAATTGTATTATAAAAAAGAAGGGAATTATAATTTAATTACACAAGAGTTTCATTATTAAGAAAGAATTTAGTAAAGAATTAATGAAGTCCACGATCTTAATATAAAATGGAAGGTGTTTGGTCTTGGAGATAAATTATTGATAGTAAAGTTTCCGTCGACTGAATCACGCGAGAAAAAAAAAATAATAAGAGTTTTTTAATAATCGTTCTATGAAATTTCTCAATTTGTCTTCATGAAATTTGTTACTGCATATTTGGATACAGAACTCTTCGAGTTATTTTTTGAACAAAGTTGAGGGGAAATATGCTGTGACGTCATAGTCATACGTATCTCCCTATGCTTGAGTGTTAAATTTTGCATGACTATGACGTCACAGCGTTTTGCAGCTCGATTTTAAGTGTGTTAGAGGGTTAAAAAAACATCTGACAATACTTAACTCGAATAAGAAATTCATGAATGATGTTCATTCATTTATTCAGTTTAGAGCGTTGGTTTGTCATGACATCAGATTTTAGGTGACGAACCACCATCTTTCTCTCGACAACGCGACTCCCTCTGTACTGCTCTGTTTGAGTTTGCTGCGAGTGTTTGACTTCAGTAGAGGGGCGACTTGGTGCACGAGGGTCAAGGAGGTCACGTGACCTTCTGTTCGGACACCGCCGCACTAAAAAAAGGTCCAATATTGGCCGAGACCTTCTCAACTTTGGGTTAAACCTCAACAAAAGAAAGACGAAACTTTCCTTTTGTCTCCTTTACAATATAACTTTAAGATCAATATTTCCGTGTTATGAAAGTGTAACATACCTCTCAAAATGGTAGCTCAGAACATTTGAGATTTCTATCATAAAATCACTGCTGTCACACTATAAAAAATATAAAGTATACATTACTTATGTTGCTAATATTAGTACAATAAATAACGTAGAAGGAAAATCAGAACATTTTATCTTTCGTTTTTTAACTTAACATTTTTTTTTGAAAGAAAAGTTTTATTTAAGAATTTAATTAAAATTTCATATGATTTTAATTTCACTATACTTAAAAATAACTTCTTTAATCTCTTTTTTTTTTTTTTTTTTGCATATAAGACTTTATATAATAACATAAAGCTTATGTTGCATTTTAAAAGTTTGATAAGTTTAGCGTGCAACTAACAAGGAACTTTCTCTTCCTCATGAGACACGCGACCCCACGACTCGTGTTTGGCCAGTTCAGATTCCTCTGCAGCAAACTGTCATGTTAATGAGACACCCCCTTGACGGGCGAGACCGCGAAAATTTAAATCCCAACTTAATGTTAGTACAACTAGGGCTAGAAGGAACGTTATACAAAATATTTGCAACTTTAGGGAGCACTTGGTAATATCAAGATGGGTAAAGCTTTACCCACCACATGGTTCTTGAATCTTCCAAGTACTGCATGTATTGATTATTGTCAAGAGCAGAGATAACGTTTGGAGAGTCACTAGTTGTATATCATTGTTATTGTATGAATTTAATTAAATTTTGTATTCATAGTTAGGTCTCTAAATTTGTTTTAGAAAATAATTATTATTGCTAAAACTTTTTACTAATGAAGATACAAAACATGTGTTACCAAAAAAATATTTTATCTTTTCCCTTTCTGAGATTGGATAAAAAAAAAATTGTTCTAAAAATGTTTTCTTTATTACTTTTTGAAATTCGACTCTGTCAAGAAATTTGAGACATTGTTAAAAAAATCTGTTTTAACAGCAGGTTGTTCATAAATAGATAATAGAAAATTGATATAAAACAATAAATATGATTAAATTTATAAAATATCACAGTCACATTTGTCAGTTGAAACGTTTGAAACTTTGTACTTGAACTATTTAAAGTAAACGTGAAACCAGAGATTTTCTTTGATAAAACTACACGTTCAATTTGACCACCCACCCGATTTAATGCGATTTCGCATGTCGACATTGCGAAAATATCACTGCTGATTGGTTGAAAATACTTTTATGCAAAAAAATGAAAACCAAGATAGCATCGTTATACCATGATTCAACAAATGTAAAGTTAGTAACCGATGGAGATGCTATCGACATTCAAATTATAGAACTTTTCTTTAACTTAAATATTTGAAATATCAATAAAAACGCCAGCAGAAACCTAGAAGTTCAATTTTATATTTGCAGTCCTGTTATAGATGATAGTCCAGCAATGATAGTCTGACCCCTCTGTGAGCACATAATCAATTCTCCATCACTCATCCGGCCCCATCAATCATCCACAACGTTATTTAAAACAATACTTCATAATATCTGTTACAAAAACAACAAATTTAAATTTTATTACTTTTTTTTTTTTATTAGGATTATAAAAGTAAATTTTTTTTCTGAGCTACAAGTGGACAGTCCTAAGTTAAAAATATATTCATAAAAACATATTGAGAGAATCAGCGTTCTTGGGCATTTGCCATAAAAATGGAGAAAAGAAGAAATGATGTGTGATACAGTACTAGGGGTAACTTTTTTTTTTTTTATATTTTGTAGATGCAGACTGTTTCCATGATGGTTTGATCATGCATCATTCCATCAGACTCGGAATATATAAAAGGGGAAAGCAGCTGGTCAGGGCGGAATTTCAATTTAACAATCGTGCTTCCTTTGACTTGAGATTTATGACCCCAGAGGTCAATCGGAATAATAATAAAAAAAAAATTTTGATGTGGAAAAGAATCAAATATTTATACGGAAATATTCACTTGAATGAATTCACATCAGCTTTTCTAAAATATATTTTTATTTCAATATCAGCTTTTAAAATTGTTCATTTAAAAAGACTTTAATATAGAAGAGAAAGTTATTAAATGTATTTTCCATTTCATTTCATAAAATCACTGAAAGTATTTTTTTTTTACCTCTATATACTTTAGAATTTATACGGTATTACGTTTTCTGTAAATAAATGCTAATTATTAATCTATATTACGTTTTATCATAATTATCGTTAATTAATTTAATTAGGAAAGATTTTCTTCATACAAAATGGATGTTGAAAAATATTTAAAATTTTAAAAAACGACAAAATTTAATGCGTATATCAACAAATGGCCATTTATAAGTTTTGAATATAAAATATATTACAGGATATTTATGATTATGTATTATATATTTTTGTATAAGTTACTGCACTGTTTAAAAAATTAAACCACTCTCAAATCATGTAATGATCATTAAAATCAGTGCGTGATCACAACTTCAGATAAAATGGGCACTTATAAAACGGAAATTCTATAACAGGAATGTCAATTTGAAATGTATCCTCCAGAAGATACTAAAATTACGGCAGCCTGTTCGTAACCCTGCATGCTCCCCCAGCTCAGAGGGTGGCAGTGCAGATGACGTCACAGATTTTGTTCGTAAACCCAAGAAGACCCTGTTCAGAGAGCAAGGTTTACGAACATACATATTGCGAGAAATTTCAGGACGGGGGAGTTAATCGATACAACTACACATATTAATATACTGTACTACATACAATATACCACTCCCTCGTCACAATTCATAACTAGACCGTACAGACCATTACAATAAACTCGGTACACTATAGATAGTAAGTGATGCTTTTGACGGAGTCGTCTCGAGCTCGTAAGTGGAGCTGCTGTAAATATCACATTTCTCGTGAATAATAAAAACCCAGCCAGCTTTACCGAATGAAAAAGATGAGCCTTGGAAGTTTGCTATCGTGGAAATCGATTTTATTGTAGCAAAAAAAAAATACAAATTTCGTCTGAATTTTATAGCGAAAATCGTTCATTATAATAACTTTAATTTAATTTGTAGGTGATTATGTATAAGTTAATTGAAGAAAATTTGAAAAAAAAAATTTTTTTTTTTTAGACAACTATCGTTTCTGTATAGAAAGTATAGATAAACCCAAGCAAGATGCTTTTCTTTTAAAAACTATCCAGTTTGTAATTAACTACATAAACATTATAAATATAAGTTAATTAATCGTGTATGTACAATTTTTATGAAAAATTAACTAATTATTGACAGGAATTTGTAAAAAAAAATTAACGTAATTAGAAGCGATGACCTGTGTTGAATTTTCAGACAGTTAAAAAGGTGATATTACAATATTGCCTGAGATATAAAAATTACAGAATTTTCTCCCCTCACTACCCTAATGTAGATATCTTAACAATGTTGTATGCTAATCACTGGAGTGGTGATAATGCGATCCTCGTTTACCGAGCGCAATATTGTTATACACACTGTGGGGATAATCACAGCAGCTGCGATATCATATACTAAGTAAAGTCTTGAAAGAATAACACAGATTATGAGGCCATAAAACGATACTTTATCACTCTCCACTTACTATTCATAAGCTAGACTTCGTTCATACTCTTGGGGAAAAAAAAAAAAGAAGGGCTGAAATTTTCTCTCGCCTTGTCTTAGAGGGTGAAAGTACAGGAATGAATCTTTCACAAGGCAAGAAGAACATTTGCTGCTTTCTTCGCCAGCAAAAGACGAAAGTTGACGACACATTTGCAAGGCAAATTTTCTCGTAAAAAGAAGCATGTCGCGCGCGTGTGCATTCGAATACTTTTCTCTCCCTCTCAATCAGTCAATAACATTAGAATTTTGAGATTTTATCGAGTCTTCCACTGTCAAATTTATTCTGTGACGATGATTTATTAGAAAATGGACGTGTTAGCTACTTTATTATATTGAACCGATCTCGGTGGTAAAGACGAGAATAATATACTTTGAATAGTTAGGCCATAAGAAGCCAAGTAGGGGGGGAGTAAAGAGATTTCGAAAACTTTTGCATGTCACTGCTACATTATGTAAGCGGTACCATTTTAGAGAGAGAGCTGGGATAGCTTGAGAATTTTATATATGAATTTATAATATAACATCTTTACATATTATTATAATGTTATTAAAATTTTAACATAGCATTAGTGTAAAGCTTTCAAAATCTATTTTCCTCTGCTATATCATTTTCATTAAATATAAACAATTTTCATGATGGTCTTTAATAATATTATTTTTGGCAATAAAAAAATCTACACTTTAAAAAATAAAAGATTATATAGTGTTATAAAATATAATATTTTCTTCTTTTTTAGCGATATTCCCTGAAGATTCTGAGCCATTTTAATTAACAGCCGCATTAAAAAGGGATGTAGCTTCATTGCGCAGCCCCTAGCTTCGTTGCAACCCGCTTGGCTCCTGCAATAATAATAATACGCAGCAACCCTCGCTCAACCTGCCGTCTTATTCCAGGTAGTATATCGCAAGTCACACTACAAAACAGTGACGTCACGTCCTTAATATTTTATTAAGACTACATCATGTTTATATTAGGCCATGGCCGCTCGTATTCATATAGCAATGTTGTTATGTAAAAAAAAAAAAGTTATTTTGAATATTTTAAATAAATAATTATAATAAAGAATTCATATTTTTTTAATTTGTAAATACTGTGACGTCATTTCTTTTACAAGTGAAATATTTTTTTTTAATGGAATCCCTGAAGACAAAGTGGAAGAAAACTCCAGTATTTGTTGCAACTTTGTCTCCCTTACCTCTCACAATCATCTTCAAGTAGTACTCCAAGAGCTAGGGCGGTCTGTAACTTTGCAAGGGTAGTCTCAGTGAAGGGTCATTTACCTTCGAAAATTATATTTTTTAAATACATTGAAAACTTAACTGCAAAAATTTATATTAAAAATACGGCGTCCATTGAACTAAATAAGACATTAAGATTATTATTATAATAAAAATATATAATACTTCCTATTTGATAAAACGTTAAAGTTAATGATATTATGTTAATATTTCATTTTGTTTTCGTTATTAGCTCATTTTCCACCCCAAAAGACATGAAAATAATAAATAGTTGGATAATAGTCACGCCATCAGGCTGAAGAGAATAAATAATATTATTAATATTTAAAACACACATTAGCATGATAGAACGTGGAACTAATATATAATATTATACATTTCATCGTTGAATTTTTATATAATTGGAAATTTAAAAATCAATTAAAATTAAGACGAAATAACATAAAAGACATTAAATACAAAATCTTGAATATATTATATAAATGTCAATACTAACTGGCACAAAATCAATATCATTAGAAATATTTTAACTTGAAAAGACTACATAAATATGGTTAAAAATTTAATTTCTTAAGATCAAATTATTTAAAAATCTTTTTTTTTTTATAAGTATTGACTTTTTTTTCTTTTAAAGACATTTTTAAATGGTTCATTTGACAGGATCGGATCATTTTTCTTCTCTATTGGAAAAAGTAAATTTTAAAGTAAAAGTACATTAGCAGAGTTCAAGTGATAATTCCCCTCCAGGCTCCGCGAACATTACTTGCTACTCTCCGAGCATTAACGATTGCCAACTACTGCAACAAAACTTCTTTCTTCCCACTCTCTGTGAGTGCAAGAGACATCCATCATTTTTCAGACACTTCTTCTCGTCTCCGTTACAACCATCCATGATCACAAGTACTTCTAATTATCTCGTAAAAAAAACAAGAAAATTATGTCTGAAAAAAATACTTAAATAGTATGAATCAGTGTAAAATTTAAGTTAAAATAGTAAAAAATTAAACTATTCATACACATAAAAAATTTAATGTCTTTTTTTTTTAAGTATTAAATGTTTTAAAACATTTGTAATAAAAAAAAAGTACGGGATGAAGTTTAAAGAGTATGACTTGCATTAAAAAGGGGCTAAATTTTACGACAGTATATTATATATGAATAAGGGAGACGTTTGTCAAAAAGAATCAATGAATGTAGCATTATTTTTGCACGGAAACTTGTTTGAAATATAAAAGATGTTGTAGCCAAAATAAAGACTTTACCTCATTCAACGACCAAAACAAACAGAGAAAACAAACACACAAGTTTAATAAAAAAAAAAAAAGTTCATGTCTGCTTTAGGCTGTACTTTTTATATTGAATCAAAGCTTGACTTTTGTTGGAAAAACTTCTCTCTTTTTTTTTTTTCATTCTTTTGAAAAATATCACAAAGTAGATAAATCAAGTGAGCTGACCAGCCGAGTGTGCTGTTTACATGAGCATGACAGTACTAAGAGCAAGAAATTTAGAAAAATAAGGTAACAATAAAAAAGTATGAGAAAAAAGTTCAGTATTTTTATACATTTCTTTAATATTAAAACACCATTATTTTTATGACCGCTAAAAATGATTATCTGTGACCTCCCACTGGTTTAACTGGTCTGCCATTTCGAATGATTGGTTTGCTCCGAGACTAGACTTCTGACCTCCCCCATGCTATATGGCAAAGACCACCACTACAGTGGGATAAGAGAACGTTTTTAAGGAACAACGACTTCATAGAAGGGGGGACTATACAATAAGAGGGCGACAAAGAGGACAAAAAAGTATAAATGTACTGACAAAAAAAAAAAAAAGCACTTTTCAATTCTCGAAGATTAAACTCTTTGAAAGAAAAGTAATCAATGTCTCTTTGATGTGTATTTAAATATCGTGACAGAAGGTCGTGACACGGGAGTTAATTCTGTCGGAATTAAACATGACTTCAAAGAAAGATTTTAAAAATGTATATCTGAATTTTTTAGAGTGAAAAGGAATACATAATGTAGAACGTGCTTTTGATATCAATATTTGGACACCTTCGTATACGAAAATCATCATAAAAATAATAAAGAGAATATTAACACTCTCTTTTCTCTGTTACTAGTCTGAAAATATAATCAATAATTAAAAAGTATGTAATAATATCTACTTATTTCAATAGTATTTAATATATTTATCATTAATTAAAAACAAGAAATCTATTATTATAAATATTTTACAAACGATTAGACAAATATAATTTAATGATAATTTTTATTATTACAGGCCATTATGAAATTTCATTCGAGCTGGCATTAATTTCGTCGTCTTGAAGGGGGGGGGGGGGGGTTGAAGACGGTGCTCGAGTGGGGTGGGAAGGATCTTGAGGACCTTCGCGCGAGTAATGAGCGCTCACCTCAAGGGAGACACAAATGCCACAGCCTTTCAAACCTTCTGTGCTATACCTCTGGCTGGAAAGTCAACGTGGGTATAGTCAAATTTATGTTGTATTCCTGCCGGAAGTCGTATTTCAGCAATGCTATTTCACACATCATTAATATTTTTTATTCATTATAAATCTTTCATTTTATAGATTACAAAATATTGTTTACACCTTATTGAGCTGAAGAAGAGGCAATAAAAATTCATTAATTAGAATATCAAGATAAACAAAGAAGATTCCAAGATAATATAATTATTACTGCAAAGTTTCAATGCTTGATTACAAAAAACTTCACACTTCCGGCTACTTCCGGAGGGAATATCATAATAATTTAACTGTACCTTAGAAGATGAGGCTTCAAAAATGGACATAAACGATTGAGGTTTAGCAAAAATTTGAAACTAACATTTAGTGAGAATGTCTCTGAAACGACTCGAAAATGGAGTATTGTCCTCAATTTTTTTTATTGCAGAAATGGATAGAGGGTGCAAAGTTATGCTACCCTGATTTTTTTCAGATTTTTTAGAGCCCGGGAACTATTTTTAAAAAATTATTGAAAGTCCTTTTTGTGACGTCACGAGACGCCGCTCCTTAAGAAAAAGATAGGACTTGCCGCCGCGTGACGTCACAAAAAATACTTTCAATAGTTTTTTAAAAATAGTTCCCGGGCTCTAAAAAATCTGAAAACATCAGGGTAGCATAACTTTGCATCCTCTATCCATTTCTGCAATAAAAAAAATTGAGGACAATACTCCATTGCAGTAATTTAAAACAAAAAAAAATAATTCTTCCAAATACATAGATGAAGTCTAGGCTAGGCCTAACTTTGATGATTTCGATTGTTGGACTATTCAGTCGGGTTAATATTCATAGTGTAATGAGATTCATTATACCAATAAAAACGTTTAGTCTTTTTTTTTTAAATTGTGTTTTAAAATTCTAATTAAATTCAATATGTACAATAACAATGTTTAAAATAAACAAATAATGACTATAATAAAAATATAATTAAATATTAATAATTAAAATGATTAATTTCCATAAACAATTATGAAATTATTAATTATAACAAAAATATTGATACTGTATTGTGTCAAAACAATCATTTACCGTAAAATTACTACGACAATTTAAACGTGATGACAATAAAAATGTAAAATAAAAACTTGCATGTAGTAAAATAATATTTGAGAGTTGTTACAACATTGCTAGTTGCCACCTGTGTTGCTGCAGCCATAAAGCCAACAACCATCCACAGTGTGCGGAGAGTAATCCGGGGGGAGGGGGGGGGGGGGGATTATGAACCTCCGGACCGGCTAGAAGGGGAGATGTGAAATACCATGCATATTGTATAATAGATATTTTGAAATCTAATACCTAAAAGATTAACTGGCTTTAAAATTAATTATTGAAATTAAACTGCCAGGTATAGATGTTATTTTTTTAAATTAAAATATTTTCGGCACCAATCTCTTTTATATTTACAAAATAATTTAATTAATTTTGGATTTCCGTTTTTAAAAAATTGCTTAGAATATAAAGGGGAAAAATGTTAGAGATGTCATTCAGGTATATAAGAATGAGCTTGCCTAAATTTTGAACCAAATAAAACAAATTTCTGCATCAATTTTGTTTCTATCTACATTCCATGTGTATATTCTGTATCAGTTTTGTCACTATCTACATTCCATGTGTATATTCGGATATACTCGGGATTCATCGGGTCAAAGAGAACAGAGATTCTACCAGAGTATTTTCTCCATAAGCCACCATGCTAGAACACATGAATTTCAGTAAATATTAAAGCTATTAATTTGAAAAAATCTCCTACCCATTTAGGGCTCTATACTAATTTTGAACTAATTCTTTATATCCTCTAAAAATTTGGTTTAATGCCAAATAGCGATTTCGATTTTTTTTTTTTTACATGGGTTTGGATAGGAACAGCTGACTTAAAAGTTTATATAGTTATTGAAACCAGAATTAGAAGTCGAATGTCGTATTACTAATTATAAGTACCTTAATTAATGTATTTATATTACAGCTACCCGCTTTATACGCGTGCAACACAGAAAGTGACTGTTTTTGTATTTAAAAAGTCACTTTTATTCAAACTGGGAGTAAAATATTTAGAAAAAAAAAATAATTTTTAATATAAGACTCATTAAATTGTAATTAAAACCTAAAAAAAATATATTTAATAAATGATAAATGGGCATTTTATGGCATAAAATGAATTTTAAAAATCCGTTAAATTCTTTTGTTTAAAATTTCTTACTAAAAATCCGTTAAATTCTTTTGTTTAAAATTTCTTACATCAGGTTGGTAAATTATGGTTAAATAAGCAACACTACAACAATCAACTGGCTTCAACTGAATAATTATTGTTTTAAACATAATTCGTATTGTTGATTCAAAGAGATGCAAAAAGAAAAAACTTGTGGAGACGTCTCCAGGCCTGCGAGAACTTCCAGGCCAAAGAAAAAGCCTTCCAGAAAGATGAAGAAATGTGGCTGTGGATTTGTGATGACCACCAGAACAAACAAGAGGTCTGCCAAGCCGATCTTCGCGCCACACCTCACTCGACTTCTGCAAGGAGACCAACAGCTTTCGTCGAGGGCCAAGGACGTCCTGGAGGACCTTTTCAAAGATGTGATGGACAAGATGTGTGTGGAGGCAGGGGCCGCCATGAGGGCCGTGGGCCGCAAAACCCTCCACGTGGCTGATTTGCAGAGTGCCTTCCACATGCTCGTAACCTCCCGTGAGAGACGGGCACAGGCCGGCCATGTGGCCAAGAAGGCCCTCGACGCTTTGCAAAGTGCGGAGTGCAAGCGGTACAGGTAAATCTGGCTCCCTGGCTATAACACCCCCTAAGTGGGAGTGAATAAAAAAAAGGCCCTTTTCAGGGCCGCCATGTTCTTTAGAAAGAGTATTTGGATAGCAATTTTGTGTTGTAAAGTGCAGAAATGTCTCATATCTGTTATATATGCAGTAGTATATATATAATGTTATATCATATAAAATGTCCTGTGGATTCACTAGTAGGCATTTGTTTCATTTTTATCCCAGTAACTGTATGATCGTGATAGTAATGTTCCATGAAATTTTTATCGTACGAGTTTCTCAGTTTCAGTATATAACCCATAAAATAATGAGCAATGATTTTTCAGCGCCTAGTTGTAAGTAACAAATATGCAATAAATTAAACCACTCCAAGCATGATTTAGGCTGTAAGGAGCACTTGTAATTTTAGTAAGCAACAACAAATGAAGTTAAAAAAAAATCATATTCTAAGTAAAATATTTTATTTTGATGACATGTGCAGTATAAAACTGATTGAAATTGGACCAGCGCAAAATCAGCCGACTAGAAGCCAACGAGACCCACATTAGTAGATCGTGCTGTAAGTTTAAAATGTATATTGACTCTGGATGATGAGCTAGCAGGCCCCAATTTGGCGGCGAGATTGATTATTTTCACCCCCACTTGACAGTCCTGTCATCAACAAATTAATGATCTTCTATTTTTACACGTCTTCAATATACTTGAGAAAACCTTATGGAAATTCAAGTTCGTAAAAATTCATTGTAAGTATATTATTATAACAAAAAATGTTATAAAATTGAAATCAGTCAACTTATGTGATTTTTTATGTCGATTTTTTTTAACGATACCGCATTTGTAAAGTAACGTAATTTTTAATACTTTAATATTCAAAATACATATTTGTTTATTAAAGTACTCTCATTTTTCTACATTTGTTTCTGGCATTTCTCTAAAACTACAAAACAGGAGGATAAAAGACTTTACAAGTGAATAAAAGACAAAATTCTCTTAAAGAATTTCCACATTGTCCGAAACGTTGCACTAATTATTGCTAATTTTTCAGACCGTGTCCACTCAGCCACGTGTTCTTGGCGACACGCCCCGTCCCCCAGGAAGCTACCCTTACCGCACAACCCTAATTAACCCCAACCGGCCACGCTCCCCCGGGACCAAGATGGCGGCCAAGCGCAACACAGCCCTGCTAGTTGTGTTATAATGTAGTTCAATGTGTTTGCACGTGACGTCACCAAATTAGGATTAAAAATGTATGGTCCGGTAAATCAGTCAGTGTGTTTGCTGTGACGTCATCAAATTAGGATTAAAAATGTATATGTGGGTTAAATATAAATGGCGTTGTAGACCGTGACAAATTAAAGGTCAAAAGTGAATTTAATTTGAAGGCAAGTTGTGAAATATTTATCTCTACAAAATTAGGGAGACCTTTTTAAATTACAAGCTGTTTCTGTTTTTCTCGCACTTAAACAATCTTTTCACCTCTCCTTTTTAGACATTCAAATAATTAACCTGAAATTATATATAAAAAACTAAATTAACTTTACTATTCATCCTGATGCTTACTGAATATGAAAATAATAAATTTCTGAACAATTTCCAGACCTTTTACTGTAAAGCATAACTCTAACACATCATATATATACAAAGAAATAGTATAAAATATATACTATATATTCATACATTCATTGTTTCATACTTCACAACAAAAAATGTAACAAGTTACATTCCAAACTATTTCGTTAATATATAAAATAACAAAAACTGTTATGATTATCAAAGTAGAGAGAACATTTCAACCGAGTTAAGCTCAGAAAAAAGTAAAGCGAAAAAATGTTTCATTCAAATGTAAAATTGGCTCTCTGACGGGGATAGAAAAAAATTAACTCAGTGAGCGCTAAAATAAAAATGGTGATGAATCCCTCGTGCAGTTTTATTGTTTTTGTTTGAGCTTAAACGATTTTTCGATAAATAATCCCTCACAATAGTAAAATGACATTCAGCAATTATGTTCTACTCTAACAAATTGAATAAATTAAAATACTTTCTTAAATTAAACCATTTTAAAAGACTTGGTGTTACATACCAAATGAAATTAAAAAATAATTGAATAAGAATTTTTAATTAATTTAATGAAGCAGTTAACTGAATTGGTTGAAATTCAAGCTGCATGGAATTTAAATTTAACTTACAGTTCTGTTGTATTGGTTTCTTGTGGTTATGTGCACACTGTAACTTCATTGCTACTAATTCAGTTTGATCGTATTAGAAAATACACCATCAGATAACTGATTTACAGAATTTCTATGTGCGTTGTATTTTGCATTAGATGTAGCTGGTTTCATAACTCCGAGAGAAAAAAAACATCTCACATCAAATTTAAATTCAATCAATTTGGTAATTTATGCTATATTTATAGTACGAAGAAAAAATATTTCAGTCTGTATTTTATTCATAAAACTATATATCACGCTACTGCAGTATTTTTGTAACTAGTATGTTTCTTATATGTAAACTTTATTTCAGAGTATGGATATTTTCATCCAACTCGACTATGTGCATCTATTGAACTGTGTTCTTTAATACAATAAAACCTTTTTAAACTAAAAACCTTTCATGTATTTCTATTCTTTTAACCCAAATATTGCAATTTTTATTGTATTTGTCAATTTTTGCTTTAAAAACTGTCCATAATATAATAAAGTATTACTGAGTGATGTTATAAAAACAAATATCCTGCAACCCGCATTCAACTTAACATCAGTGACAGCTGATCAATAGGAGGAGGTAACAATGTTAAACAATAACCTCTGTTGATGTATTGTTGCAGAGCAGTCATGCGACTAAAATAAAAAGAGTTGTTCATTGTGTCAGCTATAACATGAAGTGATTGACAAGCTGAGGTTAATACATGATCGCCGCATCACATCGACTAAACTCGTGTAATCAAACGGTTTATTCATTACCTTCTTTTATTAAATGTTAAAAAATCAATATTACCATTAATCATTTCTAGTAAAAAAAAAATATATATTGGGTGTTGACAACACAAACTTTTTTCCACTTTGTGTGAAACAACAAGAAAAATGGTGTAGAAAAAAGTGGCTGCACCCTCGTCGCTGCTGCCCCAGCTGCGGACTTGAAATTACTCAATCTCGGGGACAAATTTGAACGAGGGGGATGCAGCAATCTCTCTCCAATCTTATAAACCAACGTTCATGAGAATCGAAATCTTTTTCTTAATGGTTTTGTTATATATTCTCGTTTGAGTGCTTTAATTTATCATGTAATTATAAATATCTGTATCTAAGTTAAAGTTATATACGAGAAACCTCAGTAAAAGTTTTGTGCTACTTTCTATTATTATAGTATACATGAATTATAATAACTAATAGTATTTACTAAAAAAATTACAACTTAAAGATAGATTTGTACTTTTAATATTGGCGTATTAATCTATTTTCTAAAATAAATGTTATACTACGTAAATAATTGGAAAACAAAGGCAATTATTATAATCAGCATTGCAGAAAAGAAAAAATAAAGTGTACAGCAAATTTACTTTCGTAATTTATATGAAAAAAAACTCGTTAAAACAGTCCAAGATTAAGATCCTAAAATACCCATATACCATTTTCTAACTTGATACAGTTCTTTCTCGTATTATAATTAAATCACTAAAGCTGATTTAAACACAGAAATCGACGACAATCACACTTTTCAATGCAAATAGTTTCTGTAACTATTTCACTAAAAGTTCTGTATCTTTTGTTAACACTTTGTGTTACTATTTGCCAGAGTGATGGTGAGAAAGAGTGAGAGATAGTGTTCGTACAAGAGAGAGAGAGAGAGAGAGAGGGAGAGAGAGAGAGAGAGAGAGAGAGAGAGAGAGAGAGAGAGAGAGAGAGAGAGAGAGAGAGAGAGAGAGAGAGAGAGAGAGAGAGAGAGAGAGAGAGAGAGAGAGAGAGAGAGAGTAGAGAGAGATCACTCTGAAGAAGCTACGAGGCGTCACATCCAGTAGCGTCAAATGGGTGTTGTGTTCCACGGAACTTCAAAGCAAATAGCTCACTAAACAGGTAAATAGCCTGTGTGCTAATGGTCCGGATTAGGTCTGATACGAACGAATTTGAGCAGAGATAATTTTGTATCAAACTAACTAAAACGGTTGTAATGTAATTTAGCTCCACATAGCGAGGTTAATATTTTATCAGCAGACAAACGGTGGACCATTTAAACTGCGTCACTCTCATTGATCACGCGGTGATAATTAGATCGCTTTATAAAACTCTGTGATAATCAGCGGCTGAAATCTTCACCATCGTTACTCTATGTAATCTGATGCAGTATAAAAATACGTGTCAAAAATATGAAACTACATTTATAGTTATTATGTAATTAATATAATTATTGAGAGTAATTATTATAATTATGAATCACAAATGAAGTAATTACAAGTACAACAATGTATACAATAGAACAATAATGTTAAATGAATCAAGGGTTAAAATTGCAGGGTAGATTCTCATTGGTTTGCGCTCATAGTACGGTTACAAGTCATCAAATTGGGGTCAATGACCCTTCATTACCATCCATTCAGTCTGCAACGTTGCTATAATTATAAAGAACGAGGGAAAATTTACACAGCCTTATTATCTTAAATATATATAATACAAATTAATGATTATACGTTTTTATATCGAGTTTTAATATTTTTGTGGGGAGGTGAAGCCTCGATAAATTTCAGCTTGTCCCGGGAGCCACATAACGATAGCAGCAACGTGATAACCGCACGGGGGGAACCAGAAATATCTTTTTATTCGATAATTTTACCCTCATTTTTATAATGTACTAAAAAGGTTATAACGATTTAAAAAATAACCTTTCTGTAAACCATTTAACCTTTTGAACTTACATCAAGATAAATGGTTTGCCTATTATGTTGTTCTTTTTATTATAATATAAATAGGATAAACAAATCAAGTTGAAAGAAATAAGGATTTTTTATATACTTCATTGATTTTATTAGTAGCAACATTACTTAAAAAAAAAAACATGATTTGATATACTGCAATAAAAAATGTAATTAAATTTAAATGCAGTTTAAATTGCAACGCTGTGATACATTCTCTTTTTTGCCGTTTCATCGTGCAGTAATTTCGGAGTTTGTCGCTGGAATTGAGTTTCAATCGAGTCTCTCGCATGGAGAGGAATCAGCTTGTTATTTGTTCAATGGCGTGAATTCAAATTCGGCCAGTAATGCAATTGCTTGCTGCTCACCCCACCCAAGCAATGGAATCAAGTTGGAATGCCGACTTGCATGTTTGGTCGTAGCACTGTAAGGGGTTATAACACTTTTTTGTATGGATTCCTATAGAATTTACAATTTTACGCTTAACTTAAACTATAATATGTGTTGAAACTTATAAGAGGGTTTTATTGATTTTAAGAATACACATCAAGACTGGAACAAGTTACTTGTTATTAAACTACCCTTTCATTATTCCATTTACAGTAGTACATTGCAAACCACTCATAAATGACAATAAAAATACATTTATGGATCATATTTCACACGAACTCTAGATATACACTATAGTGAAGAACATAAAAGCTTGAAACCATCCACTTTGTAATTATTAAATGTAACTTTTATAGATAAAAGGAATAAAATGAACAGTTTTTGTTAAAATAATACTACTTTATACAAAGTTACACAATTATCCTCTCTTCCGTGTTTACATGATGATATATGATATCCACATACCAGCATGTTAAAATATATTCAATATCATTCAAATCTTTGTTTGTTTCAACTCAAATTCGTTATATATAAAAAAGTTACATCAGTAAAACTCTCTGAGGGCAAAAAAGCCACTCAGTCTGACAGTCGGCTGACCTGCACAGCAGGGTCGGACGACCCCGCCAAATGACGTCTCGGTAGCTACAAATCGTATCTCAAACTAGACGGAAAAAACAGCCTAGGAGGGGTTCCAAATAACCTAGGACCAAGCACAGAGCCCAGAGTGACCCCCGGTGTGGACACAGCTGCCCTCACTGCCTTATAGGAATCGACAGAGCCGATTAAAGCAACCCCACTCTAAGTAGCTCTATCTTTAGAGACACAGTTCTAATCCCTAAATGTCTTTTTTTCTTTTTTACTAGTCTTTTTTTTATTTCAAAAATAAAATGCGGCATCAATGTTGCAAACGGAGAAATTCAAATGAAAAGTAGCGTGTTGTTTTACAGGTGACGATGTGACGCGAATCCTCGAAGGTTTCTACAACTGCTAGGGGGCACATCGTTATGTACATCATGGCTCTCAAAGGTAATGACGTCACAAAAAATAAATATTTATATTGTAGAGTGAAAAAACTTTCAGAAAAAAGGAAACACAATTTATATACTTTATGTTCGCATTTTAAAATATCAATAAATTTAATTGAATACGGTATTTAAACAATTTAAAAGTATGAATATTGTAAATATTATTTATTTATATTTAAATTCCAATAATGTTGATTTAATAATTAGTAGTATGATTTTAAAAAGTGTATAAATTTGTAATAAAGAGAATTTTTTAAGCTAATATATCGAGCGTGGTACAATCGATTGTTATTACAGAGTTAGTTTCAGCGGAATGCTGGCAGCTCACATATTTGCGGAGAGAACCTCCCACAGTTAATCCTGGACTCCAACCACCTCATTAGAACGGATTTCCTCGGAGTATTTTTTTTTATACGTGGCCACGCAAAGTGATGCTCAGAGATAGCTGCTGCACGCCATATCGATATCAAGCTTGCAAAATCTCTCCCCAAAATTTGTAAAATAAAAATACGTAAAAGATTTTTAATCCTTTGTTTGGTCAAAATTTTGACGGTACAACAAAAACAAAAGCGACTTTCTTTTGTTTCACAATGAATATATTGAAAAACTTTACAATCCGAAATTAATGAAAAAGATATTACTTTATGATCAGAAAATGTAAAATTTGAAATACAATACTTAATATTTCCATGCTATAATAAGTATCGTTCAAAAGCTATAAACTCAAACAAAAGGATTTCGGTCTTGATATACATATCGTGTTCTAAAAATTTGAAACACGAGTCTGATGTTTTTAATTTAAAATTAAGTTTCAAATTTCATTTCCTGCAGGTGTCTTAATTTTGTCCAAGTTCTCATGTTATTCAATGTAAACTCGTGAGAAATATAATAACAAACGAATATCACATAACCTTTTCTCTCTTTGTTTCTACATCGGCTCGCTCTTTTTTAGTGGATATGTACTCTCCAAAGAGATCATAAAAAGTGTCACAAAGTGCGTTATGGCGTCTCTTTATAGCGCCATGCAAATGTTGGGGGTCTCACATACAGGTTCGTTAATGCGGCGGTCTCACAAGCCTAATGTGGACGTACATTATTACATTAATGATGCTACTTTTTATGTATATTAACATTATAATTTAAAAAAATACAATAATTATGTATGCACTTTTAATTGAAATGTATTCTGCCAAGTTCAGGTGTGAAATTTAGACATACTGAAATTGAAATGTAAAATTACATCAGAGATTAATTAGTATTTGAATTTGATTTGCCATTAAAACTCGGTGTACTTAATTGTTCGAAAATTGTAAATTTATAATTTTTATTAAATTATTGCTGCAGCGCAAGCAAAATAGAGATTTTATTTTTATTCTGATGACTGCCGGAAGTTTCATGCGGTCTACTGAATGTGGTTTTATTTGTAATATTAAGGGCATTTTGGGTGTAGCACCGGTAGTTGGCAACACTGACGTATCTTCACCATGTTAATTTTTCATCCCCGCTCCTGGGAGTAATTTTTATGCTAGAGCTAAGCTGATTGCAGTAGTATCAAGGTAATTAGTATCCCAAGTGCACAATTTGGCTTAGTAAAACCTGATTTAAAGAAAAGTATTTTTAGTAATTTTTTAAATTTACATGCATTTTTTTAAAATATAAAAAAATACTTTTCTGTAAATCAGGTTTTATTTAGCCAAATTGTGCACTTGAGCTACTAATTATCTTGATACTACTGCAATCAGATTAGCTCTGGCATAAAAATTACTCAGAGGAGCGGGGTTGAAAAATTAACATGGTGAAGATATGTCAGTGTTGCCAACTACCGGTGCTACACCCAATGCTTTTAAGTTATTAGTTATGTATACCAGGAAATATTTTCAAAATCGTGTTGGATTCAAAATTAAATATCATGAAACTAAATTATCTCATATCGTCATTAAATTTCTGCTAAATCAATTTTCCAGTAGCGGAAACGAAATTAATTCATTAATTCGTTCATGGTAAAATAAAGTATAGAAATTCTAATATATATTTTCGACTTTGCAAACATTATACATAACAAATTTTATTCAACTATACGTAGCTACAAATTTTAGCATTAGAATTTTTATTATAACAACATGAGCAGTAAAAAATGCTATATACAATTTATGACGACAGTTTTACCATCCAAAAGACCTACATTCTGATGTCCATAAGTTAACAACAATGAGTGCGTGACATGTGACGTTGTGTTTACATACTGCGAGCAAGGTGAAATTACAACAAAAAGTTTAGTGAAATTACATTTAAACATGTAACAGAAAAGTTTAAGTCAATAAATATGATTAAATTTAGAGTTTTTATCGTTAAGTTGCTTTTGTTATATATAAGAACACATGTTGGAAACGTTTCCCTTAGTTTGCAGATAGTAAACATAAAGGATTTTGATTAAGAAGGGAGCGACGTTGACATGCTATGTATGTAAAGGTTTCTAGAGATGGAAACACAAGAGATGCATGGCCGTGACGTGAGTGAGATGCCAGCACACTTTCTTGTCATCTTTCAAAACGTAATCCGATTATTTCTGCCGTATCCGATCCTTTAAATTTTATATTATTATAAAAAAAATGCAAGTATTAGTTTGTTTTTTTTTTATTTTTCCTGCTAAAAAGTCTTGAATTATACGTAAAAAGTTTAATTTTTGCAGAGTAGATGTGTTAAAATTAGTGTAACCGTTGAAACTTCAAAATATTACAAAGTTTCTAACGTTGAATGTATGCTTACACATTGCCGAACTGTTACTCTGCCTTTTACATATTCTAACATTTAATTTCCAACAATTTCACACGGTTGAAAGTTACACCGTAAAAGGTTATTTCATTTTTAACAGAGTAAATTGTAACTTTTATGTATTGAAATGTTAAATCTTACCATGCAACTGCGTACATTGATATTTAACAGGGTAGAGACTGTTGATTTTGACAGTCCTCGCATAACAGTGTTTGGAACTGTTGAATTTAACACAGAACTAGTTTATATTTAACAGGAATACTGTAGAATTTGTACCAACAGTTCAAAAACTGTCAACTGTTTTTTCCGTGTGCTATTTGGGTTATTACTTTTTCATCGTGTGTTTCCGTTGGTTTTCGGCTAGTGAGGAGATTTCGACCAATCACAGGAGAGGTCTCAACACCCTACGATGTTGCAATTAATAGAACATGATGAGTTAATTCGGATGAATGGGCTCCTACAACTAAGTACAGCCGGACAACTAGCCGTTCGGTGGACAACCATGCATGATGCAAGTGCCGTCACACGGAAAGTTCTAACACTCGACGGTATTTTTATGAAAAACTACGCTAAACCCACGTGATAGCCAAGCATGTATGTATCACTGATAACTTTACTTCAACTTTAATTCATCTACAAGTCCCTATAGAGCTGATTTCTGTTTATGTTTACGTGAGGCGGGAGAGGGGTTTCCCTATACTAACACATTGCGAAGCGGGCGCAGGAGGGAGGGAAAAGAGAAAGTTTTGGCAGGCCAGATTATACAGTGAGCATAGGCAAAATGACGAAAAAAATTTATAAAAAATACTTTTAACAGTTTTTTGGCGGTGAGATTTTTTTTATGAGTTCTATCGTGTACTGTTAAAGTATTATTAAAGTATTTAAACTTGATTTATTTTATTAAGTTAAGTAAAAAATTATTGCACACTTTGTTTATATGCTAGTCCATGCATTCTGGCCCTCCTCGCATGACGTCAGCGCAATCCCCTATATACACATCGTTTCACGTATAACATATTATGCAATGCGTCCTGTCACAAATCACGTCAACAGCTGATGTCTTACCTTGCCGACGGTGGAGACTTCTCGCACGCCAATCCGGCGCAGGAGGGCGGGGGGCACGGGGGGAGGGGACCTCTGGAGGGCCCCACTGTAGTCTGACCGGAAGGCGGGCATGGCGCTAGTGTCGTCCTCGCTCGAGGAGTGGCGCTTGCGTCGGTGTGGGGACGACAGGTTCAGTTTCTGTGCAGCCCTGCAACATCATCGGCTACAGGTTAGATTTGGAACATGACATACATAAATATCAGCGGTATGTTAGAATTGGAACGTGTTAAATGTCGCAGAAAAAATCAGTTGGTATAGAGTTTGTGTGCTGATGCTGCATACCAATCGCTCCGTCTAATCTCTCTAGATTTTTTTGTTTATTGTTTATATTATGCAATAGTATGGGCAATGATGACATCTTCCAGAAAGGTATTTGAAGTTTGACGGTCAGGCATTAATAATCATAAATGAGATTAATTTTGTTTCACGACTATCCTAGGTGGATAGGCAACCAGTATAACAGGAATGTAGTTATCGTTGCATAAGCTCCGGGGGCCAAATTTCAAAATGGCTGCCAAAACTGGCTACATATTTTGCGTACTATAATATTCCGTATCGGAAGTAAAATATGTTGTTATACATACCACATTTTGCAACTATATCGTAAATTTTCATGCTACTTTACTTATACTGAAATTCTAATACGACACGTGAAAATTACCTCAGATGTCGATATATAAACGTCAATTAAATACCAAAGTTTTTCGTCTAAAAATAAGATAACAAGTAATTCTGCTTCATCGACAACTTCTTCTAGATGGTTTCTATGGTAACCGCGTGTCACGTGTGTGTGCCTGAACCTTCCCACATGCACCCTCCTCCTCCTCCCTGAAGCTTGCTGCATCCCACGGTCGCAACAACAGCAAGGTAACACGACCCTTACCTTTCATCAAGTTACGTTAAATTGCTGTAATTATTACAAATAATAACACTGCTCAGTTTTCAAATACTAAGATAATTTCTTAAAATTTGCTGAAGATTTACGTCAAAATATAATACAAAATTTTACATCCTATACAGTTTTCACCATGCTGGTATGGCAGAATAAAAAGAGTATAGAGTGAGTAGGGTTGGGGCCGACCCAAATCGAATCAAGCCTATTCCTTCATCTTCCCTCGGCATAGCGATGCTCTTCCCTTCTGCTAGCCGCGGGCGTCTGTAGCCACAATTTCACTGATACCATCCTGCTACCACAGCATCGCTATTACCATACCTTCCCTCGATACGCCTTAATTTTTAGTTTCGTTTTATTGGTACTGAATTTTGAAATTTATATATTTACCTATTGTTGCAATACCTTCAATTTTACTATAAAATTGGATTTCATATCTAACAATAATAGTAAAGTCTACAACCACTTTTTTACAGTTTGTCGCCTCAGAATGTAAGTGTCGTATAAACCATGGAGTTTTGAAGCAATTATAGACCTTTTGCTTCATGTACATAGGGTCTAAAATTGCACCAAAACTTCATGGTTTATATGACACTTTTATTCTGAAGTAACGAGTTACTGAATGTTGTATTGTCGAGTTTATTACTATATTTTTAGTTCCTTGGATTTGTAACTGCTATAACTAAATAAATAATAATTTAAATTTAAAGTTAAATAATACTTCAGGCACATATAATATATTATTGAGAGTTTAAAATGCTATAATATGTACGAAGAAAATGTGAAGAACTTATTTTAATATTGATATTACTATACCATATAATTTTATATATGAACTGCAGGTTTCTGTTTAAAATCAAAATAATTTCTTCTACATGTTTTCATTCATCTATAAATAAAATAGAAGACATGTAAAGTACAGAAATAGAATTGCAATTTTATATCGAAGCAATGACGACGGTCTCAATAGTAAAATTCCCCCCTTAAAGATTGGTTCAAGTGAGACCTCCCTTTTCGTGTTGTCGCAGCAGCGAGAGTGTTTGCAGGAGGGTCATGCATAATGCAGCATTTGCCGCCGCGGGCATTGTCTCTCAGGTCATTACAAGGAGCGTCTCGAAATTAATCCAAAGGTGAAATTTAGAAAGGTCAAACAAAACTTCTAAAAATGTAAAATCAAATTATGCAAATTTTATAATCAAGAGACCGACTTTATCAATTTATTTCATTAATTAATTATCTCAGTTTTAAACTTAAAAATTAATACTGAAATCAATATAACAAGAAAGTAGAAAGCAAAAGCTTTATATTGAAATGAAAAAGTACTATAAAAATAAAACATTAAAAATATAATAATAAAAAAAGTCAGTACACTACTCAATACGGTATTTCAAATATACTCATGTATATTCACCACAGAAACGACACGCCAAAATGGAGTATATAGTTATTATTGACGCTCGCAGCTGTGCCTTGCATCAAATTGAAGTGTAACTCGAGGGTACGAATAAAACAAATATCTGCGATTTGTTGGGGAACAAATAAAACAAATATCCACGTGGATGAAACAAGCATCAAACAGAAGAGATAAGCTCACTTCTCATTAAGTCAGGTGGAATAAGCTCATAAATTGTCTGGGACCTGGAGCTATGAGCAACTTGATTAAAAGAAACACGGATTCATCATAACAAGAGCTCTATTATAAATCCGGCTTTACAAGGCCAATTAAAACCCGACTTGTTGACGTCATAATACGAAAACACGTGCGTAGTCATAGAGATATGACTTTAAAAGTAAACCCTCCTTATAGTATATATCAACCTTGATTGAAATGTTGTCACGCCACGATATAAGCATTGAGCAAGCTCCAGTAAATATTTATGATATTTTTAGCCGACTACACCGAGCCACCTGTTTTCTAGTCCTCTTGGCCCCCACACCAAACAGCCCGGTTATGCTTTCCAATTTCACGGCCGAGCAGCGACCGGCAAAAAGCGGAAGTGACATGCTAGGTGATGATGGCTTTACACGGCGTGGCGTCGAGACGTGGCAAGGTGTATCTCAATAATGTAAACTTTCCCGCTGAATAAATCACTGACGATAATGGTAATGATAAGAGAGCGGTTTCATGTTTTTTTTTATTTAATTGATCTCTTAATTTACGACGGTATTGATCTTCTTTAATGTTGTTTTTATTTCTTTTTAACAAAATTTTAATATTAAAGTCTATATAACTCATTCCTGTCAGATATTGTTCGTATTGCAATAAAGTAATAATTATAGTCCAATTGAATTAAGAAAGAAAGATGAGTTGTAACATAATTCAATATAAAAATCATAAAAGTCGAAGTAATAAATTGGGAGAAACATTCGTAGGGAGGTAAAATATTGCAGGACACAGGTGAAACCTCCCTCACTGCAATCTCCCCCTGCACCCCAGGCGCAATCCATCACTCAGTAATGATATTATCACCTCTAAGCCCTGCTGCAATGGGGAGAGAAAAGCATGCGGTAAGAAAAACTACCCTATAGGAGTGCGGAGGTTTTCTCAAAAAAAATGTATGGGCACGTAAGAGAGGGATTCTGTTTTTTCTTCTTACCCTCAATCAACACTAAGAAGAATAAGTAGGGGTAAGAGAGGGTGCGTTGTTTACTAAATATTTCCTAATGTTGACATTACACTTGGAACCCCCCTCTAAGTACATACTAGACCTTCTTTTCAATATGTTTATAAAAACATTTTGAATGATTGTCTACAATTAATCTTATTAGGTAGTTTAAGTTTTTTATATCATAAATTGGATTTCTACTAATAGGGGTACTTGCGCAACTATTTGTTTAACGATTAGTTTCGGTTACTCCCAAGTAATAGAACATTTTCTGTAATACTTTGAGAATATTCGCTTATGGTAAGGAAGTGGTTTTCTCACAGCAGACAAATTTCTATAAAGCTCCATGTTAAAAACTCACTTTTAATATTGGTAACACTGATACGTGTATGCCACCTTTAACTAATGTTAAAATCAAAGCCAAGTTCTAAGACCACAAGAGATTCATCTTACAATGAAAATAATAGAAATCGTTGGTATTTTATTTATGCAATATTAAATTGAATTGTTTTTACGCAAAAACTCTTAGTTTAATTCTTTTAACACGTTTATTTATCGACGCCATACAGTTAATATACTGATCGACGCTTAACAATTAAATTAAATCAATATTTGTCCTAACTTTTCATCAGCTTTTTCCAAACAAAAGAGGTTCATTAAAGATTCCCCCCATACCCCCAGTTTTTTTAGCTCTAAAAATTAAATGACTTTTTTTCTTACAATTTGGTGTTTCATATATATTGTAATATTATTAAAAAAATATAAAATAGCTAATTTTACTTTCATGTAATAAATCTAACATTATTTCTATATCATATTTTTCTCATACCTTTAAAAATTTCATTTAAAACAACATTTTCATAATTAAATTTCTAATAATGTTAAGATTTTTAAAAGAACAGAACTTAATAAGATAAATTTACAGACTAAATGATAAAATTATTCCAAAGAGTAATGATGAAACTTCACAATTTTATATTAAAAACCTTAAAAATATTACATGTACATTTAAAATATATCTGTAATAAATATATCATATTACATAGATACAATTTTAAATTAAAAACCTTAAAATTATTACATATATATTTAAAAAATATATATGTAATAAATATATCATACAGATGTGCAAGTTCGGTCTTGGAGTGTTTGGTTTATGCGGTGAAGACAGCTCATGGTTGTAAAGAGCTCCACAGGCGGTAACTTGCCGAACTAGCATCGCCGTCATAAAAATGTACACTTTCTACTTACGAGAATTACGTGCCATTGCGAGGTCTATCATTCCGACCAAGATAGGTTTAGTGCTCCGGACTCTAATCCCTCCCAATGCTACCATATAGCAGCAGCACCAAGTAAAGAGCCTAAGCTCCTCAAAGGAGCACCAAAGAAGCACCACAAGGCCAATAAACTAAAAAGGTAACACAATAAAATGCACTTAGCTTTGATAGAAATGATGAGCTAGGGACTAATAACGTCATGTATGTAAGAGAAAGAGGTAGTATTTTAATTTAATGTCATTTGTAATAACTGTTAATTTTATCAGTGTAATTAAGTTGATTTTAGTAGTAAAATCGATTCAATTAACAAAAAAATATAATACTGATTGATGAATCTCGTGATTATAAAAAGAGAATTACATTCAAGTTATGATAAATGGAATCAACATATTTCTGACTTAACTTTGAAAAATTATAATATCATCACTTTTTTTAAAACATAAATTTGATGAAAATTATCTGTTAGAAAAATATAAATAAAAATTCTAAAGAGCTCTATTAAAAAAACTTAACAGATAGTTTCAAAATAACTTAAATTTGATCATTATATAAAAAATACGTACAACTTTGCATCGTATAACTGTTAAATTTTACAGGAATCTTCGAGAACACATATTTTTTCAAATTCTTTTTTTTTTATTATCGAGCAGATGCAGCTGCGATGTTCCTCCACAATTTTCTAATAACGCCAAAGTTACGACTCATGACTTGGCTGTTCAAGTGGACTACCTTTTCTGCTACGTTTTGTGGAGAAGTACAGAAGGGAGCCTAACTTCTTGACTATCGCATCCATCATATCGTTCCCTTTTATTGTTTCCATAAATTGCCCGCCCAATATGGCTGCTGTAGCTACAGAGCTAACTTTGCATATAATGGTGAATGCGACACTTCTACCATTGGAGAGGGGGAAAAAAATATAGAAAAGCTTTGAGGCTGGAGTAAATCATAACAAAAAATACTACTACAACTATTGATAGCAATAAAATCGAAAATTAGTTTTTTTTTTTCTTTAGTATAGAGATAAGCTTTAAAATATGATAGCTATATAATATAAAATATATCAGAATATTATATTAAGAGATAATCCTAAAATCTATGTATAAAAATATACATTTTATAATAAAGTTGTGACTATTTTTATACCGTAACTTCACATATTATCTCTACGTTCTAATTTATCTGCTACTAGAGAGGTGAAAACAGTTTGAGGGGGCAGGTAAATCCCCAAGTCGTGCCGGGGATGGATCTGGGGGATGTAGAAGCAATCACAACCCCTCTGATCTCACCTGTCACACTCGAATTCACGCCCATTTTCTCTGACGTCATAGCAATAGTAAATATCACACTTTTATAGCACCATGTTGATTGCAATTTCGGTGGATTTAGTTTATTAAGGTATAACCTGAGAATTTGTCTGTCAAGGTCAAGAGGCGTGGCTATAGTGGCAACACTGTTTGCATTGGAATGCGAATAATTTTTTAGGAGGGGGTGGTGACATCAGTCCTTGAGAACGTTGCCACATTTCTCATCACATATAGGAAACGATCATCGCCACGGTTCGAAATATATGAAAACAATTCAGAAAAATAGTCTAAAAAATTAGGTTTTAGTAAAAAAAAAAGTAAAAGAATCTGTTGTATAGTTTTTTTGCAATGCTAATTAACAAATTTAACATTGGAAGGATACAAAATTCTCATTTAAATAAATTAATTATAATTAAACCAACGGTTAAAAAATTCCGAAAAAATTCAGACCTAATTTGACGATTGTTGTAAGTCCACCAAATTAATTTGAAAAAAATCTGTTGTAGCGAATTTTTCGTCCAAATTTCTCAGGTTAAGCCTTAAAAATTATGTACATTTCATGGGATATTTCAAGAGTTGACTAAGTATATATATATAAAATTTACTGCATGAAGGCGAAAAAAGTGAGGCATAGAAATATAATACAAACAGACTGTAAAATTTTCGCATTGATTGACTGTAAATATTGAAGTTTTAGAGCACTGTATGTAAAATTGTTAGATTTTTAATATTTTAAAATATATTTGTCTCAGTATTTACTATTTAACTTCGGTTAACCACCGGTAATAAAATCTCAGAATTGTAAATTACGATGTTTTAATCATCCTAAAAGATAAACAATAGAAAATAATAATTACATAAACATGTAAAACAAACAAGGTACATTTGAACATTTCCTAGCTGGAAATACAATTAACAATGGCGGACGTATCCAGAGGGCATCTCTCGTCAAAGGACATGCTGACGGCTCACCTGGTGACGTCACCGGTGCTCACAAAGAGCTCCCAACAGGTGGAATTAAGCCCCGCGATGAACTCCAGTCGATATTGAGGTTACTACAGTGGCAATCGATAGGTAGATTTTGTTGTTTGTTAAAAAAGTTCGCATTAAAAGTGAAATGCTGTAGAAAAATAAACAACATAAACAGACTGCAGTCAAATTTAAATTGGATTAACAATTAGTAAAAATAATAAAAAGAGACAGTCCCGATAAGAAAAATAGTAAAATGTAATCCACAGACCAAAATTGTAATAATATATTAATTAATTATAATTGAAGTCTGATGGGAAAAATGTTATGACATTTTTTATTTGTATTATTAAGAACATTGCAAATTAATTGTGCATTGTTTAATAAAAATCATTGTTGGTAAAAACAATCAGAACTCAAACAAATAACAATGCTATTGAATGCTCATTATTATTATTATTATTTTTTTTTTCAACTTTGAAAAAAATAATTTTCCGATTATTGATAAAAGTTCTCCCAAGTTTTCTTTGTATATTGTTTTTATAATAATGATAATATTTTCCCTCCTTGTCTTCATCATTATTTGCTAAGAAAACTGCAGAAAGGAGTTCTATTATTATTTGTGTCCCCTCTTTTCTCAATTATCAATTCAGGCATACAACAAATTTGATCTGCTGCTGGGGGCTTAGAGGTTGGTGCTCATTGTTGGTGCTCATTGTTGTCTTCAGAGGTGGGGGAACATTCTCATTAATTTATTCAGGCAGCGAACTTCTCAATATTCACCAAGTACACGCGGCGGATGTTCAGAAATTGAGTGACGTTACCTACCGCCGGTACACACGCTCGTGTACAGCATAACATTGGGCAGTCTTAAAATAAGCACCGTGTACGGTATTTGCAGTGCACCTGTTGTCTCATAATATCTAGCTATTGTTGGGTCAATTGACACGAATGTAGTATCGACCTCAAAATATTTTATTGCAGAAATGAATAGAAGGTGCAAAGTTTTGTTACTCTTTTTTTCAGATTTAGATTTCGGGAACTAATTAAAAAAAAAATTAATGTACAGAAAAAGTGATGCCTCTCTGATAAAACGATAGGACCTAAAAAGGGCGAGGGTTCAAACCCAACCTCGGCAAAACTTTTTAGCAATACTTCCTGGAATTTGAAAAATATCAGAGTCGCATAACTTTGCACCCTCTATAATATTCATTTCTGCAATAAAAATTTTGAGGTCGATACTCCATTGAATGACGAATTTACAACAGTTTAGTAGCAAATATAAACAAATACGGGTGTACAATAATCCTTTAATTTAAAGTCCTGGCGGGAAAATTAAAATAATATTTAACTTATGTCAACACCAGACGTTACAAAATAAATATATTGATGAAATTATAATGTACGATGTTTTGAAATTCAATATACATGACAAGCATGAATTAATGCTATAAATTTAGAACATGTAAAAAAAAATGTGCAGAACATTGAAACAAAGTAAAATTAGGGAAAATCGTCCGGATATGAATCACAATAAGACACAAAAAACTTGGGAGAGTGGATTTACTCAGACCTAAACAAACAACAACTTACTAAGAACACACGATGCTGGGCTTTGTCGCTTGAAATCTCGTGTGCACTCAAGTGTGTGTGTGTGTGACCGGGCAGAACCATCAAGGTGCAAAAGTCGTCGTCTTTCTTTCTAGATAAATCACTCGAGCAAGCACCTTACATTTAATCTCTTTCGAAGTTCACACGAGGACGTTTAACGGCGACATCTGGAAGTTCAGAGTCACCTGTCGCAGCCTCCTTAATCTGAGCCAGCCCTGCCTGCTTGCTGACACTGCTGCATTATTTATATACGGCTTATTATTGAGAGAAACACATTTTCTTCACAGGTTTATATATAAGAGAGGTTGAAACAATTTTGTACCATTTATATTTGTGGGTACTTGTATTACTGCATTTACTGCCCAATAAAAGTGATATAGCATTGTTATCAAAGCTTTAAATTTAAAAAAGTTTTGTTGAATTTTATGTTCAAAAAAATAAATAAATAAATCATAATTTCTATTATAGCCTTGATTTTAATCTGAAAATTAATAAAAAAAATAAAATTAATATTTTCAAAAAAATATATATATAAATGTCTGATATGTTCCAGTTCAATTAATAAAGATCAACATAATATTGTAGAGCTTATATCATCAAATAGAGTGAAGATCATTACAAAGTGTGTAATATCAAATATTACCGTGGCATGATTAAAATAATGTAAATATTTATCGAACGTTGAATATATAAACATAGTGTCTTTCTGAACCGATATATATATATAAATATATATATATATATATATATATATATATATATATATATATATATATATATGGAGTCACAAAGGACGAGAAAGAGGATTACGTTTGTAGGTCTGATTCTAGCGAGCACGTGGGAGTTCACAAGAACCTTTGTGTGCTGCATGCGGGCTGCAACCAGCACGTTCCTCGGGTCTCCTTTGTAGCCACCTAATTGGCAGCGCGGTGACCAGGAGCTGTATATTTTCACTGTTTGAGATGGACATGCAAACCTACAATCAAACGAGATAGAAACATCAAAAGTTAAAACTTTATATTTAAATATTGTAAGTAGTATTTTTATTAAAAGTTTAAACCATTTTTTGTGTTTAATTAAATTGAATTCTCGTAATGAAGAAGTGCAGTTCAAATAAATTTTAATTATGAATTTATTTCTTCAATTGTTATGTAATTAATAAGATTTACGAAATTTCAAATAACTAAAAATGTTAACTTCATACAAAAATATATTTATTAATTTTGTATGCAATTTGTATGATAGAATTTTGACCTATCTTTCGCTGTTCCGTGAATGCATGGATTGAGTTTATTTACATAGTCATATTATATAATATATATATACATACTTTTCTTTGTAAAACGTTGTATGTACATAATCTATCTTAACTTCAAATATTTTAAGTATGAATAAAATACTGTAATAGAACTAATAAATATGTACATAGTTTTAAAAAACAATGAATATTAAATAATTATAATTATATGCTCATTGATTCCATTTCTACTAAATAAAAACAAACCTAAATATAAAATAACAATACATGGAAACATAACCTTAAACTTTAAATCATTGACATTTTTTTTTAAAAACAAAAGATTTATTTTTGTCATTCTTTTTATGTAAAGAAAAAATACCACAAAAATGTTTCTGTGAACAAAACGAAGTTTTTTTAACTACGTAATCTCGTGTTTCAACTCTTTGACTTATAGTGAGTAATTTTGTTTAACGCGTGCTTGAGCCGGAATAAATTGTGGGGAGACAATTATCTTATCTTCGCGAGACATCGCTGAATCGAGCCGCAAGCCAAATAATATCTCCGACAATTTAACAAACCAACTTCTTACAAAAAAAAAACGTATAAATTATCAAATTATTACCTTATGAATACAAATAATATATTTTAAATTTTAAAGGTCCGTTTACATGTTATGAGATTTTTGTTTAGCCAATATACGATCTCTGAAATTGACTGCAAATTCATCGTCTCAACGCGGGAAATGTGTTGGAAGTGTGTTTAGGAATGAGCTTGAGAAGGCAGAGGGATTGTCAAATTATACTGTATTTGTTACTGAATAGAGACTGAGGGAACCGTGGAAAACTCAGTCGGGTCGGACACCTCTACTTTTTATTGCACTGGGTGAGATGAATTTACCCCAGGAAGGGGGCAACGCAATTTTTTTTGCTTCAAACGGTCACCCATCCAAGAAATAACCACGCTTGACGTTGATTATAACACGAGAACCGACCTACGTACCTCTTTCTGTATTTCTCATAAATTTAATTTTTTTTTTTTTTTTTATTGTTATATTTAATACAGAATTTTGCACCAATTATAATGTACTTGAAATTTTGCTTTGAATTTATTCAATTTATATATTTTTAATTACAATATTTTATTACTGAAATTATATACATTATATAAATTACGGTACATAAATAAAATAGTGTAGTGCCTAATTAGAGGACTAGTTAAAAAAAATGTGAAGGACTCTCTGCAATTTTTTACGTGCAACTCTTAATATTAATTATTTTTTGTAACAACTCTATCATGTTATTTTTATTATAAATGTTCAAGAAGTTTATAAATAATTAATGCAAATATAAATAATTTTATCGTTGAGACCTTATTAGTATTAACATTAAATAACCCACACAGCAATGACTGTTGTATTGATATTATCATAAGTGACTGTGACACAAATTTATTGGAAATAAAACTGTGACGTCACCCAATATCACGGCTCGTTTCGCTTGCGGTCTGAATTTATTTTTACGTTGTAATGGATGCGCTTTTTGTATAACGTAAAAAGAACGTAAAACATCAACTAATTAAGCTGTAGCTCGTTATTACCCCTTGATAGCCGCTGCTCTATATTGCTGTTGGTCCAATGTCATCGGTGCAGTAAAAAGAAGCAGCGAATAAAACATGAGATGACGAAGACAGGGCTCTAGAAAATAAGGTAGAACAGTGGAAATCATTAAATTAAGATAATCAGCTGGCTTTATTATCTAGGACTCTTGTTAGATTTTAATTAATTAAAATGATGGAGTTGTAATTTGTCTTGTTACTGGTCTAGAGTTTAATAATTCGTGTTTAAAGCCAGATCGCAATTTTATGAAACAAATAAAATTGTTTATTAAAGTTGCAATAGACATGACAAATTTAAGCCATAATTATTATTCGTTAGACTATTATATAAAAATTATGTACTGGTAATTGATTTGAACGGCAATTAAAAAATGCTCGGAAAGATTATGGATTACTAAGTTCTTATAAGATGTAAAATAATGTAGGTATTCACTCTCGCCAAGCTCGAATCTCCAGAACGACAGAAAACCATCATCATTTATTTTAGTGACACAGGGTATGCTGACTATATAGACGTCCAAGGCTAGCGTTGGTTTGACGTCACGCGGCCATCATTAGTAGTATTGTAGAAGACTATAATTTAAATTTCGTGACGTCAAATCAACGCTAGCCCGGGACGACTATATATTATATATATAATAATATAATTAATTCCAGTGGGCTTTTTCCGTCATTGGTGCGTCCTACGTATATCATATATAAGCCCAAATATAAGCATTCGAAAGAAAAGAGTGGACTCAGCCTGGAATATGAAGGTCTCAGGTTCATTTCCTGGCAGAGTCCTATATTTTCTTATTAATGCTTATATTTGGACTTGTATGATACGCACCAATGACGGAAAAAGCATTAATGGAATTAATTAATAAAACGTCATCTGATGGAGATAACATCTTTCTGCGGACTTTATTAAAAACTATGTATACTGTTGGATTCAGATATGCCGCCTGAATAACACACGCCCCATAAAGAGAGACACACATTTCTGAGTTTCTCCAGGTAGCAGAATGAACCGGACTGGAGCACTCCACGACTCAAGAGCCGCACTCCAAACAAAGTTACATCCTTTGATGTTGGTCTCTTTTATCATTCACTCTGACATAAAGGTGATGTGTGTCTTATTTTCTCTACAACCAATTACATGTTTTTTCATACGGATTATCCTTTCATACTTCAGTTAGTTTTGAGTAAATAGAGAAAAAAATATTTATTAGAAATACACGATTTCTTAAGAAATGTAACATATCGATGGATTTTTTTTTATCTCAATATTATTGAAGATTTCATATATCAGAAAAGGTATTACTTATTTTTAAAACTCACATAAACTTATATCACAATATTTTTTTATATACAAACTATAATATTAAGCGGTAAAACATGAAAGGTAAAATATTTGTAAAAAAAAAAATGTCGAGTACAATTGTCGCTCGCGTCAAATTTTCAACTGTAGTGGTAGAAACCTTTCACGTTTTTTAATGTTTAAAAATGCATCAAAGCTCTCCCCCCACCCCCACCCCTTGCATTTTCCCGCTGAGAGGCCCTTGTACGCTATTGATAGTGGCGTGGTTGCAGATTAAATACAACATGCCGCTCAGAACAGGAAACGAAAACGAAGGAAAGATCGTAGAGGTTAAAAAAAAAAAAACATAAAAATCTCTTTGTATGATAAAAGTATAAAAAAATGTTTTTAGTTTCATTTTTTTTTATATATCATGTAAAATTGTATTAATCACAAATAATTCTTGCAAAGCGTTGACATGCTCGTACGTTACTTGCAACTGCAGCAGTCTCATTTCAAGTTGTTCAGTGCGACCACAACTTTTTGTGCAGTGCTGCAGCGAGGAGGGGAAGATTTACAACGTCGAGCAGTGCGGTTACAGGGAGAAAATTTGCATGCACGTGGAAATAAGAGTTTCTGTCTGTCGGCCATACGTGAAATTACAAAGATATATTTGAGGATTAACTGTTAAATCTCCTTGTTTACAAACTACAATTTAAAGTAAGCCAATGTACACTTTAAAACTATGATCTTACGTCTAATCTATCTTCTTAGAAATTAATTACAATGAGCTTTTAAGATGAGACTTGTAACATTTCTGTATGATAAATTTAGTTGAAATGAACCTCCTTTTAAAAAGGTTTTCAATCATTTTTCTTAAAAAGTTAGCGACAAAATTTGATCAATACATGCGTGAAGTTTTTAAAAAAAAGGAATGTATCACTAAACTGGAGCCAGCGCCTCTTTAAGCAAGATAGTTAGGAACTTTTTAACGTAATTCCCTGGCTACACGTGGGGGTCTAATAATGACAAATGATGGCGGACAAAAAACACGGAATACCCACAATTGAATTAACAAACAGAACGTGACCTTCCCAATTAATTGTAACTTTGTGTTCAGAAACTCTTCATATATTTCTTTTTTACCTCGCTAACTTTTCCGGTAAGTGAGCAACGATTCGTTAACAAGCGACTTAATGGCAGCAGCCACTTAGTTCCATCGATTGCCGATGCAGCGCTCCTGCAGCCACTTTTCTCCGTCTTCCCCCAATCTTCTCCTACCTGTCTGTTCTCCACAAGTTGGACCATTTTCAAACATTTTACATCACGAAATGCAACACGTCTCTGTAATTATTTCAATCACGGAATGTCTTTCTCTTTTGACTTTCTGTCTTTTATAACTAAAATAGTTGCTTATTATTATTATCGAGGGATATCATTTCAAATGATGCAGAAATCCCATACTGTAGATTTGTGTGTGGTTACGTAGATACAATGAAAGCAATTTTATGTTCTAAATCACCTGTCTATTCCAATCGAAGTTCGACTTTTCTACTGAAGATTAAATTTAAACAGCTGAACGGCTCATCTGAAATTTGGCGAACAAGAAGTTCTGATGGACTTACTGTGGTAATGTTGCGTTCTCGTGTCGGTGTTTATTAAGGCTCCGTTGACGACGGATAATGTTATTCTTGTGAGGCGTCGTCCACGTATCCATATTAAACACAGTCATGTCAACGTAGTGATTGTTATGTCAAACTGTTCATACGGTTAAATATTACGACTATATTTTTAAGATGTATGTGATAATTGTAATGATATATATATTTACATTTGCTTTATCACAAAAGAAAGGAGAAAAATCAGTGTACGTAGGTATTTTTTCTTAATTAAAACTATAATTAAGTTATTTGTCATTAATAATGTTTATAAATAAAAGATCTCTGAAAAAACAAACAACAAAGAATAAATTTTTTTCTTGTCTAAAAGATAAAGAGAAAAAAAATTCAACCAGTGTTTCTTTTTTCAGTATTTTTTTTTTTATATATATTTTTAAAGTTATATGAATGTAAAGAATACAAAAGAGATAATTCATTCTCTCATTTATAAAAATCTTTAAATGCTGGTAGAGCTAATTATAAAAATCCACTTAGAAGAGACGGCTGGGGATTTAGGGGGGGGGGGGAGTTACACTCGCTGCAATTAGGCGCTCATCACCCAGTGCAGCTAGCGAGGGAGTCGTAAAATTAATTTTGCAAAATTTATACATTAATTTCATTCTTCTGAGTAGTAAAAAAAAAAAAAAAAAAAAAAAACATAAAAGCGTAAGTCTTCAGCTATATAACTATAGGAAACAACAAGACTGCAATTAAATTGTTGAACTTTTCAGTTGAACTTTTTATATTTGAAAATAATTTATAAAGTTTTAACTTTTAACTAATACCTATGTTACATCGCAAGTTTTGAATCATTAAATGTTGTTATTTGTAAGAATAAAAACGATGAAAATGTGAATAATAATATTTTTATTTATTTATTTATTTATTTATTTATTTATTTATTTATTTATTTATTTATTTATTTATTTTATTTATTTATCACACAACATAATAAAAAAATTATTATATATGGAAGGAAATCGAGTATAACAAATAAATTGGTAATCTTTACACCCATGCATTTCCGACTTCCATGCATATTAATCATAAGACTAATTTCAACCCTTCAGAAATTATTTAACTACAAAATTGATACTATAATCACGCTTATGTCCATTGTATATAAGGGTCTTATTCCTATTAAAAGTTGTTGTAGTACAGTGAAAACGACAAGTCCACTAGCAACAAAGCATGGAGTGTATTTTCTCCAGGATGCAACAATGCTATCGTTTTCATCGTTAAAGTGATTATATTATAGTTATTATCAAAATGCAGATCTTAAATTAAAATATAATAAAACATTTTAATGAAAATACGAAGCGATGCGAAATAATTTTTGTATTTTAATATTCATCATTAAACATACATTGCATCATTTAGCAAATACAATTAGCATTTACAGATGAAAAATTGATTCAAATTAAATTTAATAGTTAATTTAATTACCGTAATATTTTGTTCGTGAATATCCATTAATAAAGATCGCACAAAAGGCATTTTACATGAATGATTAATTAAGCTCATTAAATATTTGTTTTCATTGTTCAATTCATATTTCATTGTGTATTCAAAAAAATGTATCGTTTAAAATATAATAGGGCAGCTATTGTATTGTGATGAAATATTTTTGTTAAAAAAAAATTAATATTGTAATATTTGTATGCAAAAACACAGAGTACAATGGTCATTGTGTTTTGTGGATCTAATCGATATTTTTGCAATATTGTTCGGATTCTTTCTTCTGCAGATAAACGCAGTAAGAAAAGAAGAAACGTGGGGGTGGGTTTAGCAGGACATTGGTTCTGAAATAAAAAAAAAAAAAAAGGAAAAAATATTCCACGCTGTTTGAAAGAAGACGTCCCTCTTTTTTGTGGTGGGTTTTGTAGCCCCGGTCACGTCTTACTACCATCCCCAACTCAAACTGGAGGTAACGCAAAACCATGTAGCTTAGTTCCAGACGTTATAGAGAGTTTAGCTTGGTTTTAGAGGGTGGTTTCATTGGTCAGTTTTGGGAGGGGGCGGGGTCATAACCTTCAGTATTATTCGTGTCTCTCAAATTTGGGGAGTTTTCAGTACCTTTTTTGAGTGACATGCCCTGCCCCCGAAGATTCTACTGAATCGATAGAATTCACTGCAGAGGTTCCAAAATGAAATTGATAAATGCCTGCAGAGTTATGGGAGAAACTTTTAATATCGGCAACAATGTTTATGATTGCTGGTAACGAGTGTTGAGCTGGCTAGTACAGTGTTGCCACCTCTCCCAGGTAAAATATATTTATTGCTCTCCTCTCAGTACATTTTGCCTTGCAGTGACTGTGCTTTTATAATAATGCTGACAATGTTCGTATTAAATTTAGGAATGGATGGATTGTGTTGACATCTTTGAAAAATCGTAATAATATACAGAATTAAGGTTATATAAAATTAGCATTGTAAAATATCTTAAAGAAATCTCACTCTGCCCCAAGTACCCCCACGTGATCACTTTCCAACGCTCTGATTGGCTATAACACATCGGTCACGTGGGGTCGTCTAGCAACCTTGCCCATCATTTGAACTCTCCGCTCACTCAATCAACGCACCTGAGATACCTGCAGTTCTCTTTAAGGGCGAAGAATCAGTCGTTAAAATAAACCAGCAGTAATTATGTTTAATTATGTTTAATTTCATTTTCTTCATCATAGTTGGGATTGAGTTTGATTATGATTTGGTACGATTTATAACATGTAACTAGAAGTGTTTGATAGTTGTTTCATAACATTAGAAAAAAAAAAATATTGAATTGAAATTTGATTACCAATTTTTAATTAATTGGTTGTTAATTTATTAGTTGTTAAAAATAATGTTATAATTTTTATTATTTCGGGGTTTGATACAACATAACATATTAATACACTAAAATAATGATGAATTTTTACAATAATTCGTGTTTGTATAAAATGAGAGCAATGAATTAATTTCACGATCATTGAAAACGTATAATTGTCAACTTTGAATGAAGTGAAAGGAAGACAAAATTTGTAAATGCTACTGGGTTCGATTCCCAGACTTCCTACCTTGGCGATCTTTTTATTACATCAATAATTCATTTTTTGTTACAAAAACTCATAACAGTCTTAACTATTTAGAGTTTGCTAGCAATAAAAATAATAGTACAATACATTTTACTATAATATATTATAATAAGTTCAGTTTTCAATGAATGAACGATATATTACCATGAAAATTAAGTTCACAATATATTGTTGTAGTAAAAACACAGAGTTGAATAATTTATACAAGTCAACCTTTTCAGTCAAAACCTTTAAGTTCTGAAATAAATTTATAATCAAATCTATTTTTACGAGGTATTAAATAATAATAGCATGATTATTTATAAAATAAATAAGCTATTGATTTTTGTACGATAATATAATAGCTATAAAACGTCACCATAAAAAAATCAACGTAAAAAAAGGACATCAGTATTTTATAGACCACATCTTGACCCTTGTAAAAACAGCCTGAGGATTTCAGTGTTGTTTACAGGGTGGACCAGGTACCTTACCTGAGGCCCCCGTTGCTAGGCAACCACCGCTCTACGGCGAACAGTCGTCGGATTATCTTCCTTCCATCTCAAGAAAAAAGTCGGGCTGTTCTCAAATTATATTACCAAGTTACCTCACTCACTCTTTAAACTTTTTATTCTTTTATAACAAGTCCTCTTTCTTTTTACTTTTTTATATATAAAAAATTGAACGTCAAAAATAATATTTTACTAAAAATGATAAGATGGTAAATCATTTAAAATATTGAAGACTCAATTTTTATGAAAGAATAGAGATGCAACAGCACTAAAAATATAAAAAATTTGACGATTAAAGTTTAAAATTTTATATTCTCTGTATTATAGAGTTATATGTAAAACTAAACAAGTTGGTTTAATAATTAATCAGGATTTTGTTTTGAATACTTTTTACACCCGAAAAAGAAGATTCTTTTAATAAAATTAAACTGAAACACCATAATTCAATCTTACGCAAAATAAAGTTCATATAAAAAGTATCTTTCTATACAATTATATTAGTCTTGATAACACAAGTGAATTAAATATTTTTGTAAATATAAGCCGTTTCTGTTAAAAATCTTTAGAGCATATTTTTTATGTGATATAAAAAGCAATAAATTTAAGTAAAAGAGATTATATAAGACAGCTTGATATTAATTTTGTCGCACATTGCTGGCTGTTTGTTGGAGACAACTTCTGTTTTATATACGGTGGTGGCTTGCAATGTTAATGCCGCCAAAGAAGCGTTGCTGCGTCCCATGGACGTGACCACAATCGGCAAGCGATACCGCAGCACTGTATTCTATATTCAAACCGTGTTAGCTAATTATAACATCGCCATGTGAAATTTTAATATCAACACATTTTTATATAAAACTTGTTAATCAAAGTATAAAAATTATCATGATCAACGTACCTCTTTGTACTTGAAAAAATCAGAAAATTGCCTACTTTTTTAAATAACAAAACTCTCAAAACTTTTGCTTTTTTTTATATAACGTGCATGGATTATAAATTATAATAACTATGTTATAAATTTATAAATTATAATAACTTTGTTATAAATTTATAATTGACATTATTCATAATAAAACTGATACTTTGAAAAATCAGTATTTTAATAAACAGTATGATAAACCAAATTATTTAAATACCTTGCGGGTGCATCTTGGTGAGATTCCTGCTCCATGCTTGCTACATACAACAAATTAGCGAGAACATCGCATTCACCGCGCGACCCGCTCCTGGCGCGCGCCTGCTGGCTACTGGATGTGCAGCCACGATGAGGCCGCCTCTCCTCCACTTCCCCTCATCGATCAGAGCACGCGCCCTTCTAGCAGGTGAGCACCACTCGGGCACCGAGCGCTTAAATAAATCGCCGAAAGTGGCGACTTCATTTGGAAAATCAAACCGTCATATATTATGTTTTTGTTTATGTCCGAGGATCAAGAAATGTTAAATAAATTGTAAAAAGTGACGACTTCATTTGAAAAATCAAATCGTCATATATTATGTTTTATTATGTCCGAGGATCAAGAAATGTTAAATAAATTGTAAAAAGTGGTGACTTCATTTGGAAAATCAAACCGTCATATATTATGTTTTATTATGTCCGAGGATCAAGAAATGTTAAAAAATTGTAAAAAGTGGTGACTTCCATATTATGTTTTGTTTATGTTTATCTTCTTCTTGATCTGTTTTTGAGAATGGGGATCGTACTTACTGTTAGCCACGCACCCAAGCACTTGTATAGTTAGTGTTACATATTGTTGGAAATCGCTTGTACTTTATGTTTTAACTATTTTACAAATACGGCAAATTATTATTATTTTTAATAATAATTTGTTTGTAGTATATATGTACTGTACATATAATTATTGATTTCAAAAGTTTATTTAATATTAAGTTTCAAACGATTTTATATACAAATTGTAATGAGTATATATTTTAATGTTTAATTTTACCGTTAAAAAATATATATATAAATTATAAAATAAATAGCGTAAAAAAGTTATAACATAAAAACCGATTGAGCATAAAGAGTATAATTAATTAAATAAATCCACTATCATGTATTTTATTTTAGCTTTAAAAACTTTAAAAAAAATATTTGAAGTTTTTTTTTAATTTTTCATTTTTTTTATTATTATTAGAATTAATTAAATTTTTAAAATATTTCGTAATACGTAGCTACTAAATCAACATTTACTTTTTAACATCTTAATTTTGACAGTGTTTACATTTGTAATTACATAGCATAGAGACATCTACATACATTACCGTTACCAAACTAGACTATCAAAATTATCTATCATTATAATTACAGCAACAGTGACAGTTCTAAAAGCCTGTATTAGCTCGTCACCCGGCACTGACGGACATAATCTGCCAGGCTTGACGAGGCTCCTGTTGGCATGCAGCCCGCACGACACCAGTGCAAAGAGAGAAACCTACATTACAGGGGCGAGTGAAAATAAGTTGACTAGAAAAGCCCCAGGGGTCTAAATATACAAAATATTTCAATAAATGACAGCCAGCAGTAAATCTAATTGTACGCAAGGTAATTTTCCAGTGAGATTGTTAGGCACATTGCAATTGTGAGGGTCCGAAATATGCGCCCAAGAATTGGAAAGCGTTTTTAAAAAATCAATGAAACGTCGTAAAATAAATAGAACAATATAATTATAAAGGTATTTCAGAGCAATTTCGAACTGAAATATTTTTCATCCTTTATTAACTTTTAGCTCTCTCCTCGTCTTTTTCCTCCGATTTTGGGTTAGATAAAAAAAAAATAGGGATAAAGACGATTTTTTTACGTATAAACTTTCCTCTTATTGAGATCAAAATGTTCTAAATTTTGTCTCTATTTTGCGCTTTGAATGAGGGAGAAATAGAAAAAAGACGTAATAAGATTAGGATTACACGTGTAAAGGACGAGTTGAAGACACAATTTTTCTACTAGGGTTTCATTAAAATTAAATATTAAATTTACACGTGTAAAGGACGAGTTGAAGACGTGATTTTTCTACTAGGGTTTCATTAAAATTAAATATTAATTTTAAAATATTTAAAATTTTAAATATAAATATTAATTTTAATGTCAAGGTTCATTTTTAAATCTGAAAGCTTTAATATGCATATTCAAACGATGTATTTAATATTTTAGAAATTAATTTAGAATGAGATAAAAAATTAATTGACTTTTTAAAAATACAGTTAAAATTAATTAAATAATATTAATTTATATAATACTTTATTTTTTTTTTGTACAGAAATTTCCATATTAATTACTTTTGGAATGTTTTCACAAATAACCTATCCCACAGTCTCCCCAGACTGCAAGCAACACAATGCGAGATTCCAGATCACTCATTAAACTCCTTGCCTGCGATCCTCACAACTTTGTAAAACGAGGGAAGAAGCTTTTTCTCAACTCTAATCTCGGCAGGCAACTTTTTTCTTACTCCATTATCGACTTGATGCAATACATTGAAATGCTCCAGTACACTCGGACAATGGTAAACGGTCATTATAGAAATACTTGAGGACAAGTATTTTAATTTCTCCTAACAAGCGGATTCCAGACAAATTCTAGTGGTCAGTAGTTGAACACCTTTGATGCTGAATAAAGCTATATCTCGAGTCTTTGTAGTTGTGTAATTAACGCGGTAATGAGTTCATTTCTGCTTCAATGAATAATATCAAATATAGCAGCTTTTGATTTCATTAATAATTACAAAACTTCACGAAATTAATTATTTAATATCACCATTGTTATATAAGACCAATTAATGTTAAAATAGAGCATTATTGCGTAAATTATAAAACATGATTCACTTTCTTCTCAAAGACACGCTGTATAAAATTACATGCATTTAATATTAGCAAGAGTTTTGTTTAATTATTCTGAGGTTAAATGTTGACAAAAATCTCTTGAGAAAAATATTTTATTTTTTACGAAATACAGAAATCTCTATAAAAATAACATCCAGCAAAGCAAAATCCAATTTTCCATAACAAGACAAGCTCAAATATTGATATAACTTCCAATACATTCAACTCAATATAATATTTTTTACATCAATGTTTTTATGATATTTTTTTTTTGTCAAAGCACTTTACAATACTAAAAATCGATCAAATACAAACACATGTGTGAATTTTGACCATGGTCTATCCGCAGTGAAGAGCGCCATGCATCACAGGCTAGAGCTCCCATGACAGCGATAAGGTTTAGGCCACATTTTATTGGCACCGACAGGCCTGCCATCTATCTTGCTTGACCGCTCGCTAAGAACTGACCAAAGTCTTTCCTGTAATAATAATCGTCTCACAAATATAAATTTAATAAAATTGACTGGACGATTTCCTAAAAATGCCACGTGCTTTTGATCGAGTCTGCTAGTTTGACTGCCACGCACAGAGGGAGGAGGGCATTGCGATAAGTGCTTCCTTCCATTTGCTATACTGTAGCAGCAGGCAAGGCTTGTAAACGAACAGGTTGGTCATACACTTGTTATGTCGCGTTTTAACTGTTTCTATCACATACAAGGTGATACTATGTTACGCTGTTTGCCAGATAATATTTAAATATTAAAAATTATTGAAGTTAATAATTTTGACATTCTGCTTAAAAAATAATAATAATAATTACAGAAAACATACAACAAAAGAAATAATATTATTCACCCTTTTTACATAACTATATTGTATGCAATGTTTTCTGACATTTTATTGTTATTATAAGAACAATAAAACTGAACAAGAGTTTTAGTATTTTTAAAGCATTTTAATTATTGCGTTGTTATTGAAAGAAGACCGTACAATATTTATATAGCTATTTGCTTTGTTGTTTTTTAAAGTAACAAGTCAAAATATTTTTGCAAAATATTGAAAGTTGATATTGAAACCCACACGATGTTCATGGATCTTTTTTAAAAAATTAAATTCCAAAAAGGTCTTTGCTAATATGTTACTAATAGGTTATGATAGAATCTCATATAAGAATCCACACAATTTTCGTATCTAAAACTCGAAGAATGTTCTTTCTACCACCGTACGACCTGCACGTTTTTATTGTCTTGTTTGCACCCTCTGTTCTGGTAGCAGCTAATGTGCCGCCTGCTGCGCCCAAAAGTTCGGCTATTTACCGTCCAGTAACTGCAGGCAAGTGCAGCAGCTCTCTCAGAATGTTTTCTGTCGTGATATATTCTCCTCCTCCTCAACTTGCCGCCAATTGTCTGGGATGGTCGCCACATAATTCTTATCAAAAACACAAGATATATAATTGAAAAAAAAATAATATCATTCTTGCTCGCTGAAAAGAATCACATGATAACAAGAGTGTGTTATCACTGCGCTGACAAAGTTTATTTTTGTAAGCTATTATGTCGATATGACCTTTCACCGAACAAGATCGATAAATTATGTCGATATGATCTATTTTTCACCGACCAAGATCGATATATTATATTTAGTATGTCGATATGACCCCTTCTTCAGCGAACACGATCGACATAATTATTTAGTTAAATATTTGTTGTCGATTTAAACAAAAGTCGTAACATTTTAATTTTATGTGGAAATGTATTCATAAGTTTCATGACTTAATTTCTGTAAGCAGTGCCAATTAAAAATATTTGCATGCATTCATTTTTTATTATAATATTTTCTCGACATTGATTTCACAAATATGCCCTGCAATTGATATTGAATGACTTTTTTTAAGTAAATTAAATTTACTCTCCCTCTAAATTAAGTCAAGGGATTATATAAGTATTCAAAGTAAAAGTTATTTTTCGAGGGGCAATCAAATTAATTCTTTATTTTATATAAAAAGTGTACATTTAAAAAATACTGCTATTAAAAAAAGTAGAAGGGTGAAAAAAAAAATATTAATACGCGTTCAAGGGAAAAGTTTGGTTAATGAGTCCATTCGTAGGCATTGGTAATTAAAACGTTAGAGGAAATTTATACAGTAAAAAAATAATAAGGTAAAACTATATATTGACTTTTTATACCTAGAGTTAATTTTTTTAATTATCATATTTAAATTTTTACGTGTCATGATTAAATATTATACATAAGAGAAGATTAAATTATACATTTTAATGAGTTACCTGCTTGTTAAAAAGTAAGCTTTAGAACAAAAAATGACATGTCCATATAGAATTTCACGGAATGTCACAGAATGGTAAAAATTGTATTTACGAAAATATAATAAGACGAGGAAGGGACTTTCTTTCTGTGTACGTTTATTAAATATTCAAATAAAACGTCAGGCTCTTTAGAAATATTCTGATAGGCCCCTCAGGGAACGCTGCCGTCTTCTGTATATACTCTTATATATTAGTTATGTATACTTTTATATATGTACTGACCAAACGTAATCTTGACATAGATATGATGCTGCAACATCAAAACTGAGTCAGTTTGAAAGGGAAAAAAGAATTTGTGATGTTATAGAAAAATAACAAGTTCATTTTGTCAATTTAGGGAACAAATAAATGTTCAATTTTGTTTTTAAAAATACAGAAGATTTTCAGTGTTACTGCAAAGAGCTGGTATTTTACATGACAAAACTTATACTGACAAGTAAGATTTAAATTTTAATTATATATTTCCTTGGATTAGTGAAGGAAATAGCAATGCAGGGAATAACTAGTTTTCATAATAATAGTCAATTTAGTCATGCATGTTTTTTACTGAAAAGGGTTGATAAAAAGGCAAATTATTTATGTTTCAGTTGTTTCGTCTTCAAATTTACCATCTGATATCTCTGTAAGAATACAATAAAACAAAATAGACAATTTCGTAGTTAAAATTGCTGACTTTTGTTTGTTTTTAGTCGTTATCAACGAAAGTAATCATCGTAACTTTTCCCACCGAAAAATTCTTTCGTGCAACAATGCATGTGACAGAGCGAGGGGAGCCATTTATTTTTTCATGTAAAATATAAGTTTGTTGTTGAAGATTTTTCTATCTGAACTTTGGTTAGTGGATAACGTCGCTGCCAGGAGATTGCCTACCATGAAGATACTTCGCAAATATCATTAAAATAACAATTTTTGTTAAACAAAAACAATTTTATACAAATTACTGTTGCTTGTACACAAAAAGTAAGAAAACATTTAAAAAAAAACCGTTTTTTCGAATTAAATTTTTTATTTTCGTTACGAAATGTAGAATTCTATTATATATAAATATATACAAAATATTTATAATATATAAAATATAGTATAATGCAATGTTGAAATGGTTAGTTGGTTTTATCACGTCCTTTACTTAAAACTCATGGTAAAAAATGCACTCGGTCCTAAAAAAAAACTTCGTTAATATATATGACGTCATCAAGTACTAATAGATGGCATTGAAAACAGCCTCGATAGAAGCAGAAAGACTCAGGTACACGTGTACTTTAGCCAATAGCAAAGCTCCGTTAAGTAAACAATGCCACTCTTAATAGCATCACTCAGGTAAAATCCACCAGAGGTCCATACCTATCTTTATGATGCTATATATATATATATATATCTCACATATCAAAATTTGTGAATGAGAAATAGATAGCAGGATAGCATGACCAATAATGTGTTGATATCTCAAAGACAATCCCCGAACAAAATTTTTCCAGCAAATTTTTCTTGGTGCTGTTAAATAAATAGAGCGATGATTTATTTTAATAATTCCGGCTTATGTTGGCAATCAATTGTTTACAAAATATAATCATATAGGATTAAGTTTTTAAATACAAGTGTAAATAGTAGTTTCAAGTAAGAAATACACAACTTGATTCATAAAATAAGTGTTGATATTACTTGAATTACTGCGTGTCATGCATCAAATGAGAAATTTGAAACCGTTATAAAATTATATGCAAAAAAACAAACATGTCAAGTACATTATGTAGTACATTGCAATGTTTTATATTAAAATAGGGCATATCTAATTACTACAACGACAAGAAAATACGTCGTCACGTCAAGCTAAACAAGTAAAAACTAGTACACGCTACTTCGTATTGTAACTCGTAAAATTACAAGTGCGCAAGTAATATTTTTTATCTTCGTAACGTGAAGAACTTTTTCTACACTTTTCATGTCCACCAAGAGTTAGCGACTTTTTCTGTGTCACTGAAATGTGTTTGAATGTTTTCAAGTGCCCTCACAGTGTTTACATTTTAATGGAATGTATACTCTTAAGTGGCACAGAAAAATCAGTGATTAAAATTTACAATTTTATAAAAATCATTATTTTTGAGAGGTACTCGTAATTATTTTTAAAATCTAAAGGAAATAAAACCAAGCGTGCAGGAGTAACAAATGAAGAATCAGCAACGATCTTTTTATCATTAAAAAATATTATAGCAGTAAACATGAAATTAATTTACAAAATGTAAATTTATAATTTGGCACACTTTTTCAAGTGGTATACTTGGTAAATCACAAGTCTTTAAAAATGTAAGAGGTTTGTAGAAGCAATGAACTCTACGTACTTCACAAACCAAGCTGTAGAAATGCTGCAATCATTCACTCGTACATATGCACATGTAATTTTTAAACAAGTATTTTATACAAAAGATTAAAATTCGAGGTGGATAAATATTATTTTTAAATTAACAAACTTTTGACATAGATATTGCTAAAATCTTCTTCAAGAATTATCTTCTAACCGATATATATATATATATATATATATATATATGGATATATTGTACCTACGGAGTAACATATATTATGTACCACATGGCTGCTGTCATAACTACTGTGTGACTCTGACGTCAGGACCTAAAAGCGCAGTATAAAACTACTTTGAAATTCAAAAACACATTCTTATGTATAACACATTGCACTTGCAACAAGACAACAATGAGTAGTTTCTGACGAGTCCATTTTGATTGTTGTGCCATGCAGGTCTGACTGAGATATTACAACATGTCCCAACACTTGACTCGTCCAGTCTGAAAGGATAGCTGTCCCATATTTGGACTCACACTATTTTCAAATATAAATTTCCTATCCTATAACATGGCCGGATAGGAAATTTTTATCTGAATGTAGTGTACTTGTACTGTCTTATTCTTTACTAGTACTTGCGCACCATTCTTCATGGAAAATCCTGAGAGATGAAGTTTTGTGCCAACTGATGTTGTTGCCAGCGTTGATAGCTAGCATTACTTATTACGTCCCCCAGCAGAGAGTGAGACGTGCTAAGGGAGCAGCAAAGATGACAATCTAAAACAAGTACATGCTTGAAGGCGCATGCAATGACGCATTAAACAACAGTAAAAATGATTTAAACTTGATAAAACAATACACACGTATCAGCAATCAAAAAGTTGTACTTAAAATAAACGACGATTTAAAATTTAATATAAAGAGCATGACAAGTTTATTAAATTTTGTACCTGGTAATTTTTTTAATGGAAAATATATCGAAACTAATATCTAAATCATACCGTCCCTCGTCTGGAATGATCTCGTTGTAATAATGAGCTATTTAAGGTGAGCGCAACAACCAACTTTATATGTTATACCGATTTACAGCTCATAATGGACAATTTGCATGACATTTTTTTATTGCAGAAATGGAAAGAGGGTACTAAATTATGCTACTCTGAATTTTTTCAGATTTTTTTGAACTATTTTTAAAAAAATTTTGAAAGTCAGTTTTAAGACGTCACAGGCGATTAGCGCCTATCCTTTTCTTAAGGACAGACTCCTCGTGACGTCATAAAATCGACTTTCAATAATTTTTTAAAAATAGTTCCCGGTCTCTAAAAAATCTGAAAAAATTCAGAGTAGCATAACTTTGCACCCTCTATCCATTCCTGCAATAAAAAAATGTCATGCAAATTGACCATTGCGCTCACCTGAAATAGCAGATAGCTCATTATTCCGGATGAAACGACTGTAATGAGATTTTACTTAAAATAAATTATAAAATCGTTTATTCTGTTCGATTTTATGATAGCAATGATGTAACTTGCATTCAACGATAAAAAGTAATAATGCGAACGTTTTGCGTGATGTTAATTCAGCCTCAGAACGCGTGGAAAGGCCGTTTGCCGCAGCCGGCTCCTCATCTGGCGGGGCCGCCACTTGGGCACGACTGCCGGATGTCGGGGAGGCTTTTTGCACTCAAATGACGGCGGTTACGTCACGACGGAGATTCCGGCAGTGCGACATCTTGCAAGTGCGTTGCTAGTGGGTTTACCAGTGAATGTGACAATAATTTAATAATTAAAATGTTCAGTTCATTTTATAAAAAATATACTTTTTAAATGTGAATAACATTATTAATAACTATAGAGATAGCTTGCCTGCAATGCTTGTATGTTTACGAGAATTCGTTGTTTATCAAATCTATAAAAAATTGGCATTTTAAAAAATGATCCTTGCGTAAATTAAATTAATTTTAAATTGACAGAAATTGACACATTTAATTAATATGCATAAATCGAAAAAAAAAATTGTTAATATTTTTAGATCCGATTAAAAAAATTAATGGATGGTGACGATGTAACATTTTAATTACATAGCTCATCATGTAATCACATTTAATTATGCAAATTAAACAGTTTCGATTCACTTCGTTTACCAGCATAATTAGTCAAAATACTTTGAAAAGTAATACTAAAAATATAAAATAAATATTATATAAAACCAGTATATAATAACACTGAAAAAATGAAAAAATTTACAGCAAAAATGCAATAATATTTATCATAATTAATGAAGCATTCCATTCGTCGTCCGGTATAAATTAGCATGTAATTATTGTAATGTTGATCCAGATTTAGGCACGGAGGTATTAGCCCCGCGGACCACACAAGATATAAATATACGTTCTTTCACTTCTTAATTACAGAAATTAGATCACAAACTAAAACTGTCATACAAAATAACATTTTCTAAACTTGGAAATCACTTTTGACAGGTAAAAAAAAATGTTTATATATAATTAAAATAATTATAACCATAAAACTAAATTTTAGACATTTCTTTTAATATAAACGTTTATATTTTGATATACGCCCAAGTCAGTCAAAAAGGTTGCAACACAAAAATTGTGTTTCTTTCTAATTGTCATCATCATCTCAACGTTTCATTTGTCCATTGTTGTCCCGTAAAACCGATTGTTGTCCTGTATAACCGGTTACATCAGGAGGGTATATAAAACCGTCCTCCCACAATGGGCCGTAATCTTGAAGAAGTAAGCCAGTCCCCTACTGTTTTGATAAGCCTCTTCTTGCAACAATTAATTAGAAAGTACCTCAGATGAATTAAATTCCCCCTCTTATAAGAAAAAAGTTAAATTGTAAAATGAAGTTAAAGCAGGAAAATTTTAATTTAAAGATGTTTTATAATTTAAACTTTCTTTTGTTTTTTTTTAAAATGTTAGACACATAAATTAGAATTATAAAACAAAAGATGTAATTTATTATCAAACATTATCATCCAATTGTGTGTATGCAAATATTCTATTGTGGCTTTAAAAAAGAAGCATTTAAATCACAAATGTTGATCATAGTAGCAAAGAAACTACAGTTAGACCAAAGAATTAATATCTACGTACATATTAATTCTTTGGTTAGACGGTGCTTTTTTTATTGAAGTGTTGTAGTACGAACTTCTGCCGACAGTGGCGCAAGTTTAAATAACATTGGCTGGGTTCGCATAATAATTTAAAAATAACAGAAACATTATTTTTTTAACATGAGATCCACCATGTGAGCCGAATACTTTGAATTATGTTTTTAATCTCCGGTAAATTTATTTTAATCAGACTACTATATAATAAATAAAAACAACGAGTTTTTTTAATAAAATTAATTAGTAGCAAACATAATTAAAAGCTTATATAAACAAAGAAGAAAATAACAACATCATTTTTGTTTTGCAGAAGTAACAAATAATAAAAAAAAAAACATTCGACACATAAATGTTAAAGAAAACATTAAAAAAAATAAAAAAAAAACTAAATTAATTAAAATCATTTTAAAACATAATTATAATAGTGTTTGTAATTTTTTACATTAACTCTTTAGAATTTTCTAAGCATTCAAACGAAGCAAAATATAATGGCATCTCATAGCACGCCGCTCACAGTGATGTAACGTGCTAGTATAATAATAACATTGCTCTTATATTATCATAGAGCAACAGAGCGAACTGCAGTTTATGTTTTTGCAGAGTTTCTTTTCAGTGTCGGGTTCAGCACTTTCATCTCTGTACAAAGTCTCTTCTATTCTCTGTGCTGGAGCTTTAATTATTCATAGCCGCGTATTAACTGTCGCAATTACGCGCTGCAGTTGTTTCACTCACCACAAGAACAAAGGAATAACGAAAACTCAAAAATCTAAAAAAAAGGAAGCTTTTATACAAAAACCCTTGAACACTACATATTTTAAGACATTTATATCTTTAATGAATATCGACTTTGAAGTCACTTTCTCTCAGAAAATCAACTTCTTTTTTCAAAGATTATGAATAAATAATTTTTAATAAAATGGAAAAGCTTTTCCCGTCATTTTACATTTATAGCTTTTCTGACTGAAATAACATGGGTGTAAACTTCTCAGGTATATTTCTGCTAGTTTCAGATCATATTATTAAAATTTACTGTATTGTTATTTGTACCACAGAAAGATGTGTATAGTATTTAGCCTTGTGGCTTTTCCCATATTAGCTTTTACGCTTGTCCACACCGTACATAGTAACGCCCCTCCCTCGTATCCCAGGGGTGTCATCCCTCATCCCCCACCCCCACAGTACACTGCAGTAGTTGTGATCACAGCATGCAGGGGGGCAAGAAAAGTGCGCAGTTAATTACCAGGACCTTTGTCTTGTTAGGTGGCCAGGGGTCATCGCAACAATGATGAATTGTTGTACGTATATATGCAGATAAATGCTTATGTAATATCAGGGTCATAAATCATAAATATTAAAACCCGTGTAATGTTTTCTGTTCAATACAATGAAAAGTTTCGAATTATTCAACATGAAAAACAAGTTTTTAACCAATTTTGTGGTATCATTCAATTTATTTATACAAGACTTTTGACTTAATTAAAATATTATATCAGTTGATCTTCTTATTATTAACATATTAATGGTGTCATACTTTGTGGCTAATTAATGCATTCCAGATATGCAGCAAAACATAATTTAACCCATGCACCATATTTCTCATTCTTTATTTCTTCAAACAGGGATAATGCAGTATAATACAAAAGTGTGTGAATTTGCATATAATGAGGGTCACAGCATGTAAATTGATAGCACACTTGAATTAATTCATTATATTTCCTCAGTTTTCTCTATTTTTACACTTCAAACTTTTTTTTTTATGCTTTACAGTTCATATTCAAAATCCAAAAACAATCTTAAAGATAAAAAAAACTAATATTTTCCAGACTCTTTCTAATCATTTGAGTGTCAGTACTTAGTTTATCTAAAACCATCAAAGGCCCACTAAATTTGCTCCTAACGGCGATGACGTGTTACCGCCATAAAATTCCCCCTCTCCAGATCAGCTAACCAATTATTAAATTTGCAGACGCCTGCACGTGTCCACCACGTGTCATCTGACTCACCGGCACGTGAAACTGCGACAAATTGGGAGTGACTCTCAATGAATTCATATTATTATAGACGAATGTGATGTCTTTTTCAATCGAGTTGTCTTAAACTTTACCTATATAATAATAAAATGACAATTTCATGGTTCTAAAAAATAAAGAATATATATTATAATTATGTAAATTGTAAACTAACAACATTATAAATCTCTTACCTTTTCTTTCCTTTTGAAATTTTTTGACAGAAAAATTATGGTATTCATTCAGCATTGTAAAAAGTCCAAATCCAATACAATAAATTTTAAGAACCAATTTTCACCACATTTGAAAACTTGAAAGATTCTTGGTTATATAAAAAGCTACCATTTGATTTCCCCAATGTCATGACGACTCGAACGTTCTCCAAAGCGTCCTAAATTGAGCACCGTTGTGTGGAGATAACAAGCCGCGGGAATGTCACGTCCCGATCCAATTTTATCACCCCACGTTTTATGTCCCAGACGCTAATTTTGTCGCTCTTCAGTACATCGGTAAATATTTACGTATTTTTATGAGCATTATAATTATAAAAGCCATATAATTGTATGTAAACTCATAAACGTTTAATATAAGCTAACATAATTTTCAAAACTTTGTTAATTATAATTTTATGTTATTTTTTATTATATAAAGATTTTATATTCGTTTTAATTAAAGTTGAGAAGTTAAGTTTTATGATATAAAGTATTATAATGTTTATTATTATGACGTCATTTTGAGGTTAATGCGGTTGGTGTGTGTACCTTGCGTGTTTCGCTCTTTAGAGAGAGGGACTTTCCCCCTCCCCCCATCATCCATCACCCCTCCCCCCCCCCCCCGCCCACGTGGCTGCAGTCAGCTGATTAATGTCACGTGGTGCATCAAAACAAACGAATCAAACTGCACGTGTTTCCACAAAAAAATCACATTTTCTGTACAAAAGGGGAGTTTTTTTAACATATACAACAGTTGGTCTATATATAGATATTTTTTGTGTTCATAAAAAGAGTAAATCAAAAAAGCGGTTAGATATTCTGCCGCCTCGTCATATTCCCCCCTGAATATTAGATAAGGCGGGGGTGGTTCACACTACATTACCCGCGTGGCTAGACGGGGGCTGTTTTCTCGAACAACAAATAGTTTGGACAGCCATGGAGGTTCTGTGGCTTGATTATATTTCTAAATTCAGTCTAATGTAGAATTTTAATTTTCAATGAATTTGATAATAAGAATTATTTTATTCAAGAGCAACAAGACGCAAAGAAACATGACAAAGTTGCAAGGTATAGAATAAAAACAAGTGCTTCGCAGGCCGGGGCCTGCTAATCTTCGCTGCATCGTTTTAATTTTACTGCCAATTAAGCAAGTACCTATACTGTATATCAGTCCGCCACACATACACGACTGCATGGTTGCCTGCAAAACGCGTCAACCATGATGATATGTGAGTAATAAAAGTTGGTAGCCAGTTTTGTAACGAAAGACCTCATTGGCCGAACACGAGCCGAATTATCCCGAACATATACGAAGTAAATATGACGGCCAGTATAGGTAAATAATATTTTAATGATCTTAGATTACTCACGCGGTGTGAAAAACTAATACCACGTAGACGCAACACGAATATTATTTCCTTCCATTTCATGCCAAGTTTCTTCTCAAATAAATAACAAAGCAACATAACAGCCAATACCAGAGATTATCGGACAGTGCTGAACGCTGTAGGCAGATCCGCAACATGTCAAACTCTTCAGACGTTTCGATGATCAAAGAGAAATTCGTTAAAATTTACCTTCAAACCGGTAACAGTTAAAAATATTATGGTTTATAATAAAGTATTTTAATAACATTTTGTTTAATTAAATACAACAATTTCTGGTAAAAAACATGAATTTGAATTGTTTCGCGATGGCTGGAAAGTTATGTGGTTCAGAAAAACGTTTTGATGCAAAAAGCTTGGTGGAAAGTATTTTTCAAAAATAAAACTTTTGTTTCCAAAATAAATACCTCATGTGTATAAAACAATCTCAATCATCATGACCAAAAGCACCCAAGGTGACGTCACGTAGTGAGCTCAAAACAGCTGTTCCGCAACACGGGGCAGCAGAGTTTTTGTTCAATATTAGCGAGAACGTTGCTTTTTTATCTCATCTCAAATTTTATATTTATTTGCAATACGCCAAACCGGTTGCAGTAACGTATTACAAGAATTTTTAAACACTGCAGTTCGCAGGTATTCTGGGGTAGAAGTTCACATCTTTGTTCATAAAGCAAACAAACCTGCTATTAGTTGTGCGCAGACTAGCCACCTAGCGTTTGCGCAGCTTGACTAGGCAGCTCGCTTTCTTATCAAGCACACTATGAGGAGACATGCGCAGTAGACTACTAACATTTAAAACAAACTCGTTTCTGCGCAGCTTTTCTAAGCCGTGACTATTAATTTACGGAAAACTTTAAATTAGAGCAAAAAAAAATAGTAATAATAAACGTATTATATGCACTGTGCGCATGGGACGGCCCTGCTCTCAAAATTTCACACCAGTTGATGAATCTACACACGTCGATTTTCTCCGATAACAACCCTCGCACCCTCGCCAATCAACACCAATTAAACTGCAGGACAAAAATCGACAATCTGAAACTGATTGTGAGATCGATACTTATTGATTATCGATTTTCATCGTGTCCACACACTGCGATGAAACTGCAGGACAAAAATCGACAATCTGAAACTGAGATCGATACTTATTGAATATCGATTTTCATCGTGTCCACACACTGCGATGAAACTGCAGGACAAAAATCGACAATCTGGAACTGAGATCGATACTTATTGATTATCGATTCTCGTCATGTCCGGCCCCACACGCTGCGTTAAAACTGCAGGACAAACGGAAGTGGGATCGATATTTATTATCGATTCTCGTCGTGTCCACACGCTCGAGTGATTGATGTCTATGCAGGTGGGAGTGTCGCTGCACATTCCCTCGCGTGGACCTTCCGTTCTGCAGAGGTTTTATATAATTGTATTCTACAGCAGAAGTAGCATTGAAACTCATCACTTGCTAATTGAACTGACGTTAAATAAAGTTTACTATTTTATGGTGAGAATAAAATGTATGAGAAAGGGGGATTTTTCAAGGTTAGGAGTATCAGTTTATATTAATGAAGTGGGGAAATGAAAAAACATTATAATTTCTCATCTATAATTATGATGTCTCCATATTTACTTGCAGAATTAACACAACATTAATTTATTTGCACTTTTTTAATAAAATATGAAAACAAAATAAATTAATATTTAATATTTACATAACGCTTATCCAGATAATACGTTGTTTTTATTTCATATTATGTGACAAGTTCTCCCCACATAATCACGCTAAATAATGTTTTATTCATGACGTGATCACGTGACCTGGGGGACTTCTTGTAAAAACTTATTGATATAAATTGAGTGGTACGTAAATAATAACCATGACGTCACACAAATAACACAACAGCTACAGTATGGTACCAAGTGGTACACTACACCGAGGTTATAAGATTCCTGCTTCATTAGTTCCCCCAGCGTTCGACATGCTTAGAGCAAGATAGATTCTTCTAGAGGGGTAAGAACTTGGGGTCGCGTGCACACACCTACATGCGTTTTATGTCTGATGCATACAGTTAAGAGGGATATCAAGAAAAATTCCCAATTGCATATAATAAACAATGTTCTATTTGCATTTTTTATGTATTACTAAAATTTGATTTATATGTCTAGAAAATATGATCTCAATTCTATATATCTGTATTTTTACTATTATATTTTTTATGGCAGTATTTTAGAATCTTGTCACATCGTAGCATTGATGCGATATTTTCCAAAGAAAAAATATCAAGATAGGAAATTCGTGATTTGTATTTCCTATGACCCGCTTTTTATACTGTAAGAAAATGTTACTTTGTATTACTAAGCTATCAAGAAAATGGATCAGAGATATTGAAGAATTGTAAGACTTGGAAAATAAATGAAAAAAATAAATCAAAGAGTATAATATCTTATATCTCACGTATTTTTCGGAGGAAATTTTCTTCCTCGTCGGTTCGCTGGTATCTAGGGAGCTGTTAGTCTGATTGGAATACGAAGAACAGAGTGTCGTCTTTAATTCGAGCCAGTAATCAAAGTTCGTCTCCGCGGATCATCATAATACATCCTTTGTTCTTGCAGGATAAAAATTGGTTAGTCTATCTCTTTGTGTTAATGTATTAAATGGATTTAGATTAAAACTAATGAAATTTTCTTTGTATAAAATGAAAACGTGTTGCTTTCTTCCACTGTTGGAGTACGTTGACCTGTTCTCACATTTAATCAAAAATTTTCTCAATAAACTTTCTGTAAATTATTATAATTTTTCACACTTAATGCGTAGGTACAACAGAATGTGGATGAGTATTGAATATCTTGTTTTTTTTTATATGTGCTTATATGCTTTAATGACGCGTCTTACCCATGCATGATATCATGTATTCTATATGTGCTGCACCTTGTATTTGAATTTTGAACATTTTTGTTTCTTGTTGTTGGAACTTTGGCAGCACCGACCACTGTAACTGAGGTTTCCTCATTTACAAGTAAATTCCATTATTTGCATTTGTGTAGCTGGGATATTGATGCTGATATATTCATAAAAAACATTATATACTCTTGGTCATTAGAAATTTTGCAGCATATCATTAAATTTCTTACTCACCAGCTGTGATGCATTTCAACAAACAGCTGCAAAGACGTAATTAGACTTACCTATAACAAACAGAAATCAACAGTATGGTTAGAACTTTATTAAATAAAATTAATTAATATTTACAAGAAAATCTTCAATTATCATAAACATAATCTTACTATATAAAAAAAACATAATATAATATTGCAATATTATTCATCAATAAAAAAAGAAAAGATCAGTGACATATTACATTTATTAATGTTTACTGTACATATAATCTGACACATGGAATCAGCACGAACATTTATTGTAAAAGACAGGTATGGATGTAGCAATGCACTTGTGTTGCAATAAAATCTCATGTTTTATCGCGCTATGAAGATGTCATATTAACGCAATACCCGCATGTGAAATGTCAGTGACGTCACTCAAAATGTTCCATATTGCAGCGAAACGACCTTCTCAGCGAGGTTAATGACCTTCACAAGTACACCTCCGGACAGCACGAACGTTACCTCCACTCTGTGTGGTTCCTCTCCCAAATAAACAGTTTTTCTTTTTTAGTAAAGTTGGTGGTGTCCCGAGGAATGAATGTGTGATCAGTATCCTTTAGAAATATTTGTGTTTATGAATTTTATCTGATTTTATTGTTTATTTCATTATAAAGATTATTGTTCAGCCAAAACTTTATATAATTTTTTTAAAGCTTGCCGGCTGGTGTAAATATAATATGATGAATAATTATGATATTAGTGTGATTTATTATGATAAATGTGACTCATTCTGTTTTCTTTAGCTTCTTCAATTGTGTTATAAAAAGTCAAAATTTTAAATTCAATATATATACATATATTTATATTATATATATATATATATATATATATATATATATATATATATATATATATATATATATATATATATATATATCTTGTATATAATATCAATTTCACATGTATTTAATTTATTATTACTAAATAAAATACCAAAAATTATAATATATGTACATTTAAAAAATAAAAATTTGACTAATAAATGTTTTAATTTTTACAGACACAGAAATGTGATATAAAATTAGTCTAATGTATGTTTTAATAAAACGTGTTAAAACATGCACTTTCATGTTAATCAGGACAAATGTTGGGGGGGTGACAGACAAAGTTATGGCTCGAGTCCATCATCCCCCCAAAGGTCTTTGTCTGGCTATAAGGGAGAACAGGCTTTCCGTTTCATTTAGCAGCAAAAAACGACACGTGCCATTTGGTACGAATATGTTTTAGTTATAGTTTCGAAATTTCTACTTCTTATTTTACTACAAATTTTAAGTAAGGGTGCTAAATGGTGGAGATCGCTTACTCATTTTGTGCTTTTGTTAATGACATTTATTGAAAGCTTTACACGGTCTCACTTCAAGAAGAATAATGATATAGTTGTAAATATTTTAACACACTGCATAAAACTGAACAAAATATTTACTATTTCTGGTAAATGCAATTCTCCGACTTTTAATGGTTTTAAATTACCTGTACTGCAAATTTTAGTTGGTATTTTTGCAACTCACTGATTCAATTGTATGCATATTTATATATTTCAGGAAATTATTCCAAAAATAATGCTACAGACTATTAAAATATTAAAATAACGACTGCGATATGATTTTTAAAGCTAGTTAAAAAATAATTTACTAAAAAAAATAACACATTTTAAAATAAATCTAATTATAACATAATTGTCATCATTTAATAATACAAACACAAATTATTATAAAACTCGGTAATAAATGTAAAAATGACTTATAAAAGTAAATTGATTTATTTTCATCTGTTTTGATTATAAAAAAAAAAAGAAAATAAACGTCTTTATCATTGTATAAAAAACTTTATAAATTGAAATTTTCTTGACAGGCTGTTTAACATGGAAAGATAGATTATTGTAGCAAGTTAAAAGCATCATCCATAAAAAGAGAAGAGCAAACGTTGTGAAACATCTTTAGGAATTAGTGGCTTCGTATATTTGCTATAAAAAATTAATGTCAGGATCTTTGATTGAAAAGACGTTTCAACAGAAGTCAAGTTTCCTCCTAGCCATGACAACCATAGAAACGTAATCTCGACTTTGCTCCCTCAAATATCTGTTATATTATCAGAGAGGGAGTAATTAGAGAAATGACTAATTAACTGGAGAGCTTCTTCACAAATATAACAAACCAATTTGTTTGTAGTGATTTAAATTTATGACACAAATTATTATGGAGAGGCAATTTATTTAAATAATGTTTTTTATACGTAATTGTCAATATTTCAAAATGTCAAGACTATTTTTTTTATATATATATATTCACTATAGATTTATTGTTGTAATTTCATTGAATCTAGTTCATTGTTGAAAATAATGTAATGGATTGAATTGCTTGTTCATGCACTCTATAATATATGTAGCTGAACTTTCTCCTATAATTTTCTCGATTTTATAATTTTTATAAAGTAAATCTGTATTAATTAGATATAAATTTACAACTAGTTCATTATTATTATTGTGGCTTATATATCGTAGCACGGAAAAGGTGTTATCATCGTTCAATATTTTAAATTACCTTTACATATGATGCCAAAAATGTAATCTATATAATGTGTTAAATATATATTGTTTCTATTACTTGTAAATGTTAACTATAATTAAACCCACAAAAATTGACACAGTAGATTTAATTGTCCGTTCTAAATATAAAACGCTGCAAATCCATCCCAAACAAAAACAGTTCAGTAGAAAATAAACACTCATATTATGAAAGTAAACTCAAAATGTTTTTAAAAGATTAAGTCGCAGAAAGTAAACAAAACAAAAAAAGATGAACCAGATTGATCTCTGGGGAGAGAAAAGCACTAACTACAGCTTTGTCTGGAGGGAGAAAAGCACTAACTACAACTTAGTTTTCGCAGCAGCCCAGATTAGTCAGTTGTTATGACAGCCGCCAAAATTACCTTCGCGCGTTTTTATAAAAATAAATGTTGCCGAGTATTTATGAAATCATAATGCTACAAGTTAAGTATAAAAAATATTTTTTTATTTTTATCATACTGTCATGTTAATAATTCCATCTGAGTTTTCGACTTACAAAGCAAGGTTTATATACTGAGCGTGTACAATTCATCTCTTCAATATAACCTGCCGTCATGAAATATGCACACGTTTTCAGCTTGCTACGAAGTATAATACAGTAGCAAGGTTTGTATACTTGCTGCAATATAAAATACACAGAGGAAGTCGTTGCGAGTTTAAATATTTTCCAAGATATTTATTATTTTAAAATCTTCTGTTTTATGAAAACTGTTACAAATGTAAAGTTCGTAATTAACATCACTGATAGTGACAAACATGTGTTACTTTGAATCTTTTAATACAAGCTCGCCTGTAGTTTTGAGAGCTTCCATATTCAATTTTGAGTGGCTGCACTGCAAACAAGGCAGCTCGCTTGGCGCCAATAATCATGTCGTGTCGTAACAAGATTTTCTTTACGAGATTTAACATGAAGGTTATACAATGCATTTAATAAAATGTTATCTGTGTTATCAACAAGTGTTGAATTTAAAGTTAAATTATGTGGAAGTACAGCTTCAGGACAATTTAAATATATAGCTGATACAAACACATCACAAATGTTTCTTTCTTAATTAAAGAGCTCTACTTACAAGAGACGATTTACGGATCTACTTGCTATCAAAATTGAATGAAATAATTTAGTACAATGGAAAATTCAATGAATTGAAAATTGAATGAGTAATATAAGTAATGTATTATTTTAGTTGCGTGGACGTATCACGAGCCGTTAATTGATTGACATGTTAGAACTGCGACTGCAGTGAGAAGCTTAATTAAAAGAGGTGAAATTTCCCGAGTCTTTAAATTACACAAGGAAAAAGTTTTAAATGGTCAAAATCAACAGACTGATATGAATGAGAAAAACATCGTTCAATTTAAGGGGCATTCACAAAGTCTTAAGGCCACATTTAAGGCTCGATTTTAGACGTGTTTTTTAGACCCAAAATTTCTGGTCTTAAATTATTGAGCCTTAATTGTGGCCTTAAGACTTTGTGAATGCCCCTTTTTATGTCCCGAAGTGCACATTATATTCTAAATTTATATAAAATATTACATTGCAGTACACACATGGATGTACACATGGCTTTGTATTCCGATATTGAGTCGTTTAACTTTCTAATTCCCCATTTAATTTAATGTCTTGTTTAATCTTTGCTTCAATTACTTTTAATTAGCGATAACGTACTACAATATGTTTTCTTAATACTCTACATGTTTAACCAGACAATTTTATTTAAGATATTTTTTTTTTTTCAATTTTTGTAATTTAATTCTTCTCGAAATAAGCTCATTTTAATATACAATGTAATCTATCTTGTTAAATCAACTCCTTACTCATTTTTTTTGGTTTAGTTAAACATAAGTCAATAAAACATCTTCTGCTCGTACAAATCTTTATATCGACTGGTTAAACTTTCTTCATATAATTTATCACAGGAAATTTGTTACTCGAGAGAGCAACTCAAATAGACAAAGTGTCATGATAATTTAGCCAATATCTTCACGCTATATCACCATGAACTTGCTCGATGGACTTGCTTTATTACTTGCAAACTGAATGACCTTTAAATTGAGAGAGTAAAAAGAACTCGCACAAACGAGAAAGAAATAGCATATTTTTGCATATTGTAAGAAGGGCTGGCTTAGAAACCGAGATGAAATTAATCATTCTGAGAAGCCTAACTAACACAGGCAGCTTTATTCCAAGATACATAAATCAGAGAGGTAGTACTGTTACATTTAAATAACTAATGTATCAAGAATATCTTACATACCAGCCAATGTGACGTCACACCGACTGACGTTACCTTCTTATTGACTGAGATCAAGGTCATTGACCTCGTTCTCCAGGTGTCCCGAGGTCACCTGTGTTCTCCAATTACCTGAGCTGTCGTCTGCAGCAGGGGGTAATTAATGCAACTCCATGACAGACCTAATTAGTTGCATGATAATCAGACAAGGGTACAAGCTCGGTGCATGTGGAGGGTGTCGCATCATTGAAATGCAATTCAGTACTTTTCTCAACATAAAACTACTGGAAAACACTTAACTACAGTTTTAGTAAACGAGGGACAACACGTATATATTACACAAATAGCTCTGTCACCTTACCTTGTTGTTTTTAACAGTGTTAACATTAATTTAAATTTAATTACAAAAAAAAAAGTTGATGAATGAAACAAAAATTATGTTAATTAAACTTGATTTTGTCACATTTTTGTACATATTTTTGTGAAATAAATGGATTTTTTTTATTATCTTTTTTAATTAATTTTTTTATCAACTCGGTTAGCCAAAAGAGTAGAATATCTAAAATACTTAGCTAAATATAATACAGTATAATAATCCTTTACATACTTTCAATACTTTAATAAATAGAAAAATAATACAGATTTATTTAAATTGACTTTAGATTGATAATCTAGAACAAATAATTACTTTTTTTAATAATGATTAATTACAAAGTTAGTAATGAATAATTAAAGCAGAAATAAAGTACAAATAGTTATTTATATAAATTACACCTGACTTATGCTAAAATTATTTAGATGAGATATTTTAATTTTGAGATATTACTATTTTTAAATATAATATGTTAAAGTGAATGCTAAAATTATTTAGATAAGATATTTTAATTTGTCGAAGAGATATTTTTAAATAACGTTAAAGTGGATGATTGAACGATCCACGCGCTCTCTTCATTACTCAGGCAGGCTCACTTAATCTCGCTGCAAATTCAGCTCTTCGTCTTCAGTTCATAAATTTCTCACCTTCACGACCGACTAATGAGGGAAACATTAGTGAGATTCTTACCTGGCGCTGTTTTGTAAATAAAAATCGATAGCACACAATTTAAAGTCATATTTAAAGATGGGTAAATTTTCTTAAAATTATTAAATTTATTCAGCAATAAAAACTGTTTTCCGCTCTTGAAAATTGTTTCCACAGATTTTTTTCTATAGCTTCCTAAGTTCCATGCACAGCTGTAATGTAAAATTTCCAAAATAGCAAGCTGGAACCTTCAGTTTTCCTGATTTTATAATTTTTGGGCACGCTAACATTCAGCATTATGAATAATAAAATTATGGGGAGTAACACGAAATTATGGCAACATCAAAATCACAAATATTCCTTTAATTAACTCGTTTTAATTACAACGTTGTTCATATTGACAATAATAACGCCAAGTCAATTTATATTAGAACCATATGAAAGTATCCAATCAGATGTTGTTTCGCGCTACTGCACGGACAAAGGAGATCAACTGACCCCTCCAGAATACAAACGATGCTGCGACAAAGAGGGTGAGTTTTTTTAAAATATATAAAACTTCATATCATTTCACATCAAAAATTATACGACAGGGAGATAATAATGTTTTTATATTGCTCGGAACATCACGTACTATAGTATATATAAATTTCAACCAATATCATTCATATATCCATAAAAAGTTTTTTATTTGAAAATGAAATATATTTTTTAATAAAATTTTTTTTGAAGTATAAGTTGTATTGTTGTAATATAAAAATTGTACTTTTATAAATAAATATGGTTTCTTGCAAAAAAAAAAAAAAGTATCTTTAGATATCGGGACAAAAATATTGAAAAGATTCACGAAGATCTTGTGGCATAGTTTTTAGTTGCAATTTTTACCACTAAATTTGGGATTTAATTTTGCATACTAAAAATTAAAGGCCAAAATTATTATCATTGCTAACTGTATAATATATTATCTGAATTACACAAGCTATATTTACTAAAAAAAATTGTACTTTTATAAATAAATATGGTTTCTTGCAAACAAACAAAAAGTATCTTTAGATATCGGGACAAATATATTGAAAAGATTCACGAAGATCTTGTGGCATAGTTTTTAGTTGCAATTTTTACCACTAAATTTGGGATTTAATTTTGCATACTAAAAATTAAAGGCCAAAATTATTATCATTGCTAACTGTATAATATATTATCTGAATTACACAAGCTATATTTACTAAAAATATGGTGATGGATAGTGAAAATATTATTTTCATATCATATTTTCAATCAACAGCTTACTTCCCAAATAAATGTCTATTGAAATACATTTTTATTTCATGAAAGTATATATATTTTATCTTTAATTCCATATGAAAAGTATTGAAAGGGATAATACCAAAATAGAAATAAATCGGGAGAGGAAATATTTTTATTTTCCCCATGTTTGGAGATAATCCCTGACGGCTTCCAGTCAATGGGTCATCACCGCCCCGGGCTTTGTTGGCTTCCTGAGTGTCCGTGACAATGGCGGGTCCTCGAGTGAAGTCTTCTTCAAGATGGTATTTATTATCGAGGGGCTGTATCGAAATTCTCCAGGAGAGGGAAAAGGGTTGACCCACCCCTCTTCACCCTATATGCTGGGGGGTATTTCAAGGGGGAGGGGGGTAACCTCGATTCACCTCTCCTGTCTACGCGTCTGATAGATGGGGAGTAAAAGTTCACTATGTGTGAGTATTTATAATAAATATATAAAAAAATAGCTACATGGCTTCAATAAAAAACGATGTATAACGTATATATATTAGGTAATCATTAGATATACGTTAACAAGTGATAGTATATAAACGCATAAATTTTCTTAACTGGGTAGAATGTGAAACACAATAAAGATCAATGTGTTTTGTGGGTCGCAGACAGACTCGTATTTTTGCGATCGTACGTTTTCTCATTTAGAACATTCCTTATCATACGAAGGCATACGATACTGTGTGATCGCATATTGGGTTCTTATTTTTTAAATCATATGCTACAAAATCGTGCGATCATGTGTGAGATAGCCCTTAATTTGTAACTACAGAGTTATATGAGGACTAAAATGAGACTTTATGTTAAATATCATTGACAAATGAACACTGTCCCAATGTTTTGGTGAATATGTCTCAGTGGTAAGGTCTAGGATTGAAAATATATTGGCTGCTGGTATTGAGAAGTTCAGGTCCTCGCTCATCTGTACGTGGGACACGTCGGCATCGATCAGACCAGGAATTTCAAAGACACCGTCAGAATAACAGAGACCACCCTATATAAATTGTCCCCGTCCAGATGACCTGCGTCCTTTCTCTGTTTTTATATACCAGGCTCATCACTACGCTCTTTGACATCCCTCTCTCAATTTAAACTACGAAATGTTACTAACACTTTTTATATTTCAATCTTCAAGTCCTAGATGTTCATGTAATTGTTTTATAAATGAGACTTTTTCATTAACTTTTTACAACGTTACAATTTTAATTTGTATACTGTCATAGTTAACAAAAAAGTTAATTGTTTGTGTTTTTCTATGGTTCTAACTCCATACAACATATAATTAGACACATTTTAGTGTAAATTTTATGAAGAAAAAGAAGAAAAGTTGCTAGATTTTTTTTTTTTTTTCTTTGGGCACCAAAAGGTTTGTGAATATGTAAAAGAAAAACAATTTTCAAGATTGTTTGTTACAATAATGAAAACCCTTTGTTCAATTTCAGTGCATTTTATTTATTTATATTTCTATTTCAAATAATTATTTTCTTAGATGGCTTCCATACTATACTTCTTTTTTTACTCATTATTTGCTGTAATTTGTTTTCGTCTAAACGTTTAATGTTAATACATAGTTTATACTTTGCTTCAAATTTCTTTGTCTCAATAATCCATTCTTATTAAAACGCATTGATTGCGTAGCAAATAAAAGTGACTTTTGTTTTATTATGGTAAAAAAAAATTCAAACCTTATCTCGTACTGTCTGAAATATATTTAGATGAAAATTTACGTGATTTGACTAAGGGCTCTCGTGTGAACCAATTTTATATCCAAAAAACTTAATTTATTTATTTCCCCTCTTAGTTTGAAATTTTATAAGTTACTTTAACGACGTTTATTAAATAAAGAATGGTTTACTGAACCTACTGACCTTTTATGTAACTGCGATAAAAATCATACCCAAAAATATTTTTCACCATAAATATTCTACAATACAAAATGTCACACAGTAAATTCAAACAGATTTTTATGTGAAATATGTCACTTGTCAAAACTGTTGCATATTTTATATAAAAGAAGAAGAAACTTTGATGTCAAAATGTGAGGTTGCTAGGCAACGAGAGATCGTTTTGATCTCCACGCAAATGAGGGCGATTTTCATCTGCAGTTTTATCTGATCGTTAGACCTACAAAATTCGATTTTCTCACATCTCATCATATACATACACGAATCTTGTCTACACGAAATGAATCAGATTGCTAATAGGATGGTGGTCCAAACTCCAATCAAATTCTCCCCCGTGTATAATAGATATAATCAAAACTTATTTGACTTAGTAAACTTCTATTTTAAACCTGAGATAACTTTAACATGCATTTTATTAACACTTGTGTTACACATGTACCTTATCATTGGAATTGAAGCAGTTTTACATCAATTAAATTTAAACTGCCTCAGAGGTTTGTATATTAAAAATCCATAAAATATACTCATTCATTTTGATTGAAATTATATTTATTTTATACTCTCCAATAAATTATATAAAAATTGTAATTAATATGATGGAAATCACGATTTCTAATCAATTTTTAATTTTTAATTATATGTGTCTGTGATATACGTTTTTAGTTTTAATGATATCAAAAAATTTAAACAATTTAATCGTAAATACATTTTTAATAAAATTGCTGGCGTATACGTATTAACAGAAAAAAATAAGTGTGTATTCTTATCAACGATGTTAAAAAATAAAGTCTAGTAACCGATGGGAAAAAGTAGATAACGCCTGATCAAATTTTCAAGGTACAATACCTTTTAACTTACCTTTAAATGTAATAAAAAAAAGAGAAGGGGAGAAAAAGGTGTGTTAAAAGAATTTCTGAAAGAAAAACGTGGAAAGTTTTTCCCGAACAAAACACAAAGGTAGGCAACCTAGCCTTGCAGCACAGTTGAAAAAGTTGCAGAACCTCTCAGGCGTTTAAAGTGCTCGAACAAAAGATTCCATACATAAACATGAGGAGGTGTGCAGTTTATATCGCGCGGGGTGACTTGGCATTGTGTTGGCTGTCGCCCGTAAATCTCCAGCCATATCATTAAGATATACGAGTCTGCAGTGTCGCAATGTCACCGGACTGGAGTAAGAATGGATCTAATTAGCTACGTGTGCACCGAGTATTAATAATATCTTGATTGATTGAGGCCAGCTTGACAATTATGAAAGAATTGTTAACGAGGGAGTTTTATAATATTGATTATACAGTATATATATATATGAGGGTATTTATTAAATAATAAAGAGAATAACATTATGTTTTGATTAATATCACACATTTTCCACTACCCAGGGATAAATAATAGTTGTATAAAGGTGGATTTTCATGGGCGATTTTCAGCCTGCGACGCGACGCGAATAAAGCGCACTTGCCGTAACATCCATTGGCGGCCATATTGGGCGATTAAAAGAAAAAGAGCATCGTAATTAACGCGATTACCGGCGAATTCGCCGCCGCATAGGATTTCGCAGCTTTTACGTCAAATCGCGCCGCGTCGCCGTTGTCGCTCATGAAAATCCACCTTTATAAATGTGATTCCCCATAACTTCGAACCACTATTGACGAAAACTTTGTAACGTCCATCCTAAGTGAAGTTTCCACGGTTCCCTAAGTGTCTGCGAAGATGGATTTTCAGCCCGTGGATTCCCTTTTTGATAAGAGATTAAGTTTGGTTGAAGGAAAAAAAAAATAATAATACTGTGAGTAAATATGGGAAAAAATTACACTTTATTCGAAGGTTTTAATTTACTGTACACTTTTCTATTGTATATTTTTATAGAATATTTGTTTGTTGTATGTATTAACTAATTTGATGTATCAAGTGTCAATTCTGAGATGTTTTGAGATCTGGCACTTCATCATGGACAGAGAGTATTGTTGGAAGTCTTGAAAACAAAGGTCGGAATGTGGCGGCCAGTTTATTGCGGGACTGCTAGGAATGTGGAGACGGTCCAGTGGTGCCAACCTCTCCTAATGACGTGGTGACCAATCATCGTCACATCACCGAAGTCAAGTGGATAGGAGTTAGATTGGTGACCATTTTCTACAAAAATTCACACTTACCACCCAGGGATAAGTATATATATTACAGTTAAGTCAGTTATTATTCAATATATTATATTACGTAATTCTCCTAAATTTGAGTCGCTATTGATGAAAAAACTGTAAAGTCCATCGTAACTGAAGTTTCCACGGTTTCCTCAGTGACAACCAAAATGGATTTTTAGATCTTGTATTCAATTTTTGAAAGACTAAGTATTTTTGAAGGTGCGTCCGATAGTACAAGTGTTAGTAAAAGTCAAACAGCAAAATTCTAACTCTTTCCTGGGGAGGTAATTGCACTGACAAATCGAATGTTCTGTGGTGCGCATTTAAACCTAGACTTTATTATAGCCTGAGTCGTGCATTGCAACACAAACAATATCTTTCTGTAATCAAGTTTAGTAATTTCTTGTAGAGAAAATTTTACGGAATGATATCACCATGCAGGTTACGTCGATTATTATTTTGCCGAGCATTGACAGTGCTGCGCTCTAGCGTTGAAATACTCAACTAACAAGATTCTTATGTCCATTTCTTGTATCTCTTTTGATCGGATAAATAACAAAGAAAGTTTGGGAACATCAGGAAATTATTACCCCAGCAAAACACATTAGTGGTTTGGGCCATAAAAGAAGAAAAAAAAATTCTTTTTACTTTCTGCGAATCAACAGAGAAAATAAATATAAGGATTGGCTTTTATATAACTAATAATATCCGTCAGAGATATGAGTTTGGCTAACTTTTGAGGGAGAAACTTTAGGAGGACGTATAATTTTTTCCACCAACAAAACAACTTAGTAAATAAACAAACAAAAGTTCAGGCACACAAAAGTTGTTGTAAAAAAAAAAAATCAGCAACTCTTTAAACACAACAAAAAGTAAATGTTGAGTTTGTCTACTCTATAATTTTAAAGTTAAACTCTTGTCAGTGAACTTTCTAACTTTGAATAATTGCTTAATTGATCACACACTTTTAAGTGCCCTCACAACGTTTTAAAACTTTTTTAGTAATTAATACGATAATAAGGCTTAGTTTTATATACAATCCGTATACTAGAAAATTTTAACATTTGAACTGTGGAAATAACAGCGCAACAGAAATCTTGTTAATATTATTTTTTTTTATATCGCAAAAAAAATATAAAACACCATCACTTTAATATCAAAATGTTGTTGGTAACAATTTTACATGTGGGTCTATGTACGTTAACACGTAAATAATTTGGGGCTCCAATGAATAAAGAGATTCAGATTCGAAAGTTTTCAATAAAAACTCGTTTAAATTGACACACGTTTAGAAAGAAAAATGTGACAGTGATTGATTCCAGATATTTGCCAGAATATTCATCTATTGTTGAATGAAATTATAATTGGCATAAAAATTGTTTTATGGCACATCAAGTCTGATCACAAACAAATAAATGTAACAGCTTCCAAATACTGACCATTGACTTGGTTAGTGCATATGATTGCAATTGCGAGACACACTCCTAGCTGAGATTGCATGCAGGGGTCAGGGTCGACCTGGCATCAGGGTGGGCCCTCAGGGAGTTAGCAAAGGTGAGAAAAGTGTGAGGCGTGGTTAGAATGACTCTTGAACTTGGCGGCGGATCGAGACAAATTAATAATTGTTCACACTCGATGTTGAAAATTCCTTCAGTTTAACACGCCAAAAGTAGATAATAAAGATGATTATGATAACAAATTTATGTGAAGATTTCTGACTGTCTTCAAATTTAAATATTAAATCATGTTATTGTTCATAGATATGACATTTTAATTATTGCATCTTGACGTGTCATTCAATCGTTAATTATTGTGAATGAAATTGACAACAATGGAAATTTTCTCACTTATCATATTATAATAAAGTCATTCTGCAGTCAGAAAAGTTTTTGCATTGTCAATGCTAATAATTTTTATCCCTCGTTATATAATAATGTATGCTGCAATGGATATATGAAAAGAGAAAAGGCGTGGGGTAGGAAGCTGCTTATAATATAGTGAGTCCTTTGTTTTGGACGTAATTTTCCAGGAAGGTTTTAATACTCATTAGCCATTGTTGGCAGGTTACAAGACGCCTGCAGAGGTGGATGTTGGAGGTGGTCCATGCGAAGTAACCTTGCAAGGTACTAAACCAACCTCAGGTACACTTCATTCAGATAAAAATGTCCGATTCGGCTATACTTTAACATGGCCGTATCTGACATTTTTATTCAAATGGAGTGTACGTCACCTGCACTGTTTGTGAACGTTTTCAGTAAATATAGAGGTGTGGGGAACTTTATTATTTTGGTGTGCTCTTCTTCACACTAAATTTTTAGATGCTGAATTGGTTTCAGTACTTTATGTCAGTACAAAATTGTTCCAATTTCGTCTTACATCCAGCACTTTTGACCTATAAAACACTTAATCCAAGTACAAATTTGGTACTGAAAAAAGAGAGTCAATTTTTTGTACTTTTTTTTACTCTCTTTTTTCAGTACCAAATTTGTACTTGGAATAAGTGTTTTATAGGTTAAAAGTGCTGGATGTAAGACGAAACTGGAAAATTTTGTACTGACTGGAGCAATTTTGTACTGACATAAAGTACTGAAACCAATTCAGCATCTAAAAATTTAGTGTGAATTACCTCCCCTAAAATTGCAAATCTGCAGCTTTTCCAAGTCTCTTCTGCAGGAAACCATGGGGGACATTCACAAAGCACTTTAACCCCCACTTTAGCCCCGATTTTTAACCCTGGTGCTAAACATGGTACTAAATCAGGAGCTAACCATGTTAACTAGCTCATAGTTTAGCACCATGTTTAGCACCATGTTTAGCACCAGGGTTAAAAATCGGGGCTAAAGTGGGGGTTAAAGTGCTTTGTGAATGTCCCCCCATATATATATATATATATATATATATGCAAGAGTCACGTTCATCATGTGTTAAGGTGTGCATGCGATTAATGGTGCTTACATGTAGAAATAATATATATTTTATGTAGTAAAGATAATGTAGACAAAGAGAGAGCAAAGTAATGAAACTTATTTTCATAACGTCTTGTAGACTAGTATAAAATTTTATAGAAAATCGTCAAAGATATTATAATACAGATTGGAGTGTGTTTTTTTTCAGGGTCCATTATATTTTCTTTGGGTCATAATTATAATTATTTATGCTTATTTCCTCGATGAAGTATAATTTACTTTTAATTCCACCTTGTTTTAATATACGTACCTTGCTCCGCGAGAGATGAACAAAGAGCCCAAAAGGAAGCTAGCTGGCACAAGTAAAGGGTATTGTGCATTCAAATTGTGTAATGAGCAACGGCAATATAATAGGTCCATAATGAATTCCAGCAGTATAGTAGCAGTAGATTATTTCTGTGTAATCAGATATAATACCAGCAGCACTCCCTCTCATTGTTTCAGCACGATTTATTTGACTTCAAACTGTAAGCACTGGTCGCACTTGAAATTAACTTTACTGTTCAACTCAAAAGTTACTTCTCTTTATGTACTGATATAAGTAGCCACACACATTCAGTGATAACGTGGAAAAATAATGGCAGACTTCTTATCAATTCTTGTCATTACAATTTTAGTGTTCTTAGGCGCACAAAGGTTCTTTAAATAACTTATTATTGCGATCATATTGGTATTTGGGTTTTAAATTTGATAGTGAGAAGTTTTGTTTTCAACAATCACACTTTCATAACAAGAGATGAGGGATCAGAGATCGAATGAAAAATTATCTGCAATGATAAAAGTTTGGTCACTGCAGGGGCATCAAAAGATACAACAAAAACATTGTATAAATAAACGGTACATCCTCCAAACATCTACAATTTAAGGTAATTTAACCTTGAAACAACAATAAAATAAAACGTGCGCTGATTGTATAATTACAATCGAATAAACACGACAATATTTGACGTGTCATAACAAGTTTTTAATACAAAAACACCGTTATACACAGTAAAAAGACGATGAATATATTATGTTCAATATATATACTGCCACCTAACATACAATTAGATAAGCCATAATATATGTATGATTTACAATTAAAAAAAGAGAGTAGTTGGCATAAATCATGTCTTATAGTGGGGAAAATAATTTCTCAAGTCAATCGTTGCTAAACTTTCCAATCACTCACAAGTTTAGTGTCTAACTTCCGCTCAATTCAATGTACAGTAAAATATTATGTAACGCGGCTCACAAGGTTTTCTTAACATAAAAATTTATATACCAATTGACGTCAAGTTTTGAAATTAAAGACAGTGACTGCATGCATGGCATTCTTGAAACCAATTATACTTAATAGAAGACTTACTATAATAGAAAACCTGCATAAAAATTTTAATTATTAATTAGGGGGCGTGGCAGCACTTTTGATTAAAAATAGTTCCGGGACTCAGAAAAATGTGACGAAATCAGAGTAGCATAATTTGGTACCCTGCAATAACAAATTTACGTGACAATGACTGTTTTTGTGCTTTTTTTTTTTTTTTTTTTTTGTTGGCCCCGTGACTTATCCTGTATATTTTCATTAATGCCCATAGAAGTGAGTATAATTTTTCGCAGTGTAGTAAACTAATATTCTGCATATCAACAATGGATTAGCTGTTACAAGACATTGTTGAGATGACTGACGGAGCCAACAATGACATCAACAATACAATGTACACCTCTGGACACCACGAACGTTACTCCTGCTTTGTTTGTAGACGTTACCACGCAGTCTATGGAGACTAAACCAAAATTCGTTTAATTATATTGATAGACTGAGAGCTCTACTTACATCTTCCAAAATTACAAATCTGCATCTTTGTCTATTGGAGCTCTAACAAGTGAGGCAGGAATTAATTTCGTGCTGTTCAAAAGTGAACTACATGCATGCTAGATGTAAAAATAACAAAACATTGATATCAACAATACCATGTACCTTGCTAGTATATCACAACCTTGGCATCAACAATCGGGAGGATGCAGTTAGTGATGCAACTCGTCTCATTGTTGGAAATGTAAATAAATGAACATGCATTTTTTTATACTTAAAATTGAAAATGTTACGTAAAAAAGTATAATAATATAAAATAGAATTGAAATTGTAGCATAAAAACGTTAAAGAAAATATATATGTAAATTTTTGTATAGTATAATATGATGCAAATAGTACTGGAGTATATAATAGAATTTTATATTTCTACGTACATTCTTTATTACAGTGCAACGAGGTATATGTTGTATATATTCTACATTTGCTTTATAAAAATATTCTGGATAAATGTTGCTTTTACCTGTAACAAAATTCTATTGTCTTTTAAATTGTTTTATATTTTCCTCTCGTTTATTTTTTTTTTTTAATATAATAAAAATCAAATTGAATGTAACTAAATATGCAAAACAGTATTATATTCTCCTTTTATATATAGAAAAGTTATTACTATGTTTATATATTCTGAGGGTATATATTCAATTCCCTTGGTTTCGGCTATCAATTCGCAGTTTTCCCTCTCAAGTGATTCTGAAAACGTGCCGGCCACTTGCATGATGCACTCTATCAGAAAATGCACCTGCATTCAAGATAGATGCACCCACATTACCCTGCGGAGAAACGAGAGCGGAATTTAAAAAAAAAAAAAATGCAATCTGGTTTCGTGTGGGGGAACAAGAAAAATAGTTCACGCGTCCCCTGAGAGCGTCACTCGTTTAAATGAAGCGTGCAGACTTACCCCAAACAACAATATGCAAGACCTCCCATCGGCTTGCATTACAGTGAAGCTCGTCTCTAAGCCATCTAGTGGTAAAACTTACAACTTTCCAAAATCATGGGGGTGTTTTTTTTTTTTAGAGACCGGAATGAAAAATAATAAGGAACAATCTTCAAGATTTTGTATGGAACAGATCCTTGATTTTAATAAGAATTGTAAGAGATTTTAAGCCTACAATTAATAGATTGCATGCTAATTAAGTTCATCTGGCTTGCCACTTTTGTAAAAAAATAAGCAGAAGTTATAGAGCGCCTTATGGATTCAAACAATTGAGTGTTGGGAGAAAACCACCCCCTTGATCAAGCCGTGACACGAGTAAAAGATCAAGTTGATTTTTTAACAAAACTTAATTCATTTGATCAGCTCAATTAATCATAATTTTTTAAACACTATAAAAAAGGTTCCTTAATATCGACCAAGAGCTAAATAAATTTTATAACTGGATCAAATTTGATTTTAACAAATTGAATCGAGTATATTTTAATCTGTCAAATAATAAATTAAATGTTAGTATAAATAAAATGAAATAACATTGATATATTATACAACTTAATTTTAATTTAAGTACAGAGAATTTAATAATATATATGTACTTGATAAGTAATGACTATATTGAAATAAGTAATAAATCATAAAACAAAAACACGATATTATATATATTGATCTTGGGTAATATAAACAAAATAAATGTGACTATCAGATTCATCAAATGGAGTGGTAATAAAAATGATATTAGGTCAAGCAGCGTCACGAACCCTCCTCCACCTCACGCTAACTCGCATATTAATAATCAGTAAGTAAATAAATGCAGCTAAAGATATTTTGCATTCGCGTGACGAAAGCGTTTAACAAGCGTACAATTACGTGTAGAAAAAATATCATCGGATTATGATGAATTACTTATACTTACATGGTAAAGAGCTAAATATATCATTCTTAACGGGAATAAGCCTGCATGTTGTTATTATAATTATATTGCAGTGTTCAAATGCTTGATTTATTTGTATGGAAATATGAAGTACGTTACATTTAAAGTATATGAAACAAATGAATTTTTCTTCTTGATCGTAGGCACACGGATAAGTAAAATAATGGAGTATTGACCTCAATTTTTTTTTATTGCAGAAATGAATAGAGGGTGCAAAGTTATGCTACCCTGATTTCTTTCAGATTTTTTAGAGCCCGGGAACTATTTTTAAAAAATTATTTAAAGTTATTTTTGTGACGTCACGAGACGCCGCTCCTTAAGAAAAAGATAGGACTTGCCGCCGCGTGACGTCACAAAAAGGACTTTCAATAATTTTTTAAAAATAGTTCCAGGTCTCAAAAAAATCTGAAAAAAATCAGGGTAGCATAACTTTGCACGCTCTATCCATTTCTGCAATAAAAAAAAATGGAGGACAATACTCCATTGTAGAAAAATTCAGAAATAATTCAAAATCGCTTCATATAGTTAAAATTATTAGTATTGATGAAGTTAGGAATTATAATATTCATTGTAAAAGAAATAAATTTGTGATCAAAAACACTTGGACAAATTTTCGCATATCTCAGAATTCATATAGATAACAAAATTAAATTCTGTAAAAACTGATATGGCCATAGTATTTAAGGTTCAAATTCCTATCAAAAATTGTTGTCTTTACTATATTCTGAGGCGACGAAATCATTAACTGTGATGGGAAATTCAACCTTAGTGACAACGATACAAAGTTCATAGCTTCATAATATGCTCATTATGATAACATTTCTAACTTTTTGTATAAGAAATTGAATTATAATTATTTTCAATCAATAACTGAGCCTCTACTTCTTTTATATAATATTAATTACAAACATTACTATTTACTAACATCATATAATTATCTAAAGTACGGTACAAAATATTCCACAATAATTATAATTTTCACTTTGAAGGCCTCATTACTGTAATAAATAATTTATAATCCTGCTCTCTATGATGTAGGGAATGTTTATTGCGCCCACGCGCCTTCAATTTAATAGAAAGAGATGAAAAGAGGAGGACAATATGCTATAAATTTGTCTCCCCAGTTTATGAATGACATACACACATAGATTCGTCACGTCCCGGCATTAAAACTGCTCTCACATGATTCATAAATCAAAACTTTCATAATCAATATGTCAAAAAATATTGGCAATATTACTATCATATTAATGGAGCCTTATGGACGGAAATCGGAAGTTGTGAGAAAACCGTCCTCTTTTAATTACCATAAGCGATTGAATATCATTTCCGTCTGACATAAATTTTCAATACACTGACGCCGAAGTTACTGATAATAATCGTTAAGAATATTTGCATGCTATCGATTTTTGTCTCCGGTCAAAATCGTGCAAGCGAGATAGGAGGGGGGCACGTGCTACTGATGCAATTTATGTCCCACAAGGGTGCTGTCCGGAGAGGGTGCAGACGACACAAATAACAACCCCCCCCCTCCTTCCGTGGCCAATACACGAGGGAACTTCAGTTTTTCTGATTGAACGAAATGTAATTAGAAAAGTAAACATTTTATTTCCTATTGATTTAAATTAATATAACATTTAATTCTACTTAAATATTTAATTAAAAAAAATGATATTTGAAATTATTTACTAAAAAAAAAATTATTTCCACGTAATTAGCATTTTGTGTAAATAGAAGAATAAACAAAGATTTTTATTTAATCCTTCTAACTTAAAATAAGCTTTTAAAAATAATAATTAGCCACATGTATTGAGTTGATGAAGTTAAATATAGATCGTTAATCGGATTATAACATTAGCTCCGTTTAGAAAAGTCGACATGTTTTTGTTAAAACTTTTTTAATATTGTTTGACAGCAAGGCTATAAAATGAACCACGTGATTTATAAAAACCTGTTTATTAGTGACTTGAGCATACTTGTTATTCACTAATACACACAGAAAATGTTCACTAAAAATAAGCAGGAAAACATACAGTTAGGTAATATTTTTGTTTAATAAGGGCTAGTGGTAAAGTACGTACACTCAAACTATTCATAAATGTCCGTTCGCTGCTTGTTTGTTTGTTTGCAACCAGTTCTCATTCACATTTCTATATAACACAAATTATCAAATTTAATGAGTTGTAGAAGTGGACAAGACGTTTTTATACTCTCTGATTGTATTTATAAATATTTATTTTAAAGAACTGAAAAGAGACAGGGACTTAAAAAAAAATTTAAATAGAAAAATGTTAAACAATATTAAGATATTACTTTTTATTAAAACCTAATAAAATAAATGACATTAAATTTTATGGTACATAAAAGAGCAATAATATTTTTATTTTTTATACTAATTTGGTTACATCCTATTTTAAATATATGTAAATTTATTATATATAATCATGTCTTACTCAATTACAAGTGTTGGACACTACAGGTGGTATTTATTATAGCATATAGATGATATGAATACACTATAATATTATATGCTATTATATAAAAAAAAAAATTGGGCGTTGTTTCACTTAAGATTTTAAATCAAAGTGTCTGTGAATTTTGTGGGCGGGAGCTAATGAGTTTCAGCCTAGGTCAGGTCCACGTGAACAGCTGTTACACACAGCAGCCAGATCAGAAGATAATTTTGCATCATTTTAATATAACTTCATCATTCATTCTCACACCTCCATAAATCTGGCACACCAAAATAAATACATCAACTTGTATGAAAATACTTTAAATCATGAATACCTACAGCAGAGTTTTAAAATAAATTTATGAAAGAGAAATTAACACTTTACATTTATTACGTATGAGACATGCAAAAATGTAATGTTATTTTGCAATTAAGGTCATTTTTCAGGTAAAATGATTATAAATATAGCTCTTATCAGAAAAATATAATTGTCTGGTTTCGCAACTCCTTAAGTTATTTAAAACATTGTTGTATATTTATATCATGTTACTTGGTAAGTCGTGTTTAAAATTGTCTAGATAGGTCAATTGATTGCAAACCTTTTCATTGTTTTTTTTATTCATTTTTAACATTCGCTATATTACTGTATACATCGTTTATCATGGCCTTTACTATATATAATAGTTTGCAATAACCATGTTGTTCTTTTTTATGTATATTTTTAAACATAAATCTAATCCATTTTCTAACTTTAAAAACTTACACAACAATATTAGAAAATGTCAGATGAAGTATCGGTCTGAAAGCAATTAATTTTAAATTAAATGTTCGTATAAAGAGGTCACAAGAAAATACGGATCAATTTACTAACTTTTGAAACATATTTCATAAAAAAAACGGTAATTTTGTTCCGTGATTATCAATGTGTTATTTTATAGGAGGTTTGAAAGTTACAAAATTTGTGTGCATGTCAATTGTATAACTTTGTCCCTCGTATATATTTTGTGAAATAAAGGAAAAGAACAGCTGCTAGTACCATTAAATGCTTTCTTTATAATAGATTAAGGTAGAGATAACGCCGAACAGCTGATCGACGTAATCCCCTTTGATTAACATGTAAACCTTAGCAAATTGTCAAAAATTCTGTAATTTTTTTGAGAGGCAGATATTAGTGCCTAAAAGCCATAGAAAAAGTTTCGAAAACATTTAACGAGCCGATTTTTTTAAATTAATTTTTTAGTTTGTCTCTCTATAGGAAAGCCCTATGCTGAAAATTAAAAAAATTAATTAAAAAAAAATCGTCTCGTTAAATGTTTTTGAAACTTTTTCTATGGCTTTTAGGCACTAATATCTGCCTCTAAAAAAATTTCAGAATTTTTGTCAATTTGCTAAGGTTTACATGTTAATCAAAGGGGATTACGTCGAACGTTATCTTATCTCTACCTTAAATATTCTGTAATATTTTATATTCTATTTTCTCATTAAAAATTAACTGAAAACTGAACAATAATGTGTGATAATAGTACTGATGATAATATGTTTAATTAATTTAATTTTTATGTTTCTTAGTACAGTTATTAGCAATATTTTAAACACTATGTGTACCTCACGGTTCTTTATGTCTAAGAAATACAAAAGAAACTTCAATTCTGGTTTAATTATTTTGGTACTGAAATCCTTCACAAACGGTACGAATCTCGGAGAAAAAAAGTCACCTTTCAACCCGCTGGCTTTAAAACAAAAGAAGTACATTAAAGTTTTAGCATGCGTGATTACCTCTTAACTCCCCTGCGATACTTCATATCTTGAACATTATATTTTATAGCCATCTGTGTGCTAAATTTAAAACAACAATATATTTTTCAAAACAATACATATTAAATTAATATTACATAATAATATAACCTAGTTTTAAATAAAAACTCCTTTCACAGTGCTTTTAAACTAATTTAAAATTAAGTTTTATATTTAAAAGATAATTATCTGACGTTATTACATCTTCCTATGTTAATATTTTGATAGCACGTGAATTATGTGTGACCCGAAATAATACGCTGACACCCACTTTCTCCCAGATCGAGTCACGACTTATCTTACGTCATGTGTGTCTTTTTGTTTTTCAGAGTAAGACATTTTTAATGTACAGCGATTCAACACACTGCACATAGACATATGTCGTCATAGGAAGTTTGTTTACTATCACGATAATGTCAAGTGTCCAGGACAAAATAGTTCAAAGTATCAGACTTACATGATCCATGATTTGTTTACCATCAAATAGTCTTTCATGTTTAACCAACTATAATCATTCAACAAATATGTTGGTAAATAAGGCTAGTGTTATAGTCAGTTAAATAATTTCAAACATAAGCAGCCGGAAATTATTATTATATATACTGGCTGGCAGTTATATTTTATTTTTAATGTTTTCTTTAATTGACAATTACAAATTATGCATGTATTTCATGCTTGTATGTCTTTTTTTAATTGTTGATTTGATCTATGTTTGTCTACATGCAACCCAAATGTTCTATTAAAAATATTATTATTTTTATTACCGTCGCCATTTCTTTCAAGTAAATGGTATACAGTATAATTATGTTTATCGAGTCTCTCTCGGTAATTTCCGATAAGAGCGATTTTCGTATCTCTTCACGTTGAGAATGAACTTTATCGGCTGTCTGGATTTTATTTCGTGGTCTCATAATTTGCACTCAATTTCGTGATCTTATTTGTAGTCGGAGAGCAAAAATTTGTTGTTATTTTTGTTAATAAATAAAGAAAAATGTATGAAACGTGGTAAACAGAGAAAGTTTATTTTTTTATAAATATGGAAATTATGAAGGAGAGTGAAAGGTTGTATTAAGATATCAGATGTCAGTGAAATGTTTAAAATTTTGTTTATTTGAATTTTATGAATATTTTATGTCTGAGATAACTTTAAAGATTAATATTTTTGACGTGAAATTTAAATTTATCTCGCACCTCATTTCTTAAATTTTATTTGCATAATTTTGACGAGTTGAAAATTCATGATATAATTTTAGCAACTGAAATAACCTTAGAAGTTTATAAAGCCGGTATTATTGCTTGATACAAATTGTTTAATTATTGCATTCAAGTTTTTCTTACAAGAAAACTTAAAACTCTGATGTACGGAGAGGAAATTTTCTTACAAAAAGGAGTATAAATAATGCAAAATTGTATCATGTAATACAGGCTTAAGCTTTATTTTCAGCACAACAAATACATGTCGCAAGGTAAATAAATATCAGTAAACTATATTCTATATTTTGGTCAGCACTTAAAATTGTATTAAGCCGGTATTACACGATACAATTGTTTTCTAATTATTGTCTATAAGTATATTAGGCAATTTACTGAAAATTCTAAAATGTCTTTTGTGTATAACTTGCATTAAAAAATATATTCATGACTCGTATTTTTTTTCTACAAATGAACATGTAACATATTTATACAATATTTCCAAGAATAAAATCTAGATTAGAATCATTATATGTTACTTTATTTCGCAATGACTCTGAGATATAGAGTCATGACAGCGATATATAAAGTTGACAGGCATGAAGTTAGCACATTAAATTAACGTGCGGACATCTCACGGCAGATTGGAAGAGGACATCTTAATGTCCGATTACCGTGACTATCACGGCAGATTGGGAGAGGACATCTTAATGTCCGATTACCGTGACCATCACGGCAGATTGGGAGAGGACATCTTAATGTCCGATTACCGTGACCATCACGGCAGATTGGGAGAGGACATCTTAATGTCCGATTACCGTGACCATCACGGCAGATTGGGAGAGGACATCTTAATGTCCGATTACCGTGACCATCACGGCAGATTGGGAGAGGACATCTTAATGTCCGATTACCGTGACCATCGCGGCAGATTGGGAGAGGACATCTTAATGTCCGATTACCGTGACCATCACGGCAGATTGGGAGAGGACATCTTAATGTCCGATTACCGTGACCATCACGGCAGATTGGGAGAGGACATCTTAATGTCCGATTACCGTGACCATCACGGCAGATTGGGAGAGGACATCTTAATGTCCGATTACCGTGACCATCACGGCAGATTGGGAGAGGACATCTTAATGTCCGATTACCGTGACCATCACGGCAGATTGGGAGAGGACATCTTAATGTCCGATTACCGTGACCATCGCACGGCGGGGGATCAGCTCCCGACGAGTAATAAAACATGAATGTTTACATCATTAAATTTGTGTTTTTTGAAAAGAGAAATTTTTATAAATTTAAATTATTTTGATATAAATTAGAAAATACAAAAATAAGAATATCTCATTTTTTTATATAAATATTATTTATGTTGTTTACGTTTTAAGAAATTCAGTATAAACGAGAAATAATTTTATTCTCTTTTTATTTATTTATATAGGTATTTTGAGAAATGTCAAAAAAATTTATCGTCATAAACGAATTTTTTTCTAAAAAATTGCCAGTATTTACAATTACTGTATTTTTTTACTTTTTTCATTAATCTCTTTTCAGTAATTTTCACCTTAAAAAAAATTGTTTATAATTAAATGTGAAGCTGATATTAAATAAATTTAGAACCACGGACATAAACGTCTTGAATTTCAGCCGGCAGCATCTTGGAGTCATTAATCTGAACGGAGCTAATTTTATACACAACATGAAGCGATGAATTTTAGCATAATTATCATATTAACATGCTAATGATGCCACTTTAGCCACGAACTAGCATTTTATCAGGAGTTTAAAACATTGACAATTATAATTAAAATGAAAATCTTCTTAAAAAAACATTTTAATAACCAGTTTTATAAATATGCGATGAACAACAAATTAAAATACAATATTATGTCACTTCATCACATGCAAAAACTAGAAGGAATTGAGATTTTAAATTGTTTATTTGCACATAAATTCATTGAATAAACTCAGAACGTGTTTGATACTTTTACTATAAATGTGATCATCATCAATTCGACGATTTTTATTTCATCCAGCACTCTTCTCATGCCCTAACTCTTTCTATTCCAGACACAACGATCGATATAATGCATTAAAGAATGTTATTTTTTGCCCGACATTTGTAATAATATTTGGCTGGTATTTAACTCGGTTTGCGAAGTACGATAATGCAAGTACTAGTATAATAGTTACGATAATGATCCGCGGAGGGTGTGCCAGCAGGCCCTCAGGCTCCAACTCGACCTTCTATGAGCACCGTTTGTCTTGACGGTGCTCACAAATGGCAACCGCACGACTCGCAAATATAATTCGAAATAAAATACTGTTTTTATGTCATTCATTCATATGTTTATGAATGGGAGGTTAAATATTATGCAAGATATCTTAATAGTCTATATAGATAATATCAATTTAAAAACAATACTATATAAATTAATGAAAGTAAATCTTTATAACATTTCGTGTTTTGAATCATAATCATGTATATTTCATCATCAACTATTTATAATTATCTTTAAACTTTTTATATGTAATTAACAATAAAAGCACCTGCTTTTAACATGACATATTATGGTATCTTTTATAACATACAATTAAATGTAAATTTAGTAAATGAAATTCTTTCAGTTCCAGATTTGACCATATGATGTGCATGTTAATATTTTTTTAAGAACTTGAAAATGTCATATAGATAACACATACTCATTTTTCTTTTTAATTTCACCCATACCCCATTCTTTTAATCCTTTGCTATTATGCCTCTACATTTATGCTCGGTGATGTTGCGTGCTTATCATAAAAAAATTGAGAATTTCGAAGAAAGGTTTATTCTGATAATCCATCCAATGCTGTTGAACTAAAAAGCTTTTTTTAATTCACTAGTAGGTACTCACACAGATAACACCTCCAGGTGCTATCAATACACAGGTATACCTCAGTACCTCATGGTCTTAATTAAAACACGTTAATTTCAATCACGGAACAGCTCGGACGATCGCAAGACCAGTACAAACACGTTCTAGAGAGATGACGACAAAACGTCCCGACAAACGACACTTCGTCCTACCCCCTCGTCTAACCTCCCTGCGATGGTGAGTTATGGCCCGAGTGTGACTACCGCAAGAATATGGAGCTGCACGTCAGCCCACACGCTGATACAGATCCGAGAACTTGTGCATTCAGTAATTGCACCGTATATCCAAACTGAGCATTTTAAATTACTCTCATTGACATTTTTATTAATAAAATTTTTCTTCAGATATCTACCGTGTGTCATTTTTTATAATCAACTTAAAAAAAATATCAATAAAATATACAAAAGTGTCGTAATATTTTACATTTTAATATAAAAAAAATATTGTTATTGTTCGAGGACAAACGTGTTTTGATTATCACGATAATAATTTTATAATTCATAATAATTCATTCATAATACTCGCTAACATCGCTTTCATACAATACAAAACATAAAAAATATAACGTCATAAAAGTTCTATCAGTTACTATTTATTATATGGTTCTATATATTTGGGGGCATACATGATCAAAATGTGTCAATTGCCCCAAAAATACCAACCAACCAATCAATCAAAATTTCTATTTTTATGAATGGAGTCACGTTGCTTCAACTGACACCACCATGCAAGATCCAACAGGTAGTAATTGACTTACCTAGCGAAAAAGGCGGCCGCCGTGGAGGCTTGCGCCATCGTACCGGGTGTTCCATTCACCACGTACGCGTATTTGGACTCCGCATATGCAGCCGCGGCGGCGGAGTTACGGTGGTACCTGAGATGTACGTCTCCTGCGTTCATATCAAGGGACGCGGGATCGAGCAACACTGAGTCGCGACTGCTTGAACGTTCCCCGCCCCTCGCGAGCGACACCAGCGCCACTTGTCCCCCACACGGCGGCTGACCGTACTGATTATACTCCGCAGTGGTGCTTAACTGGAATCATAAAAATAATATATTATGATTATTATTAAATAATAATAACCTTGATATTTGTATTTAATATGGGAAATTTAGACATAAAAATTTGTAAAACCTGATCTAAAAAAAAAAAAAAAAAATTAATGAAGGTTAACTAGTCTAGTGTAATTTTTTTACTCGTCTCATCTAAAGCACTGCTATCAATGGTACAGATAACTTGAACCATTAAAATAACATAATATTAAGTAATAAAATCTGTATTATATTAAGAACCAGCTTAATGGATAAAAAAATTAATATGTTTTAGTTTAAACGAAGTTCCTATACAGTAGTATATTATAGCAAAAAAACTGAAAAAGTAATGTAATTCTTTCCTTGATAGGGACATTTTATTGATTCTCATATATAAAATTCAGTTGGAACTAAATCAAGTTGAAAAAAACATTCACTTACTGACACCAAAATTGGATCAATAAAACAAAACTATGTGAAATATTTTTTTTTAATATTTAACTGAACAAAAAAATACTACATCAAAGTATAGAAAGTTAAAAAATACCAATAAATACATCAATAAAATACCTAAAATAATTACGATCCAGTTTTTTTTATACAAATATTAATTAAACCTATCAAAATTCCTACACAAAAACATCAATATTCCATTTAAGTTGTACGACATTACTGCTGCAGAAATATCTACGTAGAAAGTTGGGACAGGCTTGTAACGTAAGGGTTGCTCCAATTTTGTTGACGTTAATTGTAAGCTTGATTTTACGTGTGGGAGGGCGTGCATCTCTGCAACCTTCGCTCGAACAAAACGAGGTCTGTGCAAATAAAAACGTAAACAAGACTATAAACAGAGAGAGTAATAATTAAATCAAGACTAATTTACACTTTTTTTAACAAAAATGAAAATCAAGATTTTCAATCAATTTTTATTTATAACATAATTTTTAACAATTTCAATACGCAGTGCAAGCAAATAAAGGGGAGGATAACATGCCACGAAATAAAATTAAGAGACTGTCTCATATTTTCAATATATATCATTATGTATAACCATTAAATTAAAATTTAGTCAATATTATAATTATATATATATTATATATTCACATAATTTTTACATTATATTGATGCATGGTTTTTGTTATATAACTTCATTTTATAACAAGACATCATTATAAATTTTAATATTATTATTTCTTGATATACACCACTGCGGTTTTATTGATATAATATATAATAATCAATTTATATTTAATTTTTTTATGTATAATAATAATAATAATATTCAGCCACAAAAAAATAATAAACTAAATCATCAACTATACTATTATTTATTTTCTTTTATATAATAAAAATAATTCTTTGATCATATAATATTTATAAATAATTACAAAAAAATTAATGATTTGTTTTCATGTATTAAATAAAGTCGAACGTGTTAAGAGGTGCATTTGGAAGATTGAGATGCAGGAGGGGGGGGGGGTCTGATTACGGTAAAGTGCAAAGGCGGCATCATCAAAGACGATTTGAGGTACATCAGTGCGTGGTTTTAGAGGCGCCGCCGAGGATTCATCGAGCCCGATTTATCGCTTGGCTGCAGTCAGGGAAAGTGACGATTTTTTTTTATATAAATCTATATCTTCATTGCTAAGTCTCTGCTTGATTATTTTTCTTTCATCAGCGAGCGAGGGGAACGTACAATAACATGAGGGTGTCATATAAACTAACACCTACTTCACATTCGCACACCCTTCTCATGAGTTTTTTTTTTTAAATAAAAACAACATATATGATTAAATTCAATATTCATAAGTTTTTAAAAAAAATATATAACATGCCAGAGTTAACCGTATTAAATCTGTGGTGCTTTTGGTCTTAAAATATAAATATTTTATATTATTCATTTTCAAGGTAAAATATAAAATTAATTTAAAATACACGAATAAATTAAATTAATAAAAGTAGTTATAACAGAATACAGTTAATATTTTTTTAATGTTATATTATCATGTTTAAATATTTTTTTATATTGGTGTCGTAAAAGCTTTTTTTAATGTATATTCAGTATATATTGAATTTTAATAATATGCAATCGACGTTGCATCAAAATAAATGGGCACCACTTTGTTAATTAAGTGAATGATAGTTGTTTATAACTTTTAACAACACGTTTAAAATGAAGATAACAATGCAACCAATTTCACCTAATATTTCGTTATACACGGTAAAAACTTTTGTCCAAATATTTATGAACTTCATGAAAAAGATACAAAAGATTCTCTAAAAGGTTGGCCCTGAGCATGCACTTTCGATGAAGGTTATTGGCTTTAAGCCACCGATTTGAACAACGTTAAAAAGCCAATCACGTTCAAGTATTTTAGGCTACATCATACCGCGAAACTTTAAATGCGTCCATCATGCAATGCTATTTTTTAAAATTTCACGGTGCAATGGGACCTATAAATTGACGCATGTAATATCCTATTGTCGTCTCCTGAAACTAAGACTCAAACTGGACATAAAAACATCGTTAAAACGTGAATTTATTTTCCCGTGTGTTCAATCAATGGCTTATTAATTGCAGGGCGGAGCTGCAACGTTAGGTGCCGGTCGTCTGAAGATAACGGCTAAGTGGCTCGTATGAATCACAAGGAGATAAGATACCTGAAGAGGAAACAACTGCAGCTTGTCAAACATGGTGACAGATCGCAAACAATCGTCGCCTTTCCAACCACCGTCAAATCTGCATTTTCAGTATGAAAAATTTAGGCATAACAATATCACAGGATAATAATTAAATTACGTCTCCAACTCATCTTTTAAATACACGTCAACGTGTTTTTACCTCTAAAACATATCTTATTTCTTCCTCGCTTAAAAAAGAGGATGAAATGGAGACAATAATAATATTTATAACACTTTATATGCTCAATAAGAGGAAAGAAGACGTAAAATCGTATTTTTCCCTATTTTTTCTTCAAGGTGCAAAATAGGTGAAAATTAGACAAGTTATATGGCTAATAAAAGATGAAATTTATTTCTCCTATTTGCAGTCTGTTATAAATTAATTCATAGTATGTGATGATGGGGGTGATTCACGTAAGTTTCCTCTATATAGTCACGGTTTAGGCTGGGACTAAACGTGGGTTAATGACAACACTTCCTATCGTCCCCAATGATACTTCTGATCAGAGGCTTATTATTCATAAAAACAAATCGTGTTATAAAAATAGTTGTTAAATAGATTTCGATATTACACCATTAATTAGCTACGAAGACAGTCGTTGTTTACAGCACACATGTTTACGGGAGACGGACATGAGAGTTACGACCATGTACGACCGCCGCGACATTTTGCCTCTCGCGAGTCACTTTCGCGCATAAACCACCGCTCTCACCTTCTCTCTCGGCTAAATATCACAGGCAAATAACCCCCGTACACTGTCAAAAATATTATTTGTCAAATATGAACCGTGTCTAGAAAGAAATATTTTGATCAGATCTGATGAACATGTTTTATTGTATCGCCATAAAGGATTTATAAATATCTTGTAAATCCAAAAAATATTGCTCAAATTGACTAAAATTTGCGTTGAAAAGTATTTTCATCAATTAAATCACCAAAAACTGTTTTCATTTATTGTTTTACTGTGTACCATAGGAGTCAAAGATTCGAAATGTAAAGCTTATAAGGTCACTCTATTTTGCATCTAAGAACATAACACAAAGTGATAAAATTTTAATATACATTCTCTGAACTGTGAAAAGCACATTCTTCTGTACTAAAATAAGAAATTTTCACACACTATATAGTTATAGATGTTAAAAATTAACCATTTCAATTCTAGCACAGATATATTAATTCAATTTTTTCTACAGTGTACGACACAAAAAGAAAAGAACCGCGAAAGTACGAGCTTGAAAATGTAAAATCAATAAGGTAACGGATCTTATATATTTACCAATCTTATTATAATTTAATGAGGCTCTAAATGTGTTAACACGATTTCAAATATTTGAAAAATGTTTTCAACGTTTGACTCATTGATTTACGTTGTACCTTCTCTGTGATTTATGGCTTTGCCTAGGACTACAGAGTATCTATGTACGAGAATTTCAAGTATTATTTTTTCCAGTTGTATTATAGATATATACTCTTGCTAGTGACATTAAAATTTAAATTCCCGGCTCTTCCTGGACCTAATATAGCGTCGCTTATACAATTTTGTGGGTCCCTTCCAAGCCAGATTAACAACCTTCCAACATTTGCCTGCTTTTGACTTAGGGAACCATGGAAACTTTAATCAGGATGGTCGGTACTTATTATTATTTAATTAGTTGTTTTAGTTAAACCATTTTTTAAACAAATTCAAGAACATTAATTATAGAATTCAACAGTAATTAATAACTTTTTTTAGGAATAAAACATTAAAATACCACACAAAGAAATCAATCAACTTGATTGACTAATACTGGTCACGTTGGTACTATTCATTCATGACGTGACCTTTAACCAAATATTATGTGGGGTTGATTTCTCCAATGACTATCACAATATGAACATCACATTGTCTGGTATAAAGAATCGAGAGTTCCGGTGACCTATGACGACACTCCTCCATTGACAGGTAAAAATTTGACAGACATCGCGGCATCAATCAAATGATCCATTGTGCGTGTGTATAGATGTGGTGGATCTGACCAATGATGCGTGACCGTCATAGACAAGTGTATATAGGCAAAGGATGAGCTTTTAAGCTTCGTAAGATAAACATCAAGGGGTCTTAAAAATAAACCAGCAATTTTATTATACGTACTCAGAAATACATTAATAAAGTTAAAGTTGTTAGATTTTTTTTTTCTTTATTCTAAGGCTTATCTCTAATGGAGGCTCTTTAAGATGATGTTATAAGAAGAATTTAATGGATTGATTAAAAAATAATACTATACACTCTCAGAAATAGGTGTTTCACAAAGTGTTTCAGAAACGCCTAAAGTGTTTCAAAAATTGCCCCCTTAGTTAAGACACATCTCGTGTTTCAGAAAGTGTTTCAGAAGTGTTTCAGAAACACTTAACGTGTTTCAGAAACACATTAAGTGTTTCAAATGCCACTTTTTGAAACACTTAATGTGTCTTAACTAAGGAGGCAATTTTGAAACACTTTAAACGTTTCTGAAACACTTTGTGAAACACCTATTTCTGAGAGTGTAAAGGGCAAGTTAAAAATATTAAGAACTACTTAGAATACGAAGCCTCAAGGTATTATGTTAAAAATGTACATTAAAATTGTTGTTGCTGCAAAGTTGATATGACCTTTCATTGAAGAAAATTGTTGTCAAAATATGTGGACTGTTTAGTGGAAAATTATTATTAAAAATAACAAGATAAGTGGTGTAATTTAAGGCAGTAAAACACCTCGTTGTGGAAATTTAACTTGCTTGTTTTTAAAATTTTAGGAAGACTTATGGCATGAGCATCCTATAAATGACATGCAGGTGCGCAGGTCGCCATGTTGGAGGAACGCTTCAGTATTTTATATACGTAAGCAAAAGTAATAAAAATTAAAAGAGTAATTTAAAAAATTATAAGATGAAAAGTTATAAATTTTTAATATCTTTCTTAATTTTATTTAATAATTATTTTAATGTTTCAACTTGTTTAAACGAATGCTGTTTTAGCTCTGGCCAAATTAATTGCATAAAATTTTATAAAACCCAGCAAATACCTAGATTAATTGAAAGTATATTAAAAAAATACAGGTGTGCAAAAGTCTGCACACAAAACAAATTTTCTTCACAGCATTCAGTACAACCAAAGAGTTTACATTGTAAGATTTCTGTGGTACAACCCGATCATAAAGAGAATCAGATCAGTACACATATATAAATGTTATAAGTTGTTGATTATCGAAATGAAGTACATTGTCGTAAGAGCTAATCTTATCAGTTTCTTATCCCAATATGAGCTTTAGAACAACATATTACTGAAACAATTATTGAAATCATTCTAAAACTTAAGTACAAAAAATACAAGTTTGACATTTTTATTAAAATCAAAAAGTAACAAATGAAAAATGGCGAAGATTTGCTGCAGAAGTTAAAAGACTCCTGCTGATATTGACTCCTGCTCTACAGGACATGGAGACATAATGTCCTGCAGTACGTTACTTGACGGTCCTCCATTAATCATCGTTTATTTGACGCCTCCGCAACGAGCGGTGGTCATCGCCTATGTCGGCACATGAACCTAATCGTCTCAGATTAACGCGCTGATATACACTCCTGGTCACACAACCACTACAAAATATGTGGTAATTATGTGTGTAATGGCAGGAACATGAGTGAAATTATTAATGATATTAAAGAATAAGCTTTATTAATTGTAAGATTATAATGTAAGAAGATTACAAAATTTATCATTTTATCTCAAAGTGGTGAGGGATAAACTGAAGTATCGACCTCAAAATTTTGAATTGCAGAAATGAATAGAGGGTGCAAAGTTATGCTATACTCTGATTTTTTTAGATTCGAGGAACTAACTACTAATTATTAAAAGTACAGAGAAAGTGACGCCTCTCTTAATAAAAAGATAGGACCTAAAAGAAGCGTGGGGTTCAAACCTGACCGCAGTAAAAATTTTATCAATACTACTTCCCGATCTCTAAAAAATCGGAAAAAAAAATCAGAGTGGCGTAAGTTCACGCCATTGAGCTCTATACAAGGCTAGAGGGATAATGCCCTATACTTCTCAATGTTAAACTGTGCGCACGGTCCAGCGGGAGGAAGTGGGTGGGAGATTGCGCTTTCGTCACACATTCCAACGTATTCTCCTCAGAATTGCCAACTGCAGTGTAACTTTTAATGCTTATTTTATAAGGAAACTTTCTTAGGTTGGTCAACCAGGCATTCGATAGCACCGACCACCACCCACTTTCCTCCCAGACGCCGTGCGCGCCTAAATCAGCTGATTAGCCCTCTAGCCTTGTATAGAGCTCAATGGTTCACGCCCTCTATCCATTTTTGCAATAAAAAAATTGCTCTATTTTTGTTTTCTTTGATTTACTTCATTGTTTCAAACAAATGTTGTATTACAACTGTTCTAATACATTATTCAAAGCAAAATATTTTATTTTCCATTTGGATTATGTTAAATGTTAAACCATGTAAATATTTTACTACAAAGCAGTGTGGGTGTATATACAAGACACTGCATTTTTAAATGTAAAATTATTAAAGCTAATTAATTAGTGGAGAAACTATCTTCTAAATTACAGTAGAATTAACTTCTTGTACAATTTTTGACTCGTGTGTTACATTTCCTCCATGTTAAAACACATCTGCTCTCTCGGACTCGAACCCTCGACTTTCACAAACTGCGAGGGGGAAAACACAAACGCTGCATTGTCCGTGTTATTTCAGAGCTAGGATTATAATACAGTGTGGTCCTGCCATGCATGCGATATAATACTAATGAGCCAGTCTGAGCTGCCGTCACTACAAACTGCCTGCATGCAGTAGCAGCGATTTATCCCGGCAAGCTCACATGTACTACAAGTGCCACCGGCGAAATGTTTATTGTCTTACCTTTATGAGCTCCATAAAGAACGGTCTGTCATTATTTTATGTTCCAAGTATAATTAAAAAGTGCACAGTAATTTCATATTGACAATCATGTAAGTTCGTAAAGCGTAACCGTAAATTATCTTTATTAACATTTTTAAACCTTTTAAAATTGAACTCAACAATTAATTGCCATGTTCTTTGCCTTGAAAATATTTTTTATTCAGAAAGTGTAAAGAATGCAATGGTAAACGCGGCAAAAAAGAAAAATGTTTATAAAAAACAAGTGCAAATCTGAACAAACTTGTAATACGAATTATATAGTCATGCGTGTTTTATTTTACTTTCAAAGGGAAATTTTGCAAGTAAAAAATATATTATACTTAAATATATGTGTTTCAAATCGCATTAACTGTTGAAATTTAAAACGTTATACTTTATTTTACATTATGAGCATATAATTTAAATCGAATAATTAAAAACACATGCATGTGGAAAAAAAAATATCCATCAGGATATTAAAAAATATTTTTTAAGAGCTGTAACAATTAAATTTTTAAAAAAATGATAATAAATAAATATCATTAAACGATTACTCAAGAATAATTTCATCACAGAATCAAAGGGAACATCCTTTTTAAATATATCATCACTCACTCGCGAGTATTGTTGTGTGCTATTGTTGAGCACGTAACATCAAATATCGCTGAATTTCATCAATAGTTGATTATTGTACTTTGTGTTCACTTTGATGTACTTTGCTAATGGATTTTAGCTCAGCATAATTTCTAACAGAAAGAGGGAAGCAAAGAAGCTTTTAATTAAACCAGGGAAAATCAAGAAATAACTTTTAATATATTGTAACGGTAAATATGTTTAGAAAAATATTATGGTTAACAATTCTATAAAAATTTCTGTATAGGATGATTGTTATTTTATGCATAACTATTTTTCAAAACTATTATCATAAATTACACGATGCAGTAATATGATATACCTATATATATATAATATAATTATGTGCTCCAAAATAATCTGAATTGATATATATATCTTGAAATAATAAAATAAAATAATAGTCCCGAAATTATTCAACTGTAGATAATATTATTATAATGCAAAAATTTAAATTTTGAAAAAACAGCTTAACAAAATAGTGTCAAAAACACTCGTGCAGTAGCTAATTTATCACATTTCTTTCAGAGTTTTTTTTTTATTTATTTAATTTTTTTTTACAAAAAAGAATGACCAGTAATTAATAAATGCACTGATTGCTCAATAAGGACAGATAATTCAGACTTTTTTAAATAGTAGTGACCTAGGTTTTCTGACAAAATATTTTGCAATTATGCAACTCCAGATTGCAAAGCAAGTTCCCCCCTAGCAGATGTTCCTCTGATCAAGCTGCCAAAACATCATTACCGTCCCCCTCTTAAAAGTGACTGAGGGGACCCAGGAAATGAGTTGGCGCGGGGTCACCCAATTTGCTCGCCCCCACAAACTATTAATCAACGACTTTAATTTTTGATTGTTTTTCACCCAAACAAATGTTGCCTTGTCATTTTTGCGTCTGACTCTGTTTTCACTCATCCTGACTTTTTCATTTAAGAACAATGAAAAGGTTGACAGACAAAATACGACTCACATGAAACTACAGAGAAGCTCAAATTATTTTTCTAAAAACTTTTCATCAATTTTTTTTTTTTTAATATTACACTCGCATGTTATATATTTCTACTTTTTATAAAAACATTTTCATTGTAGATTCTCTTTACATTCATGCGTGAAAAAATTGCAATCTGAAGCTAGAATATGAAATATTTTTACATGGATGTATCAAGTTGATAAAATGCGATACAGAATTAAGATGGCATATAAAAAGTGGGTGGAGTTATGTGACTTAGATTAATGCAGTGTCGTACCCTTTTTAAGTAAAACGATATAAGAATCTGATTTGCCCCTCCATAATCACATTAGCTGTATGATATTCCCCCACAGAAAAGAACCCTCCACGGGTAATGGTGTATAAGAAGTTTTAAGAAAAAGTGCGAGGGTGGATTTGTAAGTTGACTTTATTGTTATTATGTTGATAGGAAGTGTGAATCACAAAGGTCATCTTAGAGGACTACGTATTAATGTATAGTGAGGAAAACTTGTCATGCGAAATATATCTGAATAAAAAAACATTGAATCTTGGGAAATAAATTTTATGTAAAATTTAGATAGATTGAACTAAATTGTGTATTTAATTATATGTTAGAAGTACGAATCTTTTGTGTTCTGGACAGTGGGTGAAACTCAAATTAATATAATTCAAACAATCCAGATATTTTTTTTAATTTATATGAAAAACCGATAACGATGAACTATTTAGTTGAATTTTTCTGTGAAATGCCGATAAATAAAAAATGTTTGTTTTAGTAAATTATGAAATTTATAATGAAATAATCATCGCACTGCACAGGAGTTTTTTTATTATTTAAAATATTATTTAGTATTTTTTGTCAAATAATTAAAACGACCAATCATAAACAATAAATTAATCATTAATTAACACTACCAATTTATCGATCAACTTCTACCGCAACGGTCAAAATTATTTACACTCTTCTTGACCATGATTCATTCTAGGAATTACAATTGTACTATTTTCGTCCATTCTTTGAGGAGATTCACGCTTGCTTCCTGTGCGGAAGTCGCCTACTTTCATTGTAATGTACGAACACCATGAGGCCACTCTGCGAGAAGTGTCGCATGACTTTCCACCCAAATACAACTCCTTACAATTTGATTTTCCATACCTCTTTTTTATTTAACTATGGTTATTTAATGTTATTTTAAATTCCCAAGTTATCAGATTTATATTCGTTGCACATCGCCTAACACGAGCCACTCGAATGGGCACGGAAAAAAATTATAATTGCATGAAAATCCGATACTACAAGGCTAATTTTTTATATCTCTGAATTCTCTAAAAATCAAAGTGAATCACGATATTGCATTTTAAATATTAACGATTTCTATACATTATGACGGTTTTATTTTTATTTTGAGGAAATGGACAATTTTCATGATTTTTTTGTCGTATATTTAGATAAAGGACCTTCAGTTATATTGACAATATTTTTGCTAATTTTTTTAACCCTCTATTATAGCACCCTTAAAATGAGATGCAAAAACGTAAACATGCAAATATTGAACACGCAATCATAGAATTAGCATGATATGAGGTCATAGCGTCTTTACCCTCGATTTTGAGGAGCTATATACAGAACAGAAAAAATATCTGACTCATAACATATTTTGATTCTCTCTACCCAAATATATACAACAACAAATTATTTTTTTCATGAAGGTTATTCATTATTAGAAACAAAAAAATCGTAATTTGAGGTCTCTCTAACCATCTGTTATTTTAAATTTAATAAAATCGTGCGGACTGTCTATTGATACATTCATACTTTTTTCTCCGTGTATCAAATGGTTGAATTGACGACTGCTTACAAAATAATTAAATCGTTGAAGTTATCACAGCTGTTGGCCGCTCACGACTCTCTCTTCCTGTTGGTGGGTGTCCTCAAACAAACGCAGCATACCAATATCCAACACTTTACGATCGTGTTCGACAGTATCGTAAAGGTAATTAATCATTATCAACACAATAAACAACATCGGGAGGAAATTTGCTACTGAATATTAATCACAGTACGAATTTAGAAATTGTATGCCACGGTCATGAAGGTATTTACCGGCTGAGGGAAACGTGGAAACCTAAGTCAGGATGCACTGCTTTTTAGCAAAATGAACCGGAAGTGCATTGGTCAAGCCAGAAAAACTGTACATAGTGGAAAAGAGCAAGGATGAGAGCCCTGATTGAGAAAAGTTTGATTTTGGCCAGAAATGGCCACCCATCCAACTAGTAACCACGCTCGATGTTGCTTAACTTCGTTGATCTGTCAACGCGCCACACTCAATATTATTTACACAATATCGTAATGATTAGATGGTGTTTTGTTTATTATAATTTTATTATGCATGATATGAAAAAAAAAATGTATGATTGTATAAAATTGAGACTGCGGACAACGTGAAGTTTATTATATTTAAAATTTAAATTAGTTTTTCTTATAACTCCGAATATTTAAAATAAAAAGAGTTTACACGCTACCATAAAAATAATTGCATTTAAAATTAATATATTGTGATATATAACATTTGAAACTTTTGTTTATTTTTCTCGATTCAATTGTTATACATGAGTATAGCTGACATGAGTACATCCTTAATAATTGAAATATCATGTAAATTTTATAAAAAAATATTTAAACAAATTCATATATAATTGATGAAAAAAATTTCACTTGTTTTTATCTTAAGGGTAAGGTAACGCCACCAATGTTAAAAAAAATCCCTCACACAAAAATTCTGAAAAAAATTTAAAATGTTCTCCTCTACACCCCCTATCAGTAGCTAAAATATCAGGTATACAAATACGATCTAATTTTTGAGTTATGAATTTTTAAAGTTGACTACTTTAACATCGAGAAATGGAACTCCCATGCATGTTAAATTAGTCAACTTTAAAAATTCATAACTCAAAAACTAGATCGAATTTGTATACCTGATATTTTAGCTACTGATAGGGGGTGTAGAGGAGAACATTTTAAATTTTTTTTCAGAATTTTTGTGTGAGGGACTTTTTTTAACATTGGTGGCGTTACCTTACCCTTAATACTATTTTTTACGTGAAGATGATTTTGTTACCAAACTTTTTTTTCAAGTACTGAAAAGATAGAGGTAACTTTTGTCATTTGGGTCATAAATTTGGTCGATCATCATTGTGTCTCGCGGCACTGACAAAACGGAGCGCCATTGTTAAGGATGGTGAGATAAATTTTCCATTTCGGTTAAAGTGCAAGCGAGCCCCGGGGTCTCTCCCCTCTGGACCCCAGCATCTTCCTTGAAACTCATCTCAGCTCCCTCGCTTCATCAGCGGGGTCGTCGTATTAACATACAATACTACATGCATTTGATTTATAACATACCGTCATATGAATTCAAAGGATTTATTGATTTATTTCGGAAATCGTAGTTTGCAGCTCATTGATTTTCCTACTGTGAAAATGGTACTACATATTTTAATATATTGTGATTCATTTTTATATATTATCTTTACATTCACTCGTTTTTCTGAGCATGAATAAATGAAAGGTAAAAAAAGTAGAACTTAAAAGATTTAATTAAAATTGATGATACTAATTTAATGAAATTTCGTGTAGGTTGGTAAGACTGTGTAATGACACAATTTAATCCTGATGGACATTAAACAGATAAACCGCGCCCCTGGGTGGTGACTCACCACTCTAGCATTGCTGTCAAAACTCGGTGCCCACGTAAAGCACGTGAGATTCCCCAGACGAGGGCTGGTTGTTTTGATGGGGATGCTAGCAGGCCAAGATTGGAGTGGAACTCAATTACAGAAACACGGACTGAGGAACAGCCCACTTCCTTCCACGTGACAATTAACAACAATGGCTGTTCAGGACATTAAATTGTCCTTCTTTAATGATTGCGTTATTTCACAACATATGAAATCGTTTGTAATTAACAAATATTAATGTAAATAACATATTATTAATTATGCTACTAGAAAAATATATGATTTCAGACATTTTACATGTAATTTTTTTTATCAATTGTGGACTGTACAGAATATCAGTTATTGAGAGGTCGCGTACGGATCAAACGGGAATAAAAGCCATTATAAGGTTATTTTCTTATCTCGTTTCACTTATAACGATCTCTAGTGAAAATGGTCTCATTTGATTCGCGGGTATTTTAATAAAAAAATAACTAGTTTATTCAGAAATACAACCTTTAATGATTATGTTAATTTTTAAAGCCTATACCTCTGAGTAAACTAAACTATCGTTTTAAAAGCAACACCAAATAGGTCTAAATTTTTCGAATTTCCCATTGTTTATTGAAGCGATTATTTTAATCAATAAATACCTCACGTTCGTACGGCATTGCGTCAATTCAGTCTGTGTTTAGCTCTATTTGTAACCATTGACATCAGAGGTCCGTCCAAGACAATGGAGGTCACGTGGGCAATTAGCAGAGGTCACGAATTACACTTTCTCACCGCAGCGATTACTTACTACGTTCATTCAACCTGTCAGTGTTAAAATAATGACGTAACTTATACATGATTGTGTTGGCTATGATTGTGTATCATGTTATGTCAAATAAAATTGAATCGACAGAAAAGCCAATGTATTTTAACATAAAGAGGTCAGAGGAGGAATTGTGGATTTAAATGTTTGTATTTTTATTTAGATATATTTTTAGCAGTACTCGATTTAATAGTACTTGAATTGATTAGATATTACATTTTTTACTAAAAATTAAAGACTAAAATTGGTGCAGTGTTAAGTTCTTTTTATTCGTGTACGCAAGTATAGAAATTGACTTTTAAAAAATAAATAAATATAAAAAGATCTTGTAACATTTTTCCACCGGAAAGTATTATTATAATATATTTATAATTTATTGTCCAATAATGAAAACATCGTGAATTTTTAATGTATTGAAAAATCTTCCGAACAAAATAATATTTTAAAATTTTATCACACTAGTTAAAAAAAAAAAAAGAGGATTTAAGCGCATTGATTACCCACATAGCAGGGACGCGGGTTCAAATCCGATCTAGGGTGAGTATAACTTTTTCCACTTTTCTTAGTCTTAGACAAGAAGTGCCTGCCCTAATTTTGAGAAGTCACTATTATGGGGTGTGTCTGACTTCTTGCTGCATGAGGTTTCCTTTAGCTAATATGCCTGGAAGTTTGAGTTAGGTCATGGCCGCTCGTACACGATTTTCTAATAGCAATACAGTTTAAATGCTTACGCTATTGATTTAAATTGTTATAGTGAGATATAACAAAAGAATATAAATACAGTTCTTGTTGTATTAAAAAATATAGTTAGAAATTGCAGATGATGTCACTCTTGTAATTGTATGCTGGCATCAGTATCCTGCACATAATATTTAAATTCGGTATCATGTTTTAGCGAGTTACTGCATATTGTGATCTGCTGCATATATGGAGTCATGTTCTCGTAACACAAGGAGCTATAAATAAGCAACTGCACCTGCATGATCGGATCACGGTAACCTGGTGGTGCTCGATCACTTGCAATTAAATTTAATAAAAAAATAATACTGACTGGTTTATTATGAAGTATTTACATGGGAAAATTGTAACTTTGTACATATTTTTTAAAGACAGGTCGACTCTCTTACCCTAGCCTGATTTGCTATAATATACTCTATTACAGATCTTTGTTTACATGTAGATTCGACTGCGCGCGGCGATCGTCTTTTGCTTTATCCTATCCAGACAGTCTCGAAGCTAGGCGCCATAAAGTCTACAGGTAATCTAAGATAATATGTTAGATGTACAAACATAGAGGTACAGAGAATTGCAAGAGTCTGTTCATAATGAACATATATTTTAGCCTAAGAAAACTTTGATAATTTGGATATCACGAACTTACTAGTAACCCCTGCATATTATTTGTAAGCATTACCACGAAATCTATGGAAGCGTGCTGACCAAAATTATTTTTTATATTGGCTAGACTGAGTGTTCTTCTTACATCACCCAAGCAAATCTCTGTGTCTGCAACTCTAGCAAGTCTCATTTAAAGAATGCGAACTAAAAGTGTATATACTTCAAACACTAATTTAGTATAAATACTTATTTTAAATGAGCCAACTTTACTGTAAACTAGCGCCAACACTTCGCAGTGTCAAAAGTTGGAAACATTTGCATCAGCTGATCAATGTTAAAAAATTTAGTGTCTGTGTTAGTGTTTGAAGTTGCTATTTCAAACACTAAATACTAGACCCTTCAAACCCTTCAAATACTTGAACACTTGCGCTAATTGATCGAGACAACAGTTAGTGTCAATATGGCGTCAACACTTCAAAAAATTGACAATCGATAATGTGTTTAGTGTGCATTTTTGTATATTGGCATTCATTCTTACTCTTTTTATGAACACAAAAAATATCTATATAAGTAAGGCAGGAGCTAAATTCGTAGGTGTACTAAATCTTCATTACAACTAAATATTTCCAGCCCAAAATCTATAATAAATGAGCACCAAATATGAACTTCTTTGAGAACCAGAGCCACTTGTAAATCAGGTAAATTACAATTTATAGTAGGGAGGGAGTGAGAAAAAACATGAGAGGAGGAAATTTGATTTTGTAAACTGCTTGTCATGAAATGCTATAAAAAGAGAGCAAGCATTTAACTGCATATTAAACTAATGCTATAAATACGATACAAAACGTAATGGAATTTTTTTACTACCTTTCACGAGAGACTTCTTTAAAATTAACTCTTCTTTTTATCTTTGATTTAAGAGACTTTTAAACGCAACGTAAAATAATGCGAGTAAAAACTTTTTCACGATTCTCTCCCGACAAGATAATCAAACTTTCTCCATATATTCTAATGTTACTTCCCAACTTCGATCTATCTCAGAATTTGCATTATAAAACTCACCACCGAGTAAAGCCGTGGGTTGATCCAGGGCACGCTGTTATCGTCCAGGTATTTGTGTGGCGTGCCACGTTGTGCAACGTCTGCCACGTTGTAGTTCACACGGCTGTAACAAAACACGTGGGGTTAGTGGCGCCAAATTTAAATACTTCAACATTTTGAAATTCTGCAAAATTGAAAATGATAGTTTATGACCAAAACTTAAAATGAAATTCGTTTTTACGTTCCAATGCATGGTATTTAATGATATATTATGAATACTTGTAATGGCCTAATGTCATTTGTATAAAAAAATAAAGTCATTTTATAATAGTTTTAATATTTTCAAACTGCAACAGAAAAAATAGTCTTACATGATTCATAATAGTTGTATATTATATTGAAATATTGTCATAAATATACTTTTTACTGTAAATTAAGTGGGACGAATAGAACCATACTGGTTACAATATTACAGATTATATCAATAATTGTAATTTTATTTAAATTTTATGAAACACCATAATAAAAGTGACAGTTTAACATTTTCCAACGCCGCAATATTGTTGTAGTAATTTTTAATAATAAAAAACATAATTTGAAATTGTTTATATTGCATAAACAAATAAAAGTGACAAATAAAAATAAATATGAAAGAGTATTGGTTTTATTAATAATAAAACACACATTTTATCTGCAGTAAAACTGAGTCAGGTTGCAATTAACCTCGCGTTCTGATCTTCACTTGTTGTCATAACTTCAGACTTTACTGCCCTCAGCTGCAACAATCAATATCTCGTTTAATGACGTCACCAGACAACATAAATAATAACAACATTTTATATATTATGGGCTACAAGTTCTACTTATAAATTTCTATAATATACTGAACCCGTACCTTCTGAAACCTTAACTTGTAACCTGTGTTTCGCAGACTTAACCAAAACTATAGGAGTAATCAAATTCATTCCAACATTTATTTGTGACTGAGGAAACCTCAGTTAGGATGGTCGCTACAGCTTATGTCAATGAACCAAAAGGGAAACCATAATGGAAAAGTTAAGCGATTTAACACTCTGGGTGGAGGACCGTGATTTATGTAAAAAAAAAATATATAATATATATATATCCACTTACCAACCACGCTCGGCATTGCTTCACTTTGGAAAATACGTATTTGATCTTGAATGAATATATTCCTTGATTTACATAAAGATAGATTTATTGAAGATATTATATCCTGATTTGAAGGTAGATGATTTTACCTGTAGGTGTCACTGGTACATATCCTCAATCTTATTGCTTGCAACAAGCGTGGTCATTGCAAACATGTACTTTAACAACATTCCAACCTTCAATTATCTTATGTACGTGACAAGAAAAAAGTAATTTTTATTACAGTAATTAATCATATACTGAAAGAATGTTGCAGTAATTATGACTACTTAATGATTACCTTATTTGTAAATCAATTAGTTGTTTATATTATTTATGTACAATGTCAAGTTTAAAAACATACAAAATACATTTTGTATCTGCAGCTCGTTAATTGTCCTATATTTTTTATCAGAGAATAAATAATGGTGTTCTTTGTATAAGACGTGATTATTTGAAGAGCGCGAAAATATTCCCTTGTTTCTCGTCTCGTCACGCCCTGCGGCTTACAATGGACGCAGCATCGCAACAATATCTCAAGATCGATTGTAGCCTTCTGTGACGTCACAATTGCGATATTGCGTGATCTATAACATTCAATTTATATCAATATACTCGTCTCAAATATTTCTTTTTTAACGTTTTTTGTAATTGTTTAGTTGGAAACTGAATTTTTAATGAAAAAATGAAAAACAATATTATTTTGCTTTTTAAGGTAGAGATAACGTCGAACAGCTGTTCGACGTAATCCCCTTTGATTAACATGTAAACCTTAGCAAATTGACAAAAATTCTGAAATTTTTTTGAGAGGCAGATATTGGTGCCTAAAAGTCATAGAAAAAGTTTCAAAAACATTTAACGAGCCGATTTTTTTAAATTAATATTTTAGTTTGGCTCTCCATGGGAAAGTCCTATGCTGAAAATTAAAAAAATTAATTAAAAAAAATCGGCTCGTTAAATCGTTTTGAAATTTTTTACATGGCTTTTAGGCACTAATATCTGCCTCTCAAAAAAATTTCAGAATTTTTGTCAATTTACTAAGGTTTACATGTTAATCAAAGGGCATTACGTCGATCAGCTGTTCGACGTTATCTCTACCTTAAGATAATGATTCAAATAAAAAGAAAAAATATATAAATAATGGAGATGGGAAAAGGGATCAAAACTTGTAGTTGATAAAAGTTTCAAAAATTTTATTAATTTATTTTTTTAGCACCATAACAAGTAAAAAATATCTGCAGCAATAATTTCATAAGTATTTATTCATCACCATATTCAGCAGTCATGTAAAGTGCACTATTTATATTTGTTGATCACAACGAGAACTTGTAATGTTTGTATGTATACAACTCAAGTGTTAAAAAAATTCTCAGCTGTCTTCGTTTCATAAAAAAAAGCTGTTTCATCGATAACGTATGTCCACCATAAACTTTGTAATATTTATAATGTGTGTATTGAAAGAACATAAATTATTTACACTGTTTTCTACTCTGTATGTCACGAGTCACAATTAATTATCTAAATATTTAAACATCACTTGAAAGTCATTAGTCATTCGAGTGTTCCTGGCAATGCTCCATTTCGAACTTAATCAGTATCTAATTTTCATATTTTTTATACAAGAAATAACGTGAAGACACAACACAGTAGCGTTGGCAATCCTCCAAGAAGTCTCTACCTTTAACAGTCTGTAATAACTTCAAGTAACTTAGTCAAACCTTTTCAACGAGACGTTATGGATTCTGAAAATTTCTTTACATTTTTTCCCATTTTTATCTATAGATGCTCTTCTATATATTCAAAAAGCGTGAGAGATCTGAATAAAAAATTGAAGGCATTCACTGCACGTGCCATGAGAGGGTGTCACATGCATTCCGTAGCGACTACTTTTTGACATGAAAATTTTTGCTGTACATCAGAAAGCTGGCTAGCCTACAAATTAGCATGTTCAAAGATAGGTTCATAACACCGAGGGGAGTAGTTTTTCTGCTAGAATACTAACATGACAATATGGATGCAATAACGATAACAATCTCAAATTGGAAATAAAAATTGAGAATATTCTACCGCAAAAAAATAATTTACTACATTTATACCTCCTAAGGGAATATTGTTAACCAATTGCAACTTAAAATTTATGCAAAGTAATTTTCAATAAATATATATATTTAGATAATGTCCTAATCTTTTTAAATTTATATATAAAGTATATTTTTTTGCATGAATATGAAAAAAAAATACACACTTAAGTTTAAAAAATGTTATGTTTTTTTAAAAGAAGATTGGATTCAAAATGAACAAGTATAGTAATTTAGATTAAAAGTATGATAACGTCGTAGAAAAACATACACACGTTAGCTGAAAGTATGTATAATATTTCGTGAGAGAGACAGACAAACCGACATGGCGCCTCACCCAGCGTGGCGCCTGAGGCAATCAAGGCGCCCCCACCAGACGTAAACGGGAGATGGACACGAATCACACAACATCTTTTTACCACATAGCGGTTTTTGTTTACCTTTACAACAATAATGATATTTAACGACGGTATCATCGGAAAATAAAAATCAATAAAAAAAAAATACGATGATCGATTTATTACCGCGGTTTACAAAAGACCTTCGCAATGTTGTTGGTAATAAAAAAAATCAAGCACAAAAACCACGTGTTTCTTACAAGAGGTCAAACAATGTTACTAAATTTAACCGAACTTAACTTTAAATTCGTTCTATTTTTTCAGTAAGAAGCACTTAATGTGCATATTTAATGATCAAAGTCACTTTTGCTAATTCTTTCGATGGTAAATTATTTTTTATACTGTAAATAAAGGAAAAAATTGCTGTTAAACTGAAGTTGCAAACGCAATGAACTTAAAAAATGTGGCTGAGAAATTAATTTTCAGTTAGAAAAAATGTGCTTATTTGACTGCATTTGTCCCTATTCATGACGTCACTTTTTTTTACTGAATTTCTTACTAAGCCCATTTTTTAAAAGTGAAATTTAAAACCAAATAATCACGTTTGATTATTTTAAAACAAAAATTGTGACAAATTGGAATGAGTTTGTTGTTTAAAGAAATGCAATGAAAATAAATACATTAAGTAAATTTATTCTTAATAAAATTTAATAAAAAATTCGTTATTGTAGCGCTCCTCTCTCATGAGTTTCAACTTTATGGTAATCTTTTATACTCGTATAAAAATTCTTTATGCTGTTTTTTTTACAAGTACACATAAATATTTTACATACTTAATACAATGGAAACACGTATGAAAACAATGAAAAAGATGTACAGCATAATACAAATGAATCTTATACAATTATCTGCAATAATAAACAAAATAATAAACTACATAAATTTTCTTCATTCCTGACTTTGAGATCTAAATTCTCATGAAAATTATACCTTCACTTTCAACAAGAGAATATTTTTACACCACAACAAGGAACCTTTTTTTTACCTTCGTTCAATCATCGCCTTGATTTACCATAAACAGTACGATAAATTCAACCACAACTTTGACAAAAAATTGATGTGCATTGACTGAAAATTGTTTGTTTACTGACAAACATTGAAAGTACGTCAAAGGATTGGACATCAAACGTCTTCCAAGAAATGTTTGCTCTTGAAACCACTCGATCAGCCGCAAACAAAAAATTAAGTTCTCTTCAAATATCGTCACCATCTTTACGTAAATTTGACGAGAAAGTCATCCTCACTGACCAATAGATGTGTTTCTCTTTTTACTATTTTGCATGCAGGTAAATTATGTTATACGTTTTAAATTTTAATAGTGAATGAATTTTAACCACGCTGCCCACGCTTAATTTTGTTTTGGTAATTATTTTTAATAATAAGAACTTCTCCTTTCATAACATAAATTATCATAATTAATTAAATATTATAATTTCTATTTTTTTATAACAAAAATTACTCAATCATTTCTCAGTATATAAAAATTATTACTTTAATTAATCGTAAACAATTTTCAGATCAGATTTTGCAAGTTAAGTGTTGTACTTGTGAGAAAATTGCAGTACACGTTTCTCACGTTGCTGTATAGTAATCTAAAAACAAAGCGAACATCACGCGCATGACTCTCGAGCTGAATTTACATGTTTTGTTTACAGCGATGCGAACAATGCGCAATTGCTGTCAATTCATATTGTGGCCATCTTTGTCGCATTTTTTTTTTTTTAATTTAGTTTACATTTTATGCCAATGGCGTTACAAACTTTACATTACTTTCGCCGTATTGTCACGAGAAGACATGGACTAGCCTAAACATCCCGCAACTTGGCTAAAAGTAGCTGCAAGAAACCATGGAAACTTGCACTCCAGAACTTGTCTGAAAAATGGTAAAAAGTTTTCACCCTATCAGGATTCGAACATAAGACCCTCCTCATACAAATTTTTGGTTTTCACGTGTGTCATGTAATTGCACCTTGATATTGTATAGCTCGTAGTTTTCTTCCACGCGCCTCTCTACTCAATATGGAAAACCTTGTTGGCTAGGTAAGAATCTTTAACATCATACTGTAGGAGGCAAGCAAGAAAGCGAAGGCGTATAATATAACCTTTGAATATAGTTGTATATGTTTGTGCGGCCACCCACTATCATGGAATAAAAAAATGTGTGTGAAAAAACACTATCGTACCTTATATCTAAATGTGTTGCTATAACGCCTTTGTGCAAGATCCTGATCAATCAATTTGAAATTATTCAATAAAACATGTTTTGATATTCTCAAGCTTATTAGCATTTAACAATTCTTGTTGTTGTTGTATGCGTTCTAATTCGAACTGACTTATATATAAATAACCCTGTGGCAATTTTTTATTTAAATTTTTTTTTTTTATGAGATTTGTTTTTTTGATAACATAATTTAAAAAATATGTATTTTTATATTAATGAATTAGCAAGTTAGGAAAATTATCATTCTAAATATGAAATATTGTAATGTTTTTTTTCACTAATATGATTTATGAAGTATAAACTCTCAAAATCTACTTTCTAATCTGCAATCTTCAAAGTAGTTAGGCAACCACTTGCTCTAATATGATTAACAGTTAACACATCCTTCTCTGTTTAACAGAAAAGTCATTAATTATAGAAATGTGAAAAATACTTCTCCAAAAGTAAATCAACAAGTTTCAGGTCGTCTGGATATATAACGATTATTATAACTGAATGGCTTCGTCAATTACTTAACCAACATTACAATATGTTTAAAACCTTCGTCTTAAAAAATTACCCATCAGAATAAATTTCAATAAAAGATGAAAATGCGAACGTTGGTAAATGGACAACTGCATTACAATTTTTTATTGCAGAAATAAATAGAATACATCAAATTACATTATCCTGCATTTTTTTTCATATTTTTTAAAAGCCGGGAAATATTGCTGAAAAGTTTTGCTGAGGTTGGGTTTGAACCCACGTCCCTTTTAGGTCCTATTCTTTTTGTTCTTTCAATAAATTTTTAAAAATATTTCTTGGGCTCTAAAAAATCTGAAAAAATTCAGAGTTTTAGCTAAACTTTTCGCACCTTCTATTAATTTTTTCAAAAAAAAATCATGCAGGTTGTCTATTATTACCATCCTTCATCGTGGGACATTTTCCAAGGTGAAGACTGTACGTTAGGTACACCATCTAATTAAAATTAATAAATTAAAATATTACTACAGAAATTGTAGCAATTGAAAAGTAACTCATACTCAACTATCGTTGCAGGATACAGCAGTGAAAACATTGTATATTATACAATCTTTCTTATCACGAGTAAAAAAATTGAAACGTATTATTAATAAATTGAACATGTCAAAATTTATAATGTATCACATAAAACAAATTTCATAAATTGATTCCAATATTTCATCATATTTTTAAATACTTTCTAATTAATATTGAAAGATAATTAATTGATATTGATAAGACAGCATATGCCACCAAATGTTTTCAAAGAACACTGGCTAATTGGATGAATGTTGTGAATAATTTAATGGGCCATAAAAAGCTCAGTTTGATGTGGCCGCGAGCAATGTTTGTATCTGTATCCAACTGCCCGTGAAGATCGAATTGATATCATACATAATATGCATACTTCTTGCATAACGGGGATTTAACCATGTCAAAAAATTTCACCGATCTTTCTTATCAAAAAGCAATATCTATAATCAAGATTTTTTAATTTTTATTTTACCAAGTTAAAAATACGTTCGCAAAAGGTCATTGCGCTAAAAAAATAAATCGCGAGGTATGTTCACACCTTGTTAAAAGTTAAAATATTAAAATGTACTTATTTCAAGTAATCTTGTACGGTAAAATACATTACCGTCATTAGCGTAAATTTTACCGAGACCTTTATTGGCCCTGCACTTGTTTCGAACTGTATGCACACTCCATTTATTTTCAGCCAGGTAAATATTTAGAAAGGTGTTTAAACATTTAACTTTATGACTAAAAAAAATTAACAGTTAAAAAAAAGTACAACATGATTAAGAAATGCTAATTTGAAACGTAAATTAAACCGCGATATTTTTACTTACATATAAAAAATACATTTTACTATCACTTGTTAAAAATTATTGTTTAAATTAAATCTCCAGTTATAATTTTAAGCAAAAGGTTAATTTTTTTTCTGCATGCTAATCACTAAATTTTAATAAGACAAATGTACGAGGCAGAGATAAATTAGATGAAGAACATTTCCAGCTTTTTATGTCTCCACCCTTTGTGTTTTAAGTAATTACAACAGCTGTAATAGTCGGGGTAAAAGTTTTCGCAAGAAAAACATTTCATTCTTTTGCGTCGTAAGCTCGTGTAAAATTAAATGTCTCGTATTTTATGTAAAAAAAAAAATGTGTTTATCATTTATTTTTAAGCAGCTTTTTATTAGGTTAAGGGAAAATATTGATTGAAACGGAGTCCTGAAATTTGCCCTTAGCAGTAAAAATTCATTTTTATGAATGATTATAATTTAATTATAGTTCCATTCTTAAAATGAATATTACAAAGTAATGTTTTTTACTGAATTATTCAGAAAAGTTTGAAAATTCTAGAACAAAGAAACTACAAATCACTGTCTTTTTAAAAAGAAAGGTAAAATTTGCAAAAAAAAAAAATCTTCTAAGATGTTGAGATAGTCGTGGATAGACCGCATTGTTGTGTCCAGGCAAATTCAGTTCGATTTGCTAAACATTCCCACGCATTGAAATCAACGAAGAATTTAAATACAAACAAATACTCAGAAAATATTACAGTCGCACTTTGCTGCGAGTTTATTTGAAAGGCTCGAACCTGAGACTTGTGATAGTACGTGAAGCGTGATTTTGACTGCACGGATGGTGGCTTCACGCTTCATCGGAACGTGAACATACGCCCTCTGGGTGGAAAATGTCAGAGAGAAAAAATATAAAAGATTATGAAAATCAGCACTGAATTTTTAAAAAATGACGAAACTCGTTTTTGTGACAAGTAAAAGTAATGATAGTCATTAATCATTTCATTTGTAATTTATATTTTAACAATTTTAAATATTTTCGATTGGTAAATGCAATCAAGTATAAAGATAGAGTTATATGCATTTAAGTTAAAACATTATCATGTTTAAAAAGCTATTTATTTTATAAACCTGTCAATTTTAATATAAAGATGTTTATATTTTTAGTTAATAAGCTCGTTAATAATTTTTATAAACCCAGATGCTCCAAGCTTTATGTTAAAATATTAAAAATAATAGAGGCGTAAAAATTAGGCCCTCCAACCTTTTTTTATTATTTTATGTGTGACCTTTATCATTTTCACGAACTTTCCTGGTGACACGGATTTTTACCACACGAGGTTATTTCTGACAAATATTCACGAGTATAGCTTTTTTTATGTCGACATTTCATTCTTGATGTTATCTCTAGATGTAATTTGGTCGACTCTGACGAGGTGATGAGCTGTGATTTATCAGCAGGTCAATGGAGCAGAGTTAACGTTATAAACTATTAAATTTAAATAAAATTTTCTACATATGTGTAAGAGAATCGCGAAATCTTTCAATCGAATTTCAGCAGAGAAATCTTTATTCTTATTTTATTTATTTATCTATAGTAATATTTGTTAACATTATTTTAAAAAATTTAATTGCACAATACGCTAAATATATCTGAAAATGGTCAGTAAATCATTTACATTAGAAATTTATTATGTTTACATTACGTTCTTGCAATATCAATGCAATGTAGCTATTTAATATAACCATAAAGATCGTCCATGTTAAGTACATAAAATAATATAAATCCATGAGCTAGATACAACTTAAATTAAATATAATTTTATATTCAATGTTGCCAATACCTTGAAGAATTCTGTAAAGATTTCTTTTTACATTACAAACATAAAGTGAAATATTTTCAATCGCAATTCATACAACTCTGGACACTACGAACGTTACCACTGGGTCTGCACCTCCAAGCGACTGGGGGAGGTGAGGTAACCCTGTTTCATCATCCACAAATGTTGAACACGTGCGGATCCAGGGGGGAGTTGGGGGGGACTGCACCCCCCCCCCTCCGAAATTTGGTTCTGTCCATGAACGTAGCATATATAGAGAAGTTCGTGAGCTCCTGAAGTGTACGGCCACCAAGGTATTTGATCTAATGGGCGTAGCTGCAGTGATTTCCCCGCGAGGGAGGGGGCGTGTTCCTCGTTCTAATAACCACGTGCCTACCACGTGCTCGAGGCGACACGTACGTGGTACATCATCTGTCCAGTATCATGGTGCCTTATTGTTTTATAAACTCGTCTAACTTCTTTATATTTTATTTTATATGGAATATCTTTGCAGAAACTGGTAACATTATTTGCAACATAACAGGTAGAATATATATATGTGCAATAATAAATAGTTATAGCTCTATTTTAACCTAAAACATTTACTTGTAAAAAATTAAAAAAAAAATCCATATATTTTAATTTTGAGTAATTCGTTGTGGATCAAATTTGTCATATGGCAAATTTTTCATCACATTGAAACCACTTGCTACAGTATCATGTGATAAATTTATATAATATATAAATACTAGGATGTGTGTTCTCTCTGCTATTAGTTTAGTATCTTTTTCGTGCTAAAAACTGCTACAGGAGACATAATTAATTTGTTGCCATAGAGGAAATATTGCCAATAATTTAACTCCCTCTGTATTAATTTCTGACATAGAGGTGAAAGTAATCTCTAACGATGTGACATTGCAATATAAATTGTAAACGATACTTTATAGACGTACATTACAGTAAGCTTCTAATGTGTGTTATATATTTTTAAAGTAAAGGAATTATAATAGGTGCTAATTCTTTCTCGTTTTACAACAGGATCCACATTAATATTTGTGATATTTTTTAAACTATATCTAATATTTCAAATATCGTATTAAATTTCTTCATGTCCTTGCATGGAGAGTACAATTTTAATCATAATAATAATATAATTTCAGGTCAATGGAGTATTGTCCTCAATTTTTTTTTTATTGCAAAAATGGATAGAGCGTGCAAAGTTATGCTACCCTGATTTTTTTCAGATTTTTTAGAGCCCGGGAAGTATTTTTAAAAAATTATTGAAAGTCCTTTTTGTGACGGTTCGCGGCGACAAGTCCTATCTTTTTCTTAAGGAGCGGCGTCTCGTGACGTCACAAAAAGAACTTTCAATAATTTTTTAAAAATAGTTCCCGGGCTCTAAAAAATCTGAAAGAAATCAGGGTAGCATAAATTTGCACCCTCTATCCATTTCTGCAATAAAAAAAATTGAGGACAATACTCCATTAACCACGGTTATAATAAAATTATTGAAGTACCGCCAGGGTCACATTTCTTCAAACCAGATGACTTTTTTTACATCATCGTTCAAAGAAATTCCATTTAAATTATAGCAAAAATAAACACTATACTATACAACAGTAGATATCTTTTAACCATTCTATTATAATCCTATATTCAAAAACTTGGCTTATAAATAGAACACATTACAAAAACGAGGTTTCAAAGAATTACCACGGTAAAAGATATACAACAACAACATATACACCGGCTTGTAATCGCAGCCCACGCGGTGCATGTCCAGATAAACATTACACCACTCGTCCCATCAGTCTCACATGAGCAATGTGTCCTTGCCCATAAACATTGCCAGTCATCTTCACAACAATAGCTGGATCAATTCGTTATGCTAAACTTGATGAAGAAGGTTTTTATATTTTTTTAAATTGTCGTATCGAAAGGTTTTTGATCCAGAGATGTAGTTACATGCTGAGATTTTGTCGTGTTTCCCGATTATTGTGTCGGGTATGTTCGGGAAATTTCGGCTCGTGTTTGTCAGTGAAGAGGGTCGTTGCAAATATCTTGGGACAAAGTTCGAGCTGTTCCGAGAGGTCCATGTAATTTAGGACAATGTTAAAGTTTTAGCGAAGTTTGGGTTTCGCGACAATCGCAGTGTGTCGCTATAAAAATAGCATGTAATTTCAGCTCTACAGAAACCTGTTTGGATTTAAAAGTTAAAAAAATAGCAGCTTGGTGAATCTGTCAAGTTAAAAATATTCTCCATTCAGTAGTAATTATATAATAAACCCTTTTGTGATTTTAATACTGCACGTGCACGATAATTATGTGAAATGTAATGTACATAATTATACTGTATAACATAATGCTGGGGATTTTGAACAGTCTAGCGTGCATGATAAAAGATACTTTTTTTCCTTCAAAGGTTGGTTTTTGTAAACTAAAAATAAGTGTTTAAAATTAAATTAGGTTAATTCCATCCTGATCTCTCATGAAGTTTGATATCAAAAATGTCAAACAATTTGGAAAATCTAAAAACCTCACTTTAAAAATATTAAAACTTAAATTTTAATGCAGAGAGCTAATTTCAAGTACAGCTCGATCAAATTTTATTATGGAGGAGAAAAATTAATTCACGAATATAAAATAAAATTTCTGACTGCACTTTAATTTTTACAAATTTCATGAAACAATTTCCTGCAATTCTAACATATTTTCACTAAAAAATACACAAATAAGTATATTATTATATACGTATAACACTAATATGTACTTAATAAATTAATGATAAATATAGTAGCCAAATAAAATTTGCCTCTTACTTTTTCCTCGCTGCATGTACATAAATAATGAAACAAGTATATATTCCATCAGATATGAAACCTTTGTATAGGAAAGCTACATTTAAAAATGCAGATAAAATTATATAATATAACGTATTGCATATGGAAAACTGGGTCAATTCTGTGTAACTAAATATTTTAATATATTTTACCTCTTTATTTTTGTTATCTTATTAATGTCTTGAAACACGTAATAAAGTACAATAAGATATCTTCCTTATATTGGCTTTATGTCCTTGCTGGTGGGGGGGGGGGGGGGGTCATTTACAAAGGCTTTCCACTCCATCACGGCGATAACGTGATCTCGCGTGGAGAGCTAGCACGCACCTCTCTGGTCATTTATATAATAATTTAACAAAATACATGACAAATAATATTCTAAGGAAAATTCTTTCTATATTTACATCTCCAAGACGAAAAAAGCTAAAGATTTGCAATTTTGGGAAACTTAATTCTCAAACTATTTCTGGGTCATCCCAGAAAAGCTCTAACATTTGAAAGGCTGCGGTGCAACACTCAAAAAGAGACGGTAAAATTCGTGGTGTCCCGAGGTGAAAAATAAATATTACAAATTTAGAATCTACTTTTACATTAAGCTCTGAATGATCACCAGTCTGTTAGATCGTCAAGTTACAACTCTTGTAACGGCATTACATTGCAGAGCGAATTTGTCTTATTTTGACAGGTAGAACAATTCAAGGTCTTATAAGGACGTGCTACGAACATACAGCAGCAGTGTGTTTATTTCAATTTGCCAGTGCATTGTAATTTAAGATGACTTCTTGAGTGAATTATTTAACATTCATACGTTCACTTATTTTACACTGCATTCACTTCAGTCTTGTTAGAGGAATTTATTTTATACTTGTAGTAGGTCTGTACTTTTCAAAAAATAAAAAATATTATATACATGCAGTGCATGCTAAATAAAATATCTTATTTTGTGCGACGGTAGTATGTATTTTACAGTGATAGTATATACCGTCCTAATGATACACCTGTCAAAGTAAATGATGCATGGTAGGGGACTACACCCATGAAAATCCATTCAATCATTTTTACCATGCTGACGACTTTTAAAGGCTTCATTTTATCCATATTTCATTAATATAATTTTGCGAAATTCTAAAATAAAAATGATAATAATATTTACATTTTCCGATAACATCAGCAAATTCTTATTATCAATTATAATACCTGAAAGTTAATAATTTAATAGACGATTAATATTTTCAGATAATTGTTACATTTTTATTTAATTTGCATTTTTCCTTGAATCCCATTAATTTGCAAACACTGAAAATGATTATTTTTTATAATCAAATGAGTGGGAATAATTTCATTCGATAGCAAAACAAAGCAAGTATAAGGAAATAATAAGAATACTGATTGTTAAATTTAAATATTTTATTGAAACCTCAAGGTAATATAATAAATATTATTCAAATCGTACACAAATAATTTACTAATGTGTAATTTACTCTTTTGTTTTTAACATGACTTTTCTGATTTAAATCCGAAAACGAAGGTTTCCTATCAAAAGTAAAATCAACCTTCTCTCAGATAATGAATCCTTAATTTATATGATGGATGACGAGATGAAAGCTCCCTAGAGATTCTACGTAAAGTCAGCATTTTTTTTTGTTTTTTTGTTTTTTTAAGTTTTTTATTATTAAATTGTGTACAAATACAGTTCAACCAAGGCCCTAAATGAAGCTTTATCGGTTGGAACTGAGTTACATACAATTATTCAACACGTATAGTAAGCTTAAACAAAATTACCTATATTTATTAAAAATAACAATACATTAATAACATTAACAAAAGATAACAAACTCCTCCACAACGACATGATACTACTCGAGTCAAATTAATTTCAGAGCCTCCGAACGTCTTATAGTTAAGATTGGATTGCAAGCAACAAAATAAAGTAAAACAGAAACCATCCTGGCAAAATATTAAAGTGAAACTAGTTCCACGAGCTTAATATCTTTCATTAAAACATAAGAGAAAGGCTTTAAAGACCGGTGATGCCACGCGTTCCATTAGGACGCTCAATAATTAACGAGTGCTCTACCATATAAGCCTGATATACATACATGTCATCTCAGCTTTGTCAAGGGGGCAATTAGACGTTCGTAACTTCAATGTTACGTACATGCGAGTTGGTATTGTAACGATATAACCGGTTCTAAAGAAAACACACAAGCAAGAGAGAGTATATACATTCAAATCCCATGGACGGTACGTGACCCTTATATTTAAAATTATTATGATATCATTATATAAAAATGTTTAAATATAATTTATATAATATTATGTTGAGTATTTAAAAATAAACCTGAGGCTTTTAATATAAGTTTTGTGAAATTAAATACTTTTTTATAAATAAAAAGATTTGGTTTCTAAAAACGGTTTATAATTTATTTTTAGTCTTTTTGTGTAAAAAGTTTAATTTTATAATTTTTCACGCACAAAAAAAAAAGTTTTATTTTCTTTAAAATAATCTTCTCGTATAATCTTAACAAACAAAATAATAAATACTTTTAAGACATCTACTTATAAATTTATATGCATGGACCAAAACTTAAGCTTACTTACAAAATAAACTTAAGTATAAAAGAGCTTAAATATTGCTACTTTATAAAATACAAACACACCCAATATAAAGTGAATCCACGTGTAGATAAAGATCGCAACGAAAGCTAACAATAACTATGCTCGTTACCGGGCGCTAATTTGCCCATCCAACGAGAAACAGCTGATTGGTCCTTTGTCCTGAGCTAAATATAAACATTCGGGACGTTTACTCTCTCGTCTGTCGTGTTCAAGAAAGTACTGCGACATCTACACAATTATTAAAATTTCATTAAAAATCAGCCTGTTTAAGAAAATGGTTTTATTGTCATTAATAATTTTCAGTGCAAAATGAATTATAAAAAAATTATTTCCAAAATATAAAAACATTTTACATTTTTATTCATTTGATAATGTAATAATTTGTTCGCATCAAAATTGCATTAAAAACCTTCTTAGCTTCTCAATTCTCTTACTTTAAGAATATGAAAATGTTTGCTATAGTGCAGTAAGGTTGAAAATAAGCATAAAAGTAGATTATTTTCGACTTTATAGCCAAACATATATGCAGTCAATATTTATGCTGCATATATTATCGATTATCAAGGAACTGGATCTGAACATTATGTTATATGAAATGGAAAATCATGAGGCTTTACATTTTCCTTAATCTGTAATCACAGAAATAAATTCATTTTAAAAGTAGTCCAAAGTTAATGTGTATTTTATAAATCTCCTGCAAGAAATATAAAAGTAACGACATGCATAAATGCAATTCGACACACCCGATTAATTTTCGTGACGAGATATTTCAATCAAGTGTTGAAAATAATCAGAAAAGGCTTGCAGTGGGCGAGCTACTTCGTACCTACTAACAAAATGCATCATTTTGAGCTGTTACACATATGGTGTCACTCTCTGTCACAAAAATAGCTTTAAGATTTTGTTATATCAACAGAAATCCCGTATCTTTTTATTTTGAACTAAAATAAATGCTATTGACAATTAAAAAATTGTATGTAATACTCGATAATTATGAAAAGTACCATCTTTAATGAATTTCATGTACATTTTCATGTGTCAAAATCTCGTTAATGAGAGGACGCAGGCTCGGCGAGCTAATGGATCAATCTTTTCCATATCATCACACAGTTTTGGCTACCAGGGTGTGGTTGATTCAATGATCAATTCCCCCACAAGCATGCGAGTTTTTCTATAGATTATATTCCCGGGGGTTTCTTCCTACATCAGAATTCCATCAAACCTTCACTTGTGACATCCCGTTGTCATGGCAACGGGCGGCCACAGGTAGCGTCACGTGGGACTACTATGTGACGAGACTGTTGTTACACAAGTATAACATTACTACACTGGGAGTAACAATAGATAATGTATTAGTAAAGGTTATATTCACATTACCTATATAAAGAAATTATCTCAAATTTAATTTCAACATAATATTTCAATTTACCACATATATAAGCTCAGTTTTTGTTGTTGTCTTCTATTTTATAATATTTTGATCAAGAATATAAATGTTCACGTGGGAAATTAAATGTCTTTATAAATTTTACAATGAACATCCAAAAATAAAATTACATGACTTCAATTGAGTGTTCATTGTTACAACAGATAAAGAATCTTCATGCAATTTCATGAAAAAATTGAGCCATCTTTACAGAAGACATAAGGGTCATTTTGTTCTCAATAGATAGCGAGTTAAAAAACCCACACCTCAAAATATTTTATAGAACACGTATATTAATATTTCACACCATTTAACTCCAAGTTATATATATTTTTAAATAAAACCATCAAATGCATCAGTAAATATTTAAGTGCATAAAATTCAGACATAAAAAAGCCGACTTTATCATCCAATTAAATTAATTCGTTCCTTTAAAAAAAATACAAAAAATATATTTAATCTTTGATATTATTTATTTTTCCCGGTGAGTGATTTTTAGTGCTAATCCAATGTTACACTTGACTTCAAACGATCACATATAACGTTATATAGATCTTCTTCTTTTTATATATCTTTAAATGGAATAAAAAAACACTTTGATTTTTATTAGGTGTCACCCTCGCACTTCAATTTTACGGCACACCTGGATTCGTAATAGAAATTGTATAGACTCAGGCACAATACAATTACAGGTAATACTAAATTTAATTCATCATCTTCTTACAATAATCCATATATTAAATATTACTGAATTTTCTAATTAAAAAAACAGAGCTACTGAAAACAACTGCTGAAAAACTTATTATAGATATTTGTCTATGACTTGACTCACCTGTAATTTCTAACAGCTTTTCCCCGCCACCTTTCGCGTAGCCTCATTAATTAGACCGTGCATCTGATTGAATGGTCGCTAGACCGTATTATACAGGCTGTCAATAAACAGTCGGAGCTGACAAACATAATAGTCTTTAACACTGACTTATGTTAATTCAATTTAAAAGAAAACGTTATTTGAAATAATCGATTTTTTTTATATTTTTAGATGGTAAAAAAAATAAAGGTATATTTTACAAAAAAAAATAATTAAATTTTATATATTAAGATAATATATACGGTCGAATATCATTACATATATATTGGTTACAATTACTCTATAAAACTTGATACGTACTCTATATTTAAAACACCTTTATAATATTAAAATTGAAGCTTCATATATAATAACTTTTCTTGAATATATTTACAAGTTATTCTGGTTGTTGTTCTGCTTCAAGCTAAATTACACGGAAAAAAAAATATATTTTAATTCAGAAAAAAAAATAGCTTAAAATTGTATTTTTTTCGTACGTGCAAAAAAATACACAACTCCCAATTAATAATTTGAAGATAATTGTACTGTAAAACAATTGAGGGCAATTTATTCTATCCATTATATGTATTATAAATATTTTATGCATTAATTTCCAGCATTACATTGTTAATACGGTTATATTAATATAATCTTGGTTGCTCTGTAAATCTATACCAATAAAAAAAAATCATTGCCTTTTTTACTTGCAACATTATATTTTCTCCGTGTAAGATAATTAGAATGATGAGGTATTTGATCGCTTGACACCAAGACTTAGTAATTTTATTGGCAATGAGAGAGAGAGTTCATTAAGTTACTATTTTTACTTGGAGATATTTTTCTCCGTGTAAGATAATTAGAATGATGAGAGGTATTTGATCGCTTGACACCAAGACTTAGTAATTTTATTGGCAATGAGAGAGAGAGAGTTCATTAAGTTACTATTTTTACTTGGATATATTTTTCTCCGTGTAAGATAATTAGAATGATGAGAGGTATTTGATCGCTTGACACCAAGACTTAGTAATTTTATTGGCAAGGGGGAAGGAGTTCATTAAGTCGCTATTCACGAGAAACTGAGAGGAGCAACAAGCAAGCTGTATCATCATAGCCAGCTTTCAAGTTAGAATCACAAGTAGAAGCAATCATAGCATATTTATATGTATACCTCGGGAAGTCATGAAATCTGGCCGCACTTGCTGGAACTTCAATACTTGCAGATTTATAATTTTTTTAACAATCGTTGTATCAACACCAAAATAGTTTTTGTTCTCAAGCTTCCATAGACTGCGTGGTAAAGCCTACAAAAAGGGCAGAGATAAAATAAAATTAAAATAGTTCGTGTGTTCGCGTAGTGTATTCAAGGGAAAAAAAATAACTAAAGTTTAATATGCATAAGAATAAGAAAAAAATTAAACAGGAGTTATTTATGTTAAAGTTTATAAAAATTTCTTAGAATTTTATATAATAAAATATTATTAATTTAAAATTCCACTTTTATTATGTAAGTTATTCAGAATTGTTATCAGTGCATTTAGATTTACTTTGAAGGAAAAACAGAATAAATTTTATTACAAATGTCAATCATTGTTAAGAATCTACAAGTTTTATTTCAAAACTTTTTTCTCACATATTTTTATTATTGTAATCTTGAAATTTACAAGGGAACATTTCTCTATTCACTAAAACAATTTAAAGTTAATGCAACAATGATTCTGTCCGATTGATTTAAGAAAAGAGACGCTCGATCACGTGACCAAACAAATGCAGATTAAGATTCGCATACAACATAAACATATATTATTATACAAAGAAAAGTTTATAAAGATATCACTGGATACGACATTTCTATACATCCTCGTAAATTTGCAGGCCACAAATATAGTCAAAACCAGCAGTAGAATCATTCAATTGCCCGAACATTTGTAACAGCAATTTCGTATTGAACGTAATTATTATTTGTTAGGAAGAGAAATTCGCACTTTTTTTAATTTAAATCAAATACCTTTGGACATTTTAAAAGATAATTCATCAAGAAAAATATTTTATATCACTTGATACACTTCTGGGTATCAAGATTGTTACTTTGCTTGTTTGTGAACTCTGCAGGCGTGAATTAAATTTAAATGTCCATTAGAGTATTAAAAAAAAAAAAAAAAAATTGGCTGACTCTAAAAATTGTAATTGTTCATATCTTCGTCTTTCATTCAGGCAAGGGAAGCATTCGTGATATTTCGAGGTGTACCAAGGCAAATAAATGTCCATGAAGAGCTTATATCTATACACAAAATAAAAATGGTTGACAGGTTACAGCAATGCCTTCTTTACTGTCTATTACAATGTTGTTGATAATTGAACCACCAATAACATCTCCCGATCTAGAGGCGTTTCACCTCGCTACCAAACATAATTAAATGGCAACATATTTTTAAATGCAATATTAAATTTGTGCATCTGAGCATGCAACTAAAAATAGCTGCAGCCACAGTATTTTCTCAGTTAACTTCCCAGTAGCGGCCGTGTTGCATGTCTTCTCTGTAATCCTAGCATGGAGATCTGTGCAGCATCCGAGCCTTGCTTGAGCAGCCGAGTGAAAAAATACACATGTACTGTGTAAATTATATATCTACCTCAGCGTACAGGTTAAATTAATTTGAGCTGTCTGGTGCAGGAAAGCCGATTAAATTTGATGAACAATTATAATGCACTTTTAACTCTTTTAATATATACACTGCAAGCTACTGCATTTGTGCATTAAAAGTATATATATATATATATATATATATATATATATATATATATATATATATATATATATATATATATATATATATATTAATTTTATAATTATGCTGGTATTAATGATAAGAAAAAAAATGTTAAATTCAAAGAGTGAAGATGAAACTGCTGTATGAATCATTGAACTTTATAAAATTCTATTATAACACTAAAATACATTCAGTGAAAAAAAGTGTTTAATTTTTCTCATACAAAATTTTCGACATACTTGGTTGCAATTTTCTATAATATCAACATTATTCTATAGAAGTTGAATATGGCATACATAACTAGGCTTGTATAATGTAAGTGAACATTTAACCCTATCAATAATTACATGAACTCTGAGAACTCGAATTTATAAATTAAAATAGACTCTGACGTCATGTAATTGTATTATTAAAAGTTCACGTAGCAAAAAGACTGTATATTAAGTTTGTGTTATTACACGTTTATAATAAAATTATAATGATTGTAAATTGGCAAGCTCTTCTCTCGTTTAGTTGAATGTAATTTAAAATATTTGCTAATTAATACGATAATGATTAGATCTACGGAAAATCACTTCAATTATTTTTATTTCAAGTTATAATGAAACTTTTATATATTTTTTATTATTTTTTTTTTTAGTTGCGAAACTACACTTTTTTAAGTACAAAAATGTACGAAAACCTTTTAAATCTTTTAATATATAATTGCTAGTGGCACTCAAAAGTTTTAGACAAAGACTGTAAAATATTCACTGAACTTCTGAAACTTCAGATCATATTTTTGCAATAATTTGTCAACATTACTCTGTAGTTCGATTTTTATGTCTTTAATTTGCATCGACTAAAAAAAAACTGACGGTATTAGGTGGGGTGTGTTTTTTCTTGACGGTGACTGTACCATCACGGCTCACGTAACAATCCGAACAGCTGTTTTGAGTCACGTGGTATATGAAGTGAGCTCACTATATAACATTTACTATATAAAAATAAATATAAGTCGTAAAACACAATCTTATCACCGGCAACACCCTGTAGACGAAATACACGCGATTTACTCCATAATAATAATAATATATATGAGTGAACACACCTTTCTACAACATCCCCCTACTCGGGTACAAGCTCACGTTATTGAACTCAGGTGCAGCTGGCACTAAATTTCTTTTATATGAGATGTTATAGCACTGCTTGGAAGTTGAAGGTGGAGAGATTTTTATATTGGGATTAGACTTGATGTTAATAAAGAAGCTTTTAAGTTGATTAAGACTGATTTTATCACAGTTAGATCTCAGAGTACTAAATTCATCTTCTTTCTCTCAAAATAGAGGGGAGGGATGTACAAAAATAATCAATTAAACACTACAATTTTCTTATAAAGATGTCAATTATTTTGTCAACAAATTTTATTACCCTATAATTATAAATTAACTAATTAATAAGAATTTATATTGATTTATTAAATTATACATAAAATACAGTATAATTAAAAATAAATCATGATTTATTTACTGTTAAAAAAAGTCAGTAAAAACTCGTTTTTTTTTTTTTTTTACTGCTTAATTTATATAGCAATGACAAGAAAGAGTTTTAACTGCTTATTTTTTAACAGTACAGACATTTCTCTCTCAAAAATCTTAACTAAAATCAGATCTCGACTTGAGCTCGGCGCTGTCTTATCTCATGTCCGGCCAAGCAGCACCTTGCACATTACTCAGCGTACTGTACATCAGGTGACAACCACATAAATCTCTACTGGGGGAGTCGATAACAATGCACCTTTGTGGGGACTTATTACTGAACTTATTTTAGGCACATCTTCAAAGAATGGGAAAAAAATCGAGCAAAATTGACGATTATTATTAATTTAACATGATCACCATTACATAATGAGTATAATTTATTAATTTAACATGATCACCATTACATAATGAGTATAATTTATTAATTTAACATGATCACCATTACATAATGAAGACGTCTCTGTGACGTCACATAAATTATAATATCGTTCAACAGCATGTCAATTTTCCTCATCTTTTTAAACGCACTCTTTATTACAAAATCACAATTAATTGTCAGTACTAATATAATTGTATAGAAGCTTAATATATATTTTATTATACCACAAGTACCATCTTCTATGATCTTCAGATAAGTTGTTAGTAATTCGCATAACATATTATAATCTATCAAAACATATATTGTGTGCAGTATATATTATATAAAGTGATTTTTCAATGAAAATAAAAAAAAAAACATACAGCAATTACAGAATTAAATCAAATTCGTTGAACTGGCGAAGTCAATTGTTACCAGAATATAATATAGACTAGGAGAACCCTGAAGAAAGAAGGTCGTCTAATTTAATTAATTTAACGTAACTTCCCGTTTCTTGGTTCGAACATCAAATTCAATTTCCAGCTTTGAATAATATTACAAGAATTGACCCCCTTTATATACATCGCCTATATCAACAAATCACTCCTCGCAATTTCTTGTTGCCACGGCTGTTTCAAATCGCTTCAAATCTCGCCAGTGCAACTTCTATATATCCTACAGCCAGCACCGACTCCACCAAGCGTGGACGAGGTCAATAAAGACGCTCGTCAAACAACAATAAAGCTCGTGTGCTGATACCAGCCAGGTAAACTCGGGACGGAGGTATATATTAAACTGCATATCGTCGACATGCAGTGTATTACATTCATGGGAAGTATAAAATACGAATATGTGGGTAAACATGTTACATTATATGATGTTATATGGGGATCAAACCAGCATAAAGGTTGTTATCTCTGTGTAAACAAAATATGAAATTGACCTTTAGTGGACGAAAGCTAGTTTGCATCTGCTCAATGCTCAAAGAACAATACATTCATTTATATCTCAATAAAAAATATTTATTAAATGAAAAGGAATTTTTGAAACAAAATCAAATTCAGCGTAACTGCATTGCTGTGTGAAACAGAACCAGCTTATACAAAACTATCTACATAGAACGAATGTTTGCTGTAAAACCATCGATTTAGCGAGCTTGTTCTTCGCAATCTGGAATCTAGTCGTCCAGTAGCGTTTTAGTGACATCACGAACCCATTCATCAGTCGCACAAAAAAGAATGTGGTTCCTAAACGTCTGATTTATCGTGCGTTCCCGCGATGAAAAGATTCCGTGCATTAATTGAACCAGCGAGTACTTTGAAAAAAATACGTCCAGTGTGTTTTTTTTTTATCGTAATAAATTTAAATGTCAAAATAATATCATGAATTATTGTCCCTTTTATAAAATATCATGATAAAAAAATTTAAAGTGAAATTAAATATTTAGTTTAAAAAAATATACGGAAACGTTATTTTTCTTTGATATATAAAAAATATTTCACTCTATTTACGAAAATAATATTTACATTTTTATCCCTTATTCGTGTGGATGTTTATGGTGCTGCCACCTTTGTGCTAAACAGTAAAGCTCAACTCAGCGTATCAATACTGCTGATAGATGGCACTGGTGTGCTCAGGGGGTTGAAATAGCGGGATGTAAATTTAAAGAGTAATTATTTACCTATATGACAACTTTTTGTAACCCGAACTAACGCAAAGAACGACATTAGTCAATATGACACTGTTCGAGCTTCAATTACCGTCTCATGTAGCGTGACGGAATTAATTTAACATCTTCTAATGAATTTTTATGTAAAAAAAATATTCCCTCTTTGATAATAATTATAACTCGGACAATAATGTAATAAATTAAATTCGAAGTTTTCAGATTTTCAGAACACTCTCTTTATCTGCACCACTAAATTACCATAATATATTAATGGGAAATATTTAACACTTTTACAGAGCGTTGTTGTACAACTTAACTTAATTAACAAGAACAAATTTTACACTTTTTTTTTATTAAGTATTATTCTGCGAAATAGAAAGTACTTTTTTTAAACAAGAAATAAATCAAATATCACATTACATGCGAAATATATATTATTTTTTTATTATTATATTTTACCATGAAAGGTATTATCACTTTATAATGATTAAAAAAAAAAAAATAACATACAGTATATATGAATTTAGAAAGGCTTAAGGCAAATTTAAATGCCCTACAGCATTAGTCCATGAAGCATTCTTATATGACTTCAACCTACTTCCCAAACACCGCTGATAACATTCGGCATCTTCTTTTATCACTCCGCAAATTCAGGACCATGCAGTTCATCATGGGCCAAATTTACCCTGCAATTTGCACCTCGCCAGGTCACGTGACCGTCCTAACAGGTCGAATTTACCTGCCAGGTGGCTGCAAGAAAGGCGGTGACCGATTTGTTATTATTAATGACTGACGACTGCCTATTACTCCATCCCAGCTATTTTTTTTTTTTTTTATCTCTCACTTATTACTTGAGGCCATTTTATTATGTTTGCCTATACAGGTCAAAGAAAGCGTTAGTCATGCTGCAGCATTATCAAAACTGATTTCCTACATACTTATAAGCTTATGTGTACATATAAGATTCGATCATATCAATATATTTATAAACCGTATATGGTGACGAAACACTCTTACTTTTTATTATATAATCTTATTGGCACTCTATTGCAAAGCACTTGTTCGTATGTATCAACTAATACAAGGTAATGATTTATTGATAAGAGTAGTATGTTCAATTATTTCAATGTTGATATTGTTATTTATATTAAAATAATAATTATATGCAAACGTTGTTGTAATTAGCCAGTGCGTTATAGAACACAATTGATCATTAAGATATTATATATTACGGTAAAGGTAATACATAAATATAATAGCATGCGGTAATTATATGAACATTATGAGTAATGATCTGAGAATATAATTGCAAAGTCGAGACAACTTTGGTGGGTGTGTCTTAATATATTTAAAAAAAAAACATGTTACAACTTGTGAAAGAAGATATAATCGTAAAGCATTTTCAAAATTCAATTTGTTTTTTTGTAACATAAATTTACATTAAATACGATATAATATACACTTCGGAAAGGCAAAAACGTTATACCTGCAGGTCTGTTTATCGGCGTACAGTCGAGGAGTATAATGAATACGGACACCTCTCTCATCAACCTTTAGGTCTGTTTATCGGCGTACAGTCGAGGAGTATAATGAATACGGACACCTCTCTCATCAAAGTTACAAATCTTTATCCTTATGTGTATATTATAGCTCCAATATTAATTGAAGAAACGTTCGTCCCGAGATTAAAATGAACTAAAGTATGTACAAATATGGTGAGGGTAAATTATCTGATCAGGTAGTTAAAATACAAGGTATACTTTTTGTATAGGAAATAATTAATGTAATATTACCTGCGTTGATTAACTCCGGTGCATCACATGACCGCAACATATAGGTGTGTTGGTAATAAACCCTTTTTTATTGTCAAGCCAGTAAAATTATTATAACATCTTTTTTGTAAGGTATAACCCTTTGTTTATAAGCTAGAGATGATTGGCGATAGCTCCCAGGGTTTTGAGCCACCGCCCCCATTTCCTTCTTTCTTACATTATGCAGTGTCTACACTTTTTATTTAAGTGCAGTACTCAAAGAATGCATACTGTAGTATTTTTACTGAAGTAATTTAAGTGGATGGAGGGTTGTTAAAAATTAATAATGAACATTGGAGACATTTTCCTGTCAAAATAGATGGCAGTGAAATCGATGTTTTGAAAGCATGTGGAAGAGCGAATTTTTTGGGAGTATGACTGAAAATTATAAAATTTTGAATTGCGTGTTTTTTAATGCATTGCAGCTAAATTCGGCTAAAATATAATTTGAGGGAGGAGGGGGGAAGTAACATTCACAAATATTTTAGGCTACTTTTAAGTACCAAAATTTCAAGTCTTGAAAAAATATAGGTACTGAAATTGTGTCCAAAACAAAATTAGAAAACTAACGATTTGTGAATGCCCCTATAATTTAAATTCACCCGACTGATGCATATTATAGATCAGATCTGGGCTAATTTTGATGATTTCGTTTTTTAAAATCATCAAAGTTAGCCCTGGCTTAGAGTTTAATCTAGATATGCTATTGGGTGTTTAACTTATTTTTTAAAATTACGTTTTTCCACAGTTTTCCAAAATTATCTTTTATTCAATTCGTTTATTGATGTTTGATGTCTTAAATCGAACTGCACTTCAGCACCTTTAAATTCGAAGTATGGAGAGAGCCAGGAAGAGGCAGCAGCTAAATTGACAGGCAGTAAACCGGTGATCATTTCAGCCGGCACTTCCGGTTAGTAATTATCAAACCTCCCCTTCCTTTTTATACCTCGCAGCCAAGATTGATTTCTGAAGAAACTCTCTGGGAAATTATATAGTTCATGTTTCTTAATTGTACTTGATAATGTTACTGGGGAGATTTCATAACAATGAAATCAACGAACTATGAGACTAAAATGTAATAATAATGATGACTTTTTTACTTGCAGGCTTTAAAAACAACCGAACTTCAATATTTTATGAACTTCACGAATTCAAATTTAACAACTGTATAGTTTTTTTAAATATATACTGTGCGGTCTCCTTAAACATATAACGCCGATTTGCATGCAGCTTTGAATGAATTTGCTATACTTGTATATTATAGCTACCATAAAATAGTTCTTTAAATATTCACTGCACTTGCGATCTACAATGCAACTGACTATACTGCTGCTAAAATAGTACTTGGTGTACTTTTACAACCACAAAATAAAAAATTTACAAATATTAATATAGAAAATATAAATTTCCCATTTATTTTACAAATTTTATCATATATAATCCGAATATTTCATAACAACTGATTCACTAAACCAAGAAGTTACGAAATTTGTATTAAAAATTAATAGACTTGAAAATTCCCTCGCTTGTTCTCCATCAATCACCCATCTGTCAAGAATTGTGTGATCGAATCAACAAAGGACACAACAATTATAACCTCTATGGACCGAACCTGCAATAATTACTCAGGTTGTGCTATTTGTTTTGTTGGGTGTTGCCTGTGTTTACAGTGTTTAAAATACATTGTTGTATACGGTCTTTAATCGTCCAAATCTTTTTTTGTTTATAATATAACAATAATTTATGCACGGTCATAATTGTTTATTTTAATCAAGATAGTTTAGTTGTTTGTATTTGGAATTTAATCTTAATTTTACTCTATTATATTAATTTAATTGTTTCGTGAATAAATACAACATACTCGTAATAGTTATAGTGGTATTATTTTGCTTCATTGTTCTCATATTACACATTAAATTAATTAATAATTACATTGAATTGTAACATTGGCTCTGCATTCTACCTGATGAAATTTGTAATGTTACAATATTAACATCGCTGTAGCAATAACTCAATTTAAAATATCATAAAAACAACATTTAATTGATTTTCATAATAATTAATATAAATAAACTAAAAATACACGTAATATTATCATGTAGTAAAAAAGTACTGTACGGTAAAATATTTACTGTACAACACATTCATTTTTTTACCAAAGCCATATTATAATTTTTTACACAACAGCTGTTCCATGTAAGTCTTAAGCAAACATACACGGAACACATTATATAATAAGGCGTGGTGCTTCACGCATGCAAAGTTGGATGTTTTTAAGACCTCCCGCGCATTTTGGGCACACGCTCAACAAGACAATTTAAATAATTAGCCGTGACGATGGGCGTGGTTGATCAGCTGGTCACAGCTGATTGAGACAGATCACATGATTGAACCATCTCGCCGTGCAATGTGATCCTCCACAATTTATCCTCAAATAAAAATGAACTGTATATGAATTATCAATATCATTAAAAAATATGAAGATTTCGGAAAATTAGTAAAAAATTTCTCACAATAACTAGCCTTTTTCCAGTGCATGATATTTAATAATTTGTTTGATGTTTTGTATGTTGCACTTGGACGTGTCTTACCCAGCATGCACAATGCTTATTTGTTTATAATTGTTATTAATATATGCATCAAATTTAATTGGAATTGGACGAATAAAATGAATTCGAGACTTTTAAAAACTATTTTCCTAGTTTGAACAATGGGTTGGCTGCACGGCCGATTTTAAGTGGCGGAAACGAAAGAGGAGGTGCTGAAATGCAGGTGTGAATTTTATGCGAATTTTTTGAGCACTGTAACTTTGTATAAATGCAGTTTTAAAAGATGCATTTCACCTGGAAGCCATCGCCTACCGCCTTTGACGTCATCGAAATGTCAGGTTCGGTTCACTATAGATATGCATACCTGTACTCACCTGCATAACAGGTAGCCAATCAAAAACAATCTAGCCAAAATTCAAAATTTCAAATGCCTAGCCTGATCGAAGTGGATGAGTTTTAAAACTTAAAAAATGCACATTATTCCATGTACGCGTACTGTAAAAACACACTGGGAGATAAGTAATATTACAAACATACCTTTCATCATATTTAAATAATAGAAATTGTTTCTCAAATAGTTTCATTTTATTGAAGAGAAGATGCAATATCAAGTCCTTCCACCACACTCTCTTTTTAAATGATTGGCGCCGTTAGCAGCAATCAGCCAATGAAAATGTGTACATTTATCATACTGGACTCCTTCCGTATCTGCTGAATATCTATTGAATTATTATATTAAACCTAAAACTGAGTCTCTTTTCTTATCTACGAAGATAGTAGGATGCCGTAGGATTCATATTTAACTTTATTAAGACCCTTGAATCATAATTTTTAAATGTCTTTTCAACCCCCTATTTGCTGCTGCTAAAACCATTAGTGGAATGATTGAAAAATAAATACAGTTTTAATTTCGACTATCCTAGCATGGGCGTCTGTGGCCTAGTGGAAGTACACTTGTCATCCACGCAGAAGTTTTAGGTTCAAATCCCCTCTGGGTCATTTTATATTTTTAGTAGCACGAGGAAGTTTATTTCACATTTTTAATGCAGACGGGGTAAAATTGTTTTGTCTTTTATGATTTGTTATTAATTTTTCTATCATTGTATGACACGCTTTTTTTTTTTTTTGCAAAGTTTTTGAAGTGCGTATTTATATGGAAAAGTGTGACTTATAATAATATAATATAATTATATTGTAAGAAATAATAATATTATTTTACCCCGTCTGCATTAAAAATGTGAAATAAACTTCCTCGTGCTACTAAAAATATAAAATGACCCAGAGGGGATTTGAACCTAAAACTTCTGCGTGGATGACAAGTGTACTTCCACTAGGCCACAGACGCCCATGCTAGGATAGTCGAAATTAAAACTGTATTTATTTTTCAATCATTCCACTAATGGTTTTAGCAGCAGCAAATAGGGGGTTGAAAAGACATTTAAAAATTATGATTCAAGGGTCTTAATAAAGTTAAATATGAATCCTACGGCATCCTACTATCTTCGTAGATAAGAAAAGAGACTCAGTTTTAGGTTTAATATAATAATTCAATAGATATTCAGCAGATACGGAAGGAGTCCAGTATGATAAATTTACACATTTTCATTGGCTGATTGCTGCTAACGGCGCCAATCATTTAAAAAGAGAGTGTGGTGGAAGGACTTGATATTGCATCTTCTCTTCAATAAAATGAAACTATTTGAGAAACAATTTCTATTATTTAAATATGATGAAAGGTATGTTTGTAATATTACTTATCTCCCAGTGTGTTTTTACAGTACGCGTACATGGAATAATGTGCATTTTTTAAGTTTTAAAACTCATCCACTTCGATCAGGCTAGGCATTTGAAATTTTGAATTTTGGCTGGATTGTTTTTGATTGGCTACCTGTTATGCAGGTGAGTACAGGTATGCATATCTATAGTGAACCGAACCTGACATTTCGATGACGTCAAAGGCGGTAGGCGATGGCTTCCAGGTGAAATGCACCTTTTAAAACTGCATTTATACAAAGTTACAGTGCTCAAAAAATTCGCATAAAATTCACACCTGCATTTCAGCACCTCCTCTTTCGTTTCCGCCACTTAAAATCGGCCGTGCAGCCAACCCATTTTTCATTGATCTTAAACTGTTGATGGATTCTTTTATTGCAACATCAATATTCAATATTTTAGTTCGTATTTTTAAGAAAACGTGTCTCTATAAACCTATTACACAAAAATACCTTTGAAAATTTATTATCGCTTCGAGCGATATCATTTAATATAATAATTTCCATTTTTATGGGAACGTTTTAAGAACATGTAATAATAATGGAGTTGTAAAACATCAACAGTCGTCGCCTGAAGATTGTTATTATAAATTGAAATGAGCAGCGAAAACATCAAAATAAAATATCACTGACCGAGAGTGAATTCATAGCAATTTTTTCAACATACAAAAAATAAAAATACATAATATGTATTTATCTATATGCACGAACATTATAGTTAAATTATACAAGTTATGCACTAACTGTTATTAGATGCTATTAGGTAAGAGCCTTGACTATATGAAATTTGTACCGAAAAATTAATTTATTTTTCAAAACTCAGATTGTAATATTTATATTTTATTATCATTTGTTTTAATCCTATGTTACTGTTCTATATGATATAAAACGTATTCTGGATTAGAATTAAATTACAACAAATTTTATTGTACACAATCAATTATTTTTTTAATTTCATCAAGTCCTCTATATAATTATGACTTTATTTCATAATTTTGACACATTATAAATTATTTTACACATTATTATATTTCCCAACTCGTTTTTATAATAAGTTTTTTATGAGAAGTACTGTGTGACCATAATATTATAAGTCATATATGCATTAAATTAAATTAAATTTCCAGTCAAAGAATTTTCTTACAAGAAAATATTTATGACAATAATGTGTCGAAGTAAAATGCAAAAGTGTGTGCAGGTTTGTTGGTGACACTGCACACCTTCTTCACTTTAATACTAGAGTGTGTTATAATGGAGTGTTGTCCTCAATTTTTTTTATTGCAGAAATGGATAGAGCGTGCAAAGTTATGCTACCCTGATTTTTTTCAGATTTTTTAGAGCCCGGAAACTATTTTTAAAGAATTGTTGAAAGTTCTTTTTGTGACGTCACGAGACGCCGCTCCTTAAGTAAAAGATAGGACTTGACGCCGCGTGACGTCACAAATAGGACTTTCAATAAATTTTTAAAAATACTTTCCGGGCTCTAAAAAATCGGAAAAAAATCAGGGTAGCATAACTTTTCACCCTCTATCCATTTCTGCAATAAAAAAATTTGAGGACAATACTCCATTGTATCTACTGTACTGACCACCAGCATGTGTGCTTTGGTCGGCGGTCAAACAGCACCCAGAGACTTGATTAATTAAGACAGAAATTAGGACATTGCCGAGCATTTTCAATTGATCCTGATTAATTTATGTTGTAATAAATTAACTTGACCGCTATCATAATAATATATTTACCAAGTCTGATGTAGATAAATGAAAAAGTGGTTTAAAAAACAGGAATAACTTCTCCACAATCTCTATCAAATCTAAAAATAATTGGAAATACGCTGCTTGACATTAATATATCTAATTTGTTAATATATATCGATGTTTAATTCGAAAGTATAGTGCCTAATTTTACTTCTTGGCTCGTGAAAATAATTTCAAAACATTTTTTCAAACAATGTGTACCAACCAAACCAATTATAATCATATCGTATACTGAATTTCAAGTTTGTCAATAATTTGATTATAAGCTAGTATAATATTTTATTTTTATTATTATTTTTTTAACTGAATATATAAAAACATTTTTCTATTATAATAATATTCTAGTATTATTTTATTAAATATTTCACTGAACGAAACTGTTATACTAAAAAAGCATGAAAGTTTATAATATGGGGTGCAATAAAAAAGGTAACTTATTCACTGCATATACTGAATAAATGTTTCTAAGTTTGTTTTTTGTACTCGTGTACAAAATTACTATAACAAATTCGCATCTGAGCATTGCAATGTGAACATTTTCAACAATTCATTATGTCAATTTCGGACTAAGGTGATGAATGCTCTGTTCTAAATTATTAATACTTTTTTTTTATATTTTCCTTTGACAATGTATAATTAGTGCCTTACATTATGATTATTATTATGTATCATACTTTTCTCTTTTTTTTTTTTTATGTGTGTGTAGTGTTGTCTGTTTTATTATATTTAGTGCCTTGGTTCTGTAACTGTTGCTGAATAAATAACAATTTGAATTTGAAAATATTCACCTGCTATAAAATATTATTATATACTACAAATATGTGCTTGGGTGCATGTTCATATAATATTACGGCCTATTCTCAAAAACAAATCAAGAAGGAGCTATATTCTATCCGATGTTAAGAAAAAAAAAATAACATTAATAATTAATTCAAATTACATTTTTTTTTTTTATACTGAAACTATTTTTTACAAATTTTTTCGCCTTTGCTCAGTCTAATATTTCTTTTACTATACGCTACAATTGTCGATATATATATATTACAAGGGTATAGCTTTCTTGTTATGAACAGCAAACGAGGTAAAAGAAAGATATCTCTGGAAAGCTTTTTATATTTTTTGTTCGTTTTTCGATGAGTGCACACGAGGAAGGCACGTGTGTGGCAAATAAACACAGAAGAAGCTATATGTTGCCGACACTTCCTCCGAGGGCCGCGAGACAGATCCATTCAACTGCTTCCTTCCGCATCGCTAACTTTTCTCAAAAACTTCTTGGTAAAAATATAACTATATAGCTTCCTTTACACATTTATCGAAGTAAAACGAAGTCTTTATATTGAAGCTCTCTGGATATTTTCCATGAGGTAACATACGCTTTTTCACCTGTCATTTATTATATATATTAATATTATAATGACTTATACTAGTTCATATTATTATAGTCAACCAGTGTTATACGTGCGCATATATATAGGGTCGGTATATATATACAGACAGTACAGATTGACCCCCCCCCCCATAAAAAAATTACCCCCTAGCCCCCAGGGTTATTCTCCCATGACACCCCTGCTATTGTAAGTATATGTTATTTGAAAAAATTATGCAAAATAAATTCAGAGCGTGAATAACATTTGCTAACTACTCCAAAAATGTTCGCAATGCAGAATATGTCTCCATATAAAGTGTGTAATAGTTGTTCCTGTAGCTCTTGACATTTGTCAATGTAAAAATATTAATTTGGCAGGAGGAGGACATTTTCATGTTAATTTAACAAGTTAACCTTGAAAATAAAGACGAGCTTTGAGCATTTTTATGAATATGAAATGCATGAAAAAAAAAATCTGTGAATTAAAAGAATTAAGTAAAAAAATAAGGTTCTATTTTAACACCGGGGAAGAAATTTCGTGTATTTTTGTTCTTTTCGGGGGAAAGGGGAGGTACTATTTTTTTAATTATGTCACTTTACTGAAAAATGAAGCATATAATTATATTGAACTAGTTGTTCCATGTCCGTTCTTCCATTTCCGATTTAAGGTAGAGATAACACAGATAGTTAAGATCAAAGCCAGAAACTAGAAGGGTTTGGTTAATCTAATGAAATTAAAAAAAAAAAAACTTTTTAGAACTGGAAACAGCAAATACAAAACATTCCTTATTAGTGGGACAGTCAGAATCATGTGTGTGATAGTCAATGGACAACATACACGAAAATTTTTTATTGCATAAATGAATAGAGGGTACCAAATTATGCTACTCTGAATTCTTTCAGATTTTTTTGAGACCCAGAATTATTTTTAAATAATTATTGAAAGTGCGGCCACGCCCCCTGGAGGCGTCAATAGGCGTCCAGTCTCTATCCTTTTTATTAAGGCTGCAGGGGTGCCAACTGAAATCACAGGACTTTCAATAATTATTTAAAAATAGTTCCGGGTTTCAAAAAAATCTGAAAAAATTCAGAGTAGCATAATTTGGTACCCTCTATTCATTTCTTCAATAAAATTTGTTCATGTATGTTGTCCATTAGCTAGATTTTGTAGCCATAGGAATTTCCATATGTATGATAAATGTGTAGGATTTTTTTTTATCCTCTCATATAAGACATTAAATTTATACAATATAAGGTATGTACTGTACAGAGGTATAAATACCCACATCATATTATTTATTGCAAGGAAACTAAATTTCGTTTAAAAAGGATGATCAAAATTTAATAAACTACTTTGCAAGAGAAGAATGATTGAAAACATACAAAAGTTATTTTCTGTTAAAATGTTATACATGATCAGAGTAGGTCATGGGAAATAAAAAATATCATGCGTGGCTTCCTGTCTGTCTATGGCAAAGAGTTTTCCTATTATGTAGTTTGTGTTCTAAGGTAAAAATATCCGTACAGGAAAATATCGAAATTTAATTAACTCTTTTAGCAAGCACAATTTTTTGTCATAAAGTGCATGTCTGTGAAATGTATAACACAGTCTATGATCGAAATAAATTTGATCGAAAAAATTTGATACAGAGGTAAAAAATAAAAATACACGAGTCAGAATCTCATTACATCAAATACACATCAGTAATCAATGATGAGCGCGATTCACGAAAAAGTTAACCAGGTTTCTAACCACGTTTAGCTTAACCACGTTTAACTAGGTGGTTTAACACGTAAAACAGGTATAGTTAAACGTGGTTAAGCTAAATGTGGTTAGAAACCTGACTAACTGCTTCGTGAATTGCGCCCATAATAATTATATTATTTAAATAGTCATCCTACTCATACAACGCAATAAAAAATTCAAATTCTTTACAGAAATTAATTAAACTGAGTTTTAACTGCATGCTATAAAAGTCGAAATTGTAAATAATTAAAACTGTGAACTTGGTAAGTACTGCACTATTAATTCATCACAGTTGATATAATTCTGAATTAGTTTCTCGGAGGAATGATTTAAACTCCATAAAGTATGACGTTTTTATTTTGCATATAAAAAGCTGCATACCCCACATAGACGTGACTTGACGAGGGGGAGACGACATGGCGGGGGTGAAACCTCTCCTTCATGGGGTCTAACAGAGGGGGTAATATAGATCGTCTCAACCCTTGCCGTGAATCCAAGATGACATGATTCACCACGTAACCCACACTGAAAGTATACTAACATTTTGTAATCATATAATTAATAATATATTTACCGTAAACAATTAAAATGCCACCTCAACATATAGCTCCAAATTATATTAGGAATTAATATATAAACCTTAAATGTGATTTTACTTAAGTTTGTTATAGATCATTCTTGAAGATATGAAATACATTTCAATTATTATTAGTCCAATCGATTATTATCGATCTATAAGTCTGTTCTTAAATACAGAAAATTATCAATTAATACGGTTCCTGATTTTTGATTAATGAATTCATTATTTACAACCAGACAGAATGTTTCCGATTGCAGATTAGGAATTTGAAATGTTTAGGAATTTGAAACTTAAATACTATATAATATATTATACAGTATATTATGTACTATAATATGAAAATAATAAAAGTCATTAAGGGCATTGGGTGTAGCACCGGTAGTTGGCAACACTGACATATCTTCACCATGTTAATTTTTTATCATTGCTCCTCGGAGTAATTTTTATGCTAGAGCTAAGCTGATTGCTGTAGTATCAAGATAATTATTAGCCCAAGTGCACAATTTGGCTAAATAAAGCCTGATTTAAAGAAAAGTTTTTTTTTTATATTTTAGAAAAATGCATGTAAATTTAAAAAATTACTAAAAAATACTTTTCTTTAGATCAGGCTTTATTTAGCCAAATTGTGCACTTGGGCTACTAATTATCTTGATACTACAGCAATCAGCTTAGCTCTAGCATAAAAATAACTCCGAGGAGCAATAATAAAAAATTAACATGGTGAAGATATGTCAGTGTTGCCAACTACCGGTGCTACACCCAATGCCCTTAATAGTTTGAATTACTTGTTGTAGTTATTTGACTTGCATTCTGCCATATGAGGCGACGAATTGTTAGCGATGAAGCTCAAGACAAGTTGCTTTAAAAATTTTGTTAATTTTTGTGTGCTTACAAAACGCCTTAAGTCCACCTGGTACTCCAATCTGCCTGCCAATGAGACTGTGACGTCACACCCCTCTTACAAAGCCTCCCTTGCTTGTGGGGTGAAGGGCGCCTCATCAGCTGATGTCACAACAACCCCTCGTTAGACTGCACACCTTTATGTAAAAGTAATGAACTCGACGAGAAAAAAGTATCATCACTTTCAAACATAACTTAAATAACGAACATTCTTGTGTGTGTCTTCTCAGATTTAATTCATTTTTATTATGTCCTTTTATTGTTTATAAAATTTTATTACACCTTCACGTATTAGCTTGAAAATAAGAAATCCCAAATTCGTTGCCAAGGTAACACATTATTGTTGACTCACCTTACTGCAGCGGCTGTCTTGTTGACATTGTTGTTGTTATTGTTGTTGTTGTACGAGCCTGGGGGCGGCATGGGGGAGGGAATTCTTGGAGGTGGCACTGGGATTGGGGTGTGTCTTCTCCTAGGAGGGCCTCCGGCGACCCGGGCCCCCGAGCCCACCATGGCCACGGGCCGCCTGACCCCGTGGGGGACCGGTGGGGGCGTTGTCCTGGGGGCGGGTAGCAACACGTCCATGCCGCGAGACCCCCCGCCACCACGTACGTCACTCCTGTGAACAAAGGGGTAGTTAGAGGCTGCAAGTTTGGGGGATGAAAAGTATTATTACTGAATAAAATTTTTATTGCATATTTGGAAAGAGGACCTCAACTTAATATATTTCATTTTTTCAGATTTTCTTGAACTTTTGTAGCTGCAAGACTCTGTGACGTCATAGTCACGCTAGCATAGAGAAAGACGTTGCATGACTATGACGTCACAGATCCCTTTAATTATAAGGGTATATTAGAGGGTTCAAAAAGAGATGTTTTTTTTCAAAGCAATGTGCTGTGTGCCTTGTTCTGTGTCTGTCATTATTAGGTTTAGTCATTATTAGGTTTAGTCATTATTTCTTGATGACAGACAATGTACAGATTTCAGTGGGACAAAGACATAGCTTATAACCGTGGAATGAATAAACGCACTGTGCTTCAATTATGACTCTGAATATACAGTGATGCAGTACGTACGTGTATCTTACTATTTGAGATTAATGTTAATTAATGTTAAAATAAAATATTATTATTATTTCATGATATTCGATAATATCACTACATTTTTAGCATGAAATTTAAAAAACAATAACTCACATCTCACAATAATTCACTTTTCAAACTTGTACGTAATCAAGTCACTTTCTACCATACAATAATAACAAGAAGAATGATTGTAAGCGTGTAATAAGCTGCAGCCAATAACGTCAGTATATTTTGGCGCGTGGTAAATTTTCTGAAGTAGAACATGATGTAATAAGTTCAGCCACCCCCCAGCATCCGCTTCATTCAATATCACAAGTGGGGCGAGAGAAATACGATTACAATGAAAAAACCACCCCTCGATGACACGTGACCAAGGGTGGAGAAAGGGGTAGGTCAGTGTCAATGCCATCTACTGTTAATTCTCCTAACCTTGCAAGCAAATATATAAAAAATACATAAAATGCGATTTTTTTATTAAATTAAAAATATTAAGTAATAATTTGTACCTTGCCTTTCCAGGTTAGTGACCGTGCAATTCTGTCATAATGGCCATGTTTAAAGCTTTTCAAAATTCATATGACAACCCCCTGCAGAGATGATTATATTTCTTTTAGATGATAATATTAGTAAAAAATATAAATAATAAAAAAAGCTTTTAGTAAAAAAAGATAAAAATCTAAAAGTTTAAATTTTTTCACGATAAAAAAGATAAAGTTATAAAACATGTGACGCTGCACATAATAGCATGTGGATGATTAGTTCATTTGGGAGAAAAGCTGTGAAAATTTATGTAAAATTATGTTAACAACAATAGATGATAATCTAGATAAAAGCCTAATAAAAGCTGTTAAGTTTTTGTTATGCTCCATCGTCCTTTTTTTTCTATATGAATCATAATCATAAGATAATATTATAATAAAAAATTCTGAAATTCTATTTATTATTTTTTTAATGGGCATTATAGATTTTAGCAAACATTTCAACTCAAATATTTAAGAACTGTCAGTGCCTTTTCTTAAGGTAGAGATAATACGGATCAGCTGGCCCAATGCTAAAAAAATCCCATTCATAAAAATTATGAAAAAAAAATTAAAATGTTCTCCTCTACATCCCCTATCAGTAGGTAAAATATCAGGTATACCAAAACGAGCTAGTTTTTGAGTTATTAATTTTTAAAGTTGACTAATTTAACATGGAGAAATGGAACTTCCATGTTAAATTAGTCAACTTTAAAAATTCATAGCTCGAAAACTAGCTCGTTTTTGTATACCTGATATTTTACCTACTGATAGGGGATGTAGAGGAGAACATTTTAAATTTTTTTCATAATTTTTATGAATGGGGTTTTTTTAGCATTGAGCCAGCTGATCCGTATTATCTCTACCTTAATATTTTATTACGAACCAGAAAGACTAGTTATTGTTTATCTAAAAAAATACGGTGATATTTCTGCCAGTGTGGCAATGTTAAAGCATACAAAAATGGACCTTACGAACTGCTGACTCGGCCACAGGACACTCGGACGATACTCATGGGTGGTCAGTGCTCACAAAAATACATTAGGCGTGTTATCAACTTTATTGAATTATTGGACATTCCTGACAGTATATCGTAACCATTCCAATGAAGTACCATGAAACTTGTGGTGCATTGAATTGGAAAATAGCCTCCGGAGGATTTCAAACATCCGTATAATGTATAATAATATTTTACTGCCTTATATTTTATAAAAGCTTTTGATTTGACGATTTTTTTGTATGTATATTTAATTTTCATGCAAAACATACTAACATTTTTTTTTAATTATAAGTATTTCATATTTTTTTTTCATTTTCATTTTTTGCAGTGTCATAAAAGGATCATATTTTAATTTAAATTGATTAAAGTATGCGTATATATGCATGAGAGACCATTATAGGATAAAACTAGCTTATTTCCAAGCCAAACTGAGATTGAACTTTTGAGCCTGAGCTATATGTCAACAATAATTGTTTCACAGCACTTTAAAACTTGGATTCAGAAAGACAAGTATCTTTCCAAATCCAGGTTCAAAAGTGAAAATTCAGTTTTTTGAATAAACATAATAAATAATTAGATGTGAAAAATTATTGTTGATGTAGCTAGGCTCAAAAATTCAATTCCAGTTTGCCTTGGAAATAAGCTAGTTTGATCTTTGATTTTTAATTTGTTTATAATTTATATAAATATTAATTTATGATTTGTTTTTATACCAAATCATTTTGTGTTTAAAAAACATGCAACAATGCTGTGTACTATAATATATATAATTATATGACAGTAAGGCAGAAAGCTCATATCACTCACCTGAAATATAACCATGCACTCTTGCAGTGTATTAAAAGTTTAAAACTTTTAAGCTGTTTTCAAGATTTTATATTATAGACTTATATTTATTATGTACAGCTTCAATATTGCGTGGCTCACCTAGAGTTCATTTATAATATTATATTATACTAATAGTGTTATTTTCTTCTATTGTTTTCGCTCCATAAAACTTATTTTCGAACACCATCAAAAGTCACAGCAAAGAAAGCAATATCATTTTAGTATAAACTTCTTCATATACAGTTTCACTTTCAGATCTTTGTACGACAAAACAAAGGATTAGGTTTGTTTGGCAGCAGCGTGATCTCATACACGTGCAGGATCATGTAAGGCAATTTTCACACACCCTTAGTAGTGAAAGCCATTAGAATTTTTTCCTTGATGTTACATAATGCAAAAAGAATATTATATTTTTCTTTTTTGTATTGTTAAAGCTATTGTGCTTTCTGTGACGTCACGATTCTTTGACGTTAAGTCCAGTGCAGAAAGAATTCAACACTATGTGTTAATATAGCATGCAACATTGCCTTTGAAATAGCATTAGAAAGAACTTTTTCAAGTGATCGACTACAGTGCATGGATATATATATAATAATAGCACTTGTTAGAGCTACATGTAAAATGTACCATTTTTTTTAAAGTACAGAGAAAATCACTTTGATATTTATCCACATACAGTGGTACATACAGTACAACTAAACGACTAGTAAGTGATGTACATTAAAGACGAATTTACTATGTTGGTAACATGAAACATGACTCTTCAATACAAAAGTATGTAATAATAAATACGCATTTTTTTAATGATTGTCTTTTCCTGTTTGAAATCAAGCCGATAACTCGAAAACAATTATTACTGATATCTCTATCATGTGCGAACGATTGATGTTGTGTTTGATGATAAATGTCTTCAGGAAATAATAGTCATTATAATATTTGGATAATTATCATTTCCTGTCCTTGAAAATCAGATTTGAATTTCTAATTTGTTCTTATAATTGTTATTCTACATGAGCATTACATAACTATTAAAGTTGTTTTATTGTTTTAGTTTTTATAATAAAAAATAATTAATATTAAACAGTCTATGGGAGTTGCAATATGTCATGAGAGAATTAATATAATTACAAAAGAAAAACACAGTATACGTTCATTTCGGGCTACAACGACAATTTTTAATTAAATTATTAATCACAACAATTTTTTTATGAATTCGTAATTTTGTATTCATGTTAATTATTAACATTTAAAATACCATAATTATATGTCTATAGGCTGCATGTAATTTGATAGTAGATTATTTAAATTAATTTTCTAATGAATACATAATTTTAATCCTTGAATATTGTGTTACATTATCATATTATTAAAATTATAAATTCCTGTTGTAAGAACCTGCCGACATGTCTTGCAATTATTGTCGTACTTTAAAGATCGTACTTTGAAGACGAAAAGATGTAGACGGCGCTAGTGAGAGTCAATAAAAGGTGGCGGGAATTTAAAATTAGTTTGATATTGGGGCGGGGAGCACATGGCTAGCTGGGGGTTCTGGCTACATAAACAAACGGAGCTCTGCTGGCTCGAGCCACTGTATATTAAAACACGTTTGCTTTGAGACTGCAGCAGTCTCACCATTTTCTCAGCAGCTTGATGAGACTACCACCTCAAAGTATAGTGACTTTTTTAGCAACCCTTTCTTCCGATTACATCGCCACCTTGGTCGCAAACATCCCTCTGATTTCTTATTTTCTCGTCCACATATGAATAGTAAATTATACACCTTGTTATTTAAATGAAAAAAATTTGGATGGCCCTCTCACGTATGTAAATGTAAGCTCTCGACGATTGTGTCTTGACAGGCTGGAGTCTTGGGGTAAAAAAATGCTTCATTGTACTTTGTATTTGCTATCATTTTACATACTGTAAATTATATGAATTTTATTGTATCATCAAATATAAGTCACTTATGCAGAAGTCGAATATATTTAGTGATTGCATACATCAAAAGTCATAAAGAGAATATTACACGATACAATTTTGTATACAATTTTTCCTTACAAGAAAATTTCAATTTTGTATACAATTTTTCCTTACAAGAAAATTTCATCTCCATATTTACAAATAAATGCTGGAAGTTTCTTGTAAGGAAAAATTGTATGCATCATGACAATAATTGGACAAATTAACGTTGTAATATTTTTACACTATAATATTAGAATATATAATTATAGTGACAATTTATATATAAAGCTATAATACACTGTATAAGAAGCTTAATTTCTTTCTTTGTTTATAACACATGTATGCAGTTTTTAATATTTTACAGCAAAACGAGATTACAGTATTATTTCTGGTTCCTAATTAAAAAGAAGGAGTTTCTCCATCATGTGTAATTTGAACGTTTTACTATAGTTAACATTATACGTCTTTTAAACTTTTTAATTTTATATAATAATTATAGTCTCTTTCATTAACATTATAATTAAAAGCATTCAATTTAATATAATTGCCTTTTCAAAAATGATGAAATCATAACTAACAATTTTATATCATTTTCTTTTCTGGAAATGTTCAAATTCTTCCTCAGCTACCTGCTTGACACGGTTTTTACATAATATTTTAAAAACATTCTGTTGGTATATTATGTGGACTTAATTATATAGTATAAAAGGCATCATTAATTTTAACAAGTTACAGCAAAAGTTACAATTAATTCTCATTATATATTATATCATATATATTATGTACGAGTGATTATATTATAAAAAAATACCTCCTTAAGTTATAATTGCAAGTATCATCAAATCAAAATGTTCTAATCTGAAGCTCCAACTACAGTTTCGTTAAAATATTACATCTAAGGAGTGTAGTAAATAACTATCTGATTGTGTCTACCAGCTATCTCGATTTTTGTTATTTATACATGCATAAAAACGTGTGACATCACCCCCCACATGAGGTAAAGTCTTAGACTATCCCCAAATTCAATTCAGGGGACGAAGTCATCCTCATTATTTATCTTGGACGTGACGTCACGCAACCCTCTTAGTTGAATTTTATTGGACAAAGGTTTGTGACGTCAAACCAAAGATAAATGGGTACGACTATAGTAATTGTTTAAATTTACTTCAGGAATTTCCAATTGGGGGGGGGGGGGAGTTACCCCCCCCCCCAGGCTTGCTTGACCTTGCAGTGCAACGTACTGGTCATATTAAAAAGAGAGAAGTCCGCTATTATTTGACGATGAACCATTACCAGTTTTATGACAGCACCAAGCGGTGCGGCGAGCTCAAATTGGAGTCCCTTTATTACCAAAGTTTTTATTATAGTAAAATAGCAACAAATGAAATTTCTTTCGTTAAAAACAAGAAGTATCAACAACGATATCTCCTCGAATTTCTGTTGATGCCAATGCGTGTTTAATGGCTCTCTAATCTTAAGCTGCTTTTTGCCGAGTGATGCCATATCAACATTCCTCCACATGTGTGTGGGCATCATTCATGACCGGCTTTTTGTGTACGTCCACTTGTAAAAACACCATCATGCAAATGTTTCACAGTAATGTATTCTTTTTTATTAAATGATGAGTTTCTCTCTCGTAATGGTCACAAGTGGCTGAATTTAACTTACTGGCTCTCCGTAGACATGGCTGAGGGGTTTGTAAGTCCGGGGCTGTCGTGGCCCAGAAATACATCGAGATTCCACTATTGTTGATAAGGGAACCATGGAAACTTCAGTTAGGACGGTCGGCAACTGAATCAATTTCCTCCCGAACCCCTGATATAATTATACATTATTATTTTTTATATAATTTATAGAGGTTCTGAAAGAAGTGCGGAAATTATAATTAATTTAATATGAAGGGAGGGCACTTAATACGCATATTTTTAAATTAATTTTAAAACATATTATATTTTATTTTAATTTGAAAATATATATACAGTATTCATTTAAAATAAATTAGTATATACAATGGGTTTAAATATCAGAACATTGTAATTTCCTTGTTTTAAAAATGCATTAAATCATATAACAATAATAATAACTGTAAAATTTTAATAGTCAGTTTCTTGTAATAAATAGTAAGGAGAAATAATAACCATGATATTTTTTACATCAGCAATCAAATGTTTATAATCAAAGAGATTCAAAGTTTTTCTCATAGCGATACAAGGAACACTTTCTTCAATACGTTATAAAAAAGTTAATAAAAATATTAAAATTAAAATATATATTTTTTTTAAGTTGCTACAACGTGAGGAAATGCATGTAAGACAACACGTAATAAATAACGAAATTACAATAATGGTTCCGTCATATCATAAATACATGTTCCGTCACGCTAATGATGTACTTCACGCTTTAAAAATATATAACACATAATTACGATTTTTTATGATTTATTATTATTTTAAAACAAAACTTCGTAAATCGTACTCGCGTAAAACAAAAGAACAGAACTCTATAAATAATGTGAAGCAAAAAGTAATTTTATAGCCACAATTATTGTAGGTAAAATTGTTTTTAAATATTACCGTATTACAGATAGATGTATTATAGATCTATAATATGTATAATGCAATATATTATTATTAACATATACTTTATATATTGTATAATATAAAGCTTGTGACCTTCGTCAATGGATCAAATTGCAATAAAGGCTTCAAGTCAGCTGATTTTGCGGTGTTCCCACCGTTCTATCCAAATTTTGAAATTTCAAATTTATGATGTAAAAAAAAAAACTCGAAATTGCTTTTAATTTTTAGAGCTGAAAAAAAAAATCAATATTTTCTAACATGGTAGCAATGGAGCAAATTTTCTTGCCGGGGAACTCTTGAAGCCAAACGGTGAAAATTTTCAGCGCATTCAAAAGAAGACACTTCTCCTTTCTTCTAAGTTTTATTCATGTGAATCTTGACAATAAAACTGTTGAATTATTGATAAATATATATACCGTACTTAAAGGCTTATTAGACTATCACCTTATCTTCTCCTGGCTGGGATATATCACAATAGCACATACCATCTGTCTGAACAGAGATTTAGCTGCGATAAAGAGGGGTGCATTATATAACGTCCATTAGGGGATGATGCACCAAGTGGGGGTGGCTATATAATAATCTCTCGACGTCACTTATATTCATAACCACGCTGATTATGTGTCTAATAATACCCCATGAGCTCCATCTGGAATTTTTATAATGTACTTTTTACTAATAGTTTTTAAGCTGGAATGTCCTATTTATTTATAATACAGAGCTTTTGTATGAAAATCTCGTAAATTGCGATCGTCCTGGCAAAATATCCATACAATTCAGGCGCGGATCCAGAAAAAAATTTCGGGGGGGGCTGCTTCCATAAGGCCAATGTTAAAAAAAAAATTGGAGTGGGGGAAATGCCTATATTGTCCATGTTAAATCCAAAATTTGCAGCCCCCCCCCCCCCTGGATCAGCGCCTGATACAATTTACAGGAAAACAATAAATGTGAGAATTTTAAATATTATTCCATTCGTGTAAATTGGTGTGACATCACAATATATTTATTTATGACAAAATCGTAGTTCATCTATACATCAAATCCACCAAAATTCAAAACACAGCTTCAGTCTGCTTTATTTAAAATAATAAATATTCCAACTCTTTCAAGAACAACTTCAAAAACTAAATTATGCAATATTTCCTGTATATAAACTACATTTTTCTACACTCAATATTTTTCAAGAAAAATCAATATGATATTTTTTCTAGATTTTTTAGCAAATATTCTACTCAATATTTTTCAAGAAAAATCAATATGATATTTTTTCTAGATTTTTTAGCAGCAAAAAAATAAAACCTTGTATTATTTGCCAAAAGAAATATATATATTTTAGCTAAGAGGTTGTCTGTCCGATATTTTTATTTCATGATAATAAAATTCATACATTTTTCCAACGTTAACTATATTTCCAGCCAGAATTTTCTTAAATTCCACATTTTTTTTTTTTTTTTTTTTTTATTTTGTCACGTTTTTTAACTTGGAGTTCCCCCCTCCCTGCATCACAAGAAGGCCTTGGGGCTTCATAATGGCCCTCCACCATCTGTGCCCCTAGCTGAGGGAGGAACTACCCTCGCCGCCTTGGCCGGTACATCACAACAAACAAATAACAAGCACTTTTCACCTTCCTCAGGTAATATTTTATTGACAAAAACAAACTTCTTCTATCCCGTCTGCAAAATTATATGCACCAGGCTATTTTGTGTAAAAAGGTGAGATCAAGGATCTTGTATGTATGGATAGGCTATGGCGCTGTCTCGGTGAAGCTCGGTCGTGAGGAGGAAGTGGGTGGTAGCGGTCACGTGATAGTCACGTGACGCTAATGTTTTGATATTGTTGTCCGCCATGTTGGGATGGAGAAAAAATTGCAATTTTTTACTATTTTCTCCATATTTTATGTGATATTATACGAAAATGTGAAGCTAAATAAGCGTTAATGACAAGAACTTGTTGTGCACCTGGTTGCAAGAATGCTGCTAAGCGGAAATCCCTGCAAAATGAAGGAGAAACGCCAGTCTCGATACACGGGTATGTACAGTAGGCATACTGTATCTCTGTATCATACACATATTATGCATATGATACTGTAACTGATAATGTATGATAAGAACTGTTGTTTGTTAATTGTTTAATTAAATGCCATACGACTGTACGTTAATTATATTATATATTGGTAATATTGGTAATTATATGATTAAATATTCGAAGAATTTCATTGCACTGTTTAAACATTTTGAACAATTTTCTTACAGTTAATCATTTAATTTTAATATGCATATAAAAAGAATAAAAATTAACACAAATTTCATTTCAAATTTAAAAAATAAAAATAAAAAAAAATAAGCATGGGGTCTGTACGTAAGTGTAAATTTAGTTTTAATACTTTTAATTGAAATTAATGAAATACGAAAATATATAATATATGAACACCCAATGTTGTGTCAATAAGAGAAAAGATTTATTTTTTAAGAAGCCGCAAATTGCGCAAGTTGGGAGTTGGGAAGATAAAATTCAAACTTAATCAAACAGTGAAAATCAAAAAACTAAAATACCTGAACCCTTTTAAGATAAAAGATAAAAATTTAGTTTATACTGCGGCAGTTGTGGTCACACCACTATGGCTCACAGTTTGTGTCCTGCTTGAGGTCTTGAGGTAACCAGCTCCTTGAACTTCTCAATCCTGTCCACGCCCACCTCCGCAGACCCCAGCAGATTCCACTCTCTCGCCGTCCTCCTGATAAAAGAATACTTTCCCACATCATTGTTGCTTCCCTGATACTCGAGCTTCCATTCATGGTCCCTTCTCCCCAAATATCTTCCCCTGTCCACTTTTCCACTCATCTCCTCCCAACCCTTGGCATTCCTTGTAATTTTGTACATTGTTGTCAATCTAATTTGGATCATCTTTAAAAAATATAAAAGTATCTGGGTGTCCAGATCCTTTTATTTTTTTTAGGGGATCGGGATATTCGGATTTGGTCCATTTATATTTTTAAGGTGATCGGGATACCCGGATCTGGTCCATTTATTTTTTTAACAGGATAATGAGCGGATCCGGATACGGGATCCAGTCCCTGTCTTAAAGTACACTACATTCAGATAAAAATGTCTGATCCGGCTATACTTTAACATAGCCGGATGGGATATTTTTATTCAAATGGAGTGTACTATTTAATTAAGTCTACCAGTAAGTCTATGCTTAATTTTGCCTAAATACTAATCATGCTTTTCTACACAGAAAAGGCAAGCGAGGAGGCCCAACACATCATTGTCGCACTGACAAAACTCTATTGACGTTCCTTCTTTGGACCCGTTGCTTCAGTCAACAAGTACGACACATTTTTGGTGTACAGCACTCTATGTAATGAGTAAGAATTTTAATAAAGAGAAAATACTATCTATTTTTTTTACTCAAGAAATAAGCATTTTTTGGCTTTGTCTTTTATATTTTATACGGCTATAATATGCAAATTTTGCAAATATATTATAAATAAATATATGTAATATAAATTTATATATAATATATACATTACTGCATAATATATAAGATGCAGCTAAGTTTTTTTTACAATATAGTTGCCAGCAAAGGTAGACAATGATTAAACATTAAAAAGTGTCTTCATGGACTTCACTTTAAGCCGGTATTACACGATGCAATTTTGCATACAATTTTTTTCTTGCAAGAAAATTTCATCTCCATACAAACAAATGGAGTGGAAGTTTTCTTGTAAGGAGAAATTGTATACAATAACTAGAAAAATTTTATCGTGTAATACCGGCTTAAAATGAATTTTTCATGCAGTATATATACATATGGCCTGGGCAGATAAATTTAACAATATTGAGTCACTAAACTTTGCCGGGGAGTCATGCGTGCAAGCCAATTTTTAAAAGAATTAAAAGCCGTTTGGAAAAAAATAAAAGATTTTGATCAAGAATAGATATAGTGCATGCTGACTGTTGGCATATGCACATAAAAAGATTTTGTGGAAAGATTTTATAATGACATCAATAAATTATATGATACTGTATATATTGTTAATTATTATAATTCTTCACCTTTTTATTCCATGTTTGTTAATAATTTTATTCTAAAACATATATAATGGGGAGCATTCACAAACACTTTAACCCCCACTTTGGCCTCAATTTTTATCCCTGCTTGTGGTTCTAAAAATAATAGACATAGACAAACATACAAAATAACAATATTCAATTATTACAATACAAAATTATACAAATAAAATTTTGACATTCTTTGCCTTGCATGAGCTTAATGGAGTAACATTTTCTTTTTAATTAGGTAGTCAAACAATTGTTTCTTAAACACATGCAGGTATACTTTCATTTTTTTTTTTTTTTTTTTTAATAATCTGGAAGTTTATACAACACTGCATGGCATGAGCCAAGATAAAAACATAGTCTCTCTAAGTTTAATTGCTCATGAATATCCTCCAGACTTTTTATGTAATAGATTAAACTGCTAGCTAGCTGTCTATTATAGTATTGCGTCCAGTCACATCTTTGTTGTTTTTTGAAATAAGTACCCCTACGATAATAATACATCAGGCCTGATGCCGATAATAATTTCTTTTAAAGTAGAGTGAGCGATTTAATTTTTTTAAATATTTTATTTTCTAAAAATAGTTCAACTCACCCTCTATAATATTGAGAAATGAAAACCAAAAAATTCCATCTCAAATAGCTTCACCTAAAAACATTCCCAAAGTTGGTGTTTCGGAGGCCTTTAACATGCATCCTTATGGAACAGAAAACAGCTTTTTACTCTAACTTCGTCTGAACTATGGTACCAATTAAAAAATACGTGCGTAATCTATTATGAATTCTTTATTGGATTTTCAAATAAATTTTTTTTTTTTACGGAGCCGTTTTTCCGAAAAAAAATATTGAAATTTTTGCGGGTTAATTCCCATAAGGATTTTCAAGTTTTTTTTTCCGGAAAAACGGCTCCGTAAAAAAAAAAATTATTTGAAAATCCATTAAAGAATTCATCATAGATTACGTACATATTTTTTAATTGGGTTCCATAGTTCAGACGAAGTTGGAGTAAAAAGCTGGGTTTCTGTTCCATATATATAAGAATGCATGTTAAAGGCCTCCGAAACAGCAACTTTGGGATTTTTTTGTGGTGAAGCTATTTGAGATGGAATTTTTTGGTTTTCATTTCTCAATAGAAGGCATCAGGTTAAACTATTTATAGAAAATAAAATATTCCAAAAAATGAAATATATCGCTTATTCGAACTTTAATATACATAATCATAAAAAAAAATACAAATATATATACTTGGGAAATTCAGTATATATTATTCAGTTTTTCCCATATTTTTTTATAGCTCTGACCTGCTTTGGCTTGAATCATGCTTCTAATTCTTTTCTTTTGACGTATAAGATCGAATACATCTCTGCATGATCTCGCGAGCTCTCTACTGTTTCACTTTTTTTACGCTATTCAAAACTTTGAAAATATGCCGCCGGTTGATTGCGCTCGGTCACCATCTTACGTTGGAGATTTGCCTCAGCCGCTCTAATGCTATTGGTATAGGGATAGCCTATCCATACATACATGATCCTAGGGTGAGATGGTTTAAAAAAATACACATGGGTTTGAATTATTTACCTACACACTTCAGGTTTCGTATGTTAGTAATAAAAAAAAAAAAAATGTTAAAAAAATTAGGAAAATTTTGAAAGAGCCTATATAATATTGTGCAAAAAAAAAGTGACAAAAAATTAATGAATTTACCATACGTATTTTAATTTAATATTTAATTTTACAATGCAGAATTTTATATGGGTGTATAGGATTAAAAAAAAATAACTAGATAAAATCTAAACTATATTACATAATTATCATTATATCCCTATTCAGTATAATTTAAGACACTGCATCTCAATATATATGCGCACTGTCTTTGAATCATTAAAACAACTTACAGGCGACTGCATTCAACTCTAATGAAACACATCATTATTTTCCTTATTATTCAAGTGTATTATATAAAAGTGTATTTTTATAAAACATCAATTTTTACGAGTGCTTTACAATGTTACAACCACATAACAAAACGTATACACAAGGTAAATTTAATTGTTCCTCACAGTATCGATCGTAACAATCAAATGATTGAAATGTATAAAAATAAGGACTGTAAAGAGGATCAATTGTGTCTGTCGAGCGACACACGTACTTCCGATGTTAAAACTGAAGCCATTGCAACGACATTTGCTTTATCATATACGTGGTGGGGCATTTACTTTTGAAATTTACTCTATAGTAAACAAATATTATTATTTTATGTTTGTCCACTTCTATATGGTATGCTGAGGTTTATCGCATTATCAGCTTATTATACAGAGGATAGTATCAACGGCAGAGACTGAAATCTCTCTGATAATAAAAAAATTCTGGCTACATTTTGTACTACCAACTCCAGTTAGAGATAATTTAGTTATTATAAAATAATTTAGCCATGCAGTGATAATGAAAACCATGACAAAAATAGTTTTAAAATTTTCAATTAATTTATCTGCATCATAAATTAGTAAATTATACGACTATCTGAAGTAGATTCTATTTTTTTCAATGAATTAATAATTTTAACTGTATTTTTATACATTTTTTTTATTTTCTATTTTAAATAAAATTAGCTATTTTACAATTTTATACTCATAGGAAACAAGAATATCGTAAATATATATAAACAGATGATTCAGCTGAAAATACTGTAATAAAGTTATTTTTTTTACATCGTGGTAAATTAAACAGAAAATATCTTGCTCGATTTAACTTTCATGTCTCTCAAGACTTGCTCCGCGCCATCTCACAAACACAGACAAGTTTTGCCTCGTTTCAACAAGAAAAATATGTTCCCTGCAGCAACTCAAAACCAGAGAGCTTATAATAGTTACAATGTATGTCAAAAGTCCGCAACTATACACATGCTTCTAGTAAAATTGTGGAACATTTAAAATGCACTGTAAAATTTAATGTCATATTGCACTTCTATAGTTTCTATCTTTGGTTTGACGTCATCCTCCCATTAATATTGGAGGACAAAGGAAAATATTCGTGACGTCACACCAAATATAAGTTACGACAACTATATATAACTGTAATATTAAAAATATTGTTTACAAGTTTTATTTTTCTAAAAGAGTAGTACATTACGAACATGAAGAAAAGAACAGATGGTGATCTCAAATAGTATCATGTTATAAGAGGGTGTCAAGGGGAAGACCCCCCGGGGGGTGAGAAAGCGTCTTAAAGACCGCACGACGACACAGGCAATGTGATCCCCCGATCTCGTAGGACTTCACCCTGGTGATGACCTGGGGGAGTAGCCGTCACATCGATATAATCCTCCCAGACTTATTGGAGTGTCGAATTAAATGAAGTATAAGATTTCAATATAAAACAATTGATTATTTAATAGAATTTTGTAGTGAAATTTAATCTTATTGGACATTAATAAAAAAAAACGCGGCGAAGAGAGAGAGACAAAGAAACAAGGATTTTAATTTAAAACAAGGACTATTGATTTCAAGTATGATATTGATAAACATTGTGAAGGTTATAATCTTAATTCAAATCAATCAAAGCCTGATTTTGATTGAACAACAACAACAGCAGTTGGTAATATGTTTACACAGATATGCATGGTTACATGATACAATGTTATGGAGTGATTGAACGTGGCATGTCTGGTCCAGACTGACGTGGCACGTGCCGACCCCCCCCCTCGTGACACGTGTGCAAATTCACGTGATGTCTGTGACGTCATCAACCAGCAAACAGAGCCTCGTGGTGTTACATAAATATCGTGTGGAAAATAATTAGAATTTTGTTGTTTTTTAAGTTTAAAATGAATTTTATCTTTAATATTTTCATTACAAAATTTCAAAAATGATGAAAATACAAACGATATAAATATACCTTAGAAGGAGATGTTGCATATATTTATTGGAAATGATATTATATAAAAAAATTATTATAAATCAAAATAAGTGACAAAAATGCTGCCAATTTTAGTTAAATTTTTACTTTTAAATATTTTAAAATCGTGCTCGACCTAATTTGCAGCAGCAGGAGAAAGAGAACCTACGATTTCGAATTCGGTCCCAGTCGGCCGAGATGAATGATGGTGTGCTTGACTGGCGAGGCACTTGACCTCTCCAGTAACGTGATCTCATCTCATAATCTCTGAAGATGCTAGGCGAGAATGCACCGTGCTTAGCGATTACCATATTGGAATTAATTTATATTTTTAAGCAGATGGCACAGCGGTTTATATTCAGAAGATCGAGGGTTCGATTCCCGGCAGCCTCAGTTTTTTTAGTCAATGAGGTCCATTTATGATCCATTCTGACTGAGGTTTCCACGCTCCCCTGGTTAACTTGGACAATGATTGAGATAACTTGTTCTTATTTCTCCTCCTCCTCCTGCATGCTACCGTATTTTCATGATCATTTGATATCACTCAGCCAAAACTTATATATAAATATTTTTTATTTAGTAACCACAAGCTTTTTTTTTTGTTCAAGGCTGAAAAGAATCTCCAGGAAAATTATGTTTGCATTGCAGATCCCACGTATGTTATGTAATTTAAAATATTATACATGATGGATATTATTGATTCTTTTGTCAGCTAAAAATTGCGAAAGAATTTTTTTACCAACATGATATTGCAAAATTGATTCATTAATAATAAAAAAAAAAAAAAACGTAAGGTATATTCAAACACTCTTGTACATTGTTGACAATATATAGAAAATCAATTAAAAAAAATTGTCAGATGAGTAATGTAAAAAAAAATAAACATATATATTTCTTCATTTCTTTATTAAAAAACGCGTTTCCATTATATATGAACAGTATGTAAACTGATATAATATTATATCTCCTCTTTAAAAACATATATATTTTATCCCCTGTAAGTACAATTTTTTATACACGACATTATTTATCATCGTAAATTCAGTATATATATATATATATATATATATATATATATATATATATATATATATATATATATATATATATATATATATATATATATATAAAAATAGCAATACGTGTTGTAAGATAGGCTCCTACATTCAAGTGGAGATTGATTATTATATCAGATTTTTTATGAAAATATTGAATGATTTTGAACGAGGTGTTGGGAGGGGGGTGACGCAAGCTATTATAAGGTATAAAGACAGGTGCTACGAGTCTAAATTCATCATGCCAGATGTCGCCCAATAAAAATATTTCTAATGCACAATTATGCTCTCTGATGCCTACTAGCTTGCTTACTCCCATCATTTTATGTAACAGAGGGGGGATGTTGTCATGTCAAACTGCATGTTTTACATGCTTTTGATTATGTATATATGGCTTCCCTTATTATTATATAATAATATAAATGAATTATGACACAACAATAAATATGTCTAGTTATACAATATACCTAATAATAATAATCAAACAATAGGTAAAGCATATTTTATAGTGGGATATTAATTTTTATTACAAAGACGAGTAAATAAAAATTTAATTTAGTCTTCGTTTATTTTTTATATAACGAATGTTTCCAGCTGCTGTTGGGTAAAGTTCAACTGTGGAATAGATGAAAAAAAAAAAAAAATAGAGAGAGCTTCTGGTGTTCTGTAATTCGAATTAAATAACAAAAAAATGAAAATAATATAAAAGATAACTTCATCATTTCAAGTTGATGTTATAAAATATACTACAGTATAACTTTATTATAATATGTAGTAAAATGAATCTGAGAAAAAAATATAATATTTAATGAAATAACAACGAATTTTAATAATTTACGCAGTTCATACAATTGACAATGTCGTTTTACATTTAAATTACAGGGCAGTAAATTGGTTTATCGCCAGTGGGGAGTGTCGTGGGTTCGAATCCAGTCTGGAGTGAAATATTTTTCATCAATTTTCCAAAATTATAGTACCTTGCATTTGGAAGGTATATAATACACTTCGGGTGTGCCTGGCTACTGCAGCATGCAGGTTTCCATGGTTTCCTGTTCCTAGTATGCACATGCACTATTCGTCATACCAATGACATTAAACGGCTTCATGCGTCAACATTGTAAAATTAACAATTATAAAATGCAAATTTAGAAATATTACAATTTAACTTCATCGTGTTTAATTTCGTATAACCAGATGCTAAGTGACAAATTTTTGTTTTATTGACGCTTCTCATGTTGCCAAGTAATTAATCAGTGGGTCACCTGAAATTTACTGGAAATGCAGCACGTGAGATTTATCGCTATTTTATTCCAGAGCCTCTTCGACCATATGGGCAACAGCTCCCCGTATTTTTATAGTACTTTGTTATGACGAATACAGTAGTGAGCACAAAAACCGAGACATATTCCTGAGTACTCGAAAAGACAGCTGGGAGATTTAATGTTAACATGATACATGGTTATGTGTTATTCTAGACTGCGTGCTACGCTAATTCGAGATAAAAAAAAAAAAACTTAGACATAATAATATGTGACTTTTTTACTGTCTGGATCTTTTTTTTTTCTCCAAAGTTAGTGGTGTAATTTAAATAATACAGGTTGCAAATTTTTTTCTTTATATTTAAAAACCAGTTTCAAGGTTCTTACGTGGAATTGTTCTTCTTTTTTTTAGTTGAAATTCCTATTGGGGTTATAATTTTAAAAATAAACTTATTTTTTTTGTAGTTCTAAAAAGGTGAGTCACTGAAAATTGACCTCTTCAAAAAGAAGAGTATTCTTGGAAACTAGCTCATTTGTTTAAACTAAAAGAATTATTTACTTGCAGCATTTTAACTAAATATTTATACACAAACGAATACCTCAGTTTTTTGTTCTCAGATCTTGTAAGCCATAAGGAAAATGATGACATTTGAGAAACGTTTACCTCTCAACCGAGAAACTTGTCCTTAATGAGTATTTATAATTTACTACACAGAGTTCAGATCAAATTAATTAGTTTTGTAATTTTGTTACTACAAATGGTAATTCACCATCTTAAAAAAAAGGTGATTTGTTCGTATATTAGACACAATCAGTCATACTAAAATAAACACTACGAACAATGTCAATCATTATTATGTCTCAAATCGAGGCTAATTCACCTTATGGGAGAGAAAAATGATAAATTACAATCTTAATAAATCATCGTAGAAAGATGACGGCTTACTAAAATTTTATCTTACTAGTGATACAGAAGCTACAAGAGTTAATTGTTACTATCACCTAATATTTCAAATTTCTTCATTTTCAACACATAAAATACACCATCAAAAAATTATCAATTATATCTCAGAACGCAAATCACGTATCTACAAAAAAAATTGATGGAACTTTGACCCTTATGTTCAAGTGAGATAAGGTTTAGAGTTGCATCAATTTTTTTTTTTGTAGTTACGTGATTTGCATTCTGAGGCGACGATTCTTTTCTGTTTCCTGTATAGAAGGTTCATCGTATGATTATTGATTCGTGAATCGATTGTGCATTTACGAAGGGATGTATATTAATTTCTTAAAATAAATATTCAAAATCATTGCTGATAGTTCAAAATTTACAAAAATTACATGAATTTTTTTTAAAAAAAAATCTTATTTCCATATGTTTTATATTCTATTCTCCACGTTGTTAAATTATTGCCTTATAAAAAATAATGATTATTTTTCAACTAAAAAAAAAATAAATCTTACATAAATTTTCCCTGTGAAAACATCGATGAATACCAAACATCGGAGGTCAAAGTTTCAATCATCAAACACTTCGTATTCAACTCTGAATCTCATCTATGTTTGAACTATATCAGAAAGAGCTAGCAAAGATCTCTGGTGCTAGCGTGCTCCGGAGTGTAGCACGAGATGAATGGCAAGCACATGCTGGCCGTGCTCTGGCGGTAAATGACGGCACACTTCACAGAAACACGCCCCCCCCCCCCCCCTGGTACAACACCGTGGTGACTTCCTGACGTGTCGATTTGAAGTCGTCGGTCGAGGTGCAGACCCGAGGGAATTATATTATTTATAATCTTTTCAGACAGGAGATTATGAAATGAAGATTATTTTTTATCACAAGTTTATGTTGTTGTGTTTAAAAAGAAGTTTGAATTATAAATGGTTTCAATTCTATAGCTGCAATGCACTTCATTTGAAATAGCACTTCATTTAAATATTTAATTTTTGTAAAAAAATCCAATTTTCATTAATTACTTATTTTTATCACTTATTATACTGCAAAACACAAATAAATCCTGTCTACGACAATTTGAAATTTTTTTTTTCTCCCATCATCAAGTTTGTTATTGCTTTACATACAAAAGTCTACAATATAAATATTTTATATTATTGTAGATGATAAAAAATACTGCAGTAGTTACGACTATTAAAGACATAATATACAACATATGAGAAGAGGGACCATCTGAATGGAATGATTCATGGCTATAATTTTGTCATTTGTTAAACTTTATGAGAGATTTGTTCTTGCTATAACTTTTATCATGTAAGGAGTAGCGCAACCATCAAACAGAAACCCTGCACATAATATACTGTATATTATTATAGTTGCAATTAAACACGGCTGGACTTCAAAGAAACGAAATATTATTGACTCCTTACAGTAAAACTGACTCCCGCTGAGCTGCAATTGAAGAGAAATTAGTCGTGTTTGATCAATGAACCTGTCCATTCAGATGTCGTGTGAATGGTCGAGTGTGTGAGCCCACCCACGCGAGCCTATGTTATACACGGTACAGTAAAACTAAAGTTGCTTACATAGCTTTCCGTCACGATTCTTAGAACACATTCAAACAAAACAACCTCGCATTAATAAAAACGACAAATTCTTTCATATTTATATGCATCATGTGTATTGTTACATAGAAAGAATGCAAACAAAAATTGTTGTGGTGATATCTCGTTTGATGAACTTTTAATTATTTGTTGGTATAATATTTAATATTTTCTATGAATTGTTATGCTAGTATTTATTCGTAGAATATTTTTATAGCTTTAACTTTTGTAAATTTTAATAATCCTTTAAATAGATCTGATATATATATTTGATCTAAAATGTATTGGTCATCAAATTTCTATGCAAAACATTAAAGTATAAAATATCGTAAAAATACTGATATTATGTGTATATTTTTTTTTATTTATTTTTTTTTTTTTCAAACCCTATTGGGTACTTCTATTTACTAATTACATACTACTTTGAAACCCCGAACCTTCCGAAACCCTAACTTGAGCGTTTCGCGGGCACTTCTGGAACGGGGGCGGCCACGGCCTTGCAAATCCATCCCGGCATTTGCCTGCGGCTGAGGGAAACGTGGAAACCTCAGCCAGGATGGACGCTACAGCTTTTGTCAATGAACCGGAAGTGCAATGGTCCAAAGCCAGGGGAACCACATAGTGGAAAAGCGCAACGATTTACCCCTGGGTGGGAAACGTGGTTTTTGTTGAAAATGGTCACCCATCCAACTACTAACCACGCGCGGCGTTGCTTGACTTCGGTGATCTGACGAGACCCGGTCAAGCGCACTGCGCCACAACTCCCACATATTTTTTTTTATCAATATGGGACCTTACAGACTTATATACATTGCTAATTGTATGGCTTTCGTCAATATTTGCGGAAATTAGCTATAACACCAATTTTAACGAAATATACGTTCACTGCTGCATGGAACATCACGAAATTCACAAACGTTATACTCCTATCTAATTTGCTGGGTTCTGCAGCTCTAATGCTTTAATATGAGACAGATTCAGATTTGCATGCAAAAGACAGCTGCATCTAAAAAAGTACAAGTTCGCATTGCATGCAGTAAACAGAGATAAAATTCCATGCAGGTGTCCATGTTAGTGCAGATTACTTGACAGCGGATATGTGCTTAAAGGCATACAGGCCTCAAAATACAAATCAGACAGTCACCAAGTGGGTTTAGAGTATATAATCAACATTCGCATCATTTTTTTCCACGCGTAATGCATCCGTGCGAAGTCGCAGTTCAAAGTAAGAAATTTAGTCCTTGATGACGTCACGAAGTCCTTGATGACGTCACAACTCAATGCTAATCGGTGCTAGCTGTGAGTTGTGACGTCAGAAAGGACTTTCTTTACAGCGCGACTTCGCACAGACGAATGTTGAATGTTGATTATAATACGAATGTTGATTATAAACTTGAGCAACACTTAATGTCTGTCTAATTTGTAATTTGAGGCCTGTATACCTTTAACAACGTTGTCAACTGATCCGCATTCTTCAGTCAGAATTTCTGACAGGGCGTGTCTCTTCTGCACGAAACTGAACAAATGATATAAATGATAATAAAAAAACATATATTTGACCTTATGACGTATAATAAGTCTGAAATTCCTAATGTGTCGACAACCAAACGTACACCTGTCTCACAGGTGCTATACATTGAGATGACGGACTGGTCGGCTCCTCAAAGGACTTGGGTCTAGGGAGCGACGATTTCCAGACCAATGCGAATCGATGCGCATGCGCGGATTTCTTAGCGCAAACGTTTGAAATGTAAGAGACAACAAAATACCACCGTTTTTACTCCATATTATAACATATTAAATAAATAAATAATGTTTTAACTATAAACTAATAAATACTAATATTTGTTAAACTAAATTTGCTTAATATATATGTTTTATCTTGCGTCTTGCACTAATATATTAAAGTAGAGTGAGCGATTGCATTTTTTTTAATATTTTATTTTCTAAAAATAGTTTAAACTGCCTTCTATTGAGAAATGAAAACCAAAAAATTCCATCTCAAATAGTTTCACCACAAAAAAATCCCAAAGTTGGTGTTTCGGAGGCCTTTAACGTGCAGCCTTATGGAACATAAAACCGCGTTTTACTCCAACATTTTCTGAACTATGCTACCATTTAAAAAATACCTACGTAATCTATGATGAATTCTTTAATGGATTTTTAAACAAAAAAATTTTTTTACGGAGCTGTTTTTTCGGAAAAAAATCTTTAAGTTTTTGCGGGTTAATTCCCATATGGATTTTCATGATTTTTTTCCAAGAAAACGACCCCGTATTTTTTTTTTATTTGAAAATTCATTAAAGAATTCATCATAGATTACGTAAGTATTTTTTAAATGGTACCATAGTTCAGAAAAAGTTGGAGTAAATCGCGGTTTTTTGTTCCATATAAGGCTGCAAGTTAAAGGCCTCCGAAACAAAAACTTTGGGAATTTTTTGTGGCGAAACCAGGGTCGGTCTGGCCAGGGCCGCTAGGCTGCAAATGCGGCCCGGGCCTCGGCCGTGGCGGGCCCCCCCGGGCCTGTGCAAAAAAAAAAAAAAAAAATGTATATAAAATTAATAAATATGGAAAAAAAATAATGTCGAAGTTCGATTTCTATATAATTTTGTCAGAATGCGCACCTTGAGGTGATGAGGTGATACTGAGGGAACCGTGGAAAAGGTATCACGTCAGTATACCACGAAAACGAAAATCACGAAAGAATTTTTAAGGAATTACTTTAATTATCCCGAAAACAAATATAAACGAAATCATTTACCACGAAATTAAATTAATACGAAACAAAATAATAACGAGAACAAAAATCACGAAAACAATTTGACCAAAAGTTATTTGAACGAAAATATTTAAGACGAATACAAAAATAACGAAACACTTTGAACGAAATTTATTTGAACGAATTAATGTAATGTAAAATATATAATTAGAACGAAACAACGAATTATATATTATATCAAGAAAACATTTTTTACTAAATAAAGTTATATAATATATATATATATATATATATATATATATATATATATATATATATATATATATATATATATATATATATATATATATATATATATATATATGTGGGAGGTGTGGCGCAGTGCGCTTGACCGGGTCTCGTCAGATCACCGAAGTCAAGCAATGCCGCGCGTGGTTAGTAGTTGGATGAGTGACCATTTTCAACAAAAACCACGTTTCCCACCCAGGAGTAAAACGTTGCGCTTTTCCACTATGTGGTTCCCCTGGCTTTGGACCATTGCACTTCTGGTTCATTGACAAAAAGCTGTAGCGTCCATCCTGGCTGAGGTTTCCACGTTTCCCTCAACCGCAGGCAAATGCCGGGATGGATTTGCAAGGCCGTGGCCGCCCCCGTTCCAGAAGAGCCCGCGAAACGCCCAAGTTAGGGTTTCGGAAGGTTCGGGGTTTCAAAGTAGAATGTAATTAGTAAATAGAAGTTATACCCAATAGGGTTTGATTAAAAAAAATATACATATATATTATATTAAAATTACTAAAAAATATAATTATAATATATAAAAGAAATACACATATATATTTATGAAGTATAATGGAAAAAAGATAAACCCTTATATAAAATAATATCATGGAAGTCATGCAACTGCATGCATTTTATACCAATGCTATAATATATATATAATATATGAATCGCGGAAAAAAAACCCTCGGAAAAAAAACCCTTGTATTAAAAAACCCTTGAAAAAAAACCCTAGGAAAAAAAACCCTCAGGGATAAAAAACCCACGGAAAAAAAACCCTTCGCTAAAGGAGCAGCCCCAAGGAGCATTCGTAGCGCGGTAGCGAGGTTTCACGGTGTGGGGAGCTCATCAAAATGTAGAAGTCTACGCGGCGATGTTGTGGAAGTTAACTATTATCTGTATAGTAATTCCAACTGTGTTTTTAGTTAAAAATTATTTTAAAAACATATTTTTTCTAACTTCGAATATTATATATTGGATATAAAATAATTAAAATAAAAAATTAATAAAACAAAAAAAGTCGTCGTCCTACTCGTATTATTATTATATAACATATAGACATAAAATGAACATTTGAAAATTATAATATCTTATAGGTTAAGTGATTCAATAATTATTATTAACATGACTAATGAGACTAATCAGATATATGATATCTTATGTAATATATATTATTGGAACATTATAATGATAATCTGTCAAAATAGGAAAAAAAAAAACGTGAAACCTCGCTACCGCGCTACTACGCCACGAATGCTCCTTGGGGCTGCTCCTTCAGCGAAGGGTTTTTTTTCCGTGGGTTTTTTATCCCCGAGGGTTTTTTTTCCTAGGGTTTTTTTTCAAGGGTTTTTTAATACAAGGGTTTTTTTTCCGAGGGTTTTTTTTCCGCTTACCATAATATATATTACATACGCATATAGCGCCCGCGACGAGTTGAAATAAATTTCATATTTTTTTCACTTTAAACTCTCCTCTCATCTTTTCTCCTCTTATTTGTCATTATTTTAGAGGAAAAAAGAGGTACACGTGAAATAGCTAGACGAGATTATACGTCTTTTTTCCTCTTCTTGAACATAAAATGTTAGAAATATTGTCTTCATTTCATCCTCACTTTCAGTGAAGAAGAAATAAGATGTGTTTTAGAGGTAAAAAGATTTAGGTTTAGACGTGTGTGTAAAGAATGAGTTGAAGACGAAATTTTTCAGCTAGGAATTAAGGCCTCTCGACATGATTGTAATAATGAATTTTGATTTAAATACAGCGCCGCTATAATTAAGTGTTTAATATAAAACATCAATTCGTGATTTCTAAAATTTAAGTTTTTAAAGATGCGTGTTTTCACGATGCATTTAATAATTGCCTATAGCTAGCTCCTATTATAAATAATATCAAATTTACATTACTATAAATGTTTAATATACTTCGACTCTATTGCATATAATTCTGTTTTTCGTTTTATTTTTTTTTTTTTTTGTTTAATAATTAATTGTCATAATTTTTTATTAATATTTTTCTTCATCGGTGTGTTTGATTTCGGTCCAATAACGTTCGTTGAAATTGTTTTCGTTATTTTTGTATTCGTCTGTAATGTTTTCGTTCAAATAACTTTCGGTCAAATGCCCAAATTGTTTTCTTGATTTTTTTTATTTCGTTTTTAATGTTTTCGTTTTATTTGACTTTCGTTGTTTTTCAGTTCGTTCAAGTAACTATCGACCAAATGGTTTTCGTGATTATTGAATTCGGCTAAAATGTTTTCGATGTAAATACTTTCGTGCTTCTTAAGTTTCGTTATAAATGCATTCACATTTTTCATTTCGGTTAATTATATTTTCGTATAAAATGTTTTCGTGTTAAATTACTTTCGTCCTTTTTGTTTTCGGTGTGTAATATATATTATGCCTTTCATAATATAAATTGTTTTCGTTCTTTTATTTTTCGTTCTTTTGACGTTATAGACTCTATATAATAGAAAACCGCAGCCAGGGCGGGCACCTCTATTTTTTCCAACGGACCAAAGTGATGTCCAAAGACTGCATGTGCATGGGGATTCGATCGAACCACATACAATTAAGTGCATCGATCACTGCACTACTATATACTAGCTGTATATGTGTATGCATGGGTTGGAAAGCGATTTTTTTTATTTACGTACGCCCATATGTAGGAGCAGAACGCAATTGTTACTTGAAACGGTCAACCATCCAATTAGTAACCACACTTAACGTATATAGCTTGACTTCGGTGAAATAACGAGAACCGAAGGTCAATGCATTTTGCCGTGCACGCGCATGCAACCTCAAATTTCGAATCTTGATCACGATATTTAATTTTTTTAAAATTATTTCTTATTGAAAGTATACTTGAATTTTATGTAATTTTTTAATACTTTTTTACAAAAGTGTTTTTTCATTTTTGTGAATGAAATTTTTGACAGTATATCGTAGCGCACGTACGTCACAGTAGAAAATCATCCTGGCAGTTTGACGTTAATTGAAATACGCAAATAAGATCGCGAGGCTTTATTCAAAGAGCTTCTTGGCGTTCTCTATTATATCACCGAAGTCAAGCTATATATACGTTGAGTGTAGTTACTAATTGGATGGGTGATCGTTTCAAGTAACAATTATATAATTGCGTTGCTCCACTTGCTCCTATATATGGGAGATATATACACATAAGGAGAAGAGGCTTCAAGTGTGTGACATATTAAGCTTGGGAGATCAGTGGTGCAAAATTTATATATATATATATATATATATATATATATACACACACGTCTTTTTTTAGTAAGTGCAATGTTTTTCAGGTCGTTATGATCTGAATGTGTTCTCAGCACTGAGAGGGTGTCAGTCAAAAGGAGAGTTAGCGTAGACCTTGTATTGCGTGATAGTCAGATTGTGCTCTCTACACCTATGGGAAATTCTGCTTACCTGCTCGCTTCCTTCTTATTTCCCCGTGTATTCAGTGGCGTAGCCAGGATTTGCCCAAGGGGGGGGGGGGGGTCCTCAGGACAAAGATTGAGAACAGCCCACTGGGGGGTTTGGGGGGCGAAGCCCCCCAATAGCCCGCCGCAGGTGCAATTTTTTTAAGGACACGCCCCTTTTTTAGGGTAAAATAATGGAAAAATACTATTATATTAGAGGGTAAAATATATGGCCTGATGAAATTTTTTTAACATTTTATATTTTTTGCACCCCATTTTTCAATTTCTTTTGAATACGTGCATATAATAAATAAAGCTTTGAGTAAATCATTTTAATTAAATCAAGTAATAATTCATCATGTAACCACTTTATATTATTTTTATAGAATCAGTGTACATGTCATTTAATTGAATTTGATTTTTAAAATTTATTTAATAATCCAAGTTCACATCATTAAGATATTGTAAAAAATAAATAAATAAAAAAGGGAATTGCTTCTCTTATTTTTGTTAAATTTTGTCTGCACCGGGCGCGTGGAGCAACTAATTAAATGAAGGTGCAGCACACGTGAGAGCGTTTTAATTTATACAATAGTAGTTATATGCACATGCAGTTTGTAAGGGAAATAAAACATTTATTTATGAGTCGCACTTTTTCCTGTTAAAATTAGAAACTAACTTATAATTTGTTTATTTTAAAGAAAAGACTACTTGATACCCCTAAATTTCAATTTTTTATTTAACTTTTTTTTTTTTTCAAATTTCTATCATTTTTCCTTTTTTCTTCTTATATCCAGTCACTACTCGATCTTCATGGGGAAGGGGGATGGGGGTATTATATAGTCAGGGGCTTGCAATTCCTTGCCTGACTCTGCAAGGCCGCAAGGCCGGTATATCATTTGCCTGCATGATGTGTGATATGCTTTTGCATATACGCGTATATTAATTAGGTGTTTGTTGTTTTATTAATTGTTTAACTTTTCATTTTATTATTTTGACGAAGTAGTTACAATATTATTGTCTGAATGATATTATTTTCTTTGGGTGAATTTACACATTTTGTGTATGGACTTTCGTCTTTTTTATTCACCAATTGGTTTTGATACGTTTTATTTATTAATATTTTTCCCTCCAAACTATGTATTTTTATAAGCCGGCCAATAAACAATTATTATATATTATTATATGGGGTACGTAAATAAAAAAAAATCGCTTTCCAACCCATGCATATATATATATATATATATATATATATATATATATAATTATATATATAATAGTGCAGTGATCGATGCTTAATTGTATGAGGTTCGAATCTCACAGACTTTTTGGACATCACTTTTGTCCATTGAAAGAAATAGAGGTGCCCGCCCTGACTGAGGTTTTCCACGGTTCCCCATGCAGTATCACCTCAAAGTGTATTCTCACAAAATTATATAAATATATAGAAATCGAAATAATTGAAATCTTAAAATTTAAATGTAAAAAACAAATTATAATATTAAAATGTAATAATATAACATGTATTAATATATTAGTGCAAGACGCAAGATAAAACATATATAAGCAAATTTAGTTTAAAAAATATTAGTATTAAATTTATTAGTTTATAGTTAAAACATTATTTATTTATTTAATATTATGTTATAATATATATGGAGTAAAAACGGTGGTATTTTGTTGTCTCTTACATTTCAAACATTTGCGCTAAGAAATCCGCGCATGCGCATCGATGCGCATTGGTCTGGAAATCGTCGCTCCCTAGACCCAAGTCTCAAAGGCTGATCGAGCGACTCTCATTCATGGCGGGGTCACGAGTCAGTCAGCACGAAACATCTGCCGCACGAAATTCACGCTCATTAAGAAACAAGTGTCCGATCAATGAGAAGCTTTAACATTGACGACACGATTCTCTCAGCCAATGAAAATCTAGCGCGCGAACTGCGCGCGACGACATGTTCTATCAAGCTTCCTATCCTTTAACCCAGCGGTACCTCGTTTTTAATTTTTTCCGACGGTTCTTATGAAGGGCAAGATTAATAATTCATATGAGCCACGGGAAAGATCACTTTACACGACATAAAAAAATGTCGAGATTTTGTGCAGCATAGAATTTGAATGAAAAAATAAATAAGATTTTTCTCCTAACAAACCTTATGGAGCGATGTCAGAATGCGGCGCTGCGGCATTTTTACGTTGAAGCTTGTCATTGGAAACGGTTTTCAATAAATTTGTAAAACAACTCACACATATAGATAAAAAGTAGAGGTTTGATAAGATAAAAATATAATCAGTGTTTTGGGGGAGAATAATTTTTGTTTCATAATACATCCGGGAATTATTTATCTTATTGTTATTTCTGATTCACGAGGGATTTTAACCATTGCAGATTTCACAGTTAACCACGGTTACAGTAAATATGTCAACCGATGTCTGACAGTATAACCACGGTTAGTACTCTGGTTATCTTACTCCTTAATTAATCACGATCAAGCAGGAACACAATGACGCACTTTATAAAATTAAATTTAATTAATTTAAATTATCGAAATAAGTTAACATGATATAGATAATAACACAGTATGATCTATATTTTTTTTCATTTTTGAAATGGAATTTTAACACATAGATGCAATGTTTATCTTGTATGAATTTATTAAATAAGATTGAGAATATAAGTTTAAAAAAAATACCGGTACTTGTTCACATTGCATTATAAACAATTATGCCAAATATTAACTCAAATCTGCCACTGTTGTACTGTATACATTTATACATACTGTACCGGTACGAGACCCCCAGATCAACAAAAGTATACTTTAATGATAAAAGAGCTATACTCTTCGTATGAACTTTCATTAGCAACGAGATCGCAAAAATCTTGACTGGTTTTGAATCCGACGACATCATACGTGTGAATTTCAAGTGAGAATAATTGGAGTACGTACATAATCGATGCAACTAAAAAAATCTTGAATATCGTATTAATTTTTTATTAAAAGTAGACTAAAGCCGAATACCATGACAAAAAAATGAAACTAGTATCGTAATAACATGCACGTTTTTTGTCTTAATTTTTTGTTCTAAATTACAAGCCAGAGGGATAGAAACTCGGAGCATTATAATGATATGAAATGTGGCTAAATGGACATGTGAACCCGAAGACAGGCTACAATTAACTTTGAAACGTAAGCAATTTAAATCAATCATTTTACATAGAAAAAGAGAAGCATGCAATGCAAGCAATCTGAGAAAGATTAATTATGTTTTGTTCTCACGCCTCTGTTATTGTTCATTGTAAACAACAACAATTATTATAAATTATACCCTCTATAATTATTTATACCCGCCCTTATAGGGGAGCTTTTACATAATTCGGAAATCGCTACGGCGTGCTACGACATGACATTGATTAGCTTCGTAAGAAAATCGTAGAAAATCAAAGCGATCTTGATTTTACTACAGCATGCCGTAGCAGTTTTCAAATTTATGAAAGCTCCTTAGCACATTAAAATTCATAATAATTAGGTAATTATTTACCACATACCGGTACTAATATTGAAAAATTGAAACAACAAATTCTTAAATCGCGAATCTCAAATCCTGGATAAAAAAAAATCAACAATCCTTACCGCGTTGACGAAATCAGGTTGACTGTTGTTGACAACTTTGATATGATGTGATTGTAATTACTAAAAGTTTGGTTTGATCAACACGCGTCAACAAACAACACTAGCACACGAGAAACACTCGCCGACTCACGCTGCCTGCACACAAGCGACTGCGAGCAAATCATTCCTCGACAGGCGGCACCACGTGACAGCGTTCACTGCGCATCCCGTCTGCGCAGCTTTAGAGGGTCATTATTTTTCTATTCAAATTACACGTAAAATATATAATAATTATTATAGTTTTTTTGTATTTATTATTACCAACACATCATTCTATGGTGAATAGATACTTCTTTATTTTCCCCCACTCTTCAAGAGTTGTATTTATTATTTTGTTTTGTATAATAAACTTCAATATAATTTTAATTAGAGAAAATTTTTAATTAACATTAATTAAATGAAGTGAAGATTTAGATTTGTTTTAAAAGTGTCACATATGACCTTATATGACTTCACCACTTCATTTTAATTAATCTGAATCATATTACTTGAGAGAGCCAGCATGCAACTAAATATTATATGAATATGTCTGGCTCATTATTTAATTATTTAATTATTTCTAAAAACATTTTCAAGATTTTTAATTAATATAATAAAATAACATAATTAAAGCAAACAAATATAACCATATATACCAAACTATATGCATATAATTATAACTATAGAGAATTTAAAAAAGTTAAAAAAAAACTTGGCTGTAAGGGAATATGAGTTTTGTTATTTATTTATTGTAAAACATAATATATATAAGTGAGAACTTTTATAATTTTATCATCAAACGAATTTTCAGTTCAAGATGCACCGAGTTCAAGACGGGGAATGGACAACATACATATGAAAATTTTTTATTGCAGAAATGAATAGAGGGTACTCTATACCCTCTATAGAGGGTGAATTATGCTACTCTGGATTTTTTCAGATTTTTTTGAGACCCAGAACTATTTTTAAATAATTATTGAAAGTGCGGCCACGCCCCCTGGAGGCGTCAATAGGCGTCCAGTCTCTATCCTTTTTATTAAGAATTCAGAGATGCCAACTGAAATCACAGGACTTTCAATACTTATTTAAAAATAGTTCCGGGTCTCCAAAAAATCTGAAAAAATTCAGAGTAGCATAATTTGGTACCCTCTATTCATTTCTGTAATAATTTTTTTTCATGTATGTTGTCCATTGTCGCCGATGACGTCACACAGCGAATTTAAATAATTTTAAAAAGAAAAAAGCACAATAGTGTATAATAGAATATAAAATTATACGATATAATGTATTTAATATAAAATATAAGTTGTTAATTTCAATTGCTTTTATTTATTAAGATAAATAAGATGATAAACAGGACAACTATCATTTACATTAAAGTTCAGTTTGAACGTTCAGAGATAAGAAAAGAACTCTTCTGTCCAAGATTTTTGATTCTATATCAAAAAGAATAACAATAGTTTTTTATTCGTCATTATTATACATATTAATACAGTTTAAGAAAGTCACGCATATTGTATTTAAATTTTGGCCTGTATAATTGGCTTTGAGCTCGAGCAGAGGGAAAAATAAAATTGTCTTTTGATGATTTTACATCTACAGTTTAATTTATGTAAATTTCAGCACAAGTGATTCAATCTAATGTTAACTGGCTTCTTAGAATTATTGTGCATTTTTAACTGCATTGTTTACCTTTTAAAATATTTCTAAAATTACACAATGACGATTGACAAATTGTGTTTCTATAAAATATCACACGTGTTTAAACCATAGAATTTTTTAATGTTTTTTTTACCCTTATAGTTTGGAGAAGATGGTTTATTTTTGCAACTCAGTATATAAAGAAGTCTGTTTGAATTATTTTGGTAAAAGACGATTCTAAAATTAGACACATCGACAGAGCGACTGCACATTGAAAATGACGTAACAAAATAAATCAACAGTGGCGATGAATTCTCTGCTTTCTTCTTAATTAAAATCATTTTTTATTAGAAAATATTTATTAAACTCATTTTTTTAAAGTTTTCATTATTTTTTTATATATATATAGTTCTTCTTTTATAGAAATTTATAAATTGAAAATGTTGCATCGTATGGAATCAGGTGCGTTTTATATTGCTTCATTTAAAATTAATTAAATTTATGCATCGCATCTGCTCCGTGCATCTGTTTTAATTTATAATTATACTGCACTGAATGCAAGCAAAACATAAATTGAAGTGATGAAAAATAATGAGACTTTATTTCTTTGGACACTTGTATGCAATTCGCATTGAAAACATGTTTCAGTAATTAATAACAACAAAATATTGTATATCTATATGCATGAAAATATTATTCAAACAGTGAATGAGCTTGATAAATAGTTTCTTTTCTTGGAAATTTTGTATGACAAACACAATAATTAATTACAGTAGAAATTAAAATATTTTATAAAAAAACATTCAAAATAATTATTTTGTGGTACTGCAGAGAGATATAATTGGTTCATTTTTGACACTGACGATTCTTTTAATTAAAATTGTAAGATATGAATGAAATTGTTAAGAAAATATATATTGACATCAAAGTTTTGAACGACATAAAATTACAAAGGTTTGTTAATTAGGAAATCATTTGAAAAGCGAACATTTGAGGTAAACGTTACAAAGGATTTCAACTAATCTGTCGGGATGACAGCTCAATCAATGCACCTCTATCAGAGAGATTGTGGTGTGGAGATAAACCAGATTTGTCGTGTGACAAACTGCAGCCGTGTCAATCAGTGCAACTCAAACATGTTCAAACTCAAATATTTAGTTTTATAATATAAATATGATTGAAATTCTTTTTATTATCATTTTCCAGTTACAAAACTCATAATTATACAACATAAGTCACGTCAATAGAAGAAAAAATCTAATTAAAAACATAGCACTGAATTACAACAAATAAAATTAGGCATTAAAAAAAAATCAATGCTTAATTTATCCATAATTTTAAGTTGCTTTTTGTAGGAATTAATTCTTTGTTTATCTACATGATGAAATACACAAAAAGAGCTGAAATCTATCAGAAATATATAAGTTTGTTGCATGGTTATATTTTGTCTCTGAATATAATTATATTCAGTGTGAAACTGCTGATAAAGAAAAATTTTAACTTCCTGCTTCAATCTTTCAATCTTTTGTATAAAATTCAAGCTAAAAATAAAATTCTACGAAAACTGCAGAGTTTCCATTATTTTTACGTTGTGGCTTGACTTTTTTATCAGATAATATTTATAATCCTTATCAAAAATACATAATATAAGCGTATAGCGTGAAAGCATACGAACTGTAACACTACAAATCAGTATAATTTTATTATTTATAATTAGAATAACCATTTGTATAATGAAACTTTTTTTTTAATAATAATAATAATAATAATACATATACAATTAATTAACATGCTTACTTTTGAAACATGCAAAACAGGAAAATAAAATTTATAATTTTTTGTGTATATATCGTGATCGTGCTGTATCAGTCTGTTTAAATTTACCATTTTTTTTTTTATAAACTAAAACATTAAAACTTATTACATGTAGATTGTACGTGCAGCTGATAGCTCGCAAGTTAGATTTGAGAGCTTATTACGTGACGCGAGAATCTTTCTTTACGAGTGACATGTGGTGTGATGGGGGAGTGCATTAGGCCCGGTTAATATTTACTCCGTTAGCAAAGGGTTGCAGCCTGTCTGTCAGACATATTATACACTGAGAAGAAGATAATTTCAAGAACATGAAATTTTACCGCTTACATGGAATTTTTGTTAGAAAAAAAAAACTACGGTGAATTATTTCATGTTGAAAAGATACATTCATTTAGCACCAGAAATGTATAAATAAAACCAAAAGTTTATAGTAATAAATTCAAAATCATCGAATGAATGATTCGTTATACAAGGTTTGGAGACTTGAAGGCTGCAAATTGGCACTTTATTATTGTTTTTACTGACATTTGATTATTATTATTGATTATTGATTCACTGATTAATAAAACGCGAGGGGAAAATTTGTCATTTTTGACTTGCTTGGATGATAATTTTCACTCATCATTCCGTTGTACATGAGACTACACAGAGAGAGCAGTAATTAAACAAAGGATATTTTGTATTGCCAAGGACAACATGCCATATCGTGGGGGATTTGTTTTGTTGAGTGTAAATTGAAGCAGCGGGAGAGTTAGAGAAATTGTCCGGGAAAAACGAGCTAACTCGCTTGCTTCCCAGAGAGATACACAAGTGTTTAATAACTTATAAATAATTATAGCTGCATTACAAAATTTAACGATTTAAATTGAATATACCAACGACAAGGTATGATTAAATGATTGAAATGAAAATTATGTTTTTTTTGTAATGATACAAATAAATGTAATTTAATTGCACATCATATGTATCATTATAGTTATATATATATTATAATCAATTTACAATAATTCTTGATTGCGATAATTCATTTATAATTAGTATAATTACAACACTCAACATTATATTAATGTATAATTGCATGATCATGTGTGTATAATAAATATGCATGAATGTTATATAATAAGCAAATATTATATATTATAATATATAATTTTTTCAATAAACAATCCAAGCAAAAACTATTGAACCTAATATCTATACATTATTTTGTTTTGAATTATTTACAAAACTATAGGAACAAAAATCCATAATAATCTTATTTTCAATTAAACATTGTAAAATGGATATACTGGAACAAAACATTTGTACATTATTCACAAGAGTAATTAGCATGCTGCTGAATTGACATGGACATGGAGTGAGGTACGTGCATGAAATATTTATCATTTGCGAGTGCCTTTGTGTGTTGTTTGGGTAAAAAATTAGAGCCGGGTAATTTTGGCGCAGTCGTTATTTAGCGTGTCGTGATCGAATGGCCGTGAGTTTGATCCCAGCCTCTGCCGGATTTTATCACCATATACGAACCAAACAAAAATTTACTAACAAATATAAAGATCAATCTTATATAACCAAGCAGGAGGTGATTTTCCGACCATCCTGATGAGGTTTCCATGGTTCCCTCGGTCAAAACTATATTACATTAATATTCATGGACATTGCAACCTGCATGAATTTTATTAATGTATTTTCAATAGAATTCAAATTCAAATTCAAATTTTTATTTCGATCGTTGGCTTTACAGCATAGATCACGTCAGAGTTGTTACATAAATCATACATAACAGATACTTAATTCTAATTAACATAGTACTTAAAAAAAAAACATACATAGTACATAGATGTTTAAAAATAACATACACAGGTATATAAAATATTCATGAATAAAAATAATAAAAATGAATAAAAATACAGCATCTCGAATTTTGTATATTTGTTTCAAAATTTTGTGACACTCTATCCTCAAAATATATCGGAAAGACACTCTGACGTCATACTCATGCAACATGCTAAATATTTGCATGGCCAAAGAATGTCTTGGTGCATGATATTATGTAGAAGAAATTAGGCGCTGTGCAATTTTTTGTAGTTGAAATCACAAATTTATTTTAATTACACCTCACTAATGTCTGGGTGTAATTATTATTGGTGCATCGTACAAAAATAATTATTATTCGTTTGCTTAGGTTATTCTCTATTTTATTCTTTGTATTTTCTACCTTCAATACATAGTTAATATTAATAAATATAATGTAAAATACTGCAGTTGATAATAAATAGAATGGTGTGACAATATTTAACAAAAAAGCATAAATTACATGTTTTTAAAACGTAATATAATTATTTTGTCAGTGTTACAATTTTTAACTTGTATATACACAACATACATAACAAAGCAGTGTGTTAAAAAAAAGTACCGACTTCTCCGTACAAAAGTCGACCTCCCAGCTGATATAAAAAAAAAGAGCATCGATCCAATTTGACGTTCGACACAGACGTGGTAATTACAGCAAACAAAAAGTCCACGGAGACAACATTTTCATGTCGTCGCGAAGTTTGTCACGCTCGGGGAACGAACAACGTACCCTCACAGTAAAGTAAACTGACTCCCTACAGCGTTGTAGCAAATTATATGTTTTGAATAACATGTCAACTTCCTCAAAGCGGGCAGGATTCTGTGAATCCTTTCTATAAAGGAACATGCCTCAATTTTTGCCTCTAATGGACAACTTGCATGGAATTTTTTGATTGCATATATTTGGATGAGTCACGTATTGTCAATTTTTTTCAGATTTCTTTTAATCCCCTGCCACTCTAGCAGTTATGCAACCTCCCTGTGTGTCCCGCATCTGGCTAATTTGTCGCCAGTTTGTCACCCTTGCTTGCAGCATCTGGACCAATCTGGCTGCATTCTTAATCTTTCCCTCCGTATGCATGTCATGGGATTTGCAAGGTACCGTGCAATGTGTTCTACGAGTATATTTAGGATGTACTGAGATGCTAATATTTACAAAGTTTCAGAAATCAGTAAGCAAAACTTGGAACAAAAAATCACGACATTTCAGATGTTTGCAATAAAAAAACACAATTTTGTTTAACTTTGAGATTATAATATTGTTATATTAAAATTTATTAATTGTGTTATGCAAAATAATGCCAAAAAGTTCCACTATTATATTTCACAGTAATTAACACACCGCCATGGGAGGGAGTTGTATACACGTACCAAATAACCCACATCACATATTATATGTTTTTAATTAACAGGTGCTTACGGCTTTTTGCTTCTTTTATTTTATATTCACGTCGGGTGTATATAAGGTCATACACAAGTATATACAAGGTATATATTATATAATACTATATAGTACATATACATAAATTTGCTTCGGGTGCGTTACACTTAAATACAATTTTTTTTTCAATGTTGTTAATTTATATAAAATATGAACTCACCCCATGACCTTTGACCTTTATAAAATACACTTGAGATTCACACGAAGTTGCTCATTACCGGGTTGCTATGCGGAGAAGAGACTCGGTTTGAATACCGGCCCGAGGAAATGTTAAATGAAGTGCTCTTACAGACAACTCTTCTTTATCAGGCAATCTGTATACACCGCAAAATAACCTCCCATGGACATTTTTGCCATTACGACAGTATATAGACTGAATGCTCTGCACGATGTTGATCTAGGTCGGTATCGACTGCTCGAATCTCTTCATGTATAAAATAAAGGGCTAGGAAGAGGATACCATATTTACCACGGGGGATGTAGTGGAATGTTTCGTCAAGTAAAATATCTAGTATAGCTCACACTAAATTTTTAGATGCTGAATTGGTTTTCAGTACTTTTTGTCAGTACAAAATTGCTCCAGTCAGTACAAAATTTTCCAGTTTCGTCTTACATCTAGCACTTTTAACCTATAAAACACTTATTCCAAGTACAAATTTGGTACTGAAAAAAGAGAGTCAAAAAAAGTACAAAAAATTGACTCTCTTTTTTCAGTACCAAATTTGTACTTGGATTAAGTGTTTTTTATAGGTCAAAAGTGCGGGATGTAAGTCGAAATTGGAACAATTTTGTACTGACATAAAGTACTGAAACCAATTCAGCATCTAAAAATTTAGTGTGAGATCTCGCATGAATTTGTGAAGGACTACAGAAGATATGTCCTGATATATACATGTCAATATTAAACAAATGTAAATCAATATTCAAAATGTCCGCTTCTGCCAGCTTTAATTTTGCAATTTATAAAATTTAACATTTTTGTGGATTTCAGTATAGCAAACAAAAAATGCTACAAATTATTCCACAGAAAAAGATCAAATTAGTATATTTATAAACTATGGAGTCAATCCAAAAGTTTTAAAAACACATTGTATATATAATTTTTACAGATATAAGTGTATCGTTTATATTATACAAGTCTGTATTAACAAAAATGAAAAAGAAACACAAATTGCATCCAAAAGGAGCCAGACATTCCAGATTACAAGCAGTGCTTTTGTGTCGCTTGTAAATAACAATCAATAAATCTAGGACTGCACTACAGAATGGGGGGATTACAACTCCGATTAATATCTCTGATTCTGGCGTACTTTTTGTTCACTTTTTGTGAAAGTTCGCTCGTCGTTTTGTACAAAAATTTGTATGGCATCTATTTTATTGTAACCAAACTCACGACATTTTTTTATGTGCTTCAATTAGGAAGCATGAAAAATGCATGTCTCCTTTTGTTTTTGTCATATTAATTAAAAAAATAGAAAATAATTACTTATGTCATGGTTTTACTTTGCAACTAAAATCCTACATTTGTTTCATTTTTTTTTTTTTTTCCAAATCTATCTTTATAAAATTATTATATTAACATTATAAACACTATAAGTAAATTGAAAAGCAATAAAATAATATGGAGGGGAAAAATTCTCACTTTCTTCTTTTTAATCAAGAAGTTAGTTTTCAGAAATTTAAAAAATTGAAGTAGAGAAATTGCATTATATATGCTGGTGAACGTGCAATGAAAAAAATATCAATTAAAAAAACGTCGCCTGATAAATTAAAAAACATTGAGATTTGCGTATTCACATAGGAGGTGTTTCATGGAATAAAAAAAGAAAAAAGTATAAAACACAAAATAATTGCGAGCAAGTGCTGCAGCAACAGTCGAGGTAATTGCGAGGGTGGCTGAAAATTGTGCTGGACACTTGACCTAGTTGACCTTTGTACCTTTGACTGGCAGGGTTCATTGCCCTTCGCCTCACTGGCAGCGTGAAAACATTACAGTTGTTACATTACTTACAACTCTTTGACATTATAATTTTAGTAATTGTTGTAAATGGTAATAGTTGCAACGAAATATATGGTTTGCATCTGTCAGTAAAATTTTCTGAGAAGACAAAACTGTAAACTGCATGATTTTTTTTCCCCAAAGAAGAAAGCTTTTTAATAATAATAATAAAAAAATAACAGAGAACAGAATCTGTTTTAAGAAGGAAAAAAAAAAAGTATTGGACCAGAAAACATTTTAATATTTTCAAGGAACTGAAATATGTAAAAAAAAAAAAAAATATCTTTTGTTTGACTTTATATTGAAATGTGTATATCTGAAGACTTTTGATTTTAGACGAACACAATACAAAATCCAGGACATTACTCCGCGTTTTTGTTTGTGTTCACCACAGCCATTACATCAGCCCCTCACACGTTGGCAGGTATTTCCATTGTGTGATCACACTCGCATCTCTCGAGACAACCAAGATGGCGGCGGCGCGCATTGTCACGTTCACTCTCCGGATTTGACCACATCGTTCCATTTAATCTCCCTCCTCATTAGTTTGTATTCCGAGTAACATTTTCACTTAATTAATACACCAATTAGAGTTGAAAATTAAGTGCTTCACTACGAAATATTGTACTAATTTACTTATTTCCTGTCTGAACATTATTTGTAAATTAAAAATTAATTTTCTGCAGCCCAGTGAATCAGTCATAGCGTTTATAGCAAGCAAGGGAATGCAAATCTAAAATTTCAGGCGAGATCTTTTAAATTTATTCATGCACTTTTAAACAGCAAATGTAAACAGTTGATTACAAATCAATCAAATATGAAGAAAAGGGCAGCATTTTTTTTTTAATTAATTCGTTTTGACAGAGATTTTACATTATAAAATAAATGTAAACTCTTTGATTTTGATTACCAGAGAGACTCGTAGATTAATATTTATTTATTTATATATACAATTTAGTTAAATTAAATTTTAAATTATTATTTTTAGCTACATGACTGACGTTTTTTGCATCACACACTGGTCGTTCTCTGCGTTCTTATTACTGAAAACTTGTTCTTAGCTTGTCACCAATTAGTCGCATACAAAGCAGGGCGAACACACTGCGAGAGAGGGGGCGTCAAGAGGGTTGCAAGTAGGCAGTGGATGTAGGGGGCGCGACATCATGGTATACAACACATTCATGTAAATGCAACCTGGCAGAAAATAATTTTCATTATCATTGCATAACAATAATACAGCTGTTTAGTATTTATGTTCAAAAATAATTATATTTTTATTTGTTACAATGAAAGATGATGAAGTTGTTTAATTGTTATGTTTGTAACAATGAAGATGGTCCCGTGATACCTGCTGCTGATGATTGTAAAAACCAACAATGCTGCTAGCGAGAGTGATTAATACATTATTGTAAAGTGAAAGACGAATGCATTGTTTCAAATTATCGTATGACTAATTTACATGTCTGAGAAGGGGGTGTGAAAACAATGAAGTAGGGTGCAACAATAACATCACAAGAATGCAAATTATCACTAATTAAACGTAATATAAAACAATATATTTTTTTACATAAGTTGCATAATTTTAGATTTAACTAATTCAAAGTTTCTGATTATATGTTGATGAGGTTTCATCTTATAAGGAGCGATAATTACACGTTCATTAAAATATCACGCAATATTTCTTATTTTTTGTCATTTAATGCGTTTGAATAAAATTTATAATTCCTTGACCCAGTTTATTTTTATTAATATACCAGATATTATTATTATGCAGTGGTGGAATTATCATTTTTAATAACTATAATTCTATAATAAAAAAATAAGAATAATGATTTTGTTTTGATGCTTCAGTATTTCATTATAATGTAAATATAATGTGTTTGAAAAAAATTTAATGTATTTTTTTTGTTGAAAATATTTTAAAATTATTTATTATAATGAGTTTTTCATGTTTATTAAATTTGATCTTAAGTTTGTCTCAGTGTATATGCAATAAATTTGAACTATAAGTGTAAACAAAATAATTGAGTTTGATTTTTAAAACAAAATTTAGAATCGGAATTTCATTAAAAACTTTATTATTTAAAATTCTGTCAATAATTTGCATTGTAATTGGAGCTTAATTTCATTAATTTGGAGATATTTTTACAATGGTATAATAAATAAAATAATGACGATGATAAAATATAATATTATGATAAATTATTATAGTCGTGCATGTTTTTATTTTCATTCTCGTGAACGCAATGAATATTCTAACACAAACATGAAAGAAACTTACCGCTCAATTACTTAGTCAATTTTCCATGTTAATTACAATGAAATTTATTCCACAAATCTTCTGCAATAATCGGAACTATTTGAAATGGAAATAAATCACATTTAACGACCTGAATAAAACTACGAAGACAATCAACTTTTTAAATTGAATAACATTTATAAATGATCATGAAATTTAAAGTGATTTATAATTAATAATAAGGGATGATTTGTTATGCACATGTAGTGTCTAATAGCCTAAGTGTTAAGAGGGGGTTAGATATAGGTTTTATATATCCACGGGGATGAATCACACGACTCCCAATTATCTCGCTAGCAATCAGCAGGATTACTTCTTCTTTAAACCGGCGACCGTCCTGAGAGAAACCCCTCTAGTCAAATTTACAATACAATTATCTAGCACAAAATCAACTATCACGCGACATACCTTGGTTGAAAGTAATTCACATCGTTGCCCAGTACTCACCATCTTGTAGTAATGGAGTAATTAGTCGCCACGCATTGTTGTTTGCGAGTGCTCCGCTATTTCCGTCAAATGGAGGCAATTTTTTTGTTTAAAAATGCTTTTTAGAATCCTCCTTACAATATGATACGTTTCAATTATTTTTTCTTTCAAATTAAGCGAAGATACTTTACGTTTTACTAAGTCGGTAATGGATTTTTTTTTTTTTTTATAATAATTATGACGATGATTTTTTAACTTATCATAGTAGATGTAAATGTAACGCGTTTATATTTTTAGAAGCTTCTTCATTAAAGTAGAGATTTTTTAGCTTGGTTATTTTGCAAAAAAATAAAAATTCGATATTTAACATTCGCGCATATTTAGCTTTACATTAAATTCATAATATAAGGACTAATTATAAAATAAAATATTTACTCGTATGTAAATTGTTAACGTGAATGAAATTCCTCCAACTGCGACTATACATCAGCGTCAATTTATTTATTTATTTATTTATTTATTTATTTATTTATTTATTTATTTATTTATTTATTTATTTATTTATTTATTTATTTATTTATTTATTTATTTATTTATTTATTTATTTATTTATTTATTTATTTATTTATTTATTTATTTATTTATTTATTTATTTATTTATTTATTTATTGAAGCCACATTCCAGCTGTGAATTTAATACTAATATCAGTTACGTGCAATTATTACGCCAATAAAATCACGCCCAACAAATCATGCAAATTCGTCCCGCCTTCAATAAAAAATGTGAGTTTTACATGATCTTACTTCCAATTAGACTGATTTATTATCTGTTATTTAATCTGAATATATTATCAACTAACCCTCAAATAATCCATAACAAAATTTCAGGGTATATATAGTGGTGGAGTTAATTTTATTATTTGAAGCCAACTAAAACTGAACTTTTTGCACCATATTAAACATAATCGGGGGCATTCACAAAGTCTTAAGGCCACATTTAAGGCTCGATAATTTAAAGCTTGATTTTAGACGTGGTTTTTTAGACCCAAAATTTCTGGTCTTATATTATTGAGCCTTAATTGTGGCCTTAAGACTTTGTGAATGCCCCTTAATAATACAAAACACAACAAAATAATTACATAATCTTTTTTTTTCCAAACATACTTCTTTTCTATCAAATATATTTTTATTGTATTTGTATAGTATTTGAATAAATTTAATGTATGAGACTGGAAAAATAATTATTCCCGAAAACATTTTTAATAATATTTCAGCCCCCCCCCCACCACCTAAATTAACTTAACATAGAAGGGAAAATGAAATGTTAAATTTAATATTCAAAAAATACATGGGACCAATTTTTTTTGTTTTGTTTTGAAGTAATAAATAATACATAATACGTAGTGTATTATATTTAATAATAAATAATTAAAAATAATACTACATGTATATTTTTACTACTAGTAATCATTATTTATTATTAGATAACAAATTTAATAACATTATATAATAATTATATAAACGTTAGATATTTTGCTGTCTCAATTTTCAACCTTCATTGTAGAGTATTATTTGAACTTTTGAAGCATAAAGCATTATAGTACAAAATGTATAATAAAATATTGCAAGAAAATTTTACTTGATAATAATTTAACCTGAAATCTACAAATCCCAGCTCTGATATAAAATTGCTCAACAATATTTCACTATAAATATATGACTCAACAAATCTCCTACATTTTCTTGGAACAAAAGCAAAATGTCAACTTCAATCGCTGGGGATTTCCTTCTAATAATGATCAAACTAAATCACTGAGAACACAAAAAATAGAGGATTCTTTTTTTTTTTCCTTTTATTTAGATCTGCCATTTATCGAATTAAAGTTCTGTGAAATATTGTAGCACTTAGACACAAAAAAACTAGCTAATGACATTTGGCAAAACACCAAATGTAAAACATCAGTGCCCATAAGTTAAATATAAATAGGGTGAAAAAAATCAACTTTTTTTTTTTATGAAAATTAAATGGCAGTACCTTTAAAAAAATTAAGTAATCTGACAAATTTATTTACTTTAAAAATATAATTAAAGCAGGCAATTTTGATTGGTTAAAACAGTACTGGTATGCTATAATCAAGAGTTATAGCCCTCTGTCGGAAGGGGAAAGTTTGAGGAAGGGAGGTTTATGAAAAACACTCCCTAGAGAGGCGGCTGCAATTGAATCAGAGCAGACGGCCCAGCTGGAAGCGACAAAAAATGTTACCAACTGTTCCACTTGCATTATCAGCTGATTAAAATCCGAGAGGATGACAATCGTAAAGTTTTCAGTAATAAAATCATCTTCGCTTTCAAAAAGATTTTCTCACAGATGAGTGTTATCAACAATCATAATTCGTTTATTTTTTAGTAAAATTAGCGTGAAAAAAAGCCTGTGACAAAAAGAAAACAATAGAAAAACTTTAATACGTATTATAAAGTTCAATTTGTAGAAAATTTGTCAGAAAAAAAGTATATTTTTTAACTGAAGAAAAATTTAACGTCAATATCAAATATTCCACGTACACTCGTCGCCTTGAAAATTTCCCTTTACGGCGTTGTTAATCACTTTAGCCCGTATAAGTATATGATTAACAAGGCATCAAGAGGGAAATTTTTCAAAGCGACGAGTGTATAATAAATTAATAAATTGTAAAGAAACAAATAGAATTTGTGAATGACATTCCCTAGATATCTTCTTACACTGTTGATATTCAACACACGTTAAGCCGCTAACTAATTTAAATGCTCTTAATTATAGTTATTAAGAAAATAGGGGATGTGTAACGATACCCCTGACACTCCTAACAAGGAAACTAATACAGGAGGGTGCATCAGTTACATGTAGGGCTGCAGTTATTGGGTGGGACTTAAAAGAAAGTGACGCTGCAAGACAATCACCCTTTTAGTTTGCAACTTGATCGTTTATCGTCCTAGCCAGTCTAGACACATTAGAATCTTCTTTTGATTGCAGAAAAAAAAACAACAACTCATAGACACAACAATCACGACTTTTTCATGCATTGTGTTTGGGGTCTTTGTAACTCACAAATTAATTAAAAAATATTGAACAATTAATATTAATTTAAAATAGAATATTTAATATACTATAGTAACCTAAAATTATTCTTTGGTCCTTTTTTGCTCAGTGTAGTATAAGCTCACATTTTGTTTAGAGAGTTTCATTTGATTGACAGAATGGTGAGAATGAGAACTAATAAATGCAGGGATAAAAAAAAAAATCTCTCAGATAGATACTTCAAGTCAGCTGATTTTGTGGTGTTCTCACCGTCCTATTCAAACCTATACAAAAAAAAAATTGAAATTGCTTTTTCGGCAATAAAGATTTTTTTATAAAAAAAATAAGCTCTATAGATTCATTCAAATTTTCTAACATGGTGGCTTATCGGGCTTATGGAGAAAAAAACGAATCGGGGAAAATTTAAATCCTCTGTTTTGTTTAAACTCATATTATCTCGCTCTGAGGCTAATGGGAGCTGGCAAGATGATCGCCCCTGCGGAGTATGCAGCCCGCTCTGTTAGGTGCCGGACTAGCTTCAGGTGAGATGATAAGGTTCATATTCCGACTTGAGGGTACGATGTTTCAATCTGATCAAACAGATTAATTCATGGCAGCCGTCTGTATAGTCAGTACAACATCAGAGTATAATTATAAAAAAAGTCATGAGAGAATATTCAGCACAAATTTCAGGGACCGGATGCACGCGTTTTTTTCGTGCATCCGAGATGCGCATCCGGATGCAAATTAATTTTTCGTGCATCCATGGATGCGCATCCGGATGCAAATTTATTTTTCATGCATCTGGGATGCGCATCCGGATGCAAATTTATTTTCCATGCATCTGAGATGCGCATCCGGATGCATTAATTTTTTCCCGTGCATCTGGGATGCACGGATGCGGATGCAAGCCCATTTTTGCGCATCCGTGTGCATCTTGCATCTGCATCCGCATCCGATCTTTGGTTTTTATAATACACTTTGTTTCTTGTAATTTTTAAACGACAAGTGGCAAATAAAGTTAAAAAATATGCCTCGTGTTAAAGATTTATTTAGAGGCAATTAGCAAAAAACCTGATAAAAAAGAGAAAAAAAAGTGTTAAATGGATGCAAATTTATTTTTCGTGCATCCGTGGATGCGTATCCGGATGCAAATTTATTTTTCATGCATCTGGGATGCGCATCCGGATGCATTCATTTTCCCCCGTGCATCTGGGATGCGCATCCGGATGCATTCATTTTTTCCTGTGCATCTGGGATGCACGGATGCGGATGCAAGCCCATTTTTGCGCATCCGTGTGCATCTTGCATCTGCATCCGCATCCGCATCCGATCCCTGACAAATTTACATTGACAGCGCTCAGCAATAAAAACATAATTATTGTTCAACGCAATCCCAAATTAAAGTATAATATTTGCAATTAAAAAATATTTTACAGCTATCAGACGCTACATACGCATCCATGTGCATGATTACAATATTAAATGCAATGGTTTATTTGGTGATATGTCGAGGTGCAATTAAGAACGGATACAGAAAAAAATATTTCTTTATGACTGAATTGTTCTGCCCTCGTAATTATAATTAAGGTAAATGCTATTTTTAATAATTTAAAACCACTCACTGCGTCCTTATAATTTTATTAGCCCGTCGGTACAATATTTCAAATTTCAACCAACTTCGGTTTCCAGGGGTCTCCGGTCCGTTTTGTGTATATAATGTAATTTTCGATGATCAAGAGTAGTTTCCCGCTAATAATAATATTAAAGGTGTATGATCTGCCATCTATTGCAAAGCAAAACAACTACATCAATATGTGTGGAAGAGAAAAGTTTTGAAATCTGCGAGAAAATTATTATAAATTATTATCAAGAGTAAATTACGCTGAATCAGGGGCGTTCAGCTCCATTAGCCTCAGAGCGAGATAATATGAGTTTAAACAACAGAGGATTCAAATTTTCCCCGATTCGTTTTTTCTCCATAAGCCCGATAAGCCACCATGTTAGAAAATTTGAATGAATCTATAGAGCTTATTTTTTTATAAAAAAATCTTTATTGCCGAAAAAGCAATTTCAATTATGGGCCCGGGGGCAAAAAAAAAAAAAAAAAAAATACAAATGTTTTTGTACGAATTAAAAGGCGGTGGTAATGGTCTTACTGAGTACTTAATTATGACAACTAAGTACCCCACGTGATCATATTTAACCAATCAAAATATCTGAAAACTGATCATTAAATTTACTTAAGGGTAAGGTAACGCCACCAATGTTAAAAAAAATCCCTCACACAAAAATTCTGAAAAAAATTTAAAATGTTCTCCTTTACACCCCCTATCAGTAGCTAAAATATCAGGTATACAAATTCGATCTAGTTTTTGAGTTATGAATTTTTAAAGTTGACTACTTTAACATGGAGAAATGGAACTCCCATGTTAAATTAGTCAACTTTAAAAATTCATAACTCAAAAACTAGATCGTATTTGTATACCTGATATTTTAGCTACTGATAGGGGGTGTAGAGGAGAACATTTTAAATTTTTTTCAGAATTTTTGTGTCAGGGATTTTTTTAACATTGGTGGCGTTACCTTACCCTTAATTAAATTAAAATATATTTAAGCTTAAATGCTCTATATATAGAAGGAGTTTAGTGACATAATCTGTCACAAGCAAGCAAGCAAAAGGCAGACTGCAGGTAAGCGAGCCCGCGCTACAAGAGAGGTACCTCTATATATTATCCATTTTTGCAATAAAAAATGTTGAGGTTGATTCACAGTATAATGTGTATAGCTTATTTAGTATAATACACATTGAATTTATAAGTGTTTTTTTAAAAAGACTTGAAGTTAATATATTATCAGTAATCCCTTATAGTTTTCAATACTCAAGCTTTTAATTGTGTAATGCCACAGACTATCATTTTCAGCAGTCTTTAATCCTAAGATTTATTATTTAGGGAATTAAATTTATTAAATTCATCTTGCTACAACATAAAAAAAGTCTACATCATATTCCAATAAAAACTGTAAGAATTAAAAGTTCTAATTTATGTCCACCAGCTCTAGTTTTCAGCTATATTTTCATTATTTTCTATTGAAATATAAAAATTTTTAACAGAGAACAATTATTATTCGTAATTAAGATTTTAAAGTGAAACAGGAATATTGTGAAATAAAAAAACAAACGTCTTATCTATATGTAATTATATTATAATTAATCCAAATTATTCAACATTTTTTGCACCTTTTCAAGTACAGTGTACCACAATAATATATATATTTTTTACTCTTTACAATTACATTTTTTTTTTTATAATTTCTCATGAATAAAAATAATTAATACAAATAAAAAAAATTATACAAATCATATGTTAATTCTCGGACATACTGGCGCAAAAATAACCAGCAATATTGCACATTTCTTTTTTGTTGGGAAAATTATGAATAATAATAATAATAATAATATTTTTTACACAATATACATTTTCTGCATAGAAAAAAACATGAAGAAATATTTGGAAAGCAAAAAGTTATTTTTTTTTAAATTTATTTAAGAAGACAAATCATTTTTTTAAAAAATCAAAACAACCGTGCTCGGAGCTGTGATCCATAGTTAACAACGCTGTGTGCCTCAAAAAGTGGGACTTAATTGAATTTTTATTAAAAAGATGGTTACACAGCTTATTATTGCAATAGCATTGATGCAATGCACATGGAATTAAAAAAGTTTGATCAAAGAAGAGTCCAAAATATTTATAGAAATTTACGAGATTCCAGTAAACACTGCAGCAATGTTAACGAATGGATCCTTGCCGCTTCAGTCTTCCTCTTTAAACATTAACATACCACGCATGACGTTAACTTCCACAATTACTTCTCAATAGGTACAGCAGAATATATTTTATATACACAAAATCAAACATTAAGTATTTCAGCCAACTTACAAGAAAAAGAACTAGAAATAAACGTCATACTTTTAATTTTCTGCGATTAATTTTTATATCATCTACCATTAGTGCTTTCACAACAAATTTACTATTTTATTTAGACATAATTTTTCTTTTCTTCTAGTTCTTTTTTTTTTTTTTTTTTTTTTTTTAACAATAATATAGGTGCAGTGAAATAATGAATCTAGTAAATTAATAGAGCTATGTTTAAATTATCAAATAAAACTCTGACAAGAATCACTAACATTTTATATTATTATGAGGCATAATTTAAAAATTCATTAGTAAAAAAACATTAAACACTTTTAATTTCCTAGATTCATTTCATAATTATAACTCACAAAACACAAATAGTATACCTTTTTCGGTACATTAACAAAAAATTAAAATATTATAACTTTGATTTATAATTTTTGTGAGTAATAATTATTGAAAAGTGACAAGTAGTTAGAATTCTCTATAGCTCTATATTATATAACATTGTTGTGCACAATAATCGTAACAATGGCTGTGTAACAATGGGTCGCCAACAACAAAGGAGAAATAAATAATCAGGACATTTTTAGGGACATGCATAATTATGTTGTTCTTTTAATAATCCAATAATGTAAATTTCGACAAGCAATAAGATATCATTCTTGTGTTTCAGGGGTGCCAAATTATCTCAGAGAATTAACAGAAATGAAGCATAAGTTTTTGCTTTCAATTGGAGCTACACTACCATAGCATAGCAACTGGAAGCGGGAACTACAAAATTATTGTCATTTCCGTTAACTTTCATGACAATTTAAGGCTTGAAAATACAACAGAGAAAAAGTTTCTGTTTTTGCGAGACTGCCTCAAGAAAAACATCACTCCCTGATCAACTGGCAGCTTTATTACTTTTTGCCAACTGACCTTGTTGCATCTGGTAGTTTAAAAATCATTGCTTGACATCATTATTATAACAGCAAATCATATTACAGCACTGATTTGTCAAGAACAACATAATTACCATGCGAACACTCTCATGCCATAACTATGCAGATAATTTGTTTATATTTTTCATTAACAGCAGACAATTTGTTTATGTTTTTTTTTTTTTTTTGTTCCCTGCCACCACAGTTTTAAGTTTTTTGTTTTTTATTTTATTTATTTTTTTTTTAGTAAAAATTATTTTTTAAACTTTAATATTTGTTTATTTTTTAAGAAAAACAAAGGCATGGAATGCAACATTTATATTTAATAAAGGTTTAAAAAAAGATATGGGGGAGATAAAAAATTATTTTAAATATATTATCTTTTTTTTTAGGTATCACATACTTTTACTTTTTACAAAAAAATAATATTCAGGCGTCGTTACATCATTAAAAATGTAATACCTCAACAGCAAATATCTACAATATTTTGCGATAGATTTACAGATAACATTGCGGATTAGTTAATGATATTCACTGGGTATATAACGGACATTGACAGGCTATCTCCTAACAATCGTCTATTATCATATTGGTGCATCGTAGTCTACAATATTAAGTACAGTAATATTCATGATACTTAGACACTGCTTTCCTTCCACTCTAGGGCATTAAAATATGTGTTTTTAATGGACAATAATGGCTGAATGATATATAATTAAGTGATATGATGATTAAATAATGTGGAATTTTTTAATAATCTAAAATAATATTGTCTATTTTAATAAAAACAATTAATGCATGCTAGCGTATAATATATTTTATATATATTTTTGTGCAGCCTACTTTTTATTTAGCTACATTTGCACTTCAAATGCTTTAACTGTTCCTTGAGTGAAAGGATTAGTGCTCGTCTGCTGTGTTCTAGCAGCCAAGTCTGCCCATTCTGCGTCAAAAGGGTCGTTTCGGTTCCACTGTTTAGGTCCCATCAACGATTCTGCCGTTCCTAGAGAGTGTGATCTGAGGTGGGATAAGTGCGGAGCTCTGCGGGGAGGTGCCGGTGCCACTCCGTTGCTGGTCACCGCGGTGATGCTGCCCAGCCACTGCTCCGGTCTCGGCAGAGATCCAGGGACGATGGTGCCTGCCACTTGGCTCGAGGTCGTCAGGGTGGTGGTCTCAGTTATGCCGATGGCCGCAATTTCTCCGCTCGACGTCTCGCTGGGGACCGAAGTGGCGACGGAGACGCTGCCCCACGACATGGTCGTCGTAGTGTTGTTGATGACGTTGTTGACGTTCCTCGGAGGAGCGTTGTTCATCCACGGGTTGTGGAACTTGATCGGGTCAATGATCTGAGCTCCACTCACTGCCTCAGGTCCTGCAATGTTCAACGTTTATTGAAAATTGTGTGCCAGGAGTAACACAAAATAAATAAAGTATCATCAGAAAACTAACATCTCCTTGCAATGGTTTACATCTCTTCTGATCGTCTGAATGTTTATCAATATTATGATAACGGTATTGTGGACAAATTACTACCTTTAAATCTGCAAAGAGGTTGATTTTCTCTCTCTTTATTGTCAATTAAGGATTATTGTCACTATAGTAATTATTTTCGGATGGTAAAAAAATATAAAATTTAGATCAGAACATAAAAAAAACAAAATGACTTCCCTTTCGGAAGTAAAAAAAAAAAAAAAGTAATTATTCGGTTCTGTTTTTGAGATATTAATTTTTTAGTTGAAAAGATGCTGATTTGACTAATGACTGCCAGATTTCACCATTTATATCATGTATATCTAGAAAACTAGATCGATTATTGCTCCATTTTTTTTGGCTGAATATTTTTGTTATAATGAAAGGAAGGCTTATTTCAGAGTGGTTCACCATCTCCTAAGATCAGTGACAATAATCCTTAAAAGCAAAATTTTCTTTCATAATAAATCTCTTGATATAATCCATCACTAGTCTTGTTGTTTAAACTTAGTGAAAAAATTTGTTAGCAGAGGTTCAGACATACCTTACTTGTTTCAACGAAACAAGTAAGGTATGTCTTATTGATAAAAAGCCTTCCCCTAATTGAATGTGATTAATCTTTTTTCTGCAGAAATCTGCAGACACTGACAACGTACCTGAGTTTTGTGGCGCGGCGAAGAGTTGAGTGTGGAGAGGGGCGTGGCTCGAGAGGACTTGGGCAGGCCGCTGAAAAACGTCAACAGTCAGTAATCAGCTCAACAAGTCAAAAACAACTTTCTACCCCGGCAAACTTCTTAGAATTTTATATTTGTATGGCATACTCTGGAGTTGAAATGTAATTTTTAAATCATTTTGCTCTCCAGACTTCAGTAAAAGTTTGCCCTTACTTTTTTTTCTGTAATAATTTGAATTCTCTTTAAGATCTTGTACTTCAAAATGTTGTCTTTTTTATACATATCGAGGCTCCCGCGACAAAATGCTCACTTTGCATTTTAAGAAGGTTGTAAAATATATGCCTGGAACAGTAATAATAGACCTTTTTGATTTGCAAAGTGAGCATTTTGCCACGGAAGCCTCAATGTGTTTGTCATTAATAGAAGCCAGGCCATTTCAAATAATTACAATCTTGAGCAAAGAGGTTAAGAAAACATGTGGTTGTCTGCTAATTATAAGAAATAACTCCTTGGAAACAACATTTCACAACTTCTCTCTAACAGGCGCGGATCCAGAAAAAAAATTCGGGGGGGGGGGGGGGGGGCTGCCTCCATAAGGCCAATGCTAAAAAAAAAAATTGAGTGGGGGAAATGCCTATATTGCCCATGTTAAATCCAAAATTTCGGGGGGGGGGGGGGCTGCAGCCCCCCCCCCCTGGATCCGCGCCTGCTCTCTAAGACTTTCCACTGTTCCCTTTATCCTGTTTAGAGCATCCTACAAAACACACACCCCAAGCTAAAGCATTAAAAAAAGGTTTAGACGAATTGAGTTTTTGATTAAAAATCAGATCCCCTTTATGATGGGTAAGAGATACTTTCAAGTTAAGGGTAAGGCCGGGTAAGGTAACACATCCAATGTTAAAAAAATTCCCACACATGAATATTATGAAACATATCTTAATATGTTCTCCTCTACATCCCTATCAGTAGCTAAAATATCAGGTATACAAATTCAAGCTAGTTTTTGAGTTTTGAATTTTTAAAGTTGACTAATTTATAACTCAAAAATTAGCTCGAATTTTAACCTGATATTTTAGCTACTGATAGGGGATGTAGAGGAGAACATTTTAATATAAGTTTCATAATATTCATGTGTGGGAATTTTTTTAACATTGGGCTTGTTACCTTACCCTTAATATTTAACAATCACTGTCAATACATTGCTAACATGTAGAGATAATTTTCACAGACTTGAACTCACCTCCGGGGGGTGTGGAGGGAACACGTCGTCTGCACACGAGAGCAGGGAGAGGCCCTGCGAGAGCTGCTGGCACATGGCACTGACCGGGTCCGTGCGGTCGTTGACCGGGGAGGCCTCCGGGATGGGGCTCACTGTACACAGATCAGCACCGGCCATCAGACCTCCTACTTGCTACTTTCTAGTTCTAAGTGGAGTCTGCGAAATGTGACTAGCCAAAAATACATCCCAAACTACATTTAAAAAATACAGATAAGAGATGTAGATATTTTGGTAACTAGATTGAGATGAAGGCTGCCCCTTGAATAATTGTAAATTGCAGCATTATTCATTGAGAATAATTCTAGTGCTGGCAAATATTACCAGACATCTCAATACACCTTGCTGGTGACTTTAACTATTTTATTTTAGATTGACACAGAGTTTGATTATTTCATACTAAACTAAAAATAATGTTTAATAAGCTAACATATTTGTAGTAACTAAACACACAGGGCAAATTAAATAATTTATTAAAAACAGGTCAAAATATTGTTTATATTTCAAATGTTAATTCAAAGTTACTCTATCATAATAAAACAAAGAAAAAAATAAATATTACATTTTTATTCCTTGATATGATAAAACAATGTTTAAGAATCAATCTTTATTTTATCATTTTAATTATGTACAAATAAAGAATCTTTGTGTAAAATGTGAAGAAAACCACACAGTGCCTCCAAACGTGTAAAAGTGTGCCATTTCCCAAACATATAGCCATCAAATTGAGCTTAACGCAAAACTTTGTGCCGGGATTCTTTTTTAACGGTATAAGACCGTAAGTGCAAAAGTAAACAACTTAATTTTGCCACAGAGCTAACTTAACAGACCATATCTTGCAATCAGTCTTGTTGCAAAGTACAAATTGTCTACTTTTGAATCATTAAAATTAGTAACAACAAAATAACATGGATTGTTGGCAACATTGTCCCACTTAGCCAAGAAAAGGATGATGGTAACAAGATAACATTAACATTGAAAAGTGATATTACCAACTCATTCTAAAGATATTTGTCATACATCCTTGACTTTCTGTTTTGCATTAAAACTATTTATGGCTTAAGAAATTTTGTTCTTTCTGTTTTGTTTTCATTTTATTTTTTGTTAGATTTGCTTATTATTAGTGAAAAAATCCTACATGAGATGAAGTGCTTGCAGATGTTGTGCATATAAAAAAATCTGTCATGCAAAGTAGTCTCTTAAAGATTAAGCTTGTTCATTAATATTCATTAACTTCTTGAAATGAGATCAGCTACCAAGAAAGGATAATTATCACCCGACTGTGTCTACTTCAAGTGTTAGTAAGTTTTGTTTGCTTTTCTATTATTTATTGATTTATTGAATCAAGAGTTAGATTTGTAATTTGCTAGTGATATTTTTTTAGTAAACTTTGCAATAGAAGACCAGTATAATTTTCTTAAAATCAATTTTGTTGTTATATTTTTCCAAAACCTTCTACAAACAAATATTACTGATCAAAATTAATGTAATTGTTTCAAGCTAATATAAAATGTAATAATGTGTGCATGTAGTGTAACACAAATAACCAAAGTCCCTACTACAAGCAAACACTCTAACAGTGGAAATCACGTGATTTAATGTGCACAAACAAAGGCAGGCAAAAAGGTGAGAGAGACAAAATTATAAAAAGAATGTTGAGTAGTAGACTCACTGTTGATGGCGTTTGGCAGCGAGTGAAGCCGATTGCGTTGTGTCCTGGGAGGGGGCTGGGGGCTCACGTTGGCGGGGAGACACACACCTGGGCGACAAGCAACGGTAGCACACACTAAACCTCCGTCCTAGCAGTTCTCCTCCACCAAACTCCGTCCTTGCTAAGCAAGAACTGTCTCCCCACCTCCACCACAAGCATCAACACAGCAAACTCAACAGCACAAGTTAAATCTCTCCATGAAAAATATAAGGTTATATGTAATTGGTATCTAATTGAATTAAGTGTTTTTTTTTTTACAACATTTTAATTACAAAACTGATTTTATTCACCATCCCACCATGCAATGGAGATCCATCAAATTTTCAGTCCCGGGGGGAGAAATTCAAAATCAGTCTTATGATCAGTGTGACCCTCCCATTTTTCCCCGAATTGCCCCCCCCCCCCCACTTAGCGTGAAATCAGCCCAGAGAAATACCCCCTCTGGCAACTCCACTGTCCTGAATGAAGCGCAAGTATAGGAATCTTTTACAGATGTGATTAAAAAAAAACACATTGAAGCTACAGCTATCTATTGTAAAGGAAATTTTATTGGGGTAACAGCACTATATATTAATGAACCACACTACTATATAGCATTTATTCAGGCCCCCTCCCCCCTTCCTTTCTCAAATAAAATCTAACAATACTGAATCATTGCACTGGAAATAAATTTCCAATGGATTTAATATAATACATTTTTTTTTAATAGGCTTATATAACCACACAATTTGATACCAACATCAATAAATCAGTTTATATTATGTTACTTGAATTAAAATTCTATAAAAAAAAATGAAACCAATCACCAGTCAATGTCAAGAACTGTTAATTGTGGTCTGTAAAAATCACAGTAATGTGCAGAGAGAGCAAGTGCTGAGAGAGACATGCAACATTCGTGTCAATATTTAGTACACAGCCAAGACATTCAGTGCACGTGATGGGATGAGATGAAGTTAATGATCAGTGTTATTTATGATTTATTTATTTATCTGTACGCTGCAAGATAAGGAATAAAGGTCAATAACATTATTAACTTGCAACTGCATGATAAATAAACAATTTAGTACAGTTAGATACATATATCAAACTTTTATCAAGTAGTTTTCTTTCTAGCATGACAATGGGCTTGGTAAATTGTAAAAAAAGTTTAGTGTAAATTGCCATTTAAAATTAACCATAAAAGGAATATATATTTTTATTTTATTATTTTTTTCTTCATCATCATTTATTTATTTATATTTTTTTTTTGCATTAAATTAATTTTCAGTTACAAAAAGTTTTGTGACTGCAAAATAGCTGACAACAGCCCAATTTCTTTGATATTTCTTAATTATTAAAAAAGTTTAACTTAAGAATCATCACCTTAGCTCCCAGATATTTTTAGCTTCACAAGACATAACAATTAGTTATACAAACAACATCACGTTGCTACCACCTTGTTAACCCCATGTATCTGATCTCGACGACCTACTGACCTGCAGGTCGTGGGGGAGCTCGGAGGTCGTTGCCCTCCAGACTGAGCGACCGCGTCCTCTCCATGTTGGAGGGAAGGTCGCTGAGCCGCAAGGACATTTGTCGCTTGAACGGGGACGCTTGGTTGAGCGTTTGGAAGCCCCTGAACGAGCCCTGGCGAATCAGCATCGACGGAGTGGCGTGAGGACGCTCGATCGCAAACGGGTTGTGCACGGGCTTCACGGGAGGGGGTTCTGCAAGGAGATAGTCACGTCAGCCATTGCACTTTGTGGAACATCACTAGTGCTCAATAAACAAGTGCTACTCTAAGCAAGCACATGCTGATATATTCTAATCTACAAAGAGAATACTAAACACACTATTCTACATATTTTGATGGACTGGCTTGGTCAGAACATTTTGATACTTGAATTCACTAAAGAGGCTACACAAAAACTGTTAACCAGTCCACCAATTTCTTTATCAGGCCCCCACGTACCTTTTGACGTGTTTAGAGCCCCCTCTGACTGTTTCCAACTGAGTAATTCCTGTAATTCAGTTTCCCAGTCCGTGCCTGCATACACCAATGAAAAGTTTCAAATACGATAGAACACCACACCATGCAAGTGAAGGGGGGTTACAATTAAGAAGTATCATTCTGTTAACACCACCACATCTTACAGAAAGGGTAAGATAAACCTAACACAAAACTCCAGGGGTTTACTTGACACTTTTTTATTGAAGGTTATAACATACATTTTGTATTTCAATCATCTACCTCTGCAAATGCAGGTTAACTATAAACTAATTTGGACTCAATTTTACGTGATATTACAATGTATTATGTATATATGTTAATGTGCAACATATCCTTTCATAAATCAAGTTAGTGCTTACCATTACCAAATTAGAAATAACATGTCATAATTATCAACAAAATTAACTTTAATTTTTTTAAAATTAACTTAAAAACAAAGAAAGTTATTTTATTTTGCAGTAAAAAAAATGCAACAATTAGTTAATTGTTTATATATTAATATTTTTGTGTAAAAAAGATGCTGATTTGACTTAAAGGGAAGATACTAAAAGCCACAGCAGTTCCTATTTAAAACAATGCTTCACAGATTTTGTCACATTTTTTTAACAAAAATTAATTTGATAATAATTGTTTATTGGGTGTCACAAATGTTGGCTAAAATATTCAGAGTGGTTCACCATCTACTAAATCTATTTTTCTTACCACTGGCATTAATCCTTAAAACATTGCCAAACATAATTTAGAAAACTAACTTTATTTGTGCTTATTTTTTTATTAAAAATATCAAATGCATCATATGTATGAATTTTCTGCTGCTATTTCAATTTATAATTGTTTAAGTTTTAATGAAGTTCACATACTCTTTCTTTTTTACCATTTAAGATGATTATTTAGTTGATTTTCCCTCTATTTAAGCTTCAGCTCATTGAGGTATAATCACAAATTTGTAATTCATATAATGTACACTTATAATTAAATAAAAAGAATATATTTGCTTCTCAGCTTACAATGTTTGTTAGTTGCCTATCCTCCCATTATATAACCACCATTTAGGCTGGTCAGAAACTTCTCGTACCTGTTGGTTTACAGTCCTGCGGGTCCTGGAGTCTATCGGTGATGGACGCTTGTCTGAAACTGCCCGTCCTGGTGAAGGTCGAGTTCTTGGGGTCAAAGGTCATTGTGACCCCACACTCCTTGTCACGCTTCTGTTTGCGCTCGAGGCAGGCAGCGAACGCACAGCCCACTGCATGACTGAGTCGCTCTCCCTGCAAGACAAAATCAAGGTAAAGAGGGGCAGTCGTTTTAGTTTTAGGTTAAGAACTAAACACAGTAGTTAATTAGTGTTAAGGTAGAGATAATGACAATCAGCTGTTATTTTAGCTCCATTTGATTAACATGTAAACCTTAGCAAAGTCACAAAAATTCTGAAATTTCTTTGAGAGGCAGATATTAGTGTCTAAAAGTCATTGACAAAATTTCAAAACAATTTAACGAGCCGATTTTTTAAATTACTTTATTTAAATTTCAGCATAGGGCTTTCCCATGGAGAGAAAAACTAAAAACTTAATTTAAAAAAAATCAGCTTGTTTAATTGTTTTGAAACTTTTTCTATGTGACTTTTAGGCACTAATATCTGCCTCTCAAAAAATTTTCAGAATTTTTGTGAATTTGCTAAGGTTTACATGTTAATCAAATGGAGCTAAAAAAACAGCTGATTGACTTTATCATTACCTTAAGTAGCCCTAATTTTTTAGAGTGCTCCATACATTACTGATGTGCAGAGACAGAAACTCTTACATTGTTAGTGCCAGTTCATAGTCCAAGAGTCTCGGAGGATAATGGTTTTTCGGTACAGTAACCCTACTGTAGTGTACACAATTTTAATTATATATTGGCACTAAGGCTTAGCAAAGAGTTTGAGTTTACCAAACTGTGGCAACAGTGCTGAGAAATTACCGTCTTCTGAAAATTTAGGACTACTGGCTGGTTATTAGATGGTCTCTGGTTACTGTGTCAAATGCATTACAAGCAATTCAAATTAATTTTAGTTGTTTTAGTATTTAAATGCAGCAAAAGGAAATTTAATATTAAACCCACATAAATTAAACGGACAACTAAACTAATAACGGACAAAACTAATATTTAAATGAATAGTTAAAAAATGTTAAAATTTTAAACATCAAGACACGTTTTAAATGGACAAAACTAATATTTAACTAAGTAATTAAAAAATGTTAAAATTGAAACAGCAAGACACAAACGGACTAAAGGCAGGATATTTATTGCACTACGTGACAGAACATTGATGGTCGCAGCAACTTACAAAGTCTGCAATGCTGCCTGCCTGATGGTTATAAGGTATGCTTACACTTACAGACTCCTTGAGGGCAAGGAAACCGTGGCACATCCAGCGCCGAGTCGTGCCGTCACGGCAGATGTACGAGAAACCTTTCTCATGGTTACGGTCCGGGGCACAGAACGAAACCTTCTCTATGGTCTGGTCCACAATGAGGCCCTGCACATCACGAGAGTATGATAGTCATGGGGAGGTTATTTCTATCACAGCTGGACCCTGTTATTGATAATATTTAGGCCAAATGTTAAACTTTTTTTTTTTAAAAGTTTATTTTCATGTAATCATATAAAATATAATACCTGCTCTTCTTTCTTTATTATCATACACAATTTAATAAAAATAAATACAAAATTAGAACTATTATGAAATAACTTCAATATTTAAGGTAAAAAAAAAAACTAATAATGACTGGTCCAGTCTATACTGCATGAAATTAAGTGTTGCTTTTAAGCTTGTCAGACTTCAGAACTAACAGCAAATTTCCCCAAAAAGAAGGGATGGAACCTTTTGTTTGCCTGAGCAAATTACTTTTTGGTTGCCAAATTATTGGAGACTGTTCGAGCTCTACACCGACCCAACTCAAAGTGACCTTGGTCGACCTTGACCCACCTTAGTTTCGTCCTCCACCACCCTCAGTCCGTCCCCGGACACGTACAGCGTGGCTCTGACCGGCCGCCTCCGAGAGTTCTGCAAGCACACACACGTCAGCACAATCCTCAGGAGCTGCGTCTCGTCGTTGACTTACTCGTAATACTTTGAGGGCCTCTTCGCAGACCTGCATTCCCCGAGACTCGAACACTTCCACGCAACCCAGGTACTGTAACATGGAACCAAGTCACAAACAAGATCTACATACCCAGGTACTGTAACATGGAACCAAGTCACAAACAAGGTCTACATACCCAGGTACTGTAACATGGAACCAAGTCACAAACAAGATCTACATATTACACACAACCCAGGTACTGTAACATGGAACCAAGTCACAAACAAGATCTACATACCCAGGTACTGTAACATGGAACCAAGTCACAAACAAGGTCTACATACCCAGGTACTGTAACATGGAACCAAGTCACAAACAAGATCTACATATTACACACAACCCAGGTACTGTAACATGGAACCAAGTCACAAACAAGATCTACATATTACACACAACCCAGGTACTGTAACATGGAACCAAGTCACAAACAAGATCTACATACCCAGGAACTGTAACATGGAACCAAGTCACAAACAAGATCTAAATACCCAGGTACTGTAACATGGAACCAAGTCACAAACAAGATCTACATACCCAGGTACTGTAACATGGAACCAAGTCACAAACAAGATCTAAATACCCAGGTACTGTAACATGGAACCAAGTCACAAACAACCCAGGTACTGTAACATGGAACCAAGTCACAAACAAGATTTACACTTCCACACAACCCAGGTACTGTAACATGGAACCAAGTCACAAACAAGATCTACATATTATATATTAATATATTACTACGGTGTGATTATAGACAGACCAAAGAGTTTTCTGTTGATTGGTTGTCTGTAGTATCAAAGAGTTTATTACCAGAACCTCTGAGGTCAAAATTTACCCAGTCAGGCAAACACAATTTCAAGATAACTCAGATATTTATATTGAATTTTCTTTTTCTTTATTTTATTTTTAAACATGATTGGTCAGTCATATGGTATGAAATGCTATATTAAATGGAGGTTGGACATGAGTCTATGGACAAGATCATACTGCCAATTTAACACAAATGGTCTGTCTGTGTTGTTTAAAAAATATTATCAACATTTCCTTATGAAAAAATAAATAATTTCTTACATTCCTACCTAGAGTTTGAAATCTGATCTGCATGACATATTTGTCGTCCCAGGTCATTATTAATTAACCATCATAATTTAGAATTAACAAAGCTCATTTCAAACAATATTACTTGTGAAGTTGTGTAGTTAACATGATTGTATTAGAGTAAATATTGAGGGCATTCATTAGACCTTTTAATTGCAAACCCCTTGCTTAGTGACAGCTTTAATTACAGTCAATTAATTTAAATTGTGTTAATAAATGATCTGACATTGTGGATTGACTGTTTTCATTCACCAGAAGTAAATGATAATATTTGTACTTTTCGTTCATGTATATATTTTTCAAGATTCTCAACCTTCTAAATATTTCAATTATGTAAGCACAATTGAATTGCTCACAGTAATTAATATTGTATGTCAGGGGCACAAATTAAATTCCTTCTCCGGCAAGTCATTAATAAATCGCGTGGCTCCGTATACTTGATAAGGTCACATGTCTGGGGAATGTGAGGCAAGCGAAGTAATTCAAACAGTTTGTAAGTTAATTATTGTATATTGCTAGTGGAGTCAATTGTTCTTCAGAGCAAAGTACAGTTTGATTTCAAGGTAAATTTTAATTAACAACTTAACTAGGTATAAAGTTAATACCATATGATTATATTTCATTTCCGATTTTTGCCTAAGAAGCATTCACATAAATTATTTCCTCATAATTTTTTCCATATTATTCATGTGAGATTTTCTCATTTTTAAAGTAATGAAGAAAAAAAAATGTGCAACAAGGCTCAATGCATTTAGACTTAATTGCTCTTTGCAAATAGAGTATTGTAAAGCCCCAGCCATGATAATAAGAAACATATCAGGTATGGTCTGATCATGCAGTCTTGCAACACTGGCTCAATATCAATTATACTATCCCTGGTGTATATAACAGTGGTCAGTCACAAAGCCATAAGACCTCATTTAGGGCGCCCTATACTATTTAGAGTCTTAAAATTTAGTCTAAAATTGGGCCTAAAATCAGGGTTTGAAAAAAATGTGGCCTCAAATCGAGCCTTCCACCCCTAAGAGTGCACACTGAAAAGTGTTCTCACCTTGACTTGAAAGTTGCAGGTTCCAGCTCGTACTGCCGCCTCGTCCGCCTGCCACATGTGTGGCTTGGAGCTCTCAGGGACATGCTCCTTGCGACGACGGAAGCTGTCGCGCAGACTGCGTCGCAGACGGTCCATCCTGCGAGGCCCTCCGACCCCTCCCCGGTCCTGCAACATAGAGGAGACAATCGTCAGCACGATCTCCAGTCAACCTGGTCAGATTATTGACACGTTGGTGGACTTTTTACAAAGTACGATCTCCAGTCAACCTGGTCAGATTATTGACACGTTGGTGGACTTTTTACAAAGTGGAGCCATCTTTATTTTGAAACAATAATGACTTAGAGAGTGTAGAGTATCATGGATATCTCAGAAGTAGAGTATGTAAGAATCGAGAACAGTGGAGTGTAGACGGACGAGGTAATAATGCTGCTGGTTTACCCCGTAAGGAATTTGGGATCATGTTATTTATATAATAATGATATTAAAGGTCCTACTTGTTCAGAAATAGCTTGATCTTACATTAAAAAAATTTGCTGCCATGCTGCTATCACAAGAAGTACCAGCTGTTAGAATTTTTTAACATTGCTTTGAGATATCTATTTATATTGATAGGAGTCACAGAGGCTACAGTCTGCCAATACCCTGATACCGCTCTGATACCACTCTGATACCGTAATGTTTACTTTTACAGTGGCTGCCATTGATAGTATATAATGTTCAGTTTATCGCGTTTCTGCAATAAGTTTGCTCTAAAGGAAAATTAAAATCTTGAAACACATTTTGAGTCAAGTAAGATTCTTAAACTTGTAAGCACAGTTTCAAATTTACCTGGTGAGACTACAAACTTTAAAATATAAATAAATTTAATTAAGATCTACAGCTTTATTAATACAGATCTAAGATTTTTATGATAAATATACCAGAAACAAGTCTTATTTTTTTTATAAATGCATGATTATATATCTGCTTTAAATTACTTTTCAACATTATCAATAGTATGCTCTATAAAATTGTAAGTCAGTTGCAAATCCAACATTAAAATGTTTGCAATATGTAGACATATTAAATTGACAGTACTTTATATTAATACAATTTGTAACTCTAGCTGTTTATATTTTAAAAAAGGCAATAAAATATTACTGTAATTTGATACTGTTCCATTTATAGAACTCCATGCTACCCAGAGAATGTTTATTATGTTTAGTTTATATTGGAGTGATATCACCAATTATAACGATAATAAAATAAATTACTTCAGGCTCTATTTTTTATATTAAAACTCATAAAATTTTGTTTTTTAAGCGTAATTTTCTTTAAGGTAGGGATAATATGTATCAGCTGGACCAATGCTAAAAAAATTCCATTCATAAAAATTATGAAAAAAATTTAAAATGTTCTCCTCTACATCCCCTATTAGTAGTCAAAATATCAGGTATAAAAAACGAGCTAGTTTTCGAGTAATTAATTGTTAAAGTTCTCTAATTTAACATGGAGAAATGGAACTTCCATGTTAAATTGGTCAACTTTAAAAATTAATAACTCGAAAACTAGCTCGTTTTTGTATACCTGATATTTTACCTACTGATAGGGGATGTAGAGGAGAACATTTTAAATTTTTTTCATAATTTTTATGAATGGGATTTTTTTAGCATTGGGCCAGCTGATCTGTATTATCTCTACCTTAAATCTTCCCAAAGTATAATTTTTATTAATTAAAACAGCTGACATTTTTATAAAGAAAAAAATATTATAAACGCGTGATTAAAGATTTGGTACAAAAGTTTGAAAATAATCAAGTTACGAAATTAGCTGAGCTGTACTAAAGTTTGGAGTTATCTCTCGTCTCGCACCAAAAGAAGCAGATTAAAAATCGACCATTTCAAGTTCAAGGCTGCTTTAGTTTCATTTTGTGTTGTTTTTTTTGCTTAAAAAATCATTTGGAAGGGACCTGTAAATGGGTCAACGAAGGATCTTTAATTTCAAATTAATTCGCTAGTGACCAGTTATGTGTTAAGTAAATAACAGGAATATATTATATATAATAAGTATGAGTAGTATGTTGCTTTTTTATCGAGATTGTCCGAATTAAAAGTTGCTTTATTTGAGCTATAGTATAAAATATAAGAAAAATACATTCAATGTAAAAACGAAACAACAAACTAAACAAATCAAAAGCACTTCAAAAGATATAAAGCACAAAGCGGCAAGGCGCAATTAGCTTGATTTTAATGAAGAGACTTTTAATTACACAGCTCAAGTAGTATATGATATTGATTTTCAAGCTGAACCAAGAAACTAATCATGTTACAATATATTTCTACATCAAGACACCCCAAACGTTCTCTTTGAAATGCAACTTGTCCCCACGAGGAGTAACATTGAGTACGCGAGTGTTCTCCAAAAATCGCAAATCTGCAAAGTTGTGTCAATGTTGCAATTGTTGCAATGTAACAGTACTGCAAGCGGTATGAACCGGAACAGTACGTATAGAAAGCTTCCCTGCTCCAGTGAGCCAAGTATAGTTCGTTGCAACAAACATTATTACATTAGAAAAGATTGTGCACTCCAACGATTTTCTCACAACAATAATATTTATTCTTAATTAACTTGTAGAGATATATTGTAATTAACAAACACAATTAAAAATAATTTCAAAATATTAATTTAAATTTTCTAAAATAATGAAATGGCTCCGGTTGGAAGCATGCAGGGATTGAAATTGCAAATTAAATGCCCAATATATAATATATTAAATATGTTATTATGTACAAATAATATAAAAATATGTACAATATGTGTGTATATTCCACATAAAATATAATATATAACACAATAAAAATTATAATGTGAAAAATATACATTAAAATAAACCGACAGAATTAAAAAAAAGTCCTATTATATTATATAGTGAAATATGATCGCATTTTAGAATCCCTGCATGCAAGTATTGAACCAGAGAGCGTACCTTGTGAACGTAACGTGTCTGAATCAAAAGCCAGAAGAAAATGTCATTTTTACACCTCTCTAACCAAAGGTGGTGCAAGAAAGAGAGAGAGTATAATTAATTATAATTATTTCGTAATTCTCATCAATCGAAGACACGACGTCGATGATGAGAGAGGCAAAACAAGTCATAATTGTTATCTATTCAAGCTAGGGCAACGTCAGCAAATCAGTCACAAGTACTGTTTTTTTATTTCTAGTTGTAAAAAAACATCCATCCTAGTAGAACCTTGCATAAAATTGAACAAGCTTGCGATCTAAAAATCATAAATTTGTATTTTCTCACAGAAGTTTAAAAACCAGAATTTCCAAGAATGAATTTTTTAATAGAGACAATTATTTGCTAAGACTATATAATCAGCCCTCGAGCGTTCTCCACAGAGGTCATGCAGAGGTCATCACCTGGTCATCGCACTCCGGCCCTCCGGGGGCTGCAGGGGCGTGGTGATAGTGCTGGGGAGACAGGCGGGGGGCAGAGATCGCCGCGCTCATCTTGCGTGTCTCACAGAATAATGTTAACGACGATCTGCGCTCATTAAATTTCAACAACAAAAAACACCTTGAAGCGGTAACGAGTTTAAAAAGAGTTTTCTGTAATTAAAATAAACACGGGATCTTCGCAGACTTTTTTTAAAGTTACAGTTATATAAAAATCACATTCACGCGTATATTTCCAGTATAGCAAAGAAATAATTAAATGTAAAGATATTATAATGTATTTTAATATTATAAATTCAAGTGTGTGGAGAACTCAAAAACGTGTCACTGCCGCCGTATCAGGCACCAAAGTACTGGATAACAATGATTGTATTGATAATTATAAAAAGTTATAAACAATTCTTGGAGCACAAATTCGTAGCAACTTTTCGTCAGGCTGGCGTCCAACTAACTGAGTGTAAAATAACACAATCTTATATTTGTGAGGGAAGGGGAACGCCAAGAAAACCACTTCCACTGACACCATGTTGCCACGTCGACACAAAGGTAGATAAGCCGCGAGCCAATTGCCACAAAACTGATAAAAAAAAAAACTCATCTGATTAATAGATGGGGTCAAGGAGATAAGTAAAAAAATCGAGAGCGCTTAATTTTAAATCAATAAAATAAATAAATACAATAAATGATTTAAAAAATATAATATTTATCAATTTATAGTAAATCCAGATTAATAAAATACAATCCTGTTAACTGTTCAGTTAAATAAATTAGTTCATATCGCCTTAAAGCATTATCAGTATATAAAAATACCGTTTAGAAGAAATATAATAAATGTTAGTATGTCGAATATGGGACAAGCTGATAGCACAAGAAAAACAACTGTATGGAAATTACAGACACCGCAATGTTCTCATTTTGCGACTTAAACATTGCGAAATAAATTGATTTTCATCAAGTAAAAGAGTTTTTTTTGTTCGTCGAGAAAGGCACTCTCGGATGAATAGGCTGCTAAATATAGACCCCCATGAGATGCTGTGTGTACTTCTTTGTATCATAGTCGCTGCACAAGAACCACCCTTTGGACGGATTCTATGGAGCCTTCTAGGTAAATAATTTTCTCCATTTTTGTCCCGACAAGACAATATTAAACACAGGCATGCAGGATTCTCCGACATTTAAAATACAACATGGGCAGTACTAGCTAGGTAGGTGCATTGACCAAAAGATAACATAATATTAAATCGAAAGTTCTGCGCCTGCCTGCAATATTATAAACCCTTACGACAATCAGGCTACCTTATTATTAACACATAAAGTTCTTAAACCCTGCCCAGAGTACACTTTCTACTTACAATCGACCTTATGTCCATGTGAATAAGGTCTATTGGTACAGAAAGTGTACACCGAGCAGGGTTTACGAACAGACCTAATGTTGCCAAAGAGTTCAAATATAAGTCTACTCGAACTGTGCATACAGAATAAAAATGACAATCTTATAGCCATATATTATATTTTTAACTTCAGTCTTCAGAACAAAACACCAATAACAATGAATATATGAACGTTTATAAACAATAATATAATAACTTCCAAGAAAACGAACGATATTTACAACGCAACTGTTGTATCAACATAAATACCGTTGTCTTGAATAAATATCATAGAAATTATAAAGAATTAAGATACAGTCCAGTAAGTACTTTTACAAAACAACACTATATCTTGTGTATTAAAATAATAACTCATCGTAGCGTAATTAACATTTTATATAACAAACTAATTAGCAACGTTATAACGTCATAATGGTTTTTAATGAAGTTATAGAGTTGCAATTACATTGCCTTTCAACACATCCACTTGATGTGAACGAAAGCTGAAATATCTTCAAAACCGTAAACTCCCAGGAGAGAAACTGTTCTCCATAAGTTACCATTTAAAACTATGGATTTGAAAACATCTCCTATCCCCATTCAAGGATCTTCCGATAGTCAATCAAGAACTAATTTTGCTATAAAATATTTCTTTTATGTCAAAAAAAGCAATTTCTATTTTTTTCTTACATAGGTTTGAATAAGACGGTGGGAACACCTCAAAATCAGCTGACTTGGAGCCTCCTGCAAAGATTTTGTATATTGTAGTTGGCTCCACAGTTAGAGGACACTCTAAACTAAGTAGACGAACTCGGCACATCGAGCTACTCTCGCAAGTGCTGCCAAGTTCCCGTGCTTTTTGATCATAAGTGTACATATTATATTTGTACTTCACGAGTTTTTAAATATTAAAAATGAAATTCATGTGTTATAAATTAATTGAACAATGATTATACGAAGTATAAAATGTGAGTGCCAATCGACTCAACCGTTCTCCAAAGAAGCACCGCCAAGTAAATTGCACCGATGACGTCACAAGGGCGTGGCCTCGCGTCTGATCAATAGTCTTCTCCTAGCAAGCCATTACCAAATATTCCCTACAACAATGTGATTCCTCAAACAATACTTTCTTAAATACATTGTCACATCCCCAGAGTCTGCGTTTATCAATTAAAGTCTTCAGATATGCCAAACTTCGTAATAGAAACTTCACGTTAAATTTCTGTGATATAATATTTACTTGTATATTATATTCCAAGTTCTACTGTATACTACTGCACTACTATACTACTATATATATAATATAATATATACTACTGCTACATCCCTACAGATATAAATATAAAGTTATATAATTTCCCAAGTTTCATAATTATAAACATATTATACAAAAATAATCAGACACTTCCTCATTATAATTATAAGAAAATTAATCCCACTTCATCATCTTAGTTAACATACAAAACGCAAATTGAAATCTTTTTTCCACGACACAAATTTAAAACGTAAACAAAATGTTGTTTACTTGCAAATTAGTATTCATCAAGTTATTTGACGAGTTGGGTACATAATTAAGGTATATATTATATAGTATATACAAATTAGAGCGCACGAGAGAACACGAAACAAATTAATTTACGAAAATGAGAAGCCTTGCTCTTATTTTAATTAATAAAAAGTAAAAGTTTGAGAAAAGTTTATAAAAAAAAAGTAAAGTTATAAATTTCATTGGTCGAAATTTCTGTGATGAACCACCCACGGTCTTCCCACACCCGGGGGTTAATATAATTATCATAATGATATAATTATCTAGTGACACATCGTAATTGAAGTGGATAATCTGTTCGCCAGTGTTGAACTAATAACGGCTGAATGTCACATGTTCTTCAGCAATAGGAATTTAATTCCCTGCTATAGAAATTACACTAACTGCACTGATGTAGTTCTAAAATATAGAACATTTATAATTTAGAAGGTGCAAGAGGACACACCGAATTTGTAAGTATTATAAAATTATGTATGTATTAATTATTCATCAGCAGTTTTCCACTGCCGGAGATGTGATGAGCGTTTGTGGTGTTACGAGGTGTAATCTGAATTCTCAATTATTAAACAAAGAAATGCGGATTTGCGAATTTTCGAATGAAAAAGAAAAGCAGCAAATTCAAAACTAAAGCGAGTTCAAGGTCTGACGGTTTCTTGACACCAAGAAACTAAGCGATGGTTTTTAGTGACAGTTATACATGCAAAAGTGGTGGAATAATCTTAAAAAATTGCAGAACTAACCTTTTGTTTTTACTGAAATATATTATAACCTTGGTCTAGAAACCAACAACATAAAACAAAATGATGTGTTAATTTTGCTGATTTGTCACTACACGTGCTCCCTATTTTTACCCCCCCAAGGTGGGTAGATCAATCGCCCCCTGTAAATCATCCCCCTGAACGGACGCTTCGCTTGCGTGGCCTCGCTCTCATCAAATTAACGAGCCGTATACACGTAGCAAGGGTACGTCACGTCTGTGACGTCATACTGTCCTACATCACTTGCAGTAATTGTCGCAAAATTATCACACAGACTTTCACACGCATACTTTCTTTTTAATTAAATTACAATAAGTGTGAACGGGATTGTTTATATATCAATTATATTAACTGCGAAATATTTTAACCAGGTTAAAGTACTGACGATTTTTAATAATCGAGAAACATATGAAATTAATGTTATCATAAAAAACATCAGTCCATATATACAGCCTATTTCCTAATTTTCTTCCTCATGCATGAACTTCAACAAAAAAAATGCTATATTTCAAGCAGCTTGCATCACAACTCTTACAAAAATACATATAACTATATTTTTATCTTTCATTAATATTGCCCTTTTTACTGTACTTTACACTTTCCTATAACATAAAAGTTAACATCAATCGCCCTGTGTTATACCTGTGATTTATGTTATGGAAAATGCACTTTCATATCCAAACATGCAGTCTTCACTGCCCGATATTGCTAATCAATAGACGACTCCATGTTCACAGGCTGGTGTAACGATTACAGACGGTGTAAATCATCGAGGGCAAGCAAGCAGCACGGCACCTTGCCTGCATGTAATCGCGCGGCCATCGTTCCACTAGCATGCAGGTGCGGTCAGGAAAAATAGAGCATAAGCGAGGAGTTGACCGGCTCTCGCGTTAGCAGGGGACCAGCACTTCTTCTATCAATGTCTGGAGGTGGTTATATTAAGGGTTCAATGAAGTATCGACCTCAAAATTATTTATTTCAGAAATGGATAGAGAATGCGAAGTTATGTTACTCTGATTTTTTGTTCAGATTTTTTAGAGTCCGGGAAGTTATTTTTAAAAAATTATTGAAAGTACAGAGAAAGTGACACCTCTTGACGCCTCTCTTAATAAAAGAATATGAACTAAAAGGGGCGTGGGTTCAAACCTGACCTCAGTAAAACTTTTTAGCAATACTTCCCGGGATCTAAAAAATCTTAAAAATATCAGAGTGGCATAACTTTGCACCCTCTAGCTATTTTTGTAATAAAAATTTGAGATCAATACTCCATTGGTTTGATGTAGGGAAAATATATGGACAGTCCCCCCTCCCCCTCCCCCCAAAGGACGAAGAACGATAATGCAAAGAGAGCACGGTTTATTGACATTAGCTTCGTTCATTATAAAATGTAATGTGTGTTCCAATATCGTGCAGCGAGAGTTAGACGTGACTACAAGGTCCTTGGTAGGCAACGTTCTGTGATACATTTGCAGATCTCGGCATTGCTGCAAATGGATCGTCTAGTGGGAAGATCTCATTGGAGTGCGCAATTTCACATAATGGCTCGAGAAGAGGAAGCAGAGAATGTTTATAATATAAATTATGTAATCTATATACATGTAAACAGATAATTATTATTATTTTGATGTATATTAATATTTATATACACTAATAATAGATACGAGGTTTTGATATATATCCGCAGGGTTTTTACGCTAAAAATAGGGTTACAACTATTTAGGCTTTCAGGAAGAGATCAAAAAATATTCTTTCCAAAAAATTCAATTATTTATCAAATAATAATCAAATCGTCAAATTTTAAACTCGAAATTAATTTTTTTATAAATAATATATTTAGAAAATAAATATTTTTCTTAATACAAAAAATTCTGAATAGAAAACTTGATTCACAGAACGTCAATATTTTTATAATGAAAATACAGCCTGGGAGGATCACCAATGTCAAGCGCTGTGACAATCGTTTAAGAAAAATCTTAACATGCTGGCACCCGTCTTTGAGTACCAATTTATCCAGGACCAATCACGTGCTGCTGCCACTAACAGTCCATGTATAGAGGGAGCCTGCGTTATGTGATTCCAAAGGAAGTATTGCATTAATTGAGAACGGAAAACCACTGTCTGCACCGGGGTAATATAGTACCTTCTTGTCAATGTAAATACCACATTAATTAATTGTAAATATATAATAAAGCGGAGAAAATAAATCATAATTAAGGCTTAACCTGAGAAATTTGGACGAAAAATTCACTACAACAGATTTTCTTCAAATTAATTTGATGGACTTACAACAATCGTCAAATTAGCTCTGAATTTTTTCGGAATTTTTTAACCGTTGGTTTAATTATAATTAATTTATTTAAATGAGAATTTTGTATCCTTCCAATGTTAAATTTGTTAATTAGCATTGCAAAAAAACTATACAACAGATTCTTTTACTTTTTTTTTTACTAAAACCTAATTTTTTAGACTATTTTTCTGAATTGTTTTCATATATTTTGAACCGTGGCGATGATCGTTTCCTATATGTGATGAGAAATGTGGCAACGTTCTCAAGGACTGATGTCACCACCCCCTCCTAAAAAATTATTCGCATTCCAATGGAAATAGTGTTGCCACTATAGCCACACCTCTTGACCTTGACAGACAAATTCTCAGGTTATACCTTAATTAAACGAATTCCGCAATAATTCGTGCAGTGTCTTTCATTTGGCATGCAGGTAAAAATTACGTCGCGCCTCTTGTTCATTGATCCAGCCACGTGTCGGGAGGGGCATCGATTGAAGCCACCCACGCCAACTGCGGCTAAGCCACTTCTCTCGCGACATTTACAAGACCCGTGTTACATGAAGTTTACAGCAAGACGAACCTACGTCAGAGCTCGCGTCGTTACATGCAGTTTAATTCAATTCAATATATTTTTATTTCCTCTTTTCCTACAATCAAAGTGTCATAATACAATAAAATTTGTTAAAGTTTATAGGACAAGTCAATAAAGAGCAGTGTTATAGGAAATGTTCGCCAGTCCAACTGATTTTGAGTGAAAAAAAGCCATTTTTCTCGCAAATTTTACAAGAAAAAACCTAACAGAGCGTGTTAAATCAAATAAAAATTTGCGATCCGGCCATGTTAAAGAATAGTCGGAAATTTATCGTTGAATGGAGTGAACTTCACACGGTCCTACATCTGATTTTCATAGTAAAATCACAGAATGGGGAGCTGTTTCCACGCGGTACAGAGATATTGATCTCAAGTTAAATATACCAGAATGTCAGATATACAGCTGCCTGGAGGTGGACCGTGTATTGATCATAACTAAAGCTGAATAATTAATTATAAAATAAAATTATATATAATGTGGATTTTAAAATTTTTTGGTCAAAATTCATGGTAGAGATAGGGGACTACGCGGACTTACATTTCATTCTCGCTTCAACTACCCCATCATGTATTTTATAATTTTGTAGTCCTATGGTAAGTTAGAATAATTTTCTTCCATATTTGTTTTAAATTATAAATAATCCCTCTTTTTTTACATGCAGTATCTTGTATATAATTTAATAAAATTTTTGGTTCAAGTACCATCAAATTAGTTCAAATCCTATATTAAAAAGTAAAGCTAGCTATATATTGTATAGAATTATGTAAGCGGAAGGTTCGGGGTTTTAAACTTAATGAGTGTTAATTAGACTAATTAGTAATTAGAACTATATCGCAATTAGAGTTTGATAAAAGAAATACAAGTTATATGGAGATATTTTCTATGAAATACAGCAGTGAAAACGTATATATATAGAATATTACATTATGTTACAATATAATTACATATAGCTGGTATATTTACTTTGCAATTACAAGCACATCGATCGCCACATGCAATTATTATATAATGTATTCGTGCTAATACACCACTGGTGCATGCAAGCGACTCTTAACGATCCTTGGCCTACTGAGAGTCGCCATGCAGGTCAGAGGTCACGTGACCTGTTTGACCTCTGGGGCGGTGCCCATCTTGCCACTTTTATAACTTGATCGCACGGGAGTCACGTGCATTGTATTTTGTGAAGACCAATCTTTGCATAAAATAATAATAATAATAAAATAAATAAAATAATAATATATTGTTTTCTTTGAGTGAACGAACTCAATATGTCTATCTAAATACACAAATCAGATTTCGAGTGTAAAATTTACCTGTCGCGGAGGTATTTAAAAAGCTAAATCTTCAAAATTGAAATCACGTTGTTTTCAATACCTGCAGTAACAACCCTCTGCACTTTTACTTGTCCTTGCCGAGCCCGAAGCCTGCTGTTCTTTTTCGTGCATGCACGTTTTATAAAAGGGATATGTGTCAGATATTATAAAAAATTTTCAACTAAAATGAAGGACTTTATTCAAGTAGTCACATTTACAAGACGTGTGAGTTGAATTTTGTTCAAACGATTATTCCGATTATTTTTTATATAAAGGGATGTGATACACTATAAATAATATAAATACTATTTTTACCAAATAAGCCCACACATAAATATATTAAGTGATAATTATAACCGATGAAAAAAAAAAAAAAAAAAAAATACTGTAAACCACCAAATTTTAATATAATAGTGATACGTATAAAACAAAAGTTAAAAATACGAGAAAAAAAAAAGCACAATAAAAATAATTTTAAAGATATATAATATAAGGTAGGATTGAGTTAAATATTAGTCTTATTAGAGTAAAATCATCGCCCTAGAAAATTTCTGTTTATAATTTTATACACAATAAATTTAAGCCTGCACCCCCTGGCGATGGTAATTTTCCAAGTCGAGGGTTGTATTTCCAGCAATTTTAAAGTAAACCCGTACTTAATAATTATATAATATTAGTTTTATTATACAGTGCATGATGTTATTATGACTATCAGACAGCATGATTCGTGATTTTGTGTATAATTCGTGTGAACAATACATTTTATCTGCGAGCAATAACAGACAATCATCTCAATTTATTCTTAGAATATCTTTCATTTAATGATACATAAACACTTGACATTTCTTTATCAATTCAAAGATAATAAGTGTGGATTTTCATTGAGAGGGGCGGGAAACACTGCATGATATTTATAATTATGTACATTATTTCATCGTGTCTTGTCTCATTGGCTGAGTTTTTAACTCCTCATTGGCGAATAAGAGCCGAAGACTCACGAAAATACACGAAGTAAACCACAGTACATGGGCACGCACTTTAAATTCCTAGATACTCTGATCGCGGGCTGTCTATGGTTGGGGAACCTGAATTAGCTGAACTCATTTGGCATTATGGTTGGGGAACGTGAATTAGCTAAACTCATGCGTCTCTGTCTCTAATGCATGCACGAGGTACCTCTGGACAGCACGACTTTTACTCCTGTCTCATTTGCAGCTCGAAGAAACGAAGAGTTTTACATTTGCAATTTTAGGGGCGTTTCTATAGACTTCATGACAACGCATACAGAGCATGGTGTACATGACACCCTGTCTTTATTTGTGTGGTCTCCAGCTACAAGTAAATAAGAGGGCGTGGAGCTTTAGAAGCGACTGCACGCTCCGGTGAAAGGGGACGACGATCCCACGCTCCTCCCTCCAACCCCGCCGTACAGTGCTGCCCTCTATAACGTCACCCGACACCGTGCGGTCTAACCGCAACCTGATAGAGCTCGTGAGAATCACTTGTTGACAACCAGATATTGCACTTGGATAGGGGAGGAGGATGTTTCAATTTATTCTTCCGATTTTGAGAATAGACAATAATTAGCCATGCACCCAACCACTTAGAGATTTCAATATCTTTGATTGTACGCAAGTTTATCCAATAAAGAATAATTTATAAAAATTAGAAATAATTTATGCTAAATAATAATACCATTTTGTACAGACATTGGATTTTTATAAAAAAAAAATTAAAAAAACCCATACTTAAAACAATACACAGGTAACAGGTATAATACAAAACAGCGCAAAAATGAAGCATTGTATAAAAAAAGAAACTCGAAAGAGTTTGATTTTATTTCAAGCAGCAATTGTTCTTTTATTTTGTTTGATCAGGGATAGAAAAGTTGCCTACACTTCCAGGCGTTGAGAGCATCATTCAATGATGTTCAAAGGTCACGGGAGATCTGCTGAATTGTAGCCTGGACTAAAGTGATATAATATTTATGAAAGAGTTTCAAACAAAAGGTTGATGGTATTGCGATGATTGACATCGTCCTCAGAGTATATATATAAAAAAAACTGAGTATAAAACACAACACCTGCCGCAGGTAAACATAACCGCCAATCATCGCAACATTTTCCCACGATAAAAAAAACACAGAGGGGTTAAAAATAAAACACCGACTTTAGGTTAGTAAGACATTTGCCAATATTGATAGAAATGTATCGTGGTATTGATGTTATTTTGATTTGGTTGCGTGCCAGGCCGGCCATGCACCCCAACAACAAACAGCGTGTTCATCGTGCGTGCTTCCGCCCCCAATCAGCTGATGGGAAGATATAGTCGCTGCAGTTATCACATTTTTAATTGTCTGGGAAAACTGGAGTATTTTATACTGTACGTAATTTGAATATATTTATACAGAAGGGGAATCAAATGAATATTGTCAATAAACATGACATTTACGTGGTTTACTGCTGAGCTCTTTAAATATGGATTATATCCAGCGAGTATTTTCTGTTCTGTCTGCACACTAGTTTTTTATTTGATTATTGATCGATATATTCTCTGTATTGCACGTCAATTATTTATTGCTGTACGTACACACAGGCGAATATTTGAACGTTATTAACTCCAAGAAAAGTCCTCACCAGAAAAAGTTCACCAACTATAAGCACCACAAATATTTATTTATTTATTTATTTATTTATTTATTTATTTATTTATTTATTTATTTATTTATTTAAACTTCTCTTTCATGATCTTTTCAACTTAAAGTACGGGTGTGGCCCCCAGTGCTAATTCACTATTGATGTCATATTTTTTAAAATATACATCAGAAGGTCACATTATAAAATTGTTGCGACAAATTCGCTTTTCCATAAAAGTACGGAAACCTCTACGCAACATCCCGTGCTTGACGTGCGGTCTGACATATATTTATATGTACCACTGAAATTATAACCAGAGATTTTATGTTGTGAAAGCTTGGGTAATACCAGACGGGGTAACAAATCCTTCGATATCAACATAGATATTCCCACTCAAAGTAAACAGAAGTGTAAGGGTTAGCTGCTGATCATGCCATTTTACGTATTTTAGTTTAAGGTAGAGATAACACGGATCAGCTGACCCAATGCTATAAAAATCCCATTCATGAAATTTTTCCATGTTAAATTAGTCAACTTTAAAAATTCATAACTCGAAAACTAGCTCGTTTTTGTATACAGTATACCTGATTTTTTAGCTACTGATAAGGTATGTAGAGGTGAACCAGGCTATACATACCCTGGAGGAGAACATTTATCATTATTTTTTTTTATAATTTTCATGAATGGGATTTTTTTAGCATTGGGTCAGCTGATCCGTATTATCTCTACCTTAACACCACCAAACAATTTATTGAAAATTGAAAGTGTGCATGATTTTTGTTAAAATAAATATATTTATAATCATAAATAAATATAAATAAAAAATACATATATACATACATATAATATATTATAGTATATTTCGTAGTAAAATATAGCTCCTTGTATTCAATGCAGACGACACATTATTTGCTTTCATCATATTACGATTTGTACTGCTAGGGTTTTTACTCTCGCCACATCCTATAACAAATATCCTTCGTTTTCAACATCATCCTTTTACTATTTACTGATAATATATACTTTATCAAGAAACCGAAAAAATTGACTAAATTTCATTCAAATTTTGTAATAACTTCTTTTAAAATTGCGTCATTAAGAATATATTGCATACTTTCCTGACAATTAATGCATTATTTCATGCAATCTTAATTACTATCTGTATTTCCTAATAAATTTGCATACGCTATATATTATATATATTATTATGGTTTCTTATACCTATTAACTATCATGCCACACACTATACCAGTGTTTTTGTGAGAGGTCACGTGACTGATAACCGAGGTTAAATTGATTTTATCGAAGTTTGTTCTGACAGCTGATGAGTCGCCAATCTTGTAGTTAACATCGAATGTTATAGTAACACGGTTGTTTATTTTAAGAAAATCAATAGGCATCTCGTTAGGTAGGATAGTTGTGGGAGTTAGTCAACCCGTCGGTCACTGACGTGAGTCGGAAAGTATAACTCTCAGGCGCAGTCCAAGGAAGTTATAATTCAAGGTTGAACGGGCAATCACATGTCACTACCTGACAGTAATTAATCACCATGATATTAACAGTAAAATATGACAAGTTAGATTTTTTTAAACATCGGTGTTTTATGGATTGATTTTGCTCACACTAGTTCGAAAATTCTCCAGTAGAGGTCACTAATTGAGTTATCTTCTTTTTTTTTTCTATAAACCTTGATTTCTTTTCAGCGAACTTGCGCTCCGACACTATCCAATATTGATTTTAGTTGTAGGTGGCCATATGCGTACTTTAGTTTCATATTTCTGCCGCTAGATGTCACTACAAAGCAACAACAATTATTTCTCGGATAAGCTTTTATACATTGAGCTCTATACAAGGCTAGAGGGATAATGCCCTATACTTCTCAATGTTAAACTGTGCGCACGGTCCGGCGGGAGGAAGTGGGTGGGAGATTGCGCTTTCGTCACACATTAACGTATTCTCCTCAGAATTGCCAACTGCAGTGTAACTTTTAATACTTATTTTATAAGGAAACTTTCTTAGGTTGGTCAACCAGGCATTCGATAGCACCGACCACCACCCACTTTCCTCCCAGACGCCGTGCGCGCCTAAAACAGCTGATTAGCCCTCTAGCCTTGTATAGAGCTCAATGCTTTTATAATAGCGGCCAGCAGACGTTTATTGTACCACAGCATTGTTACTCAGAGGCGCTTATTAAAAAAAGAACAATGTCTCTTCTCCACCATTATTGTGATATAAAAGGAAGCATCGGTGCAGAATAATCGCTTCAGATAATTTTTTCATCGTAGCATGTTAAAAGCACTTTAATTACTGTACATGCCGTGCAAAAATATCGGACTTATCAAAACTATTACGAATGTTGATTAATTTCTTTTTTTGTTTCTGGTCATTTCCAAATTTCAGTGTTCAGATTTGTATTGCTAAATCCATTATTACATTGGTAATTAAGCTGTCATGCTAAATAGTCGTACCTCTCAATAATAATTTAATCATTTATGGAGCACTAGATAAGCACATTGGAATAATTGCAGTTCGTAAATACAGGATACCTTATTTACTAAGACGATAAGTTTCATGGCAAAATTATGTGCACACTTCTTAAACCTTTTGGGATATCTGTATGCATTAAAAATTATTTGCATAATATTATAGACACGTATAATCGAAGGGCAATAAATAATTATGATAAATAAACAACGTGTGAACCCCAATTTTAATAAATCAATACATTTAGCAATAACTTTGGAATGGCTGCATCAACCTAATTCCACTACAACAATCATCTGTTTCCTCGTAACATAAATACAATATTTTACTATCTCCATGAATCATTAGATTACGCATCCCGTATTGTTAAAACGATGATCAACACTGATGACTTCACCTGTACCTCTCACCTGGTGACGTCACATCTGCGTCACTGTGACGTCACGATCAAATCCTTATGTTTAATATTTACTTTCTTATTACGAGTCTTAACATCATTGTATTTTATGACTAGTGATGGAAATTATTTAAAATGTCACTCGAATTTATATATATATACTTGAGTGCTGCAAATTTGTACGAAAGCAGCCTGATCTATTTAAAACAAACGCCACAGTACATAACCATAACACACGAATAAAAAATGACCCCCACCTCCCCAAAGATGTTAATTCCCCCCACTACTCGTTAACAAATATATACAATAAACTGCCAACAACAATGAAAAGTATTGAGTGCAACTTAAAATTTATAAACGAAGTCAAAAAGTTTTTACTTGTTAATCAATTTTACTCAGTAAAGGAGTATTTAACTTTTAAATTTCTGCACTAGGACAATGCTAAATACAAGCAAATACTTCTAAACTATTATAAAATAAACTACACGTATGTATAACTAACAGATTTTTGTTTTGTTTTGTTCCATTTTTAAATTACTGCAATATGTATATTTATGTAAACTTAAATTAATTTAATTTCTAGCTAGACGTAAGATTTAGATTAAGAAAAAACTTTTGTACCTCTATGTTGTATTATGTACAGCCACACGAGGAAATAAATAAATAAATAAATAAATACCAGCATTGCTCTAAAAATAAAAACATGCATGAGGGAGTTTTCCTAGCAGGAAGCTGCAGGTAAAAATATCCTCTGTACCAGCTGCTACTGCTGTGGAGATGCATCTGCTACCTAACTATGGACCAACGTGAGAGGAACAAGAGTGGGTACTTTTACAATCAAATCAGCACTGCAAAATTTAAACTACAGAGTCAAATGTACATGGAATACGATATATAGCAGGTTTTTTTTAAAATAAATTAGTTCATCGTTGTTTTTTTTTAATCATGGTACAGATAATACATATTTCACAATTTTATATTGATTTAACGACACAAATGTTATACCACACAAAGCTGAAATGGAGAGATGCTTAATCGTGTATTTTATATAATAAATCTATTTGACGAGCTTAAACTTGATTTAAGCTCGGATTATTTTATAATATTGTGAAGTCTTTATATCCACTATATAATAACAATATCGAAAACTTCATATATATAAAATAAAGCTCTAAAATATAGTCAAATTTACATGATATTTCTTCCGGAAGTAACCGGAAATTAAAATTTATTGCCTTCCTATTTGCATTTCAACAACGTAATTTCACACATAGGTCAATCAGTACTGCTGCAAATTACTCTGCAAAGTTTCAATGCATAATTATAATCAGACACTAAGTTCATATTTCCGGCTACTTCCGGAGGAAATATCATAATAATTTGACTGTATTGACATAACAGACATTATAATTGAAATTTTAATAATTAAAACAATTTTCTGAAAATAATAAAAATGAATATTGATTTTAAACCAGAAAATAAAGTTCTGTTATTAGTTATAAGGGGGTAGTTACTTGGGCCAAAGGGGGTGGGCCGTGGGATTTTCTCCGGGTCGCGGAGGTTCGTTCTCACGCTACCCCCCCCCCCCCCTAGACAATCAATGCCGCTGCACCGACCCCTAGCTCTTCATCTGATGATAAGGGTGCGTGTGAAAACGATATTAGCATTGTTATCACCGATGGACAAAAAGATTAAATCTTCTATATGATCAAGTGCATAATATTTCCCACCATTGTGGTTTCTAAAGATTTATTAATTGATTTTGTTAATTGGAATTCACTGAAGCTTACAAAGTAAATAATTTAGTTACGAAACAATAACAATTTGTTACATGTGGAAATTTCACACGCAATAAAAAAGTTCGCATTACTCGCCCAGTAAAACAATGAGAATTTACAACAACAGAAATTTATACCAGCAATCAATGACATTAAAATTTAGTTTTTCATTTACAGGCAATTTAACATTGGCAGAGAACAATAAAATATTTCATAATTAATAAACATTTACTTTTCGTTGTTTTCATTAATTTTGAAAATAAATAACATGAACTGTATTTAATATATGACCATTGTGTATTGTCCAACAATGAATAGAACATAACTATTGTAAAATAAAATACATATTATCAAAATAAAATAAATCTGGTAAATTGAGAAACATAAAAATAAATACTCAGTACAGTATAAAATATTATAATTTATAAAATTTAAAAACAATTTGTAACAACTCTGACGTGATCTATGCTGTAATACCAACGTTAGAAATAAAAATTTGAATTTGAATTAATATTTTAATAATAAAATACTAATATTATTTTTGTTTGTAGCTCTAAATTAATCGTTTATTGCAATGACGTGATATATTGAACAACCAAATTATCAAAATATTATTTTAAAATTGAAGATTTCTATACACATCTAAGGAAAAATCAATTTGTTTGGCTGTATGACACACACTGTTCTCCACCTCTAACAAATTTTAACCACGGTAAGAATAGCCCCGACTTGTATGCTGCTGGAATGTATGTACTGTACGTTCTACAACCTTCTCTGCTACAATCCTCCCCAAGGCGCGATCTCAAAGCTTCCTGTTGGAGAAATTCCATTGAGTGACGTCACTCGAAAACCTCTCCTTGTGACTGTACTACCTTCGTGGAGTCATCGTTCGGGGAGGGTGGGCGAGCAACTTTCACCTCTTTTACCTGGGAAATAAAGGCGAATATTGCTCGCCCTTGGTGGATCCATAGGGAGGGTTGCAATGTGGGGGCGCTGCGGTGGCGCATAATTCGCAGGAAATTGCACCACTGAGGGAAACGTTGAATTAGTTTGATCGATGTGCTACCGTACGAGTGCGTATCTGGCTGTGACTTGGTCGAATTTCATGTCCCCGATTGTGAAATGTACTGTAAGCATTTATCACAATAACATGCATGGCTACTCATGATTTGATTACTTAAATAAAATACAGGGGGGGGGGGGGTCGTCCCAAATGTCCATTCTCGCCTACTACCCTACCCTTCCCTACAATGGCGGCGAAATTTAGGGCACATCATATGCGCCCTACTTATATAGCGGCCATATTGGAGGGGAGGGGAAAGTTCATTTAGGGCCCCTACAGGGGACGAGAAAGTGATTTGGGACGCCACCAGGGGGTTCCCCTCTAAAATTAACATTGTTATGCAATTTAAAAAATAATTTTGTTGAGTATTAAATTTTTTCCAGTCTAAAAGAACTCCGATTTGAGAGATGCATATTTGTAATATAAAAACAGCCTTCAGCAAAGTCTAGTCACTAAACAAAACGCTCTCCACGCCTCCACATGGAAACGACATAAACAAATCAGAGTAGCGTTCGGGATAACCGGAGTTGTACTTGCAGCAGCGAGACAACAAAAAACAGTCAAGTGTTGCAACAATCAACATCGCAATGAAACTGCTGACACAGCGAAATGATGTAGATTGCAGCTTCAATTTCTCAATACAATTTTGTCATCAATCTGCCCAGACAATTTTCTACACGTCTTCTTCAGAAAAATGTAAACTTTATCAAAACAAATTGTTTATTAGCAAAACAAATAATTTTATTGATATATGCGAGATTTAAAAAAAAAAATATTCTCAAGGATTTTTGCTCATGAAATATATAAATAGCATTAAATTAATATGTTTATTATTATTAATAATTCTCAACGCGTGTTCTGAGAATGCCCGGATGTGACGTCATAAACATGGAGAGTGTGCTCCTGTACTGAACACTGATATGTTCTCACAAGTTCACTGATATGAAACGTCACACCAGCTCGTGACAAAAAAATTTCGATACACAAACAGCTGATCCGGGTGGGTGGTTCGCGCTAACAAGAGAAAGCAATTACCGAGGACCACGGGACACCACTTAACTTTGCAAACTACGAAATTATAACGTGAGATACTGCTGGTATTGCAATACTGTACACTACATTCAAATAAAAATACCCGATCCGGAGTTGTATACTGTGTACATTACGTGTTACCTTACCACGTTTTTACTGAATATAATTTTATTTCAATCCTTTGATTATTTGTAATATAGAGGGGGACATTCACAAAGCACTTTAACCCCCAATTTAGCTCCGATTTTTAACCCTGGTGCAAAACATGGTGCTAAGCTATGAGCTTAACATGGTTAGCCCCTGGTTTAGTACCATGTTTAACACCAGGGTTAAAAATCGGGGCTAAAGTGGGGGTTAAAGTGCTTTGTGAATGTCCCCCAGAGAGTTGTATTTGAAAATATAAGAACCTAAGTTTTACAGTATTCAAACAAATCATTACGAATTTAATATAAAATTTAAAAATGTGAATATTTTTTAGACTTTAATTCATTGAATTCTTATGTTGACAAGCTAAAAATAAAATTGTTAACGGTTGAAAAAGGTGTACAAATAAGAATGTAATCATTAAAAAGATATAAACAACATAATGAAAACATAATTCCTGATAACATCGCGTGTTTACTTTTTTATGGAGAGATGTTTACTTGGAAGAACACAAGTAGATTTCTCATTGAAAATGATGATAGTTTTCCTTTAGATATATTACCATATAAAGTTATGGATTTGCTCATAAGATTTCTCAAAAATGGAAGGTGATGTAGGAACAAGTTTCCTCGAAATACCAGATGTACGGAAATGTATGAAAATAAATAATGCTTCTCACTTCTCATCTCTTGTTTTTTAAATTCACAACGCGGTAACTCTCAATAACATAATAATAATTTTATTTCGATCGTTGGCTTTACAGCATAGATCACGTCAGATTTGTTACATAAATCATACATAACAGGTACTTAAATCTAATTAAAATTACCTAAAATTAACATACATAGGTTTACACAAATGATTTTAAGTAAATTTACACTATTAACATATATATTATTCATTATTATCAGGTTCTTTCCGATAAATTATACACATAATATGCAGTCCTCTCCTTATATTATTAGGGCAAAATTGATTGTTTTCACCCTTTAAGTCTTAAAACAACCCCCTCCCCACATGATAAGAAATCCCTTACTCCGAATTTCAAGTTGTAAATAGTCTGAGGAAGATTCACTTACAAATGATAATATCTGTCTCAGCAGCTTACGTTTACCTGCAATATTTCACCGTCTTTTTAATTAAAAAAATTTCAATTTATCTCCGTCTAAAACTGTCCCTTTAATTTTTAACGGGGGCTTTAACTCAATTTTCACCAACATGGAGTATATTTACTATAATCCATTTTCAGGGGCATCATTCGTTTCTGTAAAGTTAAAGTTTCCGTAAATGTTTCGTTCTGTGTTATATGACACGAAGTAAACCATGCAGCGATAATATCAATTTCAACATCCATCATATCAACGGGGGATGTTAAATTAATTCGTCTATAGTTTGCTATAAAGGTAGTTACTCAAGGCCATCCGGTCACATACCTTGTTGGGACTACGAAAGCTGTTTCTGGCGTGAGCTGAAGAGGGCCTGGTTCTACCCAGGGGCTCATGCTGAGGAGCGGACGCGGTAGTTCCCATGTCTGCAGTCTCTCACACACGCATTACCACAGTATTTAAATCACTATTAATCCTGGCTGTATCACACACGGTCCTAATTCAAAGATGAATATTGTCGCGACTAAAACTAACTACACTACACAGGTAAATGATGCAGTCAGCGGACACTTCTCTACGCGACTAGCTGGAAGAGATTTTAATACATGAACAGGCTGCCAACCTGATAAAACCAAACGGCCTTGGAAATAAAAAGCCAACTAAACATTGTCGGTAACATAAAAAAAAAATGAGTCTGACTTATAGTTAAAAAAAAAAAAACGTAGAAGTTTCAGAACATTATACACCGTCAAGATTCGACAATACTGAAATTGATATCGCTGAACGTTGAATAATATTTTACATGATTTCACTTAGGTGGGATAATACTGCGCGAGTGTGCAGCCTGCATGTGTCAGCCGTTTGACCAAAGAGGGGGGAGAGGGGGGTATGGGAACTACTCCGTGTGTATGAAAAGCAGGCGGGGTAACGGTTTTTAACTTCTCTTTATATCCACGATTATTGTTGTAATATTATTTAGTCAAATCATAGAACACGTGCTGAATTTAGGCCACCTTGTTTGTTTAATTTAGTAATAAAAATACGACAATTTTTATAAAAATTTAATTATAATTATCGTCCCTCCTCCAGAATAATGAGCTATCTGCTATTTCAGGTGATCTCAATTATGAGCTGTAAATCGACGTAAAATAAAACTTATAATTCCGCTCACCTTAAATAACAGACAGCTCATTATTGCAACGATATCGTGGTAGGCAGATAGATCATTATTCCGGAAGGGGGATTTTAATTTGTTTAAAATCAACCACGCTATTTCATGAATTGGCAAATTTAATATTAACCTTAATATTATTTTATAAAATATCCTCAATCTTTATTTTTAAAGTATTAACTTTCTTTGTTTTAATTTAAAGCCATAAAAAAAATATTGTCATAATTAAATTTTTAATTAAAAAATTAAACTTTGTCGTGATAAGAAAGTTAATTTAGTCGGCAAGTTGTTAATTTTAAATCTCCCCAAAACTTAACCCATTATATCAAATCCTTGCAGGGATAAATTAAAGTCTTGCTCAAAGTTTGCTAATCCGGCGAAGAATAGAACCGCGAGATTACCCACAATAAAGGTGACTCTGGCTCACAAAAGCACGGTAAAACGAACCTTATGGACCGACGGCGGTTCATTCATCCGGCTAGACTACACTAACGAGTCTCCATTACATCAAGATTACATTTCTGACATTCTGTACGACATTCTGGTCCTTCTACACTTCGAGGCAGCAAGAACGTCACTTTTGTCACGTGGCCAGGTCACGTGGTGTCTAGATTTAGATTAGACTCTTACTCAATAAAGAATTTTACAATTATTTTATTGCTATTCTTTTTGTCATGACAAATACTATACTGTATTAAAAAAATACGTTTATTATTAATTTTTTAGCCAAGTAACGATCCCATTGACTCTAAGTGTACCATGACACTTCTGATAATTAAAAAAAGTTACATCAGCCTCCAGCAAAGTTCAGATTGTACATCAGAAATTAGCCTGCGTTTGAATCTGTCAGGCGCAGATATCGGTAATCAATGAATGATCAAGGTTTGCTCAGCAGTAAAATTCTTATGTCATCACACATCTGTTATCTGATAATGACGACACACATGATAACAGTATACTGGCAGTGAGGGCATTCGTTATTGAAGACTATCGGTGACTCATTAATGATGCATCACAAAATGACATTTATTGCATAAAAATTGTAAAATATCGCTCCGACTCTACAGTTAGCTCTTGGTCACAGCTTTTACAACACTTACGCAATTTTTATAAATATTTATAAATCAGAATCCTTTAAGGTAGAGATAATATGTATCAGCTGGACCAATGCTAAAAAAATCCCATTCATAAAAATTATGAAAAAAATTTAAAATGTTCTCCTCTACATCCCCTATCAGTAGGTAAAAAATCAGGTATACAAAAACGATCTAGTTTTCGAGTAATTAATTTTTAAAGTTCTCTAATTTAACATGGAAAAATGGAACTTCCATGTTAAATGAACTTTTGCTGCGCATTTTATATTATAACGCAAATTAAGGCTCAACGGAACAATAAAGTATTCTGAATTTATATTAGGTCTTATCATAACAATAACCTTCATTGTATACCATGGTAATTATTTCTAATGCGCACTAGTATTGTCTATTGTTCTATCGCAACTCCAATAAAAGTTGGCTCGAATTTTGCATACGTTGCCCCGGTTTTAGATATACATATTAGGTAAAATTCACAACACTGTTCTCGCACATTTACACAGGATTACACCGAGATAAAATGTCACTGCGACTTTTACGACGGCACGAAATGAAGAAAGTAACGACCAGATCGACCCGACATAATAACGTCATATATGCTATATGTTGGCTGGCAGTAAACTGATGATGGTATTACGGGGGGGGGGGGGGGGGGGGTGGAGCACAGATAACAGCCAGGCAAACATCCCACACGTGGCTGGCGCCAAGTTCAAACATGTCCTATGTTTGGATAGGCTGTCACATTTGCCCTCAACTGGACACATCTGGGGATTAGAGGTCTGCACGGGCCGAATTTTCGAGACCCGGCCCGTTTGGATAGTTGCTAGGCCCGGCCCGAGCCCGTGAAGACTGCTTTACAGTGTGGCCCCGCCCGGCCAATCCATAGTTCAATCTCGGCACGCATTTTTATTTTAGTATTGACCTCATAAAGTACCAAGAGATGGCATTGAAAACAGCCTCTATAGAATCAGTATGACTCAACTACATGTGTACTTTAGCCAGTAGCAAAGCTCAGATATCAAAACAATGACACTTTTAGAATCACTCAGGTAAAATCCACCAGATGTCCATACCTGTCTTTATGACGTCAATACTTTACAACCCATTATAAAACTGAGAAAAAGTCGTTTTAGAAGCTTTTTTTTTTTTTTTTTGCTTACTTTTTTCCTTCTTCTTCCCTTATAGCAAAAATAAGAAACAGAAAAAAAAAATCACTATTGAAAATTTCAAGAAATAGCTCGGCTCGGCCCGTTTGCAGACTATGCCGATGTTTAACCCGAGCCCGGCCCGCGGGCCAGGCCTGGGCCCGTGCAGACCTCTACTGGGGATAATACACGTTTTTTCAATGAAATATGTCTTTATATCTACAAAATTTTAAACGAGACCTCTAAATTTTCACATGATTAAAAGAGTCAACTATTACAGGTATAACATCCCTATAAGTTTGGACTACAATTCTGATGGCATGACCAAATGTAGGAGCGTTATTAATTAAAGGGCTCCTTATAGACTAGTCTAGTTGGTAGCCCATGACTCTGAACGTCGCTACATCGTCGATGGTACAGTACAAGGGCTGTCACCGGTCAATGGACAACCTGCATATTTTTTATTGTAGAAATGAATAGAAAGTACAAAATTATGCTCATAGTAGCATAACTTGGTACCCTCTATACATTTCTGCAGTAAAATTTTGTCATGTAAGTCGTCCATCACTTGTACCCCACCCTGAACGCCACACTATGAAGGTACTCACCGGCGAGTGACGTCACTGGTGATCACAGCCGCGCGCCCTCCGCGGGGCCGCCACCTCTCTCATCTGCAACACAAACACGTCCGTCAGCTGGCTAGGGGAGGGGGTAACTATCGTGTGATATTATACAGATCTATGGTTTTATGCTTGGTACTGCTGGGATCAATATTGGAAGGTAGGAGAAGTGCCTTCTCCCATCTTCCTCGATTTAAATATTTTTATTTTTTACAATAATTGTTTAAGTAGATAATTGAAACACGCGTTATTTCCTGCAGCAAGATGCACAGGTGTGCATTTGCTTGAGCCCAGAACGAACGATATTGCACATAGAAATCAATCGCAACATTGACGTCTTATGTATCGATTGTGGAAGTTGACACCACGACGACAGATTGCTGACAAAATGTCGATCGAATCTGGCCACAAATGCTCAATAAATCTTTCATTTTCACCGTATTGATTTTCATAATGACATTTGCGTGCTAAATTTAGAAACGTCTGAAAATAACTTGGTAATAAACTGTCATGGTTTTATCGTACAAAAGTCATAACGTTAGTAATATCATGCCAACTTTTCTTATTGTTTTCGTTCTACTTTACATGTAAACGATCCCCGCGCTGCAGTTTGGATTTCATGATATTATTGTCGCAAACAGCTCAGCCGCATGCAGTGTAAAAACACGGTCACTCTCGGGGGCTGCAAAACTGTCGCTCTCGTCTTTTCTCTTCTTATTTTGCACCATTTTAGAGAAAAAAAGGAGGGATAAATATGAGATGACGTATTTTTTCCTCTTCTTGAGCATAAAATGTTATATTAAATATTGTCTTCATTTCACTCTCGTTTTGAGCGAAGAGGAAATAATATGTGTTGTAGAGGTTTAGACGTGTAATTAGGGATGAGTAGAAGACGAAAATTTTTCAACCAAAGCTTTATTTAGCCTCAGGTATTCACTGAAAGTTCTGTATACAATGGATATTTGTTACAGTAAGTTGAAGAAAAGTGTCGACATCATAATTTAATATCCAAAGAAGGTCACACAGTTGAACTTTGACCTTGACGACGGTCAGTCACTTCGTTAAACCAATTATACAATTGAAATGTCACGTCCACTCGTGTTCGCTGTTTCGTATTAAATGTCCATGCTGTTTGTTTGTAATCTTGTATCTTGTCGGACCAAACTTCATTATCGTCAAACGAAAATATTGAAAAATATATGGGGAGCATGTATATAATTTCTTGCTTGAATTTTTATTTGTTGATGCAATTGCTTGGAACAAATTGGAATACAATAAATAAGTTCAAAACAGACAACTATACGGCGTTTGACAATGCATGGAGTATCGACCACAATTTTTTTTTCTACAGAAATGGATAGAGGGTGCAAAGTCATAATACTTTGATTTTTTCAGATTTTTTTGAGTCCGGGAAATTTTTAAAAAAAAAAAAAACTTTTGAAAGTATACAAAGAAATTAACGCCTCTCGTTATAAAAAGTATAAAAACGATAAAAATATAGGAACTAGGATAGGGGCATGAGTTCAAACCCCACCTCAGTAAAACTTTTTAGCAATAATTCCCGCGGACTCTTAAAAAATCGGAAAAAAAATCAGAGTGGCATAACTTTGCAGCCTCTATCCATTTTTGCAATAAAAGTTTTGAGGTTGGTACTCTATTATATAATATAGTTTGCTAATACACAATAAAATAATAATTATTGTTTGAAATATATAATAATGCATGAGGATGAAATTAAATTATGTTGATTAATAGATATGCAGTCTCTGTATATTTTCCATGTGGCTACATCGATGGAAAGAACACCACAGCGTCTACTTATAATGAGTTTAATGACTCCACTATTAATTCATGCGTCTTAAAATTTGGCTATCGCGCGGACATTTCCGGTTGATAATGCTACGTCTCACATATAATTATATATCATATATTATATGTATTCTTAATCTCCCGCGAGGAACAATACTGTGCTACAATCAAATTACAAATGGAGGGCAATCAAGTGCACTTAATGGAGGTGACTGCGCGGCACTTTGTCTGCATGACGACCGCTGTGACCCTTGACCGTTATTACCACACATATACAATACGGTTCATTGATGTTAAAACGTGAAAATTTGTCTGATTTATCATAATTTATTAATTTTATTATTACTGTATTTGTAAATTATCTTAACATTATTGTATGAAAATAAATAAATAAATAAATAAATAAATAAATAAATAAATAAATAAATAAATAAATAAATAAACTATAAATTTGAAGCTATATAAAACGTCAACATTATATATGTGTATAAATGTTTATTTAATGTCTGTTTTAATTTCTATTGATAATTCTAAGTGCATTTAATACTGTTTCATGTTTAATTTTTAAGGTATTTTTAAGTGTTTTTGTCTCTATGTTGTATTATGTACAGCCACATGAGAAATAAATAAATAAATAAATCAAAATTTGTACTCAAAGGCAATATCTAGTAGGAAAATTAATGCGATCTTCGAGAATGTCCAAGCAAGTTCTCCAGTTGATGCACCTTCACCCCGTGGTAGTGAGGTCACGTGTTTCGTGTGCCTCCTTGGGGAAGCCCCGCGCGGCACGCAGTCTGAAGCCCCTCAGACGCCCAGCAACAGTCGGTACCCCATGGGTGCAGGTCAAGTCTTGCGGGGAGGGGGTAATCAGGGGACGGGTCCATTGTGACCCCGAAGGTGACACGCCCGAATTTATTTGCTCCCCCAAGATTTATGTGTCTAGAGGTCTAGACTGCTCGATATTTTCTGGCACGCGGACATGTTTGTTTTTATACTGCACTATCAAATTTAATTCATCCTTGATAAAACAAATGTAATATTGGCAAGAACCCAGAGAAATAAATAAATTTGAAAAATACCATCATTTTTTTTTTTTTTTTACAAGGATACACCCCTAAGAGCTTACACCTCGCGGCGGGGTAATGGAGGGAAAGAATGTTGACTACGGCCTGTTACGCGTCCCAGTATTTGCTGAGGAGAGACTGAGGAAACCGAGGAAAACCTCAATCAGGACGGACACCTCTACTTTTTGTCAATGGACCAAAGCCATGTCCAAAGCCTGGGGAACCACACATACTTAAATTTGTGACATATTTTCTAGTTGGGAAATTCTTGCTGCAGCAATCATTTTCTTTTGTGGACTGCAAGGTCGCTTGTACTCGGGTTTCTACCGGTTTTTTGCAACCATTTTGTTTGTCATGCGAGATGGAAAACTCTTGCAAGGCTGTGTCCCAACCACATTGTTATTGTTCTTTACAATAAGTAGATGCAAAGACTTTCTTACAAAAGTGTATTTTAAATCGCGTTTATAAGTTCAATTTATAATTGTGCCCTCAACACTGATTTTTAAACCGTGGATGTTTTTTTATAACTATGAAAATCAATGTAATCTGTAATCTAATGCACATTCCTTTCTGAAGATATTTAATTATACATAATTACACGCGCGCAGCTGCTGACAAAAGTGGAATGAGAACTCCCTATATCTTCGGGAAAACAATTTTTTTGTTGAGACGTGGAGACGTAGAATAATATTTGAAATCGGGAGATTTCATATAGTCTATAGATTTTGAATAGCAATGAAGCAATAAGTTTTTTTTTTATTCTATCTATTTTCTATGTCATATTTTGTCTTATATATATGTGATTATATATATGATATATTATTATTATGATGTAACAGGCTGTTAGTATCATCTGTTATTTTATTTTATATTGTTTTATTATCATTTTCTATTGTTCTATTATTCTGTAACTATTATATATGTTTTGTATGTATGTTTTATGTGTTCTATTGTAATGTTTTTCTATAATGTATGTTTCTAGTGCTGTTAATATGTACACTTTCTGTGTTTAATAAAAGACTAATAATAATTGTTTTTACAAGCGCGGCCTGAAGGTTTGTTGCTGACTTGCAGATCAGTGGAATATAAACCTTATTGACACGGAGAAAGGTCCATTTGGAACTACTATTTTATATAACACTAAATTAATTTCTAATTGATCTTGAAATTTTGTGCAAATTTTCCAATGTAATCACGATCAAGTAACTTCTCTGCTAGATCCTCTCTTTAACATTTCTGGTCCAAATTAATCAATTTCTCGGATCCTGCACTAACTCAACCGAAGATCTGTTAACGCGGTCGTGGTTGAGGATGTAAACATTTAGACTGGCGAGATAAAAATAGACCGCCAGTAATTGCAGTAATGCACTTGGCAGCTTGCATTACACTCCGTTCACTCAATTACAAACCTCGTGATTACAGACACTGTTTAGTGTCTGCAGTACTGTGTAAAGTTATTATGTACTGTATAATATATAACATATGTCAGCTGCATAATATATAGCTCGTCGTGGTTTATTATGTGTATATATATTATAATGCAGGGGTGGAATGCGTGTTAGAAATCTTAATAAGTATTGGATTGATTAAGATTGTAGATGATGATAAATCTAAAATTGCAATATTTTGGAAATATGACAGCACAAAAAAAAAAAAAAAAAACGTAATTTTTTAACTTGAAACAAAGGTGCGAATTAGATATGAAGACGAAATGTTTGATATTCCATTGATTCAACGTGATTTTTATAAATTGAGTTACATGCACGATAATTATTTATAATATTTTATATTTATGCATATTTATCATGGCCACTTGCGCGTACATGTCGTAAAAAATTTTAAAAAAAACTTGGAACTTTTTATAATTTCTCACCACTTCTTGGTAAAAATACACACTTGTGTCGCGCTGCGTGTAGGAATAATGACTATTATCACGCGATATTATTTTATTTTATGTTTTTTGTTTTATAAACAAATGAAAATTAAATTGATTAAACATAAATGTGCTACGTATTTTGTTTATTGACTCAACAAGGAGTTAACAATAAAATATCTAGATGGTATTAATAAAAAAAATATATTCCGACATATTTCCAGAAAACCTTGAAAATTAATTTCCGTCTTTTTTCTTTCCCTTCCTACACAAGGTAAGGTAAATTTACAAGGAATACAACACACAGCTCGTACGGATATTATATTGATTTCTCGTGCGGATCAGGGTTATACTTATAAGAATCCATCCCAATAAAGCATAGCCCTGGTGCGGATCAGTGTTATTTGATATATTTTTATCTTTCATTTTTTTTTATCACCCTCCTTAATTATTTTATATCAACAAAACCACAGACAATTTTATTGTCTGTGACAAAACTACTGTTGTCATCTAATCAATAAATAATTTTATTATTATAATTTTATGCAGCGCCAAATTCAAAATGTGAAGGTGAAAAGTGAAAGTGGCATTAAATCATTTTATTTAATTAATTATGCTATAAGCACTTTACCTTTCATCTACGTTCTACATGTATTCATATTCAACATACATGCTAAGAAAATTTCTAAATACAAGAGGTAATTTATTATATTTTCTTTGTGACAAATATTTAATAAAATAATTTATTTATGCATACAACATCTTGAGAACAAAATCTCGACAAAATCATGCCTTCCACTTTCCATGAATAAAACGTGTAAATAAATAATTTTGTTAAATTCATAAATATTGCATTATCTTATTATTATTATAATAACAATATTTGCACTGAACTGCCTTTATCATTGACAAATGTGGGTGAAGTGATCAGAAAAACAGGTACACACACTGCACCTGCCGTGAAAATCAAACGTAAACATACCTTTTGACACAGGAATCTCTCTCAAATTTACACTTTTAAATTTGTCTTTCTGTAGGATTTAAACTGTCCTTGTGCTCTCAGGTCATCACACTTAAAAGTCGAGTTATGTAAACATCTGCACTACTCTTTCTTCTTACAAGAAAAAGTTGCACTTCCACAGCACACGGTAGACCTCACGCAAAACACGCTACGCTTGCGCAAGTAAAAGGCTCAAAATTTACTACCTAGGCCATCTATTGACAAAAATTGGAACTTATTGAGAAGAGTTTTAACGGATTTTGCCATCTATGGTGATAATTTTGTACTTTTTTATGGAGGCAACGGTTTGAACATGCTTGAAAAATGGATGAGATCCACAGATTCTTCTGGTCTTATAATATGCATGTCCATATTTAATTAACTATTAATTTCAGTTTTACTGACTACGGCATTACAGTACGTAGCGTATAATTATATATGTTAGTTTCTTGTTAATTATTTGCAGATTAGATTTTCTCTAATAAAATTACCAATTTAATTAAAGAAAAAAATTGTCATGCAGTATATATGGTGTATACGACCCAAAATTAATAGAAAATATATTTAAAAAAACAACATTTCATTACTAAGTTGATAAGACATTACATTTAATAATGAAAATAAATATTAAAATATAAAAAATAACAATTAATGTTTAAAGTCTTCCCCGTCGGACAAAGGCTGAGTCCTGTGTTTCCGTCTGGAAGACTCTTGGCGATATTTCTCAAGTTCCTGTCAACATATTTGGTATCAAATCTCGCATCACGGAGAAGAAAATATCCCAAGAAAGTTACCTCATCTTTTTGAGCTCTCAGTCTGTCAATTTGCGCCTCCGAGAAATTTGTGTCTTTTCCCGGGTCTTCAGGCAAGTCTGTTCCTACAGATTCCTCCTAACACACATCACGTTACAAATGGAACACTGTATGTGCAGTATTGGAACAAGTTAGTAGCAGTTCCAATTTTAAGCAAGCGTGCATGTCAATTTTCTGAATTTTCAATTGAATTTTGTCATCAAAAGACTCAATGTACTTTTGGAAACTAAAAGATTTTTACGTGCCTTGCTTTGAACAGATAAGTTAATCCTTCTTTCAATATAACTTTAAATACAATTTCAAAAAACATGCAGTTAATGTCAGGAATAAGAATTAAAAATGTTTATTTTCTCTCATTTATGTTTCAAGAATTTGAACTTGTCATCATCTCTCGAGCAAGCAAATTAAATTTTTTAAAACAAAATAAAATGCTGATTGAAGCTTCTCGTTCTTGACTTTAAGATAATCACAACAAATCCTGCCTCTTACTTGAGGGAGAGGGCACACAACAAATGTTTGCAAATATCAACCTCAAAACTTTTTATTGCAAAAATGGATAGAGGGTGTAATATATGTTACTCTGATTTTTTTCAAATTTTTTACAGACAGGGAAGTATTTTTAAAAAATTATTGAAAGTACAGAAAAAGGAAAAAGTGACGTCTCTCTTAATAAAAGAGCAGGACCAAAAAGGGGCGTGGGTTCAAACCCGACCTTGTCAAAACTTTTTAGCAATACTTCTTGGGCTTTAAAAAATCTGAAAAAAATCAGTGGCATTACTTTGCAGCCTCTATCTATTTTGCAATAAAATTTTTGAGGTTGATACTCTGTCATCCCTCTTACCTGGGGGTAGAGGGCGGTGTATGTGTGTTTCCACCTTTCCATGGCCGCGGCAGGACTTTTGAAGTTGAAGGAGGTGCCGGGCCCTCCAATCAGCTGGATCGAGTCGAGGCCACACGGAACTGCCAGTGGCTTGCTGTTGTCCTGGCACACAGCCTTCCTGTAAGGTATCAAGTTAGAGCTGCCCTCAACTGAACAGTGGTGAACTTACGAAGCTTGAGTGGCGAAGGCGAGGTGTGACATCACGTCTTTGACTCTCTTCGACAGCCCGGAGTCCTTGGAACTGTAGAAGTACAGAGAGGCACCGAGAGAAAGAGCAGCGTAGCGTAAAGAACGGCAGATCACTTTCTTCTTCTCAGATTCTAGGTCCTACAATAAAACATTTTTTAGTCGTAATCCAAATTATCAGAGCATGTTCTATGTACCTGGAATATGTCGTACTTCCCTCCGATAATTATCAACGGTATCGGGAACGGATCAATGAAATCTTCATTCTAGACAGAAAAGTGTGAGAGAAAATTATTATCAAGTATTATAGGTGATTGTTTTGGTCTCCCAAAAGTTTAATTTAAGAAACAATTGTTTCAGCTTTGAAGCAAAAATTGTTTCAATATTTAGAAGACCCCTAAATTTAATTTAATTTTAAAAAATATAAAAAGGTAACACTGAGAAAATAGCAAGGACAGTCACCTTCTGTTCGTCTCCTATCCTGCTGATTGCCTTCTCTCTCAGCAAGGCAGAGGCTCCGTGACCCTCCATCTCCGCCAGCTTGGTGACGAGTCTCCGCACGGTCGCAGTCACCGCCTCCAGTACGTTCCACAGCTGCTGGGGGCGGGACAAGTCGAGGACCAAAACGAGGGCAAGGTGCTCGAGCTTCGCGGCTGCGAGGGGGGCCGACAAAAGGGAGGTGTACATGGAGCCTCCGCCGAGCTCCCAAAGGTGGCACACGTCGCGAGCCTGCACAACAAAGGTTTGTGATAAAATCTCTTCTTCAAGTAGTTTATGCTGGATTTATAAATTTTAGGTAAAAATAGTGAATTGGGTACACGGAGAAATTAAAAAATAGTAGTAATTAAACATATAATAAATGTCTGATATGATTTAAGCAGTTAAGCTTTAGCTCATTGAGGTATAATTTTTTTTTGTATAAATGAAATGTATTTTGTTTATTTTAAAAATGAATAAAAAAAAATGCCATAAAATTTTAGGCACATATATACTGTATATAAGCTCAATCTACGGAACAACTTGTAAAACGTATACTGTACACAGTATTTTCTTGTATAAGGTACTGGTCTGTAGTTATTAATTTATTATTTGTATAAACTATACTGTAGTATACTTACGAGTGATTTTCCAGATCTGCGACCAAATGTGTAATCCAAAGCTAAAGTTGGTTTTGCAGGTTCATTTCTTTCCAATAGTAGATGAATCAAAGAAGTTTTACCCTGTAAAAATAAATAGTCAGAGAGGGAAAAACAAAAAGCCATATATTGCAGATGTATTAATATAGGTATGGTACAAAGTATACACCAGAGTCTTATTCAATCCGTCGCAGCTTATACAAAAAAAATTAAATTCAAATCTTCTTACCACTCCCTTACTTCCAGCAAATATAATTGTTGTTTCTCTATGATCTTGTAAATAATCTTGTTTAGAAGTCGAGTCAATTGCCAATTCAAGTAAACTCATGCTTGCAAACAAACCGCAGCCAAAACACAGGCCAAAATCATCTGATGTCAACAAAATTTAAATACACCGGGTCGAAGCTTACAAATTCCGACGCTAGATGGAAGCTCTTACTAAAAAAATTGTATTTTTTGGCTTGCGATAAAAAACTGTGTTTGTAAATTTTGTGGTCAAAAATGTGAAACATATCATGCCCTGTTTTGTCCAAAACGAATATATTCTTTAGCATATTTAGCTAATAATGTATGATTTATACGGGTTAATTTATTATTATTATTATTTCCAAGTAATAATTATAATTGTGTTTTTTTAATATTTGTTTTTTCTATGTTCCTAATAGCTCAAAAATTTTTAATGTCATATTATTTATATGTGTACAGTAAAACAAATCTAAGTTTACGCCTGACTTGGCTAGACTATACGTCTAGACCGACTGGCGCCCCCTATCTTGGCCATGTTATGACTTCCAAGATGGCCGTCGCGCGTAATCAAATCCACACGTAAAGTATATAAGATCTGTTATACTGTATAAGTTATTATTTATTGATTTGTCATGTTGTGTGTATAATATAAGATTTTATGTTTTGTATGTTTATGTAATATGTAATATGTACACTGTAAGAGTGTTCAATAAAAACATTAAAAAAAAAATAAATAATTTTTAAATTTAGATAAATTATAGTACTTTTGAACGATATATTGAAATTAATGAGCTTTGATAATAAATAATTACGTACCATATACATATACATGCAAATGTAGTTATTTATAATATCCAAGTATTCCTAGGATTCAATTTTTTCTGTAGCCCCTTGCAAGTAGGCAATCCTTGATACACATATGTAACAGAAGTTGCATAAAACTGAGGGGCATATTAAAGTTCCATGGTAAAATGAGGATCTATCTCTTTGGTCATTTATCAGCTATGATATTTAGATTATAACAAAATTAATTAATTAACAATAGTCTGTCCTGGATATATACATTAAAAAAAACGCATATTTATAGGGATAATAAAAAACAGGGAAACTGCATGTATGTATAATTATAAATAAGTATATATATATATTTTATACAGCATAATTAATAGGGATTCTTTAATCATTATTATATAGTATCGAAATTACAATGCTGTCTTAATATTAAGGTTTTAAAATAAATAAATCTTGCTGATTTTATATATTAATCTATATATTTTAAAAGAAGGGGAAGGTAACGCCACCAATGTTAAAAAAAGTCCCTCACACAAAAATTCTGAAAAAAATTTAAAATGTTCTCCTCTACATCCCGTATCAGTAGTTAAAATATCAGGTATACAAATACGATCTAGTTTTTGAGTTATGAATTTTTAAAGTTGACTAATTTAACATGGGAATTCAATTTCTCCATGTTAAAATAGCCAACTTTAAAAATTCATAACTCAAAAACTAGATCGTATTTGTATACCTGATATTTTACCTACTGATAGGGGGTGTAGAGGAGAACATTTTAATTTTTTTTCAGAATTTTTGTGTGAGGGATTTTTTTTAACATTGGTGGCGTTACCTTACCCTTAATTTTAAAATAAGAATAATTAAATATTTCTCTCCCTTAAAGCTGATTTCTGGTATTTTAATGTTAATATTTCACAGACAAAAGAAAGATGAAAGTACTTCATTGTAACGCAGTGGAAATTCTGAAGAGCAAATCTTCTTTTACCAGTAGAAATATCGATCTAAGTGATGTTCACCCGCTAGAGTCCATGTGCTCTTGATGCAAAGAAACTCTCGCAGGAGAAAATTAAAATGATTTCAAATCAACCGCAAGTGACCTTTAACCCGAAATTTGTGTCAGGAACACAGCTTTGTCTAGCAGGTATCTCCTGAACTTTCATTGATCTCCTCTAAGTGGTTAACTGTAACTTGAAATTGATATAGGTTGGAGAAGAAACTCTAGCAGCTCGATATTATAATATCTCAAGGATATATTGTCAATAAAAAAAGGCGATTTCTATATTTACGTGCTTTGTATATATGTATGTGTTAGCAAAACATAATTATATAAGATATTGTAAATTACGATTATAGTTGCAAAATTTATATTTAAATGTTTGTTTTCATATGCAGTCCAAATTCTTCCTTATAGTGAAAATAGTACACGAAGGACATAAAATATTACTTACTTGAATTTGTAAATTTATATTTTAATATTTTTGCAACGAGCTATAGCGACAGTAAAAATGCTTCTAAAAGTTGATAACTTAATCATCTTCCCGGCCCTTGATTTTGTTCATCTTTCTTAATGGAGTATTGACCTCAATTTTTTTTATTGCAGAAATGGATAGAGGGTAAAAAGTTATGCTACCCTGATTTTTTTCAGATTTTTTAGAGCCCGGGAAGTATTTTTAAAAAATTATTGAAAGTCCTTTTTTTGACGTCACGTGGCGGCAAGTCCTATCTTTTTCTTAAGGAGCGGCGTCTTTGCACGCTCTTTCCATTTCTGCAATAAAAAAAAAAAATTGAGGTCAATACTCCATTTGTGGTTACGGCATGATGAAGATCAAATCAAAATTAGAATATTATATATTAAAAATTCAATTACTAGTAATATTTTGCTATATATGGTTAAAGGTTATGTGATAAAAAAAAAACAAGTAAAATTTGTTTAAGTTGTAATTCTTTAATAAGACAAATTAATCCTACAACTTTGGTACAAGTTAATTACTTTTTTTTATTAAATTATATTAATAATTTCTTAAAACAGAAAAATTACCAATCATTCTTAATATTAATTAATATTTAAAAATTAATTAAAATTATTAAGATTTCTTTTTTCTATTCACATGCATCGTTTCCTAAAGCTTCCAATTTTTACATTAAAAAAACATATCAACAAATGATAATTACTGTTAATATTAAATTTACAATTAAAACATAATTTTTCAATCATCACTCAGGCTCACATTAAAGACACTCATAATATTTAATATGTAATAAGCTTATTGGTCGTACATAATTAGCGACGACCTGTACATCGCAAGCATTATAATAGTAAGCTAGAGTATTGGTGAGAACAGCCCTACTGGCTTCATTGAACTTACCATATTATTATTATTATTATTATTATTATACAGAAATGCAGAATACGTAGTTTTTTAAATAAAAAAGTATAGAATTCTTTTTTGCATTTTAGGATTGTTATAATATTAAGGGTAAATATCTGTCAAATTTTGTGCCTAATAAATAAGTGATTAAAATTAAATATGCACAAAAAAATGCAGCAATATAAAAATTCTATACTTTTTATGTATTTTCTTTTTAATATAATGCCAAATCACACAAAAATGAATTAAGTTTTGGTATTATACTATTACAATATTTAAAAAGAAAATTCAGCTACAAATATCCTCTAGATATTTAAGGCTTGAACAAAAACATTAGCAAACATTACAATAAAATTACATTAATGGTTATTAATATACATCAACATTTTTTTTTCCTAAAAGTTATCGGTATGTTTTACAAAAAGATTTAAGAGACATTTGTTTATTTATAATATTATTTTTTTTCTCTCTTAATACAAATATGGCAATGATTTTAATATTTTAAGTAGTATGACAATATTTTTAAAATTATAATATTCAAAATTAATATATATTTTTTTAAATATGTAATTATGATGATAAATTAAATTAATAATTAGTATACACCAAATTACACCACAAAATATCACATGTTATACATTTTGAGCTCATAAAAATTTAAAACCCAAGAAAATATTATACTAGAACCAAATTATTGATTTTTAAATTAAATTATTAAAAATACATTGACAATAATTTTAAAACATTTAAAGAGACATAGAACTTTTTAGAGCTGCTAAATATGGGAGGGGAGAAGATAATATTGTGCACAGAGAGAAGCTATTTTTTAATTCTTACAAAAACACGTTTCCCGCTAGCCCCTGAGATTGGAATAGTCTATGGATTTAAATTTTTGTGTATCTCATGAAATAATTTGCTTGAAAGAGGCCTTACAATTTTTTTAATTGTTTTTCATTTTACAATCTTATAATTAATAAGAAGTAAAATTAATTATCCAGGCCATAAATTACTTAATGGTACTAAATATTTATAAATAATAACAAGGAGGAATTACAGATAAATGCATGAATGTAGGATGTTACTGCAGAATCATTTTCACTTGAATTTCATCGAGATACACGCTCCATTTTAATTCCCAGTCGCAGGAGTGGCTAGAATATGGCACAATGACGACGCAATGAGGACAAATTTAGAGGTTACACTGCCACAGTATCGTAGGTTGTACTAAGTCCGACTCCTCCACCGCCGGTGGGGGGATGTTGCTGGTACCCTCCGCCGATTTCGTTTCTGAAACATTACCAACAAATAAATCCAATTTCTAGCGTCGTTTGTCCTTGTTGTTATTGTCACATTTCACATGCAGGCAAAATGCTTTAACATTTTTATATTTCTGTTTTTTTTTTTAACATTTATATAAATAATAATAATGTATTGGTTCGTCAAAATAATGTAACATATATTATTGCTTTTCAGTAACCCAGGACGACTAAGGTAAGATTTTCAGGTGAACATCCGTAATATAATTATGTAAGTTAAATAATGAGTAAGTCCTTACCTTTAACTGCAATAGAGTATAGATAGGTCTCAAAAAAATTTATTGCAGGAATGGATAGAAGGTGCAAAGTTATGCTACTATTTTTCAGAGTCCGGGAACTATTTTTAAAAAATTATTGAACAGAGAAAGTGATGCCTCTAAACGCCTCTCTTAATTAATAAAAGGATAGGACCTAAAAGGGGCGTGGGTTCGTACCCGAGCTCGGCAAAAATTTTTAGTAATATTTCCTGGCTTCTAAAAAAATCTGAAAAAAATCGTAGTGCATGGTATAACTTTGCACCATCAATCCATTTTTGCAATAAAATTCTATGAGGTCGATACTCTATTAAAAGGTAGCAAGTTTACATTAAATTAATTGTCAAGTAAAATAAGATCCTTCTTGATAACAGTTGAAGACCTACAGAAAACAAACTTCAAACGTGTAAACTCAAACTAACATAAATGTCTTTTCGTGTGATATATAGTAAATCAACTTCTTATAACTTTTTCTTATACTGTAACTTAATAATTTTAAATAAAAACAGAAATATAAATTTGTATTGTGATTTCATGAAGCAAAAAGTGGCAAATTAGAAAAAACAATAAATAAAAAGTGGTATTGAAACTTTGTACAAATCATTGAAATTTAGAATTTATTTAAACATAATCTCTCATATCATTTTTTTTTTTAATATTTTATTATTATATTATTATTTTAAGATCTAATACATAATAATTATATAATGAAGTTAATAATACTGCACATGAAAGAAACTCATTGCTTCATGATGTTGAAAACTGAAAACGATTAATGATGATGATTTAGTGATGATTAGCCGCACGAACGAAAAAAAAATGTTAGGAAGAAAAAAAAAAAAAAAAAAAGATGAAATCTGGAAAAAAACTCTGAAAATGAAACAAAATTCATATGCAATTATTTTCTAAATTAAATCAGGTAAGACTTTGGCTTAGTATAAAAAAAACTTTGTGGGTAATATATGGTTAAAAGGGGAAAAGGGTTATGGATCAAAATGCAAAACAATATTAATCAAGCACCAATATGCATCAAGCTAATGTGTTAGTTACAATGCTAACAAATGCAACTTACGGTTTTCTGTTAGGTCAATCCCATCAATACAGGCAATTAGGAGAAAGGGGAAAAGAGATAAATGCAATTAGTTACAGTTAGGGGCACTTCAAGAATAATTGCGATTAGGAGTTATTTACAAGATTTATTAACTAATTAGTCTCCCAGGTGTCTCAAAAATTACGTGGTCAAATTATTGTGGTGAAAATTATCACTCAATTAGTTGGGTTACTTACTTAAACTCTGAATTCATTGTAATTGGGTTATAATTAAATTCATAAATTAAAATGACCATGAAATTTTAAGACGTGCAAAAATTATCCCAGTTCACTTAAAAAGGTGTAACCAGGATCGATTTTTTGTTCATGGCCCACAAAAATTAGCACTAAAACATTTGGGGGTACAAGGGGGGAAGGGGGTTTAATTTAAGATAATATCAATACTGTTACGTAATGAAATATGTGTAATATGACTGTTATTATTTAAATAAAAAAGAAAGTTAAAAAGAATATATATTTTTTTCCTAAATATTATAACAATTATTAAGTATAATTAATATCATTAAATATTTGAATTTGCATAAAACTATAATATAATTTAAATAATGGGGACTTGTAGGGGGGAGTGCTACACTCAAATTCCATAAAAATACTGACAAAAAATCAATCCAAAGGTACGCCTGAGAGGGCCAAGATGTGACGAAAAATTAATCCAAAGGGCCAAGATGTGAAATTTGTCATGCCACGTGAGGTCACGTGAGGGAGGTTACTGACCTCTCAATCAGTTTACGCATCTCCTCTGTGGTCATGCCCTCCCTGCCGGTCCCCCTCACACTAACTGAAAGCAACACATCACAAAATAGAGCAAACGTACTCTGACGCTCAGCTTGGTAAGTCGACAGGGTATTTCCAACATTATTTATCTAATATCTAAACTCAAGTTGTGGTGGACTTGTTTAGTTACAAAACATATAATTATAAACTAATATTAATAAAGAAAAAAAAAACAAAGAAAAAAAAACATGCAACTATAATAACTCTATAATAAACTAGCAAGGGACACTTACGAGTTGTAAGTAATTGCAAAACTTGAAGAAATTTGCAGAGATGGTTCTCCAAGCGAAATAATATAGCCACACATCAATATTTACAAATAGAAAAGCACTAACTTATGACGTTTTGCCATTCCAATTGCAGAATTAACTTTGGAAGTTTCATCAAAATTTTGCCATTTACACCACGTAAACATCCATTGCTAGTTGATGCGTTAAATTAAATGCATCAAAATTTATATATTTTTCATTGCAAAAGAATAAAATATAAAATAATGTATCATTCATATAAATTTTAAAATAATAAATTCAATAATATCATAAATCAGATATATTTGCAGCATATAAAATAATAGTGAAAGTTATAATTTAAAAATGTGTTGATTTAAATAATATTCTACTTTGATGCATGCTAAAGTCAATCTAATTCTGATAGCAACACAAAACACAAACATGGACAGTTAAAAATTACAGAAGAGGGATTAAAAAGGATTTTGTTTTATTTTTTAATTATAAAAATGGGGGGGGGTAGTGAGAGGTGAGTTTTTGAGTGTCTCTTACCTCTAGCACAATTTTTGTACGCATTGAACAGAAAAAACACAAAAGTGTTCAGAAAAGAAACAAAAATTTACCCACAATTACATTGTTTGTCATTACACTACAATAATAAATATTTTTTAAATTAGTAGCATTTCTCTTTTTGTTTTTGTCACTTTTTAAAAGCCTTAATTTCTCGTACGTGTACTTTTATTGTACACAATACTCCAACTTTCCTAACAATACTTACATTGTTAAAACACATAATATTAAGGAGAAGATAATAAATACATGTTATATTTTTTTAAATAACAATAACATAAATTCTCTAAAAAGCGTTTTTAAGATTAAAGTTTACATTAATTTTTTTTTACAAAGCTATAGCATAACGAGAAAGAAAAACATGTAACAATATTAATTTTATATTTTATTTTTAATGATTGGCAAATATTTTTCATTTATACTTGATTAAATATAAAAAAAATTATACCTAATCAAATTATTTTTTAAGAGATGATAAAATCTCCATTTATTTTGAGGCTATTCTAATTAATGATCAGTCACTATATAGCCCTGCAGTTTCAATTTGGGGTCGGGAAGTTAGTTCCTAAGTTGGCCACTGCAGGCGCTACTGCATGGTGTCTACTGCATCGCCACCATACCTCCATAGTTGCGGTTGACCAGCTGGTCACGGTCGCACTCCGCCTCCGAGATCTCGTTGCTGTCCTTGCTGTCGTTGAAGGAACTGTCGTGGTTGCGAGGGGGAGGAGGGGGCGGCTCGGGGCTGCCGTTCATCGGGAGGTTTCTTGCCGAGCCTGCAACCAAAAGTTGACCTCATGTAACCTCGTCTAAAATATCCAAACCATCACGATGTTGATTCTGTTGAAATTAAAAATATCATATTTAACATTGAAATATATACAGTGTAATATATATTCAATTCAATTCAATTCAATTCTTTTATTTAACCACTGGTTATACAAGTACAACATGGGTTACGTCATTTTAACAAAAAAAAAAAACAGTTACAACAAGACAATAATACATAAACACAAATATAACCAACAATAGCACTTCCTAATAAATTAAATCTACAAAATAACACTGGATAAAATATTTTCAGGCATCTTATTACTAAAATACAACTTCACAGAATAAATTTCACTATATATAAGAATGTTTTTCAATTTGTTTTTAAATAGTTTTTCACTATCAATTTCCCTCAAACTTAATGGTAAAAAGTCATAGATTTTGGCTGTCTGATAAGCAGAACTTTTTTCTAATAAACTTGAAGCGTGAGCTTCAGAAACAATTTTATTTTTATTTCTGGTATTATAAGAATGTAATTCACTATTATGTATATACAGGTCAGGATATTTCTTCTTAAACATAGCACAGTTTAAAATATACATACTAGGCAATGTTAACATTTTAAGCTTTTTGAAATGTCCAACACATGAATCATGCTTCTTAAAGCGTAAAATAGTTCTAAGAGCTCGTTTCTGTAATACGAATAGCCTGTTTAAATGGTTTGGATAACTACCCCAAAAAATTATGCCATATGCTAAGTGAGAATAGACATATGCATAATATATTGAAAGTAACGTATCTTGAGAAACGTAATCTCTTATTAAATAAAGAGCAAAATTAGCTTGATTAATTTTTTTACAAACTTCATCAATATGAATACTCCAATCTAATGATTCATGAATATTAATACCAAGAAATTTAATATTTTGTACCCTTTTAATTAATCCTGTTTCGGATTTAATATAATAACTGCGATCTGGTTCATTCCTTTGTGAATGAAATTGTATGAAAAAAGTTTTGTTTGTATTCAAAAGTAACCTATTATTTTCACACCAGGATTCAACTTCTCGCACCACTATATTAGCTTTATAAATCAACTCTTTTTCATTATCAGCTGATACTATCGCAGTTATATCATCTGCAAATTTTATAATGTCAGCAAAAGTTACTTTTTATTTATTAGTTAGTTTATTATTAGTTTACGCATAGATTCGAACGGCGCCTGTCTCAGCAGATTGTTGCCACTGTATGTCTGATGGGTTAAATATCCAAGATGGCGACCAGCGTAGTCGAATCTACACGTAAACTAACAATAAGAATCAATTAAGATCTGTTATAACATATATACAGTACATCCCTAAAGTAAAATATATTCTACACACTTTTTTAAGGCAGGGTAAAAATTTGAGACATTTATTGAATATATGGCTCTGTAAATCATGCAAATTAATGAGTTAACATGTCGAAAAGTTGGAAATTTTACCAGTTTTAACAAATTTATTACAGTCGAGTCATGGTTAACTTGAAATTGCCTAAAATTCAATCTTAAATTATTTTCTTATAAGGCGCTTGCATGAGCAATGCAAAAGTTAAAAAAATGTTATATTTTATCATCTAAAAAAAAAAAAAAAAATGTACGAAAACAAAATGTTAATATTTTAAATTTGCAAGTTTTTGCTCAACTCAGAATTCTGTTTTTTTTTTTTTTTAAATATATTTTTGAATATTTTGTCCTATGTGCTTAGAAATAGCTGTAGATCCACCAACAAGGAAGCCGACAGTCGTTGAAACTTGTGACGTCACATGCAAGAGCCTTATACATATTGCAGCTCTGTCTGGTTTTCTGCAGAAAGGTGGTTTTACATGGAGCGAAATTTGTCAGAGATTTGAGATCTGAAGTGCGATTTTACAGCCAAGATTTCCAGGCGCGGATCCAGGGGGGGGGGCTGGGGGGGGGGGGGGGGGGGGCTGCAGCCCCCCCCGAAATTTTGGATTTAACATGGACAATATAGGCATTTCCCCCACTCCAATTTTTTTTTTTAACATTGGCCTTATGAAAGCAGCCCCCCCCCCCCCACCCCGAAATTTTTTTCTGGGTCCGCGCCTGAAGATTTCTGCCACACGCAATACTGAAGCAAGTTGCCTTTTTTTAATAGTTCCATGAAAACCCACCTTTAAAAAAAACTCTGGAAAAGTATACACTGATTATAGAGGATTCACTGAAGTTTCAGCGTAGTCACAGTTTAGTGACTCTTACAACTTACAGTGATGGCAATTCTGATGATGTGGCGGGCTGCATCTACTGTAGGCGCTTTTTGAAGGGTCCGGGTCTTTATAAAAAAAAAATATGTGGATGTGGTTAATGTTGGTATAGGATTGTAAATTTGTAGCGTAACTGTAATAATGTTAAACTTGATTTATTAAACAAATGATGTTAATTATTTAATAAATGAAGCATTCCATATTAAAATGATAAGCAAATACTATCTAGACTACATACAAAAATAGTTCAATCCATGCATCAAAGTTTTAATTAATTGTTACGCTTAAAAATGGAGCAAAATGATAAAATCTATGGTAAAAAGGTAAAATTGGAGAAAGAACAAAATGCACTCCAGCTTTGATCCATTTTCAAAAACGTCCGCATCTTTAGAACACGTTGGTCCTAAATCTGGTCAACCTTACTCACCGACGCTGCGGCGGCTGATTGAGCTGCGGCTGCCGTAGTGGTCATAAGGCGCGCCGTAAGGGCCGTACTGACTACCGTACTGGTCCTCCTCGGGCTCGCAGTTAGCGGGGTCGTCATACTCGGGCGAAAAGGCGGAGTTGGGGCCGTTCTGGTTGGGGACGCGGCTGTAGCGACCGTTGGCGCGGGGCTGAGGAACAACACACAATTTGAAGACAACAAAGATGTTAAATGGAGTGTGTAACGATCGCAATTCAATCGAGACAGTATTATACGTTTAAATCACGGTGTTTTTTACGTTTTATCGTTTTTGTATGTATTATCAGACGTACATATATAACCAATTCATATTTAACACTAATATCATATGTGTACGTGAACGTATGTAATTATTATTAATAACATAAACACTGCGTTATTGAAATATATAAGCTTTTAATATATTTAGACAAAAGCTCTTATGGAGTATATTATAATAAAAATATAGTGTTACTGTTAAACAATGACGTTGGTAAATAAATATTCAGACGCTTGAAGGGTTGCCTAGTTGCAGGGGCTGGGAAAGGTCAACATGTTGAGACGCGTGACTCCTCTCACCATTGACTGCGAGCTGCTCCTGGAGTGGGCGTGTCCTCCGTGTCCGTTCTGGTGGGGGAACGTCTGGAAGTTCATGGCTTTGTTGGGGTCCATCTCCTCCCGGAAACCAAGCAGGTGGAACGTCGCGTAGGGGCAGATCTCGTCCTCCATGCCTGCGCCAAACAGAGGGAGGCGCGGGCCAGTGGGCCCTTAGTAATTTGACACAAACGCTCGGTAGGGGCCGGCAAAATTACTTTGTTTATTAATTGGATTTAAATTCATAACCAGCAGTTGTAAAGGAGACTGCGATATTTGGTGGTATGATAATATGTACGTATATTATTGTTATCAAATTACACATTAAAATATATATATATGATTATCAGAATGCGTTAAAAGTTACTACATTATACAATAATTAAATATATACAAAATTATAATAATATTAGTTGCTAAATCTTACTTTACTAGTACGTTTTTTGTTCATGATTTTAAAAATAATATACTACAAAATGATGTTATTTACAAAATTACACAACACATACAATTGAAATACACTAGAACATAAAAAATAAGAGATAAAATGTTAAATAAACGATAACCAGCAACCAAGAAGTCATGCGGCAGGCTAGTCTATAAACTAACGATTGGCGCGACTTACCTGCCATCTGCGAGCTACCACCACACAACCATCCAATGAGGGACACTTTTAACTAGAGCCATCAGGGTACTCAGGCACACCCATGTTTGGGTTGTAGAGCAGTAACTACCTTAGTCTACTTAATGATACTTGGCGGCTTGCGTCACTTGAGCCGTATATGTTTACTGCACTTATAAGTAATGTCATTAATTATGTTATATCATAATTATAAATTATGTTACGACAGATTTAATTAATATAGTACATTGTTCGCCTCTGAAAAGCTCTCATTTTAACAAGGCTGCAAACGGAGCTTAAATTTTTAGAGGCAACAAAACTGAATGTATAGAAATAATGCCTTGAAGTTATAGTATTAGAATTAGACAATTAGTTGATTTTTCAGGAAAAGAATTATAAAAATATAATATTAAAGGTGTTTCTAAAATATTTTTATGATCCAAAAATTCCAACTTCACGAGAAAAAAAAAAATTATAAAAAGTTTTTTATTTAGGTATTTATGGGATATGATTATATTTTGAAAAAATAATAATGAAAAATGATTTAACTGACTGAAATGTTTACTATATATATGTTGATTTTTACGTGTATATTAACAAGTTCAGAAAATCCAAAATACTTATTTAAAATACGGGAGGCAATTCAACAAAATTTGTCCCCATAATATCTTCATGCCACACAGCTGGAACAACATTATAACTTGATATACAGTGTGAGGATAACTTGATAGAGGGTTGCTCTGTAAATCTCTCAAAATCGCAAATCTGCATCTTGAGTTGCGTTTAGTTGCAGCATTTAACGCAGAGATAATTAACGTGTCCGGGATGTACGACATTCTAATTTTGTGTGCATGAAGTTATGCTATTAAAAATTCAACCAGTCCATCTTATAAAGCACAGCATTGCTCTCAAATACTAATGTATATTATTAAATGCAACTATACTGGAAAGCTGCAAAAAATATAAAAATATCATACTGAGTTTCCTTCTGGTCTTGGCTAAATATTCAATTGTCATTTTTAATTAAGATATTTGTTATTTAATATAACAACATATTTAATTAAATTTGACACAGGATAATTAAAGAACCGTTTGTAAAGATTGACCTTCACAAGGTCCCCAAGGTCACAGGTTCTCCAAACGTACCTCTGCGGGGGACATTTTCGTCCGAGCCGCCAGCGGGAGGCGGCAGTTGTCCGGGCTGTCCGGGCATCATTCGTCTCGCCTGGTGAGGGTGCATCGACAGTTCTTCGTACATGTGTCTTCGGGGGTCCCACGTGGCGTGGCTGTTTCGCGCGGAGCCTGTCTGACCTAGCAACAGCCACAGCAAGCGCTCAAACCAAAATAAAACGGAGATCACCACTAGTGGCCCTTAGGTAGTGTCAACAAAAAGTTATTGTGAGTGTTGTATTACTGGGAATGAGCCATAAATATTACATTTTGTACATTATATTTTATACATATTTATACAATGTATACAGATATGTACTAATATTAAAAACACATGTTTTTACGTAAATAAAATTGTGAAAGGTATTTCGTATTTTTCTTCTAGAATTAAAATAAATAGGCGAACTTTGTAAAATCTGTACCGTCTGATGAGCACATGTGTAATGCACTAAATTTGTCAAAATATGCACTAAATCGATCTCTCTGTTCAGTTTTTATGACAAGTCTGTACCTAAAAGCGTATTAAGAGCCGCACAATAAATTTTCTTAATTATTATCAGGCATATATAGCTCTAACTACAAGACAAAATTTCCCTATATATATATTTCAACGTTCAAATTGTGCAGCGTAAAAAAGCACAAATTCCGAAAAAATATTTAAATTTGGCCATAATTTATCTAATTACTGAAGCGAATACGAACTGTTTTAATTTACATAATAAGCATTTAATTTAAAAATGGCACAATAGAATAATTCAAATATTCAAAAAGTTACTGATAAAGTAGCTAAATGGCTTACAATTATACCTCATTCCCAGCAAATTTGGCCAAATAATAATTTATTATAAAGCAAATTAAAAACTGAAAGACGTTATTTAATAAAAAGCAACATAAAGCGCGGTAATTTTTGAACGTGCTTGTACATGCGACGCAGAGAGAGATGGTAAGGACTCCTTACTTATTACTGTACCTCTCTTGATTCTGTCGCACGTGTTGTAGTTGGAGCCTGGCACGGGGGGCAGCTTCCGGTTGGGAGGCGCGATGTAGCCCAGCTCGTCCCTCAGGTCAGGTCGCTGCTTGCCCATGGTCGAGTTTCCTCCGGCACTCTGGTTGTACACCACGTCATCTAGAGGTCACGTCAAGGTCAGAGGGGGCACGACACGTGTCGCGAGAGATGGCTAACAAGCATAGCGTGAAGTACGGTGCTTTTTTACTGTTCAATGTGATGGAGAAGAAAAAGCAAAAACAATAACTTAGAGCAGTGATATACGAAATTATTAGTAAATTTATTTTTTTGTTATTTTTACAGATTACGTTCTTTGAAAATAATCGAAGTAATTACGATCAAAAGTAATTATAAAAACATTAAAAACTCAATTTAATAAAAATATCAGTCGAGATACATAAAACAATTAATGAAATAATTATTTATACACACGTTACTTGTATTTATTTATTGCGTGTCACACGTAATAAATAAATACAAGTACAAATTTTAATTAAAAATAAACTAGCATTTGTATATAGTCGTCGCCTTGGAAAATTTCCCAATTTCAGCCTTGTCCATGTCCTGTGTTACTCTTATGGGACATGATGATGAACAAGCATGCTGAGGGATAATTTTTTTAGATACCAATGGAGTATTGTCCTCAATTTTTTTGTTGCAGAAATGGATAGAGGGTGCAAAGTTATGCTACCCTGATTTTTTTCAGATTTTTTAGAGAACTGGAACTATTTTTAAAAAATTATTGAAAGTTCTTTTTGTGACATCACGCTGCGGCAAGTCCTATCTTTTTCTTAAGGAGCGGCGTCTCGTGACGTCACGAAAAGGACTTTCAATAATTTTTTAAAAATAGTTCCAGGTCTCTAAAAAATCTGAAAAAAATCAGGGTAGCATAACTTTGCACCCTCTATCCATTTCTGCAATAAAAAAAAATTGAGGACAATACTCTATTGAGCAGTACGTGTTTATTATTTTTTTTATTTATTTATTTTGTGATTTTGCTCAACAAAAATTTATATTATTATTAAAGGCCACAAAAGGTAATTTTCTGAGTCGACGACCGTACATTACGTTAATTTGTGCACATAAAGACACAAATAAGCCAAAGATGAAGGCAGTTGCAAGGTAAGCTCTGATGACACGAGACTCGCTTGCCTGCCGGACCTCCGACCCTGTTACCTCGCAGCCGGGTGGTTTCCGGTCCTCGCGAGCGCCTCGACAGCGCCACACAGATCACGATGATGCCCACGAGAATGACCACGATGGTGGCCCCCAGGGGTACCACCACATTCAGGTCGAGCCAGTCAGGGATCCAGGGGAACAGCTTTTCTCGCAGCTCGGGCTGAGGCGCGATGGTCCCTGAAAGAGAAAGGTTCACGTACCCTTGTTTCCTGATCCCTTGCCGCGTAGCAGACATATGACAACGATGGCCAGGATTATGACCAGCACGGCGGCCACCACAGGTACCACCAGGTTCAGGTTACTCAGGATCATTTTGATCGGGGAATCGTCTTTGTCAGGTAGTTCGCGTGCTGGAGCAATTGTTCCTGCAAGTAATTTTTTATATATAAGTCGCCGGGACTTTAAAACAAAAATAATATTTGCATTGTTCAGCACTTGAACTAGTGACAAAGAGATTTGATTGTTGGACTTAACAATCGATTTATTTGATAAAAAAAATCGTATTTGTGATATTTTAATGAAAGAAAAGGATAGAAAAGACCCATGAAAACACAAATTATCGAAATAAAAAAATTAATGAGGGACCATCTGAATATAGTACCAATCTCTTTGAAAATTAATATGAGATTACAGTAATTTTATTTAATATGAATGCACTCTAAAAATTACCAAATATTTTTTTCCCTTAAGACTGTATTATACGATATAATTTTATTTTGCATATAATTTTTACTTACAACAAAATTTCATCTGCATACAAACAAATGGTTTTAAAGTTTTCTTATAAGGAAGAATGGACAATCTGCTTGGAATTTTTTATTACATAAATGAATAAAGGATACTAAAAATTATGATACTTTGATTTTTTTCAGATTTTTTTGAGACCAGGAACTATTTTTAAAAAAATATTGAAACTGCGGCCACGCCCCCTAGAGGCTTTTAGATCCTATCCCTTTTATTAAAGATCTAGTGGGGCCAACAGAACTTGCAGAATTTTCAATAATTTTTAAAAAAAGTTCTGGGACTTAAAAAATCTGCAAAAATTTAAAGTACCCTCTATTCATTTTTGCAATAAAAATTTTCATGCAGTTTGTCCATTGTATGCACTAATTAGAAAAATATCGTGTAATTAAGCAAACATCTGATAGTTTGAGATGTAAACAAAAGTATCACAGCAACTTACCTCCGGTGATGGTGAGCGTGGCGAACTCGAACTCCGCGACTGCGAAGCCCGCGTTGTTATGGGCCGTGACCCTCAGATGGTACCAGTTGGCGGGGTCAAGGTCGAGCACCAGGAAGTTGGTGCCGGGCTTCACGTTGTTGGACACCTGCGTCCACTCTTGCTGGTGTCTGGACAACACCACGGGGGGGCGTTAGCATTCGGTGCAAGGTCATAGAAATTTGTGTTTCGGCAATTTTATCTTTTTCAAATTAGACGATTTTTGATAAAAAATAAAAACTGTACGAAGTAACAAATTAATTGCATAGAAACAAGTTCAAACATGTAAATTTACATTTTTTACTCTAATTTTGTTATTTTTCTTTCGTGTATGATTTAAAAACTGGAATTAAATTAATTAAAACGGCGATTTCACCTCTTCTTGTGCTCCACCACGAAGTACAACATAGGGCAGCTTCCGTCCTGCCAGGCGCTCAGGTGCAGCGTGATGGAGTTGGTGGAGACCTCGATGAAGCGCGTGGCCTCAGGGATGACCGGCTTGGAGCCCTTGGTGCGCGTGTTCAGGTAATCCGAGCGCTCGCCCGTGCCGATGCTGAAACGTTTGTAGCGAATTTTGTTACTGCGAGTTCTAGAAAATGTTTTTTTAATCAAACTTCGCATACGATTATACGCATTTTTAGCAGTTCAGCAATTTGTAATTAAATATTACTAAAATCGTTTATTTATAGCATGTAAATAATGTAATAAATAAAAAAAATTAAAGTCTAAATACTTTTCTTCACAAAACGAAAAGTTATTTAATAATTTAAATATTTAATATAGTACACTTAAGCTGACGTCACATATTTACTATAACAATTAAGAATTATTAAAGCATAATAATCTACTCTTAAGCATTTATCTTCGTCATATATGTGAACGTATTATTTTGACTCAATATTGAGTACGACAACGATATAAGAAAACATGAACATTTTTTCAATACAGACATCATGGCAAACACTGACCCGTTGTATGCGGTGACGTAGATCTGGTAGCGGGTGCCACACCAAAGGTTCTCCAGGGTATATTTGGTGGTCTGACTGCCCACCTGCACCGTCTCCCACTCGCCGAACTCAGGCTTGTAGTGGATGGTGTAGCCGTGCAGGGGTGCCGTGTCGGTGGCGTGTGGCCGCAGTTTCATGGTGATCGAGTTGGTGGTGGTGGAGGTTAGGGTCACTTGGGGCGAGTGGGGAGGGGCTGAAAATGGAGGTCATGAGCACCAGAGGGCATTCTTTGTTTTCACTGTTAATTAGGCAAAATAAATGTGTTTTTAATATGTTTTTCGGATCATTGGATAAGACCATATATAGAGCTTGGTGGAGAGCCTAGCTTAATTTTACAGAATTAACAATACTTACTTGAATTGAATTAGTTGCTACGTGCTTTCAGACAAGTATTAAAAAATAAATCAACTTACTATGTGTTACTTTCTATATAAATTTTGTTGTTTTTGTGATTCTCTCAATGCTATAATAGATATTGCCGTATCTTGAAATAAAGCAGAAAAAAAAATTCTGCGCAAGCGAGTCATCATAATTGATCATAATTTAGGATATACAGAATAAAATACTGAATATCCTAAATTATAAATGTCATATATCTTTATTCAGTCGGTATCACGTCAATACCACGAAATCAAAAATCATGCACCAAAGCATTTTAAACGAATGACTTTATCCCAAAAACAATTACATCGAAAACAAATATAAAACAAAATCATTTACCTCGAAATTAAATTAACACGAAACAAAATAATAATGAGAACAAAAGTCACGAAAATAAATTGTACGAAAGTAATTTGACTGAAATAATGAAGGATGAAAGTAAATTAGAAAGAAATTATTTTAATACGAATTCAAAAATTACGAAAACAATTTGACCGAAAAGTTATTTGAACGAAAACATTTAAGATGAATTGTACAAAAATAACGAAACTTATTTGAACGAAAACTTAAAAACGAATGCAGAAATCATGAAAATATTTTTAATTTAATAATTTTTATATTATAATATATATCAAAATTACTAAAAAATATAATTATAATATAATATATAAAAGAAACACATGCACATATATATTTATGAAGTATAATGGAAAGAAGATAAACCTTTATATTGAAGATAATTATATCATGTATATAAGTCATGTAACTGCATGCATTTTATATCAATGCTATATATAGGTATATATTAATTATTATAATAGACCTCTCGGCATTGATTATATAATGAATTTCGATTTTATATATGCAGCTAGTGTTTAATATAACATCCATTCGTGATTTCTTTAAATTGTTTAAATATACCATTTAATAATAGCTTAGCTTATAGCTCCTAAATAACATCAAATTTACTTTACTAAATGTCTTAATATTATACTTCTTTATTGTGTATTAATTGCATTCGTTTTAATTTTTTTTTGTTTAATTATTGTGTAAATAATTTTTTATTGATATTTTTCTTAATCGGTGTTTTTTATTTCGGTCAAAATAACGTTCGTTCAAATTGTATTCGTTATTATTTTTCCATTCGTTTTAAATATTTTCGTTCAAGTAACTTTCGGTCAAATTGTTTCGTTATATTTGTAGTCGTTTTAAATGTTTTCGTTCAAATAACTTTCGGCCAAATTGTTTTCGTGATTTTTTTAATTTGTTTTAAATGTTTAAATTTCTTCTAATTGACTTTCGTTGTTTTTCAATTCGTTCAAATAACTATCGGCCAAATGGTTTTCGTGATTATTGAATTCGGCTAATATGTTTTCGCTGTAAATGCTTTCGTGTTTTTCAAGTTTCGTTATAAATGCATTCGCACATTTTCCATTTTAGTTAATAATATATATTTTCGTATAAAATGTTTTCGTGTTAAATTACTTTCGTTCTTTTTGTTTTCGGTGCGTAATGCCTTTCGTATAAATTGTTTTCGTTCTTTTGTTTTCCGTTCTTTTGACGTAGATTCGCTGATTGGCTAACAAATTTTAAGTTTATTTCAAGATATTTACACTCAAGTGGGGGTACAGACTGTAACTTAAACACTGTCTCACCGTGCACGATGAGCTGGTGTGTGACGGTGTCATGTCCGAACGAGTTCTCCACGAAGCACGCGTACTCTCCGGCGTCCGTCCTGGTGACCTCCTTGATGAGCAGCGAGCCCTCGGGTAGCTGTCGCATGCGGTCGTTCTGCTGGAAGGGCGCGCCCTTGACCTTCCACTGCAGCTCGGGGGCTGGCACGCCCACCGCGAGGCACGGCAGCTTCACGTCCTCCTTATAGGTGGCTGTGAACGTGTCGTCGAACGAGGCGATCTTCGCGGGAACTGCAGGAACGTGGGGTGTTTGTATTGGCATATATGTTTATTGTTTAGTAATGACATATTGCATAGTAAAATACCAAAAATTTGGAAAACTCGTTTACGGGGAACGTCATTTTTACATATAGGTAAATTTTTGACAAGAGGGCAAAATATATTTACTATAATTAATTCGTAGAAGATAAACAAATTGTCAGTTTACATCAAATTTTACGCAATAAAACAAATTTACATTTTGATGAAACGATCGTTTACCTCTGTTGCTAGTTGCTAGGAGACAGTAGAAGACAACGTTCCTTTATACAGCTTAAAGGTGGATTTTCATGGGCGGCAACGGCGACGCGGCGCGATTTTAACTTAAAAGCTGTAAAATCCTATGCGGCGGCGAATTCGCAGGTAATCGCGTTAATTACGATGCTCTTTTTCTTTTAATCGCCCAATATGGCCGCCAATGGATGTTACAGCAAATGCGCATTAATTCGCGTCGCGCCGCGTGATAAAAACCGCCATCTGAATCCACCTTAAGCCACCGATTGGACCAATGTTAAAGGGCTAAGCCAATCACGTTCAAGTATTTTTGGCCACATCGTGCCGCGAAACTTTGAATGCGTCAATCATGCAATGCTATTTTTGAAATTTCGCGGTACAATGTGGCCTGAAAATTTAACAAAATTGACGCACGAAATGCGTGCGTGTCTTAACCTGTATAAAGAAACCTTGGTAGAAGATAAACAAATTGTCAGTTTACATCAAATTTTACGCAATAAAACAAATTGACATTTTGATGAAACTATTGTTTACCTCTGTTGCTAGGAGACAGTATGACAGACTTGGATTGCTGGCCCTCGCCGATGTTCGTTGATGCGGTCACCCAGAATTCATAGCGCTCCTTCTTTTTCAGTCCTGAAGCTTCGTAGTTCATTTGGAAGGGGGGGACCTTCTGGCTCTTTGTCGTGCCCTGAAAATTAGCATAAAATATTGACCCTGATGAAGAACAAAGAAAGGGTTGTGCCCTGAAAATTAGGTCAGTTGGTCGCACGTAGAATTTTGACAGATTTGTTAAAATCTGAAAAATATATAAAGTAACTTTGTATGCTCTAAAAATATTGCAAGTTCTCCATTAACAATCGACTAAAAATCCATCTTTTAATTTTAACATTGCTAAGATAGGACAGTGCTGCCAACTCACGTCCTTGGACTCCCCCTCAGCGGGCGCCTCCTCGCGGTAGTACACGGTGTATTGGACAACCACACCGTTGGGTTGCTCGGGGGGCTTCCAGCTCACGAGAATCGAGCTCTCAGACATGACCAGCGCCTTGGCGGCCGCGGGAGGTTCGGGGGCTGCAACACATCGAAATTTCAACGACAGGAAAGAATTTTAATATTAGTGGTAAGAAAAATAGGCTTAGTAGATGGTGAAACACTCTGAAAATTTCAACAAACCTTTTTAACACCATGAAATAATATATATTACATGAAAAAAATATAGATCAAATTCGGTGAAATTTTTTAGATATTCAGCATTTAAGATTAGCATTGTTGTAACTTTTAGTCAAATCAGCATCTTTTTCACACGAAAAAATTAATTACTGAAAATCTGCAACGAATTTTTTGTTTCTTTACATCAGCAAACCAACAGTTATTTTGTCTTTTATTTTATGGACTAAAAATATTTTTAGTTTATCATCGGAAAATAGCAATGACGGTGACATCCTTGACAATATCGACAATGTGGAATAAAGCCAACAAATAATCACATTTGACTCTTGTTGGCGATCCATAATGTAAATTAAATTTTCGGTCATCGAACTCACCGTCTTGTTCGGTCTGACAGTGGATCGGAGTGCTCCTCACGCCATCACCACCTGACGTGAAGGCCAGGACCATCATGCTGTAGTTGGTGTACTTGTGCAGGCCGTGCAGGATGGTCTCGCTCGACGACGTGATCTTGGTGTCCTTGGTGTTCTCGTCTGCAACAGGAAGTGACGTCACTCTCCTTTCCTCACAGCTGACCGTACCGACACGTACCGTACCACGTCTCGCTGGGACCGTAGATCACTTTGTAGCCCTTGAGGATTCCGTTGGCGGAGGACAGCGGCGGGGACACCCAGGACACGCGGATGGTCTGTGACGTCAGAGTGGTGCATGTGGTGTCCTGAGGAGGCTGCTCGGGGACGCCTTCGGCCGTGTACTGGCGAACCTCTTCAGTCATGGGACCAGCGCCAACCTTGTTGAAGGCTTGCACGACTACAGAGTACTGTGTGTAGGTCCTGTCACGAAATCAGGGGTTTAGTAGAGGCCAGGGTAATTTGAAATCGGGGATTGAGTGAAGCCAAGTTAATTAAAAAACAGTACAATGACAGAGAATGAAACGTTTTCAATATTAGATTATCTGATTATAAAATACAATAAAAAAAATTATAAATATTTCTGATGTAGTTCTTTTAATTAAAGTGCCCAAACGTAATTATTATGTAAATTCTATCAAGCAAACTTTGCTACTAGCAATGCACTTAAATCTTATTTAAAATAGCTTTACTTTAATATAGTGACGATACGCAAAATACACTTTATATCTTATTTATCCAATCCGCTTAAGCTCCTGAAAGTATACAACCTCGTGTGCACCAAAGTAATGCGGGAAGTGTCTGATTGTTCGATACAAACAACTGGTGCTCACTCGGAGGTATTTAACAAGGTAACTGGTGCTCACTTGAGGTCTGCGATCTGCAGGTGGTGCTCCTTGCCCTCCTCTTTGCTGAACTCGACCGTCTCGAACAGGAAGGGCTTGTCTGAAGAGGCCAGCTTGTAGCCCACATAGTAGCCCAGAATCTCGCCGTTCCACTCCTCGCGTTCGGGGGGCTTCCAGCTGATTTTCAGGGTCATCTGGTCGATCGCCTCCACCTTCACGCCGGTCGGGGGGCCGGTCGGGGCTGAAAATAAACAAATATGTAGCTGAAACACTTGGCTCGGGGCTGCGAGTGGGAAATTAATGTTCGAGAAGTTTCACATTTATGCATTGAAATGAAAATTAAATTTTTTAAAAATACATAACTTATAATTAATGAAGTTTTTATTAATTTAAAATTAAATTTTGTGTGAGAACTTTATGTGGAAAATTTTAATTTTATGTGTGAATTCTTCCTCATTGCATGGTATAGTGTTCAGAAATTTTTTAATGCGAGGGATACAAATTTTATATAATTTTGCAATGTTTATAACACAATAGCATAGTTTGTTGTTGGTAAGTCTAGTTTATAACAGCATTTTTTGTCTCACCTTCCTCTGCAGTGATGATGGTGACGGTATCTGAAGGCTCTGAAGACCCAATCTCGTTTTCGGCCACGATGCGGATGTTGTAGGTGGTCGCGGGCCTCAGGTTGAAGACTCCAGCCACGGTTTGTTGTCCGGGCACCAACACGCGGTCGATGTCCACCTCCCACGTTCCTGCAATCAGAGACAAGTCAAGACACGTCCCAGGTACAACCTGGAGGTCACTTACCTTTGGAGATCTTGTACTCGATCAGGTATCTCTTGACGGGAGAGTTTCCGTCGTACGGGGCGTCCCAGGACAGTTGAACCGAACGTCCGGATTTGTCCAGGACTTTGGTCTCGTACGGAACCTCAGGAACCTCTGTAACGAGAGTCAGTGGTGAGAGGCGTCCGGAGAGACACCTGGTGGTACGGACCTTGAACTATGAGGTTGATGCTCGAGTCGTCGCTGCCGAACGCGTTGGTGGCCACGCACGTGAAGAGCGCCGAGTCGCCGCGCTCCGTCCGTTTGATGCTGAGGTCGGAGAGGACGCCGTTCGGGAGAATCTCCTCGCGGATCGTGTACCTGGAGAACGTTGTATTTTTAGAGTGTTGTTTGATGTTTACGTTGGATAAATATGTGTACCTTCATTCACTTAACATTTTATATAAAATTTTTTAAGTAAATAATAAATATATATGGTGTAAAAAAAAATCCACACCAGAACACGTTCAAGTTCAATTCAATTTTTGCTTATACTTATATAAAAAAAACTGAATTAAAAATATTAATTAAATTAAGATAGTTGATAATATTAATATATTATTAATATTATTAGACAATTAAGATAATAGCACCATAGCACAATTAATATGGAGTAGTTATCTACAAAATAAAATATTAAAACTCAACATTGACAGCAAAAATAAAAAAATTAATGTGTTCATGAGAAAAATAAGAAAATAATATTTTTTACTTTCATTGATTCCCCTTGAATTATTTAATTCGAGTTATTGTTGAAAGTGTAAAGTTCCCCAGACCATCTCCTGCCCCGCTGACAACAATGGTTACCAAAAGTAACAAAAGAGACACAACGGTTACCTGCTGTCGCTCTTGGGGTCGAGTCTCTTATTGTTCATGTTCCACAGGATGCCGATGGGCTTCTCTCCTTTGGCCTCGCACTGCAAGACGGTGGGTTCTCTTCGCCGGGAAGTCTGGTTGCGCAGCTTGATCTCGAAACTCGGCGGCGCTGCGCAGACATCCCAGTGAGCACCACACCGTCAAGGTCAAGCTGAGGTCACTTACCTTGCACGCTGATGAGCATCACGGCAGAGAGGCCGGAGCCGATCCCATTGGCAGCCTCGCACAAGTAGTAGCCTTCGTTGGACTTTTGGATGTTGTTGATGGCCAAAGTACCATCCTCAACTTTAATGTTGGGGTCGTTGGGTTTAAAGTCTTTGTAATCGCCGGGAACATCCCCTGAAAGATACGAAAAGTGTTAGGGGTGTGTGTAAATAAACATTATGAATATTATATATTGAATATTTTTATAGAAATTTACCACTCGTACACGTAAAAATATGAATTTTTTCTCTAAGGAAATACTGAAAAAAAGCACTTTATATTTGTACTCAAATGAACAATAGAAAAAATATAAAGATATTAAAAGAAATTTTAATATACTTTGCAAATTATTCCTTGCAACTTATTTAACTTTCTTTATACTTTGCATTTCAAATTACACAAATTTCGTTGAAATATTTAAAACATTTTATATTGTAAGATTTATTTTTTTAAGTTCTTAATATAATTTTATTTTCAAAAGTACAAAATTAAATAGGTACACTCGTCGCTTCGTAAAATTTCCCTTTGCAGCCTGTTATAATTCACCATGCTCTATAATAATAAGCATGGTGATTGCAAGTGTGAATTTTTCCAAGGCGACGACTATACAATAATAAAGTAACGATATTCTCACCTGCCGCTTTCTTCCAGGTGACCTGCGGCTTTGGGAACCCGTCAGCCTTGCACTCGACCTTAGCATTGCTACCCTGAGCAAACGCTTTGTCGGTGGGCTCCAGTATCCATCTAGGAGGCACTGTGGAGAACATCAAGGTCAGACAAGGTCACAGGTCACGGCAGTGGACTGACTACTAACATGCAGCAACGCTCGCCCAGCGCATGCATTAGAACAGTGGTTACATGGGGAGAAATTTGAACATCATCAAGTCTTTGCAGTCTCCCAATTCTACAAGCAAGTGTCCATGGTGGCATGATTTAAATACCCTTGAGGGACAAACGTAATGTAGAACTGGGTACATCGCATATCCAACAGACGCAAATGCGCTGAAGTTTAAAATGATGCGTCGATATATTTTTTTTCTTAATTTTAGCATGTTTAAATTGTAACATTTGAAATAAATTATTAATTAAAATTTCTCTCCATGCTCTCACTCCAGTTTAAAAGGAAAATAAGGAAATTTCTCTGAACAATAAATCACATGTCACAGAGGCTTCTATTTATTATTCGGAGCAATTTCATATTTAATAGAGTACAATAAAACTTAAAAATTCTCAGATATTTTTTAATTAAATAATAATAAATCGATTTTAATATTTTTAAGATTTTAATGTTAAATTTTAAATTTTTAATAAAAATGCTAGAGCGGCGATTTAAATTGCAATTGGAACACTACATGCAATTAACAAACGAGGACATATATTTTGAATACAACTTAAAAATAATTTCATTAAAAAATTGTAACAAAAATGTCCTCATTTGAAAATAGACTAAAGCAAAAAAAAGTTCAAAATTATTTTTAAACCTAATAACTATTTTTACTTTAGTATTAACTATTACAAAAAGGTCTATATAAAAATAACTTTCAACTTATGTTAGTTAAAACTTACAAACAGATCATGCAAAACAAACTACAACATAGAAAACCAAACAAATAAAACCCAAAAGTAATTAGGAGCAAATAATACCAAACGAAACAAAAGTACATGCAGTTAATTCATGGTGTCGCCATATTTAATTAGCTTCAAAACAGCTGGCAAGATGACACCATGGAAATAAGAAGACAGAACTGAAACTACAGGTGTGGAAGGAGAGGCGACCTGACTGAGCCCTGGCCAAAGGTGGGGGTTAGGAAGGTGGCGGGACGGCCGGGCGGCTAACTTCCGTTCGAGAGCTAAATTAACTAAACTTTGATCACCGGTAGCCAATCATAGATAAGTAGACACGATCAATCAACCAATCATAGATAAGTGGACACGATCGTTCACCGGTAGCCAATCATAGATAAGTAGACACGATCGATCACGCGCATTCTTCATTCCGACACATAAACGTCGAATTCCCATATAATATCATGCCATTTTTAGACATATAATGACGTCGAATTCCCATAATGTCATGCCGTTTTCAGACATATAATGAGACACATACCAGTACCCATTAACATAAAAACATACCACCCACATATAACATAAATAAGAATTGTATGTAACAAGAAAATATAATATACGCGGTATTTTCCATTGTTTTATTTTTCCTATCACATTTTTTGATGTTTTGTAAATAAATTATAAAAAAATCAATAAAAAATATAATTGAAGAAAATTAGTGGAGGTGAATGGAAGGAAGGATGTATAGCAGTGAGGTGGTAAAAAATAATAATAATAACACGACGAAAAGGCCTAAATCTAGGTCACTAACACGACGAAAAGGTCATATGTACCCTTGACGTGTAGCTCGGCGGAGCGGTTCGTCTCGCCCCCTACATTAACCCCCCTGCACGTGTAGCGCCCCGCGTGTCGTGACGTCACACTCTGCACGATCAGGAGGCTGGTTTTCTGACCAACATTCACAGTGGAAGCTTCTGAACCGACCTCCTTGCCGTTTAAATACCATGAGAACGAAATAGGGTGGTCTCCTTTCGATGCAATGCACGTTAATTGAACATAATCTCCCTCACTGCTATAAGCTGATGAGAAGGATAGAGGTAGGAGTGAAGGTATTTCTGAAATCAACATAATAAGCCACCTTTAACATTAAGTATCGCGGAATGTCTGGCCAAGCCCGCGTGGTTCGACACCACGCACGTGTAGTTGCCTGCCTCCTGCAGCGACACGCGACTAAGGGATAGAATGACGGTGAACTCGTCCAACCTTTGCACGGCCGTGCCCGCACTCTGGACCAACGTGTGGCCGTCTTTGTGCCACGAGATTTGCAGTGGGGAGTCGCCCGACGACACGGCGCACATCACGCGCGTGGAGCTGCCGCCCAGAATACCGCCGGAGTCAAATGAGAAGGGCAGGACCGAGGGCTGGACTGTCAACATCGTGTTCTCGGATTTAGCAATTAGACTTTAATTTGAGTAACTCTGTCCCATTGACCAGAATACCGCCGGAGTCAAATGAGAAGGGTAGAACCGAGGGTTGGACTGTCAACATCGTGTTCTCGGATTTAGCAATTAGACTTTAATTTGAGTAACTCTGTCCCATTGACCAGAATACCGCCGGAGTCAAATGAGTAGAACCGAGGGCTGGACTGTCAACTTTTTGTTAACGATTAATCTCAATAACTTTGTCGTCATAATGCTGTATTGAAAATTTGTCAGACGGAATCGAATGAAATAAATTTTAAAAATTCGAGAATATTCTGAAATTTAATCGCCTATGGTTTGATTAAATTCAATGGTGCCACTTTTTAACAACAGCTCCATTTCCGGTTTCCGTCCATAAGGCTTCATGTTAAACTTCTACATTAATTTTTGTAAGTCACCTATTGATGGCGAGTTCAAAGTCCTCTGCAGGTCTTGTTGCATTCAAAGGGGCCCATTTCAAGATCTCAAAAATCAGTTGAGATTCATCCTTAATGATATAGATATATTAAATTTGTGTAACCCTGTCCGCAATATAAACAAAAACATAAAAGTGTTTAAGTGGAAAGAATTTGAAAGGATTTATTTAAAAAAGAAAAAATACGGATAGAATACAGAAGAATTCATTGTATAAAAAATAATATTAGTTACGCACATATTACGGTATTGATTTAAAAAACTACTTTACCATAAATATTTAAATTCGCAGTAAAATTTGATACTCCAGCCTTGTTCTTGACAGTGCAAGTATAATTGCCACTGTGTCTCGACATGGTGGGGTCTACGAGCAGAAGGCTTCCTTTTTTGCCAATTTTGGTGGTGGAAAGTCCCATATGAGCGGACAGCTGTGCGCCCTGGAAACTCCAGCTGATCTCCAGGGGGGTGTCTCCTTCTGATACCAGACACGTGACTTGAGCTGCCTGGTCGGAGAAAATCGGCTCGTCACCGAAACTGAACGGGATAATCTTGGGAAGAACTGGGGACAAAATATAAACAATTAAATAAAAATAAAAACTATAAATTCCTTGCCGTTCAAAACTGAACGGGGTAATCTAACAAAATATAAACAATTATAAATAAAAATAAAGGTAAAAACTATAAATTCCTTGCCGTTCACAGCAAGTGTTGCCGAATAACTTTCTGTGGACGCTGCATTTTTAACGCGACACGTGTAGTTTCCTCGGTGTATGGGCATGACAGGAGTGATCATGAGCAGGCAGGCTCTGTTCCCAAGTTGCGTGGTTGTCACGTGAGGCATGGTCACCAAACGACCGTTCTCAAACTCCCAGCTAATTTCTAGTGGGGTATCCCCTTTAGTTGCAAGGCAGTTTAACTGAACCGCGTCACCAGGGTTCGACGCGACATCACCGAACGAAAATGGAACTATTACGGGGGGAACTGTAAATTAAGAAAGAGGATAGGAGAAGGTGAGATGTAAATAATATCGGGACAAACCAATGACGGCTAGTTCTGAAGTGAACGTCGCTGATCCGGCAGTGTTGGTAGCCCTGCAAGTGAAGTTGCCGGCGTGAACGTCCGTCACCGAATCGATCGTCAACACGCTGACACGCTTGCCAATCTTCGTAGCTGACACGTCGGTCCCCAAATTATCCTGACCATTAAAGTCCCAGCTAATCACAATAGGACTATCTCCATCAGAGACCGTGCATTGCAGAGAGGCGTGTTGTCCAGCGTGAAAAGGCACATCTCCAAAAGAAAACGGCATAATCTTGGGTGGAACTAAAGGTTGGAAATAAAAAAAAATTAATTATTAATAATTAAAAAATACCGTTGATTTTTAGTTGTGAGGTAATGTTGGTGACTCCTACAGGGTTGGTAGCCTTGCATGTATAATCCCCTGCGTGGGACGCAGACACTGAGCTGATTGTGAGCGAACTGATTCGTTGACTGGGCTGGGCTATCAAAACCGACGGATCTCGCGAGATCTCGTTGCCTTTGAATAACCACGTGATATCTAATGGAGTATCTCCTTTTTGTACCACACAACTAACCATAACTAAGTCTCCGGAGTTTATGAACTCTTCTCCGAATGAAAAAGGCACTATATGTGGTAACACTAAAACAAAATCAAAAGAAATCTAATTATTATCTATTCTATAAGTGCAACATGTTAAAAGTGCAAACAAAAAGTTATTTGGACGAACCCTTGACGATCAAGGCTGCAGTATGACTATCAATGCCCGCTACATTCTCGGCAGAGCACGTATAGTTCCCAGCGTGGCTCGCGGACACGGCACTAATACTCAGAATTGAGCTTCTTTCTCCCAACGCCAAGACACTAACCCCCATCCTAGGAGACACGTCTCTTCCATTAAACGTCCACCTTAGTTTGATAGGACGGTCTCCTTCGATGGCCCCACAGGGTACTGTGACGATCTGGTCAGGGTTTAAAGGTCTATCTCCGAACGTAAAAGGTAGTAAGACAGGGCGAACTGAAAACAAATTACATGCAATATAAATGTAAGTACCGGTGACTTGTAACAACGCGGAGAACTCTGAAATCCCCGCTTTATTCTCCGCTATGCACGTGTACAGCCCCGCGTGGTGGGAACTCACAGATGGGATGTTGAGGATCGCCCCCGTCTCCCCAAGAGGTAACGAACTCATGTCCATTCTGTGGTGCACCATCCGGCCCTCGTGCAGCCACCGGACGTGCACGGGCCTGTCGCCCCCAACTACCACGCACGGGACAGTCACCAAGTAGCCCGCGCTCAGCGACTTGTCTCCGAACGTGAACGGCAGGATTTCAGGGGGAGCTGAAACCAGTTAGGTCCGCTTTGAACCACTTTTAGAATTTTATATCGAATGTAATCCCTTTTTGACAACAATTTTTTTCTTTAAGAGTGAACATTCAAACTTCAATGATGATAAATAAAATTGTTCTCCTACGTGATACTAGCCCGCAGTACATGGAAGTTCAACTGGTTGCATAGATTCAGGATACCGCTAAATTTTCAAGCATTATAAAAGCTGAAACAAGTAACATCATGACACTGAATTTAAGAATATGAAAAAAAAAAAAAAAAAAAAAATGCAACTAGATACATAATTGCTTGATTCAGTTTCAAATATTAAACTCTGGTTTTACTTAAATCGATGTAAAACGATCACAACGCCATTAACTTCAACCTAAAGTTAATCAAACATTAAAATACTATGCAGTTGCGAATCTTCAGATGGTATCTTCTCAATTATCTGTTTTGTAAAAAAAAGGTAGACAGGTATTACAGGAATTTTTAATCAATTAAAAAAAAATTAAAAATAAATACACATCAATTACTTGGGAAACTAGCAATCTATCATTTTAAATTTTAGATCTCCTTGCATGAAAAATTACCTCCCATACAAGGAGAAATAAAGACTAGAGGTGTGTTTACACAAGCGATTTAATGCGATTTTTTTTAGTGAAAGCACAAATTTGCAGCAATTCTGGAATAAGATATTGCAACGGTAAAATTGCAGCAAAATGTTCACCAAATATTTGAAAGCAAGAGCACAATATTACAAATAATAGCTCATGTAAACACACCTTTGGGTCAGGTAACTATAGACAACAGCAACGACAGGGACTACCGTTGACCCTGAGCTCAGCCACGTGCTCCACGCTGCCCGCAGGGTTGCTGGCCTGACACGTGTAGTTGCCGGCGTGTCGCGCAGTCACATACGAGATCGAGAGGAAGTTGGCGCGGTCGCCCACCGGGAAGCTGGAGATGCCCATGCGGGAGGACACCTCCTCGCCCCCCAACACCCAACTGATCCGCAGGGGCTTATCGCCCTTCGGCACGTTGCAGCTCACTTGGACCGTGTCCCCCGCACTCGCCGGACCGTCGAACTCAAACGCGGTTATGTAAGGAAGTACTGCAAACAGCACGTGGTATTGTTATGGTACCTTTAAGGTAGCATGCTTTATCTGATTATCGTAACCTGAAAACGAAGTAAAAATTAAAAATAGCTCGCTCCGATGAAAATCGTATTGTTACGATTAGACGCTGCTATTTTTAATAACAATATATTATACATGTTTTGAACTGAAGTATTGTGGTTAAGTTTCCTAACGCTTAAAAAGTGTAATTTTTTTTCCTTTATTTTTGTATTTTTAAGATGACTCAGGCGTGAATGTAGTATAGATATTTGATGACGTTGTTTGAATTTAAGATGAAAAAGGTTGTAGGAAGAGGGTATCTAAATACTTGATATTCAAATAATAAAAACAACACACGTATATCAACATAAACAAGTACCATTGACGTGCAGGTCGGCAGAAAACGCTGCCGAGCCTGCCGTGTTGGTTGCCACGCACGTGTAGCGCCCTATGTGATCGGGACGCACCGCGGGGATCGACAGAAAGTTGGCGCGGTGCCCGAACATCGAGGTGAGGACTCCGAAATGAGAGGCCAGGGGCTTCCCGTCGAAGAACCACGAGATGGACACGGGGAGGTCGCCCTTGGTGGCGTGGCATGCGACCCCGGCAGAGTCCCCCGCGCTCGCAGGACCCTCGAACTCGAACGGACTTATATGTGGTAGGACTGCAAGGACCGAGTGAGTCAAAAATTATTTACAAAAAAAATCAAAATGGACGCTTTTACCGTCAACTTGACGCCATGTTGGAATCCTGATGCGTCACAGCGCTGAATTTTCAGGCATTTGATTGGCTGTAACCTAACTATAATAAAGGTGCCGCTGTCAAAGATGCTGCTTTATCCGCCAGCGCTACGCTGTAAACTTTGACGTCTCCAAACAGACCGCTAGAGCACGTGGCTTATTTGATGGAATTTCCTGAAGGTTGATGAAAATTGTCGAGTATCAATGTTCCTATAGGCCGTCCTTCCAGTATACAGTCTTTGCGAGTAAGTAATGTTTACTAACAAATTTAATAGCCCTTTCTGTAAAAAAAAAAAAAAAAAATGGAGAGGAAGGAAGGAGTTTTCATGCTATAATAAAAGTAAAGGTTTGTACCCTTGACCTGAAGGTACGAAGTGTGATTGGCCGAGCCTGCCGAGTTCCTGGCTACGCAAGTGTAGGCCCCCGAGTGCTGGGCTCTCACTGACTCGATGCTCAGGGAGCTAATGCGAGAGCCCGTCTTGCTGACCAGGATTCCTTGCTCCTCGCTGGGAGTGATCTCGGTGTCGTTGAAGAACCAGGCGATCGAGATGGGGGAGTCCCCCTTCGTGACCGTGCACGTGGCGGCGATGACGTCACCGGCGTTCGCAGACTCGTCGCCGAATGAGAACGGGAATATCTGGGGCGTGACTGTAATTAACGTGCAGGGAATTTTATATATCGTATCCAGCATCGACGTTTAAATATTTAGCGCGATTTTATCTGAAAAGTAGGAAGTTGTTGATTGAAGTATCTTCCGTGCGTCTTTTTCTTTAACGATTAATCTCAGCTACTGTTGGAGTCAAAGAATATTTCCCAGCAAACGAATCGAATGAAATAAATTTAAAAAAAAATCAAGAATGTACTAAAACTTAATCGCTTATGGTTTGAACAAATTCAGTCTTGCAGTTTTCTTACAACAGCTCCATTTCCGGTTTTCATCCATAAGGTCAATGTTAAACTTCCACCTCAGTTTTCACAAAACTGATAAGACAGATTCGCTTCAAAATTTGTATGCCACCTATAATTGATGGCGAGTTCTAAGTCCTCTGCAAGTCTTGTTGCATTCAGGCGCTACGATTGCGAGATCTGAATCTATATACTGAGATTCATCCTTAAAAACCTATCATTTCATTGCGATTTCGGGTAATATGGTAATAATCTTGGGTAAAGGTGAAATATAAAGGTACTAGCAATAACACATAATACAAAATATAAACGCAGGTACCGTTGACATGCAGGTCGGCTGCGAAGGCCGCGGTACCCGCCACATTGGTAGCTAGACACGTGTACCGGCCGCGATGGTGCTGGTGAACCACGGGGACAGAGAGCAGCATGGTGCGCTGTCCGAACATGCCGGTGACCACCCCCAGGTGCGCGGCTAGCGGTTTTCCGTTGAAGTACCACGCAATGCTGAGGGGAGGGTCCCCCTTGGTCACGTGACAAGCTAACTGCACCGTGTCGCCCGCACTGGCGGGTCCTTCGAACTCGAACGGAGTGATGTACGGTAAGACTGCAAGTTTATAGTAATTTCCTAGCTTAAATTTATGTAAACGTTCTTTCAGGCGACGTATTTCTGTCGTCAGCTTAATTTTGAAAAAAAAAAAATCCCGCAAATTTCGTAGTAAATCTTGTAAATTTTGTCGTTTTTAAATTTTATATCGGTGAAAATGGGAAATTATATAAAAGGAAAAGAGGTTTGGAATTAAAAAAATATTAATAAAAGAAAACACAACTCAAAATTAAAATTAAATACCATTAACATGGAGTTCGGCCGTAAAGTTTGCATAACCTGCGGCGTTGCGGGCCAGACACGTGTACGATCCCGAGTGATGCGCGCGCACCGAGTCGATGCTCATGGCGCTCGCCTTGGCCCCGGCCTTGAACACGGTGACCCCGGGCACCAGGGCAACGTCTGTGTTGTTGAAGAGCCACGTGATCACCATGGGAGGGTCGCCCTTGATGACTGCGCACGTGACCGTGGACGAGTCCCCTGAGTTGACGGACTCCTCGCCGAACGTGAAGGGCAGCAGTTGGGGCAGAACTAGGGGGAGGGTAACTTTTAATGTTTATAACAAGATCTGTGTTAATTCCAGGTTTTTAGGACACAATCCATGTCTTTACGAAAACGTCAGAATCAAATATCATTTTCATTAAGGTTTGCCCTTCAGGTGTTGTGCTATTACTGTTTTCATTTATACACATAAATAAGTCATTTTGATTTTTTACTAAACTAATTCGTCTCATGTGACAGAATTTTGCCACAAATTTCTGTAATTCATAATTTAATTACATAAAAATTATAATAAAGTATAAATAATAAAAATAAAGTATAATTTCGTATTTCGTGTGTATCTTTCTACCATATTCACGTGATATTTTTTTTTTTTGTGATGGAAAAAGCTAACTTAAATTATATTTTGTTTCAAGTTTTAATTAAAACTCTTCAGTTCAACGAAAGCAACGATGAGTTGTTTTTTTTTTCAATTAATGTATCCGAATGAATTAACAATGAATTATTGTGACACGTATTTTGCAGCTATAGGATAACAATATTGGAAGGAAGAAGAGGATATATAAAAGCTTCAACTAATATAAAACTTGACATGCATTATATAAAATACCATTAACGTGGAGGTAAGCGGTGAAGTTTGTGGAGCCGGCTGCGTTTCTAGCAACACAAGTGTACGCGCCCGAGTGTTCAGCCCTTACTGCCTCGATGTTCAGCACCTTGGACCTAGCCCCTGATTTAATGACGGACAACCCTTGAATGTGCTCGACCTCAGTGTTGTTAAAGTACCAGTCTATTTGCACGGGAGAGTCACCCTTTATGACGGCACACTGAACGGTCGAGAAATCACCAGCGTTCACCGTCTCGTCTCCGAAAGTGAACGGCTGTATTTGTGTCTTTACTGCAACATATTCGCTAGAGGTTAGGCGGGGGTTAAACAAAAAATTAAATACAGAACAATCACAACACGAATCACACCGTTAACGTGCAGATCTGCTGCGTAGGCTGCTGTTCCCGCGTTGTTGGTGGCTAGGCAAGTGTAGCGGCCGCGGTTGAACGGTCTCACCGCGCTGATAGATAGGAACATGGCTCGCTGGCCGAACATTCCGGTCACCACCCCGAGGTGGGGTTCGAGGGCCGCGCCGTTGAAATACCATGCGATGTTGAGGGGAGGGTCACCCTTGGTCACGTGACACGCCAACTGGACCGTGTCCCCTGCACTGGCGGGTCCCTCGAACTCGAACGGAATGATGTACGGTAGTACTGTGAATTTTAACCGTCTCTTTAAATAATACTATTTAATGGTAGGAGGGTTCAGGTCAGGATATGTTAAAAAAAAAATAAAAATGCAGATGTCATAAAATAGGTTCAGATGCTGATTATTTTTACCGTTGACATGCAGGTAGGCGGTATGATTTGCCCTGCCAGCAACGTTTCCTGCCATGCAAGTGTAGGCCCCTGAATGCTCGGCCCTCACCGCCTCGAGGGTGAGGGCACTGGCGCGTGTGCCACTCTTGCTGATGAAAACCCCCTCCCTCTGGTCGACCTCCGTGTCGTTGAAGAACCAAAGGATGGACACCGGAGAGTCGCCCTTGATGACCGCGCAAGTGACCGTCGCGAAGTCACCAGCATTCACCGTCTCCTCTCCAAATGAAAACGGCAGGATCTGCGGGGGAACTGGCCGGGCATTAAGTAAGTGACTGAAGGTTAAGTAGGAGAAATAGCTGGATAACGTCTTCAATGAGAAAAATACACCGGAAGTGGCTTCTTTCGAACGTTGTATCTGTCATCGCAATTAATTTTGTATTATGTTGATAATCCGTGGAAAAGGAAAGGTTATGGATAAAGTAACACAGGCAAAATTAAAATGCAAGCAAAAAACTAAAAAAAAGAGCTAAAACTAAAACAAATCATACCATTAACGTGTAGATACGCGGTTTGATTAACTGACCCAGCCGCATTTTTAGCGACACAAGTGTATGCGCCCGAGTGTGGCGCCCTCACTGCCTCGATGCTCAGTGTGCTCAGTCGCTTACTCTGACTGACCGCGATACCGTCACTGTTCGCCACTTCAGAGTCGTTGAAGAGCCACATGATCGACACGGGCGAGTCCCCCTTCACCACCGCACAAGCCACGGTGGTGAAGTCACCCGCGTTGGCAGGTTCATCGCCGAACGAGAAGGGCATCAGGAGGGGCAAAACTGTAAGAATTTGAATACAGGCGAATCAATTAACTTGCTATATAATGTATCTGTGGTTCCCCAGGCTTTGGATATCACTTTGGTTCATTGATAAAAAGTAGAGGTGTCCGTCCTGACTGAGGTTTTCCACGGTTCCCTCAGTCTTATCTCAGCGAATGCTGGAACGAGTAACAGGCCTTTCTCTTCCTTATATCAACACCCATTGACTCCCTCGAGCTTCAAACTCATAGAGATAGAGGTGTGTTCTTGTAGAAAAAAATCATTTATTAATACTTTTGAGTATTTGTAATACTTTTAAAGTTATTTATCACGTCACATTAATATTTAAATAAGTTGGCTTTAAAAACTCAATGGAATTGATAATTTAACACGTCCAAACAATGTTTAAATGTTTTAAGAAATATTTAATATTTCTCCAATATTTTATTTTTATATAAAAAATTATCGAAGGTCATAGATTAGGAAGAGGGAGGGATGGTAAATACAAAAACAAAGAAACTAAAAAGAACTAAACTATGTAAAACTCTCTTTACCATTAACATTCAAGTAAGCGGTTTGGTTGACCGAGCCAGCCGCGTTCTTAGCCACGCAAGTATAGGCCCCCGAATGTTCGGCCCTCACAGCTTCGATACTCAAAGCACTGGTGCGCTTGGTCTGAATTATTACCATGATATCGTTTTTCACGATTTCAGTGTTATTGAAGTGCCAAACTATCGAGACTGGCGAGTCCCCCTTTATCACAGCACAAGTTACTGTAGTGAAATCTCCGGCATTCGCAGTCTCGTCACCGAAAGAAAATGGCATCAGTTGTGGAAGAACTAGAAAATTATCGTATATTGTATTTGGGGGATAGTGGCTCCGTATTAGGTAAGGTTGGAATATGGGAAACTGAAATTAAAAAATAAACATACAATGAAGGTACCATTAACGTGAAGATCAGCTGCGAACGAGGCAGTTCCAGCATTGTTGGTGGCTACACACGTGTACCTCCCACGATGTGATTGGTGGACCACGGGGATAGAGAGGAACATGGCGCGCTTGCCTACCATTGACGTTATGACCCCACGGTGAGGTCGCAGTGGTTCTCCGTTCAAGTACCACGTGATGGAGAACGGAGGGTCCCCCTTGGTCACGTGACAAGCCAGCTGGACCGTGTCACCCGCGCTCGCCGGATCTCCGAACTCGAACGGAATTATAAACGGAAGTACTGAAAGAATGACCCTATTTGAAAAATTACATCCTTTTCACGTCTAAACTAATCTTATTACGTCTTTTTACCTAAAAAAAATATTTTATTTTCTCGCTCGAAGTGATGATAAAATGGAGATAATATTTCTAATATTTTTTGCTCAATAAGAGAAAAGAAGATGTAATCTCTTATTTTTTCCTCAAAAATGGTGCGAAATAGGAGGAAATTAGACGAGAATTCAGCATAATATAGCGAATAAAAGATAAGATTTATTTTAATTCGTAGAGTTATGTCGGGGTATTGGGTGAAGGTTGATGAAGATTCAAGCTATAACATGCACACACATCCTATTTGTAATTGTACCATTTACATGAAGATACGCTGTATGGTTTGCAAAGCCTGCAGCGTTCGTCGCTAAACAAGTATAAGCGCCAGAATGTTCCGCTCTTACTGCCTCTATCGTAAGTCCGCTTATTCTCTTCCCGCTCTTGCTTATCAAAATACTGTCGCTAGAAGTTATCTCAACGTCGTTAAAGTACCACGAGATGGAGATCGGAGAATCTCCTTTAACGACCGTACATTGGAGCGAGTTGAAATCCCCTGCGTTAGCTGACTCGTCTCCGAATGAAAACGGCATTATCTGAGGTTGAACTGAAAAATAATTTATTATAAAGTGCGATATATTTGTAGTGCTGGTTGGATTTGGTTTAAGGAGGTATAAATCATAAACAACACGAGAAATACATAAAGTACCATTGACGTGCAAATCTGCAGCATAGGCTGCCGATCCTGCCGTGTTTGTAGCTACGCAAGTGTACCGGCCTCGATGGTATTGGTGAACCACAGGGATCGCGAGGAACTTGGCACGGTGGCCGATGTCAGAGGTCAGGACCCCCGTGTGCGCCTTGAGAACCTTCCCCTCGAAGTACCACGTGATGCTGAGGGGCTGGTCCCCCTTAGTCACGTGACACGTCAACTGGACGGTGTCGCCAGTGCTCGCCGGCTCGTCAAACTCGAACGGTTTTATGAACGGGAGGACTGGAATTTACCGAAACTAACGTATTAAAAAAGATGACTTTTTAAAAACTTCTCGCATGAAAATCGTTGAAAATGGTGAATATTCTTGTAGAAATGGCTCTAAAATGGGTAAGAAAGGAATAAAAAGAGCTAAACCTATTAAAAAACATGCAGTTATTTCGTTTATCTACCCTTGACTTGAACATATGCGGTGTGATTTGCAGCCCCGGCCGCATTCCGTGCAACGCAAGTGTAGGCACCAGAATGTTCCGCCCTCACGGCTTCGATTGCAAGGCTGCTGATTCTCTTGCCGTTTTTACTAATTATTATCCCGTCGCTTGAGGCTATCTCGGTGTTGTTAAATAACCAGGATATCGATATTGGAGAATCGCCCTTGACAACGGCACACTGGGAGGTAATGAAGTCACCTGCATTTGCAGTTTCTTCGCCGAATGAAAACGGTACGATTTGTGGTGGAACTGCAAATATGAAATTTTATAACATAAATTTATGACGTAAATTAATGAATTTTTATACAACGAAGTATGCAGTTACGTTACGTTTCCTGGGTGTGGATATGGGGTTTTAAACAATAAACATCACATAATACAATGGGGTTTATAAAGTCGAGGTACCGATGACCTGTAGGTCTGCCGCGAAGGCCGCTGACCCCGCCAGGTTGGTGGCCACGCACGTGTAGCGGCCACGATGGTGCTGCCCTACCACGGGAATGGACAGGAAGTTGGTCCGCCTGCCGATGTTGGAGGAAATGACCCCCATGTGGGGAGCGAGGACCTTTCCGTGGAAGTACCAAACAATGCTCAGGGGAGGGTCACCTTTGGTCACGTGACATGTCAGCTGCATCGCGTCGCCAGCACTCGCCGGCTCGCCGAATTCGAATGGCATTATGAACGGGAGGACTGAAATTTTTAGATAATACTTTCACCTTATTATTCTAAAATGTTGGTTGGTTTGGTAAGGGTAGGTTTAATTTAAAACATGCTCTATTAAAAAGTGACTTGTTGAATACCATTAACATGGAGGTAGGCCGTGTGGTTCACGGATCCCGCTGCGTTCCTAGCGACGCACGTGTAGCCCCCAGAATGATGCGCGCGCACCGCCTCGATCGTCATCCCGCTAATTCTCCGGCCAGTCTTGCTGATTAAAATTCCGTCATCCGTGTTTATCTCGGTTTCATTGAACAACCACGATATTTTGAGAGGAGAGTCTCCCTTCATAACCGCACATTGCACCGTAATGAAGTCCCCTGCATTCGCTGACTCGTCCCCAAATCCGAATGGCATGATTTGTGGAATGACTAAAACCAATTTATTATTTTGAGATAGGTTTTGTGGGTGAGGTATATAAAAAAAAATAAATAAACATAAGCCAATTATCTACAGTATATTAAAATTTTGATACCATTCACATGTAAGTCCGCCGCATAAGCTGCTGAGCCTGCCTGGTTTGTAGCAACGCAAGTGTAGCGTCCGATATGAACTTGCCGGACATTCGATATGGAGAGCAAATGGGTGCTGTGTCCGAACATCGAGGTGGTGACCCCCATGTGGGGGGCCAGGGGGCGGCCATCGAAGTACCACGCGATGTTGAGGGGTTTGTCACCCTTAGTGACGTGGCAAGTCAGTTGGACCGTGTCACCGGCACTCGCGGGTTCGCCAAACTCGAACGGAGTAATGAAAGGAAGTGCTAGAATTGAAGGTCTTGTAACCAACTGTCCGAGGTTGTAGGAAGGGAGAGGAGGGAAGGACTCTAACTAAGCTTGCATGCACCCTCGTGTGTACCGTTGACGTGGAGGTAGGACGTGAAGTTGGCCGAGCCTGCAGCGTTCCTGGCCACGCACGTGTACGCCCCCGAGTGATCCGCGCGCACCAGTTCCACACTGAGGGCACTGACCCTCGCCCCCGCCTTAAACACCATCACCCCCTGGTCCGGAGAGACCTCCGTGCCGTTGAAGTACCACGTGATCGAGATGGGCGAGTCGCCCTTGACCACCGTGCACGTGGCGGAAGTGACGTCACCGGCGTTCACACTCTCCTCGCCGAACGAGAAAGGAAGGATTTGTGGGGAGACTGCAACATTGTTTGTTTATATCGGATTGTTTAATATGTTAATTCTTAAAAGTCCATCTTTGACACATGAATTTACTAAATTATTAATATTTCCATATTTCAACACCACCCGTTATCATAATAAATTTCCGCATAAATTAAATTATTGAAATATTGCTTATTTCCGCTATCATTACATGAAATATAGACAGAATTTGTCTTCGACAACGCGAGTTTTAATAATATTTAACGATGAATTAAGGTAGGTTGTGGGTTTGGAGAAGATTTGCACTACATCTATGAGTTACGATGCGTTAAAAACACCGTCCTACCATTGACATGCAGGTAAGCCGTGTGATTAGCGAATCCTGCGGCATTCCTAGCCAGACAAGTATATGCGCCGGAGTTGCCAGCCTGAGCCGACTCTATGGTGAGCGCGCTCACTCGCTTGCTGCTCTTGCTTATCAGAATCGAGTCACTGCTGACGATCTCAGAGTCGTTGAAGAGCCACGTGATCGAAATGGGGGAGTCCCCCTTCACGATCGTGCATTGAACTGCCGTGACGTCACCGTCATTCACGGACTCCTCGCCGAACGTGAACGGTAATATTTGAGGAGGTACTGTAACATTAGTTTTCGGATGAAACTATCTTCGTTGCTAGACGGGCTAAATCTAGGGTGATAAAGGTTTGAGAAATGAGGACATGGTTGACAATATAAATCATACAACAGAAGTACCATCAGAGACCTCCAGACCACAAACTTGACCAAGATTTCAGAAGTTTCCATATTTTCCTGGACCACTGTCGTAATTATATATCCCAACGTTTTTTTTATTATAGAGGTTAAGACACAACAATTTGACCAATTTTAAAGAGCACGTTCAATTATTTCAGATCCCCATTGTACCGAGAAATTTTCAAATGCATCCATCATTCAATGCTATTTTTTTAAATTTCGTGGTACGAGATCTAAAAAATTGTCTCAACCTCTCTATGAAGGATCGTTGTTGTCTCTGACAGTCATCCAGGGACACACAGAGTGTTATGAAGTCTCGGTCCTAGCCACAGTCTCGAGATCTCTGGGTTGAGCGGTACCGATCACGGTGAGCCTGGCGGTGTGCGAGTGTTCCCCCGCGAGGTTCTGGGCCACGCACGCGTACTCCCCCACGTGGTGGGCTTGCACGGCGCTAATGCTGAGGATCACCGAGCGTTCTCCGATCTGCACCACGGAGACTCGCATGGCGGGGGCGAGAGGCCGGCCGTGGTGCAACCAGCGCAGGGTCAGGGGTCCGTCTCCCTCAACCACAGCACAGGGAACGGTGACCAGCTGCCCCTCGCTCAGTGCAGACTCGCCGAATGTGAACGGCAGGATTTTGGGAGGAACTATCCGTAAAGTAGTTTGATAATATTAGAAATTTTCTTTCTAAAATATCGATAGTAAGTTGTCTGTATAGTGTCTGTGATATTTCTGTAATAGGATGGTTTTAGGTATGTTGTTTTATTAAATTTATTTAATTATAATTCTTCGTTTTTAGTGTTGTACAATAAAATATTTTCTCTATAGGTGTATTTGGTATATTAATTAAATAAAAGTTTAAAAATAAAATTTAATAAAATTACAATAAGCACATTTAAAAGCACATTAATTCATGTATTTAGCGTCAGCAGTTTGTTTGATTTAGTGTTGGTACATGCACATTGCACACCAGTGACTCGGAGCACGGCGGAGTACTGTGACTGTCCGGCCGAGTTGACTGCCACGCAGCTCACGTTGCCGGCGTGCTGCCCGGACAGAGCGGGGATGGTGAGCACGGACCCGGAGTCCCCCAGAGAGACGGCACTCATGCGCATGCCGGGAGTCAAGGGCGCACCGTCCAGCGTCCAGTGCACGTGCACCGGCCGGTCACCGTCAACCACCGCGCAATGGACGCTGACACTTTGTCCCGCGCTTCGTGGCCGCTCGCCGAATGTAAATGGCAGGATTTCTGGTGGAACTAACGTACGGACGTGTTTTGTATTAATATCTATGTTAGATAATATCTTTCTTAGTAATCAGAGTATCGAAATTGAAATAAAGTGTTTAGAGAACCCTAAAAATGGTATATTTTTGAAAATAACAGCTACTTAATTTTGCCTGATCTTGAAGGATGAAAGGAGTTAAGGAAGGAGAGAAGAGTGGTTAATCTACGGTCAAATCTTCTTTGTACCATTGACGTGGAGGTAGGCAGTGTGATTCACGGACCCCGCAGCGTTCCTAGCCACGCATGTGTACGCGCCAGAGTGATGCGCGCGCACCGCCTCGATGTTTAGCGAGCTTACTCGTGCCCCAGCTTTGTACGCGAGCACCCCCTCCAGCCCCTCCGGAGGAATCTCAGTGCCATTGAAGAACCACGTGATGGACATCGGGGAGTCTCCCTTGGTGACCGCACATTGGATGACCGCTAAGTCACCAGCATTCGCCGTCTCCTCACCAAAAGAAAACGCTAAGATCTGAGGGGCAACTGAAAGACACGTAAAATAAGCTTTTATGTCTTGAAAATAAATATCTTAAATTTAGTATGCAGTAGTGGTGAGATAAAAAAACCAATAATACACAATTTTCTATGTATCAAGGATAGCTTTCAATATTATAAATTATAGGGGTAGGCAAATCATAAAAATAAGGAATGTAAAAAATATAAACAATCATAACTATTTTATGCATCTAGATCTATGATAGCATTGTACCGAATTATTGTATACCCAAAACAATGGAGTATTGTCCTCAATTTTTTTTATTGCAGAAATGGATAGAGGGTGCAAAGTTATGCTACGCTGATTTTTTTTCAGATTTTTTAGAGCCCGGGAACTATTTTTAAAAAATTATTGAAAGTCCTTTTCGTGACGTCACGAGACGCCGCTCCTTAAGAAAAAGATAGGACTTGCCGCCGCGTGACGTCACAAAAAGGACTTTCAATAATTTTTTAAAAATAGTTCCAGGTCTCAAAAAAATCTGAAAAAAATCAGGGTAGCATAACTTTGCACTCTCTATCCATTTCTGCAATAAAAAAAATTGAGGACAGTACTCCATTCTCCTCGCTAAATAATATCAGCCTGAAGATAGATAACTTGCTCACCAAACAATATTTTACTTCATTGGTTCTTCCCCTGTATATATATGTTATGGTTCTAAGCAAGTTACCTAACCTAGGGCGAGTCCAGTTCAAATTGAGTGTACAAGACAAAATAAAATAACTGAGGAAACGGTGCAGATGGAGAGGTACCGTTGACGTCAAGCGCGGCCTCGTGTGCGGTGGTGCCCGCTCGGTTGGTTGCTAGGCACGTGAAGGTGCCACGGTGAGAAGGGCGCACGGCGTTAATCTGCAGGATGCTGGTCTTGAGGCCCACGCTCGCCAGACTCACCCCCGCCCCCGCGGTGATCTCCGCCCCCTCGAACCGCCACTCGATCCTCAGAGGTCGGTCCCCCCGCCCCACGTAACATGCCAACTGAACGCTGTCGCCCGCGTTAGCAGGGCCCTCGAACTGAAACGGGCTAATGTACGGAGCCACTAGACAGAACCATTGTTGTATCATTGTTGTGTATTGACCGAACGATGTAGCGAGATTGTGGGATAACAAACGAAACAAACAACAAACGAAATTCTTACCTCGTGTTGATATAAATGCAGAATTTCTTCTTCCTAAAATCTGTTACATGGATAAAAAAAATACCCTTTGTTTCTACTGGAGTGCAACAAAACATAATGTTTATTTGTAATGATTATTAAAAAACCTCCTTAATTAAGTAAATTTAATGAGGTTAACATAATTCAATGACAATTATTATTATAATTTCAATTTTTTAATTTATAATAATTGGAAGTTTTGGTGCACTCGGGCAATGAAATTATAATACCAAGTGTCAAGTGGGATTGTTTAATAAAGACATCTATTTTTAATTTAACGTAAAACTAATTGTTCTTGAAAACGATAAACGGATTTTATTATTACGTAACGTATATGATAGTTATCTCAATTCCACTATGCACTGGTATTGACAATTATAATTTTGTATACTGCAATTCAGTGTCTGTTTTTCTAATTATCTATTTGATTTACATTGATTTTTTTTATTATAATTATATAAACTGATGAATTAAAAATAGCTTAATTTAATTTTATTATTTATTTTATATATTATTTTCAAAATAAAATGCATTTCAACAAATTCAATAACAAAATTAAGTATATTAGTTTCTCTCTTGTCACTTAATTGCAGTGCACATTTTTACAGGTAATATTTATTTCTTTACGTTTGGCACACTCCAATATTATTACAACATTATTACAGCAGTAAAAATATTATGATTATTACAACAAAATAATATAATTTTACAGTTACAGTTTTTCGTAAGTTTAATTAAGGTTTAATGAGAAGTCAATAATTTTTTAAAAATCGTTCCTGGTCTCAGAAAAATCTGAAAAAATTCGCAGTACCATATTTTTACCCCTTCTTTCGATTAAGCCACTAAAATTTTTACATTCTAATATCTCATTAAAAAAAAATAGAATTGTACGATAAATTAAAATTCAACTTTTTACAATTTATATTGCAAATCTTTTTGCAGAGTTCCATTAAATTTTAACAATATGAACCCTAACATAAAGCTCTCAAATATTCGCAATGATCACCGACGTGAAGTGTGCCAGACGCCAGCGGAGGGAGGGAGGACGGTACATACCCATGACCTGAACTTCGAGGGTTCCTCGCGCGCTGTATCCCTGAGCGTTACGTGCCACGCACGTGTAGGTGGCCTGGTCGCTGAGTCGCTCCACGTTCTCGATGATCAGGGTCCCATTGGCGAACACCTTCTGCTTGCGGTTGATGGGCAGCACGCGGCCATCTGCAAGTTACATTTAGTTTAAATTACGATAAACAACTTATACGTATCGTAAATACAATCAGAAAATAATAAATTATTTGATTATCCTTGTGTTCCCTGCACAGAAGGTTCATCTGATTATTGATTCATAAACTGATTATTATTTATTATTATTATGTTTGAATAACAGTGAATGTCAGAGCGTTGAAATCTCTTAAATGAATGGAGATTTTAACGCACGAAATATTAGTTTATTGAACGGTGCGTTAAAGTCTCCAAATTATGAATGAAACGTAGTTTGGCTTCTATTGATTTGCTTGTATTTCATTCACATTAGGCATATTCATGCATGTATTTCGACAGTGATCTATATCCTGGCTGCCATATCGCTGCCGTTCATACATTATTTGGCAGATTTTGATGATCAAATACAAAATTATTTCACGGACCTCTTTCCCAGACGATATTCTCGATGGGATGTCCAGCGACAGGGCACGTCACGAAAAGGTTCTCGCCAGCCACGATGGCCTTCTTCTCCATGGGGCGGATGAAGGGCAGACCGTAGACGTTGACGCGCGCCTGGTGCTCCGTGGAGCCCACCTTGGAGGACGCAACGCACCGGTACAGACCACCGTCATTGGTGAGAATGGACGAGATGTTGAGGTGCGACACCACGTCGCCGTTCACCGTCACGTACTGTCCCACCTGCAGTCTGCGCGGGAAATTTGAAATTAGTGTTTTGAAGGAGTATAGTAAAATTGACTCCTTAAACTTTGGGACAAATAATGATTTCAACATTTCAGCGTTACTACTTTTTAAAGCTAGAACCAGACTATCTTAAATGTTAAATTATTGATAATTGTGTAATTTATGGATTCAAATTATTTTTAAAAATAAATAAAAAAGTTAAATTCATAAAATCAAAATTTGTTTTGTTTGCACGAATATTATGTTAACTCGTTACCTTCATAAACCTTAATATTTACTCACGGCGTGTCAATTTTTACCTGTCGCTGTTTGATAGTTTCTTGCCGTCCAGCTCCCAGGTGATCTCAGGGGTCGGGTTGCCGGACGCCACGCACTTGAGGAACACGGAGGGTCCGGGCTGCAGGGTCTCTTCAGTGAAGGTTTGTCTGAACTGGGGCGGCTCGACTGTGGATGTAAAGTAAGGTAAGCTTTGGACGCAACGTTATATCGGTGTGTTTTAGATGATTGTAGTATTAATCATCTCAGAGAGTAAATAAAGTAAATTTACGAAAAACTATTACTGTAAATTAGAGAAATGTAACACAAAAAGCGTAACTTTATTAAAGAAAATTAATCTATTTTGTGGTTTTTCAAAAAAACTATTGCCGAGTTATTTAATTTGAGATGAAACGATGCTATTTTTTACGATAAAAGACCCCTTGGACACTCACATCTTCCGCCAAGCTTGAGCTCCGCGCTGGCCTGCGCGCTCTCCTGGTCGTTGCGCACGAAGCACTGGTACATGCCCTTGTCGTCCTTCTTGACCGAGTCGATGCGCAGGACGGACTCCTCGTGGCCTAGGTCCTTGCCGTCCTTGAGCCAGCCGATGGTCTTCACGGGGTTACCCTCGAAGTTACACGTGTACACCGCGGGACGTCCGAAGTCGATGGTTTGGGTCGGAGGGTCAACGATCGCAGAGAGTGGAGCTGCAAAGTTGACGGTTTTTGTTGGTGAAAATAATTTCATGGAACTCTGTATGGTTTATGATGAATTGCAACGCATGATTATTTTTAATCGAACTATTTAATATACCGAATTTTCACCACAATTTGTTAATTTTATGAGAAATTTAAATAATTGATAATTAATTTATTAAAAAAAATGAATAAGAAATTTATTAACCTTTCAATAAAGGAAAAATTTCCGTACATAATTACGATGATTTTACTCAGTCCTTAAAAAGATCGTCTTATAATTTGTAAATCTTTTCTTGAAAGAGACACTATTTTACTTTTTATATCAATGGAGGTATATCAAACAATCTGATTAATTAATGAATTTGATTAAACATTCTGTGACGTGTAAGTACAAAATTCAAATTCAAATTCAAATTTTTTATTCAATCGTTTAGGTTGTACATAGACGAACTTTGATCATGTCAATTAAAAAAAACAAAACAGACAAAGCAAACACAACAAAATAATCACAGTACACATAAATAAAATAAAATTACATCTCAACTACAATCTGAATATTATATATTTATTACTATGATAACTAACTTAACATATAATTTTTATATTTATTTAAGTTAAACAGAAATCTTATGTACAATAATATTAATTATATTACAAGTTCCCGATCATGTTTTCAGGTAATTTAGCACTAAAAAATGCTTTGACTGAATAAATTTCCTTTTCAATTAAAATTCGTTTCAACATGTTTTTAAATTTTTTATCACTTTCAACATTTCTAAGACTTGATGGTAAAAAGTCATATATAATATCATCGCTGATTTATACATAGCACTATTTTCAAAAAAACTTGATTTATGAATGCCTATTGCTACTTTATTGTTATTTCTCGTATTGTATGAGTGCATATCATTATTCTGAGTATACAGAATAATATTCTGTATAATAATAATAAAATAAAAAATAATAAAAAAAATAATAACAAATTAAATAAAAATACTCAGTACATATAGTTGTTCTGAAATTTACAAATTTCAAAATAGTGACAGATATTTAAGTACAGAGATATGTGAACCAACCAGTGACGGTGAGGACGGTCTCGACGCTCTCTCCTCCCACAGAGTTGTTCACCACGCACAGGTACTTCCCCGAGTCCTCCACCTTGGCCTCCTTGATGATCAGGGTACCGCTGACCTGCTTGACCCGCTCGGTCAGGGGCACCGCCAGCTTGCGCGTCGTCCCCTCGATGAATTTGTACCACCTGCAAGAACCGTCGTCAGTCGCTGCACAGCTGGCCAGTCACACAGGTCGGGCTCCAGACACATTTAGATTGTAATATTTAGTTTAATAAATATATGAGTGGAATAATGGAGGCTTCAAGTCAGCTGATTTTTCGGTGATCCCACCCGCTATACCAAACCTATGTAAAAAAAAAAACGTGAATTCGTTTTTTCACTAAGAATAAGATTTTTCAGGGAAAATTCCTTTACGGAACTTTGGTCCAAACTGAAAAATAAAGTAGATAATTCAAGATTTAGATTTTTTACTTGATTTATAACCGAGAAAAGTTAAAAAAACAATTTGCTTCATTTTCAAGTGCAAGATGAACCTTAGCGACAAACAGTTGCGCAGCGAAAGCGCATCACTTGAAGCCTCTATTAGTAACTTTAATTAAAATATTTGTAGCATTGATATTATTTGTTGTTTTGAGGATTAGTATGATATATATATAAATATATTAATATATATATTTAAATAATGTGTCTGGAGTACAAGGCAATTTATTTATATTTATGCATCAAATTGGTAGTATTATTTGAAATATTATTTAATTTATTATAAAAATAATCACTCATAATAAAAAATATTTACTATACTCAACTTTTTGTTTTAATGTAACATTTAATGGATCACATGGAATGCAAGATAATTTCATTACAGCACTACCATTTTTATGTACAATAAAATCAGTACTAATGTTTTAATAGTTTAAAATTTTGAAAATAATTACTGCTTTTAAATAGCTTATAGTTTCAACTTATTAAAATTACATTTATTTTAATGCTATTTTTCTATTTACAATTTTTTTTTTGTTAAGCACCAAATTTTAATTAAAAACAATAATTTATTATACATCTATCTTACTATGTAATAAAAATATACAAAGCTTATCTCACTATGATAAAAATAAATAAAAATCTGTATTTTGAAACGTTTAAACTAACAATTAATTAATTTCAGTAATAATAGTGAACATAATTCTAAATTTGTTCCCTCTAGGCTGGAAGATACAATGGACGAAAGCGGAGGAACACGGCGTACACTGCACCAAACCACCAAGGTCACCTCCTTACCTATATCACTGGTAAGCGGTAGGTCGCCTCCTTACCTAAGCACTGCCCACCTTACCTATAGTAGGGCACGGGAAATCCCTGGACGGGACACAGCCCCACCAGCTGACTGCCCTGGGACACGACCTTGTACTCGACTGTCTTGCTAGTGACCTTTGGTCCCACTGCTCCGTTAGGTTCTGCAATTATCACACTCGACCCGAGTCACAAACCTGACTGACACAGCCTGAATGTTGAAAATTTGAAAATAACGATCAGACGGATTATTGAGGTCCTCGGTACCCGTGCAAACATTAGGCTAACAGGCGACGTTTAGGGGAATTACCAGCAAGTAAGGGTTGCAAATAAATTGATTTTTCTTGCATTTTGTCCTCTCAAATATATATATAATTAATAACCTACGCGCAACTAATATTGTTAAAATAATATTTTCATTGCAAAATTTAGAAACAATTATTCATATTTAATAAAACGATGGCACCAGATCAAATTTTTGAGACTACAACTGACTTGTTCGACCCCACACGTACCTGAAGCTAGGGACAGGATAGCCCTGACTGAGACACAGCACGGTGGCACTCGACCCCCGTCCCGTCTTCATCTCCTGTAGTCTGTCTCCCGCCAGTTTGGGCCCCACGCTGCTGGTAGGCTCTGTCCGACGACCAACAGTTAACCACCTGACAGGGTACCAACCTGAAGCTAGGGACAGGATAGCCCTGACTGAGACACAGCACGGTGGCGCTACCAGTGGCAAGAGAACGCAACTCCTGAAGCCTTCCACCCGAAATCTTCGGAGCGACACTGCTCGTGGGTTCTATAGTGAAGCGAGTCAAAATAGTGATTGTCTGATTGAAGTCAAAATAATAATATATAATGTGCCCGATTGTTTCAGATTGGGACCAGCATAGTGCACACAAGCTGTAATATATATAACTATAGAGAATTGATATAACTGTTTTTTAGTTAATTTTGAAACTATAAAATTTGAGAACCGCAAACAACTAGCTCCATAAATTAATATTAACTAGACTAATTTCTGCTATTAATTACAAACCTTTTTCTTTGATGTTTCAATGCCACGTTTCAGAATCCAACAATAAAATATAAACACGAAAGCAAATGCAAAAATAAAAGCTCTTACCTTGAGCGATCGTTAAGATACTAAAAACAAAAGCGATAAAACATGCGGAACTCAAACAAATAAAAAATAATAAAATCCCTGACACACTGAATAAGCAAAGACGTCTTAATTAATATCAGGAGGGTGGTAATTAAAATTGCATTAGCTCTAATTAAGTAAGGTCCCACGAACTTACCAGGCCCAGGATATTTAGCCTGAGATGAGCCCTTCCGTCTCTCTGTAACGTTCATACAAAGTTAATTCTACTTTTCGTCATTCAATTTAAATGAAATCTGCTTGAAATGAGCTTTCATTTAAATATGTAAACACCCTACATCATTCATTTATAAACATACATAATGACCCTCAGGTTGCAATGGTAAGAGGGGGGGGGGTACTGGAAGGGAATATTGGCTGCTCATTGTTGTCTCTGCCAGGAGAATTACCTCGTGTGTAGGGGGGGTCGCACTCAGCATTCGTATCGCATCGTATGAATTCATAAAAATTTAGAACCAGTTCCAATAAGAAACGTATACCATCTCATGCGATGCGAAACGAAGCTGTACACCTGATCGCATAGGTTCTTTTTTTTTTTATCATACGCTGCGAGATCATGCGATTCTGTGTGCGACAGCCCTTAGAAGAAAGAGCGTCTTACCTCACGTGTGTCTGTTGTGAGAGATCTTACCTCATGTGGGGCGGCGGGAAGGCCTGCGCGTCACACATGAGCGCCACAGCAAGTCCATCCTGACCCGTCTGCTTGTTCCAGCCGTCCCCTGACAACTTGGGGGCCGTCCGACCAGTGGGCTCTGTGGAGGGTCCTACCTTTAGTCGCCAGTACCTGAATTAAGGTACTCTCCAGTGACGAAGGTTTGTTTACGAGCATAACATTTTGTATGTAAAACAAGTTCATCTGAATAAATTTACAGTAAAATATTGCTTTAATACCAAGTTAATTACATCAGGTAATATCATCTTAATATAAGGAATGTAACACTCCTTAGAAACATAACTAGGCATGTTTATGTGTTGTGTTCGCAAACAAATCCCTCGCCGTTTTGCCTGAATGTTGGATTGGATTTTGTGGGAAAGGTTCTTAATTTTGACATTACCTGAAGAAAGGTGCTGGGAACCCTTGACCTGGACATAAGAGGACTGCAGGTTTTCCTGACTCAATTCCATTGCCTTCGAATCTTTCCTTCGATACGCGCGGTATGATGTTACCGTTTGGTTCTGTAATATTCCCACGATAATTTCAGTGACATAATTTAATTTACCTAAACACTGGGACAGGGTACCCGGACACAATATAACCGTGGTTGAGGGTAAATTTACCTAAACAGTGGGACAGAGTACCCGGACATTTACCTAAACACTGGGACAGGGTACCCGGACACAATATAACCGTGGTTGAGGGTAAATTTACCTAAAACCTGGGACAGAGTACTCGGACATTAACCTAAACACTGGGACAGAGTACCCGGACATTTACCTAAACACTGGGACAGGGTACCCGGACACCTCGCACAGTATGACCGTGGTCGAGGAGCGAGATACGTCGAGGACCAGACTCCCGTCGATTTTCCTCCCCGCCAGTCTCGGACCCACGTTGCTGGTTGGCTCTGCAACCCGCGCAACGTGACGTCATACATCTGTGACGTCATATGCCTGAATGTCGGGCTAGGTAATTTTATAATTGTACTTACGAGTACCGTGGTATGGGAAATCATCAGTTACTTAACGTTCATGCGGGCGTGGATCCAGGGGGGATGAAGGGGCTTCAAATTTCAGTGAATTTTTGGATATAGACCTTTCCCTACTCCAATATTTTTAACATTGGCCTTATTGAACATCCCCCCTCTCCCGAAATTTGGGTGTGGATCCGCGCCTCATATCATGTAGAAGGTAATAATGTTGTACTTACGAATACCGTGGTACGGGGAAGCCAGTTACTTGACATATCATGTAAATGGGACCTCCTACGGAAGCGACAACAATTTCGCCACCGTCGTATTTCTTGCCAGGTGCTTTAGGTGCGATATTGTTCGTAGGCTCTGCAAATATTTTCATTTCTCAGAGGGAGTTTTGATCGATCGTGGTAAAGGTTGCACCTGACAATCAAACCTAAACTACGAGCTTTTTCTAGAAGTCGCGAAACCAGTAACGCCCTCTCTGATTGGCCGTGACGTCACTGAGCCAAACCCCCTCCACTTACTTAGCCTGGCTCTGCCAGGGTTAAAAGTTGCGACTTTGGAGTTGCGACTTCTGTTTAGGCGCAAAACAGAAAGCTCGTAGTTTCAGCCTCACGGGACACACAAGACATTTACCTGAATATTGGAGCCGGCGAGGCCTGAGCTACGCATAACAACGCAATGGTTGAATGTTCGGATACGCCTTCTTTCTTTGAACCTATCTTTGAATCTTTTAATTTTGGCGCCAATTTTGATTGCGGTTCTGAAATAATCGTGAAATTATATTGTAAAGATTTTGTAACAGTTAAAAAAATAGCTTGCCTGAATGCTGGGATTAGATGTATTTTTACCTAGCTTAAATTATAGTATTTTATATACCAATGGTATAAATATTGTCTTAATTAAAAGTTAAGATATTTGCGCAATATTTTGATCTAGCTGCACGGATTAAATTTCGTATTGTTACGATTCGGACCTTAAATGTTAATTTTATTTTTATAAAAGTAGCAGCCAATATTGTTTCAGACACCAACCTGAATAGCGGGGCGGGCGAAGCTTGAGCCATACATAAGAGTGCGACGGTTGAACTTTCAGAAATAATTTCTCTTTTCAATTCTATCTTCGCATCTTTCAATCTTGGTGCTAACTTTGACTGCGGTTCTGAAATGTTAGCAACCGTTTTGTATTTTACAGAAAATTAATAATTTTGGTTTAGCCTGAATATCGGGATAAGGTTCACATTTATAATTTGGGCCGAATATTCGCTACTCGCACTTGAGAACCTAAAACTTACACTAAAAATACACGTACCTGAATACGGGTGCAGGAGAAGCCTGGGCCATACACAGAAGTGCAATCGTCGAATTAATAATTTCTTTTTTTACTTCAATTTTCGCGTCATTTAATTTCGGAGATAATTTTGACTGGGGTTCTGAAATTTACGATAACAACAACTCAGCAATCGCAGAAATGACACACCTGAATTTTGGGATAGGGTGTCTTTGGAAAATCACCTGAATATTGGGATAGGGTATCCCTGGACCATACACGTCATGACCAACATGGCCCCACCCTCCGCCCTCGCCTTAACCCCCGTGTACTGTCCATCCTTCATTTTGGGAGCCACGCTGGTGGAGGGCTCTGAAAACCACCGTGCAATATTGAAACTAACCTGAATATTGAGGCCATCGTACCTGAATATTGGGATAGGGTACGCCTGAACTGAGCACGACAACGTTGCCAAATTTCCAAGACCAAAATTCAATTTCACTCCGGTGATATGACCATCTTTCAACCGTGGTGCTATACTCGTGTGCGGTTCTGTACATATGAAAACCAAGGTTACCATACTAGCATAATATTGTACCTGAATGCTGGAGCAGGGAACCCCTGGACAGCGCAAATTAACGGTAAGGTACCACCAACCCTTGTTAATTTTTTGACCTGACCCAACTCAGTATCCTTCATTTTAGGAGGTATACTGGTCTGGGGTTCTGCAACATCATCACAGGATCAGAATATTTCAAAACACCCTGAGAAAGTACCTGAATGCAGGGGCAGGGTAGCCCTGGACAGCGCAAATTAACGGTAAGGTACCACCAACCCTTGTTGACTTTCGGACTAAAACTAACTCAGTATCCTTCATTTTAGGAGGCATACTGGTTTGGGGTTCTGCAACATCATCACAGGGTCAGAATATTTCAAAACACCCTGAGAAAGTACCTGAATGCGGGGGCAGGGTAGCCCTGAACGGCACACAACAAAGGTAACGTTCCTCCTGAATCAGCTGATTTCCTGACATGACTGAGTTCTTTGTCTTTCATTTTAGGAGGAATGCTAGTGGTGGGTTCTGCAACATTAAGAGCGTGCACCTTACATCTACCCTGAAGGTTGTTTTACCTGAATATCGGGGAGGGGTAGCCCTGAACTGCACACACCAAGGGCACTGAACTGTTCTCCACGACTCGTTTTTTCATCGTCTCCACGTCCGTGTCTTTTACCTTGGGGGCAATACTCGTCTGTGGTTCTGTGCACCACGTGACGTCATTTTTATTGGCAACCTTTATGATTTTTATTGCATATTTGTACACAGGACATCGAGTTAAGTATTGTCAATCATTTTTAACATTTTTTTGAATCCTCTAGATCCTTAAAATGGTAATTTAAAATAATTTGACGTCATAAAATATTTAACACGCAATCTTCATGACTATGACGTCACAGCGTTTTTCCCTTCAATTTTGAGGTTGTTAAGAGGGTTCAAAAAAATCTGAAAAATTTGAAAATACACACTCGAGGTCCTCCACTCAAATATGCAATATTTTTTTTAATAAAGGTTGAACATGACAGCCGTCCAAGTGCTTATCAAAGATGAAGATGATTTTAATCATCAACTTATCACCAAAGTAACTAATTGATTGTAAAATTAATACGTAAGATATAACAATAAAAGCACCGGTACGCAGTTACCTGAATATGGGGGTGGGATAGCCCTGAGCGACACAAAGCATGGGTAACGTGCTCCCTTGCAGCACCGACTTCTTGTGACCTGATATGTCCTTGTCCTTGGCCTTAGGAGCGACGCTCGCCTGGGGTTCTGTAAGGACCGCGTGAGTTAGAAAGGACTGATAAAGGATAGCCCTGCACACAAGCTTGCGAGATTAATGTTAAGTTTCAATAAAAATTTAAAAACAATCGCGTTAAATGTAATTAATGAATCGAAATTTTCACCGATCATAAATCAACCCTCCACCACTCTCCATTTAATTAAGACGACGCTGGTGTGCCTTTCACCTTAATAAACGGATCTCATTACTCTCAGCACCATCAGTTTAACTAGAACGCAACAGGTTGCAAATGACGAAGAAATAAATCAATGAAATATTATAATTAAATTCTCGACTCTTGGTGCTCACCTGAACAAGGGCACGGGGAAGGCCTGGGCGTCACAGGCGAGCACCAGTGACCTTGACGTGACCCCGAACACCGCGTCCAGCTTCGACTTGGGGGGCAGTCTTGGGGGCGAGCTCCCTATCGGCTCTACCGCAGAGGGTGGGAGTGGAAGTTATAGTACAAATTGAGAAAATAAATTTGCCCATTAATTAGTTATTATGGTTTGTAAAAATTACTGTGTTCTAAAGTAAAGTTACTGTTGTAGCAATAAATTTAACAATGTAAGAAACGTATATTTAAAATTATTTACAGCAATTTTATTTTCTCCACTTGTACAAAATAATGGTTTGTGAATGCTGAGATAAGTATATATGAATGAAATTATTTTTCTGCGCGATTTTCAAAATCAAATAAGTCTTCTACGCGATGAGATTGTTAAATCCGTGTTTATATTCTCAGGTCTGTATGTACCCTGAGACGTACCTGAACCTGGGGACAGGCTGACCCTGAGCCTCACAAAGGACGACGATGTCCGAGCCGTTGTGCTTTCTCAGAATGTCCGCCTTTCCTCGAGGAGGTAGTCTGGGAGGGACGCTACCCACAGACTCTACGGACAATTACTGTCAATATCGGACACTTCAGTGAATGTTGAGACAGTCCCGCTGATAACTAGGACCACGATATTGGACAGATTCAAAATATCTTCGGACACTTACCTCAATATTATGTGTATATATTTCCTCGGACCCACATGCATTTAACATAATAATAAAAATTAAGAAGGGGACTTACCTAAAGAGTGGGACTGGAAACGCCTGTGCCTCACAGAGCAAACTAAAGAAATGTCCACTGGTAGCCTCGAACATGTTAATTTTGGCCGACTTGGGGAAGTTGGGCCTGACTCGTCCCAAGGGTTCTGCCAGAAAGGAAGGTACAAATTACCTGAATGAGGGGGCCGGAAACCCCTGGGCCTCACAGAGCAAATTGTAAAAACTGCCGTTGATCGCCTCATTGTTAGTCTTTGACAGTTTCGGAAAGTTAGGCCGCACCCTGCCCATTGGTTCTAAAATATAAACACCAAATCTAAACTATAGCAACTATCTTGTCACCTGAACGATGGAGTGGGGAAACCCTGGGCCTCACACAGCAAGTTATAGAAACTTCCATTCGTCGCTTCGTTATTAATTTTGGCAGTCTTGGGAAAATTCGGACGAACTCTACCCATCGGTTCTAAGGATGTGGTGATAATTAGGATAATAAACAGAAAGTCACCTGAATGCCGGAGCGGGAAACCCCTGGGCCTCGCAAAGCAGGCTGTAAAAACTGCCTCCTCTAACCTCAAACGAGTTCGACTTTGCGGTCTTGGGGAAATTGGGCCGCAGTCTGCCAATGGGCTCTGCCGAGGACACAACAGTCAGATCCATCTAGCGTGAGTCACCTGAACGAGGGGGCGGGGAAGCCCTGAGCGGCACACATCAGCACGAACGACTCGCCGAGACCGGAAAGACTCGGAGGTTCGCGAACCGGCGAATTTAGGAGGAGCACCTCCCGTGGGCTCTGAATTAATTAGTTTTACTGTCATTTTCTGATATGTACAGTACGGGACAAAAGTATCATTATATGTAAAGATTTACATTTACATGAAATTGATATAAAATGAAATTATTCGTAAAAATAATTTATAAATATGATTATTTTACATAATATTAATTATATTTGTGCAAAGTTGAGTAGATAATTTTTTTGTCACTTACTGTACATAACGGACACTGAGGTTCATTTACACACCTGAAGTTGGGGATAGGATGTCCCTGCGCCTGACACAGCAGCGACACACTCGAGCCGTTCTTAACGAGAAACACGCCGAACTTCGCGGTGGGAGGGACGCGAGGGGCGGCGCTACTGACCGGCTCTAGTACCAAATACATGCCAATGATCTTCCGTTCACTCTGGTAATAATTCAATATCTGACAATATCACTCGATTTAAAGAACATGATTTTTTTATATAAATTGAAAACACGACACTTTTTCCATTTAGATAAATATGTACACTCGTCGCCTTGAAAAATTCCCTTTTTCAACGGTCTTGTTAATCACGCTGTAACCTGTGATATAGTTTCGGGTCATAGCTTACTAACAAGACTGCAAATGGAAATGTTTCAAGGCGACGAATGCATCATGGTTAAATGTTGCATGAACACAGTTCTTTAAATCGAGTAAATATTCTGAAGTTGAGATAGGGTCCTCTCCTGCCACAAATACTGACCTAAAGCTTGGGATGGGGTGTCCCTGCGCTTGGCACAGCAAAGCCAGACTCAAGTTCGCATCCTTCTGAAGAACGATTATCTTGGCAGAGGGCGGAACTCTCGGGGCGGCGCTACTGACCGGCTCTGAATCAAGGTGGGGAGAAAAAGGAGTAACTCCATTCCTAGCCAAGTCGTAAAGGGCACAAGTGCTTTTATGAGATAACAATTTCAACCTGGCATGGACAATGAAAGAGTAATTAAATTATAAAATTGACTTGTGCCCTTTACAACTTGGGTTATGATTATATTTTGAAAAGCAATCAAAGCAGCCTGAGTGGTAGGTTAGGGTTAGAGCTCCCTAGCTATAATATTACGAGTACTAAATATAGAGTACAAGGTGGATTAGAGCCCCCTAGTTAATATTACGTGTACTGACCGAAAGCTGGGCACCGGATGGGCCTGGGCCTGACACAGTAACGAGATATCGAAGCCTCCCTCCTTCTTTAATATGGTGACCATTGCGGTGGGTGGGACGCGTGGAGCTGTACTGCTCACTGGCTCTGTTCAGATGACACAACAATACTCTAAACATTGCCTGGTGACAACAATACTCTAAACATTGCCTGGTGACAACAATACTCTAAACATTGCCTGGTGACAACAATACTCTAAACATCGCCTGGTGACAACAATGCTCTAAACTTTGGCTCACCTGAACAAAGGGACAGGGAACGCCTGCGCCTCACACAGAAAGGTAAAACTCTTGTTAGCCTCAGCCTCGAAAGAGTCAGATTTTGCAGACTTGGGCAGCCTGGGAGGGACGCGGCCCACGGGTTCTGGGAAGGTCAGGATTTGTTAGGGCAGGTCAGTAACTGGCGAGGAACGGGGTACCCCTGCAGACATATAGCGGCGAGTGAACGAAATAAAAGTACGTTCTTTAAAATTAGAAATACAACGGTATCGTTAATATTTCACTGCATATTGTACACCCAAACCCCAACATTATCAGTGGTGTCATATGTAAAGATGAAAAATAACTAAATTTATCATGGCAGGATGGCGGTACAGTGCACCAGTATAAGAAAAAATTGAAATTACTTTAATCACTGGCTACCTTTACTCCTTAATGTAGGCAACTTGTTCATCACCAAATCATAGCGGGTTGCAGAGTACACAGGATTTGTAGCATGCAAATTTGAACAAATGAGACTTTTTATATATATCTTATTTCTTCTGCCATATCGTGGTTCGTATTTTGTTTTTGGTGCTAGGTATGTTGCATAATCTACAGGCGGGTTCAAATATGTGTAATTTAGGTAATTTTTTTATTTTTTTTTTTCTCGGCGGATCGTTGTTCGAATTGTTTTGCGTCTACTTCAATTATTAATAAGTTTTATTTTTTTTCATTTGAAGGCGGGTTAAAACATCTTCTTAATCGTTTTACGTCTACCTTACGAGCTAAATTATAAAATTATATTTTTTCACTGTAAAAAGTCATTTGAATTATTTGGCGTCTACCTTAATTGCGAGTAATATTAACAAGTTCCGTCCTGATAATTAACTTTAATTTCTCACCTGAACGCCGGAACCGGAAATCCTTGTGCTGGACACAACAATGCAAACCCCTGCCCTTGTGTTCTAATGAATGTGCTACTTTTTGAGTCCGTAGCAAACGCAGGCGCCTTTGATCCCACTGGCTCTGCAAAAGGATTTCGTCTCAAAAATCTTACCTGAATGCCGGGACGGGGAACCCCTGGGCTTGACAAAGCAGTACAAAATTTTGATTTTTCATTTTAGTGAACGTAAAGCTTTGCGATTCGGAGGAGAAAGCCGGAGCCTTGGATCCAACGGGCTCTGTAGGAGAATATTACGTGACAAAACTGGGCGCCTCTTACCTGAATGCCGGGACGGGAAAACCCTGGGCTTGACAGAGCAACACAAAACTCTGGTCTCGCATCGACTTGAATGAAAAAATTTCGGACTTTGAAGAAAACGCAGGCTTTTTAGATCCGACAGGCTCTGTGAATCAACATTATTGTTTGAATTTCGGGGCTTCTTACCTGAATGCGGGGACTGGGAACCCCTGAGCTTGACAGAGCAGCACAAAACTTTGATCTCGTGTCGCAATAAAGGAGAAAATTTGAGATTTCGACGAAAACGCAGGCTTTTTAGATCCGACAGGCTCTGTGAATCAACATTATTGTTTGAATTTTGGCGCCTCTTACCTAAATGCCGGGACGGGAAACCCCTGGGCTTGACAGAGCAGCACAAAACTTTGATCTCGCGTTGCAATGAACGTAAAACTCTGAGATTTGGACGAAAACGCTGGAGCCTTCGATCCCACAGGCTCTGAAATACAATGAATCATGCCACAATATTTCGATGTGCCTCTTACCTGAATGAAGGTACTGGGAACCCTTGCGCCTGACACAGTAAGACAAAACCTTGACCGCGCGACTTGGTGAATGAAAAGCTATTTGATTCAGACGAAAATGCTGGTGCTTTAGATCCAACGGGCTCTGTGAACGGGATTGGTGTCAAATAGTGTTAAAATGTGTCTTACCTAAATGCTGGGACGGGGAAACCCTGCGCTTGACAGAGCAACACAAAACTTTGCCCTTTGGTCTTGGAAACCGTAAAACTTTTATATTCTGATGAAAATCCCGGCTTTTTCGATCCAACGGGTTCTAAGAAACGTTAATTTATGTTGGTAAAATACAACAGGTGCCTCTTACCTAAATGCTGGGACGGGGAATCCTTGCGCTTGGCACAGTAAAACGAAACCCTGGCCTGCACTCTTTTTAATTGAAAAACTATTATATTCGGAAGAAAACGCCGGCGCTTTCGATCCCACAGGCTCTGCGAAAGGTTGTTAAAGTCAAGTAAAGCAAGCCTAGTTACCTGAATGCTGGGACGGGGAATCCTTGCGCCTGGCACAACAACACGAATCCTTGTCCGGCACTCTTGATATACGTGCTACTTTTTGCCTCCGAGGAAAATCCTGGCTTTTTAGAGCCCACGGGTTCTGGGAGAACATTAAAATATCTAAGTTAGTCTCACCTAAATGCGGGTACGGGGAACCCCTGGGCTAGACACAGTAGACCGAAACTCTGGCCACGCGATCGTGTGAACGAACTACTTTTGAGGTCGGTCGAGAACGCAGGCGCCTTGGCTCCCACCGGTTCTATTGGGACAGGTGTCAGGTCACAGTACCTTCCTACAGGTTGTAGCTTACCTGAATGACGGGACAGGATAACCCTGAGCCTGGCAAAGAACAGCAAATCCGCGTCCTGAGTGTCTTATGTACGAAGTGATTTTTGTGTCAGTTGAAAACGATGGTGCTTTAGCTCCGACCGGTTCTGATTTTAAGAAATAAGTAATATTAAATATTATATATTTGTACCTGAATGAGGGAACGGGGAAGCCCTGAGCCTGGCAGAGAAGAGCGAACCCCCGACCTGAGTGTCTTACAAACGAAGATATTTTCGTATCGGACGAGAAAGATGGTGCTTTAGCTCCAACAGGTTCTAATTATGAGAAAACTAAATTAATAAAAATATATTTTACCTGAATGAAGGTACGGGAAAACCCTGAGCTTGACACAGCAGCACAAAACTGCGACCTGACTGTCGTGAAAACGCAGAAATCGTCGTATCGCTTGAGAATTTTGGAGCCTTAGAGCCGACAGGTTCTAACCAGTCCAACAAGTAAATATTTAGAATCATAAAATTCGGCTTACCTGAATGAAGGTACGGGGAAACCCTGAGCTTGACACAGAAGCGCAAAACTATGCCCTGAATGTCTCTTAAACGCAGTAATTGTTGCATCAGTTGAAAATTTTGGGCCCTTCGATCCAACGGGCTCTGATATTTAAAGAAAAAGAAATAAAATAAGTAATTTTAAATCTTACCTGAATGAAGGTACGGGGAAACCCTGAGCTTGACACAGTAGCGCGAAACCTTGCCCTGAGTTTCTCTCAAACGATAATGTCTTATAGTCGGTAGAAAACTTGGGGGCCTTTGATCCGACCGGTTCTGTTCAAAAATAAATATGATTGAGAATTTACCCTGACAACTGCTTACCTGAATGAAGGTACAGGGTAGCCCTGAGCCTGGCATAGAAGTGCGAACCCATGACCTAAGCCTCTATCGAACGAGTGCGTTTTATCATCGGTTGAAAATTTAGGTGCCTTCGAACCGACGGGCTCTGTCGTGAAAAAAAGTAAACGATCAGTTTCTTACCTAAACGAGGGGACCGGGAACCCCTGGGCTTGGCACAGCAGAGCGAAACTGTGTCCACCTTGTCTTGTGAATGAATGAGTTTTGTCATCAGTGAAATATTTGGGAGCTTTCGCACCGACCGGTTCTGTAGGGACGGGATAGTCTCAGGAAAATAGTTACCATAAAGTTATAGTTCTCTAGCTTATCTTTGGTTTCACGAAACTCTCCCATCAGTATTGTATTGGGGGAGAAAGAAAAAGGTTCGTGACGTCACACCAAAAAAAAGCTACGAGAAGTATATGAAACGTGTTTCATTTACCGGAAGTTGGGGATCGGGTGACCCTGTGCCTGGCAGAGAAGGGCCAGGTCTGACCCTGAGCTACGCTGAGTTACGTCAAATCTGGCCATTGATGGAATTCGCGGGGCTGTGCTACTCACTGGCTCTAAGATACAACACAGACGCAATGTTAAAGAACATTGTTTTGATTTGGGAATTAGAGGCTATAAAAAATCTTACCTGAATATTGCAGTAAGGGACCCCGTCCAAGTACCGAGAACTACAATTAGGGATATTGTTATGAACATGTGTCATCCTTACCTGTAGGAAGGTACTGGAAACCCTTGCGCAGGGCAGAGCAACGTAAAACTCTTGTTTACTTCAGTGTCAAAGGTATGAATCCTGTCCATGGTGGGAAACTTGGGCTTTGTGCTGCCCACGGGTTCTGCGTCAAATAATGTTGACTTTCAACCGTGACGTCACAGATTTCTTTCAAATAATGTTGGCTTTCAACCGTGACGTCATAGGTACTACGTCAAATAATGTTGATTTTCAACCGTGACGTCACAGATTTTATTCAAATAATATTAGTGACGTCACAGATTCTACGCGATCATCGCTCCGCCTACTTCTCACAGCAAACATAAGTGCGAAATGCTGATACAACACGAAGTATCTCGCACTTACCTCTATCGGTTCTCAGGGAGGTGGAAACCAGGATGGCTGAGGTATTGTCAAGTTTGGGCTTTAAATACAGCCCTCCGAAAAAAAAAAAGTATCAAAATTTTGAACTCGCTTGTGTGCCCTTTGAGTAGCAGGGGTACCCTATCCCAACATTCAGGCAACCTTCAACACTTTGCACAAAAATCGCTGGCTTTTATCAAAACAATGCCAGCAATGAAGTTAATTCAAATTAAAGTGACAGAAAGGACAAACAAGTAATTTAATTTTAAAAATCAAAATTCTGCCACTAATGAAACAATTGCATGCACATAAAAAAATGTAACAAAAATTTGTTTATCGCTCTAAGTGAAATCGTAAATAACAATTGCGATAATTAAGAACAGTGAAAATTTATGTATTTTTGTATTTAAATATTAATGATCACGATTTAATATATTTAATTACAAAGTTTTATTACATTTTTCAAACAATTCAGGCTGACAGAGGACCAACATTCTATCATCTGCTAATGAACGTCTCGTTGGCATGCATATCTTTAAATAATTATTCAATATTAAATTAAATTAATATTATACATTTATAGTGATCTTGTATTAGTATAAAATTAAAAAAAACATGAAGACGTTATGTTATAATAATATAGCTCCTCCTAAAATAATGTAAAATTACGTTAAATTTATAAAAAGAAATATAAAAGTTTAATTGTTGTTTAAAATAATTAAATCCCACATCAAATAATATTAATGTACTAATTGAATCCTAACAATAAACTAGAACAACGACGCAAGTCAGCCTGGTGTATGCTAGAGTATGCTCAATATGAACTACATTGAGGTAGGTCAACGAACTTGAAATATTTAGTCAGTCGTGTTTAATTTGACAAATCTCTGCACTCCCTCGGCTGGATGACGTCATTGCCCTCCTCGTCAGCCTCCCCCAAGGTCACAAGGTCACTAGGTCAAGGTCACACTCACCAGTGATGACGAGGCGGCCTTTGGTGGCGCTCAGTCTGGTTTCCCCGGTAAGACGGTGCTTGGTGCGACATTGGTAGGACTTGTAACCGTCCTCAGGTCCCACGTCTCTGATATGCAGCTCCCCTGACGGGAGAACCAGGTACTTGCCGTCTGAAAACATTGGCCAAGGTCAGTACTTTGCATTTCAGATCGCAGGGCATGTCCCTAGATATTTCAATGCCTTGAGAAATTTAATTATAATTGAATTAATATAATTATTTAATTTAATTCAGAATTTTTGTATAGCTTGATGTTAATAATATTAACTATTGATTTTACAGGAAATCAATTCAGTTTAACAATAATTGAGGATTTTTTTTTGTAAGAATTGAATTATTTTAAATTTACTAGCATAATAAGAAATATTTAATTTTTTTTTTTTTTTTTTTAAATTTTAATTAATTGATAAAAGTAATATCTATATAGAAGGCTCAGAGAAATATCTGTTCAGGAAAATGCAACTGCTCATTTCATTGAAAAAAAAAAAAGTAACAAATTCACTAATTTGTGTTAAATCAATATAACATGCATTTAAATTAGAAAATTGAAACCATAGCTCTCATATTATAAAAGTGTAACATAATGTGTATTTCAAGACCCTTTGATATTTCTAAGCAAACAACTTTCATTAATGTACATTATTAGCTGCACTTCCGCACCTGCGAAACACGTGTAACAAATTTTCCACACAATGTAAAATATAGACAATGAAATATTAATGTTCAGTTATACTTCTGTTAAGTTAAGTTTGTCTTGTATTTTTATTTATTGAGTGTTTGAACGCTAATTATTCTGTACGTTACATTGTATGGAAATATAGAGCATGGACATAAAAAATATTGCATCATGTACACACAGTTAACATTATTATTTAGGTACCGACGAGAAATTATAAAATGTGTAAACTCAATTCAAAGCTTCTCAAATTTTATCATTATTATGATCTGAAAATCTCTCCTTCATTCAGCCAAACAACGTTTTTTTTTACTCTAAATGACAATAATTTTAATTGCCAGCATTTTTTTATAATTTCTCATAATGTATCATAGTTCATGTATCATAGTATCGTTTAATATGCATATTCATTGAATTCACAAATTTGATGTGCGCCTGGAGGATTCGGACCGCCCCTTATAATTTCTCGTCGGACAAAATCACTGAGAGCTAGGCAACTGTTTGAACGTCGAAGCAAAGCGGGTTGCGTCTCCACGCCGGCAGGGGCAAGCCCGGTTCTGAATAATCTGAACATAGGAAACAGATTAACATATAAAAACAGGTGGCCATTAAGTCTTCTTCACTCCACTTTGGTTCAGCAAGACTTACAACTGAAACATAAACGACATAATTACATTGAGTTTAAAGAAGTGAATTTATAGCTAGGTAAAATATAATAGCTTACTAGCATGAATATAATTATTTTAGATTTCAGCAGAGTAAATAAATACTGTGATATTTTGCCAAATTAAGTTCCATGCTTCATTTGGTTGACAAAGAGATATCTGTTTCTAAATATAATCCATGTGCTCATTGATTTTATTGTACTGTACAGTACATATAAATATGCAGCCAGGCGCGGATCCAGGGGGTGGGCTCGGGGGGGCTGCAGCCCCCCCCCGAAATTTTGGATTTATCATGGGCAATATAGGCATTTCCCCCACTCCAAATTTTTTTTTTAAACATTGGCCTAAAATGGAGGCAGCCCCTCCCGAAATTTTTTTCTGGATCCGCGCCTGTATGCAGCTAATAATTTCATGTATAATTATGTTAATTAAAAATAAATATTAAATGAATAATCAAATCAATGATTGCAACTATGATTAAATTATGTTTTATAACTAAATTTGGACACAGACTCTTTTAGTCAACAATATAAGAGAATTATATCAACGACGATTATGTACAAATTTTCTAAGTACCATAATCGGTGGTTGCCACGATTTCTTGCGACTCGTTCTCCACCCACGCCGCGATGAAGACATAGTCGGCGACAAAGCTGGGAATGTGACATTTGATAATGGCCGTGTTGCCGCGGAGCACGTGTTCGTCCATCACGTTCACCGAGTAGTGCTGGGTCACCACTGGGAACCAAAGCGCGCCAAAATTATCAACCCTGCACGTGCTGCCATCTACTATGTGTGACTGTAACGCCATCTCACGAGAAAACTGCGAAGCTCTAGATACTATGAAAGAAAGTACTTGGAAAGTTTGTGAATTAGAATATAAAAAATAAAGGAGATGTTCTTTTTTTCTTCGTACCGTAATGAGTTGGAGGTAAATACAAAGTCCCTTCTGTGTCTTGCCACGAGACGGTGTCAACATAGTCAGACACAAACGACGGAATGTTGCATTTGAACACCGCCGCGTTACCTTTAATTACAAACATATCATACACCTGGGCTTCGTAATACTGATTTACAGCTGAAACAAAAAGAAGTCAAGTTCATAGTTAGTAAAACAAATACACGTGCTTTTTAATCAAATTTAATTTCTGTAAAATACATAAAAATGTTATTAAAAATGGAGAGACGTAAAAAGTTGAAAATCATTTCAATGTTTTTCGTCGTGTCCAAAACAATTAAAAATGCACATTTTTTTTACCATTGACGTTGGAAGTGATTGTGTAAGAACGATCTTCACTCAACCACTCGACAACTTCGACAAAGTCCGCCACAAAACTTGGCACGGAGCACTTGAGGGTTGCCGTGTTGCCCCGGAGGACAAACTCGTCGATGACGCGACTTTGGTAAAACTGATGTACGACTGGAGAACCGAGTAACGTTAGAAACATCGTAACAACAATCGAAATTCTTCGGGACCTTGAGAGAGAAAAGTATGTTAGTGCTGGAAATATTTAATTTAATTACCATATTCATTACTGGGGTGGTAGTTATTTCCTTGTGAGTCAATCCAGAGGTCCACGCTGACAAAATCAGCTACGAAACTCGGCACCTCGCACTTCATGACTGCGCTGTTGCCGCGGATCACGTACTCATTGTCAGCTTCACTCTCGTAAGACTGAGAGACCACTGTATACCAAACATTACATCATTAACACTGACCTAACATAGCCTTGAAATGAGAAAATATTTATAGTAACCTGTAGAGAAAAAAGGAGCAGTTAAAACACATTGATTTTAAAATGGTTGTCTAGTTAAATGTCGGTAATGTTGTCATTACCATGATAGCTCGAGGCGGTATGCACCTCCCCACTATCGGAAATCCACGCCTCGACCGCCACGAAGTCAGACACAAAGCTGGGGATCTTGCACTTCATCACCGCGCTGTTGCCGCGAATTACGTACTCGTTCTCAGCCTCAGTTTGATAATTCTGAGTCACCACTGAAAAGTAGGCATTAATTTTGATAAATTAGTTTGTCTAAAATAAAAATACGTTAGGGATCTAAGAAAAATAAAAAGAAATTTATTAATAACATATAAGGTAAAAATTATTATTACCATAATTTGCAGACGTAACATAGATTTGTCCCGTATTATCCACCCAAGATTCGACCTGCACAAAATCTGCGACGAATGACGGTATGCTACATTTAAGTAGAGCTGTATTTCCACGTATGACGTATTCCGTCATAATTTCAGCCTCGTAAAATTGGTTTACAACTGTGGAATAACGCACAGAAAAATATTAATTACCATAATTTGTAGACGGTGTATACAAGCTGGCATCACTTCCAACCCATGCTTCTACACGGACAAAATCCGCGACGAACGACGGTATGTTACATTTTAACACGGCCGTGTTCCCGCGGATCACGTACTCCGATACTACTTCTGCCTCGTAGTATTGAGTTACCACTGCAATGTCAAATTTTCGTGTTAGTATCGGACGGAGAACATGAATTTGCTTCTTCTGGAGAACATCTGGTGCTCAAATCTGCAAAGTGTCATCCCTATCGAACCAGACCTACAAAGAGGGGGTGAACCCGAGGTGCGACTATCAAGAGAGGGGGTCGTACCGGTCTGGTCTGCGGCCGCGTGGTAGTTGTTGCCCGCGTCATCCTGCCACGTGATGACGCTCACGAAGTCCGCCACGAAGGAAGGGATGGAGCACTTGAGCACCGCAGAGTTACCGCGGATCACGTACTCGTTGTTCACCTCGCTCTGGTAGAACTGCTGAACCACTGCATGCCGGGCCAGTGACGTTAATTAGGGTTGGCGTAGATCAGTGTAATTAGTTGGTGGGGAATCGTCGAGGGAATCATGTAGTACACAAATCTTGAAGTGAATTTCATAAAATTTTATATATTTTTTTTTATTATTATTTCAAAATCAAGCCAACTTCATTTTCCTATGTTGCATGTGTTTCTTTATTGATTTTTTTTTGCAACAAACGCCTGTTGATCACTGAATATACATTTAAATTGAATTTATTCGAATAAGACATGAATATCAATATATATTATATTCATAATACAAAAAATTCACTTCAAGATTTGTATACGAAAATAATAAATGATCATTCTGCTTGGTGACATAATAAAATAAAATTTATCATTTTAGATCTAAAAATAGAAATTTATTAGTACTATTAGTAAAATTACTTTGGTTATCTGAAAAGATAGATAAAAATTAATTAATTGTAATGCATCGTAAAATTTCCCCTCCCCATGTTTGTGTGTGTTTGTGAGCGAGAGAGAGCTAGAGGGCGCGGTCAGTTAATCACCTGCACTAATGACTAATTACCGTAGTTGGTGTCCATGACGAAGACATCGCCACGGTCGGTGTGCCACGACACCACGTGGACAAAATCTGCGACGAAGGACGGTACTTGACACTTGAGGACGCCGGCGTTGCCGCGGATCACGTACTCCTTGTTCACGTCAGTGTCGTAGTCCTGCTGAACCACTGGGACACCAAACCAAACCAATTGACACCAACGTTGGTGTTCATGTTATAAGGCAACCAGGGTTATGGGAACCTCTCGTAGAAATATTGGATTGAAAATATAAGTTGATAATTACGATCTTTACTGAATCACACAGGAGGTTAACTTGATAAAAGAATGAAGTCCACTAGCAACTGTTGACACCAAAATTTGGTAAGAACTGAATAATGTACATCACCGTCCTGCAACATTTTTCTCTTTCAAAGCTAATGACATTACGATATAGCATGCTCTAGCTCTACCAACTTTAACATTAAGGTAACTTTGTGTATAGAGGTGATTTTACATGATGGGTGAGATACGACGCGATAACTGAATCCAACAATATCACGTGCTTATATGTTGAAATTAATAAAGATGGCCGCCATAACATTTCACAGCAAGTGCGCATTACTCGAATCATGCCTTAAAAAAACATTAATCAGATATTTTCCTAATGTTATTTTATAGAATTGTCCTCTCTATACATTCTAATACTCATTTTAAGTGCGGAAATTAATGACTTTACTTTAATTATTGTGCATGTTTAGATCAAAATTTTGATGTAATTTTGTAACAATTTGATAAAATTTTCCCTGTGAACAATTTATGTAAGAAGTTGATCACTCGACCGTGCGTAAGTAGCGAAAGTGCGAGGCTGTGTGATAAGATATAATATAAGGAAGGGCTTAACGATTAGATTAGAAACGTGATACTGATGTAATGTTATTATTAAAGTGGATGGAGAAGTATTGAAGGAAACTTAGAGGTATCATGAAATTATAAATAATCGCGTCTATAAAATTTTACTATTTAAATAAAGTAAATACAAAAATAATACTGAATGAAAAGTGAAAATTGTAAATGAAGCAAGGTAACATTCTCTCGTACGTAGAAAATGTTGGAGAGTGCTTACGACTTGTATAAGAGGGCAATTATGTATATCATTATACACCACGAGACCCCAGAGTCTCCCCCGGAATGTAAGTGTCAACATGCTAGCTAGATTTTAGTCTTATCTACCGTCGTAAAAATTTCCAGACTATATTCTTTTCTCACGAGAAATCATAGACCAACAAAACGCTGAAAACATTTTCATTTTAAAAAAACGATCATGCTTTTCAACAAAACATAAAATCAATAACAAAAAGACATGCGAAATTACAAGAAGATGATGAAATGAGAATTTGCATTAAAAGGAAATCTTCCTATTATAAGTGCTGCCACAATGCAATCAATAGGCCCATTATGATGTATATAATGCAATCAATTGAAATTCCGGATGGATGCTCGCCCACAAACACACACAAAAGAAGGAGACACATCGCGAGTTTCACCAGTAATTCCTCAAATTTCACTAAAGATGATTAGCGGAAGGTGACGTCACTGATCTTGTACGTCACAAAAGAAATCAATCAACAGGGGGGGTCTTCCACGCCATTAAAGCTCGTGCACAAAGATCCGCAGCTGCAGCCATGGAGATACGTCGCGTGCTCATTCAGTCCAATAACAAGTAGCTTAAACTCCCATTCATTATTTTTATTCATACTAACATTAGAATTACTGTAAAATTGTATCCTTTGGAATAGAAAAATTCACTTACAAAATTTTAACCCTAGCAGTACCGAGGGGAGGGGGGTTCAAGACGAACTGTAACTCTTTTAAAGTGGAAAAAAAAATGTGAAATATTGTTCTAAAAATTCTTAAAATAATCATTGTAATTCTTAGCTAGCCACCCAGCAATGTATTTCCGTAAAAAAAAAAAATAGTGAGAAAAAAATTATAACTTTTTCTTTAACATGTGATTTAAATAGCGGGTCGTTGCGACCCCCCTCCCTTCCCTTGTGACAAAAAATCGCTTGTTAATGCTATAGGGTTAAATGTAAAATTAAATGACTTCCCTTTTAATTATCTGCAAGTCTCAATAACAAGATCCTTTCAAATTGAAAGCTGACTTTGCGAATATTTTTCTTATCAATGAATCATATTTCGTCATGCAGCAAATAATAAAAATGCATTTTATAAATAATTACTCATAGTTTGATAATCATGTTTTTTATGACGCATACAATGGTAGAAAAAAGGAAGTAGTATTTTGCTTATCTTTGAATGCGGGTAGTTGGGGGTAGGTAATTGTCATGCCCTTTGTATCAACACACACATGGCTCTCATACGAGATAAACTTCTCCTTAGTACAGTCCATGACAAAAATATAGGCCTCATTTTCACATGATATTATATGAGACTTTAGGTGTATAGTTTTGAATCACAGAGTATACAACCACCATAATATAAAACAATTGTCGAGTTAGACAACACAAAAGTATATAAACAATAAATGCCTAAATTATGAATACCATTTTACAACCCAAACATATAAATATTAAACAATGAGTACATATTTTACAACCTTTTGATATATATACCAACAAAAAAAGAACATAAAAGAACTTTTGCTTTATTTCTTTCAACTTTATATTATAAAAGATACAAAATGCCAGCAGACAAAAGAAGGCATCTAATTTACATGCACTTTTTTTTTTATTAGTCAGTTTAAATGGCATTTGTTTAAGTTTATGAATAATAGAAAAATGTTGGCACAAAAAATACCAGCAAAAGAACTTTCATAGAAACAAAAATCCAATACATAAACCAACATATAAAACAATGAGACGATAATTACAGAGTAAATTGAGAGGGATTTATCATAATCACAAAGTATTACAAAATACTTAAATGAAAATGTTAATACTCGATTTGTCGAGAGACGTTATGAACTTTTAACATTGTGATTACGATTCATTCCCGAACAGAGCTGCCATTCATTCATGTACTGATAAGGACTGTTGATTTGCCCCCCCCCCCCCCCCACTTGAGGCTGATAATGTAACGGCTTAAATCAGCAAACAAACTCTCAATATTAATATCCCTGGCGGTACCTTCGCAAGGTTTTATTACTTGGGTGGTATCATACGAATAACTGTTTTAAGGCTTAACCTGAGAAATTTGGACGAAAAATTCGCTACAACAGATTTTCTTCAAATTAATTTGGTGGACTCACAACAATCGTCAAATTAGCTCTGAATTTTTTCGGAATTTTTTAACCGTTGGTTTAATTAAATTTAATTTATTTAAATGAGAATTTTGTATCCTTCCAATGTTAAATTTGTTAATTAGCATTGCAAAAAAACTATACAACAGATTATTTTACTTTTTTTTTTACTAAAACCTAATTTTTTAGACTATTTTTCTGAATTGTTTTCATATATTTTGAACCGTGGCGATGATCGTTTCCTATATGTGATGAGAAATGTGGCAACGTTCTCAAGGACTGATGTCACCACCCGCTCCTAAAAATTTATGCGTATTCCAATGCAAACAGTGTTGCCACTATAGCCACGCCTCTTGACCTTGACAGACAAATTCTCAGGTTATACCTTAATAGCTTGAATATTATAATAAATATGGTGTATTTAAGCCTCTTTTTTATTAGAAACATCACTCAACAGCCCTTTTTTTTTTCAATCCATTAAAATAATGTCAAGAGAAATTTCAATTGTGTTTTTTAACAAATTAATGTGATAAATTTGAAATAATTAAAATTTCTCGGACAATGCCGGCTGACAAAAGGGGGCGTGGCGGTTTGTTTACCTGCTCGCACGTGGACGTCCCGCGAGTGCACCGAGCCCACTGAATTGCGCGCCAGGCACACGTACACCTGCGCGTGCACTTCCTGTCGGTAGTCCTCGGCACGGAACGGCGGGAATACCAGGTTGCCGTTCGGGAGAACCTGCAGTGTAAACAATCGTGTTACAATTGAAGTTATACGAAGAACCTGAAGTGTATATTTGCAGAGAGGACCTTGAGTTATGTTTTGTCAATTTTTTTCAGATTTTTTTGAACCCTCTATAACATCCTTAAAATCATACGCTGTGACGTCATATTCATGTAAATATTTAACACGTAAGAAGTTGTAAATGCGTTACATGACTATGACGTCACAGCATCTTTCTCCTCGATTTTGTAGGTGCTAAAATTAAAAAAAAAAAAAAGTAATGCGTAATTCGAGGTCATCTATATCAAAATATGAAATAAAGAAATTTTATGAAGTTCGTCCATTTTATTCGATTGTTCGTACTACACATTAAAAAATTAATTCTTAAATCTTACTTTAGAGTGAAAATAAATCACTGTTCAAACACATTTTGAGGTGAGTTTATATTTATGCAGTTTGTAAAGAAGATGTAGACAAAGTACTCCACAAAATAGTTTCCTGGGCGAGATGGTAAAATTGATTCCAACGACTTTCTTTTGTGCAATGTCAAGCTAATGGCGCGGGTCATTGTCTCCAAGATCCTGTACTTTCTTGATGTATGCACTTGAGTTGCAATTTTATCTCTGAGTAAATCTCGCAGAACTTCTACTAGATAGAATGGACGAGAAAATGTCTTTGAGGGCGACAAAACGTGGCAAAGAGCTTTCAAAAGTCAAGTGAACTTCCTGTGTAGGTTAAAAGGGTTGAAGTTAAAAACATTTTATTGTCAGATATTGACCGTTGAAAAAATCATTGAATTTCAATAAGTCGAACTAAATTGAATATAGATTTTATTTTTTCCCATGCTTTACTTTCATATACTAAATTTTATTTTATTATTTGTATAAAATTTACTTCCCTAAATGTTTATTTTACCTGCCACATATTTCATAAAAAAGAAAATTGCGTGACAGTAAATTATTAAAAGCAACGTTGATTAAGAAATTTAGCAATTCATCACAGAAGCGATTACTTATCTGAAAGGGTGGGAAATTGTTCGCTGCCAGAGTTGTATCGGTTATCGGTGTCATTATATCGAGCCCGAGGCGCCACGCATGCAGATTGACGCCATTGCTACCCCTTGTGAGAATTATGACACTCCCCGAGGAAAAATGGCGTGAATTATTTTGATATTAATGTTAATCATTTCATAGCCACATACATTAGTAAAGTGTTTTATAATTAAAAACCTCAAAATTACGAAGTTTTCTATGAAATTTAAAGACTACTGCATTTTATAGTGTGCCTGAGGGCTTATTTATATTTTCTGAGAAAACTTTTCACGTTTGAAAGACGCAGCCTTCAAAGAAGCAACGGGGATAAAAATAAAAATGAGACCGCGTGCTGCGCTTAGAAAAATAATCAGATGCCTCGCAAGTGTGTGGCCACATCACGAAAACGTTGCAGTATCAACTTCACAGGACGCTGCAGTTTTATAACGTAAAAACTGCAGAAATAACTACTGTAACATGAGCTCTTTTGTGACACGCGAACAGCTTTTGTTCTTCTAAATTAAATTTGTTAAATTTAGCAACTATGTTTTAAAATGTTTATTTTAGGGATCATATAAACTTATTAACATAATTTTAATTCGATTTCAATTTCACGATGAATTTGCTATATATTTAGCTCTGAAACTAAAATATATTTGTGTTATTGTTGGTCTGTTTATATAGTCACATTTGAACATGACGTATACATTACCATAACTTGTATCAAGGCAATCAAAAATCCTGCAATAAATTTGTAACTTTTATCACGCTACAGACTATCACGCTAATAGGTAGCTAGATTCCTCTGATATAGCAAAACAATCTCTTTCTTAATTTCTTTCCCGTATGTCTAACATGTCTACTCAAGAGTATATAGAACCTATAGTCAGGGACGGAGGGCGGACAGGAAAGGTCGGAGCCCATATAACACCCTCAGGTGTCCAACAAAACTCTTGGGACGAAAAGAGACTGCATGGAGTAAAGCCCGCGGTGTTTCCCTGGACGACTCACCTGTCTGAGACCGGGCACATCACCCACCGCCGTTCCGTCCGCCCTCACCCAGATGATCTCGGGGGCCGGGGAGCCCCGGGCCGAGCACTCCACGACTGCGCCCGTCGTGTTGGAGAAGTCCACGCGGTTGGGAGGCTCGCGGATGAACACGGGACCCATCGAGTCATCCTCGGCCGAGCCTGCAGCACATACGTCAGGACACATGTTACTTGTATCAGAAACTTTGTTAGTTTCAGTGTGTGCACCTTCTTATATATATATGTTTTGTGTACCACACTGAATTGAAATTTCAATACATTCAATATTAAGAGGGGGAGGGGCAGAAAATTGACAATTTTCAATAATGAGAAGTGAACCTGAATTAATATATAATAATGACACAATCTTCAATTTGATAGAACAAATTTTCTAATATAAACAAAATCTGTATATATGTAAAATACAAGTATTTAAATTACTATAATATAATACTTTATTTATTTTCATAACGAACACCCTTTGCTCGAAAAAATATGCTTATAATTTATGCTTATTAGTTTATTATGCTAATTGATGTTGTAATAACATCCTATGTTTTACCCCAACACTAACAAAACACCCTTGTCATAATGACCCAAGTTGACACGTTTGGAAGCCATAAGTTGCACGATAGAATTTCCGTAACTTGACACAGAGGATTGTGCAAATTACAAAATAGCAAAACACAGTTAAAAAAATGAAGTCTTGAAGAAAAAATAGTTATATTTTTTGTTGAGGATTATGATGAGTCACACGACGACAGAGGTGATTTCAAGGTTAAATATTGAATGTTGGTGGTCAAGGACTGCCCTTGGGCCCCACCGTTTTGTGGTTTCTGCTAGAAATGGTCCATCCTAGCACAGCAATATAACGATCATCAATAAATTTGCTATTGCGCCTCCTTATTCAAAGATAGGCTAATTTCAATGCAAGAATTACTTTATGCATTTCCTACCGTGTGCTCAGGTTATGAAGACATGAAGTAAGGTGAGTGGCCTAATATTAGGAGTAGGAAACAATAATGGCGGCTGTCGGTTTAATTTTTACGCAACAAGTTTAATATAATCAGATGAAATTTTCTAGCGAGTGTATGTACTGTACATAATATTCTATATGAATCATAAATAAGGGAGTTTTAAATAAATAATCAGATTTTTAAAAGGTAAAATAATATAATTTCTGTGTACTTTACTAATTAACACTTTATACAGTAACTGATAAAACATAACCAAGCTTATAACGTCAAATATTTTGCTGAAAGTGGATGATAAAAAAAAAATAAGGAGCTATTAAACATTACCAAAACTCGTAGTGTTCTTCTAGACTCCCCAAACTACTGCGCTAATTCTGTCACTCTCAGGAAGAAAGACGTTCTGTGTCTGGACTATTCTAGACTCATGGTCACGTGGACAAATTAGCAGCTTGGGAGGAAGGGGGGCGCTAATGAGGAAAGAGCGTGTCGATTGTTGGAGTTACACCCGTCAACAATTGTATATATATATATATATATATATATATATATATATATATATATATATATATATATATATATATATATATATTATATATATATATATATACATATATTGTATATATAATGCTCAGTGTATAATCGATGGACCTCAGGTGTATGGTGGAATAGACAGCATGCATGAATTTTTTGTTACAGATATTTGGACCTCTAGTTATATATGATCATATTTTTTCATATTTGTTTTTGCATCTTCTCTTTAACATTGTGGTGAAAAACGCTGTGACGTCATAGTCATGTAAATATTTAACACGGAAGAATGTAGGAGTCACATCATTTTGCAGCACCATTTTATGGGTAAAAAAATATGAAAAAAATCATCGGTGGTTATATGTAACGTCAGTTGCTCAATCGAAGTATGCAACAAAGTTTTAAAGCACGCTGTTAATTAAATGCATCTCACGAGTCTTCTATTTTGTGTTCTTTCGATAAGAATATCGATTTTCATACATTTATGTAGAACGTAACTAAATTCAAGGGAAATTATTTTGATGGGTTTTGTATTTTATGTGAAAACCTTAAAGGATTTTCTAAAGTAGGACACGAGTTCCGATAAACATTAAAATTAATTCCTAATGTTTGTTTACCTCTCATGTTAATAACAGTGCATGCAGAAAATAAGTTTGTAATTATATGTTTTGTATTACATATCCATTGCATTTCACGGGGGCTTTTAACAAATATATTAAGTTATTATTTTCTTACGATTGCCTTTACCACTGAACCGTATAAATATTTAAAAATTAAAATTAATCACAAACAAATAATGGAGGACGGGAGAACATGAATTAATAGAAAAGTATAAACTTTATAACATAGAAATTAACAGCATATTATTATATGAGAATGTAATTATTATTAAATAATATGTCATTTTATTTTACAAGGAACAACATTGCATGCTTGCTTGGAAAAAAGTTTGCGTTTGGAACAAAGAGAAATTTCATCAAGAATCCTCGCAAACTAAATGTTAAAATTTATAAATATTCATTAACTTTCATTAATTAAATGCACTTTCAAATGAAAGTGAAAAAACGTGCAAATTGTCGATTCAAAATAAACTCTATTGAGCTAAATCTGCCGCCTGAGAAAAAATTCTGGCTCACTGCATATTAATTGATAAATCTATCAGAATTAATTCTGTCACCTGTCTACATCACACAACCATGACCTCGCTTATGTACCACGTGTTCGACTTATAAAACCGCGGGGTACGAACAAACAAAGTTAAAGATCACGTGTACAAACGAAATGTACGAAGTTAAGAGTATCTGCAGTCATTAGAAGGGGGCGGGGTCCTTGAACTGTGACGTCACAGATCGATGTCACGTGATCGATCCTCCCAGGTAAACAAACCTGTGGGAGTAGCAATGTCAAGCCTCACCGAGCGTGACCGCAGCAGCGAAATATCAATTATACATCACAATTACGTTTCAAAGGCAAAATTTGTGTCTGCTAATTAAAGATATTGCTGATAGCAAAGGTATAGTTTGAAAATTATATTATAGTATGTAATTACTAATTAGTAATATGTAATACAAAGTAACTTTGGAGTTTGGACCTCGTAAATTTACTCCTATCAGTATTAGCGTGATTATCACATTATGTGTATAAATACTGTAATGTGTATATAAATATACATGCCGTATATCTAAATATAATATCATGATATTAATAATATTGCTCAACATATATGCCTTGGGATAAAAAAAAATAGCTCGATACATAATCATTAACTGTTACAGCTTTTAATATAATGAGATAAAATTTTAATCAATATTTTCTTTTGAAATTTATTCAACTTTCAGTAAATTTCAGATCATTAAAACAGAGTTATTTTCCATTCCCACTTGTATAAAATATTATGCAGCTATCAAGGTTTCTTTATACAGGTTAAGACACGCACGCATTTCGTGCGTCAATTTTGTTAAATTTTCAGGCCACATTGTACCGCGAAATTTCAAAAATAGCATTGCATGATTGACGCATTCAAAGTTTCGCGGCACGATGTGGCCAAAAATACTTGAACGTGATTGGCTTAGCCCTTTAACATTGGTCCAATCAGTGGCTTAACCTGTATAAAATATTATGCAGCTATGTGACGAGAATTCACACTGTGATCAGCTGTTCGGATGTCAGAGGGTTGCTCCCGGCAGGAATTAAAAGATGTACTTTGCCGACAACTTCACCTCCTTTGTTCCTTTCATTCCGACGACGCCTTTCATCTCGCACTTTGTCACTGCATGCAAAGTTTTCCTCAAGTAATCTCATGTCGTGAGCTCCTTGCACCTTCAACTATTTATGCTGGCGTGTTTAAATGCAAACCCGACACCGAGTTCAGTTTGGATTATGCAAATATACTTCTTTACAGGGTGTATAAAATGCAACTGCATTTTAAATGCACTTCAGTGTGTGCATCTCTGGACACCACGAATTTTACTCCTGCTTTGTTTGTAGGCGTTACGATGTTACGATGCAGTCTATGAAGGCGTGGCGAACCAATTTTTTTTTTATATTCATAAACTTTGAGAACTCACTGCAAATATTTTTTTATTCTCTGTCTATTGGAGCTGCAGCTCTATAGCAAGTGAGGCAAGAGTAAAATTCGTACTTTCCATAGGTGTATATATGACTTTTCATGTGATATATAAACCATCCAAATTTAAATTAGAAAATGCATTGTATTTGGTAGCCACTTGGCCATAAACTATATTTTACCCATGCAGTTATTTTTGTAGGATTAAATAATATATCCTGTTCTAATAATAAAAATAAGTGCAGGTATCATATAATGGAGCTATCTGCCATTTAAATAATACAATAATTTTAAATTGAGTGCTTTACAAACAATCCAGTACACTTTGATATAAAAAAAAAATCAAATTACAAAGACATAAATGTTCACCTAAAAAAAAAGTCAAAGTCAACAAAGTTTCCCTCAGACTAAACAAACTTTCATGTAAAAATGTGATTGTTGCAAAAAAGTCCACATGCTCGTGCATTATTGATTAATTCAGTGAAAGCCCTCCGTGTACTCAACTCTCCATAATTCAGCATGCAAGTCTGAGCGGGATTTCTTTCACTATACGACCAGGGGCGGATCCAGCCCGCGGCTCTGGGGGGGGGGCGGTGCCCTATCCCGCAATGTTAAATTTTGGGGTGGTAGGGGGGCGTCTGGTGGTGGGTGGTAATACTTTCAATGTATTTTGGGACCTTTTGGGGGGGGGGGGCGATCGCCCCCCCCCCCCTTGGATCCGCGCCTGTATACGACATATGTTACATCAATCTTTGCTCGAAATGATCATCCACGTAACGTCAAACTCTTTGCAGCGTGACCTTTACCTCCACATAACTTGGCGGACCGGACAAAAATATTAAATTGAAATTATTGATCATCCATGTAGCCATTAACAAAAATTACCACGACCCCATAGACTGCGTACGTACATATTTTAGTACATAATTACGTCCATGACGTTTCCAAGTGTACAAGCATTACAATCATTCATATTTATTTATATTTTTATACATCCATATCCTAATTTTAGAATTAGGTTGGTCTTTCATGTGTGGGTTGCTTCAAGTTTAAAGCAAACGAAAAAGAATAAAATGAAGTAAATAATAAATTCTAATCAAGATCCCTTTACTAAAAGGGATCTTGATTCTAATATTAACTTTAAACTTTTATCTGCCTCATTAATTTGTTAATTTTTAATTTGTTTAATAGACAATAATGGTTGCATTTTTTTATTTCATAATTAGAAAATATACATTAAATTAAGCTTTTCTGAATTTTTTCAGATTTTTTGGAGTGCGGGAACTAATTTTAAAAAAATATTTAAAATTGCTGAATTAGGGTGGTACACCTGATGGGACAACCGTGACGTCATCGACATCCAATCACAGCAGCCGTGACATCATCAACAGCCAATCAAAGCACGACAAATGACGTCACGGTTGTCCCATCAGGTGTACCACCCAAATTCAGGTATTTTAAATATTTTTTTAAAAATTAGTTCCTGCACTCCTAAAAATCTGAAAAAATTCAGAAAAGCATAATTTTATGTATATTTTCTAATTATGAAATAAAAAAATGCAACCATTATTGTCTATTAAAGTATTTAATCTATACAATGCAATCATGCACTAAGATGGCCGAGATGATCTTGAAGCTGAATGACGTCACAAGAAAGATCCCTGTGACATTCTCCCCCGAGATTCCATCAATAAAATCCTCAGATATAATTGTGTGCTGGAAGTGTGGATGTGTGATCCCCCAAATTGCCGCCCCATAAATTGTTTATTGAGAGAAAATCCTGACGATCACACACGGATAGGTCGAAGTAAATTTGTCACCATGCCACAAATATCCACACTTGGTGGTCCTCGTCATAAAAATAAAACCAGTGACAACTGATATAAATAGTTCGAAATTACAGACGGTGTGATTGACTTCATGTGTGCTCCGAACTTGCTTCATGGTAATGTCGATAGCATTTTCATATGTAAAAGATTTGACATTCCGTTTTAATTTGGTATGAAATATCTTGTTATGTGTTTGATTGGAAATAAAAAATTGAAATATATAAAATTAATATATTTTCTCTTAAATTAAATAAAAATGCTTATTTTATTTTAAAATTATTAAATTTTGCATTTCATGTGAATCAATGATAATAAATTCTCACAAAGTAGCGATGTTTGAATTCTGTTAAATTTTATCAGAACATTTCAACATTAATATATATTATATTCTATCTTGTTTTGGTTGGAAATGAAAACATTTATTTATGAATAAAAACTGTTGGCTTCTTCCATAGTATTAGCCTTGAATATTCACACGTTGCAGTACGTTGTTCATTCAGACAAATTACGTTCAGGTGGGCGTGGCTCATCGGTGACGTCACGACAATATCCAAGATCGTTACCATGGCGACGCGTCAAGATGGTAACCATGGTAACCACCAACAACGTCTTGGCAAATGTCACCTCTCAGCTGACTATATAACGAAGTACTTGACGCCTATATCATCACTTTACTTTTTACTGTAAATTAAAATAAGTATTAATGAGTTTAAAAATAAACATTTTCACGACAAAAAATTATTTAATAGTTGCAGCCAAGCTTAAGTTTTTAATTACTTAAATTACTTTGATATTAAAAAAACATTAGAGCTTAAAAAATATTGAAATAAAATTAGTATTATTCGTACGATTAATTAAAAATAGTAAATAATTAAGCTGATATTTCTCTCGTGTATTTAATTGCGATTTAAAGATACTTATAATTGCAGTGCTTCGATCGAAGATGCATGCAGAATATATCCATTTTTTATAATTTTTTTTTTAATTAAATCACTATGTTTTAGAAAAAAGAAGAAAAGACATCGATTTCATTTGCTGCAATACTTCGTTAGTAATTACAAAAATATTCCTTTGTTTACAAATACAAAAGTTTTTCGTTAATGGAAATCAAAAGCCGCCACATTTAGGGACGGTCTAATGAGAATTTCAGTCCCCGCGATCTGCTTATTGTTTCTCCCCTCAATATTTTGTCACGCAGCGTCATTTCGTCTGTCGAACGCTGCAGGTTTGCTGCCACTATAGAGTTTAAATTAATTGTAAAGTACGGTTCACATCACTGCATTTTAAATTAAATTTAAAGCATTTTCATACAAATTATAGTATCACCAAAAAATAATTCAAAGCTTAGCATGGTACTACGTCAGCTGTTCCCAAAAGGACCAATGTTAATTTCAGCCCTCAATATCTATGCATATATACATGGTGGTAGTGTACAAGAATACAACAAAAATCAGCAATAAGATTATAAACTCAGATCCCCAGTAAATACATTTTCTTATAAATATTATTAATATTTTTGGTAATCGATTGTTGCATTGGCTTGTTATAGTTTTCAGTGTATTCGACACGGTTCTTATAACACAATATTCAATAGTTTTACATAATATAAAAAATAATGATGTTGGAATCTCGTTATCAATTTAATGTTTACTTTACCACAGCTGCATGTACGAAGTTGAACGACTGAGCACAAACTCTCACTTTTAGAACAGATTGTCAAAGTTGCAAACTTCTCCTCTCAACTTCTTGACATGCAGAGGGGCTTTCAAATCTCGGGAGAGAAAATCGAATTTCTGCTGCCTCTTTGATGTGTCGTTTCACGCTGAATGTACTTTTAGCGAAGAAAATCATCTAAAATGTAAACAACTTTTTTATTGATCAGAAATATATACTTTTCTCAACACTGTACTAAACTTATATGAGGATGAAAATTTAACGCGATTCAATCACACTAAAATTTATTAAAATAAACTTTATATAGAAGAAGTTTGCTATTTTTTCAACATAGAATAGAATAGAATAGAATAGAATAGAATAGAATAGAATAGAATAGAATAGAATAGAATAGAATAGAATAGAATAGAATAGAATAGAATAGAATAGAATAGAATAGAATAGAATAGAATAGAATAGAATAGAATAGAATAATGTCTTTATTTAGGCGATGTTTGGTCTAATGACCATTCTTACACATAACCTCTATACAGAAATAGTTACATAATCATAATAAATTTGTTAAACAACACAGTTCTTCTTTCATAATTACCGAATTTTAAAATATGTCCACATAAACTGCTCTAGAGTACAGATATTGCATGTGTATTTCACGACGGTTTTAATATTAATAATATTATAATTATAGGTGGATTTTACCTAAATGTGAATTTTACCTGAGTGATCTAAAAATGGTACTGTTGTGATATCAGAGCTTTGCTACCGTCTAATTTACACGTGTAGTCATACTGACTCTATCGAGGAGGGTTTCAATGCCATTTCTTGGTGTTTTATCACCTTTATATGAGGTCATATCCTGTGTTGATTTTCTGTAGTTGCAGTTCCAACTTTTAGACGAATGTTTGGAACATTTGCCACCTCAAATAACCTCAACAAGCCTTCTGCCCTTGACGACCCTTCAAAATAAACAAAATTTCATGTACTTCATTTTTTAAATTTACATCCAAAACTCATGGACAGATTCATCATAAAATTTTCATGAAACTTATCACATGAAATTGGCACCACCAAACTAACATCATACGAAGGTCAATCGAGGAGGGTGGAGATGTGACCTCACGAAGAGAATCGTCACTAACAAGCGAGGGCGTGGACACTTATTTATAAAAAACCGTTGTTCCTCGAGATGATATCAAACGTTGTATAAATGTTTGTAACATCGGGGAGCAACGACAGTGCGCTTTAAACAAGAGACTTCCTGTCTGCAATATTGTGTTATAAAATTAGCAAACCGGCGCTCGCGTAGAGGAGTTTTCAAACTTGGTGCATCGTGTAGCAGAATCATGCGGGAGATATGTTCCTTCATTATCAATTGTGCAGGAAATTTAATTGTGGGGGCAAAATTAACACCGTTGATAATTCTTTAATATTAAGGTCGAGAGAAATATTTATGTTTTTTTTTTAATAAGTTAAAAAAAAAACGATAAAAAATCAATGTTGTCAATTAATATAAGCTGTTAAGTTGTACTGCATTTTTTTATGTTTTTAATTAAAACATTAATTGGCTATATCCGTAATTTTATCACTTTATATTTTTAATTAAATATTATCTCATTCTTTAACAAAAATAATTTATAATTTTGGTTTTAAAACTCTGATAATGATTTATATGATGAATCGTGGCATATACATAGCGAAAACATATACACGATGCTGCATGAGAAATTTAATGATTCGGATAAATTTTTACTTTAATTTCAAAGCGTCTTCCCATCTTCTTATAAAAAATATTAATTCTCTTATATTAAAGTGAAAATAATCTGTGAAATGCAAGCAATCCAGCCTATACAGGAAACACAAAGTCGAGTACACGTAATTAATATATATTATGGTGCATTAATAGGTATTAGGAACTACGCTTGCAATGCAAAGAGTTCTTAACGGGGTTAAAAAATAAAAGGTAAAAATAAGTGTATTTTTAGTTTCCTGCCTTAAATTCTATTTAAGGAATTTCCACCCCTGATTCTACGCACGATGCACCTTAATTTTTTCATACCTCCAACCCTTGCATCCATCTTGTCATCGGGGGTTAAAAACTACCCTCATTAGCGAGGGAGAGTATCAATTACCATTTCTGTGACAAAGTACAAGATGAATGAAGGGATGATGCTAATTATGTCATAAAAGTCTTACCGCTGCAGGTTAATTAAAGAATATTTTCAACGTTAATAGAACAAAGATTATATAAAAATAAAAAAATTCCGTATTTCTAATGTTAAAAATATGTACTATTATATTTAAATTAAAGTATTATTTTTGTTTCTATATATTATTATATACGTATGATAAATATGAAAATTGATAAAATATTTGCGCAATAAAGTATCGACCTCAAATTTTTTTACTCATGTGCAAAGTTATGCCATTCTGTTTTTGTTTTTTTTTTTTCAGATTTTTTAAAGTCCGGGAACTTAAAAATTTTGCCGAGGTTGGGTTTGAACCCACGCCCCTTTTAGGTCCTATCCTTTTATTAATAGAGGCGCGTCACTCTCTCTTTATACTTTCAATATTTTTTAAAAAATAGTTCCAGATCTAAAAAATGTGAAAAATATCAGAGTAGCATAACGTTGCACCCTCTATCCATTTTTTTAATACAAAATTTTGAGGTCGATGTTCATGAAGAAAGATGTCCCACCTTCTTGCTAATTAGCATAATTATGGTTATAATGTCCATCTATATATAAAGAACTATCTACGGTTAGTAAAAAAAAAAATCACATCCTATACATTTCTCATCTCTAAATATATAAAATATTCAAATTGATTATTATCAGCATTTGTGGTACTCAAACAGAGCTCCTAGCAAAATGAATATAATTTCTTTACCTCTCCAGATACGAACTATGATTGTTGAAGAGGCTAATAATAAAATCTCATTTAAAAATATTGAGATCTCCAATATGGAAATCAATAAATATCTCAAGCAAATTTTTATTGAATATATTAACATATAACCTTCCAGATACTCCTATAATCATTCCTAATATATGATTCTATTAACATTCTCCATACATAAGAAGACTATCGATGTTATTAATATTATGTAATATTCTGAGCCTAAATATTATACCTGTTCTAAAATGGGCATTAAGCTACACGCATGGAATTCAATAAACACATTACTAAACTGTGAAATATTCAAATACATAAGAATATTGAGCTATAAATATTTTAAGCTAATGGAAACCTTAGAAAAATAATATTGATTGAAATGAAAGTTCTATACACAGTATAACAGGTGGAATGTTTTCATTTCTGTAATGCATGATGATCAAATATTAGAGATGTCCATTAAGCTCTTCAATATAATAATACTTAGGTGTTAATAATTGACTTCAAAATTAAATACTATTATGCTTATATGTAAGTTTTTGTCATGCTTAATTTTAAAGATAGTGTCCGTCATTGAAAATTTAATTACGAAACCAGAAATTTGCAATTAATATGGACACACTTTCTAAGAAAGTAAAGCAAACTATAGATTTTATTAAAATTGTGGTGCTCTGAATGTTTGAAAAGAATTAATTTCCTTACAAAACTGCCATAATAATAATAATAAAAAAAAAAAACGCATTTCGAAATCTCCACAAAGCCAAAGCACGTGGACTGCTAAAGGTGGATTCACATGGCGATTTTTTACCATGCGACGCGACGCGAATAATGCGCACTTTTGCTGTAACATCCATTAGCGGCCATATTGGGCGATTAAAAGAAAAAGAGCATCGTAATTAACGCGATTACCGGTGAATTCGCCGCCGCATACGATTTCGCAGCTTTTACGTCAAATCGCGCCGCGTCGCCGTTGTCGCCCATGAAAATCCACCTTAACTACTATATGGTAGAGCCCCAATCAGAGGGGTTCACACCACGGCTCCTCGCCTGACCAATGTGTCGCCGCCAATCCCGACTGACCGTCTCATTTAACTTCAAATTATCTCATTCAGGCGCGTCCTCTCCTTGTCTCATGGTCCTAATATTATCTAATTGATTTATTTGTCTTTCTCAGCATGTGTGGCTGCAATGTAATTGAAAGTAATATAAATTTATTTTATGTAAATTTTAAAGGTGGAGAACCAAATGGAACTGCCAAAGATTGACTCTGAAAAGCCTCCAATGTGTTCTCGTTTGATCATCCTCGAATCTCATGCTCAGTGGCGTGCTCAGATATAAAACCCTGCGTTGGATCAAACCATTCATTCAGACTGCGATGGATGACTCACCTGAATTTTATTTTCAATCTATAATCCGAGTGAAAATCTGTTAAAATGGCATGTTTGTTTTTCCAAAGTGCTTCTCAATGGCTGAACTTTGGTATATGATGATTACTACAGTTACATTTATTTCATTCAAGTGCTTTCTCTTCACTACATACACGACGGGAAGTAATTTGCAACGTTAAGACAAGGGACATATAATTTAAGACAGGCCATGTGCTGGTTGGTTAACATGGTCATAATGCGGTGCTTATACGATCAGCTGACGTCTCTCAAGTAGCGGCCGCCATTCACGCAGCTCTATGGCACAACCGCGCGGCCTCTCCTTACGATGTTTTATGAGACTGGGGCTACTTTTATATCAAAACCAGATCACATTTCAGCGGCGTCTCCTTTCAAATTCATCTCCCTTTCTTTTTCATGCGTTTTCACATTTTTCTGTGAAGTAATATGAAATATACTCTATGACGTCTTATCGCAATCAAAAATTAAGAAATTGATTAAAAATGTATTATACAGTATAATTTAATTTCCAAATGCAAGAATAAGAAATAAAAAACAATAGGGGTTAAAGCGAATGCCTGAAATATTTATAATTAATTATACAAAGCATTTATTATTATTTTAAAGGATCTTTTATTAAAATTTTTTGCCATGATTATTTGCCTAAAATTCATACCATCTTATGATGTAATGTAACGTATTTATGTCAAAATAAACAAAGTAAGTGGCAATATTTTGTTATCCACATAATATAATCATCATATCAGTTGAAGTATTACGGCAAAGGATAAAACCAAAATCAACTTCATTCAGGTGAAAGTACTGAATTTTTACTGTATGCATTTCAAGTATGTGTCAAAACAAAAAAAGATTGAAGTTAAATGTTTGATAATTTTTTTTTTTTTTATTTAACTTGTGTCCAACGATTATAATATTTGAATGTCTTTGAGCAGAGCGTACTAGAATACAAGCTATAGAGAGTACAAGCTTTGGGGGAGCTTTAAAAGTGACATACAAACTCACGTAGATACTTATACCTTGTGAAGAGATTACGATAAAAAAACTGTCTGTCTTATCACAACATCCTCCTTACATCACATAGTAATAGAAATTATAATCTTAGAAAAAAACATTATGTAGAGAGGCAGGCACGGATATAATTCTAACAAGCGGGGGAAGAGATTCATCAGATTTGATCTCTCGAGAACGGAAAGAGCTGAATTCACATTTAACTTGATTTTCATCGTGTTTGTAACGTCTTTCATTGGTGTGTTGTTTGTAACGAAGAACGGCCGAGCCGAAACCCGAGCGTATCCGATGAAAACCAAGTTAAATATGAACCTTAGTATAGTAGAGCGAGGGAGAGAAGCGCAGATGGTCGCTTGAGCTGCTACTGACGCCATGCGAGTACGTTGAGCAGCCTGCATATCCATGTACATTATTTTTATATCCATGGTGGCACTTCCCGCCTCTGCGGGGGAGGATGGAGTGGGTGAAGGAGGAAACACATAGATCTAGTTATCTCGCAGTGTGGACCACTATCAAAATATATCACAGCTCAGAGTCGAGTGTTTTCTTCAGATGTTTCAATATGCGAAAATAAATCTTGTGTTTATAACGTTTATAAGGAGATTTATTCTTTTTAACTGTTAAATGTAAATTTTTAGTTCTGTAAAAACATAGATATAAAACATTGTATATTTTTTTAGTGTGTACAATAACAAGTATAAAATATTCAGTATTGAGAGAAAATATATTATATCTTTCAGATAGGTATACATTCAAGACCCTGGAAAATTTCCTTGAATTTAGCATCAAATAATTTTTCCCCCAATAATACTTCTATATACTATTGAAAATTTTCTAGGAAGCCAAGTGTACGAGAGTGGAATGGCAAAAACTCTAGTTAGCCTAAAAACAATCAAATAATGTTTACCTCTCTTTTTTTTATATAATAGATATTAGATTTACAGCTTACAAAATATTATATTATTATCATGGTATATACAAAAATTGCTTTCTGCATGAGCTAAAATTGCCATTTTATTGTATGAAAACAACAAAAGTCATTGGATAAAGCTCGAGTTCTATTCAACCATATAAAATAATGTTGAGAGGCAACATTTATAAACAATAAACAGGGATATAATTGTTGGCAATTTACATGTACGAGTGCTCTTACAATTTTTTCTTTTTCAATGATTTATTTTTACATTATATACTTTTACTTTCCATGTATATATACATCAGGTATATAAATAATATCAAGCTAGCTGCAAGGGAAATATCAGGAAATAAAATCTACCGCACGTCCTAAGCGAATCTCGTTCGTTTAATGCAGGTAGGGAGGGAAGCAAATTCAGGGGAAAATATGCATCATGACAAATTCAGTGTAGAAAGAGGGTAAAACAAACCCTTGTAAAGCTAAACAAACTGACATAAGTACACGAGTATCTAGCTTACATACATTTCTAATTACTTTGGGATGTAACTCTTGCTCAATGCAACTCGTTCGTAATGACATAGAACTCATGACCATTTATATTACACAAAGCATACATGGAATCGATTACAACAAATTATCAATTTAATTATAAAAAAAGTTATTGATTCAATAAATGGTTTTGTACATTAAAGTTTCATATTTAATATTAAATGCGGCTTGCATGTTCACACGCAACCCCTTGTATAAATTCTAGCACGCATTATTTAACATCGCTACTTAATTCATAGCTCATAGCGACTTTGGAGTGCTAAATATGCCGCGTGCGTCTCTCATAGAACAATAGCCATAACATGGTAAGCATCCTAGAGTGTCGTTGAGTTCACTTACATTATCAAACTACATAGTGCTCATTGAATGCTCGTTAACTTAGTACGTTATCAAACTACCACAGTGTGATCATTGAATGTTCAATGTATGGGTGGGCAATTGTAACTTGGTAACTGATGTATGTAAAGTCGGAAATCAACAGTTTTGATACCAGCTTTAAATAAGTAGAATTTTATTTAATTGAATTAGTATCTTGGGACTGCCAATATAAATAAACAAATTTAACATGCTTATTTATGAGAAGAGGAGATTAAAATCTTGATAAAATGATGAAACAGGGGAGGTTTTATTTTGATTGAATCTGTACTGAGGATTAATAATATTATTAAATAAAATAAATAACAAATAATAATGCTTGTTAGCTTGATTTTTTCAAGAAAACGAGGGTAAAATAATACATCACATAATTAACTCTGCTAATGGGTGAATACAAAAACAAATAAAACTATGTTATATGAAAAAGTAAAATATGCACCAAAGCAACCCATAATAATTTACTATGTAATTTTATTTTAAATTAGCTCGTCAATTTTCATTCTAAATTGCTCTTTTCTATCACCTCCATCCATTGCACACAGCATTCTATTTTGGTTGACGTTTATTTATTTATTTATTTATTTATTTATTTGTTTATTTATTTATTTATTTTTTTACTTATTTATTTATTTATTTATTTATTTATTTATTTATTTATTTATTTATTTATTTATTTATTTATTTATTTATTTATTAATTTATTTATTTATTTATTTATTTATTTATTTATTTATTTATTTATTTATTTATTTATTTATTTATTTATTTATTTACTTACTTACTTACTTACTTACTTACTTACTTACTTACTTACTTACTTACTTACTTACTTACTTACTTACTTACTTACTTACTTACTTACTTACTTACTTACTTACTTACTTACTTACTTACTTACTTACTTACTTACTTACTTACTTACTTACTTACTTACTTACTTACTTACTTACTTACTTACTTACTTACTTACTTACTTACTTACTTACTTACTTACTTACTTACTTACTTATTTATTTATTTATTTATTTATTTATTTATTTATTTATTTATTTATTTATTTAATTATTTATTTATTTATTTATTTATTTATTTATTTATTTATTTATTTATTTATTTATTTATTTATTTATTTATTTATTTATTTATTCAGAATAATTACTATGTACATGTAAGTCATATAATATCATCTCATTCGACTGTATAATAATGTAATAAAAAAAGCTCTTAAGAAATGTAATTACAAATCGTAGATCAAAGTTGCATTAACGACAGCTCAAGTACAAACATCAACACAAAAAATGGACCACGCTGCAGATGCTAATGCTCGCAATAGACGCCATAAACATTTTTTATTGATGTTAATTTTTTATTTGGTCACGTGATCTCGGCGAATTTGCACATGTGCTGCCACAGTCGCGCTGTGAGACTCTAATTATTGTAACACACAGTGATCGTCCCACAACCTAGTGCTTGTCAGTAGCAGCAATAGGAGCGATGAGTGTGTGAAAATATCTCACAACAATAAAAATGGTAGTGATGATATTTAGAGGTTTTCTCACAATTCTATGGGTTTTCAGTACGCACCTTCACTGAATGAGCAAACAATTGATGATTATTATTAATCGTTCATTCGTAACAGTTACACTTCGATACCTTCGGAACGTTGCCCGTACGGCCCCTGTCTAATCTGTTGTAACTCAAATCTTAGGCTAAGAGATACAGATTTACAACGCACAGCAAGCAGGAACATATTGACTGTCCAACATATAATAATACTGATAAAAACTTATAAATGATATTAAAAAAAAAAAAATGAAGTCCTTTTATTTACAAAATATTTTATTTCTATATATCCCATCTTGCAATTTTATTTTTAATAAGCCCACTGCAATTAATTTTATTTTTATAATTTATAGTGTTTTTACTGGAAATCACAAGACCAATTTATTAATTACATATTATTATGATTAACACATAATATATATTTTCAGTGTGTGATTTTTTATTACTATTTTTTTTTAACTGCTAATTTTTCGAATACCTGAACAAATAAATCTCTTCATCGTGATTAAAATTTTTATAAAAACTCAGCTGGATTTACTTATTTCTTTGTTGTACAACATTCGGAATGTTCAACAATGAACACCAGTGGCAATAAAGTATTTTTATCTGATAGATCTGAGGTAATTTTCATGGTCATGCAGCACGGTTGCCAACTTTACTCTCCATGTTTACGACTTGCAATGAGTTTCCATTCACGTCGCCTTGGCAAAAATGGAAATGACCGAAGCTTCACATATACGCTGGATTTTATTTATAATTATGTACGTAATGTACATACGGATAATCAGAGAGGGCACTGGAGGGTAAAATCTTTGCTTTCATTTATAGAAGAAATTTGGCAAAAATGAAAGTATCAAATAAATTCAATTCAAAATACAATTTAACGGATATTATTAGCATATGTAATTAAAATTTTGGAACATTTTACATCCTGCACGGACTATATTGTCATGCATATCCTCAATAACTATGTAAATGGTTGTTACCTACAATACTTTTAATTTAGACTACAATTAATTAATATACATTAATTTTGATAAAAGGATTGTTTAATATTTCGTCATTAAATTTTAAACACAGTTCATTATATTAAAATACGTCACGTTCATTACGTTTTTATGGCTACTCTCATAACAACAATGGGAAATATTATTAAACTGCCAACAGAGAAAAACGTGACTCTGAAACTTTGTATTTTATTACAGCATCCTGTTTAATGAATACAAAATTATATACCGTATATTTCAATATTGGTTTTCCGATATTAAATTTATTGTATTTTTTCTCTGATATAGAATTTATTTTATATATATTTTTTTTACAGTGAATTGTAGAACTTTAATAAATTTGCCATTTAATTTTTATCAATTTTAAAGCAGTTAACAAAAATTTAAGAAACATCCATGATAATCTTTTTTTCAATAAGTTATTTCAAATTTTAATTTGTTATTAACATTATAGAGAAAGCACAACCTTCTGTATTACAGTACTACCGTGTGTAGATTTAAATTTACATTTTAATTCTTTGGTATAGAATTGATCAGAAATCACTCTGTAATGAACGAACAATGAGCGGAAAGATTTCAATCACAATGATGTAAAAGTACCTTCTTATAATAACAACCCTCCCATAAAGAAGTGATGACATTTCAAGGTACGTTCTAACGAGCATTTTTCCCGCGGTCGCCCTCGCATCCACTAGCGTATATTATTGGCAGGGGGAGATATCGATTTTATGCTCCGGCCATTGCCTCCTCTCTCATGATGAAAGCTATACGCCAAGGAAAGACTCTTTGTCAGCATCATCACATCAGCATCCCAGCATGATCCAGACTGGACGTGGAGATTAACACTACCTTAAGGTAGATATAACGTCGAACAGCTGTTCGACGTAATCCCCTTTGATTAACATGTAAACCTTAGCAAATTGACAAAAATTCTGCAATTTTTTTGAGAGGCAGATATTAGTGCCTAAAAGCCATAGCAAAAGTTTCAAAAACATTTAACGATCCGATTTTTTTAAATTAATTTTTTAGTTTGGCTCTCCATGGGAAAGCCCTATGCTGAAAATTAAAAAAATTAATTAAAAAAAATCGGCTCGTTAAATCGCTTTGAAATTTTTTCTATGGCTTTTAGGCACTAATATCTGCCTCTCAAAAAAATTTCAGAATTTTTTTCAATTTGCTAAGGTTTACATGTTAATCAAAGGGCATTACGTCGATCAGCTGTTCGGCGTTATCTCTACCTTAATTGTGTAATAGTCCACAGTGGTTTAAGATAACCGCACCTTTACATTGTATGATGGCTGATACTGAATATTAATGATACGATAACAAAAAGTGATTAGAACGTGTTTATTGTACTAATTTATTAACGTTTTTTAATATTTTCTGCAATATGCTGCAGAAATATTAATTTCATTTTCTTTATTAACTTTTTTGTGTACTTAAAATTTTATTGTGAATTAAAAAGTTATAATGAGTTAAAAGTTATAACTTTCGGATATTAAATTGCCGTTTTATAGAATATAATTGTTGTTTTTTTATTATAAAACATAACAATTATTATCGTACTTTTTAAACAAAGCTTTTAACCTCTGTATTGTACATATATTGAATAAAAAATAGTCAACACTGACAATGAGTAGAAAAATACAATATATTATTTTTTTAATGTATACAAAAAAAATTGAATTATTTCATTGTCATTTTCAAACAACAAATCGTTTATAAAAATTAATTAAATTTCAATGTCGATTTCGTATTAAATTTTAATCAACTTATTATATAATTATATTACTTACAAAATCAATAAAAATTGATTGATAGGATGATAATCATGGAATCAAATTAGTCTGGAGTTTATTTTATTAATAATAAGAGCATTTTAATTTGATAATTCCCACTGTGTATACCGAAAACAACGAGAGAGAATTTTTCTTCAGACGTCTGCGTGGGCGGCACGAATCAGACGACGCTGTGAATGCACTTGTGATGACGTCGTGATGAATGCACTTGAGATGCATCGTGACCTGACCCCGCCACTAAATCCAAGTCACTCGAATTAATGCTCCATAATTGTCAACATTAATATCACTCGTCTACGTAAAAAAAAAAATATGTCGAGATGGAGTGAAATAATATGTACTCGTAACTTCCTTAATTAATTCAATTAACTGTTGTATTATATCATTTTTTCAATGTTTTCTACATACATGAAACTTGACCGATATTATTTACATTATAGCATTCAGATATACTCATTATAAAATGAACATTTTAATTACAGTAAAATTATGTATAGTATACTGTGCAGTGGTTTATAAGAAATTATAAAAAATATATGCATGTAAAACATAATTATATAAATATAAATGAAATACAAGTAGTACTGTGAGAGGTAATTTTCAAGGTTCAATTACATGAACTTGAGAAAAAATTGAAAGTTAATGCTTTATCTACATTGATGTACCTGCAGTTTTTTTTTTTATATTTCGTCGCCTCGAATCAAAAGTGGATAATTGCAAAGCAATAAAAGGAACTTAAATGAAAAGCATTGGGAGATGAATACTCTTTTTTTTAAAAAAAATTTCAAAATTAAAAATTTCTTGCCATTACCGCTTACATCAATACCAAAGATGTTTATTTTGTTTATTCGAACAACTGGTTGTACAACAACACGGATCACGTCAAATTTTAAAAATAACAAACACACAGAGAACATTGAATCATTATCAGATTATCAGCAGGACGTATTATAAAAAAATGCTTCACAGTAGTAATATTTTATCTTATTGATATCAGACTTCCCACAGATGACTTGATTGGACTTAAAGGTATACAGGCCTCAAATTACAAATTAGACAGACATTAAGTGTTGCTCGAGTTTATAATCAACATTCGTATTATTTTTACCTGCGCGCGGTGCGACCATCCGAAGTCGCGCTGTAAAGAAAGTCCTTGCTGACGTCACAACTCACAGCTAGCACCGATTAGCATTGAGTTGTGACGTCATCAAGGACTTCGTGACGTCATCAAGTACTAAATTTCTTACTTTGAACTGCGACTTCGCACAGATGCATCACGCGTGGAAAAAAATGATGCGAATGTTGATTATATACTCTAAACCCACTTGGTGACTGTCTAATTTGTATTTTGAGGCCTGTATGCCTTTAAGATGGTGCGTGTCTTTAATGTTGTTTCATTAGAACCTAATTCCACAAGTCTTTCCTAGTACAGACACCTGAGCATCCAAAAAGCTGAGAGGTGATGGAGGTAAGACAAAGAACAATGCTCAGGGTCACCACGTATACCTCCGGACTGTGAAAATGTCTGCATCTCTGCTCGATTTTAGAAACGTCATCGCTGAATAAATCACGTGACTTCTTACAAGGATACACCCTTATGAGCTTGGAGCTCGAGGCGGGGTAATGGGTAAAGATAAGGAAGGAAAAGGATGGTGGCCACGGCCTGGTATGCGTCCCAGCATTCGCTTAGGTGAGACTGAGGGAATTGTAGAAAAACCTAATTCAGGGCGGTCACTTCTAATTTTTATCAATGGACCAAAGTGATATCCAAAGGCCTGACGAACTACATATAAGTGCACTGGAAAGAACATTCTCAGGTAGGGAGCAACGTTATTTTTTACTGACTGTCGTATTCAACTCGGTTTTTATCGTGTAAGTTCGACTCGTGTTCGGTTCTTCGTTACAAAGCGCCTACCAATGACAGAAGACATTGCAAACACTATAGAAGATAAATGATGTGACGTAGCGTTTTCTCAGTGTAATATCTGTCTATTTAGGGAACGTTCCTCCGGAGTGTAGATGTGCACGAAATGAGTGTCTACTTAATTAACATCCCGTGCACGAACATGGGGGCTACTGCGACTTCCTCTCTTTGTTTCCGATCAGAGGACCATCCAAGTCTACATCGTCCATAAACCGACATCAAGGTTGTAGTAAGCCAGGTGGATTTGAATGAAAATACGACGCAAACAGAATCTTAACACTTTCAGTTGTGAGTTTTAATGATTTGCATATTAAGTTTAATAAGATGAACCTCAAACAAACTCATCTAATGTTGTAATAGTTCCTTTCTTTGTTTACTTTGCATTATATATAATGGACTGTCTACTTTTTAAAACAAAATGCTGCATTTTTTAGTTACTAAAGTATCGTAATTGCATCAAGCTCTTGTATTAATTCACGCACTCATAATACCACAGAGTTAAATATTAAACATAAGCATTTAATAATAATAATAATAATAATAATAATAATAATAATAATTTTATTTCGATACTGGTTGTACAATAAATTAAATAATTTATTTAATGAGAATAAACTGTGTTTCTGTGATCATTTCATGTAAATAGTATATATTTACCTTTTTTTATATTAAATTTGCAAGTCAGATTTAAATTGTTTCCCTCCTTCTGAATGTTAATTTAATTAATCATCTCATTATCTCTGAGTTAACGAGCAAATGAAGATTTTTTTACCTTCTAACATATTTCATTGCCTATCATTAATTCAAATATTTATTAAAAAACATATAGTAATTTAGTAAACACGTTTGCTAAAATGTACCCCCCTCTAATTTACATGACCATCTTGTTCACTTCTCAACTGGCTGATACATCACACGGTAAATAACACACATTAAATGCACGCACATTTTTGCAACTCTCGTTTGTGTCACGTGACACCGAGTGACGTCACTCACAGACTAAGGTGACTGTTTCTCAGATTGCATGCTCAGATGATTCACTAGAATGACTGCCACCCAGTTGTACATTAACATGACATAAAAATTACCCCCAGTCACGTGATCTCTGGTGACTCATCTCACGTGACGTCACAATCACGTGAATAATGTTCATCGTCATGGCGAATTTTCTGCTGCCGAGCGTCTAGTCTCTCTCGACAACAAGCTACTTGATCACGGTCTTATTTTTTACATCCATCATCACAGCTGACCAAATCAAAGCCACTCTGGGAGGTGTCAGGTTTAATTCTCACACTTGCTCGACACTCTGCAGATACAGTGGAATTAATTTATCAACCTCAACTCAAGTGAAAACTTCAAGTAAAAATTGCTTCCTCCATGAATTCATATCAATTTACACCGAGAGCATTCACTTCTGACTCTGGAAATCACATTGGTCATATGACAAAATGTGTCTAATGAGGTCCGTCCTGACTGAGGTTTCTACGGTTCCCTCAGTCACACTTCAGTTAGGACGAGTATATAACAAAAGCCGCGAAGGCCACAATCCTTTCTCCCTTTTATTCTACTGCTCGTCTCGCGCTTCAAGCTTAATGTGCTTCGATTAGTTATATATTTTTCACAGTATTTTTTTTTAATAATGAACTTGAGACACAGACAGGTAGATATTAAAGTCTTGTCCGAGTTGATAATAACGTACCAGACAGTTCACCACGCGTGCTGGTTCCACGCAGGAGCAAAAACGTGAGCGTAAATCGATCTCAAACTGCTGACGCACGAGTTGACCCAGAGGAGATATTTTTTTTTCGTCAAAAATAAAGCAAGAAAAATGGAATAGGCCTACTGTATATGAAGTTAGTACTGTATCACCGAGGATTCATGCACAATAATGATTAATTTAAAAGAATTTTAAAGGATTTTTAACATGTTTTAAATATTTCTACATTAGAAAAAATACATTCAGTGAAAATTTTATGATGTTTTTTATTTTTTTTTTTATTCATTATAGATATATACATAATACATTTTGTAGATTACAGGAGTTTTGTTTACACCTCAATGAGTTAAAGCTCGAGAAGAGTTTTTTTTTTTTTTTGTTTAATACCTGGAAAAGTAAGATAACATGTCAAAATAATCAAAATATTAATATAATTATAAGTAACATGTAAAGATTACATTATATAGTATACATTTTTACTACATGAACATTATAGTAAAACGGATGTGCATGGCTGGAATATATAGTATTGCTATAAAATGTCATTACGAATTCAAGTTTTGTTTTGCAAATACTGAGATATGAACATTGTTGCAAAACTTCTGCACACGTACTGAATAATTAATGTACGAAGCTCTTTAACGCGATCAGGGTGATTATCTTCGATTCAACGTTGTCTTTTTAACGACTTTTAAAACCTGTTTCTTTTCCTGCACCACGCAACAAGCCTTACAAAAAAGTCAGGTAATATTTTTATTGTAACACGACCCAGATTATCGGTGTATAAAATTGGAGATGTGAAGAAACCGAGGAAAATAATCAACAATTATTTTGGAATTTAATCAACATGCAGTAACTTTTTCAACAATTTACTTTTTTTTACACTTTTATATAAAAATAATTACGTACTCTAAACTGTCGAAAAAAAAAGTGCTATACAAGCCTTTTCAGCGATTTGCTTATGGATAAGATACAATTTAATTATTGCTTCTTATTGATCTTGGAATCCAATACAGTTCAACCTGTAATAACCTATTTTTAATTTCTATTCAAGTATTTATAATAATTACAATAATATAATCAATTTAATTAAACCTCTTTTTTATACGATGTAATACGGGCTTAAAATATTTACATGATACAATTTTGCATATAATTTTTACTTACAAGAAAATTTTAAATACGTTGAGTTTTCTTGCAAGTAAAAATTGTATGCAAAATATACTGGCTTTATTTGAAGCACTGATAAATCTCTGCGTACTTAATGTCACTTGAAGTAATGAGAGCAAAAGTCGCTCTCGTTTGACACCAAGAAGTTTTACATACATAACCATCCTAGAAGATCAAGATGGCTCTATCTTCTGTGGCTCACGGTTACTTGGGAGTGGGAAGATAGGAATGACATTATGTATTCACCTCGCGTCCTCTCTCGTAGCTTGGCTAGCGAGACAGTCTAACAGTTACAGATAGGTGTGTAGGTTGAATCATAAACTTCCAAGGAGCTTTGTAATGGTATAGTTATGTGTGAGATAGTCTGGATTCTTTAACTTATATGTTTCTAGATGTGGTGATTAAAAATATGTACAATAATGGAGTATTGACCTATTTTTTTTTTATTGCAGAAATGGATAGAGGGTGCAAAGCTATGCTATCCTGATTTTTTTCAGATTTTTTAGAGCCCGGGAACTATTTTTAAAAAATTATTGAAAGTTATTTTTGTGACGTCACGAGACGCCGCTCCTTAAGAAAAAGATAGGACCTAACGCCGCGTGACGTCACAAAAAGGACTTTCAATCATTTTTTAAAAATACTTCCCGGGCTGTAAAAAATCTGAAAAAACACCAGGGTAGCATAACTTTGCACGCTCTATCCATTTCTGCAATAAAAAAAAATTTGAGGACAATACTCCATTTATATTTCAAAACCTAATTACGTTATGCATCAATGCAAGTATAGATTTAGAAAGAAATTAACAAAAAGTTTAAAAATTCAACAACTCTTTAAGCTTGAATTTTTCTAATTAAGTCTATTTAAGTGTCTCAAGTGTTGTGTTTTTTGCTTGTTAGTCGTTTCAGACATAATTACATAACAACTTCGCTTTATAATGTATTTTGGTGCAGTGATATGAACTTTCATTTTCTTCCATTCCATTCCTTAAAATTCAAACTCCCTAACATAAATTTAAATATCCGTCATATATCTCTAACTAGTGTGCAGAAACTCTAAAAATTTGATTTCACCTCACCAAAACTCTCTGTTTGATATATAAAAACTTTCAAAGTGGAACATTTAATTAAATAATTTTTTGTAAGGATTCTTTTGACTACACACTCTATACACACAGCTAGACATGAGAATTCTGGACAGTGTTATATATAGTTGGTTGGCTGCACGCACGAGAGAGAGAGAGAGAGAGAGAGAGAGAGAGAGAGAGAGAGAGAGAGAGAGAGAGAGAGAGAGAGAGAGAGAGAGAGAGAGAGAGAGAGAGAGAGAGAGAGAGAGAGAGAGAGAGAGAGAGAGAGAGAGAGAGAGAGAGAGAGAGAGAGAGAGAGAGAGAGAGATTCCCGTCTGTCGGTCAGGGTGCAAATAAGTCGACTCCCCATTAAGCTAATGCGCTAAACAAAATCAATGCCAGCACAGTGTGTGTACTGTAGTAAGGTTTCTGTAAATTTACATAACAACTACAAGCTCTCTGTATATTTATAATATACATCATCATTTGAATACAAACCGTGGGACCTGATACGAGACCGGCGGTGCATCAAAACTAGTTTGTAAGTTGCTTCAGTAGAAGAGTTTTTATGAGAAGAGATCGTATCCGGCCTTACATAAACCATCAAACTACTTTAATATTAGTTATTATATACTTATGAATAATTTAAATTTTATTTGTTAATAAACTGAAACAATAACAATGTGACAATCCTGCACGCCTTGAGAGTATGCAACCAGTTGTTCGAACAACAATCACGCGGTGTAAACAGACCCCATTGCATTACAGTTATGATTCTGCATTATTTTTTTTTAAATCACATTATTCGATAATTAAAGCAAAAAATTATATAAAATGAGAATTTTAGTTTTAAATTTTCCAATTTATGCTTCTTGCAGTTATGATTCTGCATTATTTTTTTTTTTTAAATCACATTATTCGATAATTAAAGCAAAAAATTATATAAAATGAGAATTTTAGTTTTAAATTTTCCAATTTTTGCTTCTTTGAAAAATTTACTGTAATTGCATCATCAGAGATCATAATATATTATATTATATAATTTTCAAGTAATAATTTCTGTGTTCGTCTTTTATGACTTCAAAAATTCAAAATTCTTTATTCAATTCATTGAATTTTGACTCCCAAGCTAAAATGCAGCTTCACCAACATTAGCCATTATAACTCTGAGTCTGACGCCACAATTTAATGTATAATTATTTGCAATAACAGCTTGATGATCAACAAATTGACATTTTTTAATTGTTCGAGTGTACTTTTTACTAAAATAGCTGCACGTACAAAACATTTTCTTAACAGAATAAAATATTAATAAAGATGATATCATATTTTGTAAACGTTAATAAAAAATATAAACAAAAATAATAAACAATCTGTTGATTTAATCATGACAATAATTTATACAGCTGACATTTACTTTTCTTTACTAACTTGCATGTTGTTTTTTATTGAAGATAACACCGAGTTTCTAATGTAAATTCACCGTGATATCTGAACCAATTAAATTGCCACATACGAGGCTGTTCATTACACCGTGACTAAGTGTAAGTAGAATTTGGAGACATGGGACACGATTGTGATGAATCCTTGTGTGACGTCACAGGAAGCAGCCAAGGCCCCTCAGCTAGGGTTCTCACGATTTTCAGGTAACAGATGTCTCGCCCCCAACGGAACAAAAGGTAAAAAAATTGGAAGAGGTTTCACAAAAAGTAAGATTTTTCAATGTCTTCTTGTTTCGAGAAAAACAGTGAGTAAGCACCTCTGGTACAAATCATGTTATTATTACGTCATCACGAGAGAAGAGTTATCTCTCATTCATATAATTTACATGAAGCTATGAAAGGCCTTTAATTAATGAAATAGACGCTTCAATATTTTTGTCGAGTATTACACAATAGTTCAAAATATTCATTAAAATGTAATCTTATTTTATGTAATACTTGTAACTTTACTACTGTATTTTATAATTAACATTTTAAAATGTAAAAAAAAACATTTAAAGGGCGTGGAATAAGACAATACAAATTGGACTAAAATCAAGGAACGTTTATTCTGCCTGTGTGTTATATTTATATACATGTGTGTATTTATAATTATTTTCCATGTTTTGCAATACCATTAAAATTCACCCATCATTAAAATTACATTCAATACACCAAGCAGTTGTTGTATATATATTTTTAAATCCTTTGAGAATTTTGCATACATTAATATTATTACAATCTAGATTGCATTTATACCGTATGTATCGATGTATCAATTAAAGACACGTGTATATAAATCGATATAAATGCTAATGTAGGATATAATATTGGATTATTTATTCTACTAATAATAAAGTAGGCCAAGATATACAGATGCAGCTACAGACACAGGGTGGATATTTTTTATTGTTACAGCAGTTTGTTTGTTGTGCAGAGAAGCCCCGTGTCTGTCATTTCAAAGAAATCTCCGTCCGCTTGACGGGCTCTATTCCTGCTTGTATTTGTCGAAAAAGAGAATAAATAATTTAAAAAAGAAGAATCTAAAAATGAAGTACAGTTGTCGCTCCAGAAAATTTCCTTCGTTAAATGCATGCTAAATATATAAAATAAATATAAAACTCTGCAATGTACCAGACCGCTAAAATTTATGATTTTTTGACAAGCTGTCTGAAAGAGATAGAGAATATTATATAATTCAAATCAAAATTAAAAAGTGTACTAATATCCCAAGAGTTTTATTCAGTTTGAAAGTAATGAAATGTCTGAAAAAATCGAAAAATAGTAAATGATTAAATTTTACAGATCAAAAATATAATATTATTTTTTGTTAATTTTCATATTATTATTATTATTAAATTTTAATTTTAAATCTGCATTCTAATTGTAATGTTTAGTGTATTTTTATATATAGTCTGGTAACTATGTAAAATTGTTTTTTTGTTTTGTATACTAACTTATTAACTATAACTGATATGAATTTAATGTATGCTTTATGCAACCATAACAAAAGTCTAAAATAAAAATAAAATATAGAGGGTAGTGAAGTCGATGTTTTATTTGGACGATCGACGGTGCTGCCATGATGAGACATTTTCTGAGGTGAGGGGTTTTTATTGTAAACATCTCCTGGCAACTATCCTCTTTTGACAGGTAAGAAAATAAGTGTAACGTGCTTCAGTCACTCTGAAAGAATTTTAGTTCACCACGCCTTACTAGTGACAACATCCATGCTCATCCATATAATTATATGTAAATATAATAGACTGACATTAAGGCTATCCTGGGCTGACGAATCTATATTATACGTGTTTGCAAGTATACTAATAGTTCAGTGGAGTATATACATAAATTGAAGGTAAATCCCAAGCGTTGATCCCAAGATTCAATGTACACTGAATTATGCACTAAAAAAGTAAAAAACATAATAATTCACGTGTAATATATAATTTATGTGTATGCATGGACATAATTAATTATATGTTTATTTAAATTATATCTGTGAAAATTGCTTTATATTAATAATTCATCTTATAGGCTGCAGATGCACTTTTACATCATTATGTATCCAAATTATGGAAATAATGTATTGTATACTATATATTAATTGGAATAAATAAACACAACATATCGGTAGCATCAGGGTTGCCTGTCTTAATTTTTTATTAAAATCGTAAGGTAAAAAGTAAACATTTCCCAATCTTCATCTCGAAGAAAAGAAATCTGCATGAACTTTAAGTCACATATCATATAATATCTTTATTGCTTAAATTATCAAATGCCGTCATCGATACATCAATGACGGTCCAAGTAGTCGTGAAAATGATGCTGTGATCACTGGGAGATGCTTGTACACTAGGACGCTCGCCATCTGTTTACTAGGCTCCAGGTGCGACCACAACACGCTACATATACTCCGAGCAATGTGACCGTGGGGTGGTCTGCACTGTAACCATGGGCGTGTTGAGATGGATCCTCAGATGAATATTTTTAGAACATGAAATGATTCAGATATATTGGAAAATAATTTACAACCATGCGCAATAATAGTGTATATAATAAATATACTATATAGTTTATGATGTGTGAAAGTAAGTTTGTAACGTTCAAAATAAACCGTCAATCATTAAGATAATTTATTGCCCTTTCGTGTATTATTTACTCGTTTCGTAATTAAGTAATGTGTGCTATTTAATATATTGATAGAACATTTTAATTCATATTTTAGCTGTAGTAAAAAATACTAAATAATAACATAAATATCTGCAATACATTTAAAAGTTGGTACGGTTAAAAAATTAAATTAAGTGATTACGTTATGAAATATTTTTTTTTTACTGAAAATGCTACATTTGGAATCATTATAATAACTTGTTTTATGAAAAGTTTTGATGAAAGAATCGTGGCAAGCTCTCAGATCACATTTAAAGAATCGTGGCAAGTTCTCAGATCACATTTAAAGGGAACATGTCACGAGGGGAGAGTTGCGACATTTCAACCCTTTGATTTGACAATGCACTAAAACAAAGTACTTATGTTTGTGAATAAAGTGCTCGAAATTTCCTCAGAATTCTCCAGGATCTTTATAATATTTTTGAGCAATAATTTTATCACGAGAAAAGCTCAGCGTATATCATCCTTATAAATAATATATTATAGTCTAGAATAATGAGCTATCTGATGCTTACCACGATTTTTTTTGCAATAATGAGCTGTCTGCTATTTAAAGTGAGTGCAATTATGAGCTGTATAAAATAAAGTTCAAAATTATGCTCACTTGAAATAGAAGATCATTATTGCAACGAGATCGTGGTAGGCAGATAGATTCCGGACGAGGGACGATATACAGGTATAATTGTTACTCAACCCTTACCGAGTTTTGCTAAAAAAACGGGGGTAAATTATACCTGGAGTGTAACTTTCCCCTAAATTATCATAAATCCAATGCTAAATCATTGGAAAATGAACCTTACAGACAAAACGTACTACGATAATAATTATGCACGTTAGCATCTTGGCGGTATTTTTATGGGCAGCTTAGCCTCGAGAATCCAAATTCTTTGCACGCGCTCACAAACGGTTCGTCGTAAAAACACCTCTTGGAGGGATCTCACAATTGAGCCATTGTCCAAATATTTTTGGATTTATATCCCACAAATCACACAGTAATCATGAAACACATTAAAATTTAGCCAAAATAAAGACTAATATTTACATATGAAATTTTAATGATGAGTTCTATTGTTTACAATTTATATTTACATGTCATTATAATTAGATTATATATATTTAAGTTATTTTTCTTTACCATTAGCTCTTGATTACAATAAAATTGTATTTAATTATGGATCATTATTTAACTATTTTTAATTTTATATATCAGTATTATAAAACAATAGAAAATTTTAGAGATACCAAAACACATTTTTTATTTTATCAACACGGAAATTAACAATTAAATTATCAACACGAATTGTTGATGATAAGGTCAAAAAAATTATTTTATTTCAGGCCTCATTTCAATTCTCTTATTTATTTCCTTACTAAATTATGATCGTATTTACATAACATTGTCATACTAACTCACACCTACGCTAGCTGTCAATTGACTCGCCCGATTAGGAAATGTCCATCAATTCCATCTGAGCTGATAACAATTGACTGTCTCCTCCACATTCAAATGTAAATATCTCCTTTGTTCCAAAAGGTGCAGAACTTTTAAAGAAGAAAAGTTTACCATGACGGGTTGTATGTAACATTTCCGGGCAGATCGGCAAATTCACTGAATTATTTTGATTTATTTGTTCTCCAAGTCAAACGAATAAAGCAATTTTTTTTTTTTTCAAAATAGCAATTTAATTCAGTTCTAAAACATTATAGCTATAAAAAAGTAGAATTGAAGAAAAGGGTGTATCATTATTTTCCCCATTATATTTTGTTTTAAAAATATCGCTGTGACAAATTAATTTTTTTATTTATAAGAAATGCTACACATTAAATTTGTCTAAAAAAGTGTCTTTTTCTAACTTAAAGCAACATATTTAACCCTTCACTTAGACCTAATATAACTTTTACAATAGCAGTAACCTCTAAATTTTAATTTCCTGCGTTTTTTTACGTCAGACCATCAGACCAGAAAACTAACCTCCAACTGGAGCACTAAAAATAGCACGACTCGGGTGAGTATTTTAGATTTGCTGTTCTCTCTCAGACTTTTGTATACATTTCAGTCTATAAGTACTTTTGTGTTAGGTAGGCAGCCACATGCAAATATTGCGGATATGCTTTCAATGATAAAATAAATTGGTTCAAATTATAGTAATTTTTTGAAACATATTGCTACATATTTTTTATGTACTGTCTCCTCCCGCCATATATGTGACGTCACGATGAATCATACAATTAAAGGGGGGAATATAATGGATATAGGGAAAGTATACAAAGGGGAGGACAGAAGTGCGTGGATGTACACAAGTATCAAATTTAAACTTACCGATATTGATGATGACAAATAAAATCGCCAAGACTGGCGCTGTGGATCGCCACCACATGGTTGTGTGGCTTTTTAAACAATCCACGGAGATCACTGTAAAATAAATTGTGGGCATTTAAACCCATTTGAATACATTAAAACACTTTATCACTTTATTTCACAATATTGATTTTTATTTTCACAACACTTCTTCTTCTTGAAGCACTGTTATTTTATAGTAAAAAATATATACAAATATGTGCGCTCATTTATAAATATAATGCAATGATCACAACATTGATGTATTTTGAATAAATAATTGTTAATATATTGACGCTCAAGAATTGTATTAAAAAACGAACTATATCTGCAACTGAGATTAATCATGATGTAATATTATGTATATAAATATATAAAGCATAAAACTCAAAGATACGCATAATCTAATTTCATCTAAAATAATTATAACAAATTTTATAAAAAAATTATCAGAGATGAACTCGATATTATTATGATTTGAAAGCCAAGATTGGAGGTAAATGAATTGAAAGGTGTGACAGTGGGAAGACCACAGCAATGGGAGTTAGGGTCAGATCATTGAACTGTCATAATTAAAATGTGAATATTAGATTAGGTTCACAGTCACATTGCAAATTAAATGAGCGCGCACACCCTGCAGCTGTAACCATGGAAACTTGATTTATTGGACCACATATCACCAGGATTCCTTGCACCATATTTTAAATACAAAGTTTATAATATCCTTGTTGGCACAAATCAATTGATGTACACTAAAACTAACCTGTATTTCTTTCACAATATTAAATTGCAATTGATGATAAACACAATACACCCACTATGTAACACAGAGCACTGAGCACTGGCCGGGCAAAATATTGATGTGAGGATGGTTCCTAAAGCTACCGCAGCATGACGCTAGTGTCATTAAAAATAAAAGCTCGCAGACTCCCACATTTTAAATGTAATTTAATTCGTATCTGTAGCTTCAGAGCGAGTTTTCAGCTGTCGTCTGCAAGGAGGACTTCATAAAATAAAGGAAAATGAACCTTAATGACATAAAAAACATAGAGTATAAGATTTTTAGTCCATAAACGAATGTGCGTGCGGAGCGAATTTGGACCATGTAGGCTCGCAGGATGACAGGTGTTGCCGTCCCTTTAACTCCTCCTCCACTAGTTTACCTTCAGCTGGGCATTCAGGGCAGGTGCAAAGTGGCAGCTGCCACAAAATAATAACCTGATTTTTTTTAACTTCAAGTGGCTCGTGATTTTTTTTTAAATATTATAAATAACGTTTATTCATAAATAAATTGCTCATTAAAAAAAATAATTGGAAAAGTACAGATTTATTTGAGGTTATTTGAAAAAAAAAAAATTCCTTTGATTTTTATTTACTCGACCTGCAAGCTCATGGAGGATTTAAATTTATTTGCTTATTTGTTATCACTAAATTACGTCAAAATTTGAAGACAAAAAATAATATTAAAAACATTCTGTGAACATTTAGATTTTTATATATATTTTTTTTCTAATCTCTCTCTCTCTCTCTCTCTCTCTTAGTTTATTATATATATTGTGTGTTTTTTTAAATCAATTAGAGTTCCCTAATTTTGCTGTAGATATAATATAAATATATTTAGAGCCGGACCGTATTTCACGGTAAATCTTGCACACATTTTTTTTTTAAATCATCTCTATATTATATATAATATATGTAAACAAATGGAGTTGAAGTTTAAATTTCTTGTAAGGAAAAATAGTATGCAATATAAATCCGAAAAATTGTATCGTGTAAATTAATTAAATATGACGATATATAGTACAAACAATAATATAAAAAGAAAATAACACAGTTATAACGTGTTGAACTCAGCGATCTCTCTCTAGATGATCTGCCTGCTAGGACGGCTGACCGGGGTGTGGTCTCTCCAGGCAGCAAGCTCTCTGTGTAGCCCGAATATCGATCTCTCATCCGCAGCGACAATCAATGCGTGCAAATACAAACTTCAGGATCAATGAAGATCAATTCGAGATATTTTCTTTATCAATTAATAATTCATCTTAACATTTCATCAACTAGAATAAATGTTATATATTGATTTTGTTAATAAATTATAATTATTACGGGAAACGAAAAGTTTAGTGTGCCGCGTTACTTCAAAAATAAATTATGTTTACAACTGTAGAGGGCAGCAGTGTCACACGTTTTATATTTTTAGTACTAAAATTGAAAAATAGATGTCACTTTTCTTAGAGCGCTGAAAATTTAAACCACTGCTGAGACGATCTCGAGTAGCACCAGAGACCCTATATATAGGGTCGCCCTGGAGTAGCACGAAACCCATTAAGCACGACACCACAAACTATATATTGATTCATTTTTATTTGGTGTGCTTATAGTGGCTATTATATATAGATTTATATGTAATCTGTTTTAATATAATGTGCAACAATATATGGAAACTGTATTAATATAAATGCTACAAAATTAATTGAACATATTTTAATTTTATATATAAATAATATCAATATATACTGAAACTTTTGGTATTGCAGTATGCGCAACATTATTTCATTTAGATGCCAATGAAAATAGTGAAAAAAATTTAAAATGTTCTCCTATACATCCACTATAATCATGCAGTAGCTCGAATTTGTAAACCTGAGATATTTTAGCTACTGAGAGGGGATGTAGAGGATCCAGAACATTTATTTTTTATAAATTTCATGTGTGCGAGATTATTGTTAACATCGTGTGCATGTGCGCTTCCCCTTAATATATAAAATATTTTATATTTATATATTATGTACTTAAAGTTTTTAATAAAAGTTTATTATTAATTTATGATGCAGCTGTTATTATAATTATAAAATATTATAATTATAATAAAATAAAAGACTAATAATTATAAAATATATATTTAACTTTATATTACCAATAAAAATAAAATCAACCACTAACAATTAAAATTTTATACTTAAAAAGTTCCTATATTTTAATTTCTTTTCATTCAAAATAATACATACATAACATATAATAAAATTTATTATAACTATTAATATATTTTTGAAGATGTTAATAATTAATTGAACCTGGAGATTTAATATATTATAGTAATTTAAATTAAGTAATTTTTATAATAATTATGAGCATGCTAAAATATATTTCTACGGCTATTAAAAATTATAAAGTTGATAAAATATTAAATTCAATCAAGGTGCATAAATTATAAAACTATTTATTTTTATTGTATTTTATTCAAAATTTATAGCTGTATTACATACATGTTGTAGTTTTCACTTCTTCACAAGCAGAGAAAATTTAAAATATAAAATAATGGATCCCTGAAATTAAATTATAGCACTTAAAATTACAACTGTAATTCTTATACAAAAAAATATAATTATCATTTCAAACAGAAATAAAAGTCACTAAATTCTGACAACAGCTTGATGATGCTTTTAATGGTAATGAATAATGATGTAGTCCATTGCTTTAAACCCGCTCATCACATCCTTGACCAAATATTCTTTATTGTTTTAGCTACTCACTGATAGACAAATCTCAAATTACGCCCAGAAATTTGATAATATTCCAAATAATAAAAACGGTGAGAACAGCTCAGCAATTTCTACTCCCAATCCAAGACTTGCTGCACCATAGCAATCATTTCCAATCATGGAAATAATTTCCGATTTTACCCTAATTGCAATGGACATAAGAAAAAGAAAATCATAATAACATAAAAAAAAAACATAATATTATATAGCCCCCAAGCTATAAAATCTACAAAAAGGACATAATCACGATTTTAACTATCAGTTTAAAACAGTCACATTATAATTGTCTTCAGTACTAAGTTTTTTACCCTTTGTTAAAAAGTGTGCCGGCTGGTGAGGTTACTATTATTTTACGACATACTTTTAGATTCAGTTTCAATTCTGTTATTAAAATTGTTCAAAGTTAAAATCGGTTCACCTACTAACGTAGGCCAATATAAAATATTCAGTCCCCCAAAATTCATATAGTTATAATTGAAAAGCAATTCCATTGACAACAGGTGAACACATATCTAGTGCACGGATAGAAATTTTCAACTTACAATTTTTCACTGTGACCGTCCGTTGGCTCGTTTCTGTCTTTTGTTACAAATTTTCTGAAAGGACTGCAGACACAAACACAATGAAAACGAATCAAGCAAGCTACAGCTAGGGCAGAGGGGCTATCTCGACAAGATATTAATTTGGGGTGGCATTATATCAAATATATATTTAACCCCCCGCAAATCCACATTTACAATGGATGTCAATTTGTATTTAAACCCTATAACTATAATCTCAAATGATGTTATAGGGTAGGAGGGAGCAATGATCCAAAATACATTAATTATTATGGTTGGTGTGTTCTTAATATTTTGTCAATGGAATTGCAGTAATTAATAACTAGTGATTAACAAAAATGACATAATTAACTAAATTAACCATACAAATGATAATAAAAATAGTTTTTTTTTAACTCAAGTGACAAGGAAAAATAATAACACATGACAAAATAACAGATTAGTCATTATTTTCCTTGACATTTACTTACAGCACCAAAAAATCAACTCGCCATCAAAAAAATCTCAACAAGTGACAAACCTCAGCCTCAAATCAACCCCCATTTAATTAGCATGGGCATGTAGCCATTTACCCCAATCCCCCTTTTTACCAACATTGACCAACTGCACCCCCCACCCTTACTCAACATGTAACCAGCACAAGGGTCAAAGTCTTATCTCACAGTATGAGCATGTGACCCTTGAGGCTACTGGTCAACACCGATACACAATTAACATTCACTCACCAAACTTAATTTATCTTTGGAATGTACAATCTGGAATTCCAAGTGGTAACAATTTCACATCACACCTCTCACTCTCGCAAGATTAAAATCATAAATGATACAATACAGCAGGAGAGGAACAATTAAATGTAAATAAAACTAGAAACATTAATTATAATCTGCTAACCATAGAAACAAAACTTATTCAGATTTAAATTTATTTTTTGAAACATCCACATACGTACAGTACAAAACATAATAATATATAGCCACCAACAAGTAGTATGAAAAATTACAATCATTGTTGTCTCGGCAATTTCACAACAATGAGGATTACATTGTTAGTACATACATGATACAAACAAGATCACTCTATGAAATTTGCTTCAATTGTATATAGTACAAAAACAGATACAGTAAGGTATGTACATATTCATCAAAAAATGAAGAGGTTATAAAAAAGATGTGTAAAACTGCAAACTGTTAATTATGATGATGAATCAAGGTGACTCAATGCTTGATATTTTGTACTGTCAATGATGTCATTTACTTCAGAGAAAAGATCTAAAAAGGATAACAATTTGATTTGTTGGGGTCCTTTTAGTTGTGCCAACAAACGCTGTGCAATAAAGAAAATTTGGAATACAGAATTAAATTTATAAATTGGGATTATTAAAAAACAGGTTAAAATGGGCATTTCCAAAAGGCTAGGACGGAGAGTGCCATTTTTCTAGAGAAAAGGGAGTGAAACTGTAGGATTATTGAGCGCAACTGCAAACATTAAATAAATTTTCATACCTACGTCAACCCTATGAGACTGTTTTTCAAAAACACAATATACAAAACAGACTTTGGTAACTATTTAAAATTGTTAACAATAACTGTTCATTGTAATTATGTATATGGCAGGCAATATTATACAAAACTGTGAAAGTTACCTTCCCAATAAAAGCCATGAAGACATACCCAAAATTTTAAACAAGACCAATAACCAAAAATATCTTTTAACATTTAAAAAAATAAATTTTAAAGTATTTTTTCTCCACCGTTTTGAGGGTTTTAAAAATAGCACTTGCTTCAAATTAAAAATGAGTTCATCAAAACTATGAGAAAACATACAAGATTGATAAACTAAAAACATTAAAATCCTTAAAAATAATTATTTCTGGAGAACCTTTATAAAAAAAAGAGAGCAAAGAGGTAAGAACTAATATAAAAATTAAACTAAAATAAACGAAGGAATAAAATAATTTACATAGTAAAGACAACCAAGCTACAAAGTTGAACAACTTTGAGGGCAAGTTAATGGAGTATTGTCCTCAAATTTTTTATTGCAGAAATGGATAGAGGGTGCAAAGTTATGCTACCCTGATTTTTTTCAGATTTTTTAGAGCCCGGAAACTATTTTTAAGAAATTATTGAAAGTCCTTTTTGTGACGTCACGCGGCAACAAGTCCTATCTTTTTCTTAAGGAGCGGCATCTCGTGACGTCACAAAAATAACTTTCAATAATTTTTTAAAAATAGTTCCCGGGCTCTAAAAAATCTGAAAAAAATCAGGGTAGCATAACTTTGCACCCTCTATCCATTTCTGCAATAAAAAAAATTTAGGTCAATACTCCATTGTGTCACCATAAAACGTCATTAACCCACCCATGAAAATGTTACAAGCATTTGACAAGGAGACACACAAACAGACAATAGAGGCTTCAAGTGTTCCCCGCTGGGAAAATTTTCTCCACAAGCCTCCATGTTAGAAAATTTGAAAAAAAAAAAAAAAAAAAAAAAAAAATCGCAGTAACTAGTAAAGTAATCAAATTGAAAACATCTCCCACCCTCCCATTTACTTCTGATAATGAAGCAGGAACTTAATATTATCTAAAAAAAATTCTTTCATGCTAAAACAGGAATTTCTATTTTTTTTTTTTTTTTTATAGGACGGTGGGAAGAAAGCAAAATCACGTGACTTGAAGCCTCTATTGAAGCGGGAATACAGAACATATTTTCAGCAACAAAATTTAAAATATTTGATATCAAAGATCTATAAGATTTGAATGCTACACTGAGGTGATAAAATGCATAATTTTTTTTTTTTTCCAAGTCAAAATAAGAGGCGTAGTTTTACCAGTTTTATGCTAACTACGTGAATAGATTCTACCACAAACATGGCACACAAGAATACCCTGGTTAAACAGACATTAAAAATTAGCCGTAGCTACAACATTTTTGGGCTTTTACATAAAACTCTTAGTATAGATCTGAAATATTACAGAAAATATAAATTGCAGCCAAATTTGCTATTAACTACAACTAATACAAATATAAAAATCAAGTCTTTTATTAGGTTACATCAGCATTGTCATATTTAGAATCCGTTGAAGTTTTTTACCAGTTCAAGTCACGGCTCGAGGTAACGCACGAAGCGGACGTCCCCCTCCCTGGGCTCGAGACGACTGCGGATGTCCCTTCGTCTGGGCGGCTCTTCCGGGGGTGGAGCGTCCAGGTCCTCGTACTCTGCGGGGTGTGCCGGGGAGAACTCTTCTTCCTCCTCCTCGAACTCCCCGTCATCCAGGTAGCGTCCACGACGTCCACGACGACGGTCTGCACTTCGACGACGCTCGGGGTAGCGCTCAGGGCTTCGACGAGGGCTTCGACGACGATTTCTTTCTCTTTCACGCAGTGGACGAACCGTCAGATCATCCCTGAAGGAGGAAGGTCCGTTACGTCGGAAAGAACTGGTCGAACTTTCACCACTGGCCCTGGAGAACGACGGCTCAGGACGGGGGGGTGAAGGAGGCAAGGACGGTTGTCGCGATGAAGAGTACCGTGGGGCGTCTCTGAACTCACCGTTTGCAGCAGGAGGATTGTCAATAAACATCACTTCTCTCGGGGGAGCTAGACGGTTTTGGAATCTATTAACGGTACCTGTACTAACGGTACTGGTAGCCGCCGAATGCCTTCCAGTGCTCCGATATGTAGCAGGATTATGAAAGCTTTGTAAATCCTCGCCGGCTTGGATAAATGCACTATGACGAATAGGTGGCAACGTTTGAGTCCACCTATTCATATAATCTTTACTATTTCTTACAAAACAATCTAAACATTTTGGGGGTAGTTTTACCGGTTCAGGGTCAGTGTTAACCCCGATAGATACAGTGGCTTTCACTGTCGGTTGTTTGAGAATTGACTTGGGGGGAGGTTTGACGGCGGGGGTGAACTGGGGTTGCTCGGGAACCTCCACGGCCCGCGTGTTGATTGGTCTGATGGCGCAGTTGAGGCGCAACACCCCAGCTTTGAGGAGCAGGGAGGGGTGTGTGGTGGAGTGCGGGGGGCGCACTGCGTCCTGTCTGGGGGGGTGAGGACGCACCACGAAGCGGAAGGGCTGCATGACGGTGGCGTCGGCCTCCAGGTTCTTGATCGTCTTCTCCACACGGTCAGCCACGTACTGCTTGAACGGAGCTGTCTTACCAGCGGCCCGAGCTGAAACAACGGACAGTTTGTGCTCATCTTGTTTCAATCAACACTGGGGTGGATATTTTACCTGTTCCTGCATTGTATATTTCAACAGTATTAATTTTTGTGAAAATAGATTCTCATTATTTTGCTCATTTTAAGCACTCATTTGTATAATACACGACACAAAGATATGCCCCAGAATATCATAGAACGACTGCTTATGAAAAAGGTCTTATGTACTCAGCTCAACGATTTTATAATTATTTACCTGTGGATATAAAAAGTGAAGAAAATATTCATATTTATAAGAAGAAAGTGAATTATTATTTATTTTTAAAGAATGTGTACAGGATTGATGATATTTTTGAGAAAGACTAAATATTTAACAAAATTTTAAGAGTATTGTAATTACTATGTATTGTTGACTTGTCTTTTAGAAAAATTAAAGGATTTTGAATTTGAATTAAGTCTATTCAGTCACATAATTTGTAAATTATGTAAAAATGAACCTCAAGACAGAGTGCATGTATTTACATGTCTGCAAAAACATTTATATTATTATTAATATTAATTGTGGAACTTGATTTGTTGCCTGGCAACATGAAGAGAGAAGAGATAGAACCTACATTGGCTTGCTAGAAGTAAAATGGCTTAAAAGCCAACACATGGACATAAGAAAAGAAGAAGAAGACATTGTTTTCCTTTCTGTATAGTATTTTGCATTCTTACCTCACAATTTATTGATTATGTTTTATAGTTAATTTATTCTTTGGTATTTTAATTCTATTATAATTTCAAGGTAATATCAAGCACTGTATTAAATAGAAATTTATATTTAATCCCAGCCTTAAAATAAATTGTAATAATGCAATGACAGATTTAATAATATATTAAAAAGAAAAACAATAATGCTAAGGAATTATAGCAGAACAGTAAGTTATTTAATTTCTTAGAATTGAAAATAAATACAAGTTAGCATTGCAATGGTTGGTGATGTAGTGATGTGCAATGGTACGTGAAGATTTTCCAAAGTAATTTGTCTACACTGTCTACAATTTTGACAATTTCTCTTTATCACTACATTTTATGTACCCTCTTTTCTCCAATTCAGACTTCAAATTTAAACTTCCCACTTAAGATGATATAGTAAAACAATGGTAAGTATCCATCAGAAAAGTTATATTGTCGCCATGTTCGTTTGCTAATTTTGACTCCTGCTACAACCACCGCGTATCGGCGCGCAACCCTTCTGCGCACGTTTTTTCGGCTCGAAGTCAAAACACTACTACCGCGAAATTCTTTAGATGCTCTTTAATTAAACTGACCCAAGGCAAATAATAAAATTTTTATAGCAGCAAACGTAAAAGGTTAGTGCCAATACGTAATTTTAAATTTGCAAACATAACTTATTTAGGAGGTTAACAATAAGCGATCGAAAAATTGCTCCGTATAGGATCTTACGTGCGCCCAATCTTTTTTTGTAAGTAAATGGGAGGACAAAGGATTGGTGATGTCATCATGGATGCTGACCATTGCTTAGGACTTTGTGTCTCTTACAAACATCATGGCAATATACCCCAGCATTTGTGGCTGAGGAAACCACAAAAACCTGTTGATTGCTGTACCAGCCAACTTCAGGATTACTGACAATGATTCAAGAATATAACCAACGGTCAATACAACTGAAAATAGGAGGTAACATATGAAGTACTGTATACTAAAAAATATTGGGGTGTATAACCACCTCCTCCTGCTCTCGCCATGCTTGAAGACTTTTCCTGACCTCCTCCTGTCTACTCTCCTTGAGTAAGGGGGTTAGATGGGAAAATAAGAACTAAAATAAAAGTTAGCCTCTCATTTGTCCTCATTATAATTGCTATTAGTTAGGATCTGAAATTCAGGCTGTCTTATTTGAGGATAGACTGTAGCATAAAAACACAAATTTCATCGTCACAAATTAAATTGAAATATTTTTTAATACCTGTCTCAAGATAAATCAAATCCCCCACCTGTTTGTCAGTTTTGAAAATCTGCGACCTTGAGAGTAATGGGGTACTGACCGGTATTTGAGTTAGCAATACTAATAAAAAGTACTGTGAATTCTATGAAGAACGAGCCCTATTAGAGCATTCTACGACAATTTGCTGATTTTATATGAATTTTTAAAACTCTTTTTGATGACGTCATACCATTGAATCTTAAATGGGAAAATGCATCAGTTAACATTGCTAAAATGAAAAATTATTGAAGTACGAATTTCAAACCTTCATTATCTTGATTCTAGTACCTGAAAACCTTGCAAATGAAGTTTTGGTTACATTTCAATATTTTTTTTTTTTTTTTTTTTTTTTTTTTTTTTTTTTTTAATTAAACCCTATTGGGTACTTCTATTTACTAATTAATTACATACTACTTGAAACCCTGAACCTTCCGAAACCCTAACTTGAGCGTTTCGCGGGCTCTTCTGGAACGGGGGCGGCCACGGCCTTGCAAATCCATCCCGGCATTTGCCTGCGGCTGAGGGAAACGTGGAAACCTCAGCCAGGATGGACGCTACAGCTTTTGTCAATGAACCGAAAGTGCAGTGGTCCAAAGCCAGGGGAACCACATAGTGGAAAAGCGCAACGTTTTACCCCTGGGTGGGAAACGTGGTTTTTATTTCAATATTAAGTATGGGATTTTGCAATGTTAACTGATCTATTTTCCCATTTAAGATTCAATGCTATGACGTCATTTTTGAGAGGTTTTAAAAATTCATATAAAATCAGGAAATTGTCGTAGAATGCTGTAATAGGTCTTGTTCTTCATGAAATTCTCGTGCCTTTTGAAATATTGACAAAAACTTGAAACTTTTTTTTTGGTCAGTATCCCATTTAGTTTTATTCTCATTATCTGTAATATTCTTCCTCAATGTAGTTCATATTTTTACCACTAGGTTTGCTACCAAGCTAGACACAGTTCGTACGAGCTTGGGTCCAGAACTTGAAAAATGCTAAAGATAATCTGATGTTGTTAATATTGTTGTTATTTCCAAATAATAAAAGGTTACAACCTAAAAGGTTCAAACCCAACCTCAACAAAACTTTTTAGGTTGATACTTTATTATAGAACTAGGACAAGCTTCTCATGTTAAAAACAAAGCCAAATTCAGCCTGACATCATGCCCCCTTTCCCGTCCAACAACTCTCAGTGACTCACCAGCCATTGTCGCCTGGAGGAACGACGAGAGACTCATCTCCTCTCCAACGATGCTTTCGTCGTCCGAGCTCTCAGAGTCAATCTGCAACAAAGAGACGAGTTGACGAGACGGAGGCAACGTTATGATTAATGTGCATCACTTTCTTTGTTAACAAATAATATGAATAAATAATAAAAAATTAGTCAATAAATATACAAATAAATAAATAAATATAATATATATATAAAATTAAATATATATAAACAAAAAACTATCATTTTTTTTTTTTTCAAAACTAACAATAAAATTGCAACTTTTGAGCACAATGGATTTTTCTAATCTTAAAAAAAGAATAATTGACATTACTTTTTGCCACTTTTAGATTTTAATATGACAGAGAAATGGTCCCCTCAGAATGTAAGTGTTGTATGTAAATGTCACCATGATAAAGTTATAAAAAAAAACTTTTTGTGGCCTCAAAATATAAGTGATGTATAAACTACGAGGTTTTGTTGCTATTATGTACCTTAATGACGTTATGCTACATGTACAAAAGGTCTATAATAGCATCAAAACCTTGTTTATAGGACACTTATATTCTGAGGCCACAAAAAGTTTTTTTATGACACTGCAGCTCCAAACATCCTAGAAGTTGCTGCTCCACCACAGCCACATGTGCAGACACCTGATACCTCTGCTGCAGTTTACAGCTGCCTTCAAAAATATCAATTTACCAAATGGTGCATTTTCTATTCCCTCTTACTAGTGGATTGTGATGTTGCTTGGCCTTTCAAAGTCACTTTTTACTGCTCTCTACTAATTCCCATTACAAATTTGTTTTTTACTGCTTGCTGTATACCATTTAATTTTTACTGCTCTCTCTATACTAACTCACATTAAAACAGAAGGAAATGAGCTACAATCATGCTACGAAGCAAATTTGCTAAGGTTCATAAAGTAGTAATCTTATTAAAAGAAAAGGATAGGAATAACCAGCAAGGCCTTACCGATCGAGGTTCACTCGAAAGTTTTTACATTTTTACGTTTCAAAAAATGTAAAAACTTTCGAGTGAACCTCTGTGACCGCAAGAATTTTCACCTGCTGTGACTCTTTCGATCGGTAAGGCCTTGCTGGTTATTCCTATCCTTTTCTTTTAATAAGATTATCACAACCTAAATGGTTTATTTTCCTTAATTTGAAGGTTCATAAAGTAGTTAAAAAAAATCTGGAAGTTAAAGTAGAACGTCACTCTCCTTTTAGTTGAAAGTCATGCACGTCCAATGTATTGAAAATTACTCATTTGAAACCCAATTTAAAACTGTTGTGAATTTCAAAAGTAAAATGCCAGGAAGGAAGGGCACTCACCTCATACATCTCCGATGCTGGCACGGGGGGCTGCTGTGTCGGGGGTACCTGGGCTGCAGGGGGGGCCTTCAGCTTGGACAGCGAGACGGGACGCAGGCTGGGACGTCCGGAAATTGCAGGCTTCGAAGGCTGCTGAATGTTTATCTTGATGGGACAGTTTTTCTTTTGGGGGGGTGTTTTCTTTTGGGGGGACTTCTGATTGGGGAACGCTGTCGATGCTGCACTTGCAGCAGCAGGAGCCGCCCCTAATTTTGCAGGGGGGGTTACTTGGGGGAACATAGGGGGCGGCACTGGCTTTGGGGCTGGAGGGGCAGGCACCACATTGGGGTACGTCACCACCGGTAGCGGTACCGGCAGAGGGTGCTGGGGAACGGTCATCATAGTAGGAGGGTACGTGTTCACCGTCTGTGAGAACGTAGTTGGCAGTGCGGGCGGCTGCTGCATTGGAGGAAGAGGTTGGTCGTAGGCAGGCGGGGGATAGTTGTAGCCTGCCCCGGGGTAGTAGGGCTGCTGCTGCTGGTAGGTGGCAGCACCAGACATGTCCATTCCTGGCGCAGTGACCGGTTGTGCGGCATAGAAGTTCTGAGGTGGGAGCTGCTGCCAAACATTCAAAGTTAGCAATCTTTCAATTAAAATATTAAAATTTGTAACGTAATTTTATGTCGACTATCCTCAGATAAGAAGAAAATTAAATTAATGTTCATTTAAAAAAAAGTCTATTCACATTCATCTTAGACACTCTACTCTAGAACCTTTAGACAGAGGGCAGACCAGAGAAGCCCAAGCCAGTTTATTTTCACATGGTTCCCGACAACCCATATACAGTAAAACTTTTTATTACATAGGAAATTAGGTTTACCTTACAAAGTAAATAGAATTTTTCCTATACCACGCAATGCTAATCATTTTTTATAAGATTGCGATCTTCTTTTCTCAAAATAGAGTTTTACTTAACAACAAATTACGAAATAACGAGTTTTTACTGTAAATGATAAGATTACGTAGTTATGATGAGAAAGGAGGCGGATGTAGCATTACACCAGGTACATATTGAGAGACTACAGAAAACCATCGTCGGTACTAAAGATAAGTTTAGCACCTCCCAAATGGAACGCTCACAAACAACTCCAAATACCCGATGAGTCAGACACCAAATTATTGTCACACTGCTGGTATGAGAAACACAGAAGAGCTCATTTGCAGTGTATACAGTACAGTAGCATTTGCACTAAAAAGTATTTTTGGTCATCTATATAAACATGTTACAAAAAAAAAAAGTGTGCACTTAAAAAAAAGGGAGGGTATAGTTTACATATTAACACAACAATATTAATTATGAGGCCAAGACAAGCGATTCAAATTCTGTAATCAATCACTAATTAATTCCAGGTAATATAATTACGCTGTTAATTTTTTTATAAAAACAGCTGTGTAATACAAATTTATTTTATTCTCAATAAGAAGGGAACCAAGGAACAAAAAAATGTTGAAGTTAAAAAAAGGGAGGGTAATAAAAGATTTTACACATTAACACAACAAGATTAATTATGAGGCCAAGAAAAGTGATCTAAACCGTGTAATTAATTAAATCAACCGATAATTGGTAAATTAATGCTAGTTATTATAAAAATAGCATGGGTACTACAGTACACATTTATTCTTGATAAAATGGAAGGAAAAAAAAAAAAAATTAAAATAAAATTTACATCCCGCTTGAACAGAGAAATTCATTGCTTTTCTGTACAAGGAGCAATGGAGGCTTCAAGTGATGCGCTTTCGCTGCGCAACTGTTTGTCGCTAAGGTCCATCTTGCACTTGAAAATGAAGCAAAGTGTTTTTTTTAACTTTTCTCGGTTATAAATCAAGTAAAAAATCTAAATCTTTAATTATCTACTTTATTTTTCAGTTTGGACCAAAGTTCCGTAAAGGAATTATCCCTGAAAAATCTTATTCTAGGTGAAAAAACGAATTCACGTTTTTTTTACATAGGTTTGGTATAGCGGGTGGGATCACCGAAAAATCAGCTGACTTGAAGCCTCTATTTCTGAACAAAAAACATGTTAGAAATCTGCTCATTTTAAATATCACCCATATTACAGCACATAGACATTTGGTTAAAATCTTTAGAAGTGTAATAACAAACACTGGACACATTTTCATTTTTAGTGCCATTTCAATTTTCTAAGTAATCATTTTTATAATTATCTATGAAGATAACCAACAATTACTACATGCTAGGACATACAGTAACTTGTATATAACTGTATTAACTGAATGCACATATGTACATAACAAAGCAAAGAAGTTTTCTAACAAAATGCAATATAATTTCGGGAATTTATGATACTTGTTTTATAGAAACTATAATTAATTACTGTAGTTAAGTTTCATTACTGTACTTGCATTGTTTTAAATTTTATTTTGAAAGAAACTACAGTAGTTCAGCCTTGCAAAATGGGACAGAAAAGAGGGAGTAGAATTAGAAGTCAACAGGTAGCTAAATCCACAGGGAGTATTGACTACTTCTGGGGGTTGAAAAGGGGGATAAATAAAAATAAACTGTATTTACCTGCGCTGGCGAAGGTGCTGCCTGGCTGTACGATGGGTACGGATACGAAGGTGTTGTGCTGGTGCTTGCAGTTGGTGGGCCCACCGCCCTCTCACGCTCCCACTGCTTGGAACGATGCCAACTGTCCGTGGACAAACTACGATCCCGCGATCGCCTTCTGCCTGCCGGAGAACGTTTCCTTGGAGTTGGAGACCGAGAAACACTCAAAGGTGACCCACTTCGATTCTGTCTCTTCCTACGACTGCGTAGCCTTGCCAAAAATATTTCCTCATTTGAAGCGTGGCGATTTCGTCCAGGACTACGAGAGTTTCGACGGTAACTTCCAGGTGACCTTGACCTTCTTCTCGGAGAACGGGAGTACGACCTTCTGATTGGTGACCGTGACCTTCTGATTGGTGACCGTGATCTCCTGCTGGGGGAGCGAGACCGTCTAACCGGAGACCGTGACCGTCTAACCGGAGACCGTGACCGTCGACGTCTCGGAGACCGTGAGATTCTTCGACGAGGAGAGGGAGACCGTCGTCTTGGAGACGGTGAGCCTCTGCGCCTGCGGATTGGAGACAGGGAGCGACGACGAGGGCTCGGTGAGCGACGTCGGACTGAAGAGGAACGTCTCCGAGGTGTAGGAGAGCGACGTCGTGGAGACACAGAGCGACGTCTGACTGGAGACGAGGGGAAAGGTGCCCCAACGTAAGGAAACTCAACTTGATCTACTCCCGGTGGAGGGGGTTGTTCCCCCATCACGAAATTTGCAGGAGGATAAACTGGTTGATCCAGAAGACTCTTCATAGCAGGCTTTCCAGAATCAACACTTCTTGCTGTGGGATATTTCGGTACTTTCTCTACCTGCAAAGGATGCTCTTTACGCACTATAGGTTCTCCTGTGAGTTCCACGGAGCGTTCTTTACTGGATTTTCGTTGTCTGTCCGTGGTTGACCTTCTACGTCTGTCTGGTGACTTCGAGGGTCTACGTCGACGTTCTGGAGACCTGGAAGGCCTTCGTCGCCTCTCAGGGGTCTTTGAACGTCGTTTTTTCCTGCCTGGGGACCGAGAAGGCTTCCTCCTTCTGTCAGGAGACTTTGATTTATTACGTCTATTTTTCTGTTTATCTACCGGTGATTTAGATTTACTCTTTTTACGATTCTGATCAGAAGAATTTGATTTTGATTCTGGGACTTTACTGGTATTGTTTTTAGGAGCAGTTGTACTTTTGGAAGTGCTCGAGGATGTACTTGCAGGAGTGGCAGCAGCAGCAGGGGTACTTGAAGGAGTGGCAGCAGCAAGAGCGGCAGGCTTGGCCGCAGAAGGTTGTGCAAGCTCCTTCCTCAGCCTGGCAGACATGTCGGTGTTGCCGGGCTCTACAGGCTCCTGTTTAATCACTGCTGTGGCCGCTATCGGTGCGGGAGCTGCGGCAGGTTCGGGTGGGAACGGCTGCGTGTCCTCATCCTCAGCCACGACGGGGCTTCTCGGTTCCGTCTTGACCGTCACTGACTCAGAAGTAGCAGACTGCTTACTTTGAAACGTTTTGGCAGCGGCTAACAAAGTATCGGCAGGACTTGGGTCATCAGGCTTCTGACGCTTATCTGTTGTGCCTTTATTTGAGGGACTATGTTGACGTTTAGATGAACTTCTAGTCTCCACCCCGGAGTTTCGAGGCAGGGGACTTCTACTGCGATCAGACCTCCTGGTGTCCCTCTCGCTCCTCTCTTTTCGAAGTCTCTCGTCTCTTTCTCGCTCAGACTCCTGGGGTGTGCTCGACTCTTTATCATTCTGTTGAGCAGCAGCAGCAGCATTTTCTGCCTCCTCCTCCTCCTGCCCTTCATCCCATTCATCAACAACGTTCAGTCCAATCAAATCTGCAAAATAATCTTCTGGTAAATCTTCAACATTAATTATTTCTGGAGTTCTGTTCAAGGCATTTGATTTTGAATAATTTTGTAAATTTATATCATTGATATCAGGTTTGACATCAACTTCTTTTGACTGGTTTGCTTCTGATGAAATGTTTGTGAGTCCAGGCCTCTCATCATCCCCACTAGCCTTTGTGTTGTTACTGAGAGACGATCCTTGTTGACCCGCGGTATCGTCTTCATCGTGCGACGCCGCACCATCTTCGTCAGGCGGTGGCAGTGGTTCGTCTTTAATGTCAATGTTAAACTCTTCCATTATCCGGCCAGTCACTCGTTACCTACAAGCAGTTAATTTTATTGCATGTATCGGTTTAACAGTAATGAACAATCCATCAAATAACAGTCTAGATCAACATCACCAAAGTGATGGCAACGCAGCAATGCCGACGCTAGCTACTCCCGGTCAACAAGGGGGCAAACGCCCACAAAAATAATCAATTTTTCAATGAAAATAAACTATTACATAGACTGAATATGGGTTGCGAACAAAATTTGTTGTGTGTAACATACGTATATGATAGTTGCGACTTCCAATGCAACTTATTTTGCTGTAATTCATTGATTTCATAACACTTGCAATAGTAAAGCACTTCCCTCCATATTGAACAAGAAATTGAATAACGCAAAACGCATTTCTATTTATCGAATTTCTGAAATATCGATTCATCGAAAGATATTTAGCGGGCCGAATCAAAATTTTAAAAAATAAAAGACAAATGTCAGTCTGTGGACAAAGATAAAAGGATATCTCGCTATAAATATAGCTTCTCAAGTTTATAAATACTTATTCTGGTCATGAGACAGTGCTGCAGACACGGCTGGAGGTCGTCAAGAACACAAATTTAAAATTAGTGCACTTTTTGTGTTTTGAAAACAAATTTTGACATCTAGTGGCAAAATTTAGAAACAAGACTGGCAAGCTAGGAAGTGCTGCCACCACTAGGCAGCAGATTGAGAGAATCGGTTTTCACGAACGCGCCAAAACTTGCCAAAAGGAAGTATGACATGTGCGACATGTGCTTATTTTGCCACTGTGAATTTTAGTAATTTTGTAGGACATTTCAGCGTAAAAAATGGACAAATAATAGCAAATTGGTATGTTAAGTTCAAATAAACTAATGAAGAGTGTAAAGTTAGGGTTTATATGTATGCATTTTGAAAAAAAGCTTGTTTTTAATGTGTGCCGACCAAACAAAAGAACCGGCTAAAAATAATTTAACAAGTGCCCCGGCCGGCCTGCATGCTGTGTGTGAATTTGTGCTCGTATCTTCGAACTAAATAAGTGACTTCAAGTTTAGTTTTAAGTGCAATAAGAAGCTTAAGGTAAGTCCGCTTCATGTTTCATGTGCAGTCCATGATGTGGACATTATCCCGGTTAAGGGTAAGGTAACGCCACCAATGTTAAAAAAAATCCCTCACACAAAAATTCTGAAAAAAATTTAAAATGTTCTCCTCTACATCCCCTATCAGTAGTTAAAATATCAGGTGTACAAATACGATCTAGTTTTTGAGTTATGAATTTTTAAAGTTGGCTACTTTAACATGGAGAAATGGAATTTCCATGTTAAATTGGTCAACTTGAAAAATTAATAAATTAACTCAAAAACTAGATCGCATTTGCATACCTGATATTTTAACTACTGATAGGGGATGTAGAGGAGAACATTTTAAATTTTTTTCAGAATTTTTGTGTGATGGACTTTTTTTAACATTGGTGGCGTTACCTTACCCTTAAGTTGTTAAGTACAGAAATTTCAATATTTTTTTGTTTATTACGTGTCTGTGTTTTTAGAATTGTGAATTCATAGGTGGATACCGCGCGTGTTTTGCGTTATATTTCTTGCTAAACTTTATGAAAGTAATGCAAATTGATGAAAAAGCAGTGATGAATTTTATTTGTTGATACATCATGATGAAAGAAGGTTTTTCATTGCTGAAGAAAATTTCCTGAATCCTGAAGCGAATCAGCAATCTTTCGTCGCCATTGCAGCAATATCTGGCAGGTGCTGCCATCATTTCGTGCATAAATTTGAAAGAGAAGAGCTTTTTGCGCTTTTTCCTTAGTTTACAGTATTTTAATTTTTGAAGACATCACGACGAGAGTACAGTACTGTCTGCATAGTTGATACATTTCAATTACAAAACCTATACAATGTTATATATATTATATGCTACTACATTATATATGTATCGCATGTCCCCATACATTATATTATACTCTATAGAGTATAATTTTTTGTTATATATAATATTCTCTAGTACTCTCTAGTATATAATATGCATAAATTCTAGAATATATATATACTTACAGATAATATTATACAAACACTTAATTGAAAATCTTTATGAAATTACAGTTAATTTTCAAAACAACCTATAATATACTTTACAAAAGAATTTTTTCTATATTTTGTTTATCCAACTTTAAAAGTCGGAGTATATTTTAATACTCCGTCATCTCAGAAATTTAATTCGTCTTGAAAATAATTAACACAGTAATTAAATTTAAATCTCTGCTTGCGCGATGGTACAAAGAATTGAGGGTGACTTTTAGAAACTAAATAATTAAACCTTTTTCGTTTTGCTTGGGTGGTCAAAGAAACGCACCGAAAATGTCGTTTGATAATGTTAAGTAATTTCCTTAATTACACAGTTAAGAAACTCATATTTAATTAAATTTCTGTTCTAAAAATATACCTTGATTTTACTGACATTAAATAGAAAGTTAACTAATTATGTTCATGGTGTGTTCCAAAATGTCGTCAAGCGGCTAATGTTATAAGCATAAGCTTTAATAAATATTATAATAAAAATAAATAATAATAATAAAAAAGAAACATTTTAAATATTGTCGTGAGATCAGGACATATGCCATGTGAATAACTGGAGTCGACAAAGGTGTGTTTAAAGTAAAGTGCGCGCTAGAAAAAAAAGTTGAGTTAGTATTTTCTAAAAATAGTTCAAGTAGTCCTCCATATCAAACCAAAATTCAAAAAATTCTATCTCAAATAGGTTTGCCAGAAAAAAATTCCAAAGTCAGAGTGAACGCGTCGCTTAACATGGGGCCTTACCTGACAAAAACCCTCGAATATCTCGAAAAAATACACCGTTAGGTGGTATGAAAAAAATATAGTGATGTTCTATGACCCAAGCTTTAACCAAAAACCGATTAAAAATTTTTCTCTCGAATCCATTTTTCCGTAAAAAAATAATAAAAAATCTTATGGGAATTAACATGGTAGATATTCTTGATTTTTTTACGGAAAAATGGATTCGAGAGAATTTTTTTTTAATCGGTTTTTGGTTAAAACTTGGGTCATAGAACATCACTATATTTTTTTCATACCACCTAACGGTGTATTTTTTCGAGATATTCGAGGGTTTTTGTCAGGTAAGGCCCCATGTTAAGCGACGCGTTCACTCTGACTTTGGAATTTTTTTCTGGCAAACCTATTTGAGATAGAATTTTTTGAATTTTGGTTTGATATGGAGGACTACTTGAACTATTTTTAGAAAATACTAACTCAACTTTTTTTTTTCTAGCGCGCACTTTACTTTAATTAATAATAAAGTATTTATTTTCCGACGATAATACAATGAAACAAAATAGTTCCAGTAAATTAATAAACTGCCAGTGAAATAATATTTAATGATGAATTTGGTGATGGACATAGCCGAAGTTGAGAGAAAGCTTCGTACCGCGGCAGGGTGGGATGTGGAGAAGACGGGAGGGTATATAGCGACGGTGGCGGGCGGGCCTCAACTCACTCTCTGGGTCGTCCCATGAAGGGCTAACACCTCCTCCAAAGAGTGACATATAACACGAGGAGTGCAAGGCTTGCTACGTGTTGCTTCGGTCAACTGAAAAAAAATGACTGAAATAACTGTAGACTCAAGACTATGTCCTCTGTGCGCTTTTATACTCAGCAAAATTGAAAACAAGTTGTTTACAAAATCTATATTGTTTCTCACAAACACCCACTTTCCACCCCTATGGTCATTAGAAAGCGCAGTATAGCAGCTAGGCTCGCGAACTATTATTCAACAATTCAATATATTATAAAAATATCATAAACTGAAATCTTCACGACGCAGTACGTTAAGTTGAGACCAGAGACCATCATTGCTTGTCAGTAGTAATTAATATGAATATTATATGTGAGAGAGCCAAGTACATAATACATGTAAATAACTGTACAATGACTTACAACCAACTTGCCATATATACTGAGTAATGTGTATATGGTTGATATGGTTTTTATACTTGATCGCGCGGATACCTCGATGAAAAATTATTGTTTTCTTTGCTTTTTTCTATCTTATTTTTTATATTTAAAGTAGAGGCATATAATAAAGAATACTAGAAATGGTACACAAAAAAGTTAGTATAATAATTCTAAAAATAGTTTTAGTGCTTCTCCATAAATTTTTCCAATATGGATTAATAATAACCAAGATAATTTGATTTTTTTTGTGCTATCTTTTAGGGTAATAAAATAGTGTATATCCTCTCCCCCCCCCCCAAAAAAAAACAAGGAATGTATGTAACTTTAACCTTTATTTAGTTTATTGTTATTTTTTTTTCATATAAATAATTGATTGTTAGTGCATTATTTTATTTGGCTCTATTACTCGAACGAACAAACTATATCTGTATGACAGAGAAAATTTTCATCAATCTCGGTTTATTGTTTTTCCACCCAAGCATGGTGTTTCATTAATTATTTACAAATAAAAATGTTTGTTTTTAATAAATTAACCGATCGTCAATTTTATTTCACAACAACGAAGCTGTAGATTTCAATCATTTTTATTTGTTATTTTTTGTTGGCAATTGCAAAATCAATTAGTTTATTATTGATATGAACTCTGGTGTAGTAATTAACCTCTATGCTGCTGTAGACATTTTCAATTTAATTGTTGAACTCATTGTTGTTCTCTACTGTTGCATGTTTGTCAAGAGTTATTTCAATTGTTATTGATTATATTAATAATAACACATTTTTTAATTAACATCCAGGATTTTTTTAAATTCAAGTTATTTTATAATATTAATTTATGTGCAGTGATTCATTATAGATTATTATAATATATATATGCTTTAAATTAAGTGTCTTTATTTTAATTTTTTAATTTAAAATTAATCAAAAGTGCAAGAGAAATGTTGAAAATGGTCCCTAGTAAAAAAAAAATAATAAATAAATAATAAAAAAATAAACAAATTAAATAATAAAATATGTTTTTTAATAAGAGTTAAAATGTTTTATAAATTGTCTGGATGGCATTTTTTTAATTGATAAAATTAGAATGCAAAAATTTCAACCGTTAGAAAACTTGAAAAATATTTTTCCAAAGCACACAATATTTCACGGTAAAAAAAATACAGTATAAAACAAATGAAATGAATGAAATTTATAGTTTGTACAATAATCTGTAGAGTTTATTTGAAACATATATTTTAAAAATGTAGAGAATATAGACAGTAATTTAGAACATGAAAACTCTTGTATTCACAGATGTTTTATGACTGTATATGACTTGTTCTATGCTATTTGTGTACTAACAAAATCTATTAAATCTAAATCTGTTTTGGACCAGAAATAATAATTACTACGCAAATATTTACAAGAAATAATAAAACTTAAAAACATTTGTTTTTTCTTTTATAGTAAATTGTGCATGTTGCCTTTGTTATAGTTCACTTAATAATCGTTTTTTGTTCAGATAAAAATGTTTCTGTATTTTAATGGAAGTAATAATTGCTGAACTTTGTTTAAAATAACACCATGTAACGAATGAAAACATCGATGTAATGTAATATTGGTAGCATATTATTTGAACTTGCTGCGTATTCTATTATTTCATAAGAGATATGAGTTATGTTTTATGCTGGGTAACTTATTTACCCTTAAGTTTGTTCGTTGACTTAATTGTTGCCCTACATAATATATCACATTGTAATAGTCCATTGTTATATATAGCAAAGATAAATAATGTTCAAGGAGATAGCATGTAGTAAAATATTACCATAAAGTTCTAAATAGTTCAAATTGAAAGTTCTATGTATAGTTGAATATAATAGCATATATTAAGATAACAATTTAATTCAACATAATTTATACCACCATTATGTGCTTCCCTTTTTGAAACATTAATTGCTCTAGCTATATCATAGAGAAATAGTAGTTGTACCAACTGGGACAAGATATTGTAGCGTCCTTCTTAATTTAGGTTTCCTCGAGTTTCCTGAGTCACAGGTAAAAGTGGATTTGGTGTGACCGTCTCATTATTCCGGGCAAGCCTACGATAGGCGCAAGAAAGATTCGAGTAAAATTAATTTAGTAAGTAGTACATAAATTACATAATTATCTGATATAAGAAATAACAGGGCTATTTGATTTGAAATAAATTTTATCTTTTATTCGCTATCAAGTTCTCTCCTCGTCAAATTCACTCCTATTTTGCACCATTTTAGAGGAAAAAGATGAGAAAAAAATATGAGATTACGTATTCTTTACTCTTATTGAGCATAAAATTGTCTCCATTTCAACCTCACTTTGAGCGAAGAGGAAATAAGATGTGTTTTTTGAAAAAGATTAGGTTTAGACGTGTAAAGGATGAGTTGAAGACTTAAATTTTCAACTAGGGTATAAAAACATGGTTATGACGGCACTTTATTTTGACCGGCTATATTTCCACCAGGCTGCCTTTTCAAAGAAGTTCAAGGTGTTTATTTTCAAAGTTGAGTAAGATGTTAATTAGACGTAATTGATGTGGAGGGGCGAGGAAGGTTAATTACCCGGGACATCGATCACTTTCACAAACAACTTGTTGTCAAAGGAACTTTTCACTCGTGTTTTTATCGTTCTTGTTATACACACTGAAGCGAATTTTAAATTGGAGACGAACTTGACCTTGGCTGAGTTGAAATAAATTTCATCTTTTAAGCTCTCCTCTCGTCTTTTGTCCTCTTATTTTGCACCATTTTAGAGGTAAAAAAGAGAGGAAAAGACGAGATTACGTCTTTTTTCCTCTTCTTGAGCATAAAATGTTAGAATAATTGTCTTCATTTCATCCTCACTTTGAGCGAAGAGAAAATAAGATGTGTTGTAAAGGTAAAAATATTAGGTTTAGACGTGTAAAGGATGAGTTAAAGACGAAATTTTTCAACTAGGGACTTGACATGTATCTTCCAGGTTTGCCATTTCGGGGGAGCAACAAGTCCATGTACAAAAGTTCGCCATGATCTTCAGTAGGTTATAATATTATATGATAACAATCTCAGCTTGCAGGGGACACGTCCAAAGTATTCCCATGTAGGTGTTGGAAGAGTTCATTTAGCATTTGAACTTGCGGTACTGCTTAATTACATAGCTGTATTTTGTTGAAGTAATTAGTACTAATTTTGTAGACATCAACAAATTAGTGAATATTTAGATTGTTTGGTTTTTGGTGAAGTTAGATATAAAAAATGGAAAACTGCAATTTTCTAATGAAAACACATTTCATTTTAGGAGAGCAAATCGTTAAAAAGCGTTTTTCTCTCGTTTTTTTTTTATTTATTTATTTTGTTTGATCTATTACGTTGTTAACGTTGTTTGAATATTTTGAATGCCTTCACGATGTTTCAATGATTAGTAGAAATGTCTCCTAACTGCTGTTTATTTATTTAAAAATGGAGACATACTGTGATAAACATTACAAGCAATGATCAGCACACCTCGAGCCTTGTAATGAAAGTAAGATTAAAAATTGAGTGTAATAACTGACATAAATATTACACGCTTTGTTATTTCCATTAATTAAGATTTTCATATTATAACAATTAGTAACAATTGTAATTATGATGATTACAAGAGAAATATTATATTTTGTTTCACCCTGTATGAACCCCCATCAAAGCCTACACTTTAGCCCTATCCTCTCAGGCTGCGTGGAAAGGTTATTTTTTAAATAATTATAATTAACATATCATCGAGTTCTGTTCTCAGTATACTGTAGTACACAATTCTGAATTTAGAATAAAAGCAAGCAAGAAGCGTAGCTTCATTTCTGAAATAAAATGTTAAAGTGAACACCTCATTCAAAATTTATTGAAATGAGTTTGCGACGTTGTCAGAGTAAACAGTTGATTCAAAATTCATTGAAACGAGTGTTAAAAGCTTTAACCTTAAAATTTATGTTATAAAGCCATTCCATTACAAATTTCTATATAATGAGCCTACCAATTAATTTTTACTTTATAATTTATTTTTGTAAAAGAAATATTAAAATTGGTTTCATATCATATTAAATACCAATAAAACTTATTAAATTAAAAAAAAGCCTTTGTTTATATCCGTGATTTTAAATTTAATGTGAAAAATCAATAATCAATATAAAAAGCAATTCAAGATTTTTATTACTTTATTTTCATAATTTCTTATTTGGTAAAAATTACAATGTGTGTTATATAAGGTGCTTGCAGGCGCAACAAATCAGCCTACTTTAAGGCGGATTCAGATGGCGACAACGGCGATGCGACGCGATTTTGACGTGAAAGCTGTGGAATCCTATGCGGCGGCGAATTCGCCGCTAATCGCGTTAATTGCGATGCTCTTTTTCTTTTAATCGCCCAATATGGCCGCCAATGGATGTTACAGCAAGTGCGCATTATTCGCGTCGCGTCGCATTATAAAAATCGCCATGTGAATCCACCTTTACAGGTGCAAACAGGCTGCCATGACGGTAGAGCATGAAGGTGAAATGCTTGAAATAAATTTTTTAAAAAGTCAGAATTTTGAATTTGTTCTTTACATATTTTTAAAAGGCACGACTGTAACTCCATCAACAAGGATGCAGACGACACTTGAAAGTTGTGACGTCACACGCAAGTATTCAAAGTTTGAGGAAACAAAAAGCAGGTAAAATAAAATAATAAAGTGTGTTTCCTGATCACGAGAGGTCTTTGTCTAGAGAGGAAACGTCTTAACTTTTTGTCTTCATGACAAAGATTTGTAGCAGCTCTCTTTATGTAGACAAGAAGAAAGTTTTCACATGGAGACAGAAATTTAAGGAAGTCATATCTGATTAATGGATTCAAAGATAACATTTTTTTTTTTCATTTATGTGCTTTAAAATATATGAAGATGGTGAAAAACACCCACAATTTTCTTGAGAATATAATTTTAAAGGTTAGAGTGTGTTTTAAAAGTATGTAATTTTATACAGTATATAAAAAATTTACCGTATTAAAATTGTATAATCCAAGCAGATGAGTAACTCCCAGGACAGCATATGAACATCTTATATAATAATAATTTAATATTAATAGTTAGTTGTTTATTAAAATTACTACGCAGCACACGGAGGCGTGGGGACTTTTTTTTTTTAAATGTTTTTGAGAGGTCTTCTTCTCTCTCAAGTATACTTAAAGAACTTCTTCTTTTGGAAATACAGACAGTTTGAATGTCCCATGATGTTCATGTATTAATTATTTTAATTAATCTATACAAATGATATAATGTTGTTTACATTTACTTTAGTAAGCTTAGAATTGTTTGCACAGCGAACTAGAGTGTCTATATTGATAATCACGATCCTAAGACTGCACATAATACAGGGCTGTACTGTATATTTTCCCTCTCAGTATCTCAAGAAAGCTGGAGGGGAAAAATAACATCGTCCTTTTTTTAGTGATGTATTTTCATCTTACTAGTTGCATACATTAAATAGATTTATAATACATTCTGTAGGCAATACAGAACAAGTCATTTATAGATAATTACAAACAAAATCAAACAACTTTGAACTAAACATACTTAAAACTAAACATAAAAACTCGCTTAATAACAGGAGAACATAATTTATGTTTGAAATAATAAATAACCACTCTTCTAATACACAAATAAATATAACGTAATTTTATTTTAAATTTTTGAAAAAATAGTAATAAAAGAAGAATTAAATATATCAAAAGGACACTTTCATTTTTTTTTTTTAATTTAATGACTTTTCAATTTTTCTTTATTGCTAACTTTTCTGTTAACTCTTTTTGATCAGGGACTTTTATATAGTAGCTTTAACGTTGAAAAAGCTTTAATTGTTTTGGATCTTCCTTCTTTTCTTCTGAAAGGGAGCTGCGACTTTGTGGAGCCTCCTGGAAAAAGAAGATGAAGAGCAAATTTCGCTGACTCGGCAGATATTCCTTTGTGAGGGTTTAGAGATGTAATATTCACCGTCTTTTCCTCCCTCTACATTGTTGAAAAATAAATCTGAAAGAAGAACTAGGAAACACTAAAATCATACTTTTTAGTGTCGTATAATATTATGACAGATGTTGAAAAAGGAGAGAGAAAGCCAAAACGTGTCCCACTTCTCAAAATAAATATGTCCCGAAAGAGTTTATTTTATGACAGGTTGAAGTATTTGTTATGATACAATTGAATGTAATACGTTTCTGCGGTTGACACTGATGCACTTTGCACCAGGTGACTTAGATGTGCACTTGTCATGATGCAAACATCTCTTGTGTAACTGTCTATTTGATAGAAGGGGGAGGTTAAAATTCTTTGTTGATATTTTAATTAATGTCAACTAAATATTCATTTATTTCTCGACTGAAATTTACAAACATCCTTATACTTTCGTGGATACAAAACTGGATACATGTATCCACGGATGACATATATAGCACTACAAAATGTTACAAAAATTAAATCAAGAAATCATGAAATACAATATTGCAGAGATGTTATATGCTTCGTGAGATAATGGCGTAGCATTGTAATATTATATGAAGACATTTAGTGAAACGTCACCTTTGTAAGTGCAACTCGAGAAGAACGGAAATGCAGATGTGCAAGTTTAATATTGCAGTTTTAATGACGTCACTTTTCATTACTTCTGTGACAATTTCAAATGTTCCAGTTGAAGTATTAGATAGAAAATGCCTGAAGTAATGACCCCAGGGTACTTAGAAAATACTAAAAAAAATAATAAAATTATTTTTAAAACAACCGTAAGAATAATATTATGTATACATGTTATAATTTTGTAACGCCGAAAATTCTTTGCATTTTTCACTTGTCAGTGATTTTAATGATATGTTATTAAAGGAGATGAAAATTCCTGTAATACGTATACTTTGTTCCACCGAACTTTTTTTTTTCTTGTAAGCGTACGCACAAATTTGGCTCTCACAGGAATATATGACAATACTTAGAAAATGCCTGAAGCCATGTAATGATCCCAGCGTAGTTCGGAAATACTATATAAACTGCAAAAAAAAAAAATAAATAAATAAATAAAATAAAATAAAAAATACTATTTTTAAATAAACTCAAATTTCAGAGAACATGTTTCCTTGAGTAAAGTCAACCTGCCTAGCCGTCGAGTGGCGCGGGTCACATAAGAGCAGGGGCATATCTTCAAACAAGCTGCCAAACTTCATAGCTAAAGTGAGGCGAACATATTAATTAAGTAACAAATTAATTTCATCTTGCTGTTAACTACATCGTTTGACTTTAATTATAATTTTAATTAGTCTAAAATACACGCTTCCATGGTTTACTAAAATATCAGTCATTATAATTAAAATAATTTAATATAAATTTAATAATATAAATAGTAACTTATTATAAATAAAGTTGTTGTGTTTAATTGTAGCACGTTATAATGAAAATAGTTTCGAGAAATAAAGAGAATATTAATGTCTAGCACTTTATTCAATAAAAACATTAAATTATAACAGTGAACTTGTGTCAATAAATATATATAATATTATTGTAACAAATATGCAATGTTTTGTGTTACATTTAATAATAAATCAAGTAATTATTTTCGATTAATAAACAGGGGGATAATGGGATTAAGTAATTTAAACATTAAATAGAATATGAGTTGAAATATTATTCGTAAATTCAATAATATTAAATTTCACGCATGACCAATGGTAATTAAGTACATTGATGTTCATTTTAATTGTATCGTATTCCAGCTTACGATAGAATTACAAAGCCAAAATAAGCCGTGTAAAAATTAGTGTAATATTGTTCTGTTTATAATATTATATACCCTAGCGGAAGATTTCATTAAAAATACGCAATTTTCTGAAGTAATGAACAAGCTACGATTTATGTGGTGATAGTAAGGATATGTTTGATTGAAATAGACGAAAACTCGTAACAATGAATTTGAAACTTCTATTTTTTCCTGCAAATTAGAAGACACCCGTCGGTTTGAAGTGAAAATTACAATTTTTGTATAACTTTTCTTCGACAGTAATTCTTTTTCTTTCTGTAACTTTTTATCTTGATTTGACATGTTTCTTTATACAAGTTTACAATATCTCAGCACTATAAACTTTTGACAGAACGTCAAACATTTTTTTCTCAATTTTTTACCGACTCTTTTATATGCCTCGGAGTGTATTGTTATTTTAGTATTAGATATTGTTAGACTTGTAGATGGCTTCAATATTGCAGAGTACGAGAGGGAAGCTGTGCAATTTCTCATAGTCATGCTTGAAATACCCTATACTGCCTCTCTGGCTGGACCTCAATCCATCAAGCCCTCAGTCAAACATGGCCGCCGAGCGCACTACGCAAAACCCAATGACAACGATACAATGTCCATTGTTGTCGTCACTCCCAACAATCAAATTGTTACATTGAGATAGTTTATTTTTTTTAATATAAAAAATACACGTACCAACGAGTGACTTAAAAATTCCTATTTGTTTACATGATATCGACAACGATGTGTTTTGAATTTGTGGAGTTAAAGTCAGTCGATATCTCTTCTTATCACTAATACCTTGATGCCAAACGTCGATTATGACGTCACCCATGAGATCTGTGTTTAGACACTTCTAAGTAGAAATAATTAATATATACTTTAATTATTTCATCGAGTTCTTGTCATAGTTTTTGTGAAAGTTAATAAGGAAGACGTATAGCTTTAATTCAAAAGATATATTTAAGTTCTTTTGTTACGATTGACTGAAAAGTAAAGCATTTTCAACTCTAAGACTCATTTTTATTTTATTTCATCAGTTGGGAGTATTTCATTGATGGTAAAGCCATACAACATTTGTTCAAGTTAAATGCTGAAGCCTTACAAAGATTATATTATTATCTGAAGTGAAATTAGTAACGTTCCACTTTCTATAGCTGTATATTTAGACCAGTGAAAATCGATATGACTTGGTGAGTTTTCTTCAAATCCGAGTATCTCCATTTGGATGCCTGAAAAGTATACTTCCTAGAGAGCTGATTTCTGTTTATGTTTACGTGAGGCGCGGGAGGGGTAGTCCCTATACCTGCTTGCTGCGAAAGAGGGGCGGAAAAGAGAAAGTAAGAGGGCCAGATGTATTGGAAACATAAGCAAAATGACAAAAAAAATATATATAAAAAAATGCTTTTAACAGTTTTTTGGCGGCAATATTTCTTTTTCTTTCTACAAGTTCTATCATGTATTGTTATAGTATTCTTAAAGTATTTAAACTTGATTTATTTTATTAAGTTAATTAAAAAAAAAATTATACTTTTTTTTTTATTATGCTACTCCATGCATTCTTGCCTACCTCAGCGCTGCCTACTTGCCAGGGGCATAACGTCATCGCAATCCTCTCTATTACATAATGAAGATTTCCCCAGCTCAAGAAAATATATCTAATTAAAATATGTATCAGTCGTGTTTAGGAGAGTGAAAATTTCAACTAGGCTAACCGTATCAAGTGATATGTATTTATAAGCGACATAATGTAGTCAGAACATGATTGCAGCTGATATAGAAAGTTGGTTTATGTAACAGAGAACAATGAGTTCTTCATTACTTAAGCCTATAACCTCCTCCTCGTACATGCAGAACAGATACTATAACTTCTCTACTGCTGCTTCGAGGCAGAACCAACAAAGAAGCAGGCTTACATCAACTTCCTAGAATAATTTCATAACATCATGTTAGTTTAACTTTATAGCTTTCAAGATTTGCATTAATTTATTTTCTCCTTTATTATATTAATTGTTCATACTAATTTAATAATACGTTCGTATTATACTCTTAATACAAAACAAATTATTTATCAAAGTATCAAATTAACATGTGGTGTTTATTTATCTGACTGTTTTAATATTAATTGTAAGATTGGTAAAGTATATTTAAAGTTGGTGTTGGTAAATAATAAATTTACTAAAGACAATATTAATTGATAATTTATAAAGCATCAGTCTATGGTGAAATTTTCATAAATTATTACTTAATAATAAATAATAATTAATAATTTATTAATAATTAAAAATAATGAAAAAACGATGCTGTTTCAAGAACCCATGTCAATTTCAACTTTCATTAACGTCACAAATTCTCTCGAAATATTTCTCTTTTCTATGTGTACAGATATTAAAGTATACAACAAATACAAAAATATACACAGTAAAAATGTTCATTCTTGAAAGAATAAAAAAATATAATCAACAGCAACGCAATTTCCTTCAGTACAATATAAGTGCACCGTATTGGCATTTTAGTTGTTTCTTTTATATAGATATTCTGTATATTATAGGTATGACATTTTCTATACAATAGATACAGTATTATTCTGTATATATATATAGATACATTTTGTATAGAACCGAGAAAGCAATTTTGTTGAAACGTCTAACAGTAAGTAAAGAATAATATTTTTACTTTCTTATTTTATTATTTTTGTTACATTGTTGGGAGGCACAACAACAACAACAACAGTTGTGCTCGTAATTGTTATGAGAGAGTTTGTGGTCTGGACTTGCTACCTCCAAACTTTATACCTTCAAAATATTGTTATTGTTATTACTATAACATGTCTGCTGTTAGCTACGTACTGTGTATGTATGAGGTAATAATATTCATTATAATTTAGATAATAACAAATTTTATCTTCATTTTAGTAAAGCTTGTTCAAGTTTGTAAATTGCAGCAATGGATTTTAGTACATGAAAAATATAATGATTATTATTTACTTTTTGATGAAATATCATCTTTGCGTGAAATACATGATTGAAAAACACAGCAAAAATAAACACAATCTAACTTTTACAAAATATTAATTTTTTACTAACTGTATATTTTACAGAACCGAACAGATAAAACAATTCTTAAAATTGGTTCGTATTTTTTATCATTCGGTATGTAAATATATTAATTAAAAAAAGAAAATTTCTGTTTATTGTGTGAACAAAAATAAACAAATTCCGTATTAATTGTGATGCGTGATCAAGTTAAATAACAACCCACGCACGGCTGAGTTGATGAGTTTCAAGTTAATTATAATAATGTCATCAGCAGAATTGAAAATATTTGTCGACAAAGCAAATTACGTGAAATATTTACACAATATTCGAAATATATTGATATTTTTAACTCGTCCGTGAAACAATAATGACTGTATGTTGGTAGATGTGATTCAATTTGTGTCACATTCAGTGCCAGGTTGAAGCAAAGTAACCATTACCAGGCATTTTTTGTCACACGCAATATCGGGGGGGGGGGGAGTCTGCTATTTAAATCACATATTATCAAAAAATACGTTTTTTCTCTCATCTTTTTTTGCGGAAACACATTACTCGTCGGCTAACTAAGAATTACAAATTTTTTTAGAGCAGTGTATTTCAGATTTTTTTCTGTTTTAAAAAGTTACGTTTCATCCCCCCCTCCCCCTTTGTTAATGATAGGGTTAAGTTTGAGGACATCCATGAGCCTAAATTAAAAACTACCATTCACACTAAGTAAAGAAAAGTAGTTTATTTTTATGTATCGATAAGTTGGAATTGATTCGATTGTTTTGTGTTAATAATGTTATCACCTCTCGATTGTTTTGTCCAAGTTTATTCACACTCTCCTCCTCCTTCCTCTGGTTCAATCAGATGTTTATCTACGTTAAAACTAAGCTCCAGCATTTCCACCGCTTCTTCGCTAATAATCTACCACAATAACTCCTCTGCTACTGTATGAAAATCTGAGATAAGATAGAAATTTAACCATTAATAACCAAAACTCTCCTCTACCAAGTTTAAAGCAAGCAAAGCATCGTTGTATATACATCCCGGCATCTCGATAAAGCTCAATAATAACTTGAAAAGTAGGGAGGAGTTTCAGTAAAATTGTAGTACCTGCTGGAAGGAAGTTGTTGTTATTAGTTAAAACATTCATAGAGAGAAAACTTTGTTCAGGACCTCAGGGAAAAGAAGACTACTCGATAAAATTAATTGATGTCTTTATTAGAAATTAAATAGTTCTAAGAGTTAATTACAAAATTATGTAATGTATATTGAAATCCCAGGAGTGAATATAAAGAAATATGCAGCACAAAAACTTTTACTTGTGGCAGAATAATTAATGTAAAAGTTGATTTATTATACATAATTAGTTTAATTACATATTATGTATATTTTATCGTTTTTTTTAAATCCAATTTAAATGTTTCAGAGGTTAAAAAACGTGGTATTGTTGTCAGTGTAATGTGATCTGTTTTAAGTGCAGATCAAGTCACAGAATTGCTAGCGCTGCCTAGAACTAACCGGAATCAGAAAATCTCTATGTATACCATGAAAAACTCGCCTTGCCTGTGATGCGAAATATTGAGAAGAGATATTTCCGTGAAGTTATTTGTCCACAATCAACAGAAGTTCTTTAAAAAAGTACGTAATAACTTGCTCACATTTAAAATGACATTACAAGTTACTTTCGAATACAGTTATAGACAAAAAGACTGAGACATTTGATTTGAAGAATAACCTACCCAGACCTCAAAGAGTATGCTTGCCGAGTTTGATGTCGCATGAAAATGGCAACACTGTATACTGACATATTTTGTATAATTGGCAACACTGTATTCCTGTGACCTCGAATGTCCCAATTTTTCTGTCAATAATTGTACACTCCTAACTCCATATAATTTAATATATTGATGATACATTGTAATTATGCTACGCTCCATTAAATATAACATTTCACCAGGGGCGATTTTTAACGAGCTGTCGTATGCAGATTTCACAAGACGTAAATCGATATGAAAACGGATTCATTACAATGTAAACAAAGGGGACTTGTTGTTATTGTAACATTACATATGAATGCAATTTCCATACCTCAATATTTGTTCTCATGAAATTGGGGTATAATTTTGAAACCTACTGTATTTTAAACGTAAGGAAGATTACAAAAAATTACAATTGGTAATTGAGTTTGCGTTATCCACATCCTAAACATACAATCTTCTTCCTTCCTCGCCAAGCCGCAAACATCAAAGAAATTCCTTCCCACGCTGTTTCCCCAACTTAAACTTGGTTATCAAACAAAACCACAATAACTCAAATTGTGTGTAAAATGTACATTAATTATATTAATACATTACTTTATTGTATACATAACGTATGAATGATGATATAACATAAAACTGGAAAGGTTACGGCAATCCCAGCATTTGCATAGAAATACTAAGAAGACGTGGAAACTTCCATCAGAATAGTCGTTAATAAATTACCTCCCAAATAGTTACCTCTGCAGTTAGGTAATTCGTTATTATTGTTATTTCATGTTATTTTTATTAAATTCAACGAGTGAATGAACACTTAAAACGTGAATGGACTGTTTAGCAATAATTTCCATTTCCTCCATGGGTTAATCCTTTACTTTTAATGTAATTATTTGTTGTGCCCATGAAAGAGATAATAAAATTGAGATAAATTGTCCCTGCACTGGATTCGAACCCACGACCCCCAGATGATAGCGTGTATTCAATGGAACAACGTGTAACTATAATATATGCCACGTCAAGCATTTTTTTTTTGGGTCCGGTCCCTGCACATTGAGTATGCAACCCGTGCGACAGATGTGCCCGAGGGGCTGCCTACCTCCCGGCGTTTTACCATAAAATTTAATGCTTTTTGTCGTCTATTTTATTGATCAAACAAAAAATTGCTTTTTACTACACAAAAAGCAACCTTAATAAATATTTTCGCTTTTGTAAATTATGTATGTATTTAGCAAATTTTATAGTATTTCTATTACTTCAATCAACACTTTGTTAATACACTGAGAAATCCAGGGTATAGACTAGACCATTAGGTGCAATCGTACTATACATTGGCTGTGTCTTGCGTATTATAAAAGTTGAATTGAACGACGAAAAGTGAGCAGAAGGAAGCAATCTTGATTGTTCAAGAGAGCGAGAGAAAAGCTTGGGGGTTCGACCGAGTGTACCAGTCAAAAATTCTATACTTGTCGTCTCCATGTCGTCCAGCCAATGGAGCAGGAAAGATAGAGGGCTTTGATAGACTGGAAGGTTTTACTTTGACGTCTGGATTATTACGGACCGTTCACCTCTCCAGCATTTCTTTGCTTAACCCTTTCGTCCATTGTTATTCACATTTCGAATAAAATTTGGAAAACGTTAGATTTTAATAAAATATATAGTAAATTAAAATATAATTTATTTTACTTTTAGATTTATTTAATTTTCATAATGAAATCAATAAATCGGAGCATTATTTTTCATATATGGATTATAAAATAATAATAATAAAATATCTTATTCTTAACTGATTTTGAAAATGGAAGTCAATTTATTTGTTTTTCATTTTCCCCCCTGTTGGAGATTTCTCTCATGTTTTCTGTCAAATTCAGTGGTCTGTGTTCGCTCAAGAGGGAGAACCACGTTCGTTATTTTGCTCGTTCATTTCTTTACACAGCCGTGATGTCGTTAACACGGCAGGCAGGCTTTCACCGTTCGATTACAAAAAAGAGAAATAAAAATAACCGCAGCAGCAGCAGTAGATCCAATACTGTTAGTTTAGAGAACAAAGGAAATTGAGTTGATGAGAAATGACCCACTCTAGTACAGTCCTCCACGTTACAATCGCCCTCTAAATTATGTCATCACAAAAACATAGTTTTTATAACATTATCGATTCAACCAATACATATAATTTTTTGTCTTACTTAAAATATATTATTATACTATGTTATTATATAATTTTTGTACGACACAATGAGTTTCCAATATTATATAAAAAAAAATACTATTTTAAAATTTTACATGTATATATTATTACAGCCAAGTCACTATATTATTATATGAAAAATGTAAATATTTATAAAATTATACCACGTCGGAGGCCAGGGATATTAAATTTCTAAGCAAAAATCGATCTTATATCGGACAAAAGACCCACACGAAAATAGTTTGATCTTATTTCGCTCGATTGCCCTTTAAACGCGTCAGTTCACTTCGCCAATTGTTTCTGTGGAGCAATTCTGTGATAAGTCACAACCTAAATTGTGTAGCTTGTTGAAAACAGGGCCTCAGATTTCTTATAAGAAATAATGTCACATTGGCGCTGCAATCGAATTTTTTTCAGGTACATGCAATGGACAACCTACATGAATTTTTTTTATTGCAGATGAATAGAGGGTACCAAATTATGCTCTACTCTGAATTTTTTCAGATTTTTTTCCCGGAACTATTTTTGCTGTAAGCTCTTAGGGGTGTATCCTTGTAAAAAAAAAATAATAATAATAATAATAATAATTATTGAAAGTTCTGTGATTTCAGTTGGCATCCCTGAATCCTTAATAAAAAGGATAGAGGCTGGATGCCTATTGACGCCTCCAGGGGGCGTGGCAGCACTTTCAATAATTATTTATAAATAGTTCTGGGTCTCAAAAAAATCTGAAAAAATTCGGAGTAGCATAATTTGGTACCCTCTATTAATTTCTGCAATAAAAAAATTTCATAATGTATGTTTTCCATTTAATTTTAGACATAAAAAAGGGGCATTCACAAAGTCTTAAGGCCACATTTAAGGCTCGATAATTTAAAGCTTGATTTTAGACCTGTTTTTTAGACCCAAAATTTCTGGTCTTAAATTTTCGAGCCTTAAACGTGGCCTTAAGGCTTTGTGAATGCCCCCTTAAATATTTTTACATAATAAAATTTTTTTTATCTACTGAAGAAGCAAAAATCAGTTAAATATTTTAGATGTTAATTTTTTTTGTAAAAAGGTAAATTATTTTACTGGTCTTGTTGTATAATTTCTTCTGTGCTAGTTAAAAACTAGCTTACTTCTTTTTATTCACTCCATTTTAATAATATCAAGTACTGAAGGTCTCCAAACGATATTAATGCCAAATATTTGAGTGGGTTAGGTCTTTAATCACAACCATTTGTAAAAAAAAAATCGTACATTTAAAACAGATCTGATTTCAATAGAGTATTGACCTCAAATTTTTTTATTGCAGAAATGGATAGAGCGTGCAAAGTTATGCTACCCTGATTTTTTTCAGATTTTTTAGAGCCCGGGAACTATTTTTAAAAAATTATTGAAAGTTCTTTTTGTGACGTCACGCGGCGGCAAGTCCTATCTTTTTCTTAAGAAGCGGCGTCTCGTGACGTCACAAAAAGAACTTTCAATAATTTTTTAAAAATAGTTCCCGGGCTCTAAAAAATCTGAAAAAAATCAGGGTAGCATAACTTTGCACGCTCTATCCATTTCTGCAATAAAAAATTTTGAGATCAATTCTCTATTTGTGGAAGTGGTGATGTTTTTTGCTGATGGCTGTACAGACACCAAAATTGAGTGGGGGGGGGGGGTCTGAAACCTCAACAGAAGGAGTCTCGTTGAACGCAAGCAAGTTCCATAAATACGTAATTTACTTCATGCAATGTTGATAGGAACTTGTTCCAAATCGTTATAAAAAGTTTCTCTACAGATAATATTCCAATAAAGTATTATTATAGTCTACTAATATGAATACTTTGTACTGCAATATTATATTTTTATCTTGAATAAAAAATTAATTTTTTTAATGTATACTTCTTTAAGTTACTAAAATTCTTAGTGACTTTATCATAAAAAAAAATATTGAAAATTATTTCTAAATAATAAAATTTATGATAAAATAAATCAATATTAGCTGGATGAAACATAACTTAATTTTACGTATAGTATTGGTGCAAAAAGGTTTTAAAGTAACTTTGTTATAAAACCACTGACAAATTAGTTTTGTAATATTACGCTAATGTAAAAAAATATATACAGTATATTGTCAAAGATATATCTAGCTGTTTAATATATACTGTACATTAATTTTTATATTGTGTGGGTGTATACACAAAGTTAAACGAAATAAACTTGATGAAATTTTCTACCTATAATAAAAAAAGTTGTAGTAGTACTGTACATTTGGGTTGAGTCGTTAAGTTTATTTTACTTTTGTTTTAGTCTCAAGTTTATTTTACATTTAGTTTTAGTCTATCTTTTGCTGCGTCTGGCCGGAGTAAGGGTTGACTGGCCATACAGTTGAAGTGTGTTGCGAACTATTATGTGGCTCTACACACAAAAAGGACACACACTCTTAGTACTCAGTCTTTTCTTGTTGGCGTTTCCATGGTAACCAAGTTAGCCTCTCGTGTTGTCTTGCTGACACCAACAGCAGTCAATATCTCATCATCACGCCCAGAAAGCCAGGCCTAAAGCTGACAGGATATACTTGTATCCACGTGAATTTCATGTGACGTCATCATCACGCCCAGAAAGCCAGGCCTAAAGCTGACAGGATATACTTGTATCCACTTGAATTTCTGTGACGTCATCATCACGCCCAGAAAGCCAGGCCTAAAGCTGACAGGATATACTTGTATCCACGTGAATTTCATGTGACGTCATCATTACGCCCAGAAAGCCAGGCATAAAGCTGACAGGATATACTTGTATCCACGTGAATTTCATGTGACGTCATCATTACGCCTAGAAAGCCAGGCCTAAAGCTGACAGGATATACTTAAATCCACTTGAATTTCTGTGACGTCATCATCACGCCCAGAAAGCCAGGCCTAAAGCTGACAGGATATACTTGTATCCACGTGAATTTCTGTGACGTCATCATCACGCCCAGAAAGCTAGGCCTAAAGCTGACAGGATATACTTGTATCCATGCACGTGAATTTCTGTGACGTCATCATCACGCCTAGAAAGCCAGGCCTAAAGCTGACAGGATATACTTTTATCCACGTGAATTTCTCATCATCACGCCTAGAAAGCCAGGCCTAAAGCTGACAGGATATACTTGTATCCACGTGAATTTCTGTGACGTCATCATCACGCCCAGAAAGCCAGGCCTAAAGCTGACAGAATATTCTTAACTCCACGTGAATTTCTGTGACGTCATGAGTCTCAAACAATAATTACGAGGCGAACTAAATTAGAGTTCAAATAATTCAATTGAATTCATTATTTAAAGTGTCCTTATATCCATGCACGTTTTACATTGGTATATACCTGATATCTGGTTCTGTGTGTTTCCCACCGCGAACACACTGTATATAGAGAAGTATGTTGAGCCACAGCAACAATATGCTGCTAACACTTTTTTACACCATGATTTTTTTTTCTTTGTATGGTATAGTACAATACCCCCATATAATATACTGTGCTGCTACATATAGATTTGATTTTCCAGGCCAAGCTTGTATTAGCCTATTTAGCAGTAAAATAGAATACTACTTTTATATACTTCAAAAATACAAGGTGTAAAATATCTACTTCCTTTTTATGTGTTATTTAAATAAGATTTTTTTATTAATTTATATAACTGTAAGTATTCAGGAATTTGTATGTAAATATAATCCTTTTTAATTGATTTCAATCCTCAGTAACAAATGTTAAATTATTATACTGTATGTAGCATACATCAAATATATAATAATGATAATATTGATATTAAAACTATGCATTCGGGAAGTGTTAAGACCATGCTCTGACACCGACCATCCTGACTTGGGGTCTCCATGGTTCCCCCTCGTCTACATTGATAATGTCGGGATGGATAAATTAAGTCGTTCATGACCGCAGTGCAAACTATGTCCATAAGACTCTGCCTTGACGGGACAAGAATACGGAGATGCTCAAAATAATAGTAATAATGGGGGACATTCACAAAGCACTTTAACCCCCACTTTAGCCCCGATTTTTAACCCTGGTGCTAAACATGGTGCTAAACTATGAGCTTAACATGGTTAACCCCTGATTTAGTACCATGTTTAGCACCAGGGTTAAAAATCGGGGCTAAAGTGGGGGTTAAAGTGCTTTGTGAATGTCCCCCAATGATTATAATAAATTATAGGGCGCGATTGACTCAAGGAGATGTTAACCACGTTTAATGCCAGCCTCAATTATTGCCACTAACCGACTGACTGCCATTAGAAAGATATCTCCTAAATAAGAAATATATACGAGCATTATAAAATCAAGCTGAAAATTTTCAATGTTTTGTCACATCCTGAGGCTAACTTTTGAACAATTATTTTGTAAGCTAGTAAATGAAATACTAACGAAATCAATGCATTTTCAATTAGATGAGTAATATTGTTGTCTGAGGTATGATAGATCCATAACATCTTATTTTCTGAAGTTCAAAACTTCATTCACAACAATATTTTATACTATAATGAACTAACAACAATAATTTTAATATTTATACGTTTATAGCATAGAGAGTTCACGAACTTTCAGCTTTTATATTTAGTAGCAAGTTTGATATCAGTACTAAAAACCGAGTACTAATCTGGTACTTGAAACTTCCAGGCTAAATATGTGTTATTATACCAAGCGATTTTTTGACGTACGTTAAACCAAAGGGCAACGATCCGCTATTTAAATCACATGTTAAAGAAAAAGTTAAAGTTTTTTCCTTAACATTATTTGCGGAAATACATTGCTGGGTGGCTATTATATTACATTTTTTTTTCAGAATTTTCAGACTAGTGTATTACATTTTTTTCCCGATTTAAAAGTCACGGGTCATCCCCCCCCCCCCCCTTCATCTTAGTAATGCTTGGGTTAAGCTCTTTGTAAACAGCCTCTTATGGAATCAATGACATTCGGTTTTGAATAGGGAAAAGCAATAAAGTGATCTACCTTTTTCAACGACTGACGTTTTTCATTACCTGATAAAAAGGTGGTCAGCAACAATCGTGCTGAAATTGTTTGCTGTCATTTTCCAATCAGTGATATTACCTGCTGGGTCATATTGACTCGGGCAAACTTGATTAAAAGTCGAGGCAAACACTTGCAATGTTTACGTAAGATTTAATTTGGATATCACTGTAGGTGGTAATTTTTGATCACAATTAAGTGCTGCATTATAAGTGCTGAGTGTAAAATGTTCCCCCAGTAAAATATATTCTAGTGAAAACTCATTTATTTTACAAGTTTAATGCTCAAATATAAGATTGATCAGCAATTATGGTAAAAAAATTAACGAAAATTAATTAATAATTTTAGGTAAATTATATTTTGATCAAAATTTGCTAATAAAAAATAACACTAAACTCATCAGTCAATCATAAATATAAAAAAGATGGTATAATGTTTTAACACGTATTTTATTATAAGTGAATATGATATACATATACACAAGCAACTAAGGTTCCATTTAAATTGATAATATAATTTTCTCCTTTGTAGATGTGACGTTTGATTATTACTAACAATAATTATTACTAATTATAATTATTGCCAGAATTGAAGGAATCAGACAACATGATTACATTAATATAACCTCAAGGTATATGCATAATACAACATGATAATAATGTTATTGGTATGTAAATGTATTATATTTGCTAATGCTGCATTACTGATTCATGCTCCACATAGATATTGGAATAACAACGTTAAGGCTATTGATTGATCTCATCGAACCTTGTCATGTCCCGGAGACCACATGACTGCCATGCATTCCCTCCGGCAGCCGGCTGCACTTATCCCCAGTAATTGCCGTGCATTGTGGAATTAATTTTCATAAAAGTTAATACGAAGTCGTTTTTATTTACTTTACTAATTGAAAGCTAAGCTTTGTTTTATAATAAAAAATATTATGATAGCATGCATAAATTCTGAGAATCTTTTTTCCAGTAAATTATTTTGCATAATTATTTTTTAGTTGTATATTTAATATAAAGTAGACGTTAAGAAATCTTCTCAGAAAATATTTCATAAAAGGAGATCAGAAAAAAAGTGTTCAATTTTTTTCTAAGCTTATATTTTATTAACATTTTATCTTGCTATTCCAGCAAATATAGTCCATTCATTTGGTAATCATTTCCAGAATCGTTTCGTACTTTCATTTTATAATATCAAGATAAATTTAAGATGAAGGCTGCAAAATTTTGTAACAATTCTACCTTTATTTTGGAAATTAATAAATTATAATGGAAAACGTACTGGTAAACAGACTTCCATTAAATATAAACAAAAAGTTTTTTATTCAATTTCATACGCTAAGAAGGCAACTAGATCATAGTTGTTACGTGAAATCTAAAACAAGATTAATAAACAATGTATGACATTAAATTTCTTGAGTTTATTATACATGAATCTTTGTATTGGAACATTAATTTGTTGTTTTGTATAATGTGTTTTAGTATGTTATAATTATGTATGAATGACGTAATCCATGTTGTACTTGTGCAGCCAGTGATTAAATAAACGAATTGAATAAGACGCAGGGGGCGATTGGGGAGGGGGGGGGGTAGACTTGAAGAACAGCTGGGGGATATGACACATCGGGGTGACCCCCCTTCTGTTTTGGAAATATTCTAGCCACGCCTTCTGTGTGAAAACGTCAAATAATCAGGACAAATTCTGAACAGGTAAATTAGAATATATGGAACGTTATTGTTTGATTGTTAATATAATAAAAAAATTCTCCGAACACATAAATTTAAATGTAACAGAAGAGGAGGAACCTGCTACATATATTGCCAAATTAACTTTTAATAAGGTGTGAGTGAAAAACTTAGTTATTAAAATTTATTACCCTACAAAGAATTTTTCACTTAGAGCGGAAGAAAGAACACCTTTGTGAAACTTTTTTATTTAATTATAAATTTTCTTTGCTGCTTATATTAAATTTTTATAAATGCTCCAATACTTTCAGAAATATCGCAGTGGGAACAATGAAAAGTAATTTCTTTATTGAGAGCTTGAGTTATGATAATGAGGGAATATATCAAGAAAAATAAAATAACGTTATACAAATTTTCTGACAGACCACAAAGTTTAATTTAATTACGATGCTCTTTTTTTTAAATTAAAAATTAAAAACGAACACTTCTGAACATCGATCCAGTTTGGTATATTTTTGCTACCAGAACTCTCAACCTCCTCCAGTTTAGGTAACTTTACAAAAAAAAAAAGACAACCTGCGTCACAGCATCTTTCCCTTCGATTTTGAGAGCTGAAATATTAAAAATTACCTAATACGAGCTACTCACGTGAATTAACAAAATATGCAGTTTGTTAAATAATTGTCTATTATTATATTTATTATGAACAAACGCGGAGAAATACAAAATCCATTCTTGAAAGTTTTTTTGCATAAAACAGTTTCAATGTGCGTGCGGCTTTACATGCAAAGTTTTGCGAAGTTGTTCGAAGAATGTGACAGAGAGTACGGCGGTGTTGGAATCGCAACAATTCTGTCGCTCCACCATACTTCTTCACTGTTGTTTCTTTTTTCGTTATTCTTTTGTTTTTGCAGGAGACAGTAATCTTGATTTGTCGAGCTTTTACCATCTTACGTTGTATGTATGTTTATATGCTGTCAACATATAATCCAATATCATTCTACACTCTAGAATGTCGACAAACAAAATTATTTAAATATTTAACTTAATTTAATATTTATCACATCAATAACTTGGTAACTAGTTTAATACAAATTTTAATTTGTCAATTAAAATTAAAATTTCAATTCCTATTTAAAACTAAGGACTAGAAAAGATTGCGAAAGGACGGGTTGAGCCCAGAGAAGTATTTTGGGAAAGTCCCTGGGGCCTGCTAGGAGGATTAGAACCCACGCTCTCATGTCATTGCCGGCAGACGGCTCAAAGGATTATCCATGGCTTTTAATCTTTACTTATTTACCGTCAATTGGAAAAGAAATTGTCTATCAATAACTAACTGTCCAAATTGAAATGTGTACTTGAAATTTTCCACATTTTCAGTCATATCTTCTGTTACGATATTACACGACACAATTTTTCCTTACAAGAAAACTGCAACTCCTTTGTTTCTAAAGTCAGGCGCGGATCCAGAAAAAAAAATTGGGGAGAAGGGGGGGGGGGGCTTTTTCATAAAGCCAATGTTAAAAAAAATGGAGTGAGGGAAATTCCTATATTGCCCATGTTAAATCTGAAATTTCAGGGAGGGAGGGCGATCCCCCAGATCCATGCCTGTAATAAAGTTGAAATTTTCTTGTATAGTTAAAAACTTTATGCAAAATTGCATCGTGTAATACAGGTGTAATTGTGTAGTTAAAAAATGTGGAAGTAAGAAAAAAGCATCACAACTTTAATGGCTTATAGACTTGTGTAAAAATTTTATTAAAACATAACATATATACATCCTAGAACAACTTTATAAAAGTATATAAAAAATGTGAAAGGAATAAAAAAGAAGTGAAAAATCTTTAGAAAAGTCCATAAATTTGCTATGTGATTTCAATAGGTCTGACATTCAATTAGCAGTGCACGAGTTATGAGGTGGTATGTGAACTCGAGACCTCTAGCTGAGATAGTCGGGGAGAACGATCTTAAATCTCTAGGGCGCAATAAACAACCTCTTGCAAAAGGTCTGAGAGGGAAAGAAAGGCGTTGAAAATGTAGATTTAAGGCCGGGCTTTCTGAGCAGCATGCTGACCCAACAACAAGCTCGGTCCATTGATGATAGGTGATGAGCATGGATAGATTCAGTTTGATTCAAAACCAATTTATTATTAATCTCTTAAAGGTGATTCCGAGCTGAAATAAATTATTAATCTCCCCTCTCGTCTTTTGTCCTTTTATTTTGAACCATTTTAGAGGGAATAAGAGGGGAAAACATGAGATTATGTATTTTTTCCTCTTCTTATGCATAAAATGTTAGAAATATTATCTTCAATTCATCCTCACTTTGAGCGAAGATGTGTTTTTGAGGTAAAAAGATTATAAGTTTAGACGTGTAAAGGATGAGTTGAAGACATAATTTTTCAACTTGGGGAAGTAAGAAGCAGACATAAAATTTGTTCACGCCACCTCTATCTTTTTTTTTTCTCTAATTGGCGTTTACCTTTGAGTTTGTTTGCCTTTTTTTATACTCTATGTAATATTTTTTAAAAACTCAATCTTGAAATGTGTAAGCTAAATTTATTATTATATATTTTGTATTAGAGCAACTTTATTCTGTGAATGAATTTTCAATACAAGGGTATTGTTATTCAAATACTGTGAAAATTGAAGTAAAATATTCAGACCAGAAAAAAGAAAAGTAAAGACCGTAATTCGATTTGCTATGAATGATGATAATTGCTTTTAAAAAAAATTAATAAAAAAAAAGATCAAACGTTATAAAATGAAATTTATTGAAACAAAAATGAAACGAGCTTTTTTCTAACCATAATATTTTTCTTCAATATTTATATTCCATTTTGCTAATGATACTTTTTTATTGATATATTTTTAAATTCTCTGTTGTTTTTTTTGTGCCGAAAACAAATGGCTGTTTTTGTTCTTTTCTTTTTTATATCTGAAATGAATCATAAACATAACAAAGGCTAAAAGAGCAGAAACGCTGCAGAGGGAAATCATGTGACAGCCTTGCAGGATCGGTTTCATATTAAATTTGAGATACAAAGGACACACGCAATTTTTTTACATTATTATATTTTTTATTAGATACCCCGCTGTCTCGCTGTAAAGATTTTTGTCCTCTGCGAGACAAAATAGCTGATATTTTGACGTTGAGGAATAAATTAAATTATTAAATAATGATGATAAAACATTAAATTAACTTAAACAGCTGCAACGAAATACAAATTATTAATTTAATTTTGTGTGATTACTTGAATATTTTTAATTTTTAAATTGTTATTTTCTTCTGATGACGAACCTATATACAATATTTTAGACAAAGTAATAATTACAATCTACTTTTTACGTTTAAAAAAGATGCTGATTTGACTAATGAACATCACATTCTTCATTTAATACAATGCTATTCTTCTATGCTGTGTATATATTGAAAAATATATTGATTTTGTGGTACTCTTTTACTGAAATAAACGCAATTTTTATTTCAATAAAGTCAGCTTAAAATTTCTGAAAATTTAATAATTCAAAACTAACTCACATAATATATCATTAATTTATTCAGCTTAAAATTTCTGAAAATTTAATAATTCAAAACTAACTCACATAATATATCATTAATTTATTCAGACTAATTTCTTTTAGGGCTGAAAGAACATTGAATAAAAAATCGACTCTTTTGAAAATGTCAGCTGCTTTTGATTTGACCCCTTGATGTATTACAAAGAAGTTGATACACACAGAAAAACCAAACGTGAAATTTAATTAAATAATTTTAATAATTTTTCCATTAAAATGAGTTGAAAGCAAATTTGTTAGCGCGTCACCTGATATTGAATCGAGCTTCACATTTCTTCTTTGATGTCACTTGTCCTCAGTCAGCTGCGGGGATTAAATAAGAACGATGGCGTGTCGATCACAATGTTCAATTGATTTCTACTTCTCAGAAATTCACAATAGTATGTCTAATAATAGCTGCTCTTCATTTAATATTGCCCTTTAAAGACGTTTTACTTTATAAAAATAAAATAGCATTCTGTATTCCAACATATATTAAGTTAGTCACGCCTTCAAAATTAGCAGAAATAACATTCTGGTTGCCTGGAAGTGTATCTGAAGATTGTTATCATAATTTTCAACAGCCCTCCTAGCTGTTTTTTCTTGCGTAACAAGATTTAATGTTAGAAGAAAAAGTTTTGTTCCCTTCCTTTTAGTCTCGTAAAAAAGTTCTTTCTTTTACTAAAAAAAAGGGCAACAAATTATAAATGTCCACTCTATAAATCAAATGTTTCTTTTATTACAAAGGCCATGACATTATCATATAAAGAGAGATATATCACTGTGAACATAATGTCTATATATACCTGCAGTGCTACATAATAATTTTCGTTTGTGGCTTGCAGTATAAATGATAATATTCCCATGTAGTGAAATACAAGCTAGTGCGGGATCACACGATGCCCCAGGCTGCATCAGAAAGGTAAAGCTCAGCGCTGTTCGTGACACACAGCAGATCCGGTAACCTCTGTTTATTACCAGACACCGGCTTTGCTCTTGTTACATTCGACCCGCAGCCAGCCTGAATATTGTTAGCTTCTAGCGTGCGTCTTGCATGTCAGTGTGATTGGTAAAAATTTAATAAAGAATATCGTCTACGCTCTTTCTTATGTAAAATTTTTATATCATGTCATGCAGGAAAAAATATTTAAAAAATAATCTATTTTTTATTCGTTTAAGGATTATACTATCACTTTTAGATGCTAAATCACCAAAAAAAAAAAAAAAAATAAAAAAATGTAATATTCAGTTTTCAGGGATGCGGCATATAACTCAGCAGAATATTATTGAATCGACGAGAAAGATTAGTAAAATATTTTTCATAAAATGCAAAATTAATAACTTCAAAAAATGCATTTTTTTTTTTTTTACTTTATCAGTCAATTTTAACCTTTTCTTTTTGCATGTATAATTCAACATGTATATCCGAATAGAATAACTTTAATTAAAAAATCTTTGCTTTTTTTTTACTATATAAAATATATTTAATTGTGATAGCAATGGTATGACGGATATCAGCCATCACATTTGTGACGTGAAAAGTCATAATGGCAAGTGTCAATCAACATCTCTTTGCTGAGGTTACTTCAATGCTCATGAGTTGAAAATTTATTATGTGCTGGCGTGGTAAATTTTTTGCTGCTTTGTTCGTAAAAAAATTATGACAACATTTGACGTTGCGAAATTTTGCATTTTTTTTAAAAAAATAATTCCTCTCTAGTTTCTAATATTCTTGTTTTCAATAGTTTATAATATTATAATTACAACTTTTAGTTAAGGTAGAGATAACGTCGAACAGCGGTTCGACGTAATCCCCTTTGATTAACATGTAAACCTTAGCAAATTGACAAAAATTCTGAAATTTTTTTGAGAGGCAGATATTAGTGCCTTAAAAGCCATAGCAAAAGTTTCAAAAACATTTAACGAGCCGATTTTTTTAAATTAATTTTTTAGTTTGGCTCTCCATGGGAAACCCTATACGCTGAAAATTAAAAAAATTAATTACAAAAAATCGGCTCGTTAAATCGTTTTGAAATTTTTTCTATGGTTTTTAGGCACTAATATCTGCCTCTCAAAAAAATTTCAGAATTTTTGTCAATTTGCTAAGGTTTACATGTTAATCAAAGGGCATTACGTCGATCAGCTGTTCGGCGTTATCTCTACCTTAACTTAAAAGAAAACTAAACTGAACATAATTCGCAAAGATTCCATACATAAAGCGTCTAATATATAATTATATGAAAAAAAATGTATGTTTGAATTACAAATTGTTTTATTTTCGTTGAGAGAACCTCTCATTTTTCAGGCAGCTTATTACAGAGAAGTGTGTTGTGTTTTCCACGTGTCGCCCCTTGCAGTCCTATCTTCAACAAACTGACGCAAGTTCCCAGCATGCATTTTCCACGTGTCGCCCCTTGCAGTCCTATCTTCAACACACTGACGCAAGTTCCCAGCATGTATTTCTGTACGAGGATTCTCTCAGAGTGAAAAACCATTTCCTTGTTTCGATCTAGAGATCCAACTACATTAGCTATACTGTGAAGTTTTATTTATTATTTAATCGTGGAGTTAGTAAACTTCACTAAATTATAAACCAACGTTATCCTACTACAATAATTTAACAACGCTTTGAGGGCTCCGAGAAAATAAATCAATATAATAACTTCTGTCTCACCTACATTCAATAAAATTAATTATAACTGGTCTTTAAAATAGTGTTTTTATATGAGATTTATTGAAAAAATTGAACAAGATATTTTTAAATATAAAACAGTGTAAATAATGCGCACTAATTATTTTTTAATTTTGTTAAACAAATTTAAATATCTTCTCATTACATCATGTATTTGTTTATTAATTAAGAGTCTGTATCATATTAAATCTGAAACAGCTGGAGCGGAGAAACAAACATCAGTGACCTTACAACATAATGGAGTATTGTCCTCAATTTTTTTTATTGCAGAAATGGATAGAGGATGCAAAGTTATGCTATCCTGATTTTTTTCAGATTTTTTTGAGACCTGGAACTATTTTTAAAAAATTATTGAAAGTCCTTTTTGTGACGTCACGCGGCGGCAAGTCCTATCTTTTTCTTAAGGAGCGGCGTCTCGTGACGTCACGAAAAGGACTTTCAATAATTTTTTAAAAATAGTTCCCGGTCTCTAAAAAATCTGAAAAAAATCAGGGTAGCATAACTTTGCACCCTCTATCCATTTCTGCAATAAAAAAAAAATGAGGACAATACTCTACTAACCACGGAGTTTCAAATTTAGGCTCTATGTAGATGAAGCATAAAGTCGCAATTTCTGTAGACAAAAATTTTGAGACGAAGAATTCAATTTTGATAATTTTTGAGCTGACTTGTTATTTTCCAACTCAATACGATTTCCATTGCAAAATCTTCTGACCCGTTATAATTTAATAACCGAGTGAATTTTTTATATAATATATACTTGACTTCAACATGTAATTTGTTATGTAATTTTTTTGTTCATACTTGAAGTGCATTGCAGCATAAATGCTTTTGACTTAAAAAAACATAAATATCATACAGCTGACATGACACAAGAATATTTATTACAAAGAACAATTATACCGTCTGGCTAGTTCATGAGATATTATTATTAAATCAAAGTACATTGTTAAGCAGTTGACGACATGAAACTGTGTGTGTCTGTATATAGTTTTGTAATGTCGGCGGAATAGAATAAAAAATGTAAACTATATTTTATGTACAAGTATAAAACGTAAAGCTCTTTTTTTTTTTAACTTCTTTTGCTTTGATACTTTTTAGATAATGCATAAAACATTAGTGTGGTGAGAAAAAAAAAAAAAAAAAAAGGAAACGGAGAAAAGAAGGATGGATGAGCGCGTGAAAAAAACTCTTACATGTGTGGTAATTGACACACGTTAAAGGGGGAAGATCACACGCGTGAAAACGTTATGGAAAGTTGAACATTAAGGTGGCTCGCACATATTTCTGCGAACGTACATTTAGAACCGGTTCTAAATTTCTTATCATACGAAGGCATACGATATGTGCGCGGCTACACCTGATCATATATAGGTTCTTTAAATCATGCGCTGCGAAAATCATGCGATCATGCGTGAGACAGCTCTATCTCTCCAGCTAAACTTAAATGCACATAAAAGAAATTGAAGCAGAAATGGAAATATAATATTCATAGAAATATAATAATGTCGTCATTATAAAATATACTTAGGATACATCTTTGTGTAGCGTTTATGAAGGTAAACTGTTATATCGTTCAGAAATGTATATAAAGAGCTACACGTATTTTTTTATGTAATCTTTTATAACGTTGTTTTTATAATGCACGGAAAGTTTTCAGTGGGGAGCAAACATGTTTTCCACCAAGTAATAAGTTTACTCTGGCTCATAAATTTAAAACATGGAGATCGGCGATTTTGTCACATCTTTGATTACATGAAAACAAACAATTTTTTATTAAGTATATTGATTCAATTTTAAATAACTTTATAATGTGAAGTTTATGTAACTATCATGTGTAGTGTACAGAAACTCTGATGTTATAATAACAGAATGGTTAAGTGAATTGGAAGCTTCACTAAAAAAAACGCGTAATTTGTTTACTAGTAATAAAGTAAAAATAAAACACACAAATTATTAAATTATTAAATGTCCGTTTTTAACTTGAGTTGTACACTTCCGTATAACTTTGCTGTTCTCAATCCTCACTTTATTTTGTCGACATAGAACGTTTTAAAACTTACACTGTAAAATAATGATGGACCTATGTTTACTAATAAAATGCATGCGAGGTTTATTAGAGAAAGCTTTACTTTTGTTATCATTTTGCGAGCAATTTCATGATTTTCAGTATTGAAGATAGGCAACGTGCAAAGCACCAAAGCAAAGCGGCTTGCATACATGTCAGGTATAATGGAATTCTCCCACCCAGTGGTATTTGCATGGGGCGGGAAAAGTGAAAAAATCGCGTGTTGCAGCCAATCAGAGGCTCGGGATATACTCTATCGGGATAACATGACCTCCATATGAGACTGAAGCAAGTGCGCTTTTCTCGCCCCGTCAAGCCCCACTCTACATCGCTCTATGGAAATACATGTTAAGTCTTCATGCTTTCTCGCTGTTTCTCTGACTTGCAACTTTAAAAAACCATCGTCCATCCTGACTGAGGTTTCCAGGATTCCCTCAGTCACAGGAGAATAAACGTAGGTTCAGTTAGTTACATTACTCGCGGGTTGATAGAGTTACATTGCAGTAACGTTGTTTGCTCGGGGCCAGTAAATTTGAAGGCTGTAAAGAACACGCGTGAACTATCCTACAACAGAGTATTGTCCTCAATTTTTTTATTGCTGAAATGGATAGAGCGTGCAAAGTTATGCTACCCTGATATTTTTCAGATTTTTTAGAGCCCGAGAACTATTTTTAAAAAAATATTGAAAGTCCTTTTCGTGACGTCACGAGACGCTGCTCCTTAAGAAAAAGATAGGACTTGCCGCCGCGTGACGTCACAAAAAGAACTTTCAATAATTTTTTAAAAATAGTTACAGGTCTCTAAAAAATCTGAAAAAAATCAGGGTAGCATAACTTTGCACCCTCTATCCATTTCTGCAATAAAAAAAATTGAGGACTATACTCCACTGTGACTGTGTTGGAGTTAATTTAATTTAATGTTTTGTCGAGTCTACAGTAATCATTAATTTATAATAAAACGCATATATGACTCAATTTTTCATAATTTTAATATTATTTTAAAAAAGAACTTCAATTTTGAAGCAAGCGATGAAAGTTATAGTAATACAAACAGTAATAAAAATGCACAGTCTATTGTTTTTACCTTCACAATGCATGCGATTAGTTAAGTGATGTTATATTGTGATTAAGATAATTATATTCACGATGGAAGGTTTCTCACTAACCACGCAACTTTTATAGTAAAAACTCAACTATAAAAATTAATAAATTATTACATAGCACGGTAGAAAAACTGTAGGTACATAACATTCATATAAAAATATCAGAATTGTTGAAACATAGCCGGATGGGGCATTTATTTTTAATCGAGTGTATACAAAAGATAAGTTATAAAAATAGTACTTTTGTAACTATAGCTCTAATTCTGTTTAATTTACCACAATATTTAAATATATATAACGTTCAATGTCATTAAATATTATAGCAGCTTTAAATGTTCAATAATTTCTATTAATAAAATGTAGAATATATTAACCATATATTTTTATACTAATTAATTAGCTGATCTAGAGTTTGGTAAAAAATTAACAGTAATGGTTAATGTTGGTCACACGAATGAATAATTTAGCTGGTACAACATTAATACTACCCACTGGAATCAAACTGCGGACCATACAAATAAAAACCAATAAACCGCTACTGCCGCATAAAATGATTTATAAGCCTTCATAATTATAATGTATATTATTATCATCATTAAAAAAGTAATGATATGGCAAGCATTTTTTTTTTTATTTTGTAAATTTTACGGAAATGAATTTACTTTACTACTTATTTTTTTTTTTTAAATTGAGTTTGTAAATTGATTTTTTAAATCACAATGTTGTAGCACTTGTAATATAAAAAATATATTAGTATTGTTGTGCAGAAAATGGAATATTAATAAAGTAATTCACCATGCTATCTTAAACTCAGAAGAAGTAGCTTTTTGCAAGCGACGTCTTTTATTTAGTTTATCTTTCTTGTGCACGATTGAGACGAAGTTTCCCCGTAGTTTGCTGAGCAGCAGAAGTGTTATCAAGCTCTTCATTGTCAGGTGTACTGATAACAATTGAGTCACGTGATTTACTGCGACATCAAAATATACACCATTGGATTCTAATTTAATTCAACCTAGACAAAAAACAATAAATTTTAATACTGTTTTTCAGTTAACATAACGATGTCGCTGTTGCTGAAGGTTTGTTGTTTTACGACATTTTAAGAAACAAAGGTACTTTATGTGACGATAATTAACCTACAAAATGGAGGTTTTATGATTTTATATATCTTTTATTTATATTTATCAAACTATATTGTGTTTAATATTTCTTGTTCTAAAACTCTTTTTATGTCTATAGTTCTATATCTGTGTTATCTATATTTTATTTCTATTATGTCTAGTTGTATCTGTACACTATTTGTGTTTAATGAAATCAAATAATATGATATTAAATAATACTAAATTATTCAAATTTCGCAAATGTTGTGGGATGTGACGTGAGCTTCACCTGATGAGGTTAAATAATTTATATTATCATCTGGAGTTTAGAACGCTCAATCAAACCATCAGTCAAGAATAAAGTCAAAGTTTAATTCAGTTTGTACGGTGCACGGGTTGCAAGTGTCTTTTATAGACCAGATCCAGCGTTGTCTCTTCCAAACCAAGGCGGTCTAGCAATCCATTTACCTAGTAGTGACTGAAGGAACCATCAGTCAAAATGGTCGTAATTCAAGGATCACCTCCCGACTGCACGATATGACGAAAATTAGTGAAACTCCCAACCATCTAAAAACGAGAGGACTGCGAAGTGCCTGCTGGTTTAGATTAGTAAGAAAATGTAAGCCCTTTTCAGGAATTTGCGATATTTACCGTGAGTTTCACGAGGAAATGGTTGGAGGAAAACTTTGCTAACCTCATTTTAATCCCAGGCAATGAAATAATGTCAAAATATTTTAAATTAATGTTATTAAATTTAATAAAATAACAATAAATTTGCTAGCAATATTCAACAAAATTGCTGTCACTTTAAAATAAAAACAATTTATAAAAAGAAGAACTATTATGTTTGAGCTGTTTTTAATATATTATATAGAAACATTATTATTTTTTTGGAATTATAATAAAAACATAATTAATTTAAAATTTTCACTCCGGGTTTAAATAAAAAATATTATTAATTTTATTTCAACAGTATTATTGCCTTATTAAAAATTGATTAAAAAAAATATTAATGAAAATTGATGGACGTTTTTATCTGTGTTCACAATATTGGTTTCTATGACAACACAAAAACATTGAACTTATTGGTACTGAAATGATAATGCTGCTATTACTGCCGTTATTGATCCCCGGGCTAGACCGTGTACTGTTCTTACCAAAGCTGTTATAGACTAAACACAAAAGCTGGTACAAGCAACCAGTATATACCGCCTGTTGGCTGCTCTTTCCAACTAAAATAAAAGATCGTAGAAGAAAAAAGAAAACAAAAAGTTCGCTGCTGTTGGTTAACGATCAGCTTACTGCACCTAATGAGGCTCGCACTTTATTCTCAAATAAGTCTGAGAGGAGCTTATAATGATAGCTTTCCAATTAACTTGTATCTTCGCGATCATAAAATATAATAAGAAGATAATCTAATTTTTTGATAAACCGTTTATTTAAATGTAAATAATATACTAGCTTGAACATAAAATAAGTTTATCAAAAGAAAATTCAATTATATTAATATACTAGCTTGAACATAAAATAAGTTTATCAAAAGAAAATTCAATTATTTAAAGCTTTTAGTTGAGTATTTTCGCACTTAATAAGCCTCAAAAGTTTTCGTATACTTTAATTTTTGATGTAATAAGTAATCTCTGTTATAAAGATCAAAAAATGAATACTGGGAGTCATTGCAGTTGGCTGTAATTTATTTTTGTGTTAGGGTCAGACTGCTAGAGAGAAACATGTCTGGACTTGTATTTCGGTCATGAAAATTTCAGGGGGGGGGGGGGCAAACCGAATTTGTTTTGCAGTATGAAGAACGTAAAGATATTGTTTGGCATAGCAGCACCTTTACATTGCAGGACAAAAATTTTAAACCACAAAGATCCTCTTAATATTAAATGATGATGAATTTATGTTGCTGTTTGTAAAATTAATCTCGTTGTAATTAAATCATGGACGATGCAGGACTGTTAAAAGTGATGCACTCCGGAAAATGAACATTCCAACGTTTGGTGCACAAAATCAATATTATATTAGAGCAAACTTTTGGTGTGAAAATCGACGTTTTGCTCTCATCATAATGTCATCATCATTAAGGGGGAAGGTACATTAGCAGGAATCAGTCTCTGAATGAAAGTCCCGCTAATGATGCTCTGTCACATATTTTATCAACAAATACAATGAAATCAATATGTTAAATAAAATAGCTTTTACCACGCTAAAAAATAGTGCAACCTCTACGGTAAAAATTTTCCTGCTTTATAATTATTTGATTTTGTTTCATCAGACTCTATGTACTACAAGTACTACAACTGGTGCAAGTTACATTTATTTCACCATAAAATCATCAATAATTTAATGTGTAATAATAATTTTACTGTGAATGTAAAATTATTATATTCTTTAAAGCTCTCACAATGTGTAGTAAAAAATTCAGCTATAAGTTTGTTGGACTTAAAAACCTAAATTGAATAAAATGAGTTTATTTAAGCTCTAATTTATCAAAGTTGTTTATTTAATCTTAAAATATAAAGATATTTTAATCTTAACGTTAATCAATCTTGTATTGAATGTGAAATATTGTTATGAAATTCAATTTATAGACGAGTGAAATTGAATTGAATAATAATAATACATTTCTTTTTTCTATAAATTAAGAGCAGATGGTTTAAATGTAATTTTCTCTCTGTATATAAATCTTCTTAAATGTAAAGCTTCTTATAAATTGAATTCATTTCTAAGTGCAGTCATTAGATAAAGAACAAGTTCGAACTTGTGGTCACTGACCGTGATTCTATCCCCTGGGAGTCCCTAACTTTTGTCTTACAAGGCGACCAAGCGTGGCTCTCCTGGAAGCCTGATAAATTGGAGTAGCATACTTGCTAATGACTATCCCACATGATTAAGAGCGTTAACTAACCTAGGCTAACTATGAGGTGATAAAGTTATAATCTATTATAATATTCTCATAAGACTACATTATTATACAGAATATATAAGATATGAAACTTAAGGGAAATTATTTTAATTATATATTACAAGAATTAATGAGATACTTTAAATATTGTATAATAAACTTGTAATAATTATTATAATGGTTAAATATTTACAAGATATAATAAACAAATAGAATAATTTGTTTTAGTACACATTACTATACAAAGGTCACAGATGTTAAACTAAAGGAATACTTTTGTCATTAAATTTTAACTTCTCAAAACAACGAAAGCAAAAGTACCCTCCAGCACAACGAACACAACTCTGTTTTATTTGTATAGTGGAATGAATCGTCTATTTTGATGTAGTTTATAAAAACATACTATATTACTAGTCCACAGGGATTTTAAATTTCTGGGGAATAATTTTGAAGAAAAAAAAAGTTGTTTTCAAACTTTTTAGGGAGTAAACATTTTGAGTAGCAATTTTTGCTGTCAGGTTTGATGTAATTTGAACTTTTTATGTACAGCTATTAGAAGACAGAAATTCGTATTTTTTATATAGGGTATTGTTATTTCAGGGCTAGCTTAAAGCTCATAAAACTGTGTGATTTACAACTTTTGTGAAGAATGAAATGACATGTTTTTTTTATGTATGACAATTTGAATTGAAGCGTTAAAAGAGACAAATAACGGAATTCAAATTTCCGCATGACTCAGCTTTAAATTAAAGAATACTCCAGATCGTGTGGGAAAACATCCTCCGCAAAGTTGCAAAGTGCTGCTTCACTGGCTGCACTCTAAACGACAACTCTGATCACCCAATGAAAATAATTTGGGGGATCAAACTCAAAATGGAGAATCGACCTCAATTTTTTTATTGCAAAAATGGATAGAGGGTGCAAAGTTATGGACTCTAAAAACTCTAATTTTTTTCAGATTTTTTAGAGTCCAGTAACAATTGCTAAATATTTTCACCGAGGTTGGGTTTGAACCCACGTCCCTTTTAGGTCATATCCTTTTATTAAGAGAGGTGCCACTCTCTCTATACTTTCAATAATTTTTAAATAATAGTTCCAGGACTCTAAAAAAATTTAAAAAAAAAAAACGAGTAGCATAACTTTGCACCCTCTATTGCAATAACAATTTTGAGGTCGATACTCCATTAGATAAGTCACTGTATTTTGCTGCAGTGTAGTTCAATTTCCGACCATAAATTCAATGCTATCATGTCTTTTTTTAATATTTTACTTTTAAATTAGACGGGCAAGCAAAATAATTTGAACTTCTAATATCAACTTCCGTATGTTTTCACAGACTTTTTTATTGATACGAATGTAGCCACATATTACTTACTGATATTTAACTGTCCAATTTTCAACCAAAATTCTCTCTTTACAGTCTATAAAAATGATATATAAATAATACCGTGGCATATTCTCAATCTTTGTTGTTGTTTCATCTCAAAGTAAAATTACAAAAATTGATTGGCTCCCATAGAAAGAACAACATTGTTTTTATGAAACTTCATCGCCATTGTTATTGATACATTTATTTTATTAAACACAAAAACTTCAGCCCACTCTTTTACTTTAAAATTTAGATTCGAAGTTTATTTTCCCATTTTCCTGCATTTTATGAATAATGAAAAAAGAAAAAAAAATATAATTCACTATTAAATTAATGGAGGTAAAAATGTTATTTAAGAAAATTTGCTGCAAACTTAATGTACTTTCATACAGCTCTTTTCTAAGTGTGATAGCGCGCAAAAAGGAATTCGAACAATATAAAAAAAAGTGCCCAAAACTGTATTGAATTGATATATGAGCAGTTTTTAACTTCCATCCTGCCAGAAGTGTAATTTCATGCGGAGTGGAACAGGATCATGGTGTTAATTTTAAAACTTGCACCACGTACATGTGAATTTCTAAACTCGCATCTCAACAAGGCTTATTTGCGTAGCCTCGAAAACTGCATTGTTATTTTTCTATTGTTGCATATTTTCTATATTTTAACTTGTTTTTAGAACAATCGAGACATATTGTTAGAAATAATGTTAAGTTAAAATGTTCATTTAAATCACTATAAAACATATATATAACACAATTTCAAGTTGTTTAAGGTAGAGATAATATGGATCAGCTGGCCCAATGCTAAAAAAATCCCATTCATAAAAATTATGAAAAAAATTGAAAATGTTCTCCTCTACATCCCCTATCAGTAGGTAAAATATCAGGTATACAAAAACGAGCTAGTTTTCGAGTTATTAATTTTTAAAGTTGACTAATTTAACATGGAGAAACGGAACTTCCATGTTAAATTAGTCAACTTTAAAAATTAATAACTCAAAAACTAGCTCGTTTTTGTATACCTGATATTTTACCTACTGATAAGGTATGTTAAGGAGAACATTATAAATTTTTTTCATAATTTTTATGAATGGGATTTTTTTAGCATTGGGCCAGCTGATCCATATTATCTCTACCTTAAGGGCCCGATCTAGTAAAAACGGCCATAAGGAAAAAACAGCATTTTCCATCAGTTCTGTAAGGTTCAATATTTGCTTAAAAAAAAAATAAAAAATTTTATTTAAGAGAAGAGACTGGTATGTAGGGGGCCAGTCGATTTTTTTTTACACAAGTACCACCAATTAATTATTAATTAATAATTAAAAGTGGTAAAAGAGTGTCAACTTTGCTTTATCATAACACTTAAAATAAACGAATTTTATAAATGAAAATCGTCCAGCCCCCTATAAAAAATTGTCATCTTTCATTTGATGCGTGCTGAATGTGTTAATTTAAAAAATTAAATGTACTGGAACTGATAGACTAAAGCTACTTTTTTGCAATATCTAGTTCCTAAAACCGCTGAATGCAGCGCCGTGCGGAATTGCGGAAATATGCGAAATACTGAACTATTATACAAGTGCGGCCGACTCGGCCGAGAGAGAGAGAAAGGGAGAGAGAGCTGAAAGAGAACAATAAAAGAATTCACCAGCCTGCAGTCCTCTTGCGCGCGGTCAACCCTTCCCCAAGCCTTATCTTGCTTTACCATCATTGTCTCGCTCCTAAGCTCTATCTTTGCTTCTAGCTTGACTTTGAAGAGAATTCAGTATATTGTTATGCTGTAGTATACAGTATAGGGTCATCTGAAGGTACATTATTGCCTAGAATAAAAAAAAATAAAATGACTTTTTGAGCTTTCAAATCTGTATCCATGGTATGGTGGCTACATGGATATCAGTGACGTATGTATACAGCTGTAAAAGCGAAGGGTTGTTGCCCAATGTGGTGGTTGGATCCAATGCTTGTATGTAAAATTTAAAAAATTAAAATTTTATTAAAATTGTTTTTGTGATTTATCACTGAAAATTGTAAATATGAATAAATCGAGAGAAAATGTATATTTGTTAATTTGCACTTTTTTTAAAATAACCAATTTACCTTTCCTTTATTTATATTGTTTGATTGTTAATTAAATGAAAATATTAATTTAATAACACATTTTGTGACATTTACTATACTTTTACAAGATGTAATAATCGTATATATTTTTTTATTTAATTTTCAATAAACATATGCACAAAAAAATTTACTGTCTTAGAAACTTGGCACAATAGAGAAAATTTCCATTTTTCTAACTATAAAAAATATATAAATAATATTATTCTCTAAAGTCTCAGATCACTGGTAGAGTATTTTCTTGCATTGAGAATTAAACAATCAAAATTATAAACGTGTTTGACAGCGGTTCATTTTATGGCTTTCTCCTCCTCTAACAGCAAGTGCAGAAGCACTCTATTGTGCTCTAAACAACAATACCAGCAGCTTAGTGGACGCTACCCATCTCAACAATGACATGTTTATGAATACAAAATTCGCACAATCAATAACATCTCATATACGCAAAAAGTACCAATCTAATTGTTTGGAGCTGCATTAAATTGAATTTTTCATTAAAAAATAGGCCAAAGTCATTTTTTTCCCACGTCTCTGTGACTTTTCTTTCCAAATATATAAATGAAGAAATGTGGTGAGGAGCAGATAAAGCTGGTTTTTCCTTTTAAGCTGAAAAACCGCGTGGTTGCCTACATTTTGCCGCGTGGGGTGTTTTCCCTCTACTAGATCGGGCCCTTAAGCCGTTCAAAAATTTCTTATGAAATTAACTCCACAACCTGATATATTTTTTGTTTGTTATAAATTTTTAATTAAATATTGAATTATATTTTTAAAAACTTTCGATAAAAGCAAGAAACATTTTCAATCCCCAATGATTTTACTAAACAAATATATGCAGTATAAACTTGCATTTAGTTATTGAATTAAATTTTCTCGACTGAACTTAAAAAACATATGCAATAAAGTTTTGACTTGATTTTTATCCGTCTTTACGACGACACTATAAAAATATGTCAGGACGAATGTGACTGAGAAGTTTATGCAGCAATTGGCCGTCATAAAGTTGAATATAAACCAACGACGATTGCTTTCAGCTAGGTGTTGTATGGTAAAAATAGAAAAGTGAATATAAAATGTATTGAAGTTAGAAACTTTATTGTAATATTGAAACTGGAATATTTCTGATATAATATTGAAACCGATCGAAGGGTAATGTTTTCTTTCTTAGCCTCTTTGAAGACGAACTTGTACTACGATTTTTTTTTACGTACAGTTTTATTTCTTTTGTACTTTACAGCTAGTATAATGCGTAATTATATATATTACAGCTATTTAAATCACATAAAACAGGTCTGAAATATTTTTCAAACTTTTGTTTGAAAAGAAAATAAGAATGTCAATAATTCATCTAAAAATACAATCTAAAAAATACAAAATAAATGAAATTACACAAAGATTAAGGAAGTAAAATACACACTAAATTATTAGATGCTGAAATTCGATTTCAGTTTAATTATTTTCACTTTACATTAAGGATTTGTTCGGTGTCAGTACATTAAATGGGCTAATTAAATCTTATTTTCAGTACTTTTCGCACTTTTAAGTACAAATTTAGTACTGAATAAACAGAGTCAATATAAAAAGTAAAAATATTGTCCTTAAAGTAAAAAGTTTAAAAGTGTATATATGCTTTACCATTATGTTTTTAACATTCAATTTTCAGCCTCACATGAGAGATGAGGTCATTCCTTCTTGAACTTTTATGAATTTTTTTATTGCCTGTAAAAGTTTGCTCAATCTTTGCCTATGTACTAATGTAAAAAATTCTACATATTAAATCACCGACTTAGAAGTTTTATTTGATTTCAAATAGCAACATGAGCTTGCTATAGCTTTTAAAACGAATGTGCAACTCACAAAAAAGGGTATTGCAATATCTAATAATTGTTAAAAAAAAGTTTAATTTTCAGGATGGAGCAATCATGAATTAATTGTTCTTGACTGAAAATTGAAGTAAACAATATAATTTATAAAATACTAATTTTACATTTAGACTAATTACATTTTACTGTAAAATTGGACATAAAAACTAAATAGATGCAAGATTAAGAATGTTTTACAGTCAAAAGGACGCTCACTTAGAGAGGAAATATGAGTGGCGAGATCATAAGCTCTGGATGGGTCGTTGCCATGACAACAGTAATGTGAGTGCCATCCATCTAGTCCCATCTAGATGCATTCGAATGAATATCTTCTGTTTAAATGGCCATCAGTAGATATCACTAGAATAATATATTTTTTACATGTGCTCGTATTTCCTAGGTTTTCAATGTTCTTATGTGACATATAATATATGATATGATACTTCATGTGTCATAATTTCACTTACTGTAAATAATGTTATATTATTAATCTTTGAGACTAAAAGGTATGATAACATTCAAATATTTTTTTGAATAATTTATTTGTTTAGAAATCATAGTAAGAAATTTAATACATAAAACAAGAAAAAGGAAAGGAAATTCTTCAAAATGGTGTTGATAAAATTATAACAATCCCTGGCTACAACAATGAATTATATCAGCCTATAAATATATTTTTCTTTATCCTGCACATTTCTCAGGACCATTGTTAGAGTTCCACGGGGGAAAGTCAATGAATTGTTATGTTGGAAAAATAAAATATTATATCTTACTAGCTCAAGCTTCTATGTATTATGTGAAGAAAAATTCGAAATTCTGCTTTTATTGACCTGGCTGACTTTTCACTTGATCTATGGAAAGAAAGTTATCTGGAAAATAAAATATGTAGCAATAAATAAGACAAAAAACTGAAGTCATGTTTTTATATTTATTTTGTTGAAAATATTTAGCTTTGATATAATATGGGAGTTTTACTAGTTATATCTTTGTACATAGAATAGAAAATGTCTTTCTTGTGGCGAGATTCAGGAAAGTTCATTCTCCCGCTTCACTGCCAAATAATTACAATTTGGATTTAAGCAGCAACTAATTGTAAATCAATGGTCAGCATCCATGATGACATCACCAATCCTTTGTCCTCCCATTTACTTACAAAAAAAAGATTGGGCGCACGTAAGATCCTATACGGAGCAATTCTTCGATTGCTTATTGTTAACCCTCTGAATAAGTTATGTTTGCAAATTTAAAATTACGTATTGGCACTAACCTTTTACGTTTGCTGCTATAAATTTTTTATTATTTGCCTTGGGTCAGTTTAATTAAAGAGCATCTAAAGAATTTCGCGGTAGTAGTGTTTTGACTTCGAGCCGAAAAAACGTGCGCAGAAGGTTGCGCAGAACGTGCGCGGTGGTTGTAGCAGGAGTCAAAATTAGCAAACGAACATGGCGACTATATAATTTTTCTGATGGATACTTACCATTAGACATCCTTGGTATAATAATAATGGAGGAGTTCGACCAATTAGAAAGCACGTTACAAATCTTCTACCAATGAGCGAAGTCTTTACAAACAACGAAAGTAACACATTCTATAGGATTCTCGAGGTGTATGCTATTTATTGAATTAAATGAAAAACATCAGATGAACATCACTCTTAGTCTCTCTCTCTCTCTCTCTCTCTCTCTCTCTCTCTCTCTCTCTCTTTTAATAAATTGATTTGGTAATTTTTAAATTTTATATAAAATGACAATGGACAACCTACATGAAAAAATTTATTGCATAAATAAATAGAGAGCACTAAATTATGCTACTCTAAATTTTTTCAGATTTTTTTGAAACTCAGAACTAATTTAAAATAATTATTGAAAGTGCAGCCACGCCCTCTGGAGGGGTCATTGGGATATTAGAATGTAAAAATTTTAGTGGCTTAATCAAAAGAAGGGGTAAAAATATGGTACTGTGATTTTTTTCAGATTTTTCTGAGACCGGGAACTATTTTTAAAAAATTATTGAAAGTCTATAAATTGACGTCACGGGCGGCACTGCTCTAAATTTTTTCTTATATAAGGAGTGCCGCCCGTGACGTCATCAAAATATATTTTCAATATTTTTTTTAAAATAGTTCCAGGCCTCAGAAAAATCTGAAAAAATTAACATCATATTTTTACCCCTTCTTTCGATTAAGCCACTAAAATTTTTACATTATTGAGTTTTTCATAATTTTTGAAATCTTGAAGTGAATTTTACTACTTGTATTTTGCACCGGTAACATAAGATTATTGAATTAATCTTTGCCGGACAATAATTTGTATCTTATGAAATTATAATAAAAAAAAAAAAAAAAAAAAAAAAAAGACATTCTAATATCTCATAGGCGTCTTTGTTCTGTCCTCTTTATTAAGGATTCAGGGGTGCCAACTTAACTTACAGAACTTTCAATAATTATTTAAAAATAGTTCCCGGTCTAAAAAAAATCTGAAAAAATTCATGGTGGCATAATTTAGTGCCCTCTATTTATTTCTGCATTAAAAATTTTTCAATGAAGGTTGTCCATTAATTGTTTAAAAAAAAAATCAATATTAAAAAATTAAAGACGACAAAATGTGACAAACTTTCCAGTATAATTTTGTTACACTTGATGAAAAGATGCTCGTTGGTTGTACGTTAAGTTAATGAACTGCAGGGACTTACTTTGCGGTCTTCGTCGAGGAAATATCCCGCGGCTGGCCGCATGCACTCGAGTTGAAGATTCTTAGCCACTGTTGCACGGAGAGCCACTTTCAACGAACCGCAGGCGGACAACATAATACCGGTTACAAAGATTAGCAAGGTAAAAAAACTGTTTGTGAAGAGATCTTTTTGTACAATTTAATAGACCACATGCACGTTTATATAACTATGTTTATTATTCATAATGTTTTTTCCATTACGAAATACTTGTTATTATAAAACTCGGATTGTTGTTTCATTGTTTTATTAAAGTTTTACTTTTATTTATACAAAAATAAAAGAAATACATACAATATTAAAGCAACTTGTTCATTAATTTTTTATTTAATTGAAACACTGAAATGCCTGACCGTGTAACAAAATCAGCAGCAATGTTATATTACATAATTCAACTTATTCTGTGCGTTGCTCGAGGCTGTCTTGATGGTGTTTTTTAATCTTTTAACTCTATAATAATTATAAAGCATGCTTACTCAGTTCTGTGCAAATCACACACTTCTTGTGTTGAATCTTTAGGCAATGATATTTTTTGACTTGCAAGTAAGTAAATTTACCATTACGGACTCAATTGTAACGACGATTTTTTCCATGTTTCCTTTTATACTTTATAGTTCTTGTGGGATAATTTTATTAAACAAATATTTTAAAACGATAATTATTACCGTTTAGAAAATTAAAATTTTTAATGTCAATATTGGGAGTTGTTTGTTTTCACTACAAGACATTGAAAGTGGTTGAGAGTGTGAAGTTTGTTATTTGATACTGAGGAAACCATAAAAACTCTAGACTGAGCGGTCAGAAATTCGAGAAGAACTGACAGTAAGAAGTTGATAGCAAGTGAGGAAGTAAAAGTGTCACTTGACTGTACATTGACCCTCGGTACGATCTCGCCGTGTGTTGTCGGGAATGTTCGGCTCCAGCTGGTCCGATCGAACCCGAGAAAAATTTATTTAAATATGAAATACTTGCTCGGTCTATACAGTCGTGCCAAAAAAGATACGATTTCTGATAAAGGTCAGTTTCCAATCATGTTAAAACTGATAACAATCTTATAGACGATTGAATTACATTATTTTTTGATCGTTTACCTCAAAATATATTTTGTCATGTTATTGGATCGTCCAGATAGTTTAACAAGTTGCGTATTTAAGATGCAAAAGTCAGTCAGAAAAACATAATACAATCAAAGAACACCCTTAGATTATATTTAAGTTTCATTTTTGCAATAAAATGACTGAGCAGAGATATAATGAACATAAAAACACTGGAGGTATTACACCATACAATTTTGCTTACAATTTTTCCTTGGAAGAAAATTTCATCTCCATACAAACAAATGTAGTTCAAGTTTTCTTGTAAGGAAAAATTGTACCGTGTAATACCGCGGCTTTAGAAACCACGGTTATTTATTGTTAGCATAAGAAGCAATAGTAACCGTGGTTAGTTGTGTATTTAGTGACGACTTGAATATAATATAATATAATATGTATAATATAATATATATGTATAATATTTAATATATGTAAATAATGTTTCTGCATAACAATCCTTATATGAAAGAATAATGCGCAACAATGAACTCACAATGTTTTTGCTCGGATGAATTCCATTACTATACAAGGTAAAATACCAAATAAATATTAGAAAATATTTGCAACAATGAGACGGGAAATTCTGATGTGTATTCTTATTTATATTTGTATTTTTATGTGTAATTTTATTTCTACCATGGAATTATGGAGAACCTACACAAGTAGAATTGAATTCAATATTGGTAATATTTTATTGTGTTTTGTACTATAATTTACAATGGCAATTTTCATATTTATATTTAAGGCATAATGGATAATTTGAAAGTATGCATTTTTTATAATGTGCATTGTATTGCATTTATACAGCAAGAAGCTTTCAAAATAAAAATATACCATTATGTATTTTACAAAGATGAAAAAAAAAGACAACTAAAATAAAAATTAATGTGATTTTGTTCCTGTATTTTATCACACAAAATTAGGTCAAACTTTAATACTGTTTCTTATATATTTCTATAAACAGTATAGTATCGTAAAACGTGTGTATATTTTAATGTATAATTTTATGATAAAATACGTACAATGCTTATAATCGAGAAGACCAGTAACTGTTTTAAAGCAGAGTAAAAGTGTGAAATACTGCTCACTCTAAAACTGAAAAAAAAGAACCCTTAGTTAGCCACCCAAGAATGTATTTTTGCAAAAAAAAATAAGAAAAATAAATAAAATAAAATAAAATTTGTGAGAAAAAAATAACTTTTTTTTAATGTGATTTAAATAGCGGGTCGTTTCGCCGCCCCCCCCCCCCTTGGTATAGCGCGTGTGACAAAAAATCGCTTGGTAATGCGAGGTTTGATAATTTTCTGAAAACACTTCGTCAAAGCACGAACTTTTCAGAACTTGTTCTCTCAACGTTAGCGGACTTGATTTCAATGGAGTATCGACTTCAAAAATTTATATTTCAGAACTGGATAGAGACTGCAAAGTTATGCTACTCTGATATTTTCAGAGTCCAGGAAATATTTTAAAAAAATTATTGAAAGTACAGAGAAAGTGATGCCTCTTGACGCTTCTCAATAAAAGGATAGGACCTAAAAGGGACGTGGGTTCAAACCTGACCTCGGCAAAAAAATGTTAGCAATACTTCCCGGGCTCTAAATAATAAAAAAAACATCAGAGTATGACATAACTTTTCACCCTCTATTCATTTCTGCCATAAAAAATGTTGAGGTTGATATTCCATTGATGAAAGTCTCTCGAATATCTCACTATTTTGGCAGTACAAATTGTACTTTCTGAGGTACAAACGATGCTATTTCACTTAAAGTGAACAGTCTAGGACAAGGTTGACGAACAAGCACCAAAATTGTAACTACGTGTTGTGGTGAATTTAAAATTAAAGTGTAAGATTAAAAGACAAAGCGTGACAAAGCTTGCATGCGTGTTTATCTGACTGAAAATTAAAGTGCAGTGAGGATAAGCCACGAGTTTTAAATAAAAAAAAATCATCTAAGTGAAAAGAATAATAAAACATTAAAAATTTAATGTATTTATATAAAAGAACAAAGAAAAAAAAAGGGTAAACCTTTATCTATAATTTTAATGCTTGAGAAAATAAAATGATCATTATTTATAATTTAACTAAGTGACTAATATATATTTAAAAATAGAAAGTTAGTAACTTATTGAAAGTATTTTATAGCTAAGGTTTTGTTCATGTTCATTAGAGCGCACTTTGATTAAGGTAGCGTGCGTGTGTGTTTTAATGTATGGCGAGTGGTCTAAGCAGCCGGTCGTATCAGCAACCTGTGTCCTTGCATGGAGGGGCTTTTGATGAACACAGAATGAATGTAAATGGTAGCACGTGTGTCTACATACATCATACTAAACGACACAGAGATATATAATATAAAAGAGACACACTTTATATGAAATTGTAATTAACACTATAAAGTATAGAATATGGTTTATACTGCATATTAAAGTGTCCAGTATAATAATATATATATATTTTTTGCATATCAAAATTTTAATTTATACTACAAAGTGAAACTCACCACCACGTTTTGTAACAAAGGCCTTTGCATGGTAGGTTATGCTCTTGTTTTTTTTTTTATCGTTAAAAAAGTAGCATATACTTTATCTGATTCAGATTATAATGTTCTACCATGTAATTATTATTATTCAAATGAAACATACAGGCGATAAAATAAAAAATGCTTTATAGGGATAATACCAAATATGATGCATGCAGTTAGCTATCCGTTTGAGTTCTAATAAAAAATTACTTTTGTTAACATTCAAACACTTCTATATTTTTAGAACAAATGAAATAATTGAACATATGAAATACAACAAAATTAATCACTCAAAGCTTATTAAACGAGACATACAATTACCACTTGCAAGTTTTGTTGTGTATGAAAGAATAGAATTAAATCAATTTTTTTTTTCTGGATTTGAAAATAATTTTAGATGCCATATATTTCCAATGTTATCGAAAGTAAAAGTTACTATTTTGTGTTTGGTATCGGTTCTCGGGTCTCTAAAATTGTTGGTTTATTGTCTATTCATGAGCCGCAACATTGCCAGGGGGGAACTACGGTTTTTCCCTTTCTTATTTTCTGATGACTAAAAAATAAAAAACAGGCAAGTAAAATTTCCAGGAGCGCTCAGTCGAACTTTCTCGCCAAGAGAAGAGAAAAAAATGAACGAAGAATAACTCGTGAATTTTTAAGACAGACGATCAATGGTTTGAAAATTTTAAGAGAATGGGTTTGATAATAACCTTAAATTTTCTTAAAAAAGGAAAAAGTTTTACTTACACACCGTAAAATAAAGACTTTTTTCTTAATAAAAAAAAGTTAAATTATTCCATACACCTTTTATGACTTAAAAATTGATTGAAACGTAAATTTACATAAATATGTAACTTTTTGTTCTTCCACTTGAGGAGTTTTAAAGATTACAAAATGAGTTTCAGTTTCTTTTAGCACTCAATATGTTTCACTTAAGAACATGGGTATATAAAATATATATAATAAAATTATATACTATATAACATAGTTACAAACTAGAAAAAGTGTCTTAAATATTACGACAAAGCTAACACACTCTTTCCGACGAGATTTTGTGACGTAATTAAATTTAAAGATGACAGGTTGCTATGGCGACGCTTCATATCAAATGATAACCTTCTCAAGTTAGCCAATTATAACGTCTTTCATTACGACAAATTTGAAGAAAAAAAAAAAGAGACAAAAACATATTATTTTTTTATTAAATAAAAAATATAGAAAAGTTATAATATTATTTAATAAAAGTTAATAAGAAAACTTTTACTTTATTTTAATATAAAAATCATTAATGTTGGTATGTCTACTAATCAAATGATGCAACTTTTCCTTTTAATTTATTTAAAATTAAAAGACGTCGGTTTACAACTTGATTTTGAGTACTTGAAACTTAAGATCTTTTCTCTTTTGAAAACGAGCCACTCGTTTAATTGAGATGACTTGTTTTGCAGGAGGAGTTGTTTATTTCTGTAAGGCAAATGAGCAAAACACAGCGAGTAAGGTTCATGCAGAGAAAACTGCGCAAACAAACCTCCAAGACCGCAACTTACTTCAAAATTAAAGTTGGTGCGTTTGACCGTTTGTTTTACCTCGAATGGTACTTGAACATTATCTTCATTACATTATATTGATATCACTTTTTGAACTAACAGTACACTGCTACGATTCTCGCAGATTCACAGAAGGGAGGGTGTTCTTTTTAGCGTTTTATTAGATGTGGAAAATACGAGTGTTAATATATTTAAGGAAATTAAAAAAAATAAATAAATATTAACAAAAAATTTTATTCTGTAAATGTGTTTTTTAGCAATAAGTTGCCTCAGGATATATATTATTATTGTCGAGTGTGATTTTCTAAATATTTATGGATAAATAATTATTATTAATAAAATTATATATGTCTTGTTAGTAACTGTTATAAGCCTTATAAATATTATAGTGGGAGGTGTGGCGCAGTGCGCTTGACCGGGTCTCGTCAGATCACCGAAGTCAAGCAACGCCGCGCGTGGTTAGTAGTTGGATGGGTGACCATTTTCAATAAAAACCACGTTTCCCACCCAGGGGTAAAACGTTGCGCTTTTCCACTATGTGGTTCCCCTGGCTTTGGATCATTGCACTTCCGGTTCATTGACAAAAGCTGTAGCGTCCATCCTGGCTGAGGTTTCCACGTTTCCCCCAGCCGCAGGCAAATGCCGGGATGGATTTGCAAGGCCGTGGCTGCCCCCGTTCCAGAAGAGCCCGCGAAACGCTCAAGTTAGGGTTTCGGAAGGTTCGGGGTTTCGAAGTAGTATGTAATTAGTAAATAGAAGTACCCAATAAGGTTTAATTAATATTTTAAATAACTATTATATTATGTGTTGTTGTAAAGTGTTTCAGTGTTTGTTTGTTATATTTTGTAAAATGACGTAATCCGTGTTGTACTTGTACAGCCAGTGATTAAATAAATAAATTGAATTAAATTAAACTTGGCAACGCCTGGAATCAAACTCAAAACACCACGATGTAAATAAGATGAGTTGAAAGATGAAATTTTATCTATTTATTAGTTTTGCATGAAGAGAAGTTCAATAAAGATAACCTTATTAATTTTATTGAAATATTGTTAATATAGTTTTAATTAAATTTATAAAGTTTGGTTAAATTACTATACGAAATGTTTTGTTCATTAAAACTATTATATTAAAACGTAAATTAACATTATTAATTAATTAATTATTATAGACTTGTGATACAAAACTTGATTCTCAAGAAGTAAAATCAAAGTTTAGTTTTGAATTCACAGCACACCATATCACTACAGCAATTTTAGAACGAGATTTGCTTTAATCAAGGACATACTCTGGGGATAGAAAATATGATTGGCATCCCAATTAACACGTTTCATCATTAATTCATAACGATCATACAGGAGCATGTATAATAGAGCTTATTTTACTAGATACATGTAAGAGAAGGATAATATGCTTTATTAGCATTGCGGAAACGCGCCTGGCCAGTTTAAAGTGGTCACAGCAGCGAAAGGAGATGAGTTATGCACCAGCGGTGGCTTGTCGGCTGCTTGTTATGCAGCGTGGGGTCTCCCCAACATCTTGTGGTTAGCAGAGTTTCCATCTAACACTGGAAAATCCAGCAAGCGGTCAGTCTCACATACGCAGGTGAGGTTGTTGTGTTGCCAGCTTCCCAGATGTACTTGTGTATAGAGACCGAATTAATTTACAAGTTTGTTTATTATTTTCAAAAATTATATGTGTGTAGATGTAGTGTATTTTTTTTTTTTAAATTTAAATCTGAGAACATATGTTGTCTGGTACACTCGTTGCCTTGGAAAATTTCTTACTTGCAGCCTTGTTAATCATCATGCTCTGTGTTATTCTTACGGGGCATGGTTATTAACAAGGCTGCAAAGGGGAATTTTCCGAGGTCACAAGTGTACAATTGAAAAAATTCAAATAAAAAAAAAAAATATTCATAATTTAAAAAAAAAAATAATAATAATAATAAATGTAAAAGGTTTTAATATGTTTGTCACATTTTACATATAAATTCCTGTCTTCAAAATACCTAAAATGTTAATATTTGTGTGTGTTTTATTATATTAAAAAATGGTTCTTAAAATTGTCTTGTAAATAAAAATATATTAAAAATTTCACAAGTTATGTTGCTTCACAGTGTTACGTTGAATATTAAATAAAAGAAGATGGAATTTGAAGCCCCCCGTTGCTACTTTGAAGCACGTTGTCACCACCTTACCTCTTCTTTGTAAGGCCGGGGTGTCAGTTCAAGCGAGTCTGCCACTGACCGCATTCACATGAACTGCCTTTCAGAAAATAAACCTACTTTTGAAAAGTCTCAACAATTTTTATTAATAGACATAAAAAACTTAATTTTAAAATCAACCCAATTTCTTTTTTTAATTGCACGAGTGGACAAGAGATTATTTTTTTTAAATAATTATAAATCTAAACGTAATGTTATTAAAATTGTAATTCCGAGTTTTAAAGAGAGATATGTGTGTTTGGTTCTCATCGACCTTTTTTTTTTCTGTGGCGGGGCGAGAACTCATTTATCACGTAGAAAAAAGGAGGAGGGTTGTACGCAGCGGTTGGTGCATTGGCCAGTCTAGGGGGTTACAGTTAAGCTTAGTGACACCTCTGGCTTGACCAGCTAATGTAATCCTGATAAATGCCTCATCAAGATCTTCACTATTAATTCCTAGGCATCATTGAAAAGAAGGGGAATGATTCATTACTTTTGTCTAAGATAACGCGTAACTTCTTTAGAAAAAAATATAAAGAGAACGATTTACTACATTGTAAACCCGGTAAGGCTCACTCTACATATATAAGATTTTTTTTTTTAACACATAAATAAATTCTCAAAGTAAGTGGTTCACTGGAAAAGTCAAATGAAAATGTTTGTCTAGATGTCATAAAATGTGCCACTTTAAAAGAGAAATTTACATTGGCACAGAATTTAATGATTCAAAAACTTTCTAGTGTAAAAAAATATATTTGAATTTTTTTAAAGTTTGATAGAAAAGAAAAAAAGTTTAACCGCAAGATCTAAAATCAGAAAATTGAGAATTATTCTTATCAAGATTTAAGTAACCCTTTCTATTTTTTTTTGATTAAATTTAAAGAGAAAGTTAACAATTTTTATCTACCTATTTTAAGTCACCTTCAATTTAAATTTATAGAACGTCCATTACATAATTTATTGAATTTGGTTTGCGGAATTGTTTTACATTTTCAAGGAAATTGCATTTCGCGACCGCACCGTAACACCAGATTTTACTGAGGAGGGTTAAATTCCTTTCACGATTAATTAATACGCGTGCGATCGATTGAAGCAAGTCATGTACGTCTAGATTATTTACAAGATTAAACATGTACATAATCATTTCGGATTAAATTATGTATTATGAATTAGAGCGCATAGAAATATTTCAAGTATAGAAAGATAGTCAATTTCTGTGTCAATAACTCAATTACATTTTATCATAGGAAAAGAGGAAATATATCTACTTGAATATTTTATATAAAAAAAGTTATAAAAATTATTTTTAGTTTGCCTTAGAGACAGTTTGATGTGCTTTTAAAGAAGACCTAAAACTTTACTCAAGGGATATTAAATTTTCAAATGTGATTATAACATTTTCCACCATTGCAAGTAGCAACAGTTGTATGGTTTTGGTCAGCTTGCAACGTTGCACTGTACTAGAGTAAATTAACATTAATTATAATAACCAGCAAGCTGGTGACTCCTTAACGCGATTTGTGTAGTACAGTTAAGGTAAGACATATGTTAGGGTAGAAGTGAGCATCCACTGATGTGGCAACACTGTCGGGGTGACTCACAGTCTACCTGACCACATTTAGACAGTGTTGCCGGTTTTCACTATTTTCATGCATGTCAAGCTATTTGCCATTACTGTACATTACGTGTGTATTTTTTATTTTAAATAAGCAATGATTTATTATGGATAAAAATCAAGATTTAATTTGATTTCCAACTCCATATGGTCTTAGTTTTTAAGTCTGATTAAAATGTTAATTTAATTTAATTAAAAATAAACGTTTTTTATGCCTCAATTTTTTAAATTATTATTATTAATAAAAATACCATCTAAAGAAAAATAAGCAGCTTATCAACATTATCTTGAAGCGAGCCACTGCAGCACGATTTGATAAGTTTGTTTGTAGTGCAAGGTCCGCGCGGTACAAAAACAAATTCCCCGAGGTGGCATCGTCTGAATATTTTAGCAGCAATGAAATAAAAATGCTCCACAAAGCAGACCGGGGGGGCTAATTATGTTACAGTGGTGGTTCAATTTTCATAAACGCTAATGTGAATTTCCCACAAACTGGTTAATAATTTAGAAAACTCTAAATAAAAACCAAATCAGGTACAACGTGCTTAGGGTATGTAATAATGATTTTATGTAAATTAATGTTTTAAAAACAAACAAAAAGTTTTAGTTTATTTGAAAAACAAACATTTGAATTTATTTTAAATTATATTATTTTTACAATATATACTTGCTATTTACAAACAACAACAAAAAGTTCCGCTACATGCAACACAAATTTAACAATAAAATAGGATTAAGTAAAAATAATATTTTAAAAGCTACAGCACGATGTTGGAGCACCATAAGACAGGAAAGAGTGACTTTTGTTACTGAAATTTATTTCAAATAGGTTCTGTGAAAGATATATACCACGTTAACAACATCAACTCGTCTTCCATAGCGTAAATGTGGCCACAAAATGGTTTATTTAGGAAACAATTCTCGAACGAAATGACCGATGGCGGCGCTGTCTGCAGAGTGATGACGTCACAAAATGGCGGACGTAATGCGGCTCGAAAGAAATATGGAGTATGAAAAGCAGGTTAATAATTTGATAATGTGCGATTAGAAACTTACATACAAACGTAAAATTTGACGCACCAGCTGTCAAATTAAATTCAGGGGCTTTACAATATTATTGGAGCCAATCGCACCCCTTTCAGCCTTTTCAGGGGTGTTTTTTTTTCCCCCATAGGAAATACGAAAAGTTTTTCCAATGAATATGACCAAGATGTAAAAATTTGAAAATTTATAAGAATTTTATGGAGAACATTTCATACAATAGGTAATTAATTTACACCTCTGAAATAATTAATTAATACAGATTCATTACCACACCCCCGTGGCACCACCTCTACCACGCACACCCCTGGAGTGCTACCCGGCCGTCAGTGTACCCCCGTTATTCAGACCTATTAGTATTTTCCACTTTTTTTAATAAACGAGCTAAAATTATAAAACTTAATTTTCAAGGGATTATCAACCCTCCTGAACCAAGAAATAATTTTAGATTTTCTCCCCGACGCACCCTTGAGTGTTAGAAAACTACCCTTAAAACCCATTTTCCATAAAAATTGTGCTAAAATTATGAAATTAATTTTCAAGGGGTAATCGACCTTCCTAAATTAGAAAAAATATTATAATTTCTCCCTGACGCACCCCTGAGGGTGGAAACCTACCCCTAAAATCCACTTTCCTTAAAAATTGTGCTAAAATTATGAAATTAATTTTTAAGAGGTAATTGACCCTCCTGAACTCGGAAATAATTTTAAATTTTCTCCTTGACGCACCCCTGAGGGTGGAGAACTACCCCTAAAATCCACTTTCCTCAAAAATTGTGCTAAAATTATGAAATTTATTTTCAAGGGGTAATCGACCCTACTGAAGTCGGAAATAATTTTAAATTTTCTCCCTGACGCACCCCTGAGGGTGGAGACCTACCCCTAAAATCCACTTTCCCTAAAAATTGTGTTAAAATTATGAAATTAATTTTCAAGAGGTAAGTGACCCTCCTGAACTCGGAAATAATTTTAAATTTTCTCCCCGACGCACCCCTGAGGTTGCCCCTAAAATCCTAAGTAGGGGTAATCGACCCTACTGAAGTCGGAAATAATTTTGGATTTTCTCTCAACGCAACCCTGAGGGTAAACGGCTACCCACCATATCCTTCTTTCTTAATAATCGAGTTGAAATTGTGAATTAAATTTTTTTCGGGATTTATCGTAATTTTTCATAGAAAAAAAATATATCAGACTCGCCTCTTTACTTGCAGTATGATGATGGATGTCCACCGTTATAATAATTACATGGCGTGAAGGCTCATGTTGGGGTCTGCACTCTGCACAATGAGAGGCTATAATGTGTGACTTTAATTAACAACTGAGGTGTGACCATCAATTCCACATAACGTCTATCACTTTCAGCTCGTCAATTGTCTCAAATCTCTTTCTGAAGCAAAAGGTTTACAAGAAGAGATTTGAGACCAATTGACGAACAGAAAGTGGAGATAAGACGTTGCATGGAATTGGTCACAACTCAGATGTTAGAGGCCATGCATCTACACACATAGCCTCGTTGAGCGGACCAACATTGCATGTGCCATCACGCCAATTAACGGTGCTGAACACATTGAGTGAAACCATCATCATACTGCAAGTGAAGAAGTGAGTCTGGGATACTTTTTCTCTGAAAATTTTCGATAAATCCCGAATAAAAATTTAATTCACAATTTCAACTCGATTATTAAGAAAGAAGGATATGGTGGGTAGCCGTTGACCCTCAGGGTTGCGTCGGGGAAAACGTCTAAATTTATTTCCGAGTTTCAGAGGGGTTAATAAACACTTGAAAATTTAATTTTTTTATTTAAGCACAATTTTTAAGGAAAATGGATTTTAGGGGTAGTTCTCCACCCTCAGGGGTGCGTCGGGGAGAAAATCTAAAATTATTTCCGAGTTCAGTAGGGTCGATTGCCCCTTGAAAATTAATTTCATAATTTTAGCACAATTTTTAAGGAAGATTGTTTTTTGGGGTAGTTCTCCACCCTCAGGGGTGTGTCGGGGAGAAAATCTAAAATTATTTCCGAGTTCAGTAAGGTCGATTGCCCCTTGAAAATTAATTTCATAATTTTAGCAAAATTTTTAAGGAAGATTGTTTTTCGGGGTAGTTCTCCACCCTCAGGGGTGCGTCGGGGAGATAATCTAAAATGATTTCCAAGTTTTTAGGAGGGTCGATTACACCTTGAAAATTAATTTCATAATTTTATCCCAATCAGTAAGAAAAATTAACAATAATTTAATATTATATGGATCGACATATACATATTATGCATATATACCACGCGCCGCGCGCAAGACTCTATTTAAAGCAAATGACACGGTGTATGGTCACATTTATCTGTTATTTTATTTATTAAGACTAAAATTTAACTTTATTATGATAATTAAAAATTTGCAAGTGGATAATATTATATAATCACGTAAATTAACTCAGGAATGGTATGTTGTTTCTATACTGTTATGAACAGCTAGCCGCATTCTAGTAGTTCACACTTTTGGCCGCTAGAGGGCTGAATTTGGTTGCGTTCGCGAATAGAGGCTTCAAGTGAGTGCGCTTCGCGATGCTCATTTGTGTCGCTATGGTCCAACCTGTCCTAGAAAATGAAGCAAAGTGTTTTTTTATATACTTTTTTCGGTACTAAGCGAAGTAAAAAATCTAAATCTTGAATTATCCATGCTCTATATTTTTTTGGTTTAAAATCTTCTTCTTATGAAAATACGAATTTAATTTTTTTTTTTTTTTACATGAGCTCTGTTCGTAAATACACAATCAGAAAGAATCAGTTTTCAATGATGAATCTTATGTACATGGAACATAAGGTTCATCAATAAAAATTGATTCTTTCTGATTGTGTATTTACGAACAGAGCTATGGGTTTGGATAAGACGGTGGAAACATCGAAAAAATCATCTGACTTCTATAAAAAATGCAACTATATGACGGTAGTGAGAAGCCTGGCTACTTTCCTCGGTGGTTCAAACCGGAAGTGACGTCATAAAGTACGGCAGCATTCAAGTCTTCACACATAATAAATTCTCACATTGTTTGTTTTGCCCCTGAAGAATTTAAGCAGCAACCCGCACCGCACATGTGATAAACTGGTTGCCTACATTTTACTGTCAATGGGAACTTTGTGCGGCCTGTTCGTGTGACGTCACAGACCTTTAAAATGACGTAGTTTTAAATTTCTATCAAACCTTATTAATTTAATTAACACACCACGTTATAATTATATATTTGAAATTAATATTTCATATTATTTTATGGAGAACAAACTTCATTGGGGAAGATTAACAAATATCACTGCTACTATTTATGATGAACTCTGTAATTATACTGTATTTAAGGTAGAGATAACGTCGAACAGCTGTTCGACGTAATCCCCTTTGATTAACATGTAAACCTTAGCAAATTGACAAAAATTCTGAAATTTTTTTGAGAGGCAGCTATTAGTGCCTAAAAGCCATAGCAAAAGTTTCAAAAACATTTAACGAGCCGATTTTTTTAAATTAATATTTTAGTTTGGCTCTCCATTGGAAAGCCCTATGCTGAAAATTAAAAAAATTAATTAAAAAAAATCGGCTCGTTAAATCGTTTTGAAATTTTTTCTGTGGTTTTTAGGCACTAATATCTGCCTCTCAAAAAAATTTGAGAATTTTTGTCAATTTGCTAAGGTTTACATGTTAATCAAAGGGCATTACGTCGATCAGCTGTTCGGCGTTATCTCTACCTTAATAATAGTTGAATAAACATTTTGACTACATAATTTTATTTTCTGTATTAAATGCATAAATCTATTATGTCATTTCCTTTTTCCCCCCTCACAATTTTTTAATAGATAAAGTTTATACTTGTATTATTAAAATAAGCGTTCTTTCTAGACACCCTCCTCATTGTATATTTTTTATGTAAGAAAAAGAACCCTTGGAAGTGTTATCTTGGTCCTTTTGCGACAATATAATCAAGGATGAGTGGCTCTCGTAGAAGAATACACTTACTGAGATAGCGCCCTTCGCATGCAAATTGACAACAATAAGGACCAACAGGATGACAGTCATGGCCGACTGGCGGAAAATCACTATTTACTATCATGATGACAACAACAATGTGCCTATCTACATTGTTGCTAGTTTACCTCCTTTTTTTTTTTGTTCGAAATATACTAAGGTTCATATTTAACTTGGGTTTCGTCGGAAACGCTCGGGTGTGCTTCGGCTCGACCAGTGAAGTTCTTCGTTACAAACAATGCACCAATGACAGAAGACGTTACAAACACGATGTAAACCAAAATTAAATGTGAGAGTATATCTTTCTTGTGTGCTGTTTCATTTGGAGTTACTAGTGCCACTCAACAGCGGCCTCTATCGCATCAGCCGACGACACTTTCAACCTCTCTATGTGTGTGAGCATTTGCTGTAGCACTGTCTGCAAATAATGAATTATTCAGTCCGTTTATTTGCTGCTGATTTATCGTGAAATAAGCTCAACGATTTTTTTTTTCAACATTTTTTGTTTAATAAAAATATCACTGTAATAAAAATAATGTAATTCGTTCAAACAAAAATTTAAAAACATGGTTATTAACATTATAAAAAAATATATAATAAACACTATTAAATTTTGCTAAAATTTTCTCGTTTTGTTTTTGTTTGTAGCATCGTTAGCTAGAACAACAAAGGGTATGATTTTAAAGTTTGAAACACACAAGATTATAAACTCTCGCCTGCAATCCTCGTTAACTATAAAAGTAAACATTCTTTGATCTCATGATAATTTTTCGCAAGACTAAACTAATAATTTTGAAACGTTTCAACTAAGGAAAAAATCCTTGTTGTACATTTTATTTTTTTTCTAGTAAAAAAAATATTCGTAATTAAGGGACTTTAAATTTAATTTTCTTTAAAAAAATGTACAGTTTAAGTAAACTTTGTAGCCTTTAAAGTTAAACTCACGTTGTGTAATAAAAAGTACACTGACGATCATTAAATTTGAATCCAGTGGTTGCTTTGCGCCTGTCAGGTTGTGCGTGGTGCAGTGCATGGACCGGATCTCGTTAGTCACTGAAGTCAAGCTACATCGAGCGTGGTTAGTACTTGGATGGGTGATCGTTTCAAGTAAAAATTTGAAAAATTACATTGCTCCTTCCCTAGAGTAAATTCATCTCGCTTTCCACCCATGCAGTTCAGTGATGCACTTGTGTGTGGTTCCCCAGGCTTTGGACATCACTTTGGTCCATTGATACAAAGTATAGGTGTCTGTCCTGACTGAGGTTTTCCACGGTTCCCTCGGTCTTACCTCAGCGAATGCTGGGACGCGTAACAGGCCGTGGTCATCATCCGTTTCCTACCTTATTATTATCCACTGCCTCGAGCTGTAAGCTCTTAGGAGTGTATCCTAGAAAAATAAAATATAAAATTATCGCTTAATTCTGTGCATTAATTGTTTAACTCTTTTAACTTGGTGTGTGGGATACGATACAAAATGGAGACTACTATTTTAATTGTAGTGAATAAAATTGACACAAAAAAATTTCAATGCCTCTTTAATAACAAATGGAATATATTTTATACTATACTAAAAAATGTATTAACAAATAGAAGCCTCTCATATTTTATATAAAGGTGGAAGAAAATGAGGTTTTATATGTGGTGCTCACTGCTAGGAGAGAACATTTTTCTCACTTGGTTAGGCCCCAGGTGATCGATGCCAGTGCACATCCCCCCGTGTGGTAGACCTAGCCACTCCGCCAACAAAGAGTGAATCAATGGGAGGGGGGGTTTCTCTTTCCCTATACTTCATGGAATATCAAAAATTGAATCTAAAAGTGACATATTTTTTCTCCATAGAATGTAAAAATGACCTTAGACCGTTTTTTATCACACCCTTCTGACTAAAATGTCTCGTGTAATTTTTTCTCTTTTAACACATCGAGGGAACCATCTTTCCATCGAACGCCCACTAAATCACTATTTGCTTCCTTTATGCTACTTTAAAGTAATTCTATATTAAATTGGTTTTCAAAATATTTCGTTGTATTATTTTTGTTATGATAAAGAATGAAAATATTTAGAATACGGCTATTTTCTTTAGTATTTTTATCTTATATTTTATTTTTAATGAAAAAACAGCCATTCGAAGTACAAGAAAAATATATAAAAGTTGTATTTTTGCCAGAAAAAATAAACAATAAAATACAAAAAAAAAAGACAATATAGATTTATATTTGAACAACCAACGTTGTAAAAATACTTCATTTTGATGAATATTCGGGATTGGAGGTAAAAAAATGTCCATATCTTTGTCAGTAAAGAGACTTTTTATTGGACATTATTCCTGAAGGAGTTATCCAGTTGTCCCTAACCGTGGTTAGCTCCTTGACGTGGCTGAATGGTAACAAATCCGGATATCTTTCCGGATATCTTGTAAATTGTTTAGTCACTATGGGGGACATTCACAAAGCACTTTAACCCCCACTTTAGCCCCGATTTTTAATCCTGGTGCTAAACATGGTACTAAACCAGGGGCTAACCATGTTAAGCTCATAGCTTAGCACCATGTTTAGCACCAGGGTTAAAAATCGGGGCTAAATTGGGGGTTAAAGTGCTTTGTGAATATCCCCCTATATTGAATATATCAGATTGCCTGTGTTAAATTAATTTTGGTATATTGGTGGTTTTAATGAATATGACGTTTTTGACAATACGTACTCGTTGACGACAGATAATGTTATTCTTATGAGGCGTCGTCAACGGATCCGTATTAAACACCGTCATGTGAACGTATTTCCTCACGAAATATTAAGAAAAAAAAAATCTTACTACAGATTATAATATAAAATAAGTTTGAGGAACATCGGTATCACTTTGAATTTGATTGTATACTTTAAAGTTTTTCTATATATATATATATATATATATATATATATATATATATATATATATATATATATATATATATTTATGTCAATTTATAAAATCAAACTCCCGGTCTCAAAAATTAATGGAAAAGTTAAAAAAAAACTGAATAATTTTAATTTTTTTTCCTGTAAATCAGATTATATTATATGTGTCACTCAAACTCGGTGGGAGTTTCATCTAAAAGAGTGATAAATAAATACATGTTTGAATAGACCAAATTTAGTTAATTAATAAATTCTCTTGCTAATGAGGTGAAAAATGTCACTCAAAATATTTTAATATTTAAATAAAATCTCCAGTTTTTCTCCTTTAAACGAAGAAAGTTTTATTAAATCAACTCTTTAATTAATTTTGCGAAATCAAGTCTCCAAGGTTGTGAGAATAATTTTAATAAGTTAAACGTTTTGAATGCTGAATAGTTCAAGCCAGACGCGTACAGCAAAAATTTAATAAGAATTTGTATGTAGCAGTCGAGCGACAAATGCACGTCCAATGAAAGAAAACTAGTTTCATGTTTTTTTATTTACAGTAATTATTATTTGTGCGCTGGTGGTATTTTCATTAAATTTTGTTTATTCAGACACATTAAATAAAGCTATCCAGTAAACACCGAGAGTTTGACAAACTCGGGGAAAGTCAAATTCATCGATTTAACAGTATAACATCTACAACATACAGCATTATGAGCAAAATTTTCAAATCAAATCAAATCAAATCATTTTTATTCGTCCAATTCCAAATACATTTATGCATATATTAATGTCAAGCAGAAACAAAGCATTATGCATGGGTAAGACACGTCAAAGGGCAAATACATAACCAATACAGAAGAAAAATCACATTAAAAAATCCTTAACAGAGTAATAACAGTCATTGAGCAGAAACTTTTTAACCAAATTCCTAAAATCTGCATATTTTTGTTCATTTTTTAGTGATACTGGTAATTTATTATACAACTGGATACATTTATGCATAGGTCCATTGTCAATAAGTCTAATTCTACTTTTAGGAGGGACTATAGTTTTATTCACATTTCTAGTACTGTATGAATGCTTTTTCTCAACATAAAAAATATCATTGTAATTTTTTTTTTACAAAACTAACACACTCCAATACAGTAATAGAGGAAGAAATTTTGAAGTCAACTGAGAAAAAAAATTATCAGTACATAAAGTGGCGCCATATTCCTTACAGGGTAAGCCAGCAGCATTACCTTGGTCGTCGATGTCCAAGGCAATTTTTTCTGTTTTTTAGTAAGATGTTATTTTAAGTAGTGAGGCTTACTGGACCCCACGTACTGAGAACATGTTACTAACGGTTTGACCAGACTTTGTGATTAATTTAGCCGCTGTCCCACAGATACATTAATTTGTACTGATTGATACCTGCTGTAGGAACTAATTCAAGGGTCAGTGTTGTCCACCACTAGCAGGTAATTTATTATTAAAGAATTTTAATCAGACTGACATCAATCAATTAAATATATCAATGAATAAATAAAAGGTTTTCAAGGTGATAATTATAATAAGAAACAAAAATCAGTTGTAAAGTTTAACTCGGTGGAGGAAAACTCTAGAACATTTTAATAGACTTTGTTAATGTAAGTTTGAAATGTAAGCTAATTTTCTGACGTGACACTTGAAGTAAAGAACAAAAATATGAGTGTCGTTTAAAAATAATGATCTTCTGTAATATTCACTCCGTACAGTGCGTGATTTCATAACTTAACACTAAAATAATTAATGTAATTTTCATTGTTAAAATTTTGATAAATGTAATTTTTATTATAGTGACGAGCTATAATGTTTAAATAAAAATAAATTATAGATTTTCTATCATCTAATTGATAAATGTGTTTAATATTTGACATAAACTCAATATACTCATAAAGTTATTACCACAATTTTTTTTTTTAAAATAACCACACCCTTTTTTATATTTATAAAACTATAAAAATTAGTACTTGAAATTTTATTAATAAAAAAAAAATCATTAAGTAATATATATTTTTTTTGCAAGTGATTTGAAATATATACCATATTTTTTAGATGGAAATATAATGGTGTTTTGATGTGCTCAAGTATTTTTGCTTGTTTACACTTTTGTCCCACACTGTTGAGTTGAGCATTTTGCTTCCAGAGGGAGGAGGGTGGTTGAGGGGTGCGCAGGTCCGCGCTGGGTCCGCCCCCATCCCCGGCTGACGTGAGACACAGTACGGCTCCAGACATCGGCGCCTTCGCTCCACTCACTGTCAGTCTTCGTCACTACGTGTAATAACTAATTTAATATGTGAGGTGTGTTATTAGTTGTCTACTTAATATGTATCACAATATTATAATAACGATGCGTGTGTCATGGAACATTATTATTATTCCTGTCTTCTTGTTGCTTATTATTAATGGTAAGTACATCATCAAAATCTTTGTTTATTTTGTGTGTAATTGTTATTAATTAATGTTTAAAAAAATTCATGTTTGCTGCTAAAGAAATGATTGACATTGTTGATTTTACAGAACGTGATTTTTGAAGGTAGAGGAGCATTACGACAAAGTTACCCACAAATTTAATTTGAGGCTCATTTTTTTATTAAAAAATAAACTTTTATTTATGAATAATCAATTTCTTTTTTCTTCGTGATTTTATGTAATAAATTTAAAGTTTTTATTGACATGAAAGACAATTGTAAAACTTTTTGCGTATGAGGAGAAATATGGTACTTCTTATTTTGTAAGCATCATCAAATAGTTCGACATTATCATAAGATTTATCGCTAGTCATCAACAAAAGGTCGCGGTGAATTTTGTTGGAGTAAGGATTCAATTATTAAAATGTAACTCACATTTCTTTCAATTTGTGTTTTTGACATTGCCTAAATTAAAAAAAAAAGTTTCATTTTAGTTTCAGTGCATATTAAAGTTATGAGAAATGGGGGATTTACCCTGTATGCAAAATGCACTTAAACTATTTTAACTAAAAATATTCCCCTTTTTTACATAAATATTTTTTATGAACTTCATTTGCAATTAAAATAAGTTTAAATTTCAATTATACGATTCCTATAGACTTTTCTTTATAAAACTATGATAGAAGATACATTATTAAAAATTTTCTATTGCATCGTGCGTTTTTTAGTTAAATTTTTTTCGCGAGGAATGGACATTTCGCTTGACGGTAAAAAGCAGAAATGACTATAAGTATGACACAGCGCAAGTTTTAAAATATTGACACGATGTATGTTGTATTGTAACATCAGTGTAAAAAATAATGCACTCGACTTGCATGTCAAATGAATGCAGGAATGAATATCAAAGAAAATAATTGTATATTCCACTTTATTTTGTTCATTTTTTGTAATGTATTATTGTGTCATGTATGTTTTTTATTATGGAAAAATTGTAGGAGATAAATAGGAATGTATGTTGCTAACTTTAAATTAAAGGAATAGTTAACCAAGTTTAATAAATGAACCTTTTTTAACTTCTGTTTAAATTTTTAAATAATTAGTTAATTGTAGAAAAAATATTATTAATATTTAAAAAAAGTGTTCTTCCTTTAATGTATTTTGTGGTGTCAATATAAAATTTTGAACTTTAAATTAGTAAAATAATTTGTATTTTATGTACCAGTCGTTAAGGTTATGTTAAAATAATCTTGGCTGGACTTAAATGTGTAACATTTTTGTGAAAAAAAAAAAGAAATAGTAATTTAAAAGTGTTGTCAGTACTCGATCATTTCGCCCGGGGAGGTATGCTTGCCCCTGCCACATATGTAACCCGCTACGCACTCAAGTTGAGCGAGTTGCCTAGCTCCCCGGCTGAGATCGCCAGAGAGCTTGATAATATCTAGAACTTCATGAACTGTACAGACACTTTGCCTGGGAACTACCGTCACTTTCCTGGCCTCTTCCTTTTATTGTGATTCGGAATTATTTTGGTATTATTATAATAAGGAGATTTCATTTTTATGTTTTGGGTAGCACGGAGATGCCCGAAGATCTTCGGGTTGTAAAATCCTAAAATCCTATGTCGTGCGGGTTAACGTAACTCACAACATCTCTTTTTATATAATAGTTTTGGTCGCCAAATATTTTTCTTCAATTTGGTTTTTCTTGTCATCATTTAATGAAAGAAAATTCTAAGAAAAATTATACGAATAGCCAGAAGAAATAAATTTCTATACCAATTTTAGCACGTATCTGCTACTGACAATATTTTGCCTACAAAATCGTGACTTCATATTATTTATGACGTATGTTGAATGACCCGTATATGTGAAAAGACAACGATCATGTTTTGTTTAATTAAGAGAATAATTGTTAATTAAAAATGAAAATACATGGTATAATTTTAGTTGACACCAACATTTTCTATATCTTCAGATAATTAAATTCACTAAACTACGATCTCAATTATAACTAAAATGACGTCAAAACTGCGTCAAGGTTTTGTGACAACAGCAGCTGTTTCATTAACGTTAAGTCTGCTAAACTTTCTTACAAAATATAGCATGTATGGACGTGTCCGGGCAGTTTGTTAAGTACACTGTCAGAAGTTTTCGCCTCAATAAATTGCACCAATTACAACTCAGTTTCGAGTAAAATAAAGTTGTTTGTTTAAATAAATTTGCAATAAACTTCATTTGAAAAAATTCAATTGCTAATATTATGCTTCTTTCATATTTTAATTCAAAAAAATAAAAACACATTTTTGTTATTTATGTTAAATTCTTTATATATATATAATGAAATAAAAATTCTTTATTTTATTAAATTCCATTCACAAGATACACACATATACCTAATTTTAGCATCATATTTCGTCAATTTTATTGATTTCAATTTTTAAGGATGCAATGTTTTTTATTTTTATTCTACTTTATACTGTTGAAAATAATTTTATAACGTAAAAACTTTGACGAAACGTTTTCTCTGTGTAGTGCCACCAACTCAAGTGAACAAAATTTTGCCATAGTGATAGTTAGAACGCTCTCGGAGAAGCAACACAAAACTTTGTGCCATAACTTTGACATATCATAATTTTATGCAGAAGTAACGTATATGTTTACATTAACTTTTTTATTATACATGCTGGGAATACATGACAGCCAATAGTTTTTATAAAGGAGAAAAATTTTAATTTTGAGAATGGTGTTCAGGTGTAGCGAGATGATATCTTTTAAAACAACAATAACATTATGATAATAGCATGAATGCAAGTAGAGAATTGTTAATATCAGTTTGTAAATATTGGGGCAAGAGTTTTAATGTTTAGAGTAATTTTTCAGTAATATTATGATTTAAACAAATTGGGTTGCTTAGTTTCAAAAACAGCAATATGCATTTTTAATTAAGATCAAAAACCCAACTTTTTTACCAGGAAATTAACCCTTACTGAAAATGCATATTGCCGGTTTTGGAACTAGGCAACTCAATTATAGTAATCTAATTTAATGAATTTAAAATTAAGTCAATTGCATTGCAAATGTAAATGAATGCACTAATTGAATTGTAATCTATTTTTAATGAACTTAATCAGTAGTATTTTCTGTTTAAAAGTTTATTATTTTTACTTTACTGCACCATGCGTTAATTTATTTATGTTTACTCCTATATTTACGTTCCTCATTTATTTTTGTGATTAACGATTATTTAACTAAATTTAAAGAATCTTGATGAATTGCAAATGGGAACCGTAGAAACCTCAGTAAGGATGGCCGCAGCTTGAAGTGGTCCAAGGGAATGTAGTGGACAGTGAGAGAACGGTAAATTGTTGTCAGAAATGGTCGCTCATCCAACTGTGCACGTATTACATTGATACATTATGCTAATAAATCTATGAGAATCGTGCAAACATCGCTGACGGTGATTGTGTTTTCACGAACGGCAATTTTACTACATTCCATTAATTTACCGGTACGGTGCATATTTAACTACATGATTCCATCAATTTACCGGTAATGTGTATATTTAACTACATTCCATCAATTTACCGGTAATATACCTGGATGTGTGCATTATTTTTCTCCCAACAATTTCTCCTATATTGCGAGTACATACAACTATATACAAATGCACGATATTGATTGGTGTACTTGCCAGCTGTTTATGTTTGATATAGCATGGGTAATATATGTAACACTGTCAATTAACAGAATAAATTTTGGTGTTGAAACTGTAGTATGTTCGTTGACTCGCTACAGAAGTTGATATGTCAGGAATGGAAGTTTTGTTTTTTATTGTGTTTTCAAGACAATCGTTTTTGTACTTCACTCTTATTGCACATTTAAAAAGCATTTGGTATTTTTTTTTTAAAGTTTTGAGCGTGAACCTCGAAGCAATGTCTATGTTAATGTCTTAAAAAACCCACGGTTTGATAACCGGGTTCCACTACCCGCGGTTAAATGACGTTCAGCTAGGCTAACGTGGCTAGCCTGGTTCATGAAGACTCCAATTAACAGTACATTTTGTAAATAATAAACAAGTTGTAACATGCATGTGGTTATTACATTTTATAGTTTTGTTAAAGCATTCATTCTACATAAAAGCGATTTAAAAATTCAAATATAAATCAGACAATATAATGCTTTTTTTTTCTGCATCCAGAGAGAAACATAGAAAGAGAACAAAATCTAATTTTGCTATATTATAACATGCAGTTCTGAGTATAACACTGTTATTTTTTATTTTTATAAAATATTTTTTTTTTTTACTAAAAGATTAAATTTATCAGACACCATATACTGTAAAAAAAAAATATAAATAAATTTTTATGTTTAAAAAGCTTTAGTGCCCTACTTATCTGTCTTTCCTACAGTTCAAATGTGTTTTTGTTATAATATATAAATTTAAATATAATATCTCTCTAAAATATAATAATTATAGTATTATTTACATTAACGATATTTACAGTTTAATAATAACATACGCTTGGATTATAGATTTAACGTTAATGATATTACAGTGTGATGTTTATTTAGTAAGGTTGGTATGTACTCATGCACTTGTGATGTTAATTCACGTGATACATCAAACATGCAACGTCAATACGTTGACACAAACACTCTGTGTGGTGCGACAACATTTTCATCTTAGAAAATAATATTAATAAAAAATGGAAACAAGCAAGCACTTAACGTAAAGTGGAATATGTCATCTGAATTAATGTACCGACCCGAAGCTCATTTTTTAAAACTGTCTAATTTGTAGTTTTATTTTTCTCTCTCTTCTAAAAGTGCTAATTGAATTATATATTTACGTTTAAATTTTACAATATTGTGCTTTCTCCGTAATACATTACACTTTTTTATTTCAGCATAATTTCTCATAACCATACAATGTCATAAATTACCAACAAATTCATGACATGAATTTTAAACTACACCGTAGAGTTTTTTTGTTTTAAATTTGCTCATAAAGTTAATTCTATAATTTGTCACAGGAATAAAATTTAATTTTGTTACATAAAATATATTCGTAATCAAATACAAAAAGTTTTGCTGCAGTGCCTTTTTTTTTGCAGCACCTTCTTTTCCTTTTTCCTTTTTTATTTTTTTAATTTGTGACTTTTTTCTCTTGCATTACACAACTCAAAAATTCTTATATATGTATATATATTACATAGATCGTAATAATGATTAAAACACAAAAAAGTGACAACGGTAAATAAAATCATTCTTTGCGATACATTTTATTTATTATATCGTGATCACGTTTACATAGTCATTGAGGAACAAGAAAGAGATAATATAAAGAAACAAATCGATATAGCTAGTGAGTTTCATGTTTAGCTTTCAGCGTGTGTTTAACTGGGTGCTCACGTTGAGTATGATGAGGAACGTTATTTTACATTTGGTTTATTGAGCAAATTCATTGCAATATGCTAAAACTCTTTACTGTGTAACTTCGTTGTTTTTTTTTATATTATTAAAATAGCTTAAGGCAGGTCACAGACACGTATTTCTGCGATTATACGTTTCTCATTTAGAACAAGTTATATATTTCTTATCATACGAAGGCATACGAAGCTATGTGCACAGCTGCACCTGATCGTATAGGTTCTTATTTCTGCGCTGTGAAATCATACGGTCCTGTGTGTGACAGTCCTTTAAAGAATTGTTTTGGGGGATAATACCCCCAGTCATTCTTATATAAGCGTGAGTTCTTTTAAATAAAATTAATTGAAACTTTTAATTATACGAAAAGTCAAGATGAAAATAGAATGTGTAAATAATAAAAGTTTTGAACGCAAAGTTGCGAAATGATTGGACAGGTTCACCTGTAACCTTTGTCCTCCTAATCAAGGTTCAAGTCACATTTCATAGCGCCCACGTGCTGCGAGATCAACACTACACTTGAACTAATTTAAAATTACCGTCGGAAGATTCAAGTTACACTTTCAACGTGTTATATCTCGCCAACTGGAGCGGCTACACTCGAACTAATTTAAAATTCGCGCTTCCAAAGTTACCGCCTTCCTGCTCGCATTTTAACTCCGGAAATTACTGAGAATCACAAACTCAAACTTTCTACAACAAATTTAAAAATGACCAGCAAGAGTTCTAACTTCCGGTTAATTCTGGCGGGAATTTTAAATTTATTGGGCAGTAATATGATGATAAAACCGTGAATCAGTACATAAAAATACGTTCTTATTTTAAACAATTTTTTCGAACGCCATTCTAATAAAAACAAAATTTATACATCTAGATTAAAATAGTATAAATACAATTTTAATACAATGAATTTGAAGTGACGCGAAATATCCTATTTTATACATTGATAGATAATTCATTAACTTTTTACGTATCCATTGAAGTGAATATTGTGAACACAACCACGCAGCTTTATTGCCATGACCGCTGCGAACGTGTCTATGTACCTGCCTGCCCACTATATAGTGTTGTTTTCACAAATCAGGTCAGCATAGCAGTGTGATGGTTTTACGAATTAGAAGCGTATATTTACCGATCTGTGAAATTTCTATACAGAAATATTGACATTTTTTTGTAAACAAATTTTGTTTTGATATTTCATCATCATTCTTTGATATATATGCGTGATGATATAATCTGATGTCTCTCTCTTGTTTTTTATACTTTTTACTCGTTATATTTTAGGCATTCGATCAATAGTTTTTGGTGTGTGCGTCACACGGCCCCCTTCCTCTCTGAAGCTTCACTTACAGTATAAGTTTGTAAGACAACAAACTTTTCATAGGCTTTTTTCCCGCGTCTAATGAATAATGGCACTTTTACAAACTACTGGAATAAAACTGATAATTGAAATTTATTTTCACTTTGTCAGGTTTATTGTTGTTAATACATGAAAAAAATATTAACTTCTTTTATCTTTGTTAACAATATTTTTACTAAAAAAACATCAAAGATAAAAAGTATTTGTTTATACAACTAATAAGTTTAACCTTCTAAAAAAGTTTGGTAAATGACATATCAAGAGAAATTTCATTTGTTTCTTTGTAAATTCAATTAAAATAAAATTGATAAAAAAATTTAAAGTCACCTCTTCTTGTGACGTAAATGAAAAGTTAAATTAATTTTTTTAATATTTTTTAAAAGAATTTAAATACCATTTTTTCCTAGCAATAGCTGTGAGAAAATACATTAAAAGATGAAACTCCCATTTTAATAGATACTACTTTAATTTTATTTTCAATAATAAATATTGTTGTGCGGAAATATTTTTTTTAGAAAAAAGAGGATATTTTATTAAAATGTAATCAAAGTTTTCTGATGTATATTAGAACTGTTCTATTTGTGAGTTTAAATTACAATGTAAAATCTCGAGTCATCAGAAATGTTAATCAAATACTCGAGATATATGTTTTAATTTCATAAATTGATTTGTTTGCATACTTTAATACCAAGCAATCAAACGTAATTATAAATGCTAGCTGAAAATGTAGTTATCTTGGTGCAAGAAAATGTTAGTAATTAAAATCAGTAGAGGTAATAATTATTACATAACTTTGTGGGTGGGTAAACTTTACACCTCCGTTGAAAATTTCATAAGTTTGTTTCAAAACAAACCCCTCGTGCAAAAATATATTATACAAAGTTGGAGAAATTCACAATAATTTAAGGTAGAAACCAGCTGTGGTTTTTAGAAAACATAAACGCACGCTAAATTTGTTCTATAGTGCTCTTTTTTTTTAACGGAAGAGAGCCTTCAAACCTTTTGTTCCAGCTATATAATTGCAAGAAGAAAAAAATGTTGAAAATAAACATGCAAGTACATGTATTTATTGTATGAGGAGCTTAACGAGCATGCTGGTATACGACTGGAATTCAATCCAATGTTAGTAATAAACTGCTTCCAAACGTTGTCGTAAAAAACTGTAAAAAAAAAAGGAGAAGATAAAATGGCTTTATTTTGCACGTGTTCATAACTTTATGTTAACAATTCGCACTTTTGTGTGTAAAAAAATATGAGCTCTGGAAACTAATACTTTAACAAAAAAAAAGTTTTTCAGGAAATTAAGATATAAATTTTAAGTAGGAAATAAAACAAGAGTTTTGTTGCAAATGAACAATAATTTTCGTGGGTTAATTTTGACAGTTATGTTTGTTTTAGGGTATAAATATACCAACAAATATTTTAGTTTGTCTTACGCGAGGACAATCTTAACAAAGCTACAAATATCGGTCTAGTTTTACACTATCTCTCAAGTATAATCTTACAAAAGAAGTCATTATATCTTAATGCGTGATCTTAAATACGTTTTTAAAGATTACACCGTAACTTATTTATATAGTTTTAGTCAATTGTAATTTTGACACTCTAAAAGATAAAAAAAAACAAATAAAAAAAAAAGGTCTTAAATGACATGATGGTATACCATAATATCACAACGTTAAAGTAATAAAAAAAAGTCAATTTTGTTTGAAATTGCAGAAATAAAAGTTACAGTTGCCGTAAACTTTGTTTTTTTTTTTTTGTTAAATCATTGGAATTCTGAAGAAACTTTTTAATTTTCTTTTGAGTGTTCTGCTTGCATCAAAAATATTAATTTCTGTGGATTAATTAAATTTCAGTAACTTTTACTTCAAATTGAAAGGTCCGTGCTTGTTGCATACATTCCGGGAGTAGTCATATGACAAGGATTTCTCCCGATGAAATTTTAACGTGTACTTTGTAAGTATGCCAAAATAAAACCGTTTATTACGCAGTGGGAGTTATATTTAAATTTTAATTGCTTTTAACGTTAATTTATTAATGACTTAAAAAGAGAGTTAAATGAGTTAAAGCTGTTTTATTATTGACAAGTTAACCTTTGATTTTTTAACTTTATAAATACATGTGAGGAAATAGAAAAAGAGGATAAAATTAGCATGTGAATATAATTTATTTACATTTTATAAACATGGGTCTGCTTTATGATCGCTCCTTATTGCACTAAAATTAAATATAAATTTCGTGTTCTGTTTAATTATGTATTAACTCAGATCAGTTATAATAAGAAAATAAAAACATGGGGGGCATTTACGGAGCACTTTAACCCCACTTTAGACTCGATATTTATCCCCCGGGTTAAAATGAGTGCTAAACATGGTTAAATCAAAGCTAAATCAGGGTTAAGCAATGTTAAACAGATACGTTAACCCTTGACTTAGCCCACATTTTTAGTACTTGGTTTAGTACCATGTTTAGTACTCGATTTAACTCGGGGGTTAAAAATCGAGGCTAAATTATATAGGGTTAAAGTGTTTTGTAAATGCCCCCCAAATGTTAAAAAGCACGCTATACTTATAATTTTACTTTGTTTTCAATTATTTAAAAGTATGAATTTAGAAATGTATTATACAGTATTATTTTCCAACTTATACGTTTAAAATAACACATTGCGATTTATAATTACTTTTCTGTTCGCACTGCGATGATTGATTTGACAGCAGCCATACACAAAAAAACAAATCCACAACATGAAATGAATACATTTTATCGAATAGTTTTTTAACACTAGCAACAAGAACTTTATCTTGGCACATGATTTATACTTGCTACATGTTTGTATTTAATATGAATTTTCAGTACATTCAATGTATCAATATTTCTGAAAACAATATAGAAGTAGTATGTCTCTCTTTTATTTTATATAAAATGCAATATTTTTAATCCATTGCAGTAAAAGTACACTAAGTTCCTACACCATATAGTTATCTCCTTAAAATTTCTGTTATCTTATTACTTTGTACATTTTTAATTACTGTGGCTATTTTATAAACAAATGTAATTAAAAACAATTCATCTGAGAACTTACGTTGGACCAAATTCTGAAGTTTCAATTACAATATCTCTGATTTGTGACGAAATTAATTAGAAATTATAACAATTGATACAAGCTCCTTATTAATCATTATCAGTATAATACAGTGTCTAGTTTTAGGTATAACTTTATGAGGGGATATAAATTAATTATCTATAAATTTATATTAAAAACGAAAACTCTAAATTTGTAATTAAATTGCTAATGAACTCGCATGTATTACTTAAAGCAATGCAGCAAATAAATTTAATATTTTCATAAGAAATGCCAAAAGTTGGTGCGGACGTATTTCAACACTAAATCTTTTTTTTTTATGACAGTACATTTTTTTACGATTCAAATGTTTTCAGAGTATAAAGTTAGCTACGTCAGTCAAGGCACACTCGTAAAATGTTATATATATTTATTTTGCTTTAGACTGATGTTTTTGTTGCTACCCTTTCTATGTTTTAAGTTTCTTGCTGCCGTTGCATAAGAACGGTACTTAAGTCAACATTTAAAGTACTTGTAATTTATAATAATAATCAGCGATGTAGTCCTCCTTTAATTAATATTACGTAGTTCATCCACACAGCCAATTATTTCAAACAAAAGACCCTGATAAAGATATGTTCCAGGTATAAACCATTGTTTTATTCGTGCTCCTTGTCAGTTAATATTCAAGGAAAGCTAATATCATCAGACAATGTACGGTCAAACCCACGAATAAAATATTGAAATTTAATAGTTGCAATATGAACTAAAATAAATGCACTTTTTGATTTGACCTCAAAATTTTTTATTATAGAAATGGATAGAGGGTGCAAAGCTATGCTACTGTGATTTTTTTTTTTCAGATTTTTTAGAGTCTGAGAACTATTTTTAAAAAATTGTTGAAAGTGCAGAGAAAGTGACGCCCCTAGACGCTTCTCTTAATAAAAGGATCTAAAAGGGGCTTGAGTTCAAACCCAACCTTGGCAAAACTTTTTAGCAATACTTCCCGAGCTCTAAAAATCTGAAAAAAATCAGAGTGACATAACTTTGCACCCTCTATCCATTTTTGAAATAAATATTTTGAGGTCGCTTTAATTCATTGTAAGTAACATGTGGCGAGTCTTTCATTTGTATGTAGTTATTGAGACCAGAAAATTATAAAATATAAACTGCAGTTTTGTGTTTCATTGAGATAACAATGAATAATTTTTATACATTTCGAACACTTGGATACACAGACTAAACGCTTATGTCGTGTTTAAAATGTTAAAACAATGTAGAATTAAACAAACGCACTCTTGTCATAATGCAGACACTACTGTATCATTACTTAAGTAGTTTCTTAAGTACTTTGTATGGACGGAGCTTCTCAAGATCCGTGTCAAACAAAAGTACACGATATTACAAGAAAACAGTTCTCATTGAAGCGTAGAGAGTACAGTAAGATTTAAAATTAATTAATATTGACATCAAAATTTAGCATGTAAGTTTTGATTGGAATTATTTGAATCTGTGTACGTAATATTAAAATGTTTTTATGTATAATTATCAGTTAGAAACATTAAAAAAAACAGCAGCTACACCAAAGTATAAAAACTTTTAGAATTAATTGAATTTAAACAAGCGCTCTTTTTAAATTTTTTTTTTTTTAGAAATCTAATTAAAATTTTAATTTAATATTCCAGAGCACCTGTTATTTAATTGAGCCTGCAGCAGTTTTTACTGATGTTGGTATATCATTGTTAATTTAAAAAAACATACGAGTTTACTTACCTTCCAGTACTAAAACACTACCATTTCTATAAACCATATATTTTATTGTAATACGATAGAACATTTAATAATATAATGTTTTGATTTTGACGTGCTTGTTTTTGTTGTGAACTTAGTATTAAATAAACGGAAGTGGAGAGAGCTGAGAGGCTAGACAGAGAGCGTGAATTATGGTAAGAAAACCAAGCTCTAAAAGTAAAGTCAAATTCACAATAACATGTGATGAGGTAACGAAATAATGGTAAGAAAACCGAGCTATAAATAAAGTCAAATTCACAATAACATGTGATGAGGTAACGAAATAATGGTAAAAAAAACGAGCTCTAAATAAAGTCAAATTCACAATAAAATGTGATGAAGTAACGAAATAATGGTAAGAAAACCGAGCTATAAATAAAGTCAAATTCACAATAACATGTGATGAGGTAACAAAATAATGGTAAGAAAACCGAGCTATAAATAAAGTCAAATTCACAATAACATGTGATGAGGTAACGAAATAATGGTAAGAAAACCGAGTTCTAAATAAAGTCAAATTCACAATAACATGTGATGAGGTAACGAAATAATGGTAAAAAAACCGAGTTCTAAATAAAGTCAAATTCACAATAAAATGTGATGAAGTAATGAAATAATGGTAAAAAAAACGAGCTCTAAATAAAGTCAAATTCACAATAATATGTGATGAGGTAACGAAATAATGGTAAGAAAACCGAGCTCTAAATAAAGTCAAATTCACAATAACATGTGATGAGGTAACAAAATAATGGTAAGAAAACCAAGCTCTAAAAGTAAATTCAAATTCACAATAACATGTTATGATACATTATTTATTGAGTTGGTGACGTCATGAAGAAGTGCGATGACTTTCACTATACGCTCGAGGTTTTGCTGGGGTATTTCTTGCCATAATAATAATACCTTGTTAAGATACACAATACAACGGCAGCTTGTTAGTGCGTGAATTATGTCGAGAACGAACAGCGCGTACATTTATCAACCGTTTGTTGTCTTGTCTTTGTTGCAGCCGGTGATATTATTAAAGTAGAGTGAGCGATTTCATTTTTTTGATAATAATAAGTTCACCCCCCCCCTCTTGCTAGTGATAATATTAAGTTCAAGCACCCCTCAGAACCCCCCCCCCCTCCCCTTCTCTTAAATTGCATAAAACAAGACCCGTCTCCTTCACTGCAAAAAGTTAGTTAGTGAAATTATTGACATTTTACAATAAATAATGTCACAGAAGAATTATATCCCCTCTCTTCCACAAGGCTGGTGCATAAGTAGTGAATATCTTGTAAAGTTGATGCACTTGGGGGCGTTAACGATTACAAAGTACTTGTCTTTTTAAATAACATTTTATCCCCTCAGAGTTGAATCAAGATAATTGCAAAGGAAGTTACAAATATTGACCTTAAAAAATTTAAGTTTTAATTATGAATTAAAATGTAGCTACTTTTCTAGCAATCTCAACTTAATTCTGCGAATGTCTTCAGTTTTTTTGGCTTTAACTTCTTTGATATATTGAATGAAAATTATTTATTTCATTATTATCTTTAAGTTTGCTTTTCTCTCTCAAATAATCACATTTATTTTAATTAAAATTAATAATTTTTAAATATATAATGTTTTTGTATTTATATAAAATTATCGATTGTAATAAATTTAAAAATAAAACAACTGAATATTAACATTATATGTTAATGAAATATTATTACAGGAGTCATGAATATTAATTTTATTTCAATTTTAGCGTCATTGCAATAATGTATTATAAACAATTATTTATGTAACTACTCCCTCTGCTCTCGCACTTTCAATTAAAGCGGAGGTTTCACTGGGAATAAGTGCTTCATATACACACAAAATGTTTGCTTTGTTAATATAATGTGTTTTCAAATATTTTAATGAAGTCGGAGAGACGAATTCGTGCATTTATTTTTGCTTTAGTTATTCCAAAATACTCGTTTGTAAATAAAATATTTTGTCGAGCAACAATACCAGCACTATCAACGCATGTAATTTGTTAGTTCATCAGTGGCGCCCTCATTACTAATTTAATTACATGGTGGTCAGTCGTAGAACTATCAATTTGACTTCTGGTTTAACGTTGATTTGGGAGAAAATAAAGATCAAGGCTCATGTTACAAAAGTTTTGATAAATGCTCGCAGAGGGCTTTTATTAATGCAATAAAAAATGAATTAAACTGCAGTTTTTTTAAATAGAGCATCCCAGTCATAATGTAGACTCAGGCTTCTTGATAAACATTTTAAATTACACACGTTTTATCAAATCGTAACTACGGGGGTGTTTGTATGTGCCGCAGTGCTGCATGTTCCCACGTCGCTTCATTTTCCGCTCCACTGCCAGTCTGAACTTTCTTCCTCATTTCTCCATGACACTTTCATTTGTTTACTCTGCGCTCGTTGTGTACACACAGACTATTTCTTGCGTCTCACATGTGATGAGTTTTCATGTACACACCACATTGCAGCAGTCCCTGTTCATATAAAGTATGACTGAGTTCTGTTCCTTGTCTCCTAACATCTCTCGAGTCATAAGAAATGTTAAAACAAAATCAGCCATACTTTCTAGTCAAAGCAATGACTTTACAGGCTTAATTTAGCAGCATTGTGTGGGTAGTAACACTGACTAAGGTTTTATTATATTTATCAGCACTGTATGGGTGGCAATGGACAACATACATGAAAAAATTTTATTGTAGGAATGAATAGAGGGTACCAAATTATGTACCTCGAATTTTTTCAGATTTTTTTAAGACCCGTGGAACTATTTTTAAATAATTATTGAAAGTCCTGTGATTTCAGTTGGCACTCCTGAATTCTTAATAAAAAGGATAGAGACTGGACGCCTATTGACGCCTCCAGGGGGCGTGGCCGCACTTTCAATAATTATTTAAAAATTGTTCTGGGTCTCAAAAAAATCTAAAAGAATTCAGAGTACATAATTTGGTACCCTCTATTCATTTCTGCAGTAAAATTTTTCCATGTATGTTTTCCATACTGCCTACAAGTTTATTATATTTATCAGCACTGCGTGGGTGGCAATACTGCCTACAAGCTTTAGCAACACTGTTTGGGTGTAAACATGTATCTTCACACTATTAATCTTTAAATCTCATTGCCTTAAGTAATTTTGTTTCTACAGCTTCGTCGTTTGCATAAAAGTGAAGATAAACAACTCCTCTAGTGCTTATTAATTCATTTTATTAGCCTAGAGCGACAACATTCGCACAGTTGGCAAAACTGCAAACATTGCAAGAATATAACATTGTTGAAATACGTCAGTGCTGCCACCTACCGGAGGACACAATCCCAACGAGGTTTTTTGTCACTTACCTCATTGAAATTACATTGAATGCGCATATAAGATAATCGAACACGCAAATGACATTTCTCTTTAATAAAACGGATCGTCTTTTTATCAACACAGAACTTTACCAGAAGCGAGTGTGATACATACATTTTTTTTATCTTATATTAAAAACAAAAGTATGGATTTTTTATTGTGCATATTTATAATATAAATTATTCTGTAATAAACCATTGTATTTTCTTAATTAATCAACGAAATATAGCTAAAGGCACTCATTTATAAATGCAATGTAAAAAAAAGTATATTTATAATTGTTATAAAATAGGTCGTGCACTTATTATTAAGAAGTATATTATAAAATATAGTAATAATGATAAAGACAAGAAAAAATTAATATTCTACTCTTATAGTATGTAATTAATATTTGAATATATGCATGTAATTTCTTTAATTGCAATTCTTGATATTATATATTATGTTAATTGAAATCCAGAGGCGGGTGTAGAAGGAAATTAAATTATTATATTTTAATTTCCACACTTCTTGCTGTTACTACATACACGCGTTAACAACATAATAACAAAACGCATAATTAAAATCATACACTAGCAAAATTACAACATATGAAAATTTTATTTTACATGATAAAACTTATTTAACAAAAAAACATAAAAAAAAAACAGATTTTTGTTATATAAATCTTTAAATCAAAGTCCATTGTTAACAAAAAAAGGTTAAAATCTTAAGTGCAATTTCATGTTAAACTCCGCAGTGACGTCATGTAAGTTATTCATTGAGAGGATATTACTTTTTGTAGATAACAAAAGCAAAAAATTGAAAAGAAAAAAAATTGATTGTGGTAGATTGATTTTCCCGTAGTTGAGTTCTCCATCTCTAAAAGCTTACGGCTTGACCAGCACGCCGGATATATCAGTTGAGATTAAAAAAGTCACCCGCAGGCAAGTAATTCCGCGTCTTCTGTTGCTTCAAGTCTCCGAAAAAACATTTTATTTGAACAAAATGGAGACACTTTTATTATTTTCGTAACTTGAAATATATCGAATAAATGTCACGGAATAATGATATTACAATCCAACTGTACGTTTTATATGACAAAATAATTTATATTTTTAGTTTAATTTTTGTGACATTGTGATTGATATACCAGAATTAACTTTATAACCGTGCACGAAAAATGATGATTTGTGAGAGTTTTCGCATAGAAAGTTTTTCAACTAAAAATCAATCACATTATTATACAGTTCTTTCTACCTAAGAATACGAATAAAGGAGACAATATTATATTACTTTAACATAAAAATTACTTAAAGGCGAAACCAGACATTCCGAATTCAGAAGGTTGTCCGTTCTGGGAGAGTAACGGTGACAACATTCTTCCATTAATTCTCCGCTTCATCACAATATAACTTCAGTTTGTATTTAAATTGTCAAATTTATTATTTAATTACATTAAAATTAGTAATATAAAATTTGTATACGTGTTAGGTTTAATTCAAAGTTTGTCATCCTCTCAAAATTATTTGACAGGTGGGAGGGCCTTATTTAAATTTCTCTAACTAAAAATATTCAATAAAACAAATTAGAGGGTGAAATTTGCTTGATGTGTATTCAGAAACATTGATATTTTTTATTTTTATAATCAAGCAAATAATTAATTAAAAATTAAAGACTGTTGATGTTTTGAAATACTTTTAATTTGGGGGAGGTCTGTTGATTTTGTCGTCAAGAAATTCCAATTTATAATATAATAACGTTACATGTAATTGCTCAGTACAATAAACTTTTAACATTGCTGTCATTTGCAGTTTATATATATATAAAAAGGCATTGGAAAATATCATGGATAAAAGTATATTATTATATTTTATAAAATAATTTTCATGTTAATTAGATTGATGTTTTTATAAATTATTTTGTTTTGCTGAAAGACAGAAATAAAAATACATTATAGGCTCATTATGTCAAAAACTTAATTCCAAGTCCCAGGATCCAATTAAACATAATAATATTTTTCTGTGATACAAAACCAAAAACATCATTTTATAGTGCACTAAATAAAAACACAGTAAATTGTGAATCATATTTCAAATTATATTCTCCATTTTACTAACTTGCTGGAGGCTGCGAGGTCAAAAGAACAATCGTAAGAACTAAAGTTTTAATTAAAGAACAGAAGTTTCTACCTCTGACGGCAATTTTCACTTTGTGTTTTCGTGTAGTCTAATTATAATAGTTCTGTAACAATTAAAAAAAAAAAAAGCAATCAAGATCACTGCAAGCCGTTGAAAAAAAGAGACAGTGATGCATTTTATTGTTTCAGTTGAGTCAATGAATATTTTTGGTACAGATGCCCGCAAAAATGAAAGAAATCTTGATTACAATTTAGTGTAGTAAAGTGAGTGTAATAGTCTACATTCTCAGTATTAATTAATGACAGAAAATTAAGATTAAAAATTAAGATGTAAAAATAGAAATTGGTACAGGCAACAAGGGTCAGTTTCAAAGTTTAGAGATAGAAAGATAGCCCTTATTAGAAACTACAATAAATTGTCTGGTTTTACTTTTTTCATGAAATTAATAAAAAAAACACACACACCCAAGATTCAAATTTGTGACACGAAATGACAAATTACGTAAACGAATGTATGAGACTCGATAATAAAGAAATCAACGACAGAAAATCAATTAATAATAAAAGTCGCATATTTAACAAAGGTAAAATAAAACTTTTCATTATCACGAATCTTGTTTGCGTGATAAAATATCATTTATCATCTCCCAAAGTCAGCAAAGCATCTTCACCATCGCGTTTTCAACACTCTGCAGTTCCCACCTACATCATTACCTTCAATATATACATATTTCTAATTTTTAACATTTTTCATACAAACTTACCATTGCGGTAATACAGTTTTTTTAATTATTTTATTCATAAATCCCACATTATATATATAAAAAAAAAATACACTGTAAACCCCAAGAAAAACTCGTACCGGAGAATGTCGATTTTATCAATTATAACTTGGTGACAAGATATAATAAATTTAATTTCAACTGCAACACAAAAATGGGAATAATAGAAGATAATAGATAATAGAGGTCGAGCGTGGCGCAGTGCATTGACCGGTTCTCGTTAGAACACCGAAGTCAGGCTACGTCGAGCGTGGTTAGTACTTGGATGGGTGACCGTTTCAAGTAAAAAATACGCTGCTCCCTCCCTGGGGTAAATTCGTCTCGCTTTCCACCCAGTGCAGTGATGCACTTGTGTGTGGCTCCCCAGGCTTTGGACATCGCTTTGGTCCATTGAGAAAAAGTAGAGGTGTCCGTCCTGACTGAGGTTTTCCACGGTTCCCTCAGTTTCACCTCAGCGAATGCTGGGACGCGTAAGCATGCAGGCCGTGGCCACTATCCGTTCCCTACCTTATACCTACCCAGTACCCCGCCGCGAGCTGTAAGCTCTTAGGGGTGTATCCTTGTAAAAAAAAAAAAAATATATATATACACAAATTTGATGGAGACTCACAATGTAACACTTTCCTGTGACTATTAAATGATAGCTCAAAATAACTGAATAGAGCATAGAGTACATAAACAAAACAAAAACGAAAATGTTAAATAAATTAATTTCTCCTGAGATAAACAGGAAGTGTTTATTTCTGAAACTTTATCTCACCTTTCTGAACCTCAAGCTACTTCCGGTTAATGGTGGTGAGGGTTTAAAATTATAAAAGGGCATTCACAAAGCCCTAATATAAGGCCACATTTAGGGCTCAATAATTTAAGACCAGAAATTTTGGGTCTAAAAAGCATGCCTAAAATCGGGCTTTAAATTATCGAGCCCTAAATGTGGCCTTAGGGCTCTGTGAATGCCCCTTATATTATTACTGCACTCTTATTGTGCTATCATGCATATGTTTACTCCCAGTGGTATAAATCTATTATAATATCAGTATCATCTTTCGTGATTTTTTTAATGTATGTTATATTATTGAATTTATTAATAGTGCCTTGCTATAACTGTTGCTAAATAAATAATAACTTGAATATAGTCAAACCAAATTGCTATAGAGTTGATTGCGCTGCCGCCATGCTCTTGTAAGTTAAGCTGCCCTAATATAGAGGACCAGAATGCACAAACTAGTATATAAACCAATTACGTATTGATTTTTTTCACTTTATTAAACAAAATATATCAGGATTAAAAAATTGTAAAAATACACCAATAAACGATATACACTATACAAAATCGCATTATTAAAGAACAATAAAAAAAAAAAAATGTATATTTTTTATTTCATCTCTCCTATCTAATGCCATAGTAGTTGGACCTCCATTTTCTCTTTCCTACCCCCAACTTCCCCTCCTGACCGTCCGTATACCTGCCATGTTATTTTTACTCTCTATATAGTCTCATGTAAATAAAAAAAAACACTATTAGTGTTTCAATTTAGTCAGTATCAATAAGCGTATTTTGAAGATGATGACAAAAATCTAAAAAAATAACAGTACATAATTATAATGTACTCAAATACACAACTTGAGCTTCTCTATACTAAATATGAAAAAAAAAACAGACCAGTTTTTTATATGATTGAAATAATGTTATATTAACAAAGTTAATGTTTAATAAATAAATAAGTATTATTTACATAAACTAAAATCATGTCTTGGTTTTGCTACTTTGTTTACCTCTGTAGAACATTATTTATTAACAATGGGGAATTCTCCTACATTTATTTTATTTTTTTTTTCAGATGCTCTATGCCTTGAAACTAAATGTCCTAAAACAAAAAAGTTTCAATTTTCAAAATTGGAGGCATGGGAATTTTTTAAAAATCTTCCTCCTTTTGAATTTAGCGCCAAAACGTGACGTAGAAACTGCCTAGCAGGCGAAATTTTCCGGCAATAAATTTATATTTTCGATTATCACTCTTAAAGTAAACTGATATTAGAGGAAAAACTATTGATACTAGGGTATAAAAACCTGCTGATTTCGATCGTGTTACTAAAATTTATAGCCAATGACTCCTTGACGCTCAAACTATGATATCAGGCAGTTGTTGTGTGTTAACTAGGGAGTTTCTACGTCACAATTTTCAGGTTTGCACGCAGGATGCATACTTTGCCCCTATTCTAATAATCCCTTCAGAGTCCCCAAATTTGAGTTAAAAAAGTTGAAATTTAAGTCAAACTTATTGTTAATATGTACCCTATCATAATATAGTAGTTAAATTAAAATTTGAGTTGTAAGAGAATTCGCCATTGCTGTCACATTAACATGTATCTTTTATTACGACGAAAGACTAGACGGTTTCTTGTTCATCGGGAGCCTGGTAAAACCCCGAGGCTCACAAAGTGAGGTGACGTCATGCAATTGATCCAAATGTCATTTGAGATAATATTTGCGCATGGTAATGTGTTATTTGTTCAAACACAAATTTATAATATAATGTTTTACTGTTGATATTTGGTGATTATATCATCTATATTTATGTATCATTAATAATAACGACTTTAGTTTGATGACACTTCTTTTCGTTAAATTTGAATCAACAGCCACAATTTCACTTTCTTACCCCGCGCATTAACGTGCTATTCCATGGAGCAATGTTCGAGCGAGAAAGGAGCACTTTCATATCATATGACGTCCATGTTGTGGCGTGGAAAATTCGTTTTCACTTCGTGATTTTTTTCACGCCAACATGGCTGCCATATGACATTAAAGCAAGTGCGCTTTTCTCGCCCCGCCAAGCCTCGCTCGACATTGCTTCATGCCACCTTTAAGCCACCCACCTTATTGCATTTCTGAAGTGACAGCTGGCTTGACAAACACAGGAAATGCAGAGACACAGAAATTAGCTGCATTTTAATCAGCAGGAAGACAGAGTGAGACAGAGTCATTAGTACGCAATGTTCCATTAATTTTGAGCCGCACTGTACAGTATTTGTAAACGGCTGGTTCCCCTTTTTTTGGTGAAAACTGTACAGAATATTTTGGTATCGTAATAAAATGTACCTTAAGGGTTTTATTATAAAATGTAATTTCTTTTAGTATAGATTTTATATTTTGTTATTGTGTAATCTTTTGTGTTATATTTTATAAAATTAATAAAAAGATGCCTTTGTGCAAATCTTTATTATCGAAAATTTTGGGACATGAGAATATTATTAAAGTATTATTACAAAAGGTTGATAAAATTTTTATATTAGATTGTTGTTTGATCGCGACACTTTTGTAATATTGATTTTCTAACGACTAATATTTTTTTTTTGTACGCACTCGGTATACGTAGTCTAGTTTTTATTAAAAATGATTTCGCATTTCAGGTCTAGAAGTGGCGTCAGATCAATGACATTAAGACAAATTCTAGTTTGTTTCTATATACCGTGTATACACACGCAGTAGCATTTGCTTAACTTAAATAAATTTCACTCAGTAGTTAATATTTTGTTAGTGATGAATGTTATTAATAATTGTTTAATAACTACGATAATGTTTTTAATACATATTTACATTATAATAATTAATTTTATTTTGTCTTTTATGTATATTTTATGTATATTTTTATGGTTTGCAATTATAATGTAATAAATACACGTTGGAGTTTATTTCAGATATTTAATGATGTTAAACAAAATTAAGCTGAGTAGTATTTTTGTATTTATATTTATTTATTACACATAAAGAACCGTGAGGTACATAGTACATAGTACATACATAGGTACATAGTGTTTATAGTAAAATACGAAGGGTTTTGAAGAAGGATATTAATTTATACCCAGCAAGTCCAACTTGTGTAAAGATAGACACCCTGAATCAAATTTGTGTGATTATTGACGTTCTTTCAAAATGATTAAGTTTCTTCTGACATGCTGATATCGTTGTATGTAGATAACTTCCAAGTTCAACCTCCATTATTATTTCAACTTGGTAGCCTAGTTATCAATCCTCTTGTAGCGACAGCACGAAATGTCAACTTGTATGAACCTGAGGTCCCAGCAAGCGCTTGTATGTGACGTCAGATCGGGAGTTCCACAGGCCAGGCGTCGGCATCAGCTGGTGGAGCTACGCAATGTATAGGACAAAATATTATAACAATTATTAAAAAAAATACGAAGAAAAAAGTCAAAATTCTGAGGAGAGCAAAAGTTTGTAAATTTAATTTAAAACATTTTGTTCACCTCACATTTTTTTGAAATAATTTAAAATAAGTTCTTTTAATCTTCTCCCTGCATGCAGAATTCTCTACCACTGCCACCAGAATGGCATGTTTACTATCATCTACTGTAAAGTAGACTGATTGCATTGCTCATGCATCCGCCTTATAAGTCGTCTCTAGTCAAAGGGACAAGAAATTTGACGGAGAGAGTGCTAGGCCACTTGTGCGTATGAAACAACAACCGCTATGAGACGAGACACACTCTCTCTCTCGACCGTCACACTAATGGAAGATCTAAGAGCTGCTTAAATTACTTACTGTGTCGACTTAAATGATGTCCTCTTAAATTACAAAATTTCCTTCTTTATTAACACAACAATGTTTATTATTATACTTTCCATGAAATTTTGTCTATATAATTTAATATATTTATTCGGAGATAGGAAACTTGTACTTTTTGGACTTTGGTGATGATGAACTCTTCGATTTAATGTTCACGATTCAACAAGGTTCTCAGTAGCCGTGGTTAGTGCCAGCCTTCGTAAATCGCTCGAGACCATTGACCGTAGAATCTAGCAACACAAGAAAGCTGACATGATACGTTTCTAATTTTATACATTAACATTTTTTAATAAATATTTTACTATCTATGATGACAATTTTACAGATAACAATGTAAATATTGTGACATAAAAACATCACCATTCTCTGTTAGACGTTTTCATGTGATCTTCATTGTTGTTGTTAGCATCTATTGGAGCTGCATTGCCGGAAACCATCAGAAATATATTTTATTTATTTATTTATTTATTTATTTATTTATTTATTTATTTATTTATTTATTTATTTATTTATTTATTTATTTATTTATTTATTTATTTATTTATTTATTTATTTATTTGTTTATTTGTTTATTTATTTATTTATTTATTTATTTATTTATTTATTTATTTATTTATTTATTTATTTATTTATTTATTTATTTATTATTCAAAATAAAAACGAAATAAAACACTACCAATGTACAATCATGTTCTAAAATAGTGACACACTGCATACTTTATTCCCAATATTCTTTACTGTGTATTACTGAAGCAAAGTGCCTCAGCTAATGCACAGTTTGAATTCCTGCAACACAGCACATTAATGATGTAAATGTAGCAGTAGTAACTACACAACAATTAGACTGCATTGTTAATTTTCTTAAGATTAGATCTACTGAACACAATGGCTGAAGTTTTCAGTGAAAATAACATTATTAACAATGTATTATTAACAATGTATTTGAGATCAAGATGAGGCTGTTTATCTTCTTAGCGAGATGATCTTCAGTAATAAAGCTAACAATTATCAGAACAAGCTCGAGAATTTTCATTTATAATAACAGAGGTTGGGACTATGTTTAGTTAGAAAACACGAATTAATTTTAATTCCATTCTGAAACACTTAATTTTAATGATGTTTTTGAGTAACGAGTTATTATGATAAAATTATATGTTAAAATTGATGTGTTTTTTTTTTTTTTAATCATGTCATTGCAAACCATGAAGTGGATATAACTGCAAAATAAAATATTTTTTTAAAACTTCATTGCAAAAAATTCTGACCTAGAATTCCGAGTACACATTCATACCTCTGTTACAAGTTGAAAAAGATTCACAATATAAAATATAAATTTTTTTAAAATGTAGCTATACAATTGTGAAAATCGTAAGTACAGAATAATGGATAAAATGACAAAATCCACATTCCACATTCAGCGACTTTTTTCAATAAACCTGAGGCTTTATGAACTCACCTTTCGCTGAACACAGGTAAAAATATGACGCAGAGTTTTCTCAGTTTGCGTCATTGTGTGTACGATAGCTCCACGGACTGAATGCCTCATCACGTTTTATAAAAATAAAAGACTTGGTATGAATATTAAAAATTTAAACGTATAGAAAATGTACTTCAAATGGAAATTAATATTCACGTAAAAAATATTTGAAAAGTAGTTTATTAAACTATACAACATACTTGTCTAAAAGTACATGACATAATTTTGATAAAAAAAAACGAATAATATTTACATGTTAATATCAACTTATATGAAAAGACAAAGTTTGTAGAGTAACAAAGTCATAACAAGAGAACATTATATATAAATTAGTACTGTTGCTGTGATGCTTTGTAAAGTCATGCAGCGAAATACAAGTAGCAGTATTATAATGTTCGCTGTAACAATTACAATATAATGCAAGCAACTTGTATTAAGAATGATGTATATCTTTGTCTTGTTGTAATGTCTCACTAATGTTATTAATGTTTATAATGTATTTTACAAAGACATCTGCTTTTGTAAATAATAATTGTATTATACTACTCTATTCTCAATGCAATACCAAGAATTTTATTATAGTTACATAAGGAAATTATTATATAATATAATTATATTATGCAAGTGCACCAGATAACTAATTAGGAATGAACGAAACACTTTGGGAAAAACAAACAAAATGAAAGAGAAACAAATTTTGTAGTGATTTGTAGTGACAAACGTAAAATAGCGCCACGTTTTAATGCCTATACTGATGTCATAATGCATATTTTTTCTCGGACTGTATCATAATGTTATTTATTATTATTATACAAAAGTATATTACGTAAAAAACGTTAATTTTTATCTGCAGAAAGTTACACTTGCTAGGACTTTCTAAATTCTGTAAATACTTGAATAAAGAAGTAATTTTCTAAAGCTGAATAATTTATATTGTGTGTTTTTATTAAATAACATTTTTTTGTAGGGACAATAACAAATGATAATACTATGTTGTATGTACATTTTTTGTGTTTAATAAATGACTAATAATAATAGCAAATGATAAAAATTTAGTAATGTAAAACAAATGTATCTCCATTAATTGTATCTATTATATAATAGATTGGTTCATATATATATGATAATTTCATGTGTCAATTTCAGATACGCTAGTTAAAACAACCATCATTATATATTCCTCGTGTTTTTAGGCTCTGGCGTGACATTTTGAATGAAGAAAAAAGCAAATTCATTTCTAATTGTGAAGTATTATTACAAATCAGGTTCCAGCATTACTCTTATGGAGGTTAAAATTTTAGCTAAAATACGTCATTAGTCTGTTGCAATTTTTTTTTATTGGTCCAATTCCAAATACATACATATATTAATATCAAAAGTAATAATAAAGTATTTTGTGTGGGTGAAACACGTCAAAGGGCAAAATACACAAACAAACATCACTGTAAAAAGTCCTTAACAGAGTTATTGAACAGAAAATTTTTAACCGATTTCCTGAAATCTGCAAACTTTTTTATAATGATACTTGCAATTTATTATACATCTTTATGTCAATAAATAATAAGTATAATTCTACTTTTAGGAGGGACTATGGTTTTATTTACATTTCTAGTACTGTACGAATGTTTTTTCTCAATATGAAAAATACGATAACGTATCGTAATAATTTTTTTTTAACAAAATTAAGATTAAGATTGATACATAAGAAGTTGTATACGTCCATACAATCCTATACAACCTATAGGATTAATTAGGATACAACCCTGATATACGTCAAGGTGTATAGAGGTTTAATAGCGTTTGCTTGGCTTTGTTGTTGTTTACATTCAGCAGTAGGTACTGAGAGGGAACTGGAATCACTTTATTTATTCCTCCTAATTTAACATATCTTAATTTTTTTTAACAATAATAATATATACGTAAGAAATAAATATACATAACTTGAACACATACATTTTTTTTTTTATTTTACCTAGTTTCTTTATCATTACTTTTTGTTGTTCCGTTTCCCCCTCGTATTCAAAAGTCCGCGGGGAAAGCAATGGCCAGTGATTGGCTGAATTTTTTTAAGAATCTTAGGGTCAATATCAGTGCATAAGTGTCGTAAAATGGTCATTATTGACGTGAAATTTTGAGTCGATTTACATTTTATTTAATGATTTATTGTATTTTTCACAGATATCATTGGCAAATATTTTTTTCCATTTACTTGACATCTCAATCTATCAAATAAAATAATTGTCAAATGTACCACGATTGTCATATCGCAGAAAATAAATAGTTTTTGGTATGCTACTACCATGTTAAATAGGTGCTTTTTGCCTACATTCACGTGACGTCATGTTTTTGTGACGTATGGTGAAAGACCCGTATACACCTTGGTATACGTTACATAAGAACAGTAAAAATAAAAGTAACGGTTTCCTCAGTTTCCTCAATACAGGTTTAAAAATGTTATTTTTCTAGTAAGCCCCAAACACAGAAAGCTACTCTGGTGTTACACCTCGTTTGGTAGTGTTTACTTTTTATCACACTATATTTAAGTCACAACGTTATTTTTTTTTTTTTTTTCAATACAAAAAGTGGCTTATAAAAAAAAAGAAAGGTATAAGCTTCTTCAGTAAACTCTTACATTTCAATGCTATACGAGTTATTTTTGTTTGAGTTGGAACTACGTGTAGATATTATTGCGTATCTAAATATGAAAATCTAATATCATCAGAAAAGATATATAATGTAGACTCATCTTATAGGGTGAGTGTTAAACTGTAAATCAACGAGTACTGTAAAAAATGTGTTAAAATTTATCAAAATAATATTTCAATCTTGTCTTGTTCCATTTCATTGGTTTTACTTTTTTGTGAAGTCGCACATATTTGAGATAGACTTGAAATATGTCAAAATAGATTAGTAACACTTCAAGAAATACAATATATAATAAAAAATACAATATTGTAAGAGTGCTTCCACTAGACAAGCTATATATACTTGCACACATTTGACATTGAATATTCGTATATTTTTTTAAATCATCAATCAACTTTTGATGATTCTCTATCAATATTAATATTTTTTTGTGAAATATTGACCTATGCAAAAGAAGTTTAATATTGAAAATGTACATGATATAAAAACTTTGCTCAACTTTTATTTTTGCATGACCTATGTGCACAATATGGACATTGATTGATGCATTGTGGCTTAGGAGTGATAGCAATTTTTATCTAACAGCAAGGGAATTTCAATATGTCCATGCACAATAAAATGCACTCCTATACGATAAATGAATCCTTTGATTTTATATGTGGAAATAATAGTACGAAATCTCAAACGTACTGTACAGTAATTTGGTATATATTTTGGAGAAGTAAATAGTCAGTAATTAGTTCATTTGTTTTATTATGTGCCTTAGATTTAATCATTTTAGAACATAATTATTGTGAATTTCTAAAACTACCACAAAACTTGTATGATTTCTTAAATTTCTTTTCAATGTTGCTGATATTAATAAAAAAAATTATGAAACTGAAATCGCAAAATAATGCCGGGATATTTTTGTATTTTTATTTAACAAAAAAATGCACAACATTTCTAAAAATCTTTGTGGTAAATAATTTTATTAAATATGAATGTATAAAAATAACATTATCAACACACTGTCATGTTCAATAGTATAGCTTTATCAATAAAAAATAAATTAAAGTTAAATTCATATTTAAATAAAAATATATTATAAATAGAACACATATTAAATTAAAATAAGTATGTATAAATAATCATAAAATTACACGGTAATATAATTTATAAGTATGGTAATAAATTTTACACAATCTCTAAATATTAAACTTACCATTAACTTGCCAAGTGGTATCATACTACTACTATTATACCTACTTGACTTATAATCATCAATTATATTATAAAAGTGAACAGTGTTGTCTTTTTTTTTAAAAAAAATTTGAAGTATAAAACATTATAACTGCGGCACGCTATATGTCTCTCGTTTTTATCATTGTGCAGTTATAATGTGGGGGGGGGGTCGTCAAAATGGGGGGCTGATTAGACATGTTCTTTCTCACCCCCCTGTCACTCGAATACTTTATAAAATTTATTTTTATAACACAGTCACAGTTAACAAGTTACAAAATGAAATAAAAAAAAATAATGTTTTTCATACGTTGTTAAAATTTTGGTATGTTTTTTTATATGTTTGAGTGACCGTATTTTATATTTATGAAACTGTACTTGACTATATGTGGTAGCACTCAACTGCATTTTCGTTATTATATATATCTACTGCAGTACATAAATCGCCAGTAATATATCACATAACATGGACTGTAGATTACAAAAATGTAACACTAGACTACAAAAAATAAAATAATGTTGTTTTCAAGGACATAATTTTACAAGTTTAAAAAATATAAAGAGGATCATTTTTTAACTTAGTTTCGTCCAATGACAACTGTGTTAAAAAGTGATGACCCTAACTCCCTTAGTGTCTCTAGCATTAGCATAAAAAGAGAGGAGAGAAATAAAGAAAAAAAGGACGGAAGCAGTAATGGAGTCGAAAATAAAACATTTAAGTAAATGAGATCAACTCGCATAAAAATTCAGAGGGCTATTCTACCGTCTCTCTTCCCTTAGGAATACATTAAGGAGTTTTCTATTCTGTTTCAAATGATTTTTTTTGGGGATACAATAAACATGTTAATCCTTCTAAATTAACGACAAAACAGGAAGAAAAAAAAAATCAACAAATGAAATATACACAGGTGACGGGAGTTTTATGAGGACAAAAAATGTAACTCGACTAAAATTTGGCCTGGGTGGGGAGAGTATTGGGTACCAGGGGGGAGGGGGAGACAAACTCGGTCTGATATAACCATAAAGGAGTCACTGCAGCCTCCTTGGGGTGCAATGAAAGTCAAAAGAACGCGAGAACAACTTCAATCTCAAAATATGTCTTTCTAACCAAAAAAAAAAAATATATTTCATGTCTTTAAAAGTTCCTTCTTGTGGCGACATGATGAAAAAAAAAAAAGTACAGTAAAGATGATGATGGTAAAGAAAAACCACAGAGCAAAAGCCACAAGCTATTATTGCTTATTAATTCTCTTGTTTCGCAAGATTAAAAAAAAAATTGCTTTCGCACTACCACAATAGCCATGCTTTGCATGAAAGTCATTCATAAAAATAATATAAAAAAAAAATTGACGCGACAAACTTTTCCCATTACTGGTAAAATCGACATAAGTTATTTGAAAAAAAGTTTAAATTATAAAAGAAAAATGAGAGAGTAGCTTTTATCATATTATTCAAAAGACTGGTAATTGAAGGAAAAAAGATGATTTATCTTGCTTGAACTTTAACATATATCAGTAGAACTTGTGTTCAGTTTTCAATTAATGCCACCCCAGAGACGAGTGTATTCTGCGTCACTGATACTTTTTTTACTAATGGCTTAGTATTTTTATCGATTATTAAAGTGGACTCTGTAAGGTTGAAATTTAGGCTAATTTCTGTGCAGCAACAACTTATCGGTGTACTAGCAAGTACAAAAAAAAAATTCCAAATATACCCAAAAACTGTTACTGAATTAAGTGAATGATAAACATGTTCCATAGACAACAAAATTGAAGTAAGGAAGAAGATATGAAACTAGTGGCTAAATATAACACAGGGTTGTAGATAATTTACATAAAGTCATCTGGTAGATTGCATGCTAAATTCATCATGAGGCTTAAAGCGTACCTGCTGTTGGTATGGTTAGTGTTCAATGATTCATATGTAGTAGCAATGTTTCGGCTGCATTAACTTTTACCATTCACAATTATTACCTGACAAGAACTGTTACTGTACGTTCATAGTTTTCTTATTAAGGTAGAGATAACGCCAGTCAGCTGTTTGACGTAGGTCCCTTTGATTAACATGTAAACCTTAGCACATTCACAAAAAATCTGATTTTTTTAGAGGCAGATATTAGTGCCTAAATACAGTAAAAAAAATTCAAAACAATTTAACGAACCGAAATTTTTTAATTTTTTTTTTTTTAATTTTCAGCATAGGGCTTTCCCATGGAGAGACAAACTAAAAAAATTAATTTAAAAAATTGATTCGTTAAATTTTTCTGAAAATTTTTGTATGGTTTTAAGACACTAATATCCGCCTCTCAAAAAAATTTCAGAATTTTTGTGAATTTGCTAAGGTTTACATGTTAATCAAAAGGACCTACGTCGAACAGCTGACCGGCATTATCTCTGCCTTAAGTGAGAGTGGAGCTTTTTATTTTTAATTGATTTAATTATATAGTAAGAATATTAATTTTTATACTAACTACTTTAAAAGAAGAACATAGAACATCATGTTGTAAATTATATTATATGAAATTATTTATTTTCTCTAGCTCTCTGGGAATTTTATTCATAACAGATTTTAGATTTTATTTTATGCCATATTATTTGTCAGTGTATTATTTAAAAAAAAAGTTTACTAAAAAGCATAAAGTTGCAGCTTACAGAAAACATTTCTATACGTGTACATAAAACACATGGTGGTGGTGGGGTGTATTTTTTGTTCATTCGAGTTTCATCACTCGAGGATTTCTTGCCGTTATTTCAAAAGTCTGCAGGGACTCCCGCCAAATTATGAAATAAATTCACGTTCGCTCCCCCACGGGAGCCGCAGCTCTTCTGTTGCGACGAAACACTACCAAAGTCAATGTAGTATTAATACAACTTTTCCCTGTTGTACTTTTCTGTTAGTGCTAAAATTTATAGTGAATTTGTCAGAAGTTACATCAACATTTTCACTGAAGTACACAAATAATCCAAATTTTATGGAATAGGCAATAGGCCTGTTCGTAAACCCTGCTCGGTGTACACTTTCTACACCCAATCGACCTTATATCGCATGTACATAAGGTCGATTGGGTGCAGAAAGTGTACACCGAGCAGGGTTTACGAACAGGCCTATTATCTTTTACAAATTCATTTTTTTATTATTTGAAAAAATTGTCGAGAAAAGGACGTACTGACAACTGTGTTGTATAAACTGCTGGAAAATTCCAGTTTTTGAAATGTTGCAACGTTGCTAACTTATCAATATCATCGTCTCTAATATGTAGTCAACAAGGCCGGTTGTCATTTTGCACACTGTTGCCAAATGGTAACTTGTGTTTAGAAGTTTTATGTAAGTACGGTCGGTACACAAAGTTTCAGCGTCATATCTAAATTCTGAAGCCATCTTGAACTCCAACAATATAGCAACGTCGGACTGCACGATCTGATGCCTCATTTTGTTTGTTCGTAAACCTTGCCGTGTGCATGAAATCCATCTTATGTCCCAGTGAGAAAATCGAGTGCGGCAAAAAGTTTACAGAGCTAATAAATTATCAAAACTACAATTTTCTCAACCAATGTAATTTTATGTAAATTAGCTCGCGAGGAAAAGCGCCTGTCAAGTATGCCACGCCACAGTGCCAACTGTGACTCACAGTATTATATTTTAAATTTTCAGCCTCCTCAGAATTGAGACATCACAAACTTGAAGTACTTTTCTCGAAGAGTTTTTCCAACAAAAAACGTCACGAAAAGTTGACTGAGGTTTATGGCTGTTCACTTCCTTGCCTGAGTCATAGTTGTTTTATTAGTTGAAGTAAATGAAAGCCTGTGGTGTATGGGCATGTTAGTTTCAGTACGCTTGCTTGAAGTCACAAATATTTTCATGTCTGAGGTACACAAAACGCATGCAGAATATTTTGCATTAAAGTTTTGTTATTTAGTTGGGGAACTTAATTTACTGAAGTGTCACCTCCGTGTGTTTTGAACAAGACGAATGTTAGCACTGAGACTTCCGCGGTTTGGGGGGGAGGGGGGGGGCATGAAAGGTAGAAAAAGAGGTGCAACTGCTAGCACTCAGGGGTTGTGAAATTGCTATATTATTGTCAAACGACGAAGAGAAATAGTCTAGTGATTCAATTGTTATTTTTTAAAAAAAATGGGTTAGGACTAAAACAATTAAAAATAATAATTGTACAACCTTATTTTATAATTATTTTGGTCCTAAGTAGTTGGAATTTTACAGTCAGAAAACCGCAAAGCAATGTGGGTGCGTGTGATACATATCCCAATGTAGCGGAGAATTTTTGTTTCATTATATAAAAAAGAAATTTAAAAATAAAAGAATTATAATTGCTTGCGCATTTATTTCATTAAAAAATGAAATACTTGTTTTTTCTTTGTAAATGTCGTTTCTTGAATGAACAGATACCACACAAAGTATTAATTTAATCTTTCATTTCCCCTTGACGTGTTGGTAAGAAAAATGAGTTCGTTTTTAATCAAATTTCTTGCAAAAAATTTCAGTGACTTTATTAAAATAAGAGGTGACAATAATCCAAAAAAATGAGCACTTTGGTTGCGCTCCATCTTGTATAAAAAGAACGTGTGTTCGAACCCATTCTAGGGTGAAATACTTTTTCAAAACTCCACTGTTTTCTGTAGCTAATACGCCGTAAGAAGTTTGAGTTAGGACATTTGAGTTAGGACATTTGAGTTAGGACATGCACTTGTTCTGTGTTTACATGAGGTTATCTGTAGTAGGACAAAAATAATAAACTAATTTTGTATCTTAGTATAATTTTATCTACTAAGAAAGTATAGCGGGGACACAAGTGTTATTATACTGTATATTATTATACGGCTGGATGTATTTGAAATTCTGATGAGGCAAAAGAAAAACACACTAAAAATACCGGTAGGTTCATCAAGTTAGTTTGCCAGGCATGCAGGTATATAGTACTTTTCCATCTTCTAATCAATAATGTCGGAGGAATGTAGTTTAGACAGGCTCTATCTAATCTTAACTTACTTACCACTAATTAGTCAAACTTAACTCACTATTAACTTTATTACTAAATTTAACACAACTACTTGCTAAATTTCAAACTGCATGGAAAATAAGCGATTAATTAGCAATTAGCAGTGTCGGAGAAATGTAATGGAAAGTTTCTGAAAACATGTTTCAAACATTAACTGTTTCAAACTATAAACTTTACTAACAAGTTTGGCTTATAATGTCACAAAAAATACCTTGCAATAAGATTATAATACAAATTGAACAACCAGTCAAAGCATTCTGTTATCATTGATTTTGTGTCTTTAAGTGGGTGCGATTCACATATTATAACAACCCACGGGTTTTAACTGAACTCCTACTTGGTTGGTGGATCTTCCTGGTTAATTTCCTTTTTCACACAAAATTTCTGCTAATTCATTTCTCCATGTCAGTATATCCAGGTATATTTTAATGAAACATAACATAAAAAATAATCATGCAGTTAGTTTAAATATTATACAAGCCGCAAATTTCATGCAAGTTGAACCAGGGCATTCTATAAACTGAACGTGAAAGTTCTAGTGTTATTAGAAAATTAGTTAATTAAGCCAAGGTTAATTAAGCTCAAAGGTTTACAAAAAGAAATCATATTTTAATTAGCCTCTTTACAATTTTAACACTCTTTCGCGATAAACTATTTAATTAAAACAAACTACTATATAATTTACCCTGATTTATGATGAAATTTAAATTGAAAACTTTAGAAAATATTTAAAAATCATTTGAAGCTGCCTATTTTTTGTTTTTTTCTTTACGCCTTTAAAACTTTTTTAAGTAAAAGTTATGTAAAAAGTTTTTTCTTATGTCTGTATATTAAATTTTGGTATAAACATGGAGTATTTTTCACCTCGATTATCTAATTTTTTAAACACTTTACAGACATATATATACCATGATATTATCGGTACAACAAATGTTATTGATAAAATTAATTATTCTTATCAAGAGTCTCGGCTCTGACTTTTAGCAATAAACAATACCTGCAGGTTGCCTATTGATGCTTTACACCTCAATGGAGTATTGACCTCAAAATTTTTTATTGCAGAAATGGATAGAGGGAGCAAAGTTATGATACCCTGATTTTTTTTAGGATTTTTTAGAGTCCGTGAAGTATTTTTAAAAAATTATTGAAAGTCCTTTTTGTGAAGTCACGCGGTGGCAAGTCCTATCCTTTTCTTAAAGAGAGGCGCCTCGTGACATCACAAAAATGACTTTCAATAATTTTTTAAAAATACTTTCCGGCATCTAAAAAATCTGAAAAAAATCAGAGTAGCATAACTTTGCACCCTCTATCTATTTCTGCAATAAAAAAAATTTAGGTCGATAGCTCGATACTCCATATTATTATTATTATTTCAAAATTTGTTGAAATTGCAGTACGAATTTATGTATAAAATATTGTCGTGGCTGAATCATGTTCAGTTTTTTATGTGTGACATAACCACGTCTTTATAATTACGGGATTTTTTAAGTCCCACAAAAATAATAAGTGACAGATTTTAATAATTACAAAAAGTACAAAAAGAAACTTCATAATTTTCAGATACGAATCTGCTCCTAAATTTTGGAGCTTTCAATTTGAATATGTTGATAAAACTAAATGATAAATATAATCTTTTTGACTATTTAAGTCTTTTTGGTGTTTTACGTATACCATGTATATAATATATGATACGGGAGAAAGGTTTATATTATATATGCACTTTATATAGCCTTCATCCTTTTACAAGTATACACCCCTTCTTTTATACTTTTAGCTTCTTTAACGTTTAAAGTGTAACTCTATGCATGTTTGCCTGACTTCACTATAAGCTAAAACATTCTCTATTTCTATGCCAGCCTTGTAAAATGTTGATGAGGCATTTAGTAGAGATTATTAAAGCTGTCTCTGACGTATAATAACAATATGGCGACTACGCGCATCTTCTTTCTATCACACTTTGCTAAAGATTTAGTAACAAAGTATCATCATCACATAATATAAGCTATTGTAAAATGAAAATTAATAGCATCATATATAGTATGAAGAGAACACTATATGGCTCTCTACTTTGGCTTTATAAACTACATGGTATATATATATATATATACCTTATATAGCTATTATAATATATAAATTTAGTATGTGATATATACAAGGTAGTTTGTGTAGCAAAATTAAAAAACAAGCCAGATTGTAAACCATCTGAAATTATCTTATCACTTTAATAAAAAAAATTGTTTGGATATAATTAAATTTAAACTTTATTAGCTGCAGTAACAATTTTTTTAATCTTAATTTTCCAATTTTCAACTTAATATATTATTTTTTCTCTCTCTTTCTGTTAAATCTTTAAATTGTAATTAAAAAATATGTATGTTTACTTTACTATAGGTATTTTTAATTAGACGGTTTTAGCTTGATTAAAAGATAAAAAAAAAAGGAAGTAGCGTTTTGTTATCCAGATTGAAATTTATAGCATAATATGGGAGTATTAAAATGATTTATATATATCTTTCTAATATGCTTCTACTTACCTCGTATTTTCATCAATATCTTTCTTTACTCTCCTTAAATGAGGCTTTGAAAATGTATTTTTTAATGAAGCATTTTATACAAACTGTGGAGATATATTGATACACAATTAATTAATTTACTGTTCATTATATAAAATGAAAAGTTTTGCTGTATAATCTTCACAGTAGCAATGAATTAATATAAACATGCTCGTGTATTAAAACGTAATTTAGTGTCTTTGAACTCTGGTGTTGAAATTGCCCGTCCTGATGATATCTGTGAAATGCAAAGGTAGGCAACTTCTTAGTTACAGAGGGGAGACTCTCTTTGCTATCTGATTTTATGTCGTCTCTGAAAGCAATACAAGCAAGTGCCAGAAGATTTTCCAGCAAGAAAAGTTGAAACAGCGTCTTTTTTGGCAACCTTATGCTAGGATTTTTTTTTTTATGACTGTAGTAAATATAAAATATAACTGAAAGAGAAATTGTATTGAAAGTGTTGTGTACTTTTCAATCACATCAATCATTATAAAAAAATAAACTGTCATTCATTTAAAACAAGCTTACACAGTATGACACATGTAATACATGATCCATTGATAAACCATATTCAAAGTCGTTTGCAACTTTTGTTTACTATAAAAAAAAAAATGAGCCAGATATGAAGATTGTGTTCATGTATGTTAAATACATTTTTAACACTATATGTGCTATTCCAGTTGGTAACATATGTTGAATAAAAAATTTAATGGATTAAAACTTCTTTTACAAAGTTGACAACTTTTGTGTGGTTTTTTTAATCATAAATTGTTCTTTTTACATCCAGTGATACATTTTTGTTGCTGCTAATAATAACTGCTCTTTTATAAACAATATTGTTTCAAATTTATACTTTAAAAGACATGCTTTTCACTTACACCATGTAAATAATTTTCTGAATATTCATTTTAATAATAGAATTTTTCCACACGTAACTACTTTGATGCAATTAAATTTTATGTTTTTCATTTTTGTATATTTCTATGATGGTGTAATAGTGCACGTTCTTTCGTATGAAATATAAATTCCTTGTATAGACATAAAAATATTTTAACTAACTGGTGCTCGCCTTACTATAATGTAGGCTAATTTCTTTGCATCAATTCTTTGTCTGAGGTTAGGTCTGATACTTCCAGGGGTAGCAAAATAATGAAGTTTCAAAATTAAGAGTAAAATCCACCATTATCTTATTTATTTATTTATTTATTTATTTATTTATTTATTTATTTATTTATTTATTTATTTTTTTTTTATTTTTTTAATTTTTTATTTTCTAAGAGGAAATATTATATTTCCCTTACTCCTTTCATTCACAGCATTGTAAGGCACCCTTTGTGCCCGTCTTTCCTGACCCCTCTCCATCTATAGGTTCTACTTCTGAATAGACAGTCTAGACATACGGGGAAGTGACAAAGCATGAACTCTGAATTTTTAAATTGTGAATCTCAACAAAATTTGCATCTCTCTAGTCAACCTGTTTCTTTTCATGCATCTTGGTGTCCCCCTCCACCTGCTCATCGCCACTGCCCATTTCCTGCAGTACCTGAATTCCCCGAGAAGTGGCGCGGTGGTGATCGTTTTGATCCACGTACCTTCACTCTGAATTCTGCATTAACTAGCTCTATGCCACCTAGCGAGCCTCTGTCACATCAAGACGCTCAGTGGCGGTTGGTTCATCAAGGTGGGAAACCTTTTGTTACCGAACAAACATTTGACATTCCAACACAAAATAGATTTGAAGTTTTAAATAATGTTGCAACAAGTACTGAAACTAACTCTCAAGTTAGGAGGAGTGTATTTAGTATAAATTATATAACTGGAGACATTTTTGAAATTTCAAATCATATTCCAATTGTGCATTGTGTAGGGAATGATTATTTAATGAAAAAAGGATTTGCTAAAAATGTCAGAGAGAGATATGGTCAAGTTGATTTTTTGCTAAGCATGAATAAAAAAGTGGGGGAAGTAGCAGTGCTACCAGTTCAAGAAAATGGTTACATTTTCAATTTAATTACTAAGAAATCATCTTATGATCTTCCACTCCTCAATAATATTTATAAGTGCTTATGTGATTTGAGGCAAGTATGCCATGTTCTTGGGGTCAATCATATAGCGATGCCTAAAATCGCAACTGGCAGAGATCAAGTCAATTGGATGACTATATGTAACATGCTGCACAAAGTGTTTGGAGGTACAAATATGAAAATAGACGTGTACACTCTCCCTCATAAGGCTACACCTTCATCACCTGCTCTCGACTTAGTAAATTTTCCATCTTTGAAGAAAAAAAGTAAACTTGATGCTCTTACATCTGATTTACTTAAATGGACAGAAAGAGAGGGTATAAGCAGTGGCACTGATGTCGAGGATATGCAAAGTTCTCCTGATCCTGTTAACCATAATAATGCAGCGATGGAGCCCGAGCTACAAACCACACTCGAGCAGCGAATAAACCCAGGAGGAGAGAGCGAGGTTTCGGAACAGCGCACCCCCGAACGGCGCCAACCTCGCAACAGTACGGGGCGCCGCTCTTTCGTAACACGTCCACAGTACCCCCGCACTCCAGTAAAACAGCCCAACAATCATAGTTTGATGGAACTGCCTTCGTCACCACATGACGATACAAAATCTGCAAATATTGACTCATCTCCAAGTAAGTTAAATTTTTCCAACGACTTCTCTGATAACGAGAGTGAGTCACAACCATGTGATAATAGTCCCTTAAATAGTTCTAACAAAACTAAAATCGTACCAGAAGCAATAACTCTTTCTCCTTTTTCTGCCCTAATGCAATCAGTGAGTCAAACATAAAAAATAGTGTTAATCATAATATTTTCATTGTTAAAAATAAGAAACAAGATAATAGTAATATTAATTTTATGCAAATAAATATTAATGGTATTAAAAATAAAGTATCACTCTTAGAAATTTTATTAGAGAATGAAAATATTGACATTGCATTAATTTGTGAGCATGGTTTAAAAGGCAACTTGATTGAAAGTGTTCATTTAGTAAACTATAATTTGGTCACTTATTTCTCTCGGAAAAGACAAAAGTGTGGTGGTGTAGTGATATTTGCAAGAAAAAATTTACAGCTACACAATATAAGTAAAATCAAGTGTTTAGAAAATATGTTTGAATGTGTTGGTGCTAGATTTAAAATATATAATCAATCATTTGTTGTAGGATCCGTCTATAGATCTCCACATGTCAAATATTTAAAAGGATTTTTAAATTTATTTGAGACTTTTTTGAAGAGTATTACTAAAAGTAAATTTAACGAAACAATTATTTTGGGGGGAGATATGAATATAAATATTAATTGTACTAATAACAACGTTAAAAAATACATTTCATTACTTGAATCTTACAATTTAAAGATACTAAATAATGATAATACTAGAGTAGCAAAAAAATCCTCCTCCTTAATTGATCATGTCATTACAAATAATAATGGAGATAATATTAACACTGTAACAAAAAATACAAACATAACGGATCATAAGTATACCATTGTAAATTTGAATACTCTTAATAATCATCAGACTAGTAAGAGGAAAAATAATGTTAAATTTAATTACCGTAGAATATTCAATAAATGTAATAAGGATGCCTTTTTTAACTTAATGTTGAAAGAAAATTGGGATGGACTTAGAAATGAGATGTTAAACGTCGAACAAAAATGGGATGTTTTTTTCTCAATAGTCAAAGATCATTTAAATAACGCAATTCCTAAAACAAAAAGGAGGGTCAAAAATGTAAGAAATACACCTCGTTGGTTACGAAGAAATCCCCATTTGTTGGTGGAGGGTGATTATTTGAAGGATCTTTTTGAAGAAGCTAAATATAAAAATCCAGATCTCATGCCTAAGTATAAAATATTATTTAAAAAGTACCAAGAAAAAATTAAAATTGCAAAAAAAAATGATAATAGTTTACATGTTAAAAAATCTAAAAATAAAATTAAAGCCACATGGGAAGTTATTAATAATGAATGTTCTGTACAATCAAAACAACACATATTTGTTAATGAAATTATTAAGGATGATATAGTAATTAATAACCCACATGATATTGCTGTTCAATATAATAATTTTTTTGTTAAAACCGTTAAAAATTTAGTCCAAGAAAAATTTAAGGATCCTCTATCTCAACCTAAAACTAATAATAAAAATATTAATAATCCTAAATTTAATATTGAATACACAACAGAAAAAAAAATATTGAAAATTATAAAATCATTACCTAATAAAAATGCAGCAGGACCAGATGAAATTCCATATACTCTAGTTAAATATTGTGACGCTCTATTTGCTGCTCCATTATGCTATCTAATTAATGAGTCTATTAAAAATGGAATTTATCCTAAACAATTGAAAATTTCTAAAGTTATACCCTTACATAAAAATGGTTGTAAAAAAAACATATCAAATTATAGACCCATTTCGTTACAATCAGTTTTTTCTAAAATATTTGAAAAAGTTATACAGCCTCAGTTAAATGAATTTAGAAAATCAAACAATTTAATAAGTGAATGTCAACATGGCTTTGTTGAAGGTAAATCAACAACAACTGCATGTTTTGATTTCTTAAAACCTCTATATAATAATGTTGAGAGCAATATTCAAAGCCTTGGTTTATTTTTTGATATGCATAAAGCTTTTGATGCTTTAAATCATGAAATTATTATTACAAAATTAGATAAATTGGGTTGTGAAGAAAATGTTTTAAATTTATTTAGGTCATATTTAGCAGAAAGAAAGCAATATGTTGAGATAACTTACAAAGATGAAAATGACATTAATCAAACTGTAAAATCTCCGGAATTAAGTGTAGAGTTGGGGGTTCCACAAGGTGCGGGACTATCTCCTGATTTATATGGAATTGCAACAGATGATTTAGAAAACAAATTGCCTGGTGTTGTTTTAGTTAAGTATGCTGATGATAAAAGTGTAATTATATCGGCAAACAAGCATGAAAATTTAATTGAAAAAGCAAATAGTACAATTGAAAAATTTGAAGCTTGGTGTAATGAAACTAGACTTATGATTAATCCAAACAAAACTAAATACATGCAATTTCACAGTGATTATAAGGAGCCGGAGAGTAGCTTACTTTTAAAAATTGACAATACAATAATTCATCGAACTGAGGACATCAAATTTCTTGGACTAAATATTCAAGAAAACCTAAAATGGAATGTTCACGTTGCTCAGATAAGCAAAAAACTTAATTCTGCAAATTTTGTACTCTATTCTGTTAAAAATTCTGTGTCTCTAGAAACGCTGTTAACAATTTACTATGCATATGCTTATCCTCATCTTTCAGCTAATATTATATTTTGGGGAACCACGGAGAGTAATATTAGAAATGTTTTTGTACTTCAAAAAAGGTCAGTTAGAACAATTAAAAATTTGAAGCCAAGAGAGTCCTGCAAAACCCATTTTGTATCTTTGGGGCTGATGACGTTACCTTCTATATATATTTTTAATTGTATTATGTACAAGAGAAAACATCCAAATTTGTATGATGTATTTCATGATGTTCACCCATATAATACAAGAAACAGTTGTAAAGTTGTTATACCAAACCATAGTAAGTCAAGCACAGAAAAGAGCTCATATTATCAAACAGCTAAATTTTATGATCAACTTCCTAGTCTTTTAAGAAATATAAAAAATGAAACCCTTTTTAAGAATTTGTTAAAAAAAGTGTTAGTATGTAAAGAGTATTATGAAGTAAATAATTTTTTTAAAAATGAATTTAAAATAACAGAAAAAGATATATTGCGTCACACCTCTAAAAAGAATATAAGTATGTACTCATAATGCATAAATTTACTTGTTATATAATTTATATTTAAATAAAGGGTCCATTATATGTGTTGTAAATCTGTTACTTGTTTCAGTTTGCTTAAAAGATTGTAGTGTACTTGACGAGACTGATTTATCCATGTGACTTTGTTTTTATGTTATAGTATTAAATTTTTGTATTGACATGACTAATGTTGTACTGTGACAAATTTTTTGGTCACTGTATGTACCACCTGTGGTCGAATAAATTATTCTATTCTATTCTATTCTATTCTATTCTATTCTATTCTAAATGACAAAAGTGCAGCATAACTTTTTGACTTCATATACAGCTGAGCAGGCGCCCTGTGCATATCTTAATGTGATTACATTTAATTTTAAATCGTGGCTCTGCTTCATCCTTTAGTACGCTAATTTCCAATTTAAATATTTTTAATTTTCCTAAATTGTCAAAGTGATGCTCTTGTTTGTTTATACTTAATTATTGAGCAAATAGAAGGTAATTATTTCGTATAGTTTTTGCCGATCATTAAAGTTGAATCATCTGACTGAAACGTAGGCTAATTTCTGTGCAGCAATTTGAGGTGAAACAAAATGGTGGCTGCCGTTTCCATAGTAAAAGTATTGAATTATATTCATAATATTAATTACAACATAATTATTCATAGTTGTTTGAGTAAGTAGCGCAGTCAGCACATTTTGTAGAGTTGATGCCGCCATGTTGGTGAACACAGTCCAGAATAAGACAGAAGTATTTAAGGTATAACCTGAGAATTTGTCTGTCAAGGTCAAGAGGCGTGGCTACACCTGCAAATCTGACAACACTGTTGCAATAGTAATGCGAATAAAAGATTAGGAGGGGGTGGTAACTACAGTCCTTGAGAGCGCTGCCAAGTTTCTTAGGTCGACATATCAGAAACGATTATCGCCACGGTTCGAAATATATGAAAACAATTCAGAAAAATAGTCCAAAAAATTAGCTTTTAATCCATGTAAAATTCTAAAAAAATTCTCGAGCCGTTTTTGTTCAATGTTGATTGAAAATTTAACATTGAAAGGATACAAAATACACATTTGAATAAATTAATTATAATTAAACCAACGGTTAAAAAAATATAAAAAAAAATCAGTAGTATTTGGACAATTGTTGTAAGTCTACCAAATTAATTTCAAGAACATCTGTCGATACGACTTTTTTCGTCCGAATATCTCAGGTTAAGCCTTAATATAGACACAAAAAATTTCTTGTTGCTTTCAAGTCATTATCTTTTGCTCCCCCCCGGTTATCGAATTTCTTTGATAAAATATTTTGTTACTCCCCAACAGTAGAGCTACATTCTACCACCAATATGGCTGCCATTATCTGTTGTAGCTCTGGTTGTGACGTCACATGGAAAGGTTAATAGGAAATAAAATAGAACATAAAAAAGTTAAATCATAGCATTGATATAAAGTATTTATCTACAATTAATTTATTATGTTACTAAAATTTCATCATCATTTTACGACAAAAATTAATACAACAACAATATAAATCCCACATGGCATATTAAATATAGCAGAGTATATGATGATAGTAAATAACTTTTTATTATGACCCATAACACTTGATGATTATTTTTTATATCGTTGTGAAGTTCCGTGGACTCAAGTATAGCATCAGTTAACTTGTATTAAGGCGGATCCACATGGCAACAACTACGATGTGACGCGACGCGAATAATGCGCACTTGCTGTGATATCCATTGGCGACCATATTTGGCGATTAAAAAAAAAGAGCATCGCAATTAATGTGATTTCGCTGCCGCAACCTGGCGAATTCGCTCGCCGCATAGGATTTCACAGCTTGTGTGACAAAATCGCGATCTGAATTCGCCTTTAGCCGGGTTGCGGTAACGAATATCGCGTTAATTATTGATGCTCTTTTTTAATCACCAAATATGGCCGCCAATGGATGTTACAGCAAGTGCGCGCATTATTCGTTTCGCGTCGCATGATAAAAATCGCTATCTGAATTCGCCTTTATGGTGGTTTCCTAATTTTTATATCTGTGGACTCTAGTATAACAGTTAACTTGTATTACGATGTTTTCGTAATTTTTATATCTGTGGACTCTAGTATAACAGTTAGCTTGTATTACGGTGGTTTCGTAATTTTTATATCTGTGGACTCTAGTATAACAGTTAGCTTGTATTACGGTGTTTTCGTAATTTTTATATCTGTGGACTCTAGTATAACAGTTAGCTTGTATTACGGTGGTTTCGTAATTTTTATATCTGTGGACTCTAGTATAACAGTTAACTTGTATTACGGTGTTTTCGTAATTTTTATATCTGTGGACTCTAGTATAACAGTTAGCTTGTATTACGGTGGTTTCGTAATTTTTATATCTGTGGACTCTAGTATAACAGTTAGCTTGTATTACGGTGGTTTCGTAATTTTTATATCTGTGGACTCTAGTATAACAGTTAACTTGTATTACGGTGTTTTCGTAATTTTTATATCTGTGGACTCTAGTATAACAGTTAGCTTGTATTACGGTGGTTTCGTAATTTTTATATCTGTGGACTCTAGTATAACAGTTAGCTTGTATTACAGTGTTTTCGTAATTTTTATATCTGTGGACTCTAGTATAACAGTTAGCTTGTATTACGGTGGTTTCGTAATTTTTATATCTGTGGACTCTAGTATAACAGTTAACTTGTATTACGGTGGTTTCGTAATTTTTATATCTGTGGACTCTAGTATAACAGTTAGCTTGTATTACGGTGGTTTCGTAATTTTTATATCTGTGGACTCTAGTATAACAGTTAACTTGTATTACAGTGTTTTCGTAATTGTTATATCTGTGGACTCTAGTATAACAGTTAGCTTGTATTACAGTGGTTTCGTAATTTTTATATCTGTGGACTCTAGTATAACAGTTAGCTTGTATTACAGTGTTTTCGTAATTTTTATATCTGTGGACTCTAGTATAACAGTTAGCTTGTATTACGGTGGTTTCGTAATTTTTATATCTGTGGACTCTAGTATAACAGTTAGCTTGTATTACGGTGGTTTCGTAATTTTTATATCTGTGGACTCTAGTATAACAGTTAACTTGTATTACAGTGTTTTCGTAATTTTTATATCTGTGGACTCTAGTATAACAGTTAGCTTGTATTACGGTGGTTTCGTAATTTTTATATCTGTGGACTCTAGTATAACAGTTAGCTTGTATTACGGTGTTTTCGGGAGTCATTCGTCAGTGGGCGGGAGAGTGCACTTGACAGCCCTACAAGCATGTACGTACGTATTCACCACGGAGTCACTTGTCGGGGTGTCATTGTGCTAAAACGTTCCCTCACACCCCCGTGCGTCCTCTTTTCTTTCATCCCCTAGAGAAGCACTCTACCATACGTACAGTTGTATAGGCAAGATTAAAACTAGTCAGCTGATTTTTTGGTATTCCCACCATCCTATTCAAACCTATGTAAAAAAAAATACTCAAAATTGCTTAACACATCATTATAATTTAGAATTCAGAATTCTTTTGTTTGATTAACTAATTAATAACTTTGCTGTGAAAAGTTTTAAATGAGCTAGACTGGAACTAATTATTATAATTTGTTTAGTTTGATTTTTTTTTTTTTCAATGAAAATCTACCTATATTTCAGCGGTAAATAAATGAATGCCTCCTTCTGTATTTTAATGAAAATTATACAACAGAACAGATACAGTAAAGAAGCCTGAATTTAATGATGTTAATATTTTTTGGGGTGTTAATTCTTAAACTTTAAAAAATTAAAAAAAAACATTAAACATTGAAGTATGCATACACTATCTCAAATTTTCCTTTGTCAAAGCCAATTAAAAGCACCAATATTGAAAAAAAAAAAAAACTTTGAAACTCAACGTTTTTAATTTGTACTACAAAGGTTAATTTGTTCACTTTTAAGCTACCACGGTGCCGCCATTTTGGAAATTTAATTTTCTCTAATTGATGCTCCTAAAACATGCTACCAATATGAAATTAATTTGATCTCTTGTCAAAGTCATAATATGAATTAAAAATGTTATTTTAGTTAATTTATGTGAAAAAAAATTAATGCTCCCTCCTACAGTGTGGTGGGCCATGGTGCTTTTTTTAGTGAAAATGTATTTAATTTTACACCAAGGTAATTTAATTATTCTATGCTACATCCACCTTTAATAAATTACATAATGCTTTTTTTGTATCTATATATTCAAATTTTATATGATGCATTTATACAGAAAATATATTTACCATTTCAAGTACTAAACCTTACGAATCCCCAACCGTGCGCGTTTGACTGGCTACGGTCTAGAAAATGTATCTCAGCATTTACTAGTGACTAAGGGAACAGTTGCAACCTTAGTCAGAATGGACACCATAGCTTTTTGTCAATCGACAGGAAAAATCAGGGAATCGACAATTAAGAAGGAGCGTGATTTTTGTCAAAAATTCCAACTTGTCTTAGCGAATTTGACGATAAGCGCTCGCACTCTTATATTAATTGTAATTAAAATATGATCAATTTACTAGGACCTAACTGCTGTCTCAGTTCATGTGAACACGCGCGGGTTTTATTTCTTTTTTTAAAACAATTATTTTTTACTCTACTCGGAATTTGAGTTAATTTAATCATTTCATGGCATCCTGTTCACTATTATACAAACAAAACAATAAACTCAATTAAATATGTACAACTTAATTAATTTGAGATAAAAACGTTGGGACGGTGATTGTTAGCATCAATAAGTGGGTCCAATTGAACCCGTGGGTTTGTTATTTCAAGAGTTTTTTTTTAGAAGTAATGGTCTTCCTAGCTATGAGAAAAGCATCTACCGTTCACTGACCAGCCATTGTGAAATTTGAAATGAATTATTATTAGCTTTGGAGTGGTCAGATATCGGAGAATCGTAAATCAATATCGTACAATATAGGATTTTCGTTATCAAAATACTAAATTTCTCAAATGCTATATTAAAATTGATCAAACATGCATGTTGCTTCGTACAATGTTAAATTTAAATTACACGTAAATTTCATGCAACAATGTTAAATCAGCAGCATTATATTTCCTATCATTATTGCCGGGTAGGAAAGAACGGGAAGGTTTGTTGATTTATTTCAAAAGAGAAAAGTCCATGATTTTTTATTTATTGATCTTTAAAAATAACATTTGTTCACGTGGAACGAGACTGTTGTCAAATCAGCGTTTTCTTAACAATGGAAATCGAATATTAAATAAATGACCTGAATTAGCATCACTACATACAAAGTATAATATATTTATGTGTTGTGTATCCCTATTTTGTGTATTGTTATGTTCTCATTGGGCATATTATATAAAAATAACCAAGCGTAAAGATTAATAGGTATTTGTTTTAATATCAGTCATAATAATTTATGGTTGCTAAGCAGTTTTCTTACTAACCACGGTTAGCGTTGGCCACAATGGTACTAACCGCGGTTAGTTTGAAACCTGGTTACAATTCTAAATAACTTCTTTGTGGATCTATATGTTAAAAAGATATAAACAATAAAGTTTTCCACATTTTTTTTTAAGTTTTTTATTATTAAATTGTGTACAAATACAGTCCAACCAATACTACATGAAGTAATATTGTTTTATGTTTGCGTCAAATTTATTCGGGAACGGTGAAAAATTTCCAAGTTGATCTGCGAAAAGACGAGATAAGTTTGCAAACATCGTTACGAAACCCTCCTTCAAAGAGTCCTCAAACAGTAAACACGATCTCGGGAGATTTCCTTGATATTGATTGAATCTTGTGGTGAAAACATTTTTAAAACCCAATTTTATGAAGAGTGCCATACGATTTTCAAAGATTATCTCGTGAAAAATATACATTTTATCGTCAAGTTTTAGCAACAATTCGTTTAGTTTTTTTTGTTTACTCCCAGTATATCATTTCTGCTTGATCCCCGAACATTGTAAAAAGAAATTCGGTTGAGCAAGCACGCTTGTTTTTCTACGTTGATGTTTTTTGTAGCTCTGATAATACTTAATAATTATAGAGACAAAGAAACTTTATTTTAACGAAATAAAAAAAACACATCCAGCTTTATTTAAACAGCAATCCTCTATTTTTATTTTTGTTAATATTTACAAAAGAAATAAAAAATAAATAAAAGAATTTGTTAGAAACAAAAGTTTTTTTATACCCTATTATATAAGCTGACACTATTTTCTTTTGGACTTGTTCTTCAAAGTAAAAATTCCTACCACGTAAAAAATAATAGAACAAAATAAAAAGATAAAAATTTTCTCGATAACTTTCTTCTAAATTCCATGCTACAGAGTGGCAACAAGAATAATAAAAAAAGCTTAAACAAGTTTAGTTTAGCCTCTGTTTAGCCTGCTGTTGAGATGGGGAGAAAAGTGAACTCGAAGTGTTTGTTAAGACTGCAAACTCTAAGCTCTCCATAAATTTGCTATGACGACCGCAACATGCAAGAGCGACTTTCCAAGACAATATTTCGTCTGAGGTAAAAACAAAACCCCAACTACCTTGCACACATTTAACTACTATAACAAAATTACAATATCTTTTCTCGCCTTTATTATGATAAGTTACTTAAGTTTATAATTTTTTACTTTAATTTTAATATGAAAATAAATAAAATTTATCATAATTTCATTATTTTTTCATCTTATTTACTAATAAAGAGATATAACAATACTTTGTTTCATACAAAACATAACTTACAATGATTGTATTAAATTGAAACAACTAAGTTTTCTTATGAAAATTTTAAAGTTTTTGTAAGAATTTTGCTCCAGCCACCACAAACTGCAGTGCTCTGCAATTGCCTTGAAACCCCTCCTAGCTCCTCGGTATAATCGCAGGCCGGGCTGAACGAATGTTATGTCTCTCTGGGGTGAAATGCCGGGAAATTTCTTCAATTCATTCTCCGCCGGCTGCATTTGACCGCCGGTACTTTCTTAGTACGGGAGTAAAGGAGTGTTTACATGTTTTCAGATCGACTTGCTACGACTGTGGAAATATCATCTTTTGGATCTTGGTTATCGTGGCTTTGTAAATTTGCTAGACAAGATGGCTGCTATAGGATTTCACTGCAAGTGCGCTAAAATCACATCGTCCGCTCATGCCATCCCAATTTTAAAGTACATCCACATGGCGATAACGGCGATGCGACGTGATTTTGACGCAAAACCTGTAAAATGGCGAGATTGCGGTGCGGAATATTACGTTAATTTTCGATGCTTTTTTTTTAATCGCCAAATATGTTCGCCAATGGAAGTTATAGCAAGTACGCACATTATTCGCTTCGCATCGCATGATAAAAATCGCCATGTGAATTCACCTTTACTTGTTATAGTGAATGGAGCTGCCTCCTCGTCCCTTGTCGATTCAGCGTTTTCTAACCTGTTCATACATGTTTGCATTATTCTGCCTTTTTTTATAAATCCTGGGCAATGTTGCTTGAAATTCCTGCATGTCTTTTAAAATTTAAGAACTTTGTTTTTATAATTAAAATATCAATCATACAGTTCAAATAACATCTCTAATAAAAATGTTTGTACGAACATGTCACAAGTTTTAAAAACATAATGACAGAACTATTTACGTGACAACATAACTTATGGTTTGATTTTAAAAATTTAATGTGTTTGTATTTAAATTAAGAGTATTCTTCATTTTTTAATAATGAGTTTATGTATTTAAAGTTTGGATTCGAAATTTAAACTTCAACTAAAAAATTCTGGTATAATTTTTTTCATTTTACTTTGAAAGTTTTTTTTTAATGTTGTTCTTACCCAAATTAAACTATAACTAAGTAAATACAGTTAACTATAATGTAATTGTCAAAAACACGATGGTTACATATTTACCTTCTCGAATTTTATTTTACTAATATATTATTTATAAGAACGTAGTTTGACGACCTAAGTAAACAAACTTGCCAACATGATGATTAAACACAAGCTTATTTTAATTTAATGTTAATTAATTATAATGGACAACCTACATCAATTTTTTTTTATTTTTTTATTGCGGAAATGAATAGAGGGTACCAAATTATGCTACTCTGAATTTTTTTCAGATTCTATTTTTAAATAATTATTGAGAGTACGGCCTGGAGGCGTCAATAGGCGTCTCGGTCCTATTATTAAGGATTCAGAGTTGCCAACTTAACTTACGGAACTTTCAATAATTATATAAAAATAGTTCCAGGACTAAAAATCTGAAAAAATTCAGAGTGGCATAATTTGGTGCCCTCTATTCATTTCTGCAATAAAAAATTTTCATGTTGGTTGTCCATTATCTATAATTAATTTGTATACACTTACAAGCTGTATCTAAAATTAGTATAACCTTGCTGCAAGTTCTTTACAATTCTTTGTCATTTCATACTTTTTCAATCTTCTACAACCTTCTAAATATGCTCTTGTGTGACATTGGCATTACGTAGCAGTCATGCACCGCCTTCCCATACATGCCTATGACGTCACCATTTAGAGGGTTCAAATAAATAAAAAAATATCAACATTAAATCCAATATCCAAATATATGAAATAAAATTATACAGTTGTCGCAGAACTTCTTACCCCTAACTAATTTTCGGGGGTAACGTAAAAAAAAAAAAAAAACTAAAAACAGTGACATAAATCACCGCCATGTTGAACTAAATTTTATGTCCCTTTGTATAATACAAAATTACAACACATGCTTTTCAATGTGTCGTGTTTGAAACGTACATTTTGATCAGTCATTCCAATCAGACAGATAAAAGCAATTGATTCTCTTTCCAGCAAAACGCTTGCTAAGCCCATTTCAATAATAATTAAATTTTATGATTATTATACCTTTATTGACTACTGTTAAATATATAGACATTTGTTATATTGACTTTATACATGATCAATGGAAAATTTAATTAAATTATACTTTGTGATAATATTTGTACGCATTATTCATATATTTCTTTAAATTGAAAATTAAAAACAGAAATTTTTGTAATTTTTTTTAACGCAAGCAGCTAAATGCTGTGATACTGATAATCTGCAGCCATTTAAAATTAAACTGATATTTTTTTCTTGTAATAAAAACTCAAAAGGGCCACTTGATGTGTAATAATTCAGCACATACACGATTCAACATGTAAGAGAAGAGAGGCGGTTATTGTTCCTACCCTCCTTTGCTGCCTCATCAAAAGTCTCTTTATAAAATACATGTGGAGAAATTTACCTACGATGGTTATTTGTTTATATATTTTGTTCATCGTGCTGAACATTTAAATTTACTGAGTTACAGCTCATAATTCTGTCTGTGTTTCTTTTCACTTACATCAATGTTTTGCTCCTCATTTTAATTTGTGTAATTGGTAATACACGTAACTTTGTAGTTGTGATTTGTTTTGTATTTTTCTCAGTAATGACAAAATGAGAAAAAAAACAAGGAAATTGGAATAAATGATGTTATTCTTAAGTTTTGATCTAAAAGTTACATCTTCACCTTTTGAATACGTTAAATATAAACTTTAAATCCTCTACAACTTAATAGAAGATTTGTTATTCATAAATAAATTTACGCTATTTTTGATTTAATTCGTCAACCCCTGAAGTCAATTCTACACAAAACTCGTTAATCCTAACACATAATATTAATTTTTAAATTTAATAATTATCAAAATTTTATACCCAGTAAAACTTTTGTAATATTTTGACGAGCTATCAATGGAAACCCCCTCTGTTTGGCAAGTCAAAAGTAAATTTGAAATCGAAAATGTAAATCACAATTTTCTGATGCTGCGAGTGACAAGAAAATTCCATAAATTCAAAATCATTTCAAATTAATAAGGATGGTAAAAACTTGGACAAAAGGAATGCTATTGTGAGGATATAATAATAAAAAATAAGAAGTCCTTGCTATCGAATAGCTCTCCAGAATTTTTAGTCCACCAATATATTATTATGATAAGGATGTAGTGTATTGAATAGGGGTTGGAATATCTTTAAGGTTATATTACAAAAGGGGTGGTATTTTCACAAAAGATTGGGGAATAACCTATAGTTTTCTTCTTTATACTAGGAAAACGTTGCATATCACAAAGTAGCTCCGTTTTTTTATTTCATTTCAATCGACTGGGTGACCGTTTGGCAGCTCATTTGCAATGCATAGAAATTTCTCCTCCTCCTCGCCTTTTCTCTTGACTTCTTTTTTTTTAAAGTTGCAGCGTCTTTTGGCAGCACATTCGATACTCTGGGAGAAATTTCTTATGAACTTCAAACAGGCCAAGGGGGAGATCAATTAATTTTCTCATTAAATAACAAAGGCATCGTCAAACCAAAACTTTTATCAATCGAAACTCTCGCAAAGAAATGTTGATGTTATTTTGAGATTGTAATTTATAATTAAAACACATTATTATTAATCTTAATTGATTAAAGTGAGATTAAGTCGTTTTATCAAAATAACCGAGCAATATTAGTCGCGAGACAGCTAACCGGGTGATAACCGTCTTTCTGGCTAGCAATATGTCAGTTGAAATTAATGATATTTACCCGTGGTTAGTGAAAACCCTTCTTCGTAGATCGCGCTGATAAAAAATTTGGCAAAAGTTTGGTTTTCTGTACTGAATGTTAATAAAACATAATATAAACATATAAATTCGTCTTCATAAACATCTTATATAAAAAAAAATATGGATTTTTCCCCATGACTTTGTTAGTATGTAAGATATTGCATGATAAATTTGGAATGTTCTTCTTTTATTGTGCTCGGATAAACAATAAAAAATTGTTTTATATTCATGGTACACAATGAGGTACCTGGCGCACGTGAAAAGCTTGGTACTTTAAGCCGTGATGTAAAAATTATGCCACGTGACGTCGGGGGGGAAGGTCACGACCTTTAAGGTACAAACATGTAGCAACATGAGTTGTTGTCTTCACCGCACACATAATACTCATTAATAATTACAAACATGATAATGGAAAATGTTGTTTTAATTTTTTAGTTCGTTGTAAAAGAAGATTTCATATACACTATTTTTTTTTTTTTATTTATTTTTTGCTATTACGTGTTTATTTAGCTATATAGATGTAAAGTGAAAATAATAAATGTATTTTATATAACTTTCACATGTAGCGTAAAATAAATATAAAGTAATGGATGTAAAAAAACATTGATATTGATGCTATAACATTGTAAATTTTGTAATAACTAACATTTTTGTCAATTTTCCTGATAACTCTGAATTATACAGTTTGTGGTTTTTATGAAAGATTCGTTACTGATTTTGTTTCTAGTTTTTTTTTTATTTGGCAATTTTCTCCTCAACAACATTATCTTTACTTGAGTTGGTGAAAGGTAAGTTTTGGTATATAGCATATAGCCTCCCCTCCCCTCAGGCATTCGCCCAACAATCTTGTAACTTTCTCTCTCTGTCTCTGTCTGTCTCTCTCTCTCTCTCTCTCTCTCTCTCTCTCTCTCTCTCTCTCTCTCTCTCTCTCTCTCTCTCTCTCTCTCTCTCTCTCTCTCTCTGTGTGAAAAGACTAATTAGATTTGCAGGTCATTTTAAGTTTACCTCCCCTAAATTCAATCTTCTAACATTCATGTTACTTCAAATTTGTGCGTAACATTTCCAAAATCAATTGTTTTCAGATATTACATACGTCACATGACGCCATATCCCTTACGGGGTAAGCCAGCAGCATTATTACCTCGGTTATCCACAGATGGAACTGCACTGTACTCAATTCTTACATGCTCTACTTGCATTCTGCACACTCTATTTTATAAATAGGAAGTGCGAAAGCTACCGAACAAATGAAGGCCATTCACAGTAAACTGAAAAATTTCTGAAGGATACTACAAAAAATATATAGAATTAAATTGTGATAATTAAGCTGCGACATATGAAACAACTCTTGCATGAAAAATAAGCATTTCTTCTTGCTTTTTTCATCGGTACGTATCATGCAAGGACATGAATCGATACAAATGGACAGGAAATATTCATTTTTATAGGTTAACGTTACAATTACTCTTTTGTTCTAAGAATTTATTGAAATTTAATTCTCTTAGGCCTGTCTTATACCTCAGTTCTAGAAATTTACTCTTTATTTATTTTATCAATTCAATTTATTGGAGTTAAAACTGACTTAGGTAACACTATCCCGATGTTTGTGTTCATTTATATAGAATAATTATATTAAAATTTAATTATAATAAATAATTTATTAATATAACTCAATAAATTAAATTTACGTCATGAAAAGATAACTGTTAAAATATTAAATTGAAATTTATCATTAATTTAATTAACATCACAATACATAATTACTATAAAATAAATCGAGTGAATTATTATAATAAAATGAACGTGGCATTATGTTTTTGTTGAATTTATTCCATTGTTTCTCCATTGTTACTATATAATGTAAAATTATTAATGAACTAAATTTGTATAGCTGCTGTAGGTTATTCTTTGCAGTAATTTGTATTTTAAATTGTTAATAAATTTATATAAGTCAAAATAAACACCACGCATGGTAAAAGTTGGCAAATATTGAACAATGAAGGATGGCATGGGACCTCAATTTTTTGTTCAGTTGCTGAACAAATATCACATTTTTTACCGTCACGAGTAATTCAAATTTTTTTATATAATGGCAAAAAAAAATATCATATAGCATGATTCAATATGTATATTTTTTTTGTGGGTTGTTAGTTCGGCATTCAAATAAAAATATATTTCTATTGCAGGAAAAAAAAAATATTCATATATAGAAATAACAGACGTAAAAATAAAAGAGGGAAAAGTTTTCAAGTAATAAGCCAATTCTTTCATTGCGCACGGAGCGAGCAAACACGATTATATATCGTAAAATATCGTCAAGTGGAACTAACTCCGTGCTTCAAATTATACAACAAAATTTTTGCATTGGAAGCTCGCTATAAATTTTTGTTTCATGAATATTGGAAATATTGTGGAAACTTTGTAGAGACTTTCTTGCAAAGAAGATAATTTAATTAATCAACTTTATTCTTATATTGTAACATAAATATATTTATATACTCTGTAACTTTTATTTCAAAATATAATTTTTATGAAATAAAATATTGACAATAAGTTTAAAAAAATCTTACGAAAGTGCATTAAGTTTTACAGAAATCGAATTAATTTAAATTATGATTTCTTATAAAGAAATATAAATTCTAAAATTGACCAATTTCTAAGTTAAAACTCAATTAATTAGAAACTAATGTTAAAAACTCAGAAGTTATAATTATATTTTGAGACAATTGCGTGATAAAGTGGCTGGTAAATTTGATGGGGCCACTCCATCTTTGTGTGGTAGGCCGCGGTAATTGTCCGGCTCTCCTCGTAATAACCTAGTGCTCACTAAACCACTTGGTAATAACACCGTCCCACGTCCCAACTATCTGTCTTGGAGGACGTGCCTTGCCTGGAGTTTCAATATGTCGGCGCTGCACAAACCTCACGTTCCTCCAAATATATTACATGTGTGTGTGTGGAGGAAAGGAATCTTAATAGAAGGAGATCGTATGTCTTGTCTGGCATTTTTCTAATATTGTGAGTACATTTGGATCTGTGTATTGAGAGAAGAAAAATCTGTTGCTGTAAAAACAAATCACAACTCCCGATCTTCAGTGTATAATAAATCATATTTGTTTTTAGTAGCTTCATCGAAATGTGTAGAAGATCTGTGTGTGTATTTTTGTCTATATAAAAATATGTTGTGATGACAGTAAACAAAAGTAGGTTAATTTTAAAGTAAGTCCTAAAACAATTACCTTGCAATTAGTGAACAAGGCACGTGCTACTGATATGGAAATACTAATGAAAAGTAATGTCATTAAAGGGACTTAACGTGCATTTTCGAGATGCGTAAGGGGGTCGATATGGAGCGAAATTTATTAATTAATTTGTTGTTACATTAAAACATTTTGACAAAATAAATTCCTAGGACATGATAAAAAAAACAGATATCAAATTTTCATTAAGTTAATGCTAAAGTTTAAATACGGTTCTTTTTTTCCCCCATTCCTGAAAACTTTCGATTGTTGAGACAACACACTGACGCTAGAACGAAGAATGTTTTCATGGTTCACAATTACAAAACATTCTTAACATTTCGAGACGAAAATCGTATATACTCTAAGTCTAGCTGCACTGCTTTCCCCAGCACACTCTAAAATTACTCACATTAATTTCTCGCGGGCCGCAAAGCCTTCTTAGCACTTTTTTAAAGGAGAGCGGGCACTCAGAAATTTTACTTCTCTTTTTCCATGTCCTATGACAGACTGAAATAGCAAAAATGCTCACAGCTCTTAATCATTAAATATTATGTAATGGAGTATCGACCTCATTTTTTTTATTGCAGAAATGGATAGAGCGTGCAAAGTTATGCTACCCTGATTTTTTTCACATTTTTTAGAGACCAGAAACTATTTTTAAAAAATTATTGAAAGTCCTTTTTGTGACGTCACGAGGCGGCAAGTCCTATCTTTTCCTTAAGAAGCGGCGCCTGATGACGTCACAAAAATAACTTTCAATAATTTTTTAAAAATAGTACCTGGGCTCTGAAAAATCTGAAAAAAATCAAGGTAGCATAACTTTGCACGCTCTATTCATTTCTGCAATAAAAAAAATGAGGTCGATACTCCATTATCATAAGAATTCAATGACAAATAAATATTAATAATTGATGAACATGGGTGCCAATATTACTTTACGACGTGAAAGAGTTATAAATGTCTTATTCTCAAAATCATTGTCACTTAATTATGTAATGTTATTTCCAAAAGTGTGCAGTGAAATGAATACTATATATTTCCACTGGATTATTTTTAGGGGTTTAAAATCTTTAGAAGCACAGTACGACTTAGCTCACGATAAGAATAAATAACAAATGCCCCCCTCAGCAATTTAATTTTATACCCCATAGTCTGCAGATAGTAAATAAGACTAAAAGGGTAGAAAGAAAAATAAATTTAATTTCATGTGAATCTTCCGTACTATATAACAACTTTATTAAAACTTATGTTATTCTTATGTGGCGGTGAAAATTTGAATTAATTAATATTAATGGTTATTATAACTAATCGGAGGTTTAACTTAAAGTTTTAACATAAACTTTTCTTATTACATCGTAAAGTTTATAAAAAGTAAGAAACTTTTTGTTGCAATTTTTCATCCTTTAAGTAAAGTTGGTGTTTAAAACACGACTATATTTTTATTGTTCAACATGCATCAATAACTCAACATTTATGTACGAGTAATGACAACGTTGCATGAGAAATCAATGTCATTTATGCAGACAATGATTTATGGAGGATGGCATGGAATTATCATACACTTTCAGTTATATTGACACTCAAACGCCGGTTTAAAGGGCGATTTACGTCAACAATTACGTACCTGAATCTCCAATTGTACATAATTATTAAATTTATGTGATTCCCAGCGAAGGTCTTGCTGTACAATGGCGGTCGGTGATTCTAACACGCGAATTAATTTGATGAAGTGCGAGATTTCACTGCAGTTCTCAGGTAAATCCACCTGAAAATTGTTCCTGAAATTAAACAACCTGTGCAGCACCTAACTGAAGAGTTCTAAAATATGCAGAAGTTTGAATGCTTGATTTATTTTATTATATTTCCCTCATAAGTGCATAAGTAACAAGTCAGAGGCAGGAAATTTACGAACATTGCACTTTATTTTAGAACTTCTTTTTGTTTGTACATGAAAAACATGCAATATTTAAGTCAAAGTTGGACACTCACAAACATAAACACACACATTTATATAATTTACACATGCAATCAAACGCAGCACTAACAATAAAAAGAGATACAACTTTTGTCACTTATAACAGTGATAGATTCATGTTTAAATGCATGGAATATAATTAGCCAATAAAATAAATATATTTATTACTTTGTAAATTTATATTATAACTGATAATACTTTTTCGAGTATTTTATTACTCTCATATTCTGAATAAAATTCATAATTTAATTTTTGTTTAACCAAGTGTTGTTATATGAGTGAAAGTAATCATGAATCATTAAGAATATTATAATTACAACATCAATTAAAACTCCCTACGTCCAGATCATTATAAACAAAAATGAAATACGAATCTCAATGGCAATTAAAAACACACAAAAATACAGTATAAAAAATGTAGTAGAAAAATCAATATATCTAATTAGAGCGCGGCGCGGACCGGTAATAAAAGATATCCATTTGATAATTGGAACTGTCGGTACACACAAAAAATATCAAACATTGCAAATTATTGAACACAGCAGGGTGGTTATAAAATTTTGAAACATTATCATACTTCAGGGCTCTGTATGAGTCATAAAAAAATTATAGTTAGTTCCATATTGGTTGAAATAACGAGAAAACTATTTTTTAATATTAAAACAAGTACATCTCATTATTTTCTGTAACTAACTAGAAAAAAGAGGGTGTGAACAAAATGAAATTAAAATGAAGGGGGAAAGAAGTTAGCCATGATTTTTTCTTCTGTCGGGCATTAACAATAATTTATTTCAGTCTCGCAAAGCTGCTGCACTTGAGTGTAATGAGGCAACCTCTGCTTGACGCTTGTATTTGTTTGTAGTGTTATCTGGATGGGTGACCGCTCTGTTTGTTTTACATGCCCTTGATGTTCAACTACTTTCAAAACAAATGACGCCAACAAAACAAACAGTTGAATAGCAACTACTTGAATTTGTAAACATAAACAACTTTGCAATTTAATGTTAAGTAATCAAGTAAATATATATTATTTTAATTTAAAGCACTTATTAAAACCAATAATTAATATAGTTAAGTACCAAGGGAAATCATTAAAGATAAATAGATTATTAATTATGATTACATTTTAATTAAAACAAAGAATCAAATCATTTATATCTTTATTATAACAAAATATTGCTTCTAATTTTTTAACAACTTGTTTTCAAAAAAAAAATCTGGTGTCCCTATCGTGTACTCAAAATAATTAAAGTTCGCAGCATCGTCTCTGTCCCCCGGGAGCTGAGCGGGCAGATCCCCCTTTGATTGAAGTATAGCCAGCTTGTATATGTGTCCGTTGAGACCTATGTGTCGTCACCCGCCTTCTCGATTACCTCGCCGCTCAAATGAGCTCGCGTCGTTGATTGGAACCTAAAATGCTTCCCACGTTAGCTTTATCCAATCACATTTGCTTTGTAGCGACTCACCTGAAACCACCGACCCAGAACTGCAGTAGTACGTACAAAGAAAAGGAGAAAGTTTGATGAAATAGACCTCTTGAAAAGGATATATAAGAAACAAGGTTGTCGTTCCATTACAATAATTTGTTGTTGTTTTTTGTAGTAATATGAGAGGTTGGATCGAAATTCAATCTAGTTGGATATAAAAATTTAAAACTTCGTTACAACTTATTGAAACTTATTCATGAAAAAAAAAAAAAAAAAGTTTAGCACCAAATTTTTGCCTACATAAAAAAACACTCAAGCGCAAGATGATTCAATCATTTTTTTCTCAATACCCACAATGAGATTTAGTAAAGGATGATGGATCACTTTTAAAATGATAGAACTTGTGGTTTTTCAAAGAGATTTTCTTTCAATCCTTCTATAACTTAAGAATAATAGCATACTGAGCTTGATTTGTCGTATATACATGTTACTGACAATCCAATTTAATTTATTTTAAATCAATCTTATAATATAGAAACAAATTTAATAAAAAAATTCGGACATAAAAAAAAATAAGATCATAAAAATAGTATGGATAGTAAAATTTAATGTATTTTCTGTCTATTGCAGATTTTTATATAAAAATGAGTATTGTGGTCTGATATTTTATTGGTTGCACATTTACCCCTGACCCAATTTTCTACAGTAATGATGTACATGAGAAAAAGAGGGCCGTTTTATCATCAATAGTGACGAGAGGAGACCGCCTTGTAGCCATTCATCAACGGTGTAATATCCCAGACTATCGATCAAGATGCATGGTAATGAAACAGCCTTCTGTGACCCAAATTACTTAAAAATGAAAATTAGTTAAACAAATTGTTATTCCCTGAAACTTTGATGGATGATGATTTCCATAACAAAACGAATCATTATTATTCTAATAATTTGTATTGACATTTGCTACTTGGGTAAAAATTACATATGTTTCAATTATATTATATATTGCGTTCATCAATCAAATTTATTCGAATTATTAAAAAAATTGTAATTAAAAATAATGTACGCGAAACTCAGCAGGAAAAAAAATAATTTATTTAGAAGCAATTAGCAACTAATAATTATTATTTTCCCCCATTTTTATATGAAATTTCCCCGTACTTCAAATAATGAATCCACCTTTAAGTTCTTTATATTTAAAAGAAAAATGCATTTATATTTATTACGGCAAAATCTCATGGTTTTGATATTAATAATATTAAGCAGGCCTAATTTACGAAGCAAAAAATTATGAATGAAATTATTATTTTTTTCTTTATTTTTATTCTGTCATTTTATTTTATTCAACTTATTTTAAAATAGGCAACCTTTTAAAGTATTGTATTATTTGAATATTTTTACATTAAACATAAAATTGTTATTAAATGTATATTAATCTCAAATAGTAAATTAACTCTTAAAACCCATCCCCTGTACAGAAAGACAAAAAAAAATCATAACAAATGGTAACAACTTAAAATGTTCATTAATATTTTAAGAGGGTGGCGTACCAAGTTGCTTTAATTCTAAACTGGAAAGAAAGTATATAAAGAAAATATTAGAGCGGTTTTATTTTAGAGAGAGAGTGTAATTAGGACGGCTAAGCACACCAGTGCTGTCTTTTAATGTCCTTGGCATTAATTCCCCAGATGAAAATTTAAAGGGACATAATTAGATTTTTCGAGTGACCTTTCTGCCACAAAACATTCAATTTTTCAACGCAATTTAATACACTCCAAATTATGAAGTATAAATATTTGATTTTTAAATAAGTGTTGCTGTTTTGAACATTGCACTTTATAGCTCAAGTACAGACACTCAAGTACTGGCTCATGACGTATGTTATATGGACAAACATTTTTAAAATAAATTGATGATGTTAATTTAATAAAAACTTATTTCATGTATATCGTCCCTCACCAAGAATAATGACTGCTATTTCAGGTGAGCGCAATTATGAGCTGTATCTCGGTATAAAATAAAGCTCATTTTTGCGCTCACTTGAACTAGCAGATAGCTCATTATTCCGGACAAAATTTACTATGTTTATATTTTGGTATTATTATATTAATTGAAGATACCTCAGTAGGTAATTGGTTGAAAATTTAAACAACTAATATATCGTATAATATTGAATGAATTAAAAAAAAATCAACAAAGTTAATGGACAATACTTAAAATAAAGTATATAATTAAGTAATAACATATATAAACATATCCACTTATGTAATTAACTTTAACATAAATGCTAATTTGTATGTACATTTAAAAGGATTAACAATTAACGTTGTATTTCATGGGTACTTAGCCAAGGGAATTTCACGTACTGGAACACACTGTGTTTGTAATTTGGTTATAACTGTGAATTTTAGTTTCAGATTCTCTGCCATAATAATACCGTCAGATCCTGCTGTTGGACTTAATCATAGTAATTTCAGAGCGACAAAATCCTCTCTCATTTACAATAACATCGCAATCTTCTTCAACGTATCACGAACGTACGTTATAAGCTTGTTTCAGATAAGCTCTCAGCTACATTGGCTGCTCGAACAACGCACAGCCCCCAGGGAGATATGGACTTGACGAGGGACTTTGAGACGCCTAGGGACATGTGACCATTCTAACATCTTGTGTCCGACACAAACAATGAATTTTCACAACAATTAAATTAATTAAATTTTATTTATATACGATGATGTTTTTACATTATCTTCTTTACGATATCTTTTATTATTAGCGTATAAAAAAAAATGTAATTTAGTTTAATGAGCTTATGTAATAATATTTTAATGATCAAAAAGTAAGATACTTTTAGTTGATTAACAGTTGTAAATAATATTTAGTTTATTAAAATTAATGATCTAAGAAAATAATCAAATTAAGAAGAAAATAAACTTATAATTTTATAGAAACTTTAAATTTTTATTATGGCAATTATAAATAATGTTGTGAAAATATTCATCTGAAAAATAAACATGGTGATATAGCAAGAACTCAGACAACAATAATGATTGTTTCTGTTTCCTCTGATGATGATTTAACTTCGTGGAACAATAAAATTCTGTCTGCTACGTGTTTATTTTCACATTTTTGTAGCAACAATCTTGACGGATACATTTTACATATCTATCATGTGCACATGAGCAGGCAAATTTAAATATAAAAATTTAACTAAAAATCATCACAATTAATGATATTTTGGATATCATTCACGTAAAGGTGCATTTCCATGAAGCGATGTCAAGCAAAGTTTGGTGGGGCTAGGAAAGCGCACTTGCTTCAATCTCGTATGGCGGCCATGTTGGCGATAAAATCGTTTCCTGCAATTCGAGGAAATCCCGAGCCTCTGATTGGCTGCGGCCCGTGATTTTCTCGATTTCCTCGCTCCACGGAAATGCACCTTAAAAGGGGGGGAAGAGGAGTTCGATCGCTTCCTATTTTTTAAAAAAATTCCAGACATCTCCCTCTAAACTTGAGACGGACAGGTCATAATCCACCCATGTTAATAGCATTAATGGACAACAATGTTTTTATATTAATTATTGTACCGCACTAACATTGATCTTTACAAGAATAAGGCTCAACAATGTCCCACTAAGACGACCAACAAAGGAGAAACCACAACAATACCACCGCAGTACACAAACTTAATGATATATTTACTCAATATCTCGCATACCATCCTCTTTAACTTCATGGCTGAGATGAGGTAATCTTGCTGTATAGAGGGCGCCACCTGCGATACACAATGGAAGAATTACAGAAATACAAACTGAATAAATACCATCGATATTTGTTTTCAACGTAGTAACATTGTCAGTTTGTGTTGTGAAAAGGTTTGTTTAGAACTTAGCCCGGTTACATAGTAATGCTGAGGAGTGGAAGCTGTTTTATCATTTCTGTCGAACTAGCAAAGTATTCAAATGTATTCTAATACTTAAAAAAACACATCAATTGAATCAGGCTTATAAAAATATTTATTAGCTTTCACTATTCTTTCCAATAAATTACAAATAGCTTTAGCATAAAAAACATTTCTAGTAAAAAAACTAAATTATAATAGTTTTAAAATGAAATTGAGTTTGGGTAAAATAACCATTATAACTAACATAATATAACCATAGTATAACAAATTTTATTTATCTTGTTCGGTTTTTATACTTAATTTTCAAAATAACCACTTGCCTAAAGATATATATACTGTGTTAGTATAATATTACATTTTTTGTAAAGCATACCAGATAAAAATTGACAGTATTTACAACATTTTGTTATTGTCTTAAAAAATAAGTCATATATTGAACAAAGTAAATGTTTCTTAGCAATTGTGTCAAATTTTAACGTTTCAGTATAGAATATTGAACCTTATTTAGCTTAAACACCATCGCTGTTTTAACTATATTATAAACGATGAATAAAAAATGTAACATGGAAAGGCTTACAATTTTTCTCTGGGACATGGAATGTAAAAACCACAATTTATGATTTAAAATTTCCATCATGTAGTTGAGGCCATTTTTCAGTGTTATGATATAGGATATTGGACCTTAGTCAACTGGACGTGTATTGGCCACGGTTGGTGATTCCCCTGCCGTCACGCGACAGTATAACTACCACCATTGCCCCGGGGAGACAAAATCCACGCACATCACCGCCCTGGGGAGACCAAAACCAACTAAACTCCACTCTAATTTGAAACCCTTATTACAAATACGGACATTTGTCTCGCCCCATTAATTTGAGTACGTAATTTTCTAAAGTTTAAGATAATAAAATTGATTTGATTTTAATATTAAATTATCTATTCTGAAATCATCAAAATTTAAGAGCTTTTTACCCCTGCCGCATATGTGACCCGCAATACTTACGTGATGAACATGCGGCCTAACTTCAAGGCTGTTGCCATGCCGAATTTCTTGCAGAGAAATATTCTAGTCGGTATTTAATATTTTTTTATGTTTTTTTATTTGAAAATTGTTCTCCAATGGACAACATACATGAAAATTTTTATTGCAGAAATTAATAGAGGGTACCAAATTATGCTACTCTGAATTTTTTCAGATTTTTTTGAAACCCAGAACTATTTTTAAATAATTATTGAAAGTGCGGCCACGCCCCCTAAAGGCGTCAATAGGCGTCCAGTCTCTATCCTTTTTTTTAAGAATTCAGAGGTGTCAACTGAAATCACAGGACTTTCAATAATTATTTAAAAATAGTTCCGGGTCTCAAAAAAATCTGAAAAAAAAAAAATCAGAATAGCATAATTTGGTGCCCTCTATTCATTTCTGCAATATTTTTTTTTCATATATGTATGTTGTCCATTGTTAGTATTTTAACATTAATACCAAGGTTGATTTGGATACACTGACATATTTCAGTGGAAAAGAAACTAATTTACCCGCACACAAATAATTTGAATTTGAATAATTAGAACTATAAAAAATCTATTTATCTATTTATCTATTAATCTATTTATTAATTATTATATCTATTTATTAATCTATTTCAAATATTTTATCCTTCTGAATTTTTATTTGTAAAAACTGTTCAACTGAATGTATCGATTTGTGCACGCTAGATTTTAATAAGAGTTGGATCAATACATTGTATTTAAATACCTAATTTGAAATAATGAAGTGCATTATTTACTATGTGTGACCCACTTTGCTTGAACACCACCTCTCTACAGATGCATGACATGTCCACAGTTCGCTACAAAGAGGTTCTTTGAATAGCAAGCGAGTGGATTATCAACACCAGGTGGTGAATCAACACTCAACACTGGTTAATGCAGGCGAATACTTCCTCTATTTACCATAGGCCGGTCGCAGACAGGATCGCATAATTTCGCTATTTCTACGATCGTAAGCTTACACGATCGTATGTTTCTCATTTAGAACCGGTTCTAAAAAATTTTTTCATACGACAGCATATGATACGAAGATGTGTGCGCGCACACAGCTGATCGCATAGGTTCTTATTTTTTTTATCATACGTTACGAAATCATGCGATTCTGTCTGCGACCGGCCTAAGTTTCACTAACTAAGGCAAAAATAGCCTTTAGAGATACACGTTATGACGAAGAATTCAGTAATATTGTAAAAATGAGTGCATACTTGCAGGGAGTAGAGATTTAAGAGTTGCGAATGTAATAGCGTTAATAAAAATTACACAATTTTAAATTATTAGAGTAAACGTTTGAATTATCCGTTCTTTATTTGTATCAAAGTAGCTGTTATTAAGTTTCGTGAATTCAAACATTAAATTTTGATTAAGCCATTTTTTATTGTGCCAAGGACTTTACCAGTAAATATTTTTTAAAAGTTGTTTGCTTGCGAATGTTTAAAGTTGTCAACTTTGTTATTTATGTCCTGCAGATTCGCTGCTTAATTTTACTGCAGCGACACACTTTCTTATTAAAAGACTTGAAAACTTGAAGAAATAAAATAATATTTTAGTTCAACAATTCTAGTGCTTTTTTTATTACTTACCGAGCAAAAATGTTACTAAAAGTTTATGGAAATTTAAAAAATAAAAAACATCTTTAACTTTGTTTACAATTATTTCAATTGATGTTGATATATTTGTAATTCTTCCGATATAATGTTCGTAAATGCACCATTGATTCAATAATCATTTCTGTACAGTAAACATAAGATTCATTTGATTCTGGTAATGATTTGTACCGTTGTACTATGATAAGAACTTTATTAATATGTTTTTAGCAAATTTTATGTTTAATTAATTAGTTAAAGGTTATTTTACCACTTTATGTGTATTGGTGCTCAATAAAATAAAATATCCAATTTCATCATTTCGTTTGTTAGTTATTGTAATTTTTGTACTGGTAAAATAAATCAATAATAAATAAAATAAAGTAGCAATATTGAAATTTGCAAGTATTAGTGCTGAGTTCTGGTTATAACTAGAAACATTTGCAAAATTATTAACATCGCATACATTAATTACACTCAGGTTTTGTTTCTTTTGTGTGACCCAAATTATTTATATTTTGTTACTTTAATTTACGAATACTAACAATTATTATTAAACTTAATTTTATAATATCCAATCAATGACTGATTCTTCAATTAAAACGTATATTAATCCTAAAACAAACTCATTACAAGTATACAGTGGCGCCCTCATATGCTATTTAAATTACATTGCGGATAAATTTTGAACTAAAAGATTACATAGCTCTCAACTTAAATTGATGTTTACCTCTGTAGATTACTCATTACTTAGACATCTCTTATATTTGTGAATATACTTGTAACTATTTTCAACAAAACAAAAACTATTCATACGCTAGGATTGATTACACAGTACACACACTGGTTGGAGTATGTACTCGCTCATAGCTCTTTACATTGAACATATAAATCACAGAGGCACTTTAGTACGGCTGTCAGTGCGCAGCTGTTTTGCAGCCAACACGTCAACAAAGTAACATGTTCTGCATTCATCAAGCTCTCATTGTTGAGGATCATTGTTGCAACAATAGAGTCTACTTTCTCGCTCACCACCTGCCGAATATAAAAAAAAATATATATATATGACGTCATTTTACTAATGGAATACAAATTCTCATTAATATTTGCAAGGATCGTTCTTCGACATTGATTCAACAGTATTTCTAATATTTTTATCATTATTTTATAAACGAGTATTCTAACATTAAAAAAAAAATAGTCCTAATGACTTTTATGGAAATGACATTTTATTATTCAAAAAATTTAATTATAAACTCTGTTTTTTTTTTATTCTGTCTACCGCAAAGAAAAGACGAGCAGAGGAAAAAAGATTGCATTATTTAATAAACTTAATGTAACAGTTTTGTGTAAAAAATTTAAACTATTTTTTTTTTATAAAAGTTATTTTAATAGAAAAAAAAATCTTTTTAAATTAAAATACTTTTTATTTAATTACATCTTAAAATTTAGTTCAGAATCTATTTATATTTTAATAATTAAATGTGGTTGCTTAATCCAATATACATCCTTGCCTGCTGTTGAAAACATAAAGAGGTTTTTCATCGTTAGGGGAAATACCTAAAAAAGTTTGCATGTTCTAAATTTTATGCAACATTTTTTATGGTGTTTAATTTAATAACCGAAAGGCACACATAAACTTCCAATGACATCAATCAAGATATTGAGATGGAGGGAAAAAAATACTCAAAATATATCGTGTATATTTTTGTATTAAACCTTTAAAAATCGTAAAAGAATTTATGATTTTACAAGTAAAGAAAATTTTGTAAAGTTATATAAAAATTTTATGTATTTTTTATAGCACATCAAAATTCGTGGCCTATAATATAATTCATAAATATATAATAATTTATAGTCATAAATATTAAATGAAATCGGTTTGCATATAAAATTAAAAACGTTAATAAAAAAAATATAATTAAAAAACCTGTTAAAAAAATACGATAAAGTGAAATGTACGTAGATCTATCGGAGAGTAAAATTTATAATGAACGCCGAACAAGCGGTGTTTGTTTTTAATAATTGCGCACGCTGCGGTGTTTACGAATTATTCCGCTAGGGGAGCTCCGACGGGGCAGCCTTATTTGTCCTCGGTAAGCGGATATTAAACTTTTTAAATTCGTTTTCTTTTTTATTATAAATAATCCACTTGTCTAAAACACATTTATGTTTTCACTTGCTTATTTTTTTTTAAACAAAAAGTATATAAAAATAATGGATAAGACTCTGTTTTTTCTTCTTTTTTTCGTAATAACATGTTTATTATGCTTATAAAGAAGGGATATAATACGTGTATTATAATTTAAACCTGAGATTTAAATATGTACGATGAGAAGAGAATGAAAAATGCGGTTTTTATTGTCCACATATTTCTTGAAGTAAAATAACAATATGCTCACATCTCAATGTTAGAATAAATAAATCAACGAAAATCACAAAATATAAAAATTAGAAGATGTTAAAGCCACATTTTTTTACTGTCATGAATGAGATGCTGAGAAAATGTTAGTTATATCAGCAACTTTCCAAATTGAAGGGTAAAAATAAAAGTTGTGAAAAAGCATGTACATTTTTAGTTGTAGTAAAATTGCAGCTCAAATTTTATTCCCCGTATTTCAAGATAAGGTAATTATATTAAAAAAGGTGTCAAGGATTAAAAACTTTTAATAAATATACAACATTAATTTTTGAAAACAAAGAGAGCGTATTATTTTGTATAGGCAGCTAATTAGGTATAACTTCAATGAACAAAGTTACCCCATGAATGTATTTCCATATAATATAAATAATGGTATTTTCAACTATTCTTCTACAGCCGGAATATTTTGAAATTACAACTGCATTGTTTCTTCAATTTTCACCTACATGCATTTTGTTAGTAATATGTCATTATAAAGTTTATAAAACGTAGCTTTCATTTGAAATTACACAAAAAAAAAAGTAATCATTGTGAAATTTTTAATGCAAATTTTTTATAATAAATTGTATTGCATGTATAAAGTTAACGTTTATTAAGCTAATTATTTTTTTAAATAATTTTTAACTTTCAATATAATTTTATATAAAAAAAGTTACAATTACGATATTATTAGATTTTAAGATTATCAGGTACAGTAAAAAGTAACACATTTCAGCTTCCATGTTAAGTTACATTATAAGCGCCTCAGGTAAGCAGCAAGCAGGTAGTTAGGGTCGTATCAGATTTAGCGGCTAATCAGAGTGCCCAGACTTCATAATTAATAAGGTGCCTCAATTATCTTACATGTCAAAATATAAACAACGGGCAATTAAATTTAATTAAATTGCACTTACTTTCTGTAATAGTAAATGTGCAGATAAATTACGTTTGAAAATTTTATGAAACACACATTTTTGTTGCTGATCTTTGTAAAAATAATGCAAGACAGTTACTGAAAATCTGTTAATTTTCAAGGGAGGTCAAAATAAATAATATTAATTTGACAGCTGTAGTAACAAAATGATTCAAATTTTTATTTCGATCATAGGCTGTACAGCATGAATCACGTCAATTATTACATAAAATATGTAACATACTTAATTCTAATTAAAATTAGCCTTGAAATTTTTGAAAAATATAATTAACCTTCACCTCCCTTTATATACTAACAATGTAAGAGTCAAATTTTTTTCAAGTATTTTTACATGATGAAAAAACAATAACATTATTTTGGGATATTATTTTGGGATTGCATTGATTTTAAATTTAATTGTTGATATTTATTTAGTGATAAAATCTAGCAACATGATTCCTACATGATTAACAATAAAATATAAATAATACTTTTATAATAAACTACATATGAGAAAACTTGATATTTTTACAATGTACAAGAAATAAAGTAAAATTCAGGTCATTTAAATATATAAGCTATATTTTATCGGCAACTATATTTCATACTTAATCTTGTAATAAATATGTTGGATGTGTATGTAACTTCACTTTATATTTTATAAAAATATATGTGACTTTTAATAAATTGCAATACATCATATCTTTTAAATAATAATAAAAAAAAAAAAAAAATGATCCATGGATATATTCTTGTGAGATTCTATGTATTTCCTTTGCTAACTTGTTTGATAAAAAAAAAAAAAAAATAAAACATATAAGGGAGTATTCAACCGAGAGAGAGAGAGAGAGAGAGAGAGAGAGAGAGAGAGAGAGAGAGAGAGAGAGAGAGAGAGAGAGAGAGAGAGAGAGAGAGAGAGAGAGAGAGAGAGAGAGAGAGAGAGAGAGAGAGAGAGAGAGAAAGAGAAAGAGAGAAGGATATGTCGTTATTTGATACGAATGCTGGAGACATAAAGATGAAAAGAAACCTTTTCTGTCCATTTCTTGGTAAAATATCCTCTATTTTCTATCCCATATAAAGCTTGATACACTACTAGCTTTTAGCTTTCGGATGAAAAAAGCATCCTTTCTCTCTTCTTTTCAAAGCTGGATGTGACTGTTGAGGGCCCTAGGTGGTGGTGCTGATGACACGCGAGGTTGTTCCATCCTGCCACAATTGTCTATTCTCTTTTACAACAACGTGTGAGATATATTACTCTCCATTGTAGGAAAAATAAAACATAAATCATATAACTTTTTAACACTCTTTTTATGTGTAATTTCTTGCAGTGTATAACTTACAGTATTTTTAAAGCAATATATTAATGCAAACTGTATAATTATTTTACAGATAAATAATATCAAGAGGCATGACTTGTTGCTATAAATTTACAATGAGATTATTAAAAAATAAAGATTAATAGGCTAAGATATTATACACATTACGAATTAAGCTGATTTATAAAACATCATGTGAAAAGTTTTGTAAAATATAAAAAATTAATATGAAAATTAATTAATAATAATAATAGCTTTTATACACGAGAGAAATTTAAAATTAAAATGCTATTATAATTATATTACTATAGCTTATATGGAGTTTGATAATACAAAATTGATTTCAATTAAATTTCCATAAAATAACAATAAACTTATAAAGAAATTATTAAAAACTAACGTAGATTTTACCCTAGTAAATTTTAATCCTATTATTTAATATCAAACTCAAGTACTTATAGTTATTATATCTGGTATAAAAATCTATGCTAAGTGCTTTGTGATAATTTTTGCACATTAAAAACATGATATTCGCAATAAATCACATTTTGTTTTAATTTGACGTGAAGTGTGTTGCACTGCAAACACGATTTCAACAATCGCACAGTCTCCCTCTCATTATTTCATGACGTTGTATTGATTTTACCACTCAGATAATGCGCATTGAAATAAAAATTGTGATTATAACGTTGTATCATATGATAAATAAGTTTTATTATACATTCGTGTATAATTTAGAAAATTCAAATATTTTATTTTCTTAATGAAAATAGTTATTTCCCAATGAAAATGTGTCTAAAAAAAACTGTGTGTTTTATTTCTAAGGCATTGTTGCCGCTAATTGTTGTGCGTCACCAATTACGTCATAAAAAAATAACGACAAGAATAGGCCGAAGTTTTAGCAATAGCATTGTTAAGCGGATTTACATGGCTACAACGGCGATGCGACGCGATTTTGACGCAAAAACTGTGAAATCCTAATATGCGGCGAGCGAATTCACCTGGTTGCGGCAGTGAATATCGTATTAATTATGTTTCTCTTCTTTTTTAATCGAAAATATGGCCGCCAATGAATGTCACAGCAAGTGCGCATTATTTGCTTCGCGTCGCATGATAAAAATCGGCATGTGAATCTGCCTTTGGTCTCTCTTGTAAAAAAATTTAAAAACAAAATCGCAGTTTCAATTGTCTTGTATTCACATGACCAACAATAAAAATTTAATATTTCCTTCGTTCACAACAATTGTAACTCTGAAGTTATTTTTAATACGAACTTTGCTGTCCCCGACTGCATTGCCCACTGCTTAGGTACATAAATAAAGACATAAAAACTTGAAACAAACGAGCACACTACAGATAAAAACATTTACAGCAGAGTGATGCTCAAAGCGATATTCAGAATTTTACGTCAGTGGACTCGAACAAATATTAATGGACAAAGTAATCACTCACATCACATACAATATTAAACAATATGTTACACAAGCAAAAATCAAAATGATTTTCCTTAATTATATATTATTTAAACAGTGATGTTTATAATAATTTTAACACCATTTCACAACACAACGGTGTAAAGACCTGCATTTGCGATTGAACTTAGATCAGAATTTAACAGGAACTACATATTTGTAAATTATTATTCTTTGAATTATTTAAATTATTTCTGAGAATTATTGTACTGATTTATTATTTTATTACAATATAGAAAATATAGTAAAAAATTAAAAGGAAACAAATTTCAAAAGCACTATGTTTAATGCTTTAAGTTTTTTTTTTTTGTTCAGAGAACGAGAAAAAAGCATTTTAAAACTTAAAACTCCCAATTTTTTTTCTATAAAGCCCTCCATGTTTTTGGAAGGCTCTTTGTATTTACTGGCAGGTTGTGGGCGGTAGGTGGACAAAAACTGTGCCATCTAGTGGGGTGATCATGAACCACGGACCCATATTAGTACCTTAAAGTGAGCGTTCCTACCTTGTTTATTTTTTATCTTGGGTATAAACTCTTTAGAGAGAGGATAGTATGGTGGCATCTCGTATACAGAGTGGGTATATATTTTCATAGCATATAGTGCAGTGTATAATACCTACTTTTGCTTGTTGGCACTGCTGCTGTAGCTTGTACGATACGACGAAGAGTGAGACTTTTCATTTTGTGCTTTCTCTCTCTCTCTCTCTCTCTCTCTCTCTCTCTCTCTCTCTCTCTCTCTCTCTCTCTCTCTCTCTCTCTCTCTCTCTCTCGGATTACCTCACACAACACTTCCTACTGCCATTCCACCCACCTACTTCCACCCCCCGCTTTAGCTTCCTCGCCTTTTTCTCCATTCCCGTACAGAGAGCGACAAAAATAATATGACACACTTATATTTTATGTTGTATACTTTAAAATAAAAATACAATTATTTAAATAAATATAACAAATAAATGTTTTGTTTTTTTAATAATTAGTATTTTAAGAAAGTTTGCGAGTTTGACATGCAATTTTTTAGCATACATGTGTATTACTTTTGATTAAAATTGTAACGTTTTAATCATGGTTTCTTCACTTTGTGTATGGGCATTTGCATTTTTCAGACACCAATTGGGTTATTTTAGTCCCTCCCAAATATGTAATATTTAACCCAATAAACTATTATTGTTAATGTCTTCTTCTACAATTTCTACGTTTTTCTTCAAAATATTTACACATTCGTACCATAATAGTACATTACACAAATGAAACCACAGCTAGACGTTACTTCAAATATTATTCCACAAGGTAACATTTAATTGTCGTTTATGTCGCTTCAAGCCTGACTTTGGCAATGTGAACAGTCGCATAGCTTTCGGCTACTTTGAAACAAAGTTTCATTGCTGTCCACTGTACGACCGTCTGGGCGCGACTTACAAACCGCCTCTACCTGCCTGGCCCCAAGCTGACAGCAAGGTAATCCAATTGAGTAAATGGTCGTGCCAAGAAAGTACACACACGCTATAGTTTGACGGTGCGGTAATGTATACTGTTATGACATTAGACCGTGATGTGACGAGAAAAGTGCTTTAAAAAGAAGAGAGTAACTTTTATCGTGGAAAATTTTAACAAAAAATGTATACTATAGCCTATCTGACTAAAAAAAACATCTAAATTGTATGTATTTAGTATATTTACTTGCTTAAAAAGTGATAGTTACTGTTTTAAATTATTTCAATATCAGTTATTTAATTTACTCATCCAAAATTACTGTAACTGAATTAAGACCAATGAAGTATTAATTCGGTTTAAAAGAAATAAACTTTGATCGTTAAGTCTCGGCAGTCAAAGACATTTTACCAAGGTACATTAAAATGGTACACCTCAGTTGATCACGAACGTTACCGTGGCTGTTTGCTGACGTCACTCGCCCCTCCATTGATGTGTAGTGAACTTTTTTATGGCGGAACGGCTGGATTCGGTTCTAACAAAATTACAATTCCGCACCTCCGTTATCCACGACATTTATTACTCCGAAAATTCAAGTAACGTTCGTGATGACACGAGGTGTGTATGTCGTGTGTAATGGAGTTTAACGTGCTGTTCTTTGCCGAATTATCCTTCAGAGTATTCGCAGAGACAAAGGCTTTGTGACGTCACAAGATCCAACAAAGTAAAAACGTACAAAGAGCTTCAGTAAAAAAAATACCCCACTGCAAGTTTTTTAGTTAAAAAAAAAAAAACAGCAATGAAATATACGAGACCGTGAACAAGGGTCTTTATACTAATGTATTCTTTATTACATGGTACTAACTTTTAAAATATAAATTAGATCGTGTAGGACTCATTTCTAACGTGGATTTCAGAACCAAGAACTTGCTGCAAAATTTCAATATCTTTATGAATTTTCTAGGTAACTGTATTTTTATATCCCAATTAAACTATGTGGATTAATATTAATCTTGTACATTTAAAAAATTACGCAATTTTACTATAAAACGGAAGTTACAGTGTATAATATGTGAAAACAATAAAATTATATGCCATTAATAATACTGTATTTTTGTGAAATATGGGCGTTTGACATTGCGTCCTATAACAGGAAAAAAATATGAAATTTATTTTTTATTAAATATTTATAAAAGTTTGAACATTTATAAAAAAAAAATCATTAAATAAATGGTATTGTGTAATATAAATAATGCAAACAATAAAAACTTGTTACTCGCATGTACGCAATAATTTATAAAAGTGTTATATATCAAATAATTTATTGTATATATACATAGGTAAAGTTTAATTTATAGTATATGCTGTACAATATAAAATTATAAATACATAATACCATATAAAAATTATGTACAGTATATATTGGTATTCAGTATTCTAAGGTAATATGTAAAATATAGATTCATGATTATTATTATTATTATAACATAAGTCTTCAATTTTTCTCTCTACCGAGCTTCTATTGAGAGTCATCGTGGTGTAATGGATATCGAGTGAGTCTGATTGGAGCGCCATCATACCACGCAAGAGTGGAGGGTTACAGCGAGCGATCTTTGCGCTCCAGTGAAGCCGCCCTGGAGACGAAATATCGTCGGCATTTTAGTCATCGATCAGACGAAATACCGTCGGAATTTTAGACATCGATACAAAAGAATATAATACCTTTTTTTTTTTATTAACAATATTTATTTGAATTGATTTTTTTTTCTGTTTTATTTATATACATGTTAGTAAAAAGGAAAATTACATTCTTTTTCCTTTGTCGTCGGAAAAATAGGTCGCCCAAGATTTATTTATTTCTCTCTCTCTCTCTTTAAAAGCCATTTGAAACGTTCCTCAATTTGTTCAATACATCGTAACGAGTGATAAATTCTAACGAAGGGAAGGAGGCGAATTGATATTTTATTCTTAGGATCATAAAATAAATACGAAGATGCTTTTTATTTTTAGAAACGAAATGATTTCCATTCCTACTTGACAAATTTAAATAATGACTACGATATTAAATGATAATGTGTTTACTTACAAAAATAAATATTGATATAATATATCTACTTCATAAATTTAAATAATATATATTTTAATGAAAATGTGTGTACTTATAATAAATATTTATATATTATAATAAAAACTTGGATTTTCTTTATTCAAATGTAAATTAAATTATATATATTCAATAATTTAAACAATTTTTAAAGTAGATATACTATTGTGTAACAAATATAAACTCATTTATTATAAGAATATTGTGTTGCAAAGTACAATAGTTAAATTTAATTAGCTTAAAAGTAGACATTTGAAAAATTCAGAGCCATTTCTTTCCTGACAATGCATCTTGCAATTTAAAATACAGGAATTTGTCTCATAAGTTTGAAGCAAAATTGATCTGGCAATTAAACAGGCTGTTAAAATAAAATTTTATGTCGAAGCATTAAATTTAATTCCCTATTTTTTTAAATTTCTTTTTCAAATAAACTTTAATGGTGCAATTGAAGTTGAGTTACTTTTAATTTACGCTTAAGTTCATTTATATTTTAATATTATTTCCAAGATAATGACAAATTTTATCTTCAAAGCAATTATTATTCTAGCTCGATTATTATACTGAAATTAAGAACGTGGAATGAAATATAATTATATAATACTAATTTAACTCAATTCATATACATGATTTTAATTGGCTCTTGCAAATTAAAATAATGAAATTTATTTACTAAAATATCATTTCTATAATTTGCATTGACTCCATATTAGTTACAATACATTAATATTACAAATGTTTTACAATGACAGTCAAGTACAACGTGATTGGCTGGTTCTGTAGGGAGATCACTGAAGAAAAATGGGCGACCGAGTGAATGAAGAATTACATTATTTCTCCGTCCTATCAACATTCTTAATTTTTACCTCAATGCAATGTGTGTGATATTTACGTTTTTTTTTATAATATTTGTATCGTTGCGATTAAAGACGCAATACAAGCACGTCCTAGTTCAGATTTTCAACAGTTCCCTCAGTCTTGCCGCAATCTACAAGTCAAAAGTATTAATTATCCCTCCTAAAAAGAGCTTCAATAAATTATACTTCTGTGACCAAATCCCCTCTACTATATTTATCTAAAACTAAAAAAAAAAAAAAAAAAACACTCAAACTGACGAAATCACTACACGCCCCTCAGTTGAAAATGTTTTTTCGTCCAAAATTTAATACTTTCACGTAAATCTCAAAATTGGAACTAATTTTTCTCACTAAAAAATTAGACTCATTGGAGAGATAATTTCCAATAGGTCATCTCCAGTATAATAAAACGTGGTCTCGTCTTTTCTTCTATGTGAATATTTTTTTTATCTAAAATTATGAACCAGAGAAAGAATGCATGAAGATTTACGTTAAAGATGACATTTATTTCAAGTCGGGTAACAATTAACCAACATCTTGTTAAAACTCGAATTAAAATTGATGGCAGTTTTTTACGAGCTTAAATCTAAGACATAGCTGTGTTGACCTTATTTCTTCAGCAAAGTTAACCCCCCCCCCCTGACCGGAAGTGCGCACGCTCGTCATCAGAGTCGCTTGTGCTGAGAACGTGACAGTGATTGGTCGTCAGTCAAACCATAATGCGACCAGATCGGATTACGTGTTAAATTACGATAAGTAATAGCCTGTATTACAGATCTATAAATAACCTATGTACAGCTAGTGTTATGATAAATCTAATTTTATGTTTTTGTCACATGTGAAATATTATTATTAATTGTACTTAAGCTGCTAAATGCCATGTATGTATAAAGATATGTAATTAGCTATACATAATTTATGCACAATATGTTTTTTTTTCTGTACTTAAATTCAATATACCGATGCTGTTGTAAACACATATAACGTATGTTTCATAATATAACAAACAGTATATTATATCAATAGAACTAGTTTGATCAAATTGAAGTAACCAAAACCCGAAATACTTATTCATATCCATATAATTCATATTATAATAAATATTTCGGGCTTTGGTCAGAATGCAAATACTAAAATCTAGTTTCGGTGCTTTTTTTTAAAAAAATAGGGCAGCGTCACGAGATTTTTGATTTCCTACTTACAGGATAACGCTCAGCTGTTTACCTCCCGATTACTTCCCCTACTGTTGTCATACCGTACGCTTAAAACCATTGAAAAAAAAAATAATAAAAAAAATAGAAAAATTGACTTTGTTGCCAGAATATTTAAGGACACGAAAATGTAGTTTGTGTATTCTTTATAAATTATCAGATGATATATATTGAAACGATATGAATGTAATAAATTGCCATATATAAGTTATATATTTTCTCCCCTTACCGCTGCTGATGCAACACAACACTATGGCGCGGTAGGCTCCTGTAAAGTATGCAATATGCATTGCAGTGACATCACGTGGGCCTGATCTATTAAATACTATCATCTTATTTTGTAATTATAAATAATTTGAATATTAAGTCAATTCTTTCAGAATCACTTAAATTAATGCAAATTGCAAATGAATTGATATAAAATTAACAAATATATTGTTTAAAATAGAAAAGAAATGAAAAGAATTAAATATATTTTTAATAATGAATAAAGATTTGAACGATTATTATTCATAGCAAAAACTGATAATATACAAGGCAATTTGAAAGTAATATATTTAAATTGGAAGTCTCTAACATTATAAGAGTTTATCCCTATCAGTTCCGTTTTCTTATTGGCTGAGCCAGTTAATCCCCACTTGTCAACGCTGAGCACGTCTGCAAATCTCACCACCACTAATTGGTAAACCCATCAAATCTTAAATTACAGAGCTGCCGTAATAACTTAATCACGAAACACAATTACAACTAGTCTGCAATCCATTTAATAACACTGATATCCCACGGGTATATGTCATATTATAGTTTGAACCCTTCTTACATTCTGTAACTTCTATAATTTAATGTATATTATTTATATTTAAATTATAGTTAAATATGTTTCATTGTAATTTAAATATGTAAAAAAAAAATAGTTTTTTTAAATTGAAAGCATCATAAAAAAAAAATATGAACGATGTAAACTTTCACAAACAGAGAGTACAAAATAATAAGATTTTTGCCTATAGCTATGTATGTAAATTTTGAATAGAAAAGAGAAAAAATCTAGTTTTTTTACTGAAGCAGTGTAATGTGTGTATAATTAATGTTACTAACAAAATTAATAATTACAAAGAAAATATCTTAGTACTTCATTTTATGTCGGACATAAAAATTCAATATACCATCATTAATACCTCCTAACATTAATTTAATCAAATAATTTTGTTGCACTATTACCATGATGAATAGAAGAGTTGATTTTGTTCATTAAAAAATACCCAGCGAGAGAAATCACAATGTTACGTCATTTAGATCGCTTTTCTTTGTATTTGAGTGCTAAAGTCTACGTGACTATGACGTCACCGAATTTTAAGGCTTCAAAATAATCTGAAAAATTACAAAACAAAACTCGGAGTGTACTAAGAAGTGCGCCGAACGGAGAGCCCCTGGGTAGGTAGGCTAATTTCTCGACACTCGTGAGCAACCGGTGGCCTACCCTGCAGGAGTCAAGCCGATTGATATTCAAGAAGCGACTATTTTTATATCCTTCCTAAGTCTTATCTCTTTAAGTATCCATAACATTAACACTGAATGTTGAACTACCTGATTTAAAATTCACTTTTCATTCTATTCTTTGTATAATATATCAATATGAGAATTTGAAATGAAGCCCATTTCCTAACATTTAAGTCTTTTTGTTATTCCTCTTTTTAACATAAAAATATCGTTGGTTATAATTTATTTATGGAACAGTTTCTGATGACGTCACAAACGGTGTCAACACATGCATAAAATTTGTCACTGTTTAGAGCGATGGATTTTAGTAAACATCAACGTAAGCCTTTGAAGTTACTGTACCAACTGGAGCGTCAACTGGAATCTTATTTTCTTATTACGCTCGCAAGCACTTCTTTGAACACAATTTTATTATTTACCGTTTCAAAAGATCATGAATACATATATAGAGCTTTAATAATATTTTCTCTAAAACTGTGAAATGTTCAAAGTCTGTCTGCTAAATAACTGCATGAATAAATTAATGTACGTTGATAATTATTTATATTTATTGTTTTTTAACTATTTCTATTTTATAAAAAAAAAATATTAATTAATGAACTAAACATAAATTGTATTTTAATATTTTGTAAAACAATTATTAAAAGTGTAATATTACACGTACGTGTTGTTTATTAATTTAAAATAATAGTAATTTAATTAAAAAAATTCAATGTACTTGCATTTTGTACATTTTATTATGTATGTGTTTGTTTCATGTATACATATTATAATAATTATGTTGTACCAGTTTTTCAAAAGGTTTGTTTTTGAATCAGCAACACCTGAAATATACAGTAGCTAAGTATACATCTCGAATGTTATTTATCTATGCAGTTTATTTTCTCTCAATGTGGACATTACTTTTTTGAAAATCGAAATATTCTAGCAAGAAGCTCAATAAATTTCAATATATTTTAAATTTTCTGAATTATTTGAAGAGTTTTTTTATTTTTTTTTGCCTAAGGACTCCAACTCGCAAAAAAATTCCGACATATTTATGTGAAAATCGACAGAAGGTTTTTGTATTTACAACAACAATGTTAGCAACCTTTTTTTTTTAAAAAAAAAAATCTAAAATGAGCGAACTCTACAAAAGATTATTTATTTTTTAAACATCAAATTTCTTTATTTTAGAACGTGTTTCATTATTATAACATGAAATCTTGATAAATTCTTACTTCTATCTGAAATTATGAAACTCTCATGTTTAAATAAAAATCACTTTGTATAGCGACAAAAGAACAATAAACTAGAACAGGTAGCACAGAAAAGTAAATATCAAGAAATTATATTTTTGTAATAAATTTGTGAGGCGAAATTTTATCAAATGTTTGTAAATTAATTAAAGAGAACAAAATAATCCTCATATAATATCAAATAAGAACGGATTGTATAGCAGGGTGTATACCAATATTCACTAATGAAATTCCATGAGTTTTCCAGGTTTTTCCAGAGATTTTTAAAAATCTCCAGGTATTTTTTTTTAGCGTTTAAAGAGGGGGGGGGGGGCGAACACTAAAATCTTGAACCGTGCAATTTTTAAGGTATTGTCCAATGTTTAAATTTCATAAGGAAAAAAAAAAAAAATAAAATCTTGGTATTTTACGTTTTTTTTTTCTGTTTCTCTAAATAATATTAATATTTCAATTTAAAGTGTACAGATCATGAAAAAATAAAAAAAATGAAAAAAAATGCAACCCAGTATATTATGCTGTATAATATAAAAAATAGTACATGATGGTGTAAAAATTGCGAGCGTAGCGAGCATTTTTTTTTTTATTTTTAGAAAAATTTTATGCTCAATTTTTTAGATGGAACCAATGAAATTAATACAATACATTTTTTTTAATTATATATGAGTATATATTTTATTATAAATATACTAAACTTATATGATATAATAGGGAACAATCGAAAATCGTACAAAGCAATACGAAAATTGAGGTACATATATCTAAATTAACTTTTCTGGTGACAATATAATATAAAATAATTATATCATATATACTGTATAGTACATGCATGCATGAATATAATGTATATTAAATCTTGATATTACGAAAGAAGCAAATTTGCAAATCCTTTTTTTATACAGGGAAATAGATTGGAAATTTTCTGAAATTATTGAAAACTCTATTTCACGAATTTACTAAAAAGTGTCCTCTAATTTATGGGTCCTAAATTTTTGGATTTGTAAGGAAATTGTCGGAAAAAAAAAAAAAAAAAAAAAACAGCAATGAATGAATGAATGAATGAATGAATGGTGACTCTAAAGGATCAAAAGGGGTTATATCCAAGCCAAACTGGGATTGAATTTTTGAGCCTCAGCAGCATCCACAATATTTTTTTTCTGATCACTTTTGAACCTGAATTTGGAAAGACAAGTATAGTTATCTTTCCAAACTTAATAGGTGCAAAAGTGGCCTGAAAAAATTATTTTTCATGTAACTAAAGCTCAAAAATTCAATCACAATTGGGCTTGGATAAAACCCTTTTTCACCTGCGGCAACTCAATTTTACTAGTATTTTTAAAGAGATAAAGTGAATTCACATCAAATTATATTATATAATATAAACGGGGCATTTACAGTATAATTTGTACATACTAGAATTTTGTGCAGTTCTTTTGATGAAATATGTTTAATTATAATATAGATTTTTGCTATCCTCATCAAACAAACAACTTTTTAAATTAGTGTAATTCGCGTAAATTGCTGATCTTTACACCACTGCATGCATGCATTTTTTTTTTAAGTTCATTAAGTTTTAAATTGTTTCACTTGAAAAAGGAGTATTTTTTGTTGTATAAATTACTATTTGAAACATTCAAACATCTTTCAGTAAATATTTAACTATGCATCTGAAATAATATTGACGTCACTATAACACGTACGCGATCTCTCGTAAATCGCGATCTTTTTACGCCGCGTTTGCACACTTTTTTCCCCCTAATTTTCATCTCCAATACTTGAATAAGTTTAATAATTGATTTGAATATTAGAACTTATAAAAAAATTAAAAACCAAAACTGTATGTTATCAAGATTTTTATCATCGAAATTGCATGCATAATTAAAAAAACGAATACTGAAAAATGTGGGAATTCCAGGTTATTTGCAAGTTTTTTTGAAATTCCATGATTTTTCCCGGTTTTTCCAGAGGGTTTGAAATTCCATGATATTTCCCGGTTTTCCAGGTTTTTCCAGTTGGTATACACCCTGGTATAGCGATGGCGGCTAAAATAAGTCGGTTGGACTAGATGATAAAACACACTTGTAAAATAACATCAAATTGTACATTTAAACTTGTGTAATTAATTATTGCAGATTTAATCAAAAAGAGAGTTCATTTGTACAGTTGTCGCCTTGGAAAAATTCTCTTTGCGGTCATGTTAATCACCATACCTCGTAAGAATAATATGAAGCATGGTGATTAACATGGCTGCAAGTGAGAAATTTTCTAATGTAACGAGTCGATGTCGGTGATGAAACCGCCCCGTGTGTGAATTTTTATCTCCACATAATGAGTGAAAATTTTGCTCAAGTTACCATGTGGAGCTCGCTAACATCAGCTGTAATACGTCCTTTTCGCGAGATTCTAACATCACTTAAACTTTAAATATCTTTGTGGATAACAATTTGTATTACAACAATCTGTGTAATAATATCAATTGTTCTGAAAGTCTTTTACATGCTTCATGATATGCCAGAACAAACAAAATAATGAAGTAAATTCGTGAAATTGAAAACCTGATTAGAATGAAGTTTATAAATATAAAACATAATATGGCTTTATGAAAATTTACAAAATAGAATCATACAGAAAACATAAAGAACTCTCGTAGGATTTTAGGCTTTAAAAAAAAAAAACAATCAAAAGAAAAATAAGTGTAAGCGAATGATTGGAGAGATAAAGAGATCTCCGTTTATTTCTGAAGTATAAATGACGACAAGACAGGTTTGAGGATCTATTCGTGTTTTTGTAAGAAGACTTTTATCAAAACGAATAAACTTAGAAACTTTTTAGACAAAAATAAATACGTATCTTGACAGTTTAAAATTTATGATACGAAAACTTCAATAATCTATATAAAACTTATCCTTCTTCTAAGTAAAACAAATCCTGAAGAATTATTTTTTTTTTTCATTACTTATGTCTATATAAGATGGCAGCAACAATTTACTAGCAAAATGTTGTTGTTTTGATTAATTATTCCTTGTATAAAATTTACAAACTGCTAAAAATTCTCTACGGAATTAAAAGTTTCAATAATTAACAAAATTTTGGTAAGAGGATGAAACATAAGCTATTTATTAAGAGGATGTGACGTCATAACTTTCTTGGAGGTGTAAATTATTTGTGAGGCAACTCATTAAACGAACGCGTTAATGAGGCAACGTGTGCAACACTCAATTCACCTGACTATGACGTAATTATTACAAAATAAAGTACTGTTTATACAAATTCAATGTTAGCACTTAAAATAATTACTGCACTTATTGTAATGACTGATTAAAATTTTTAAATTTTACATAAACTAAACTTAAAGACAGAATTTGGAGATGAATGTGTATGCTATTATGTTTACTTTGACTTTATAAGGAGTGTGTTGGCTTTGACTTTACAACTATAAGTAATAGTTAATGAGCAACAAGAACAAAGGATCTTTGTCGTGCAAATGAGGTGTGTATAAGATTTTGACACGATGGGAAATCAAACAAACTTTCACGCTAAACTTAGTGCGAATAAAACAAAAGGTAACTCAAGAAAGAAAGATCAAAAGAAGAGTTTTAGTATCAACCAGATGATGCTAATGGCTGATGATAATGTGCATAGTATATAAAGGTGTAGTGTCAAAAACATCGCTGAATCCTCTAAACTTTGTTATATTGACACAAAATTAATCGATCCATGATTGACGATTAAAGCAAAAAAATTACACGTGCAACAAACAAACAAAAACTAAACTTCAACATATTTTGGCAAATTTGTAACAAAATTATTTACTTAACATTTACTTTACATCATTAGATCATACTGACAAATAATTTATAATTATATATTGTCTCTACTTAAAATAATGGTAAGGCTTCATATAATATAATTTTGATAATTGCCTCGGTATTTTCAATGCATTTCCTTGCAAATAAGTTTATATCGAACTTAAAGGATTAGAGTTCCCTAACAACAAGGAGAATTTTTAACCAAAAGGTACACGCCAGCTGATTAAAATACACACTACATGGTCCCACCATGTTCATTCATGTTTGTTTTAGGTAATCCCATCCGTGTAAGGAGAAATCTCTCTCAAAACTTCGTATAATTTTATATATTATCTACTCTTGTGGCGGTCTTCTTGTAATTAATTTATCAAAAAATATTTTTAAGAACAACAATTTAAAGTTTCAAAATATAACATTTATTTGCATTATATTACCTGCAACAAACAAGTTAATATTATTTTCTTTATATAGTAATTTATTTTAAATTTCAAAACTACTGATATCTTGTATTTTTTTATTGAATATCCAAAATACAGTATATCTTACCTGTAATATCAAATTGATTTTAAATGTACACATGTTTACACGTTGTAATATTGATAAGAACTTCCTCTGCAATGTAAAATAAGATATAAAAAGCACGTGTTTTTGTCGTGATCTTGCACGTGATCGAGTGTTGAAGCATCGCAGCAGAACGAGCCTCTAATGGAATTGAGACACGACCGAGAGATAAATGAGGATACCTGGTGTGAAAAAGAGTATGTTAACGATATTGATAAAACGAGGGGCCAAATGTTCTCTTTACATTTTCTATTGTACACACACAGCTCACTGTAAAACTCATCAGAAAAGCAATGGAGTGAGATGAGAAAAGTTTACTATATATGCAAATTAAATTGACGAGACATCTGTTAGATTTAGAGTGGGCTCTTTTTTTGAAGTGTTTAGTAAATAAAATTTCAATTATCAGTATCAATAATTTAAATTAAATTTTGTATTTTAACACTCGACATATTCATAGAGTTGCAAAGTATTTGCCCTTATAGATTTAGTTTGTTACAAAAGTCGACCTTCATAATTCAATTCTGCAGCTCGGAGCGCTGGGGCTAACTTTTTAATGCACGTCAAACTTTTTCATGTATTTTTATTTGTAACATACAATTCACAACTTTTCTATTGATTTTTTTCAATCAATCGACATAGAATCGTTTCCCAATGTTTTATTTAACAAAAGAATCCTAACAATTAGAAGTAAAACTTTTAAACTGAAGAAAATTTTCAAACTTTTAATCATACAAGCATTAAGACAATTTATTTTTAATCTTCAATGTGGTTTTTTAGAAAAATAAAGTTAAAAATTATCCGTACATTAAATATTCCAATTATTTTTTAACCTCGATTTTTAAAATTACGATTAAATTTATTAATTAATACACTATAGTAAATATCGACATTAAAAAACAGTTTTGTATCAACTTTAAATCATGTTGTTTTTTTGTGACAAAAACGTCATAAACAGGACACAAAATGAAGCCGGCTTAAAATTTTAACAATGCGATAAGATAAACAATACAGCAGCGTGTTCGCCTGCTGATTACGGCGCGTGGTTAACGATCATCACATAAAACCAGCAACATACGTGATTACTCAAGTCTGTAAATTAATTTTAACAAACAGTTAACGCTTATCGCACGCACAGCTCTTTTAACCTGAATAATAATATCACACAAATTTTTTTTTAATTATGAGTATTAAATTTTACTAATTTTTGGTACAGTAATTAGATTATTTTCTTTCATAAAGTATCTTCACTGAACAGAGGGATTTATTTTATGTGCTTCATGCATCTTGCAAGGGAGATAGCAAAGTGGTGGTAAACTTTATTATTTTTAGCTCCCTCTTTAATTTTTAAACGTCATTCCTAATTTATTTTGATATTTTAATTTTGTTATAAAGCTTTGAAAATTTTATCTACTGAAATTTTATATAATATGCTAATGGTTAATTTTTGTTTTTATAAAAAGTTTTGAAAGTATCAAATGTCTATTATTAAAATAACACTTCTAAAATTATTTAAACATTAAGACTTAACAATTTAATTTTGCTAACAGTTCTATGTACGTTAGTTCGTATTAAAAACGATGGTCTAATTAATTAATACAAAAGTGAATTCTAAGAAAATGTTACTTTTTTCTACCAAAGGTCTCTCACAGCCAGTTTTAGGAGCTAGCAAAATCATTTTCGCGAAAATAATTTCTCTAATTAGCTTCTATTGCTAGAAATGAGTTGCACACGACCGTGTACTTAGTGAATTACTAAAGCGAATTCAATGTTCCGTGTGGATGAATAACGATAAATTAAAGATGGTTTTACATGATGGGTGATTTTTTAAAGCGGCGTTATGCGGATTTTGGATATTTCATGTTTTCAAAGTTCATTTTTGTGTGTATTATTTGTTCTAAATCAAACTATATTTTCTTCAATTTTCAATAAAGTTGAAATGGTTTTTAGCTGAAAACTATTATAGATTTTTTAAACTATACAGTAATAGAAAAATTGTTTTTTTTTTTACAGCTAAATTTACGTCATATTTACATGTACTGTATCTTTAAAGAAACGTTTTGTGAGGAAGGCTTACCTGATGACATTGGCCTTTTCCTGATTATTGAGAGCTAGGCGTTCAGAAGAATTAATGAGCCACAGGTTCAAAAAGGTTGTAAGTTAATTTTTAGGCAAAAAACTGTTATAGAAAACTAGAACAGGCTGTAACTTGAAATCTTTCTGTCTTTTTGACTAGGACCTAATTTACTAGACTGCCGTATATATTTACATTTATCTTTACCTTGTCTGACGTGGTGCTTGTCTGACATGGCTATCTTCCTCAGGAGCGCTGAGTCTGCAGGACGTGACGGTGCAGGTGCCTGTCATCATGATCTTTACCTTGTCTGACGTGGCTATCTTCCTCAGGAGCGCTGAGTCTGCGGGACGTGACGGTGCAGATGCCTCTCATCATGATTTTTACCTTGTCTGACGTGGCTATCTTCCTCAGGAGCGCTGAGTCTGTGGGACGTGACATTGCAGATGCCTGTCATCATGATCTTTACCTTGTCTGACGTGGTTATCTTCCTCAGGAGCGCTGAGTCTGCGGGACGTGACGGTGCAGGTGCCCCCCACGGTAAGCCGCGGCGCCTCGGTGACCCTGCGGTGCCTGTACGACCTGGAGGGCGACTCGCTGTACATGCTGAAGTGGTACCGTGGCAAGGAGGAGTTCTACCGCTTTGTGCCCAAAGAACTGCCCTCCACCAGAGTCTTCCCACTGCCCGGCTTCGACGTGGATGTGAGTTTCAATTCAATTAGTTTATCACTGGCTGCACAAGTACAACATGGATTACGTCATTTTACAAAATATTAAACACCAATAGACATTGAAATATTTTAAAACAACAATAATAATACATACAATATCTAATCTTAAAACATCACAAAACTTATGTATATAATTAATATTTAGAAAATAACAGTAGATATATATTATATTCTCAAGCAATTTATTGCTAAAATACATTTTTACAGAATATATTTTCTTTGCTAATGAGAGCATTCTTTAATTTTTCCTTGAAGATGTTATTATTTTCTACTTCTCTAAGACAAGATGGTGACAAATGGAATATTAATGGTAAATTTTATTATATTAAGCTTCGTAACCTTAGTGCGATTTTTACCTTAGTGTAGTTCAATCAACCATACAGTGTAATACGAGTTTGTCAACCAGATTTATTTGTATCGTAAAATAAATTAGATTACACCTACTTCTTTTTTTTTTAAAATAAAATTGATAAATATTAAATTTCAACATTACATTTTCTGCTTGTATCAATTTTCAATTTCTTCTTAAGATTTATATTATACATAATCATGTTTTCTACTTTTGGAACTTAATTTATTCTATGACAGTTGTATGTATATTTTTTTCTACGTCAGATAAAGTTTACGGAAACATGAATATCTCATCATCAAGTCAAGGAAAAGTTTGTGCAAATAATTTATATTCAAAACTACTTTATTGATCTGAAGGTGCTCTTTATCTTCACACTAAACTTTTAGATACTTAGTCCAAGTACAATTTTTGTACTTTTTTTGACTCTGTTTAATCACTACATATTTTGTACTTGGATAAAGTACTTAATTCAGGTTTTACAAAAAAGTACTGAAAAGAAGTTTCAGTACAAAAAATGTACTTTTATTGACTCCATTTAATCACATCTTTTTTCCAAAAAAAAGTACTGACTTCATTAATGTACTGATATGAAAGAACATTGTAACGCTAACGTAATGCATTATTTCTTGAATTTATATCTGACGCTTGTCCATAAATGCATATTGTCTTTATTTTACCTGCTGTAAGTATTATTACATATTAGTTGTATTAAATAATAGTTCAGAAAAAAATAATATATAATGATTTAGCTCACAAGGATAAAATAACAGTGATATTTTATTATATTATTTATTAATTAATACCTTACGATTAAAAAATTCTATAAAATTGAATGGCAATGCATCAAAAGTCAAAATTTAGTTAACAAGTAATTATATATTATATGATGCATAGTAATATTGACTGCAAAAGAACAAATTTTTTCACATATTTTAAAGCTTACCGTTCTCGCAAAATTTGATCGATTTCGATTGAAACTAAACAATCCACATTACAAACGTATATTCATATTTGAGATTCTCTATATAAAACATCCCTAACGGTTAAGATTACTATAATTAATCGCTAATTACTAGCAGCCACTGATTGCACGGTCTCGTGGTCGGTCAACATATGTTTTGAACTTCCGGCTTTTTACGCCACTGTGGCAACTCATTGAACTTCAATTTCAGTACTTTTATTAAAAAATGTACTGAATTTATTTTGTACTTAAAAAAAAAATGTACTTAATTTGTTTTGTACTTAAAAAAAATGTACTAAATTTGTTTTGTAATTAAAATAAGTACATTAATTTTTTAATTACTTCAAACACAGTGCAATTTCGAGAAAGTACTTAAATTAAGTACTTTTTTAAAGTAATGAAAACCCATTCAGTATCTAATATTTAAGAGTGTTCGAGACAAGGGGCGTTCAATTTGTCTGCGTGACGTCACAAGATGTTTGGCATCAAGGTATATGAGACCTTCACTCCTCAAATTCAACAATGGGCTTACGGGGTGTAATTTTTTTACTGGCTCAATCAAAAGAGGAGGTCGAAAAATAACCCTTAGATTTTTTTGCGATTTTTTTTAGCACTACACCATACCTAGAATGGAGATTAAAAATGTCCCATGACCTGGAGGCTCCATCCGCAACGCCTATGACGTCATTACATTCTTTGGTTCAACTATATAATGTTTCTAAACAAACACGTTGCTATGGAAACAAATGATTATTTTTAATAAACAAGCAACAATGCAATATTTTTTTACAAGTGTTATATAGTTGAACCAAAGAATGTAGTGACGTCATAGGCGTTGCGGATGGAGCCTCCAGGTCAAGAGATATTTTTAATCTCCATTCTAGGTATGATGCAGTGCTAAAAAAAATCGCAAAAAAATCTAAGGGTTATTTTTCGACCTCCTCTTTTGATTGAGCCAGTAAAAAAATTACACCCCGTAAGCCCATTTGGCGATACAAAGAACGTGTATTTCTGATCTGGAGGCGATGTAAAATATCATGATAAAAGCAGAGAATATGTTATAAAACTAGTAATAAAATATAATATATATTTCTCTACACTTATAAAAAGTATTATAAAATGTTAAAAACAAAATTATATAATAGTTATGTTATGGTTATGCTTTTTGGTTTTGCGTTAAAAGGGTTCCATTAATCAAAATATATAACATATTTTTAGATAGTACAAAATATAAAAAAGATAAATGTGACGACGCCCCTCACAGAGTTGCATAACCTGCAGGATAAACAAATATGGCGGCAATTTTCTCAACTTTAAACACAATTTTCTCACTTATTATTTACGCAGATATGTGTACGGGTAAAACAAAATTAATGGCACATAGTTTCGGTGAGTGTTACTTTATATTAACTCCTTGGCAGTCGTTCTTTCAATTTGGACTTGGTGATTTGTGCAAGCAAACAAGAAACTTCATTCATCGACTGGTAAACAAACTCACCATCAATTATTGATGATCGTTTACAAACTGCAGGCAAAGAAGGGGAGTGGACTACTCGAAATCAATGTTCTCTAAAGTCGTATCATTTGATGGTAGCCCAAAATGTTCGTGTTTTGTAAGGAAAAGGCGATTTTGCTTGTAGTAATTTAAGTAAACACAGCGGGTCAATGTATCATACTTTCAGCTACTTCTATATAGTAGAAAAAATTACAATTAATTTGTTCGTATTTACATTTATTCCATATAAGCAGTCAAATATGTATATTGTATGTATTTCATGTTGTACTTGAGCCTAACCCTACGATTACCAAGAAGGAACGTTTTTAAAGCGGTAAAAAAAGTGTAAAATACTGCTCCGAAAATTCTGAAAAAAATTGTAAGCCGTACTTACTTCTACCCTTTTTCATAAAATAAAGATGTACATTACACGCCACGATAATTAACAAGGTGGTAAATATTATGTTTGTGATTTCAGGTTAGTTCCTCTGACGCCCACCAGGTGGTGCTGAGGGCAGTGACGTTGCAAATGAGTGGGCGTTACCGCTGCGAAGTATCAGCTGACGCGCCGACCTTTCACACCGCCATGGTGGCAAGATGGATGCACGTGGTTGGTGAGTATCCTTCACGTGATAAGTCAAACTGCTGCTGCTGCCGAGTATATCGATTCCAACTTTTATGTATAGTCCATTCTGAGCAGTTTTTCATCTTCAATATATACCTTTCTTGTTATTTAACTTGAAAAGTGTCTGGCAAAAGGAAAAGCATCAAGAAATAAACTTCAGATGTACACCTTGAATATAAAAGCGGACATAAAAACTTCGATTTCGTAAAAAAGTTTTATTTAACTTTTAAAGTAGTAAATAAAAATGTGTTCACACGCAAACAAAATTTGTAATAAGTCACAATGATTATACAATACACATGAAATAATTCTCATTTATTGTAAATCGATAAATGATATTTATAAATTATGTGCATTAGAGTAGTGAAAATGCGTGAGAAAAATACATAAATTTGTGCTGTAATTTGCATTCATTATTGTAATAATGTTTAAAATAGATAGCATGGTAATTAAATTATGCTTTAAAGTTTGCTAAATTTCAATTACTGTCATCACACTAAAAAGGCTCCGAGGGGAATATATAGCTTTGACGTGCGTAAAAACATTATATAAATAATGCAGTATTATCTCTGCATTTATTCATTATAGATTTTTACAAATTTGGCACTGTAATTTGAATTGGTATCTTGTTGCTATGGCTATTTCACTCTCGAGACTCCCCCATGACAATTTCAATTTAGCGTGGAACACCCACTCGAGTATTCTCTCTAGCGGTCTGTTGTCATTCAACGACGTCTTAGAACCCCCTGGGACGGGGGAATAGACAGGCTGCTTTGAGCTCCTTGAACGTGACGGGCGAGATTACATTAGAGTTCGCTTGACGCCTCATTGGCCAGCCAATACCTCCCAGTTTCACACACTAGCAACATCAAGTATTTCAACATACCAAAGTCCGCAAAGCTAGAAATGTTGCTTCACTACCTGAAGATTCAAAAAGTGAGAGCAAATAAATTCCAAATGAAAGTTTGTTCATTTAAATATTAGTATTAATATTTTTTATAAGTTAGAAAAAAAAAATCAATTGAAATTTATATACTGTAATCTATGTAAGGCACCTAAATAGAGAAAGAAACATAAAAATGTAAGATTGGTCGAATTGAAATTTAATAACTCTAATATAGAGTAATATTTAATGCAAAATTATAACGGGCAACTATACTTTCCATAAATAATGTACTATATAACTATAATGTACTGAGTGTTCAAGCTTTCGCTGCAACTTTCCGAAAGATAATGTAATTATGATGAGATAAAATTAATTAGCATCATCGCGTTCAGTTCATCTAAAGATCTTACTGCAACGACTGCAGCAGCTGATTATAAAGTTTTTCTACCTTATAATCGAAAAAACAATATTTCATCGTACAATTTGTGGTAATTTAATACATGCTTTGAGATAATTCATTAATAAACTAACTCTTATCAAGAAAAAAAAAACAAGTGCCTGTCATTTAAAGTTATATAAAATTTATCAATTTCGCTCTCTGGGAGAATAGCAAATTACGTTTTGTTTACGGCACGATCGAGCTAAATTTAGAGGCTTTTGGCGTTACATTTGCAATATGACATTAGAGTTTTGATCATACATATCTACTGCAAAACATGGTCTGTGATAAACGCGGACAAAGAAACGGAAAAGCAACTTTTTATGCTACATTTGTACCTCCGCAATTTTTTACTTGGAAAAGAAAAAAAAAAAGGCTGTTTGGAACATTTTGTTAAAGTGGCTTACGTCGTTTCATTTGTAAGATCTCTTTTTTTGTCAGTGAAACTTTCTTTAGTTGCAGAGATATTGTGATGTTCTGCACCTTTATGGAGAAAATTGGCCAGACTTTAAAATGAATTTTGACAAAATATATGAGCCTTTATATTGAAATAAAAAATAACATTCAGTTTATATGATAGTATAAAAAAATAACACTTTAATATATTAACAAAAATAATATCGGTGAACATATAGTTGTATTTTTTTTATATTTATGATTTTAACATTAAAAATAACATACTCTCTAATTACAATAATTTTGTAGAAGTGTGTGGTTAAATTTATCACACACAATGTTCTAATGACTTCATTTTGGTTTTATGGATTTTTTTTTTTTTTTTTTGCATAAACTTTCTCTCTTTTGTTAAAAAAAAAAAGAGTAGTAGTTTTTTTTTTAACAGTCGACTTGAATTTTTTCACACTTCTATATATTGCCTGATCCGCAGGAACTTTTTTCTCTCTGGGGGACACTGGTGTTAGGGCTTGATTAAAATGCATAAATCTCGCTGCAAGGTGTGGGTATGCTCCTCTCTGACCCTCTATCTCGTAGAATGACGTAAAAAAATTTATGGTAGTACCTTGTCATGGACTTGGAGAAAAAATGAAATCTCACGAAACATAAAAAGAAAATTGTACATTTTCATGAAATTTCGTACCGTAAAAGTTGTTGTTTGCAAATGTGTAATATTATTTTTTACGCATGTTATGAGAATAATTCCAACACATTTTTATGTTATATATTTTATTACATGAGTATTGTATTATATTATTCATTGGATACTAAAAGCAACAACAATACTATGTAAAAAGATTGCAAAATTCTACAAGTTATTATAATTTTGAAATAAGATCATATATAATGCAAACTGTAATATAAATAAAAAAATGAGGTTTTGTTTGCATTATATTATTTATGTATGTTTGTTTCAATATCCATGCAACGACAATTCATTGAGGTCATTTCTCTAGCATTAGCGACATATAAATATTAATAGCTATACAGTTTCAGATATGATTTCTATTATAATAATAATAAATTTAATTATTTACTTTTTAATCTGTTTTTGATATTAATAAAATATTTAACATCTGTTTAATTAACAGACAATTTATTTGTTGATTGTTTTTAATTTAATTCCATGCAGTATTTAATTAAGTACATGTTTAGTTGCGGGACAATTTTCACTACACAAACTCCCTTTGTTAGGTAACAAATTATAAGCCAGCCACATCCACATGGTTTTGTGGCTTTCAATTATTGCTTAATTGGGCTAATTAGACGCATTATTTTCAACCTAGCTCTATTTGGTATTCCATGAAAACTATACTCACATCATTCAAACATAATAAAATACCTCCTACAGCTATTATTTGTCTCATTTCAGATTCTTTGCACGGCAAACGCTCGCCTCATTGCATACATATAGTCAGTCAATAGTCGATACATCACACAAGAAAAAGTTACAGAGATAGATATCCTCAAAGTTTAAACAGTCAAATCGTTTGATGTGTACTATGTGTAGCATATAAGCGGCGCTAGTCTATATAATATAGGCAGCAACGAGACGGTGTATGTGTACAAAGAGATGCGGGTATTCTCAAATAGTGGATTGCATTCAGAGACTTTGAAAGGGAGAAAGAAAGACTCGCCAGAAATTGGTGTTACATTTGAAACATGAACTGTTAACTTATTCACACACATGTTTCATTTCTAGAGCTACTTTGTTCCCACAACTACATCATAAATCTAATTCTCTTTTCGTAACATATCTACTTTTTTAAGAATGAAATTTGTACGATATTTCATTACAACTTCCCTTCAGATGTTTCAGCTAATAAATTTTTTAAAGTGCATCATTGAATATAATTTTTTATTTATTCATTTGAAATTTTAGGTTATACAAGACAAACATATAATCAAATCCTGAAATACAAAATGGACAGACAAAAAAAAACATCAACATTGAATTGCAAATATTCCCCCAAAAGCACGCAAATATAAAGTTCTAATTATAAAGATCTTTGCTTCACCTTCAGTAAATTTCGCGAAAAATTGAAGCTAATTTTATAAATAATCAGACACACTTGTCCATCTTACTATATTAATTAAAAACTTCACACGTGTCTTTTGCTGCAAATGTAACTTGCTAGCGTTTGATGACCCCAAGTTGAAATTTTTTGCCTAGGCATAAATTTTCAATTGTCCAATAATTTATTAACACAAATTAATTATTACATCACATTTTTAATGAAACGCTACTTGTGCAGAGTTGATTTGATTAAAATTTATACACCATGTACAACCAAATATAATCTTCTAGAGCATCATGCGGTTCGAAAATTTGTTCAGCAGGTTGAAAAAGAAGCTTAACATCACATTGCTATAAGGATAGGTTCAATAAGAACTGTTGAATTTATATTCAAAAGGATGGTTATTAATAAAATATCTTTTAGAAAAGAAAAACACATGTTGTAAGATTTTGTTTTGTACACGTTTTATCAAAAGGTTTATTTATAATTCTTTATAAAAAATCTTTAAATTAATTATAAGTACGTAGACGACAGATATGAAACAAATGAAGTAGCAGCTGTCTTTCCCCGGGGGTTTTAAAGCGTCAAAGGTGTACGTTTCTCATACACCGCCAAGAGTGTATGCTTTTCTGTTTAATTCCCAGTACGACACCAAAGAGAAATGTCTTTCCATTACGCCGGCTGCATATTAGCATGCATAGTATATGTCTCGTCTCGAGAGAGAGGTCACCAGATACATATATACATTATATACATTATATACATATATACATTATATACATATAATATACACTTACTTCAATTTCAAAGCTACTCTAAAACTAAAACAGGAAAATGATACAATCTTAGAAAATAATTTTTTTTTTTTATTTTTTATTTCAAACTATTTATGTGTAAAGTGTTACATGATACTTTTGGGTATAAACTAATATTAAATTATAATATGTAGCTATACTGTATTTTAACAACTCAATATTATTATATTTTATATATAAAAGAAGAGCCCGCGAAACGCTCGAGTTAGGGTTTTGGAAGGTTCGAGGTTTCAAAAAAGTAGTATGTAATTAGTAAATAGAAGTACCCAATAGGGTTTGATTAAAAATTAAAAAAAAAAAAATTAAAAATTAAAAAAAATATTATATTTTATATAAATTTTGAGATGTAATTTATTTAATATTTTATTCTTGTTTTTTACGTCATGTGATTTGTAATAAAGAGCAACTTGTTTATAAATTAATATATTTTTTTTTCTACATATTTGCATTAAATTTTAACGTTTATTTAAAAAAATGTTATTTTTCTGTACAAAAAATCATAGTAACAAAATTTATTCTTCATAAATGGAAAGTTATAAATTCAAAATAAATAACCATATATTAAAAAAAAAAGTAAACTTTAATTTTTCAATAAAGTTTATCAAAAGACAAATATACCAAAAACTCCTACACCCATGATCAATATAAAGTACAATGCCTACATTTAGCTTCCATTTAGGAGTCACGTGATGCTTGTCATGACGACAGCTGTCACTTTGAGAGAAGTCTACCTTAACGTAACATGGCCTACAGTGTGATCAACAATAACACCGCACCGGAAACACGTGACGAACTAGGACCGGAAATACGTATTTTTATGTGCAGTGTCCTAATTTTCGTTACGTACGCATGGCATATATCAATCTTGACGTGGATTATTCAGATGTGTATACTCTAAAGTTCATATGATGGGAGTCCAAAACTGGAGGAAGTGTTTCTCCCCCCCCCCCACATCTCACCACATTTCTGACAAATTCTCACAACATAACAGCTAATTTAAATAAGTAAGATGGCAGGTGCTGAAATCATTCTCAAAGTTAAATATAATTTAAATTTATAATCTGTTTGTTGAAATTAAACTTGTCACTTAATAACTTCAGAAGTAAAAATGCAGCCACATTTAATTAAATGCAAAATTTATCAAATATAAACACGGAAATTTTATTGAATATTAAAAATAAAGTGATTGGGTTCATTATAAATTTTAATTGCGTTTAATAGCGTCATTGTATTATTAAAATTTCTTCTTCCACCCGTTAAATTAAATGTAAAATTTTAATGAAGCGCCCCCTTGATTTGTCTCCAATTGAAGAGAGGTTCGTTTTCCCCCTAATCGCCATCAATTCTGAGAGAAATGTCTTAGAATGCAGTAAATTACAGATAGGGTAAATAAACTCGCTGTAAGCTTTTTTCTGTTTTCAACGTAGTTAGAAAGAGTTTGTTCATTTAATTCTTCAGCAAACAAAACATAAGCGCTTGTTTAGTCAACAAAGCTTTGTAAACATTGGCTTACAAAGTTAACTTTATTGTTACTTTAAATAATTACAAAACAGTTTCTGAGAAAAATAAAATAAATACTTTTTTCAAAGTGTTCTAAAGTTGTAAATTCATTAAAAATATTACTTATTGTGAATTGAAATGTTTTAAAAAATATTGCCATTTTTAGAACGGTGAACTAAATTCGGTATGCTCCATATTACAGGCACCACCGGCAGTTTTATTAATTTTCCGGCTCAAACCAGACCGACTGATAGTTGAAGACTGGGGTGGCCATGGCCTTGTCATCCCAGCATTTGCCTGGTTGTCACTAAGGGAACCTTAGTGAGAATATGCAAAATAGTTTTAAAATGATGGAATTCTGAAAAATTACACTTAAGTAATAAATAATTAGCAACTTAAGATTTAATTAAATTAGTATGAAATTGCAATCAACACAATCTGCACTTAATTTTTGAAATATTTGAGGGATGAAATCAAGCACGCTGGCAGCCACGAGCGTTCGGAGGGTTTGATTGTTACACTTCCAGGCTAGCCAGAAATTTTCAATACTTGAATGTTGCATCATTGTTTGTTGCTCTATTGTTGTATCTAGTGCAAAATATTTGACTAAATTTGGTAAACAATGAGTATCGTAATTTGTTTGCTGCCAGAGTTTTGCCAAGAAACCAGCACGCATTTCCGGTCATAGTTTAGAATCCAACTGTGTCAGAGAGAATCAACAAAAAGTGGAGAAGGGTTTTATGAAAGTCACTTGGGCTTAGCAAAAAAAATGTCATTAGAGAGAAAAAAATACATCAGAGAGAAAAAACGACGTAAAAATTGTTAATTCTCTTTCTCTCTCCTTCTGTAAAAAATTTAACATCATGTACAGAAACAAAGGGATTAAAATATAAACAAAAAATTTCAAGCCATACAAAACGAAGTATCATATAACAATAAGAACTTCTTGATTCCTTTATAATAAACCGCACGATATTTCCAAAGCTATTGGGAAAAGTTTGGTTTTAAAAACGTCTGTCAAGTTCGGCAAATCAATATTACATGTTTCCGATATTTTAGTACTCGATCGAAAGCCTGCACGTTTGTAAAGGTCGCTTAGAGAAGGCCACAGCAAAACTTGGAACTTGAATATTCTGATGGCTGCCAAGTTTGTACTGACAATATTTAATATTCACAGAAGTGGCTATTAATATGGTGTTTTTTAATTGTTACTGGGAGTTTCATTGCGAAGGGAAATAAATGGATTTTTAAATGCAACTTTGTTAATAAAATTATGCTTTTTTTCTATTCATTATACTTTTTGGATAAAAAATTGTCAAAAAAAATCAAGAATATTCCCCAAAATCTGTTTTCACAATTTAATGATTTATATGAATGCAGTAAAATAATGAAAATTTTTCTAGTTATAATGTTGTACATTATACAATGTTATGCTCATTATACAAACCATAACTCATGTTGTTAGAGTATTATACTAATGTTAAATACATCATTTTATTAGTTAAAATTAAGCTTTGATATATATGGATGAAATTTAATGTAATTATGATGAAATGAAATAAATTTTGAGACAGCTTTGTTTGGATTTAAATGTAAGAAAAATGAAATATTTTAACTTAAAGCGGAAAAAAAAACATATGAGAATGTTTTTTGCGGGAAACTTGTTTCTGCTATCAAGAATAGCCGCGGGCTTGAAGTAAAAAATAACAACATTAGCAGCCTCTACAATATCATTATGTAACACTCGGGGCGGCGTGTGTTTTTACAAGCTTACATCAATATTATTTTCACATTGCTTTAAAAAAAAAAAAAAAAAAAAATTTTTGTACGACGTTGTAGATTTTTTTCAAGTAAATAAAATTTATATTTTTTTTCTATAGATAATTTCTGAACAAAATTTTTTTCCGTAAATATACTCGTATTCAACAAATGGGATTCTGTAAGAAGTGTTAAGTTATGAAGTAAAAGAGAAAATTCGGGGACCAGTTGGAGACTTGTAGTCTTTTTCAAATTTTGATATCATGAATGTAATATATTTCTTTAGCAGACTAGAAATCCAACCCCGTGTTTTTTATTATTATTATTTTATTTTTTAATTAACGCAATGTATTTATATTATAAAATATGCTGAAATAATTAAAGTACGAGATATTGTTAAACTAAAATTGCTTACCTGACATTGCATGAAACTTGTTCTTTGGCTGGTATACTTTTTCTAGTGTAGAATGTGTTATATAATTAATATAATTTAATGTATCAATTTTGCAAGTGAATCTCAGTGTGCGAACATTATCGCTAAAATTGCACTTAACATTTGCCTCATTGAGAGATGTTCATACAACATTACATTACTGATAGTTATGTAATATTCAGTCGACAACAAATGAAAAAAGTTAAACGTGGAAATATTCTAATTAACGACGGCCGTAGGGGTAATTTGGAGTATTATTTAGAGAACTCCTAAAGAGTCGTTTCTGAAGGAATGGAGTACTGTCCTCAATTTTTTTTATTGCAGAAATGGATAGAGGGTGAAAAGTTATGCTATCCTGATTTTTTTCCGATTTTTTAGAGCCCGGGAAGTATTTTTAAAAAATTATTGAAAGTCCTATTTGTGACGTCACGTGGCGTCAAGCCCTATCTTTTTCTTAAGGAGCGGCGTCTCGTGACGTCACAAAAATAACTTTCAATAATTTTTTAAAAATAGTTCCCGGGCTCTAAAAAATCTGAAAAAAATCAGGGTAGCATAACTTTGCACCCTCTATCCATTTCTGCAATAAAAAAAATGAGGACAATACTTCATTGCGAACTCGTGTCCAGGGCTGCGTTTAACATTTTACAAAAATTCCTTTTTTTAAAAAATATAAATGTTAGATGTATAAAAAACTGTTCCAACAAAATTATAGTATCATTGTATTGATATTTCGAATGGAAAAATAAAATCTAAAAATGCAATCTTTATGTCATTTAAAAAAGTTGAATTTGAATAAATCTTACTTTGAACGTAAGATACTGGGAGATATGTTTTACAAAAACTACATTCATTTTTCTTCCCTCAGATAATCCCCGAGTCAATCAGAAAGCGATTGAGCAAGCGAATTTTTAGGGGAGAAATCTGTCGGATTTTCTCTCAGTAGAAGATTTAGAATTGGCGGCGATTTAGCAAATTTTATGCTAGGTGCCAATGATGACTCAGCTAGAAAAGACTTTTCAAAGAAATCTTATCTGATTTAATCAAAAGACACACGAATTTAAGTTGTAAATAGAAAATTTTGAAAACATAATATTATATTTACGATAATAATATTTATTTATATTCTCTTATTTTTTTTAAAACAAAGTGCTCAACTGATATATTTATTTGCTATGCACACTTGATCTCTGATATTGTATTTGTTTTTCTGGATGTTTCTTTACTTTATAAAAATATACAGTAGCTTGTAACTCTATATTTAGAAACATATCCAAATACAAAATGTTATTTGATATTGAACAATATTAACATCAGTAGATATTGTTTGAAAGTAGCTAAACTCGACCTAAGCCTACTCGTTTTCTGAAGTGGAAAGTCACAAGGCTATAACAATGGGTGTTATGACTCAGCAGATCAGCGTTGGGGTTTTAGGTCTCTTATAATACCTTAAAATATACCAAACGTGGGTTTATGTAAAAAAAAAAAAAAAAATCTACCCACCATGACAGTATCTTCACTAATCGCTATTTGGTATTATAATATATTATTTATTATACTTTCATTCAAAAAGATTGGCATAATGAAGAATATTTGAGTCTACTTTTTATATTTGAATAAATATATTTTTTCAGAAAATAATGAATCGTATAACAATTTATATGGCTCGCCTGTGATTTTAAACTTTTTTTTTTTAAATACTTCTGTACTATAAGAGGTTATTATTAAGTGTTTTCTGATACTGACAACATATACCGTATGTTGATATTGGCAAATCAATTTTGTCCAACAAGTCTATGAAAAAATAGTACAGTACAGTCATAGTAAAAATAAATGATTAAGCGCATGCGCACTTTACCAGTCCCACTATTTTTGGCTCACACTGTACAATTGTCTGGCTATATTGGGTTTGTATCTCAAACAAATTGCAAGTTTTTTTATTAGTGCCAACATATCAGACACGAGTAACCTTCATATGGTATTGTAGTGTACTGGCATTTTTTAACGTCTATTTATCCATGTTGATATTTCGTGCTGAACTGTGAAATATTTTCGACATGTAGTATGTAAAATTCACAGATCTTAACTGTCAATTCATGAATGAAAGATAAAAACTTGTAGTATTTCTGAATTCATTGATTACTGATAAGAATGATAATATAAAGTTGTAATAATTCCAAGTATCATAAAACTTTAACGACCTAAAGTTATGTCTGTTCTTGCAAGATTAGCTCCGTGTCACTATCTAGTTCACTGCTATCAAAGTGCTTTTTTCATGAGTATTTTTATCTATAATTCATTGGTAACAAATTTTTAACGTTTCTCATAAGAGTTGAAACTTGTCGGAAATATATTAACATAACCGGCGAAGCAGTTTCCACAAGTGGGCTGAAACAAAGTGATCAATTATTTTTTATGTCAAATTTTCAGAGTTAAAAATAACGTAGTAATCTTATCAAATGTCATTGTTAGGAAAGATGTTATTATTTTTATTCGTATGCACTCTAGCAGTCAAAACATGGTAAATTTTAACGTGAAATGCATAAAAGTAATTTTTAAAATGCCTGCAAAAGATAGAAGCTATCAAATACGTCCTGAATAACAAATTTAAGGCACTTAATTTGATATTCAGCTAATTCAAATAAAATAATATAAAATTAGTAATAATATTACAGATCGTTGATTTAATGCATTAAACAGAAAGACTTGATATCCTGTCGTATATGCAACCCTCTTGATTGAAATGCTGAACAAATTGCCTACCTTCAAGGCGCTATGACGTCACCAGATAATTATTCAACTGATGTTTCAGAGTTCCCCGAGGGCCGGCCGGAGCTGAGCTCGGAGAAACGTCGCTACGCCCTGGGGGACACCCTGAGGGCTAACTGCACCACCGCGGTCTCCACCCCCCCAGCCAACGTCACCTGGTGGCTCAACGGACAGAGGGTGAGTTGGCCCTCAAAAATCTCTGATACGGTCATGTGAAAATGTAGCTGGATTTATATTTTAATGGAGTGTATGCCGTAACAGATCTTACATTTAAATTACCTGTAGACTCAGCTGCCTGTCACCACTGCATGTCTGATGATGTTAGATATCCAAGATGGCGACCGGCGCAATCAAATATAAACGTATACTAAGATCTTTTAAATTTAAAGAATGCGAACTAAAAGTGAATACACTTAAAACACTAATTTAGTATAAATACTTATTTTAAATGAGACAACTTTACTGTAAACTAGCGCCAACACTTCGTAGTGTCAAAAGTTGGAAACATTTGCATCAGCTGATCAATGTTAAAAAATTTAGTGTCTGTGTTAGTGTTTGAAGTTGCTATTTCAAACACTAAATACTAGACCCTTCAAACCCTTCAAATACTTGAACACTTGCGCTAATTGAGACAACAGTTAGTGTCAATATGGCGTCAACACTTCAAAAAATTGACAATCGATAATGTGTTTAGTGTGCATTTTTGTGTATTGGCATTCATTCTTAAATTGTACCGAAGAGGGCTTAAAGGCCTTATGAACCTTTTCACAGTATTAAGTACTGTCTTGTTGTTTACATCCGATGGCAATGATGTGTATTGAATTTGTGGAGTGAAGGTCCGTCGATGCTACTTCTCTTCTCACTAATACCTTGATCTCGAACCTCTTTTATAACGTCACCCATAAGGCCTGTGTTTATACACTTTTTAAAACCCCTTCTGTACAAGACTTTCAAGCGCAGGTTCGCACTCGTATGGTCGTCTATAAAGTGTTGTATTATTTTCCACCGTAGCCAGTGTAATGGACAGCAACTTATAATAGCAGTTGTGATTTACACTTAATGGACACTCACAGCAAAAAGAAGATATAATTTTAGATGTAAAAAACAAACGTGATGGCTGAAACAATGTTAAATATATGTGAATGCATTTTACATTTGTGAGGAATCCTTACAATAGCATGAATTTATTTTAAAATATTTATGGGAAACAATGCTTAAAGTACTTGTTTTAAAAATCATTTAAAATCCAAAATTTTATTAAATATTTTATATGGTTACAGAATGAAAATAAATATTCACTTGGTAAAAGTATTTTTCAAGATGTTCATTTCCATATTTTTTCATCGATCAGTCTAAATGTTTTTCAATTATGTATATATATATAATATATTTATTTTTTTTTTTTTTAATCAAACCCCATTGGGTACTTCTATTAACTAATTACATACTACTTGAAACCCCGAACCTTCCGAAACCTTAACTTGAGCGTTTCGCGGGCTCTTCTGGAACGAGGGCGGCCATGGCCTTGCAAATCCATCCCGGCATTTGCCTGCGGCTGAGGGAAACGTGGAAACCTCAGCCAGGATGGACGCTACAGCTTTTTGTCAATGAACCGGAAGTGCAATGGTCCAAAGCCAGGGGAACCACATAGTGGAAAAGCGCAACGTTTTACCCCTGGGTGGGAAACGTGGTTTTTGTTGAAAATGGTCACCCATCCAACTACTAACCACGCGCGGCGTTGCTTGACTTCGGTGATCTGACGAGACCCGGTCAAGCGCACTGCGCCACACCTCCCATATTATGTAATTATACTTTTTAAACTATCAAAATTTCTGACAATTGATATGACATTTTCAAATGATATACCGATAGGACATAATAAATTATGCATTGGGATGCTTGACGAATCATGTGGTGTAAAAGCACGACCTTGTTGTCAAACATGAAGTATCACTGTTAGTAAAAGAGACGTGGTGAGCCAAAGTGCACACAAGTGCATCTGATCGATGAATAATTCAAACATTCAACATTATTGCTTCTTAAATCATATACGTTGGCAATAATTTATATGTATGACATATATACTTAAATTTACCATATATTCCTATTATAATATGATTTTTCAATATGTTATTGATATTCAGAGAACATATTTTCTCATGTATAGACATATATAACATAACTCAAAATATGTATGTGGAATTATAATGTAAATTTTTATGTGAATATAATAATATAATAATAATAATAATAATGTTTTGCTTTAGAAAAAAAAAACAAAATAATTCTCTAACTTTCGTTATGAAAACTCTGGCTTTGTGGTTTGAGCAAACAAGTAAAAACCGGTACAGGAAAACAACTCAGAGAGTTGGAGCAAAGTTGGGAGAGAAACATTTACAGTTCTGAAATTTTGTTTGTTTGTAATTTAGAAGCTACATCTGACATTGCGGATTAGCTTAGGTGACCAACATAACTTAGTTTTAAATAACTTACAGAAAGTTTAAGCTTACAATGTAAATTAAAACATTTTTAAAGAATTCGTTTACTTAAACATTTTCCTTGGCTGGCATTTTATTTAAAGCAAAATAAATAAAAAATGCTCTTCTGTTCTCTTTAACCTTCATTTTAGTTTTTATTTTTCACTTTTTTGATAAAATAATTGCATTTAAAGGAACACTTCAAACTCCCTATGGCAGAATTATTTATCTAATTATCTAATTAATTATCTAATGCACTAAAAGAATCACATAACAATTCGTGTGTAATATATATGTGTGGGTATAAATCAATTATTTTTTAACTTTTTAACTGAACCCTAGTATAGGGTACAGGCCATATTTAAGTGACTGAATTGAATTTAACCTCTCGACTCTTCGTAGACGAATTATATGTTTATTTAAATCGTATTTGTTGAAAATAGAGTATTGTCCTCAATTTTTTTTATTGCACAAATGGATAGAGGGTGCAAAGTTATGCTACCCTGATTTTTTTCCGATTTTTTAGAGCCCGGGAAGTATTTTTAAAAAATTATTGAAAGTTCTTTTTGTGACGTCACGAGACGCCGCTCCTTAAGAAAAAGATAGGACTTGCCGCCGCGTGACGTCACAAAAAGGACTTTCAATAATTTTTTAAAAATAGTTCCAGGTCTCAAAAAAATCTGAAAAAAATCAGGGTAGCATAACTTTGCACCCTCTTTCCATTTCTGCAATAAAAAAAATTGAGGACAATACTCCACTGTTTTATTTTATAGACTGGAGACATCATGTATCTAAATTTATGGAAATACTGAACTATCTACTGTACTAGATTCAATAAACAAATACAAATTACCATTATGAAATAGTATAAAAAATTTCAAAATTATTCCTTTCTATCGGTTTTGTAAAAAAAAAAAAAAAAAAAAAAAAAAATGAAAGTAGAAATTTAACAATATAGGGCTCGTGGATGGAAACTAAAAATTGAATTGTTGCAAAAAATCAGCGACCTTGAATTTCCTAAAACAATAATTAGCAAAAAAAAAATAAAAATATTGTGAAATTTTTAATTTTATTTCACTTGATTCTGACAGAAAATATTCTTTGGGTTTAGCAGCACAAACCTCCCGTTACACAAAACTTTACAATTTTTTTTAGCACTTAATAACGAGTCATTAATTGTTAGTTGAATAATAAACATACAACAAAAAAACTATAGGTGACAAATTACATGGTAAATTTGAAACTAAACCGAAATCAATGATGACCCAAAAATTATAAATTATTTAAATGAAAGTAACATAAAAACATTAAACAGTAATTGTTAAATGAGTTTGATATAAAACTACCAAATTTATGTGACTTTAAGCTTTACATATTATATACATATAGCACTACAGCATTCATTGCATTACCCTAACAATATCAATAAATTGAACAAAACAAAAAAGCATCACAAACAGTTACAAAAAAGAGTGTTTTTATTACTGTTGGATTATAATAGAACAATACATACATGAATATATTCATACGCCTTTTTTAGTTATAAAATGCTGTTGTTAGCGGTTTTAAACAATAATCCTTTTCTGCATAACTGTGAATATTTTTATAGTCCCTACACGTATAACGTAAAAGATTTTACGCTAAATTCACAACAATATTTCATTGGTAGAAAAAAAAAATAAGAAACTTTATATAAAAATAAATGTAGAAAGGCTTTTGTTTCAAGTAAAACAAATCTGAGTATATGGGCACAATTTTTTAGTCTGAATTTTGCATGTACGTGATGGGCAAGACAAAGACTGTTATCTGAAATATAAAAAGGTTATACCGGATTACGAATGCACTGCAGGTATCTTACCTGTGTGCAGATATCGCGATTCTTTTTTTTTCTCCTTATATTATACTCTTGTTCTGATTGGCAAACATTTTGAATAAAAAAAATACCCCTATATTCAGAGAAGTGGATTTTTTCTATTACATTATTCCTTGTTCTATTTGTTTAACTAAAAAGTTCAACAAAAAAAGAGAAAGGATTAGTTGTAAAAAATCAAACAGATTCTGTTTTTCTTAAGCTAGTGGAGTGGAAACTAAAAAGTTTTGAATAAAAAAAATAAAAAGCTTTCTAAAATGTACACAAAAAGACAAAGTGATTGAAGAAGGGTTATTGAGGGGGACATTTTGTTAATTAAATATAGTTTTTATCACTGTGCCTATAATAATATAAAAATAGCATGAAATCATTGTTATAAGATACTATATTATAGTTATCATCCATATACTGGTTCCTGCAAAAATGAAGAAATAAAATACTCACATAAAGGTGCATTTCCATGGAGCGGGGAAAGCGAGAAAATCGTTTTCCGCAGCCAATCAGAGGCTCGAGATTTCCTCGCCTTGCGGGGAGCAATTTTATCGCCAACATGGCCGCCATACAAAATTGAAGCAAGTGCGCTTTTCTCGCCCCGCTCGACATCGCTCCATATAACTGCGCCTGATCACTACAAAGACTAACAATATTTTAGATTCGTATTCCCTTGCTGTAGAAATCTATAAGTCGATTCTCATCATTGTTGAATGAGAATAATATTAAATATTTAAAAATTTATTTTTTATTGAAAATTGGGAGTATTATATAAGCCAATAAAATTCAATTCAATTCCCAACATAAAGAAAAATCTAAAAAATGAGAATTTTCTTTGTTGTGCGAGTTCTTTTTTATCTCGAGTTGTTGATATCAGGTTTGTTGAAAAGAAAAAGGGGAGCGAGATATCTGATTTTTGAGGGAACTAATTCAGATCCTTCTTGTGTTAGCGTACAAGTCGTACACTTACACAATAAAAACAAATTTACGGCAGATATAAAATCCTTACTTTGATGGATATAAATACTGGCAGATAATTATACAATTTGATAAAGCAACAAAACATATTAAATTGCTAGGTCCATAAGTTAAATCTGCCTTAATAAATGAAAGTAGTAATGTTTTGTTTAAATTTTTAGTATTGTGTTTATTTACCTTCTCCTTATTATTAAAAATTTCAAAATTATTCCTGATAAAACAAACACACTCTAAAATATAAATACATAATAATAATGTTAGGAAGATTGAAAATTATATAACTCGCGGCAAGTCAAAATCAACATTGTACTGATATAATCTTTTGTTTGCAAAATAAAGTTTTTTCATTGCTTAGGGTACGTAATATTATCGTCCTATATTGGATAATATTATTTATAAAATATTTGTTTTGTTTTTACTCTCTATAAGCGATGGTTTCATTTTCATATAATATAATTTTAATAAATAATAACTTCACTAGGAGAGAAAAACACAATATTAAAAAGAAAAATTTATATAAGAAAATCACTGAAAAAAAATAAGTACAATATAAAGGCGTATTTTTACTAGTGTTGTAAAAAACGAAAGGAACTTCTGATGAGTGAACTTTCACAAGTTCACTTCGCGAACATTACAAAGTTCGCGAACATGTAAAAAACCGGGAACGTTTGAATTCTGTTTAGAAGTACACTTAATTCAATATTCAGCAAACTAAACAGCAAGATGTTCACATTTAATGACAATTAACTTCATGAAAGCAAGTTAAAGATATAAATTGAATAAATTCACCCTCGCAAAAAAGTAATTATTTTTTTTGTCCTGTTAAAGCCTTTGGGAGTTAAAATATACATTTAATATTGTGTCCTTTCATTTTTGGCACCCAAAATAGCAGTAATAGTTACAAATAAGGTGTTTTAATTCAATTTTCTATTTATTTTAACTTTTTATTTAAGAACACAGATGTAACCAATCAGAACGCTGAAATTTACGCGGGATTTTTGAATTAGGTTTCACAAGTTCGCGAACGAACATTGCATGAGTGAACTTTATATGTTCGCGAGCGAACTTCTTGAATGTTCGCAGTGAACTTTCACATTTTTACAACACTAATTTTTACTGAATATAAAAATTGTAACAACTTTTTTAATACGATGCAATCTCAATATCGCTTATTCTGCAGTTATACGAACTAAGATTTGTTAACTACCAACAAATCTTGATACGAACTTAATAAATTTTCAAATGGTGTACTCAATATAATTACTTGTTTGTATTGAGATAACATTGAAATAGATAGCATTGTGATCGCCAAGCAACTGAAAAGTTTGAGAAAATAAAAAATAGCTCTTGGACTTGTGAAGTTTTATTTAGAACGAATTCTCTTTGTAGTGTTCTTTACGTGAAGTTGGGGGTCTCTGGGATGGTTTCTTTAAGTGTGAGGTGACCTTCAATGTCAGTCAATGGACAACATACATGAAATTTTTTTAATGCAGAAATGAATAGAGGGTACCAAATTATGCCACTCTGAATTCTTTTACATTTTTTTGAAACCCAGAACTATTTTTAAATAATTATTGAAAGTGCGGCCACGCCCCCTGGAGGCGTCAATAGGCGTCCAGTCTCTATCCTTTTTATTAAGGCTGCAGGGGTGCCAACTTAAATCACAGGACTTTCAATAATTATTTAAAAATAGTTCCGGGTTTCAAAAAAATATGAAAAAATTCAGAGTAGCATAATTTCGTACCATCTATTCATTTCTGCAATAATTTTTTTCATGTATGTTGTCCATTTGTGTATTATAGAGAGAGAGAGAAGAGATTAAACTTTCTCTGATTGACGTACAACGAATTGAGAGCCCCCCCCCCCCGGTGTTCTATGTAAATTTACCTTGTAATCTCCCGGTGCAATAAAGTGGGCGTGGTCGCGATCCTAATCTCAGCAGCAGTCTTAGCAAATTAAAAATAAAGGGGAGTGTTGCAACTCTGCCAATTATTTTTCTATTTCACTGCATTGCTCCACGGGTAACATGAAGCAAGAAAGTTATTTGACAAATTAAGTTTTTATCGTGACATTTAGTTGTGATGAAATAAAAAAACTCAAAATGTTTTAATTTTTCAATTTTTTTTACAAGTAATTATTCACTTTCGCCTTATACTATCATTTTTTTGCCAGTGCTAAAATTATTTACCGGGCCATACAGTTTCCAATATCTATCTCGATGAAAACGAAGGTATAAATAATTAGCACACCTGAAAATTGATATTATCAGGCGAAAGATAATAATTATTTATTCATTTTATGTTATTGGAAGTTTCATGCTACCTTAAAGAAATTATTAAAAAATTGTCATCGCAACACCGAATTAAAACAGCTTGACTTGCAGGTACTGAATTTTAGAGGATTCAATTGAAAATGTTTTACATTTTAATTCTGTAATGTATTCTCGGAATTCTATTTATAAAAACTTGGTAGTGTGATGTTGCTAATTGTTTATATGTAAGGTTTCCACATCAACCAATAACAGTGAACACAAATTAATATTTTACTGTAGTAATTGTATTGTATCCTAATCTTATGTTATTTTAAGTTCCAAACATAATTATTAGTATCAATATCTTTGTACCTCTATGTTGTATTATGTACATGCAGCCACATGAGGAAATAAATAAATAAAATAGGATCTCTTTTCAATTTATCATCTTTATAGGGATTCTGTACTGTAAATGAATAATTATTTTTTGAATGCCAAATTTCAATTGTTGTAGCTTTTATTGTTTTGTTTCTTTAGTGACGTGTCCATATCATGCATGTTACCATGTATATCTCGTAAAATTATTTGATGAAACATATGATTTTAAATTATAACACAAATGATTTAATTCTGTCACCAGGTCAACGAAAGCTGGTCCAAGCCGGTAGCTCCGGAGCGTTCTGAGAAGGCCACGTCAGAGCCGGGTAACGAGGACGATCACGAGCTGCAGCGGCACGAGGCGCACGTGGAGGTGGTGCGACGTGGTGCCGTGCGGTCTGGTCTGGAGAGCGAGCTGGGTCCTACGAGCTTCCGGGACGGCAAGCTGCACGTGCGTTGCGAGGCGTCGCTCTTCGGGGCTGCGAGGGACGCGGCAGAGATGGTACTGGAGGAGGAGCGGCCGCGGTTAGCCTCCGTGCTCGGTACCCGTGAGTCGCACCCCTCACCGCCCTCAGTGGCAGCTGCGGCGGGACAAGGTACTTTATTTACTAGTTAATAATGCCGATCAGCTGTTTGACGTAGGTCCCTTTGATTAACATGTGCAAACATTAGCAAATTTACAAAAATTCTGAAATTTTGAGAGGCAGGTATTAATGTCTATAAAAACCTTAGAAAAAATTGCAAAACAATTTAACAAGCCGATTTTTTTTTAATTAATTTTTTTCAAATTTCAGCATGGGACTTTACCATGGAGAGACAAACTAAAAAATTAATTAAAAAAAAAAAATCCACTGTCTCTCAAAAAATATTTCAGAATTTTTTGTGAATTTGCTAAGGTTTACACGTTAATCAAAGGGGATTACGTCAAACAGCTGATCAACATTATCTCTACCTTAATCATCTCATTAAGGGTAAGGTAACACGTCCAATGTTAAAAAATATTCCTACACATGAAAATTATGAAACGTACACCCTTAACATGGAGGTGACATTTCTCCATGTTAAAAAAAGTAGTCAATTTAAAAATTCATAACCCGAAAATTAGATCGAATTTGCACACCTGATATTTTACCTACTGATAGGGGGTGTAGAGGAGAATATTTTAAGATATATGTTTCATAATTTTCATGTGTGGATTTTTTTTAACATTGAGCGTGTTACCTTACCCGTAATCTTTTAATATTTTATTTGTAAAATAAAAAAAATAATTAATTATGCAATATCGAACCAATATAACACAATAATTATTTTAATAATCCAGTACATCAAAAAAGTTATTTATTTATTTATTTATTTATTTATTTATTTATTTATTTATTTATTTATTTATTTATTTATTTATTTATTTATTTATTTATTTATTTATTATTTCTCTCTTGTGGCTGTATACATAAATACAACATAGAGACAAAGGACATTTTTCTTAAAATGAAGAGTAAATATAATTAATATAAAATTAGTACTATAAACTAACATGCACATGTTACATAGGTATACATAATAAGCCTTGAAACAAATTCAATTTTTGTAATAAGAATTAATATATTCATTAAATGCGTAAAATTTATGAACCAGAAGGATTTTTTTTAATTCTTTAGTAAATTTCAATATTTTTTATTGACTGCGGCAACTTATTGTATATTGTTATGAGATCAAAATGAGGACATTTAAAATTTTTCGGCAAGTGAGGATCATTTTTTATCCTCGTATTATGAGTATGGAAGTTTGCGTTTGTTTCAAAGAGCTCGGGTTGATTTCTTACAAATTTAGCACATTCCAGCAAATACAAACTAGGTAATGTTAAGATTTTTTCCCGCGTAAAGGTATTTCTAACTAAAAAACCGTATCATTCTGCTTTGCCGCAGTACGGCAACAGCCAGTGTAGAAACCCCGCAAGCAAGCAGCTATAGTCTAGTTTGCACATATCTAGATGTTGTTCGGGCATCTCCGTGAACATTCGGAAGATTGTTAACAAATTTGGACCAATAGGAGGCGAGTCTTGAGAAACTCGGCGAACTTGTACATAAACACAGTGGGCAGTAATTGCATGGAGAACCCTCCCCACACAAGAGGCCCCACATGCCTAATTGCTAACAGCCAATTAACTAAAGTAAATGTTGTTAAATTAGAGACACCGTCGTCAATATATAATGGGAGCTCCAAGAAACCCTTTTGTACTTTGTAATAGCCACTCTGTTCTGTGCGAATAAACTTTATTATTATAATGAATGTAATTGTTAAAGTAGAATATATTAATTTTTATTTATATCAATTTAAACGTTAAAAAAATGTCATCCAACTAAATTTTCTATGTATTAAAAATTTAATTAATTTAATTGTTAATTAAAACCATGCTAAAATATAATCATTAGATTTTTCTGCACAAAATCAATAAGCTAGAGCTGCCCTGTTCATGAACGTACATACTTCATTTTGGTTCAATCACTGGTCTCAAAATTGTAAGTCTGCTATACAATTTGTTGAAAAGGCGGGACAGACCGAACGTTTCTCATGTCTGATTTGACGGAGAAAATAAAGGTTTGTTATTTTTGAAAGAAACTCCCAGTTCTAAAAGTTTAAAGGTACTGTTCCATGCAGCGATTTCAAGCAGGGCGAGAAAAGCGCACTTGCTTTAAAATCGTATGGTATAGCCATCTTGGAGAGAAAAAAAATCACTTCCCGCGGTGCAGGGAGCTATTTATCGCCAACATGGCCGCCATATGACATTGAAGCAATTGCGCTTTTCTCGATTCTAAAAAGTACTGCTTGGCATCGCTGCATGGAAAAACATCGTAAATTGTCGCTCTCTTTTTTTATGCTGCTAAAGCCTGTATTACCCAGCTGAACAGACTTTTTGTATTACAAAAACGTGCATTAAGAACAATACTCAAATTTAAGAAAAGAGATTCATGTGTTTCATTTTTTAAAAATAATAATATGTTGACTTTACCATCATTATATATTTTGAAATGTGCATTGTTTAAAAGGAATAATTCTGATTTATATGTTCAAAATAATAATCATCATTCATATCATACAAGAAACAAAAATAAAGTTGCAATAGATGTTCACAATTCTGGATTTATGGAAAATAGTTCTATGTATCAAACAGCCAAAATTTATGATTTTTTACCAAATAGTCTTACAAATATAGCTAATCCCAATTATTTTAAAAACATGTTGAAGAAAATTTTAATTAATAAGGAGTATTATTCAGTTAAATCTTTTTTTAGTAGTAAATTACCAGAAAATATTGTATTGAGTTAGTTTATTTGGCATGAAAATTGTTAAACGATTAATAATTTATTAGATAGTTTGTGTATTTGTCATGTCCTTGTATATAATTAATTATGTGTTTATTTAATATTAGTTTTATATTTTATAATAAGTGTTGACTTGATCAATGTTTGTCTCTGTACAAGCCAAATGATTTAAAATAAAAAAAAAAAAAAAAAAATACACGATACAATTTTGTATACAATTTTTCCTGACAAGAAACTTGAATTCCATTTGCTTGTATGGAGAGGAAATTTTCTTGCAAGGAATAAATGCAAAATTGTAACGTGAAATACCGGCTTGCAAACAGAGTAGAGACAGCATTCTTGAAGTCCCGAGTTGTAACTCATTTCTCCGTAATACGAAATTTTGTGAACAAAAACTATCCCAACCTTTTCCACATTATGTTGATTATGAAGAGAACCCCCCCCCCTCTCCCTCTAAAAAAATTGATCAAATTTCATTAATGGACGGTTTCCACGTACAATATTCAATCATTTATAAACAACAAAGAAGGTTAAAATTTAATATGTTTTATAATTTAAAACTGACGAAAAGTGATGATTTAAACCTTTCATCTGTCGTTTTTTACAAAACTGAAGCACATTTTTTGCTTATATAAAAAAGGGTCATGAATTTTGATTGATCAAGAGTAATTTTCTCTTTGACAAATCACTTCACGCCAACGTTTTCCATGTGCTAAATACGATAACACATTTTCAGGTTAATTCAGCAGCCAAAGTATTCTGTATTCCGTGGTCAAACAAAAAAATATCTCATCAAAGGATTTTTTTTCACCCTAAAGTACAGTATAGTAAATTAGGTAAATTAAATCCACAAAAGGCATCCCAAATAAAGTCGAAGAAAAAACAAAGATCAATATGTAGATACGAACTTTCTCATTAATAATTAATACATGAAAATATTATAGGTAAATTTTCATAATTCATCACGAATATCATGTAAAATTATATTGAAAATACCTCATAATAAAATTATCATACCATCTAATACAAACTTTGATGCTAAATTTGAAACTCAGTAGAGCAAATTTATTGGTAAAATATTGAACGCAAATATTAGGTTGAAACTTTAAAAGCATAATTAATTAAATACTGACAGAGAAGATGCGAAAATTTAACTTTTTGAACATAACATTATGTAGCGAAAAACGGTAACAAATAATAAGCTAGTAACGTTGTACTGGCTTGGGTCGAAACAAACAGAATTTTCTATTGTTTGTGTGTTGCAAGTGTCGGCCAAAGTTTGCAATTTGAAACTTGCTCAGAACTTGACAGCAAATTTAGTGTTAACGTTCAAATTACCTTCCAGCCTATGAAGTGGAAATTTAAAACAACTCGGTGTTAAATAAAGGAGTTCTGAGAATGGACAACCTACATGAAAATTTTTCATTGCAGAAATGAATAGAGGGTACCAAATTATGCTACTTTGAATTTTTGCAGAGTTTTTTTAAACACATAACTATTGTTAAATAATTATTAAAAGTGCAGCCACGCTCCCTGGAGGCGTCAATAGATGTCTAGGCCCTATCCTTTTTATTAAGGATTCATGGGTGCCAACTTAGCATACAGAACTTTGTCCATTTTATTTATGTGCACCAAATTTTGTTTTTAAGGGTAATTTGACTTTTTGAATCCATAATAATAAAATCAGTAATATTAAAACGTAATATTACTTAAAATTTCACAAGAAATCAATTTTCTACGACTTCAAGTTAAAAAATAATTAAAGAGAATTTTGTGAATTTTTACTTAACTAATGTACAAATTTTTCACAATAATTTTGCATTCACAGTTAACCCTAGCTAATTATAATTACCAAATTAGCCAAGTAGGTTTGTATGTTTGACGCAACACTGGCATCCTGTAAAGCGCAGTGTGGAAATGCCGGTCGTTTCCGAGAGTTGATCATGACCCGTATGACAGAGTGACGTTTTGTCACCGCAAACACGTTGTATTGAGCGAGCAGCCTCGTTACCGTGCCTTTTAATTAGCTGACGTAATTTCTGCAACTTCGTAATTATTATCGCAACAATATTACTGCCACTAGAATAGCACAACGAATCTTATTATTTTTAATGTAAATAAATTTGAAATAAACTTAACTAATGAAGTCAACTATAATTAATTATAATTTAAATTTTCATATGTTTTAATATCAAAGCAACAATTTTTTTAAATTAAACTAATGACTTTTTTTAGTTTTATATCTTTTTGTTTAATAGTCAAAATGCCGCTTAATTAATTACATTTGCTTTTGATATCACTTTTTTGTCGTTTATTTTTTTTATTGCTGCGCACAGAAAAATTACAAGCCTCACTATATATTGTAATACAACAGGACACTGGTCTATAATTTTTTTTTTGTGTTGTTTGAAAAGTTTAAACCTAACAATTTATCATTTTACCCTCTTTTATTTTGTATTTATTTGTACCTTGTTATTTGAGCTACACAATAAATCTTTATTTTTTTATTTTTGTTTACAGTATTTAAATCCTCAATTACTGCAGTAATATATAGTACAAAAATTCAACTAAACAAATCATGACTGCCAATTCGTGTTAGTCTCTTTTTTTTTTACAACTATTATATTACGTTAAAACTATATCACAATCAATTATTCTAAATTTTATAATAGTCAGTTTACATTAATTCCAAGTAAAAAGTTAGTAATTTAATTTTTGATGTAAAGTTATATACATGGAGGAATAAATATATTCTCTCTCGTTTAAAATAAATTAAAAATATTTACACCTTTGCGTATAAATTATTTAAAACAACCCTGTATATGGTGATGCTAATCACATATTCTAACAGGTATACACGACTCGTTAACATGCTAATTTTATACAACACGCAGTCTTTTTGTTGCTGATTTTCTTTCTGCATGGATCTGCTACTGCATAACCTCATTAAAATGGCGCTGCAGTCTGCGTTTTTATTTGTTTATAAGCCGTAAATATGCAAATGCGGCTTCTCAGATCCTAATATGTTGTGACGGAGAAGCTAATCTTCGCTTCCCATATTTTAAATAAATACATAGTTGATCTCTGTAATTAATTCTACAATAATTAATCTTAATGAATAAAGATATTAGGTGGAAAATATTTACAAAATAAAATGCATATTTATTATCACATTGCATAGCTTAAGAGGTCATAATTGAGGGTTTGAAATAAATTAAATAATAATTTATTATTGCATAATAGAACTACATTGAATTATTATTTAAATTTCATATAAATTCAATTTAAATTCCTCAATGTATTATCTGTATTAATATCCGATATTAAGTGCTCTCAAAAAAATTTATATTAATATATTTATTATATAACATATATTAAAAATGTTGGAGGAATGCAAACAACTTGAATTATTATAAATAAAAAATTCTCTTAAATAATTAAAATTAACCTCTTAAACAGGTGGTATAACGTAATATATTTTATTATAATACGTACATACGTTTATTAATAATAAAAAAATATCACCCCATAAAATTTTTAAATCACCACCTAATAAAATCTGACAGTTCTTTAAGATCACGAGAAAATTGATTTGGCTTTAATAAAACTTCTCCGCTATCAGCGAGATTTCGCGAGAATTCCCCTGACTTAAGGTGGATTCACATGGCGATTTTTACCATGCGACGCGACGCGAATAATGCGCACTTGCAGTTACATCCATTGGCGGCCATATTGGGCGATTAAAAGAAAAAGAGCATCGCAATTAACGCGATTACCAGTGAATTCGCCGCCGCATAGGATTTCACAGCTTTTACGTTAAAATCGCGTCGCATCGCCGTTGTCGCCATCTGAATCCGCCTTTACTGACGTGGTCACGTGGTCATTATTACAAAATATTATTGTTTTTAACACCTTTTCATTCACGAATCACCAACGAAGACTCGATTTTGTTCCAGGTGTCACACACGGTTCTTCTCTCCTCAGCGTCTTCCTGGTCGCTATCTTGGTCTTCCACAGCTAGCGGCTACACCTGTGAATCACTCGTAGGTCACGTGACCTGTGATGACGTCACTCTTTGATCACGTGACCTGTGAGGTGGGACCTTAATTGGCGCCAAGACTCGTGTGTTGTGCAAGTAGCTTGCTATGAGAGAGATGAGACGATGACCTCACTGCGAGCAATTAGTCTGCAATGAGAGACAATATTTCACTGCCTGCTGTGAATTTTAAACAAATCTTCATTTTAAATAACATCTAGTCCCCCCCCCCTACTATTTGAGTTCATTTTCAAGAACACCTTTACTAGCTAAATTAATAAATTTCATCATATTTATAGTAATATTGGACGAAGTGATTTCTCACTAAGTTTAGTGTCATTAAGCTAACACGGTTAATGAGAAATAACTTCTAATGACTTTTTCGTGCCCCCAAATGTTATGATTTCTAATAAAATTATGTTAATGTATATGTGTTATATGTTCATATTTTAATGTAATTTATCTTTCAACATAAATAATATTTTCACATTTTATTTCACGCATGTAAATTTTTAATAATTCTGATAAACAATGATATTTCAGATGTTCTATTTCGTTATAAAGTAATAAAAAAAAGCGAAAGTCGCAAATTGTTTAACTATCATTAAACTAAATAAAGAAATCTACACTTGATCAATTTTTCAAATTCGTGTATTTTGATCACCATAACTCCAAATTTGTAATAAATGTTTCCCAGTCTTCATATATTTGATTTTTTTTAAAAAAAAACTGCAGGCAGAATTTAATGTGATGTAATAATTATGTCTTTTTTTTATTTTTCTGGTCTTAAAATTTAATTTCTCTGATTGTTACAACAAAGAATTAATTGACCCTATTGTTGAAACTTGTGAGCACTGACAGATTTAAAACTGAGGAGTGGAAGTATTGTTGTGTACTTAATCATCATAAGAAATAATTTTTTACTGATAAATATAAATTGATATCACAATTACGTAATAGTTACGGTTGATACTGCAAAGAAAGGCGTTCTAACATAGACTGAAACAATTGATGTGAATCAAGCGCAGTATTAATATTGTAGAACGTTTTATGAGTGTAAATAGGGGGGGGGGGTCAATATTTACTGAAAGTTCTTGTCTGTGCTCACAAAAATTTCCTCCCGTAGATCAATTTTTGTAAATTTTGTATCGGATAATCAATGAGATAATGTACCCCCCCCCAAATTCTAAGTCCCATACCCCATGAACGTGATACATAAATAAATTTCTGTGTGGTAAAAACAACGTTGTGTCATTTCTATATTTATATTTTCCAATTCAAATATATGCTCTGAATTTAATCATATTATTTATAATTTAGTAATTAAAAATAATTTATATTGAAATAATTGTACTAGTTAAATTAATATTAATGAGTTAGAATTTTCTCAAATTCTCGTAATTGGCAACTGTTTTCAAATGTATTTGTAATGAGTTTTATTAAAAAGAGTACTTGTTAAATTTACTATATGTAAAGTTTTGCACATAAATTCTTATTTATTCGGCAACAGTTACAGAACCAATGACCAAATATAATAAATTCAATAACACGTACGACATACACATATACAATTTATTTTTATTGTAAAAGAGTTATAATTATATTTTATAGCAGTCTGAGCATTAGATAAATTTATGCATATATGAAAAATATAACAAAAAGATAGAAATAATTATAGTTTAGTAGAGAGTATATATAAAGTGGTAATTGGTTCTTCCATTAAAAAATAAACACCTTTTTTTTTTTAATAATGGTTTTATAGCTTTTCATACAAATAACTTCTCTTGTTAACTTTAATTAAACGCAAGGCAAGTTTACCTACAATTTTAATAACTTCCTAAAACTTTATTAAAAAATTTATATAAATTAAAATAAGTATAAATTGTTGCATTGAAACTCATATATTGCTGGGATTGGTTGATAACTCAGTATGTCAAATGCTTAAAATTATTATCTGAAATTTATTTGACACTATAAGATTGAGTACTGAAGATGGCCTAACTTTAAACCTACTATCGGAATCAAAACGGTGTACCCCTGAATAGCGTACAAGTTCCATAAGGAAAGGGGTATATCTTTTTGATTCTGATAGTAGCCAAAGCAACGCCATGTCGGATCTCTGGTACATCACGCCGCTGAATTTGATAAGCGCATTTGATTGGCTAGCCTAGCTATCAAAGGTGCCACTTTAGCCGCCAGCGCTACACTGTCAGATATTTGGCATCACTACACAGACCGGCCGCTAGCTGCTCGAGCAAGGGGATCATTTGGCGAAATTTCTCGAAGGTTGACAAAAAGTTTTGAATATCGAGGTTCCTCAATTCAATGTCCTAGCTATAGGCCGTCTTCCGATAATGATAAACTGCATCAATGGGTCGTACCGATGGGTTAAATGAAAGTGTGATTTTACGTTACCAGCACGATAATAATACATTGCCACAATGATAATATATAATTATTATGATCAGTACACCATCTAACATTAAATTCATAAACCTCCATAGAATATAAAATTTTCCACTCTACACGCTATAACACTGGACTGTTTATTTTATTCAGATCAATAGAAAAATCTGCAATGTGCAGCGAATTATCCGCTAGATGCTGAACCTGAATACATTTTTATTAAATTTTATTTTTCATTCGTCAAAATGCAATTTAATTAAACTACACTAAAGTTTATTAGCCTGTACGAAGGTAAGTGCGTGGTGGTGATTGCAGCACATGAAGTGCACTTGACTTGGTGGTCCTCGAGAAACGTTGACTGCGCGAGTCAAATCTTGATGCTAATTTCACAGCAAGAAATGAAGTAATTGGAATAACTGAAGCAGCAGGCGACGTCAGCACGGGGAAATGGGTCTCTTTTACGTCAGAAAACAAAAAGGAAATTAAAAGAAATATATCATAACATCTTTTACTTTATTTCACCTACTTATACGATGATTATATCATTATGTTTGTTTTTTTATAAGATAATTTTTTACAGTATAAATATTTAATATAAAAAATGGACCATTTATATGTAGTTAAAAATATAATTTAAATATTATTGACGTTTTTCTATTATAGGATGTTGCATGGAGTTTATCGGTAATAAAATGAGGCAAGAAGAGAGAATTATAAAAACGATAAGATCAATCATGGAAATATTTCAAACTAAAACTTCAATATTTTGAGAAGAGAGGGTAGATTTTCCAAAAATCTTCAGAATTTAATTAACCACGAGGGTTTGATGCAATTTTAGACCTTATTTCCAGGAAGCAGAAGGTAACAAATTATGGCGTTCCAGCTGCAAATACAAGGCATATAGGTCACCGCCACGAGATTGTTGGGTTGCCTACTTACAGGATAACGCTCAGCTGTTTACCTACCCTCTCTTCCCCTTCTGTTGTCTTACCGTACTCTTAAAACCATTGAAAAAATAAATAAAAAAACATTTATAAAAATTGACTTTGTTGCCAGGTATAATTATTTAAAGACACGAAACTGTAGTTGTGTATTCTTTATAAACTAGCAGATGATATGGAAATGATATAAATGTAATAATGGATAATTTGCATGACATTTTTTTATTGCAGAAATGGATAGAGGGTGCAAAGTTATGCTACTCTGAATTTTTTCAGATTTTTTAAAGACCGGGAACTATTTTTAAAAAATTATTGAAAGTCGATTTTATGACGTCACGAGGAGTCTGTCCTTAAGAAAAGAATAGGCGCTAATCGCCCGTGACGTCATAAAACTGACTTTCAATAATTTTTTAAAAATACTTCCCGCTCTCAAAAAAATCTGAAAAAATTCAGAGTAGCATAATTTAGTATCCATTTCTGCAATAAAAAAATGTCATGCAAATTGTCCATCTACATTTTCTCCCCTTACACGCTGCTGATGCAACACAACAATATATGGCGCGGTAAAGCTCCTGTAAAGTATACAATATGCGTTGCATTGACATCACGTGGGCCTGGCCTAATGGTGATATTTATTACTAAGTATAAGAAACATAATAATGTCATTGAATATAAATATAAACTTGCCAAAAAATAAGATAGTCCTTCATTTTTTTTAAATTGATTATTTTTAATGATTACATATCTGTCACATACAATTTTTTTTTTTTCATGTGACAAATGAAAATAAAAAATAATAAGGAGAAAAAATGTTGAAGGATGATGGGAAAAAAATATATAAACTTGACCATTTTGTGCACACAATGGCGAGAAATCTGTAGCCAGCTCAGATAGGCGGAGGACTTCATTCCCCCACGTTGGTGAGGCGAGTGAGAGAAAAAATGTAACACGTGAAAAAAGAAAACTCTGTTCACACAGCGACAAATATTTTTGTTGTATGGAATCTTATTTGTTGTTCTATTTTATTGTGAACGCGTGACTGTAGTGCGTTTAGATAGACCATTGTATTATACCTTTCCTTTCTTCTTTTTTATATAACGTTATAGGAAAGATTTTATTAGATGCTTTCTTTTTATTGCAAAAATGAGATATGTTACAAAAGATGAGATTATTATTTTGAACCTACAAACTTATTTTATTAATAAATTTCACTTGTTTAAAACTTAATTAATAAAAATTAATGTCAATACTTAAGACACCAAATTCCAAAACTTAATATCAGAAGGAAGTTTGGAAGTTCACCAATATCGGAAAATTAACCCAGCAAGTTTCAAAGTCGATATTTCACAATAATATTCCCTTCCTCGTACCAAATATCGAGCACGATTCTTGATATCCTGCAGGTTTTTCACTTACAACCACGGCTAACTTAACTAAAAGTGGTTAGTGAAAAATGTGATTATCTCCACAAACTTTATATATAAATAAATTTTATGTTTTCTGGATTTTTTAGAAATGTTTGTGAACTTCAAGACCAAATAAATAATTAATTAAATGTCATTTAAAAGTAATAGGAGAAACGGCTAATGTAGATTCATTCTCTTACATTCTTTAAAATGTAAAGGTGTGTGGTGCAGTGCGCTCAACTGGGTCTCGTCAGATCACCGAAGTCAAGCAACGCCGAGCGTGGTTAGTAGTTGGATTGGTGACCATTTTCAACAAAAACCACGTTTCCCACCCAGGGGTAAAACGTTGCGCTTTTCCACTATATGTGGTTCCCCTGGCTTTGAACCATTGCACTTCCGGTTCATTGACAAAAGCTGTAGCGTCCGTCCTGGCTGAAGTTTCCACGTTTCCCTCAGTCGTAGGCAAATGCTGGGATAGATTGCAAGGCCGTGGCTGCCCCCGTTCCGGAAGAGCCCGCGTAACGATAAGGTAGGGTTTCGGAAGGTTCGCGGGGTTTCAAACTTAGTGAGTAATTTGTAAGTAGCAGTACCCAGCAGTTAGGGTTTGATTAAAGAAAAAAAATGTGAAACTTGTGGGAAAAATAATTTTCTTTTCTCCAATCGAATTTCATCTTCAACTTTTTCGTTACTTGTAATCAGTTTATAATATTGTCTCCATATTTAAAGTTACTTGAGATAAAAACACAATAATTATAATAATAAATTATAATTATTGTGTTTTTATATTATAATTATAATAATAAATTATAATTATTGTTTTAGCGGTGTATTATAATGTAACTCATGCACAATATTTTGAATATTTAACAAAAATATGAAATACAGAATTAATTTATGATTATTAATCAAATTCATATATAATTAAATACTTTTTAATATTTTTATACAATTACAAAAAAACTTGAAATTTTTAAATAAAATTAATAAAAACATTTTTATGGATTAAAAAATGTACAAAAATTAATGAGTAAAAATAACTTCTTCTTTTTTTTTTTCATTATATTAATCATACTTGTGGCTTCATTGATTTTTTTTTTCTGCGTGCGTTTTCATTTTTCCATGGCCACATAAAAAACGTTCTCGTGGTATTAAACATTGTTGTGGCTGAAGACGGAATTTATATCCCTCCACAACAATGAACGTCCAAATGTGTGTTTTGTGGACAACAATAGCAGACCCAAGTGTTAATGCTCATCAGGGTGTTTAATTTAATAAGACTGAATTGAGAGCAAAATAATTTTAAATATTTTAATGTGAGGATGGATGAAGTACATGAAATTGTTTTACTGTAGAAATTAATAGAGGGTAACAAATTATGCTAATTTTTTCAGATTTTATTTGAGGCCTGTAAGTTATGTTGGCCCCCCTGAATCCTTAATAAAAAAAAAGGGCCTAGACGTCTATTGACGCCTCCAGGGGGCGTGGCAGCACTTTCAATAATTATTTAAAAATAGTCTCATTACTCAAAAAAATCTGAAAAAAATTCAGAGTACCATAATTTGACACCCTCTATAATTTTTGCAATAAAAAAATTGTCATGTAGGTTGTCCATTAATTGTGAATCAGGCGCAAGGTGAATATCTTGTTTGCATGGAATTTTCTTTCCATTCAGTAGTTTAATTACTACCAACGACTCTAATCAAGGCCGTTGCCAAGATTTTTATGTAATTGAACATTTTATCTCTGCCTACACGATTTCTTCTCTCCACATGGATGCGTATAAGTGCTATTTAAATTGTTTAATTTGTTAAAAAATATGAAAGAATATTAAATTGTTTTTGCACATTGTATTTAATTAGTTTCTAATTAATGTGTAGAGTTCCATACAATCATTTTAATTGAATAGCTAAATATTTATAATTACCTTTTATTGACACTCATTAATTAATTGATAATTAATTTATTATTTAATTAGCTCAACTCTTTTCAAACAAAATTATTTACTTTACTATAACAACATAGCTACGTAATACTTTTATATAAATTTTATAGAGCATTCATTAACAATTTATTCATTAATTCTTTGATTTCTTATTTTGATGTTTAAAAATTCTAAAAATAAACTTTTTTTTTTAAAACAATTCCATCACATTCATCAATTCTCAATTCATTGGATTTGTCTCGAGTATCGTTCTTTCTTGAAGGACAACTCTTCACACTTTCCATGCAATTAACGTGAGATTTACCTCGTTATAACGAGACACTGTGACCTCATTAACGACTGTCCTATTACGTGCAAATAGGGGGGGGGGGGGTTACCCCGGTGCTCTCAATAAAAAAATGTCTATTCCTTACTCACATGTATTGGAAAAAAAGAAGCAGTAGTCCGTTAAGGTTAGCCTGCATGCATATGACAGAAGATAAATACGTATTGCCAAATTTTGCATAGAAAAACAAATTTTGTGATTTCCTGCAGTTAAGTCTAAAGATTATTCGTACTACAAAATTCTGCTGCTGATTTTTTGCACAATTGCTTACTTAACTTTCGCAATCCTCGTAAGGACCATTTTCTTATCTGTAAATGTTGAAAGTGACCTCTATCGTAAATTTGAATCGTCTCACACATTATATTGATCACTATAAGAGGACATTACATTGATTGGCCAGTCACATTATACCGAGAGAGAGAGAGAAAGAGAGAGAGAGAGAGAGAGAGAGAGAGAGAGAGAGATTGATTTGACGAGATTGTCCAGATGGGGTCAGCTCGTTCAGACGAGGAACGGACGTGGACTTGTTGCTACTTTGTCGTAGCTTCGTTTACTTTCTGTCGCTTCGTATCGGTACTGTCTCGTATTTTAATACAATTTATTTAATTTTATGAATTAAATTTGTATTTCTGATTTTGATATCTGCAATAAAATGAACCATAAATAATATTACAATGTTTGATTTAAATGATTGTATATTTTATTACAAATAATAACATAATAATATGTGAATGCTTAATTTAATACATATATATATATATATATATATATATATATATATATATATTATATAGATATTTGAGATTATTTTATAATAATTATTATCTCCAAAAAAATCAGAAATTGCTAAAATTTTTATAAAGTGTAATGTTGTTTGTAAAATTACAATTTTTTTTTAAATGACAACAACACAACTGTTTATTCATAGTGTAGATTCTCTAACATAACATTATTATGTTTTGCAAAACTTTGTAATGAAGCTACATACGTTTATAACAGAATAACACAGACAATATTTTGGCTAGCACAAACAAATTGCACATTTACTACGGACGAGGAAGGGTAATTAAAGTGTCATGCCTACAAGCTTCCAGTCCGAATTAATGGTAGAGGCAACGTGAAGTCTTATTGGGAGGTGCGGTTACCTCTCCATCCTGCTGCAAATGGTTGGGAGACGCCTACTTATACTGTACCTACCATAGACGCCTATGGTACCTGCTCACCGAACCTCGTTGAATGAGGAGGGGTTTCACCAAGGTTGGCTTTATACAGGTTAAGCCACGTGCGTATTTCGTGCGTCATTTTTCCACTATTTCCAGGACCCATTGCACCGCGAAAATTCAAAAATAGCATTGCATCATGGGCGCATTCAAAGTTTCGCGGCATGATGGGTCCTGGAATACTTGAATCTGATTGGCTAAGCCCGTTACCCGTTAACATTGATCAAATTGGAGGCTTAACCTGTATAAAGCCAACCTTGGGTTTCACATAAGAGAACACTTCGAACTGGATTGTTATCGAAATCATTAAAAAAAAATCATTTTTAAAATTTATTAGATAAAACTTCTGTAAAAGAACATTTTGAAATTAGGGTAATTGCATCATTAAATCGTATATGTTGTAATAACAATTACATTTAAATTAGGGTATTTTTCAAAGAAAAATTACTAGAATTTCACATAAAATTATTATAAATTGATATGAATTAAGTTTTATTTAATAAATTAAATTTATAGCACATTGATAGCATGAAAAATCATGTAAAGCAAAATTTGTTAAGTTTTGAAAACAAAACCAGACACATGCAAAGTTAGTTATAATATAATCTCATATTACCAATAAATTTTTATAAGTAAGCAAATTAGATGATGGATTTTCAATTTTTTCACCATGGCATAACAATAACTGGTGACCCTTTAATATTACTTGTAGAGTCAATAAATGCAAGAATTTCACATTTATTTTACACTTAGTTTTGACCAAAATATGATAAGTATAGTGTGTTTTAATAATTTTGAAATAATTCTTAACTTCTGGACCTCCTGCAACATTAACGATAAAAACAATTTGAAACATTTCGAAAACACTCCCCCCCCCCTTCTTATAATAAAACATAAATATGTTGGCAGCAAACTTCATCTTTGTATTGTTTATTTACTTTTGTTTCAAATGTGCTTTGAAAGGAGACCTTTCTGTGGTTTTCCTTATGGCAATTTTTATGTTATTTGAGTCTAGAAGTGAATATGTAGAGGATAGCATTGGAATTTTCGCTAGCACAATTCCAAGAATTGCTTTGCTGCTTTCAGCTGCAACATTCACGTTTCCCTTGTCGACATACCAAAGTCGGTTCGAACGTTTTAGTACGTCCTTTAAACGTTTTAAATTAATTATTGACGCTTTCTGCCTACTCTACTTACATGTAAAATATATCTTCGCGATTATTTCACTTGGGATTTGTCTGAAGTATTTTTTTCAGTCCAAAACCGAGAGGGGGGGAGGGGTAATTGGACTAAATCCAAACATTTAGCCCATATTTACTTCATGATTTGTTAGATAGGATAAAAAGCTAGGATGGATGCCTTCACATAAATAAGACTAATTTTGAGGAACATGTTACTCTATAGGCCCAGCCCATGTGATGTCACTGCAACGCATATTGCATACTTTACAGGAACCTGCCGCACCGTAGTGTGTTGTGTTGCATCAGCAGTGTGTAAGAGGAGAAAAAGTAGACAAAAAAAATCATTATAAATTATATAGAGCAATTATTACATTTATATCGTTTCCATATCATCTGCTAGTTTATAAATAATACACAAAATACATTTTCGTGTTCTTAAATAATTATATACCTGGCAACAAAGTCCAATTTTTCTTTTCTTTTCTATTTTTTTCCCCATGGTTTTTAACTGTTTTAAGCGTACGGTATGACAACAGAAGGGGAAGAGAAGGGAGAAAAACAACTGAGCGTTTTTTTTTTTTTTTTTGACGCAGGATTATGTCTGTAGTGTATGTATATTTTAAAGTTATAAGGATAGTAGCCACTTCTGTGATATAGTGCCTTTGGTGCTTTGTTGCTATCCCCACCCAGTGTTATTACTCTGTAATTATTGCTTATGTAATCTGTGGTGAAATAATAATAATAAATTATCCTGTAAGTAGGCAACCCAACAATCTCGTGGCGCTGCTCTGTATAATAATCATGACATAAGATGACACTGCGATATCTTTATCATATTATTATGTTCATAGATTTGTTTACTTTTCTCAGAACTCCGGAGAGATATAAGAACGTATCCATCAGCAATTAAATGCAACAAAAACTTACAATGTTGTAACAATATTTCCACAGGATTATAAGAGCAAGAAAAGTGTTGGTTCTCCCTGCCTGGCAGTGTTTTTCCTACCTAGTTATGAGAAGAAGGCCCTTTGTTTGCTGCTGAAGATAGTGTGCATCATGTACTTTTCTACTTCAGATCCTTTTAATGCAACGTCTTTGCATGAAAATAGTATATGGATACTTCCACCATGATCTTTGTGACGTCACAACGGTGTCACTTGGTGTGTTATTTATTTGATATTTATTATATTTATTCAAAAAACTGACTACATGTTAGGTAATCCGATTATAAAGAATACAATAGTTCATACAAATTCAAAATTGTTGCTCTCATGTCGATCATATTTTATGTAATGAAATCAATGAATGCCGAATCAATTTTCAAAAACATGATCATAATGCTGTAGGGAGTTTAGGGGATATAATGTAATATATTAAATTTAAAATAGCTTCCAATAAAATAATGTATTGTTTTGGGGTAAATATAAAAGGGTTTTAAAATTAATGTATCGTAATTATAAATTAAAAATATTAAATGGAATGATAAAATAACCTATATATTACAATATAATAACTTTTTAATGTTGTCAATTTTTAATCTTTAATATTAATAAGTTAATTATGTTTTATTTGTAAATCTGTATTTAGTTGCAGGTTTGTCACAAAGGTTCGAGCAGTATTTTAATATATCCGCAAAATTTCGACTCTAAATTTAAACTGAGCTCGGGTCTGTTTTTTTTTTTAATGTTTAAGTACATTTAAAATGATATTTGTATGGCAAATGGACCGTTACATTTAAACTTCATTTAATTTGACTGAAATTTATTTAAAGGTACGATAACAATTACATTTTTAATTAATATTTTCTGTGTGTAATCCAGGGCTATCCATGTACTCGAAAACACCTGAAATCGACACCAATTCTCTTCATCAGTGTTCTGTGCTAATTAATGGGGTTAATTAATTTTACAGAATTCTGAGAGGGAACAGAACACATGATCTCTCTTTGCAAGTGAGTATGGACTTTATTTTAAACCCAGAGAGAGAGGCTTCAATTTTCCGACTTATCATATTCAAAACGTACATATCAAATATAAGTCCCCTGAATATTTTACATTTAATATACTTACGTTCTGGTAAATTTGTAGGTTTTATGTTACAACTCGCGTCATCTTTCACCTTTATGGGCACGTTTATCACGAGCACACAATGCAAGCTTGACTGCACCACAAAGTAGCTTGTAGTTCAACATGCTGGCAGTTTATATAGAAATACTTAGAATTAGGACCCTTCTTGTGACGCCATCTTGTAACTTCTGTATGTTTGTAACATGAAATATTATCTTAAAATGTAAATGTGATGCTCAACTTGAGGAGCAAATAATTTAAAGTAGAATTTCAAAATTCGTACAATTCATTCGGAAAAATATACTTATTAAAATTGAAAATTTCGATAGTTTTTTCATAATTATAAATTCCCACTTTATTTTTATAATTTCTCTCTGTGCTACAGCTAGCGTCATCTGCTCTCAGTAAAGTAGGTTAGGAGAAATAGCCAATTAGATTATTCCACAATCAAGTGTTGATTTTACTAATCAATATGAAATTACATTGGAATTAAAAGAAATCCAATCAGAAAATATATCTGCAATTCAGTGTAAATGTATTTTCTTTAACCAATGTATGGGAAAATTACTTTGAATTAAAAAAAAAATACAGAGACAACACCATTAAGAGAAAGTGTCTTAATTAGATCTTTATAAGTGAGCTTTAGAATTGTTTTCAACGTTACTCTTTTTAATGAATTACTGGAAAATCAGATAACAAATAAATTAGTTGAAAGAACAAAATATCTAATTTAGTTAGCTTTCACTTGCTGCTGCTAGCTTCTCATTATTGTTTTATCTGCTGTCGTCGGAGGAAATTTCGTCTCCCACTTGAAGTCAAGAGGCAGGTAATGGAATATGCTAATCTGCAGCCCCGCCCTCTCTGCGACTGTGTGCCGCATTATAATCAAAGTATGGAGGAATAGCACTATGTGTGTGCTTCCTTGTTAATTGACTCCATTAGCAAATTAGAATTAGTTGATGATGGCACATCTTTCAATGTGTGGTGAACCATCACTTCGTATAAGTCTTATTCTGTAACAAACTAAAGTTTAAAATTTATGTGTGTGAGCTCTTTGAGTAATTTTAGAAAATGTTAGTGTGTTTTTACAATAATTATGAACCAAAAGACTAAAAAAAATTTATAATTATATTATCTTTGCTGAAAATTGAATTATTTCAATATTTGGTTGTTTACAATTTTTTTTTTCAAAAATAACCTTGCTCATGCTTTATAAGTAAGAATGAAAAGTAAAATTATATCTTTACTGCACTGAATGTAGTAGAGTGACACTATTTTGGTATAAATTAGATCAATTAAAGTTGACTCAAGTTTTGTAATTAACAGAGTTATTCCTAGAGATGACGTGATTCAGTGCACTCAGCAAGACTCGATTACGCCAACTTTGCAATTAATGCTTTCAGATTTTCTGCTGCTTCCATCTAACTTGCTATAAAAATATTATCATAAAAACTTGCAACAGAACCTACTTAACTCAATTACAAGCCACTTGGAGCAACCGTCATAATCAAATGCTTTAAATTCACGGAAATTTCACTCAAGTGTTTTTTTATTGGAAAAGGTTGTTACATTGAAATGCTAATTAGAGACTCAGCGACAAAAAATTATACATTTTCTTTAATCTTTAAAATTATTCCAATTAATAAAATTGCTATATAATTACAGACATATTTTATATCTTAATTACCATTATCAAATAATTTGGGATATTAAATTAAATTTAAATATATAAAAAATATTGCTGCGTACTAAAGTTGTATTATTTTAAAACTTAAAAAAAAATCTAATATAAGATAATTCAGTGAAAGTTCTATGAAATGAAGAAAACAACCCCTAAAATCTCACCCCTAATGTTTGAGACACTCCATCATTCATCCTGACCACCCTTCATAAAAAAAAAAAATCTTAACTTTCTTTTTTATATGTCTTTAAAAACACGTAATTTTACACTTCTGTTTTACAACTTTTTTTATTACCATTTCTCACATTTGAGTTGTCACAGCGATGCAAATTATTTTATTGAAGATGCTTTGATGATGCACTCTCGCTCTTCTTAACTCATTTGCATATTATTCTGTGTTGGACTTGTGCCACTATTGATTTAAGTAGGGTCGAATGTAATACGCCTCTTCTAAATTTCGATACCTCTCATATTATATTCCTCCCCCATGCAACCATCATGTTAAAAGGCAGCTCCGTTTTTTACCCTCCCAACATAAAGCACGGAAAATTTATATTTTTGTGTTTTTAAACAATTAATGGTACACAAAATATAAAAATGCAATTTTAAGCCAACAGGTGTAATATTAATGAAACAACAGTTTTCCAACAACAATAAAAACACGGTGATATTAAATAAATAACACTAAATTTACATAACAACAACACTCTATTTGATTTATAATGGCACATTTCTAGATCTTGATAACTTGCTTGCGCAGGTGCTTGGAGTTTCAAATTTGTTTTGTGGGTACGTACAAGACAACGTTGTTTCTCACGCTCTAATCTTCGCCATTACTTAAAATTTTAAATAGAACTAACAAAATTCCTCGAAGAAAGCGTCTCTTTTCCTTTTTCTGTAAAAAAAAAAGCAATTCTGTGAAGCAATATTTATTGTGTATACGTTTACTTTGATATTCTGATTTTATACGATGCGGTATATGTTGTGTAGTTAAAATAGTAGGTACTTATATAATTTGAAACTTGAAAAGCAGTCCAAAGACTGAATACGTATGTAGGGCTTGACTGCTGCCATACATTTTTGTATAGCACTCAACGTTGTATCTAACAAGATTTAAATTTAAGTACCAATTCAAGTATTACAGAAGTAATATATTATATAAGCCTCTTAGTACACGAGCTTTGAATATTTTGGTCCTTGCCAATTATTGATTCCAATTTCACTGATTTTTTTTTTTTAAATAAAATATCTTTGTTCCTAAAATTTTTACTTACACAAACAAAATGTATAAAGTTGTATTACTTGAATTGTAGCAATTTTATGATGTTTTACCTCAATTATATTAATGCATATCCATTTAAGTATAATATATATATGTATTAATATATAAATATATAATTATATATAACATCATATATTATATGCATGTATATTTCTGTAAATATATTTTAGAACACGGTTACAAGATAGAAAATATTTTAATGAAAAAAGTGAGTATATATTTATTTTTTTCCAAGTTTAATATCTTGAATATAATGCTGCACAAACTGAAATAAAGTGTTAAATTTCATTTCGCGGGGTGTCGGAAGAAAGTGTGGCGTCACTTTACCTGAAAGAGGAAATTGGAAAGACAAAAGCTTTATATGTTTATATAGAAGGAGATGAGTGAGTGTGTGCGAGAGAGAGGGGGTGTTATGATAATACAGAAGCGGAAATTCCATTACCAAATCTATGTATTGCATAAGAACTCCATATATACAATACGTAGTTATATATACACCTACACTTTTACATCCAATAATATACATAGCTCTTCACAGCATTTTCCAATATCATATATCCGCTCATAGTAGACTTTATATGGCCCATTCTTGACCTAAATTTAAACATAATTGCTTTTATTCAAAATTTAATGTCTCATAAAATACCGCTTAATGGTCCGTTTTCAACTTTGAATATAAATTAAAATATGTTTAATAATTATAATAATAAACTTTCCATGTTTACTGTGCAATTATTTTAGTATCATAGCAAAAATTTGTTTAAGTTATTTACAACATTTCATATAGAAATAAGTTAAAACAAAAAATTTAAGTTGATTTAAGAAAAAGAATATTGTTTAAAAAAAATACTAGCAGAAGTTATTTTAAATTCAGTAAACAAAGAAATAATTATAAACACTTTTATCTCAAATAACTCTCTCTGTCTCTGTCTGTCTGTCTGTCTGTCTGTCTGTCTGTCTGTCTGTCTGTCTGTCTGTCTGTCTGTCTGTCTGTCTGTCTGTCTGTCTGTCTGTCTGTCTGTCTGTCTGTCTGTCTGTCTGTCTGTCTGTCTGTCTGTCTGTCTGTCTGTCTGTCTGTCTGTCTGTCTGTCTGTCTGTCTGTCTGTCTGTCTGTCTGTCTGTCTGTCTGTCTGTCTGTCTGTCTGTCTGTCTGTCTGTCTGTCTGTCTGTCTGTCTGTCTGTCTGTCTGTCTGTCTGTCTGTCTGTCTGTCTGTCTGTCTGTCTGTCTGTCTGTCTGTCTGTCTGTCTGTCTGTCTGTCTGTCTGTCTGTCTGTCTGTCTGTCTGTCTGTCTGTCTGTCTGTCTGTCTGTCTCTCTCTTTCTCTCTCTCTCTCGTATTATATAAAAATATGATGATGGGATACAATTAAAATACAGTTCCAGAGCTATAGATATAATTTATGCACATAATTCGATGCAAGTGTGAACTTGTAGAAAGATGCAACATCAGTTTGATCGATTAATTTCACTGCAAATTATTGAAAGCACCCACGCTGGTGCTTAGATTGATTTTAAAGCAGCTGGAATGGAGATAATTTTCCCCCGGGTGGAATGAAAAAATGATCAAAAAAGCACACACTTGTTGGAAATTTTATTAATTTGCTTTGGGCATGAAAAAAATCAAGTAGCGTAACTTTCATGTGATTAATGGACAACATACATAAAATTTTTTTATTGCAGAAATGAATAGAGGGTACCAAATTATGCTACTCTGAATTTTTTCAGATTTTTTTGAGACCCGGAACTATTTTTAAATAATTATTGAAAGTCCTGTGATTTCAGTTGGCACCCCTGCAGCCTTAATAAAAAAGATAGAGACTGGACGCCTATTGACGCCTCCAGGGGGCGTAGCCGCACTTTCAATAATTATTTAAAAATAATTCTGGGTCTCAAAAAAATCTGAAAAAATTCAGAGTAGCATAATTTGGTACCTTCTATTCATTTCTGCAATAAAAAATTTTCATGTATGTTGTCCATTGTATGATTTTGTCCGAAATTTCAAATTAATGTTCAGCAAAGATTTAAAAATAATCTTAATGGCTGGTGCACAATAAATATAATTTTATTTATTGCAATTAACTTACATGCTTTCAAATTAAACTCCCGTATTTAAAGACTTATAACAATTAACATGTAAATACATAGAATTTTGAGAAATGAATGATCATGAATCATATTTATAGGAATGATAATCATTAAATTTTACTCGTTGTAATTATTTACTTGAATAATAAAATAATTAATTTAAAAAATAAACAACAAATTGAAGTTGACAAGAAGCATTTATTCTAATGAAATATTGTTAGTTAGTTATATTTTATTAAAATCAAAGAGAACATAGCAATAATATGTTTACAGCACAATACAGCTATTAGGAACTGGCTGTACTAAGAATTTGAAAAGTAATATATAAATATAAGACAAAACTCGAAAGAGAATGGTTAATTCAGGTTATTAATTATTAAAAGAATAACTTGGAGGAGGTTGTCCCTCCATTATTAGGTGAAGCTCCAGAGACAAAGATTTAAGTTTGTGATTCTGGGGAGGTAAGATGAGCATCTAGTCTGGCCACCCTGAAAACGTTCCATGCAGTTCACTACGTCTTTATATTATAGAGTTGATTGCGCTGACGTCATGTCCTTGTAAGTTAGGCTGCCCTATGGAGGACCAGAATGCACAAACTAGTATATAAACAAAATATGTATCTTGATTTTTTTTTCACTTTATTAATCAAAATAAATCAGGTTTAAAAAATTGTAAAAAAAACATCAATAAACGATACATAGCATACAAAAAAATTGCATCATTAAAGAACAATCAAATTTGTTATTTATTATTTATTTTATTTATTTATTTATTTATTTATTTATTTATTTTTTTATTTATTTATTTATTTATTTATTTATTTATTTATTTATTTATTTATTTATTTATTTATTTATTTATTTATTTATTTATTTATTTATTTATTTATTTATTTATTTGTTTGTTTGTTTGTTTGTTTGTTTGTTTGTTTGTTTGTTTGTTTGTTTGTTTGTTTGTTTGTTTTTTATTTATTTATTTATTTATTTATTTATTTATTTATTTATTTATTTATTTATTTATTTGTTTATTTTTTTTTCATTTTTTTTTTTGTCATTTCTCCTATCTAATGCCATAGTAGTTGGACCTCCACTTTCTCTTTTCTACCCTCCTGACCGTCCGTATACCTGCTATGCTATTTTTCCTCGTAAACAAAAACAGCAAACAACTCTATAGACTGCGAGATAAAGCTCACATCCAAAGAAGGTGAGCAGCAAATAGTATTGCGCAACTTGTGTGAAGCACTATGGCGGCCATCTTGATGACGTCATCTCGGGGTGCAGCCCTCTACTTTCATGAAAAATGTGTTAAAATTGTTGAACTTTTAGAAATTAATTACTACAACAAAATTAAAAATCATTTTCGATTGGCACCAAAATTCCATTTCGCCTGAAGTTTTGAAACAAGCCTTTTTTATTAGTAGATTTTTTTTAATTTTGTTTTTATGGACATTGCCTTGATAGTTTTAGAACAACATTTTTAAAAAAAAAATCAGTTTGCTCTATTTTCAAAACTATTTCAATTAAAAAACAACAAAACAAAGCATATTAAGAAGTCTTTGAAAAAAACTAAAGTAATCAAATTTTAATCTTTTATTAAATACAATAAAAAAAACAGTTATAAAAAATCGTAAAAATATATATAAACTAAAACAAAGAAAATTTATCGTAAAATTTTCATGTGGCATTTGGTCTTAATTTGGCTAGTCGTAACTCGCTAAGATTTACTGCCCTAATAAGGTTTTCAGACAGGCAAGAGGGGGTTGTGTTTGCTGGGATTCCTTTGTTAGCGTGTTATTAGAATACAATAGAGCGCAGTAAGATCCCTCTACACTATCCAACTACAAAACAATTGACTAAAATTTAATATAATCATAAAACATATCACAATAAGGATAAATAACCAAGATAGCGAGCCATATTACAAATTTTATGTTAAATTTCAGAATATATATAGTGTATACCTAAATATAATGTTAATAATAAATTAATAATATATTGAATAAAATATGGAACAAAAAGTGAATGTTACATGATAATATGATATTACCGCATCATGTAACATTATTATCATAATTTTATTACGATTATTTATAATTAAATGAGGTTGAGCGTGGCGCAGTGCATTGACCGGTTCTCGTTAGATCACCGAAGTCAGGCTACGTCGAGCGTGGTTAGTACTTGGATGGGTGACCATTTCAAGTAAAAAATACGCTGCTCCCTCCCTGGGGTAAATTCATCTCGCTTTCCACCCAGTGCAGTGATGCACTTGTGTGTGGTTCCCCAGGCTTTGGACATCACTTTGGTCCATTGAGAAAAAGTAGAGGTGTCCGTCCTGACTGAGGTTTTCCACGGTTCCCTCAGTCTCGCCTCAGCGAATGCTGGGACGCATAGCATGCAGGCCGTGGCCACTATCCGTTCCCTACCTTATCCCTACCCAGTACCCCGCCGCGAGCTGTAAGCTTTTAGGGGTGTATCCTTGTTAAAAAAAAAAAAAAAAAAAAAAAATTACACGATTTGAGTTGTTTATTATTTTTGTAAAGCTTCATACTACGGACACACTAATGTGGGGTTTTATACTTCAAACTTATTTGTTATATTTGATATATCTACCCATACAAAATTGAATGAATAGCTAATGCTACTTTTTTATATTTTACTCCACTATTTAGTTTTAACAATTGTTTTACGTCGAACAATATATTAAATGTATGATGCATTTGAATGGATTGACATTCATACGTTGTTTCATTTTTTGCTTTATTTTCATCAATAAATTGCAAACTGCGTTTCGTTAATTAATTTTCCTTCGATCTTTCAAACACTTCGCTTGAAAAGTTGAACATTGGGGGAACGAATTTATTTTTCTATACGTGTTATGATAAACGCAAACTATTATATAATATTGAAATGAGAACCAGTTCACACTTGCAATATTGACAGCAATCTCTATATATTGGTTAGCCAATCAGTGTGAAACTAAGTCCATTTACAATATAAGCAAGCTGGTCTATAGTTTGTGATGCAACCCGTATTATTAATCCACGTTCCGTTTAATTAATTGAATATTAAGGGTTTGAAATAAAAAATTGTACAAAAAAACTGAAACATGTTTCTATTTTGATAACAGTGATTCGATTGTTTAAAAAATTGTGGCCAAAGAACTAAAAATGGAAGTAAAATGTGTCTTTTTAATTACCAAAATGGAGAGAAAAAAATGCAATTTTTACTATTTTATGAAGGTGTTATTTCTTGGTGCAATAATCTAACTTATTGCAGACTAACATTGCGGGATAAATATTAAATTGTTTTTATTGCAATATTATATATAGAGTATTTTACTTTCTCGATCGACTTCCAGGTATGTGAACTGTCTATACTTCGGAGTATCTGAAACTGTCTATAAGTCAACAAATAGCACGGCTCACCAGTTACAAGCGAAGAAGTTCGTACGGCGGATATTTCACGTATTAATGTACTGCAAGTTCAGGCAATTTAACAGACGATAATGTGAAAACTTTTCAGCTTGCTTCTTCTTTTTGATCCAGATATCTTATGACTCAAGAGAAAAGTAGCTTTTATTTTCTTTATAAAAATTATGAAATGACGTTAAAAAATTAGCATCATTTTTCACCGCTTTAAAAAAAAATAATAATATCGTCGAGAGAATTTTAGAAAAGTTTTATTGCAAAGAAAAGTGCTTTGAAATGTTTTGAATGGTAATTGCTGGAAGGCTTATTGTGAATTATTAAATGTTTAATGTCTTTCAGGGATACAACGTGTAATTAAAAAATATCTTGACAAAATATTTAAATCATAATTCATACAATGATAATGTGGTTTGAAAAATCAAGGAGAAATTACTCAAAACATGTTTAGAGACAAAAATATGTATAATTGTTACATTTATCAAAAATAGCTTCCACATCGATGCAAAAAAGTATACTAAATTAACATCTATGATTGCCATTGTTAAATTGAACTACCCCTAAATTTAACTATTATATAATATTAATAATTAAATATATTATTATATAATTTATAACTATTCTGTGTTACCGAAAAAGATATAATATTACTATGCAACTCTATTAAAGAAAATAAATCTATAACAAGTTTTATTTTGCTGTATTTTTTCATTACATTATATATACAGTATATTTTAATATATATAATTGTTAATCTTATATTGACTACAAATTCGAATATAATTTTTAATTTTATTTTGATATCCTTTTACTATATTGAATCATATAATATTCATAATGAAGGATCACCATAAAATATGCTATGAAGATTATAATGACGTCATCACTCTTAATTAATTACCTCACGCTCGGTGAAGTCCATTCTCTCTTGAGATTGCAGAGTGGTCATCTCTCGTGACGTGTTTGAACCTGTCTTCACCTTTCTAAAGCTTGGTCACGTGAAGTTATTGACGGACTTTTAACATTTTGTAATTTGGCGGCCACGACTAAAAATACACGTAGGTCTGTTCGTAAATGCACAGTCGGAAAAAATCAATTATTATTTCTGATTGTGTATTTACAAACAGAGCAACAAAAAATTATTAAATATAATATTAAATATAAGAGTAAGTTGCACTTTAGTGTTAAATTGTGTTTTATAATTGCATTATTACTTTATAATTGTTACGCTAATTATTACTACAATGAGATTTTTCTGTAAGGATTTTTCTGTTTTTTCAGCACTATACATTTTTCTTTTATTGCAGTAAATAATTGTTAAAATTCCCAGACAATTCCATATATGTAATTATAAAATGGCTTAACCTAAATAAAATGTTTGTTTCTTTGTGAGAACATTCCGATCTATTTGAGACGAAGTTATAAGTGCATGTAATTGCATAACTTTGTCGAGTCACGCTCTGCGCACTGCAGTCATTCATAAAAATGTTTTTGCAACACAAAATATGGCATTGTTAGCAGAATCTAAATTGCAATCTGTGAGCACACAGATGTTCCCAATCATTATGGACTTAAAAAGACGTACAGCTATTGGATTTTTTATTATTGCTTTTTAATATTGACGCCAGCAAACACAGACGGGTTTTAATGAGCAATTGTACAAATGACTTTGTAGTGTTTTTATCGCAGTTTGTGTGCCAATGGCGTTCCCATCACATCACTGTACATAGCGAAACAACTAAGGTTTTTTTTATACAGTTCTTCTGAATTTAGGCCATTGCATTTCTGTGGTATTGACGTAAAGAGCAACCATGTATCTGAGGTTTCCACGGTTTCCTCAGTGAGTTGAATTTGCTAGAAATTGCTATCACTCCATTCCGGGTGAGTCTAGTGAGTTAGGGTTCAATGTTTTTAATTTGTTGATGTTAAAAACACACAATTTTGATAACGGTATTTGATAAATGTAATTCAAGCCAGGGTAGTTGGAATATATTTGTTGGTGGAAAGAATTGAGTCTATAATGTCTATAATATGCTGCTCTTATGATCATATTTTCTTCTTTTTAATTTTATAATAATTATTAATAATCAATAATTAATATTATTATATTAAATCAAAATCCTCTATGAGATTAAAAAATGTCTGGTGGACCAATTTTTCTTTAAAAAGTTTCTCGACAGGTAAATTTAAAGTGTTTTAAAAATATCTCATAACAATCATTTTATTACTTTTTGATTCTACAACAATACATAAGCACGTCATAAAAGCATCACAAACATGTTTAAAATACGTCAATAATTACATTAACAAGAACAAACATGCGAATAAAACATCATCACACATCACGCATGAGCCATGTACTGTACCACCAATATATAAAATTGATTCATATTATTTACTCCTTGCATATGATGTATGTACAATTTATAAAAACCACTACCAATGATTTTTTTAGAAATATCTCAATCTAATGGCAATTTTGCTCCATAAAACGTTAAATTTAAGCGTTTTATTAATATTTAAAATTATTAAAACGTTAAATATAAACGGTGTCTTAATATTTTTGGAGGTGGGAGATTGCAGTTTTAGGTCGATATAAAATAACAAAAATTAATTTGGCAACCAAGAACATTATAATTATATAAAATAAGATAATAATATTTTGAAGTAATATCAACATTTTTAAACAAAAAATTATTCCAAGAAGATTCTGTCATACAACAAATTCAAATATACATCACAAAAAAAATGTAGTAGATTTATTTTTGTGACATGTCTTTTTTACGCTTGCACATATTTTTATTTTAAAAAATGTAATTTTGTGAACATGGGAACTTCATCTTTAACAAGGCGTGAAATGCAATGAGAAAAGTCACGAGATAAAAAAAAAAAGAGAGCGTACATTGAAACGCTTGAGGATATCATAGAGTCGGGACGTAATCTTCTATATGTGCCTCTCTCGTGACCAGAATAACTCCAGTCTCCCTCCAAAATAATGTCAGTGGAGAGGTAACCCGAAACTGACACTGGATATGGTTTTACGTAGTCACATATCACATGTTTTTATATTAATGTTCCATGTTATATGATACTTGAATATACATTTTAATGTTGTTGTATATGAAAGATATTTGACATGGCTTTGTTGGACCTCTGTAGAAATGTAACTTTGTTGAATACTATAGCATGTAGTTATACAAATTCCTTAGCGTCTCTCAGATTTCTCTGTTCACATGAAAGCACTTGAAAATCGCCCCTCAAGTGTGAAAGCCCATTGTAGTCCAGCCAAATTCCAGCTGAGAATTACCCTAACTTGAACATGACTCTGATCGTGTGTTACTACTACAAATTTATACTAACAAAATTAAGCGTATATATTTTAATAATAAATAGTTCAAATTATTATTATGATAATATAAGTTACAATGTGATGCTAATGTATCTTTGTCAGTATGCAACTTTAATAATGTCGACTGTTGCATCTATTTTGTTGTTAGAGATGCTTTTATTGTTGCTGCAATTCACTTTATAGCACATAGTTGTATTGTTTCGGTCACTGAGTATCTGGGTGAATTCTTGTGATATTTTCTTGTGTACTTTTAGCTAGTTCATTCATTTCCGTTTCACGGAAAGAAATAATATATATTTATTTCAAGGAAGGAAAAATCATTGTTGGATTTTGCTATTATATTACAGTTCTATTGATATATCTAAGATCTTCAAGTTTTAACTATTTCATTGTTTAAATTAAAAATTAAAGTAAGAATTCCTGAATGTTAATTATGAGAGAAATGAAAAAGACCAGAAATGCAACTTATGCAGTGAATTCTTTGTCTATTCAAATAAAATGAAGAGAGAAATAACATAATAAAATGCAACGAAAGGTAGAAGTGCCATGCAGTGTTAATTAAAAACAAAGTGATGTTATTTTACATGAAAGTACTGTAAGAACTAGGTCAAGTACCAAAGATTTAGATTTTTATTAAGCTATGTGACATACATGTTACAACAAGTCAAAATAAATAACACAATTAATAATGTACATCACTCCCATAATATAACGATTTGTTTTCCCCGGCCTTACATAGATCATCGGCTTATGAAGATGGACCGCATTATTCTTCCCAAAAGTTGTATATAATAATCTCCCCAGTCAATTAAAAAGTGATACTATGCATTTTAAAAAGAAGAGTAAAATGCATTTACTGGCAATGAACATATAATAATATATATAATGGGCGATTATTATAAATGAATATTTCATGTATTTTTATTGACATGTCTTTTGAAGATGAATAAATTTTGTATGCAACACAATCGTGTTAACATTTTTTATACTAAGTATTTTTTATATCATAATATTAGTTCTTCTCATTAAAAAAACATGCAAGGATACTTTAAATTGTTAAATCTAGTTTTTTCAAACTTTCAGGTAGTTTATTGTAAAAAAGTGTTGCATTATTACCAAGACTTCTGTTACCAAGAGAGAGACAAGCACTGTTTTGATGAATATCTTTTGCTCTCCTTGTATTAAATTATACAGTATTGTTTGTTTTAACCTTTCAAATGATCCGTCTAACAAGAGATTGTGTTCGTGTGTTTCCGAAGAGCCCTCGGCTTGGCTCGGTGCGAATGACTGAAGACGTTACAAAAAGAATTAATGATACAGTGTATAGAGGCTTCAATTCAGCTGATTTTTTGGTGTTCCCACCTTTAAAAAAAAAAAAAAAAAAAAAAAAAAAAAAAAACGTGAATTCATTTTTTCACTAAGAAGATTTTTTAGAGAAAATTCCTTTACGGAACGTCGGTCCAAACTAAAAAATACAGAGGATAATACAAGATTTAGATTTTTTACTTCATTTATAACCGAGAAAAGCTAAGAAATCACTTTGCTGCATTTTCAAGTGCAAGATGAACCTTATAGCGACACAAATGAGCATCGCGAGACGCACTCACTTGAAGCCTCTATTGATTAACAAACGCAGCATCTTTCGAACGTAAAACTACATTTACTTCGTTTTAATTTAACAAAGTGGATTTCAGTAACTATATTCCTTGTAAAACATATCGCATTTTCAAAACATAAGCCCCATTTGACGTTCATAATACTTCTCAAAATTCTTTCTCCTTTTCTTCATTCATTTCTTATAAATCTTAAAAGCTTCTTCTTTAAAGCTACATTTGAGCCCGATTCATTTCTCAATCATTCTTTCTAACTGTCAAATAACTGTCTAATCAAGATAAAAAGAAAATATACATAATTTTTTTTACAGCAGGGGATTCAAGTGTAAAATCTGATGTAAAGTTATTGAAGAAAGGACGACCCGGGATGATAAATTTGTCCTGGTCGGATATTAATCAAAGTGTCGTCAGCCAGTACACTCTAGCAGTGCATTCAATAGCTGTACATAAAGGTGAGCTACAACATGGTGGTGTGAATGGTGGCAACAGGCTGGATCGAGACAGCTTCTGACAGAACGTTCTCTCTCTCTCTCTCTCTCTCTCTCTCTCTCTCTCTCTCTCTCTCTCTCTCTCTCTCTCTCTCTCTCTCTCTCTCTCTCTCTCTCTCTCTCTCTCTCTCTCTCTCTCTCTCTCTCTCTCTCTCTCTCTCTCTCTCTCTCTCTCTTGTTCCATCTGTCAATCGAACAAAGTCAGTCAACTCTATATAATATACAAGGGTGAACTTATACATCAGCAAGGGATGCTTGGCTGTCTTGTGAACCCCCCGCCCCCCAGATAGTTCAGCTTGCATGCAAAAACCCTTGAGCCCTCTTTGATATATATCCTGACTTTGTACAATGAACTTTCATGGGATCTCATATATCGTTTGATTGATTGAAATTGTTTTTTAGAAACAAATATCAATAAAAATGTAATATCAAGAATGTATTTTATATCGAAATTGTCTTCTTCTTGAATTCATTCAACTATTCTCATATACATATTGTTTATATGGTTATTTTCAAATTGAAGTAGTTTCGCTGAAGATAACAGCTAACCATGCGAGATAATCACTAACCGTGGGTAATCTAATCCTGGCTATCTTCTGGTTAATTCCTTCATTACTCGCGCCCATAATTTTTTGTATATTATATTAATATGAAAATAATTTAAACAACTTGTAAATTGTATATTAAATGTTCAATATAATTATGTATTTTAAATAAAAAATTTAATAAAATTCAAAGCTTGAATTCACCTTCTCAGAAAAGCATCTATTGCAAATTACATTACTTATTAAATACATTACATAATTATTCAAATTTCTCCCGCACAAATTATCGAAAATTCAAACAACATCAATGCTTATACGAGATCGTCATTATTTTTTTTTTTTTTTATAAATTTTATTATTATAATTTCACAACAAACAATTATTGTTCAGTAATGATTAATTTAATAATCTTATGTTGCCGGTGCAAAACACAAGTAGAAATTTCCCTTCGAGATTTCAAAAATTACGAAAGACTTAATAATAGAACAAAAAGGAACAAAAATTATATATATAAAAAAAAAAGGATAAGCAAAATTAAGTAACAAAAATTGCAGGAAAGAAATTAACCAAAAATGAAAAATGCTTAAGATTAAGATTAGATTGGGACTAAATAATCATGTGTGAGAGTATAGTAATCACAGACATTTATCAATACTTGGACCATATGAGTTTTTTAATGTTTTAATAATTTATCCCGCCCTTAAAATGGTTAATATGTGTCGATCTCCAATTTCTTTGTAGCGACCAGCTGGGCAAGAAAAATAAATATCAAAATCAGCATCTTTCATCCAGTGCCATCAATTCTGTGATACGCCCTCTATAAATAAAATAAAATTGCTGTAATAAAGCATAAAATCTAAAAGATTTTAAAAAAAAAAAACGATGCAAGTTATTAAATTTCTAATAAAGATTGAAATAATAATAAATAAAGTGCAAGCTGATATGTAATGCACTGTAATAAATTTTTAATAATCTCTATTAAAAAATTGAAATAATAAAATATATTATATAAAACATAAAATAATGCAATCTGCATCTTATTTTTATTGACAATAGATTGCATCAAGTGCTATTTTATTTTATATTACTTTGAACCTGTAAAATAAAATTAAAACTTTTCAATCTTCATAATATGCTGCTGTTGACTATATTATTTTATAAATTTTCTTATAAAATGTATGCACTCAAGTTTCCATATAAAATGATTTAAGCTTCAATAATTCTAGAGTATTCCTGAGAAATTCTCGGAAAGTGTTACGTCTCAATGAAATGACGTTTCCATGGCAACCAAGTGTCATCAAAGGTCGCCGCCCACCGACTGCTTACATACCAGATCGTCAAATGTTTGTTCGAATTCGATTTTTACCTGAAAACCCTGCGTGTATTTTAATTCTGTTTTAGATCCTTCGTAATTGAACATGCCAGAGAATATTTTACTATTTGAAAATTTTTGGATCATTAATTACGAATCGATTTTCCTACGTTGTAATAATTTGATTCATAAATTTACAGAACATTTGTGATTTGAAAAATCGAAACTGCGTTAAGAAATTTCACTCATTTTGCTTATATACCAATGTAGAATTTAATCAAACGCACTATAATAATTAATCAATTAAATTATAGCAGAAGTCGTATGCTGGATCATATATAGATTGCAGAGTGGTGCGCAGGTTGCATACTTTCCCTTATTTTAAAATATGTATTTCATCTAACACATCTCGTTCTAAAAGTTCCCTTTTGCAGCCTTGTTAATCACCATGTAATACAGTAAGTATAACAAAGGACAGGGCTACAGAAGGGAACTTTTCAGAGGCGAGGTGTGTACCCAAGATACATTTCGCTACACTTTCTCTTATTACATTTCACAATGTAAGATTAATGTTGGTCTTGCTTTAGTTAGAGTTTCTCTGCGACATGTTGCGACAAGTTGGTGGCTCTTCAAGTGGCTTCCTGGTAATTAGGTTGCCTTGCCAACTACTGTTGGCTCTAATTGTCACTGAAACTACATTAGACACGATCTATGTAAGATGTTGCGGAAAAAACAAAATTTCTACGTGAATGAATTTAAAATATATTCAAGTACATGAATTACCAGAAAACAATGGAGCTTAGAGAGAGAGAGAGAGAGAGAGAGAGAGAGAGAGAGAGAGAGAGAGAGAGAGAGATTTTGGATGTATTTGTACGCTTTATTACAAAATGTGAATAAAAAATATTATTATCATCAAGAGTATATAAAATTCTGTAATGAAATTTTACTAATATTTTTTATTATAGATATCATTATTATGATCGGAATGTTTTTCAATTTCCAGTTAATTAATATTAATCTTATCAATATAATTCTTTTTAATCAATAAAATAACAATAAATAATACACAGTACATTAGGCACCTAGAATTAAACTGGTAATATTTTACATTTCGAGCGAAGTTTAAATTTCGAGGACATGTCTCTTCTTATCTGATAAGAACACTTCTAAATATTTAGCAATTGAAGCAAAGTATTAATTAGTTAATGGAGTATTGACCTCAAATTTTTTTATTGCAGAAATGGATAGAGGGTGCAAAGTTATGCTACCCTGATTTTTTTCAGATTTTTTAGAGCCCGGGAACTATTTTTAAAAAATTATTGAAAGTTCTTTTTGTGATGTCACGAGACATCGCTCTTTAAGAAAAAGATAGGACTTGACGCCGCGTGACGTCACAAATAGGACTTTCAATAATTTTTTAAAAATACTTCCCGGGCTCTAAAAAATTGGAAAAAAAATCAGGGTAGCATAACTTTTCACCCTCTATCCATTTCTGCAATAAAAAAAATTGAGGACAATACTCCATTATGAGCAAGGTACAAGTATATTAGCAGATAGTTAATTATCAGGAATGTGTAAAAATGTCAGTAGATATAATAAGGACGACTCATTCAAAATTTCTACTGCCCCCAATCTAAGATTCATTAATTTTTCCTGTGAGCAAACAGCGCGTACTAAAATTCACAACGTGTTTAATTAATTTAATTAATTAATTTAAAATATCTTTAGGAGCTGACATTTCTCCAGTGTTGCCAATAAAATAATTTACATAACTTCAATTGTTCGTGAATACTTACCAGGTAAGAAATAAATTGCTTACATTCATTATATAATATAATTATAATTAATTAATAACTCTATGTTTATGATTGTTTTTTTCTGTGGTGTTGAATTGGTTTGTATTTCGCTTGTACAGCAGATTTATCATTAAGTTGCTCTTTTATTTAAATAATTAATTTTAATGTTTACATAATTAAGTGCATTATATAATATGTCTTTTCACTAACGTAAGTTTCACTGTTAATTTTTATTGTACGACTGAAGACCAAAAAACTACAGAAAAGTATAATATTATTATGATATGATAAATATGTTTTTATATATTGTATATAATTATTAAAGAAAGAAGTGAAGCTTTGGTTGATGGCAAAGAATAATTTAAATTGTTTTAAATCTAAAAAAAAATTGTAGCTTAAGAAGCTAATAAGTTATTTGTAGAAATATTTTAAAGGTCATAGCTTACATTAGGGGGCATTCACAAAGTCTTAAGGCCACATTTAAGGCTCGAAAATTTAAGGCCAGAAATTTTGGGTCTAAAAAACAGGTTTAAAATCAAACTTTAAATTATCGAGCCTTATATAAATGTGGCCTTAAGACTTTGTGAATGCCCCTTATTATAACTTAATTTGAATGAAATGATTCAATTTTAGTTTCAAGTTTAATCCAGAATTTTGAATTAAACAAAAATAACAATGAATTTCTTTATTATTATACCAAAGTGAAGAAGTTTAAATTTTTAAAAGCAAGACTATATTTTACATTGTATAACTCTATTACAATAATGTATACTGTATAATATTCCTTGTGAACATATAATAAATTGGTAAGTAGTTCAGACACCATGTTCTCGTAGTAATAAAAAGCAAAATCCTTCCTGCCCCGGATATTTGGTTTCTTTCCGCTCTTCTTTAATATTCCATTCACGGATTTCTTTCGTAGCTCACGTTTCCGACACATTTTTACTTTTCAATGAAATTTTTTTAGAATATTTTCACATAAAAAATTTATCTCTCATACAAAATTAATAGTCTTGGATCATGCTCCCTGGTATAAAACTTTACTCATAAAGAATGAATATATTTTAATTAATTTCTACCATAAAAGCATGTTTTGATTATATTTGATATAACATAACATATTAACGACCATTCTCTCTGAGGTTTCCATGCTTCCCTCAGTCTCAACTAGGTAAATGCAAGGATTACCAGAGGTATGGTTTAGAAGGTACCAACAAACTACTAAGCAATGCTAATCGATGCTAATTCGGGGTCACAAAGAGCCGGGAAGTCAGAGTATAAGTCACTTTTGGGAATAGTACTACAATACTCTCCATAACTTGCCATATTTTCAGCAATACACCGACGTCACTGCCATCTGTTGGCAAGAGAAAGTTTCCAAGTGTACTCGCCAGTTCAGAGAATCATTTCGATCGCCCTCGGAAACTAAAACTTTAACGTCCATCGATATTCATAAAATTACAAATACTATATCATTCGTTTGGTTGATGCATGCAGCTGGATTTTGAGTGGGGACAGTATATATTGTGCTGGAAAAAGTGTACGAAGAACTTTTGACTAACTGTAAGATGATTAATTTTAAACTATCTTTTAATTTGAGTTTAATTAAAGCATTCTAGCAATTTCAAGGATATTTTATTTCAATCAGCATGAGATTATTATTATTATTATTATTATTTTTTTTTGAGTCCGAGAAAAATAAAATATAATTTTAGGGCCTAAAATGCTCGGTATGAAATGTTGTATGTTTTTTGAAGTTTTACATGATATTAATGTTTTGACAGGGCGTCTAAAACATGAAATTAATTAACACAAAATAATGTGATGAAACTTCAACTTACAGAAACTTGATCTAACGTAAGAAATATGAAATTATATTGCATTTTTTATTGTAGTGCTTTTTGATGTGAAGTGCTTTAATGAATTGTCAGTATATGAAGTGATATAATGACTATTATCAATATAATTATGAAATCAATTGGAAATATTGCAGGTAAAAAATTAAATCCCACTTGATTCATTGACATTTAAATGCATAATTATTATCGTCATGATTGTACTTAAGTAATTTCGAGTGAATTGAAGCATGCTAAGTTTTATAACAACATTAAATAAAATAATTAATTTATATTTTAATTCATGAGTAAAATTGTAGTAAATTAAAACACGAGATTTATACCTCGCTAAATAATATTTGACGTTTTCTCTATTAAAATTCAGAAATAAATTTTGCGCTTGTTATTTTGATGAATTCAATGAGCGTTCTTTTTTCATGAATCAGCCATGGAATTTACATACTAAAAAGTAAATATTGTTTTGTAAAAATTACACTCTGTTAACATGCTAGAACTCTGTGCCCAAGAGAAGGTTGAATTTGTTGGATTTGCACATTAAGAGAGAGAGAGAGAAAGCGTGCCCAGCGAGGTGGAAATGCTCGCGAGAGGAAAAATGAAGTGTAGGAGAGAAAGGCCAGAGATTGGGATTAATGGAATCACAGCTAGCATCAGAGTCAAATGTTGCAAGCTTCTCCTTATGGGACTCTCCACGCATTTTCTAGGCAGACATTTCTGACGTTTATTATAAAACAAAACTGATTGCAGCCGCGTGTAAAAATAAAGATTATTTTAAAATGTTTAACCAGCGTCTCTTTTTCCTAACTTGCACAATTTAGTTAGAAGAATTTAATAGTTTATAAGAGCAAAGGGTATATATTATTCAATGGAGTAGAAAAAAAAACACGTTATAAGATAAAAATAATCATGTATTGCTGCTATTTTTTTTACATCAGTAATGATTAACTAACCATTTGAATATATTTAAATTTTCTCATTGATTTCTTGTGTTATATTTTTATGTAGTCTAACAATCACCTTGTAGCCGGTGGGTGTTGGAGAAATTTTGATGTTCTTTACATTTTTTAGAGTAAAAGTGACTGCAAGAGAGGGGAGGTTTCTTGAAAGTTCGGTGAATGTATAAGTGACAGGAAATTAAGGGCCTCCTTTCTCCAGCCAAGGGAGAAAAGATAAGGCTCTAAAATGTTGATGCGAAACTTGGTAGCAAACAAAGACGAATTTAAAGACACAATCCGATTTGATTTGATATCCACTTTCCATTGAAGCGTGTACTAAAGACTTATCTCTCCACAAAACTGGTCCTGTTTGACCGACCTCCACTGCTAACTGCCCTGCCTGATCCAAGTCTGTGTCTGCTGGGACTACCTGTCTGTCGTTCCGGCCGTGGATATTGCCTCCAGCTTCACCTGGTGTTACGGCAGCCGTGGTTTGGCCCCACATTCTAGCTTAATTAGTGATAAAAAACTAACACTGTGAATACAACGATTAGCGTCATAACCTATAAGAGTTTTAGTACAGAAAAAAAGTTATAAAAAAAAATGATAGAAAAATGAACTCTATATATTCTTTTATGACTTTGTATTTTTATATTAATGGTTTTAATCTTTGAGATATAATGAAATTTTTTGCCCAATAACATGGAAGTGGGGAAAAAAATTAGTTTCAAATTATAATTGTTTTCTTTCGATAAAGCCACAAGGTCTTTAAACAAAACTCCCATGCAGTTGAATTTTTTATAAAACATTATTGCACTTCGCCTGCATGGAAGATAAAAATAAATTTTTGCAAAGAACGAAATTTTTTGAATGGAGAATTAGCCACCGATTGAAATAATTGTGTCCCTCAGTTTGAATTTCAAATTTTTTGGGACAGTCACTCTGTTCAATATTTATGACTTTACAACAATCACCTATCGATCAGGTTGTCCAGAGAGATGGCATTTAGCAGCTCCAGCTCTGACGTCATGTGTTTGTAAAGGGCAAGTGTCCACCATTATGCCACCTCTCTGATCACATGTTGAGTTAATAGAACAAAGCCCAGTAGCATGTTGTAATCTGAAATTCAAATTTGTGAGGTCTCATTTCCATTTTAATCAGAGGTTTTTCTTCATTAGTTGTGAGCTCCTTCAATTTCCACTTAATTACTTTCTAATTGTTTGCAGAGAAAAAGGACAGTGTCCGGTTCAAACTTCGCAGACTCCAACATGTCTGTTTCTGTCAGGCCCCCGAGGCAGGTTTGCTGACGAAAAGGTGCGTTGACATGGACCAGGATAAGCGTCCCACCGCACTCGCCTTGAAAATTCTTTGCATAAAATGTTCCTAATATTGAGTTTTGAAAAAGTCATGTGAGTTCTCTAATCTCTAGCTATGACGTCATTGCATTGTTGGCTCAGATAGACGTCCAACTATATGTCTCAACAATGAAATTTAATTTGTAACCATGGCAACGTGATTGTTTGGATGTCACTTAACTTTGATAAAGTCACAAAAATTACATTCAATTTTTCATCTTTCAATTAAAAATATATTCATATCTGGAATCTCGTGGTGGACATTTTGTTCAAATCAGATTATGATACCTGCCATGTTGTTTACTGCAACTCACTGCAATGTGCCCTAATGTTAGGTGTAAGAATGGGCTTGCCTAAACCTCGCAAATTTCTATTCTAATGTTGCCTCGGTATACCCTGATCAAAGTCAATGTAAAACGTACTCCATGTAACCAGACCTCGTATTCTGGAGTGAGTGGTGCCCAAACTTTGAGCCATATTTCCGCGGGCAGTTCTATTCTAAATCTGTCCGTACTGTAGAGCTGGTCCGCGAACTTTGTAATAAAACCGTGTCTGCTTCTCGTGTTATATCATTTTTGAAGGATTCAAATTAAATGTGTATAAACCTTTATAGCTAAAATTAACTACTGATTTAAAAATGTATCCTTTGAGGTTAGGCAAATTGTTTAGCATTGCAGCAAAGTGGGTTGCCTAAAAATCAGGGGCAACGGGACCTCGCCAGACCTTTTTATTATTTTAAAAATATAGAGAAATGTGTTAATTAAAATAAAGTTGGAGTGTGTATGTGATTATATCTCAGTGCTTCATAACGAACAACGATTATAAATTTAGATGTGACCAAAAACTATAAATATTATAAATTAAAAAGCATTCAATCGTTAGCAAGTATATTAATATAAAAAATGCAAATGCATTTCAGACTCCTTTTACTAGTAGAAAGTCTGTTTTTATTGTTATAACAAATTTGAATATTTCATTTTCATCTTCGCTGTCTAAAAATTAAATCAAGTTAATGAACAATTTATAAACCCTCGATCAGGACCCCCCCCCCCCCCGCCCAATTTCCCAACCTTCTAGTAACAGTGAAGAGAAATAGTTTTAAACTGGTGAATGGATGATTATGTTTTAATATTTTAATATTTGTTATATATTACATCATAACTCTGCCTTGGTATAAAAATGTTACAAAAGCAGCAATTTATTTAAATGAGAGACACTAATGTAAGGCTCTCTCTTCTGTTCCGCCTTGTAAGAGCGTTCCTCACAATTATTATCATCATCGGGGAAAGATCCAGGTTGGGGCTCGTGAGTTCCACTAATTGAAATCTGTTGTTCCATTCGCGTTCCCGTCAGGTGACAAAAGAAGCGAACTAAATATCATCGCGAATAATGTAAAGTAAAAATATTACAGCTTTCACGTAAATTCAAAAATATTATACATGGTTAATACTCAAGAGAAAAATAGTATGATTTGGATAAATGAGATACATATTCAACCTAAGGAACAATTTATTAATCACTTAGATGAGTGAGGTGAAAAAATATATTTTTTTAAAAAATATGACGAGAAAATGTAATTTTTTATTTTAAAAAAAAATCTAGGACAAAGAAAACTGAAACAATTATTTTTATACAGAATTTTTCAAAAATAAAAAAAAAAGATTCTTTTTTTGTAACAAAATGGTGTCACCTTTCCGGTATGTGACCACGAGAATTCATGTGAACGAGCAGCATTTTCTCAAGCCAGCTGTTTTAATAAAAGAAATGGAGTACATATCGGAGACATGTTCATTAAAATGCCAGCAAAAAGTCAGAGAAAACGTTGAAGGGGAAAAGAAATCTCGTGGAGGTTAAAAAAAAAATGCGTTAAAAAGATTTGTTTTCACTTGATGTCTTATATACAAGAAATAACTTTAAAAAATATACTGTATGTGTAAAAACGAAGCAAAAAAAAATCCATTTCGCATGGTTGCATCAGATCAAAAAATATTTTTTCTTACAGAAGTAAAGCAACGTTTGTAAAATCTCCAAAGCTTTCACAAACAGCAACAGCCTTCTTCTCGTTAAACCCCAGCAAAGATTTTCATCTTTTATTTTTACAAATGTTATTTCTCCGCTTGAAATGCACTCGACGGGAATGTACACCCCTGGCCAAAATTTTTACACCATCATTGTCACGTATCAAAACTACCTGGACATTTCTGTAGATCGCGGAAGTGAGAGAAACATTTGGAATGGGGTGTACCTCTCTGGACATCACGAACTTTACTCCTGCTTTGTTACCACGCCATCTATGTGGAGGCGTGGTTAAGGGCATTGGGTGTAGCACCGGTAGTTGGCAACACTGACGTATCTTCACCATGTTAATTTTTTATCATTGCTCCTCGGAGTAATTTTTATGCTAGAGCTAAGCTGATTGCTGTAGTATCAAGATAATTAGTAGCCCAAGTGCACAATTTGGCTAAATAAATATTGATTTAAAGAAAAGTATTTTTTAGTAATTTTTTTAAATTTACATGCATTTTTCTAAAATATAAAAAAAATACTTGTCTTTAAATCAGGCTTTATTTAGCCAAATTGTGCACTTGGGCTACTAATTATCTTGATACTACAGCAATCAGCTTAGCTCTATAGCATAAAAATTACTCCGAGGAGCAAGTATAAAAAATTAACATGGTGAAGATACGTCAGTGTTGCCAACTACCAGTGCTACACCCAATGCCCTTAAAACTCTTTTGACATGGGTAGGTGCTCTTCTTACATCTACTTAAAAGTTTGCCTTGAAAGTGTGGGAAACGCCTAAAAACAAATACATGTTCTGCTGTCCCAAGCTGTACGGTATCATTTGGAGAAATGCTTTCACAGAGTTTCAAACATAGCAAAAAATTGATGTAAAGTAGCTGTACAGGTTTTCAACATATGGTATAATAATTATGAGAAAATATTGTGGAAATAATCATATATTTTAATGTAGAGTGTATAGTATCTGCACTGTAAATATATTGGGAGTTTTTCATCTAATCTTACTATACAACAGGTAAATATTGCTACTAATTTGACAGTAAAATAAAATTAATTTAAAAAAATACAATATAATAAAATTATTGATAATAAGTAAAAATTCTATCATGTAGCTAAAATCAACCAATGTACTAAAAAAAAAATCCTTGAGGGTAGGCAAATTGTTCAGCAGTGAAACAAAGGGAGGTTGCCTACAAATCAGGGGTAACGAAAGATCGCCATCAATTATTACTGTAAAAATATAAAGAAATGTGTTAGTAAGTTTTAGTACGTCAGTATGTCATTATATTTGAGGGATTCATAACAAGCAATGATTATTAACCATTCCATTTATAATATTTTAATTTTTAATAAGAAGTTAATTATATCTTCATTTGCATTGTATATTATTTTACAAACTCTATAACAATTAAAACAGTGTAATTCCTAACTCTATGTAACAATATGGAGATGGGGGCGATCGCCCCCCCCCCCCCCTCCAAAAAAAAAGTCCCAAAATACATTAAAGGTTTCACCACCCTCCACCCATCGCCCCCCACTCACTCCAAATTTTAACATTGTGGGATAGGGCACAATGAGAGCTGGATCCGTCCCTGTTACCACCCCCCAGTGCCCCGAACTTAACATTGGGGGATATGGCAACAGCCCCTCCCCCCAATTAAAGTTGGGCCTTGTATCTGAAATAGAGTATTGACCTCAATTTTTTTTATTGCAGAAATGGATAGAGGGTGCAAAGTTATGCTACCCTGATTTTTTTCAGATTTTTTAGAGCCCGGGAACTATTTTTAAAAAATTATTGAAAGTTATTTTTGTGATGTCACGAGACGCCGCTCCTTCAGAAAAAGATAGGACTTGCCGCCGCGTGACGTCACAAAAAGGACTTTCAATAATTTTTTAAAAATACTTCCTGGTCTATAAAAAATCTGAAAAAAATCAGGATAACATAACTTTGTACGCTCTATCCATTTCTGCAATAAAAAATTTTGAGGTCAATACTCCATTGCCAGAAAGAAAAGGAACGCTATTCAATATAATAATGCCACTGTTGGTGCAATTTCTTTTGTAAATTAATGTAGAAAGATGCTACCTCATTGATTTTATAAATGAAAAACTTATTGGATCTGGTTGCAGTTCCATTTCATCTGTAAAATGTACGTATCAAAGCAAAACGTGCTTTTGCATGATAACTAAAAGTTGAATTATGGAACTTATTTTGAATTTAAACAATTTTGAAGGTGATAGCTTCAATACAGAAAAGTAATTGAAGTTTAAAAATCTCTCTCTAAGGTCCAACCATTATTCAGCATAAAGAAAAGGACCCAACGATATAGCTACATACATATATGTATAACGTTGTGGAATACGTGGTCGAGTACAGTAGCTGTAGTCAAACCTCTCTTCGCACTCGCTCCATTAAATATTCACCAAGTCCCGAATTCCTCGTTCTCTCTCGTTCTATCCCTCCCGGCAGAAACACCCGTCAAACGCATCAGTAGAAACTTTGCTCAATTTTTATTCTCCAATATGCGCGGTGTATTATATTATATATAATATAATTTTGAAATAAATTAATAACTTTGTTCACTTTAAAACGTTAAACATGTATACGATATAGTTATATATATAAAATTTATGAAATATTACGTAAAACCACATTCAAACAACGAATGTGTACTTTTCAAATTTATTAATATTAAATAGCTAAAATAACAGTCTGTAAATGTTTGTTATTAATAAATTTACATTAAAAAACAACCATGATTATGTAATATGCTTCAAACACTTTTTCATAGAAATTCACACAACTTGTTTTTTTTTTAATTTCATATTGCATGAGTAATTTGTTTCATGCTAATTGCTCAAAGATTTGTCAATAAAAAAATGTGTAACGTTAATTTGTTCTTTTTTTCACTCGAACGGTCAAAAATAAAACAAAGCAGAAATTAAAACAAAAAGAAGTAACAATATATAAAAAAAATATGTTTATATTTTATCGAAACATGTGGAACATAATTATTATTATTCTATTTTTATTTCATTTTTAGTAATTAATATTATTGCATCGCGTGATTATTTATTTGCGATGAGACCAAATTTACTAACTAAGACAACAAAGTACAAAGTATAGCTTAAACTATAATAAACATTAATTTCATTACGTCAATTTATTAGATAATTCAATCTATTTTTGATAAGTTTCGAGTTTATATAACAAATACAGGTTTATATTAAAATTTCACATCCTATATAAAATATTTTTTACAGTATAACATTTATCGGTAGCTAAATATTATAATTAATCATCATTAAAGAAGATTCAATCTAATTTAACTGATGACGATGTGAATGATGTCTCCGTGTTAATATTATTGAATGATGTGACGATGATGTAGTACATTGTATCACTATGTCCGATACAGTACAGAGAGCTAAAAGCACACTCGGTAAATTATGTTATAGCATGATCTGTCATGGGCAGGTTAGGCCACCAGGCAATCACGTTTTGTGTTCAGAAGCTGCTGCCTTTCTGTTGAGCTTTTCCAGGCATTTACTGTGACCGCAGCAGCAGCCCTTCTGTCCAACCCAAGTCTCTTTAATCTCACTCATTACAAGGGGCTTTACCTCCCACCAGAAAATACTGACGGCCTTCTTTCCTCAACTAACTTTTACTTTGCTCTCTCTCTCTCTCTCTCTCTCTCTATCTCTCTCTCTCTCTCTCTCTCTCTCTCTCTCTCTCTCTCTCTCTCTCTCTCTCTCTCTCTCTCTCTCTCTCTCTCTCTCTCTCTCTCTCTCTCTCTCTCTCTCTCTCTCTCAGGTTTTCCTATAGCATGTCTTCTTTCTTACCTCTTAACATCAGTATAGAGAATTTCATGGTGCTATCATATTTCATCTAAAATTGAATGATAAAACTTTTTCTCTTCAACTTTATAGTGATGTCACTTTAATTTGTAGAAAACTTATAGTGTTGTAATAAAAGAAAACTCGAGTACAATTAAAGCATGGTATCAGTGTCAATATCGTACTAATAATATTGAAAACGAAAAAATTAATGATCTTGTATAATTATATTATGATTTTATAATTAAATAAAAAAACAACAATATTATTAGCCATTAATTAATCAAGTAACTATATAATATAATATGTAAAGTGATACATTAATGTGTAAATTTTTTTGTATATTATGTTTTTTGTGTATGTTATTTTTGTTTATTAATATATATATATATATATGTTGACGTGGACCATGTTATCTTGTACAACCAGTTCCGTTGTTTGTAATAAAAAATAAAATAAATAAAAAATAAATAAATATTCAACGTTTGAATACACAGTATATAGTATATTAATATATCATATGAGTACAATAAGTTATATTTTTGGTTTAGAATAAGTAACAAATATTTATAGATATAAAAATACATTGATTAATTCTGGATTTTAATTGAATTAGTATAATGATTCCTTTCCATCAAAACGTTTTGTTCGATTTTTTTTTCCCCCTTCTTAAATTAAAATTTAAAATAGGAAGCCACTCTTTCTATCGTGGTGTCTATTACCTTGGCACTTGGGCAGGTTAATAATTGAACTCCACGAACCAATTCTCACCTCAATTTCCCTCGGGGTCAACTTACTTTTATCACTCGTTTTTGTACTCATTATTTTAAAGCTGCTTTCTGATCATCGATGTTTCATCATTCGCAACCGAAGTATAAAAGATAACGCGAGTTCAACATGCACGAAAACAGTTAAAATAATGGAACGTGATGTATTTGATGATTCAGTTTCCAAACATTATGTCGTTTTCAAGTCATTGTTAACTGGAAAATATTTTTCAAATTATTTTAATTATCTCAATTTTTTATTCTGTATAGTTTGTTGGGATAATTTTAAAGCTTTTGTTCCATCGTTAAATTGTATAGGCGTGTAAATATCCCTTTCACGTGTTAATCGGTTAAATACATAACATTCATATTGATGGATTATGTCACGCCACATCGAATATTAAATAAATACCAACAACATGCAATCCTTGTTGATAGATGCTATTATTTAAACAACGTCATTAAATTAATATCAATACATGAACAAACATTACAGACAATGCAATATTCCAGGTAGGATTTCACACAAATAAACCAACTGACGATGCTGCTGAAATGATCACGAGTTAATCTTTTATCGCATCAATAAATCAGACGAAAATCAAAACAAAATTTTATAGGGGGTGGTAATAAAACAAAGAGTGGAGAAATTAATATTCTGATATTCTGTTTCATGCACGCGGTGGCTTCACTTCAGCTGGGACCAAAAAGTTTAGATTTTAAACAACAACAAAAAATTAACAGTTAATAATTTACTCGTAAAAATTCTGTTAATTTGACCCTGCATGATTGTGTTTTTACATTGTATTAAATTTGAGGTGCTGGAGGGGGGGGGGGGGGCTGTGACTTCCAAATTTTTCTCGTAGCGCTTATATATTGGCACCAAGACAACACTATTATTCAAAATTTAATTGAGCTAGTAATTTGCTAATTATAATAATTAAAAAGGTGCGAATTTTTTGTGGTGTAAAATTGAGGTTGACACACAGCAGCTTAATATTCAATAAATCTGGTCACAGAGAGTGCGCGACAGAGATCAAATAACGTCCCCTAAATCAAGCTTTGAAAATTTTGGTGAAATTTCTGGCAATATAATTTATTGACACGGAAGTCCCTGAATTGAATTTTCTCCCTGAGATTTTTACTTTCAAAATATACCGCGCGTTTTGAAGTCGCTGCGAAATCGATTCAAACAATCGATTTTTACTGTGACGTCATAAGTAAATATGGCATCTTGCAGTGAATTTGTAACTTTAATTTTCATCACTGAAATCTTTGATCATCTTCTCTGAAGACGATAGTGTGTGATATACAGTTTCGTGAATTAGAATGTATGAATATTAATTCATGGATAAATCTATAAATATATTTTGAATGTGTATTTTTGGGGGTATAAAATAAGAAAATAAGTCGTACCGCCAGTACCTGTTTCCAACCACACGTGACGTACACGTGTAAGCGGTGTAAGTGAACTTATTTTCACCCTTCCATCAAAGTAGATCGCATTTAAATGGATGTTTCAGAAGAACTTGAAAGTAGCTCCGTAGAATGTGCAGATGCTAGGAAATTAACTGAGGAAGAACAGGAAAAATTGGAGCAACAAAATAGCCGGCTAGTTTCTGACTTCCAAGCCCTCAAACTCGAGCGTGATGCTAAGAAAAACTGGGATTTGTTTTACAAGAGAAATGAGACTCGTTTTTTCAAAGATAGACACTGGACAACAAGAGAATTTGAAGCATTAAATAAGGGAGAGAAAACGGTGCTTCTTGAAGTTGGTTGCGGTGTGGGTAATTTTTTCTATCCCCTTCTTGAGGAAGGAAAAGACATGTTTGTTTATGCCTGCGACTTCTCCCCTAGAGCCATTGAACTGGTAAAGTCTGATTCACGGTTCCGTGCAGATAAGGTGAAAGCGTTTCAAGCGGACCTCACTCAAGATAAACTAACGGACGATGTGGTGCCAGAATCTGTAGATTTGGTCACAATGATCTTCGTTTTGTCAGCGATTCATCCGGATAAGTTTCCGGCTGTTCTGCAAAACATTCATTCCACATTACGTCCCGAGGGCTCTGTATTGGTGCGTGACTACGGACTGTATGACATGGCCCAACTACGCTTCAAACCAGGCCACAAGATAGCCGACAATTTCTACATGCGGCAAGATGGAACCAGGTATGCATATTTAGAACTTCATTAAGTGATTGTCTGCGCATGTATGCATACAAAAAAATGCTGTAGGCAATCATATGCATACCATATGCATATCAGAATTAAATATCATACTGTATTACAGTAAATATATTGTTAAAATAATTTGCATACTACCCCTCGTCCCAAATAATGAGCACTTTTCTTTTATGAATATGTGCCAAAAATGAGTTTTCTAGCCACTTACCCTCTGGTTTTCGATGATATCCCATATCGATGATGTCCATGCCAAATGGTAAAACAGCTGTTCTAATCTTGCAGGAGCTACTATTTCTCAGTGGAGCAACTGACGGAGCTCTTCTGTGCCGCGGGGTTTGAGTGTCAGAGTGCCGGCTACGTGCACCGCCGTACCGTCAACCGAAGGGACGAGCTTGACGTCCCCCGAATATTTGTGCAGGCGGAGTTCCGCAAGAAGCAAGCTGAGGCTGCCTGAAAATTGCATGGTAAATATCAGGCCTGTGATTGAACTTTGTATAGTTTTTTATGAAGTTTCTAGCAGATGCGCCTCTGGTTTTATTTGTCTTGGCAGAAAAGGGGTGGGGAAAAATGATTAGCGATAATAACAAGTGTAGCTCTACTGTCAAAACTGCTACCATTTACAAATTGCTTTTATGATGATACGGAAAATTTAACTTGAAATTTGATTGAAAGTTATAGTAGTTTAAGAGATGCAATGATGATAACATAGTTCAGTTGATAATCAATGATGAAACCGAGTAATTATGTCTTTCGCTCCTATCTGATGCATCTTGCCAACATTGTTGTTTCCCCCCCTCCAGTCTGTCAAAGCAGTAAAAACTTGTTATTAAGTAAAGTCACTGACCCAGAAAATTAGGTTTACCTTGCTATTTATTTTTGATGGGACCACAATCTCCTCAAAATCAAGTCCAACAAGTTGTGTAATAACGATATTTTACTGTATTCGTGACTTCAGATTCTTATTAATTTTGTTTCAGATGGTGCCCTGGCACCAGATTTAACCTTGTGAATGCGGCGTGGACCTGACATATGTCTCGCGGTACCAGTTGCTACTTATGCAGTCCCGGCATGTTACTGCTGCGAAGACTTATTTCATGTAAGTGACCGTCTGGATTGTGTTGGAGGTAATATTATCAGTACCAAGGTAGCTGGGAAAGTTAGGACTATCCTCTCAATTCAATTTTAATTTTTAAATAAAAACTTTGCATTGAAATCTGATAGTATTCTACAATTAATTTAAAATCTAAAATCACTTCACCCTGTCATGTATAGTATAGAAACACACAAACTGAATTTACTAAAAATAGATTTGCAGATTTATGTGTACATATAGAGCCAGTCTCTTGGCTAGTAATTCAGCAACATATTTTTCATTCACAGGACTTTTGTATATTAAAATATTTTATCCAATATACAAGCATATTGAACCCTGCTAAATTTAATACTAAAACCTTTACCAATAACTCCTCATATTTCTCTTATGATGCAATGATGATAACATAGTTCAGTTGATAATCAATGATGAAACCGAGTAATTATGTCTTTCGCTCCTATCTGATGCATCAAACGTAAGACTAGACCACTTTTTCATTTTTATTTATTTATTATTAGGTTTACTTAATAATTTTTATTTTGTTACAGGGTTAATGACAGCCTTCAATCCTTGATGTGCCACCAGGAGTCTTCTACACAAGGAAATATTTCATGCTGGTAAGAATAAGCACTAACAGCCCGATTGCAGAGATGTTGTTTAACCTTTATGTGCACTTGAACGGTTTAACCTGTAAGATGGTATTGATGTGTGCTGTAAAGTTAAAACAATATCTCATCAATCGGTGAGAAAACAGCTCACTTGTTTTACTATGAATGTTGATGTTTGCTTTTTGGTAAACAAAATAATAAATAAATAAAATGCATGTGTTGGAAGTCCCCCAAATTTACATTTCTCAGAATGTATTATGTTTCAAGATTTAACATTAAATATGACTTGAACGTGTATTTTAGTTAGTTGTGTATTATATTTAATCAAGACAGACTGCTGGTTATGTTCTGTAGTCCAATTGCATTTAACGTCCAAATACCTGGTCCAGTGAGAGATGCAATGATGATAACATAGTTCAGTTGATTAACAATGATGAAACCGAGTAATTATGTCTTTCGCTCCTATCTGATGCATCTTTAGAACTATTAGTAATATTTAGATTAGGAAATTTGCTGGCAATCCTATTTGTACCTTAGTTTGATGAAAACAAGATAATAAGATCATACACTTAGTATCAAAACATGGGTGTATAGTAAAAACTTGTTATTACACAACTTGTTGTTAAGTAAAATTTGATTTGAAGTAAAGGAGATCATGGTCCCATCAAAAATAATTAGCATTGTGGGTATAGGAAAAACTTGATATAAGATAAACCTAATTTCCTGGGCCCCTTAACTTTACGTAATAACAAGTTTTTACTGTATTCTCATCTGCACTGTATTTTCTGTAAATCACCACGGCTGTAATATTGTTCTGACTTCGTCTTTTACTGTGTTACAGACCTCTTTGATGTATGGTGTCCGTCAGAAAAAACAGCAGCGTCAGGTAAATTACCACCTTTGTTGCCCTTTTGTAATTTTGAGGGACTAAAATAATAAACTGAAAAAAAGAATCCCACATTAGCTTGTAATAATGGAAGTCTTTTTAATGGAACATTAGCACCAATGTTTTTAAACGGAAAAAATTATACTGTAAAATTTTATAGTGGGATGTTACAGTGTCTAATGGGCCAAATCTATTTTATTGTTGGTGCACACTTTGTGCTCCCTGCCCTTTGAAAGGGTGTTTTTAAAGAGCTTTGCCGTGGACACAAAAGTTGTCTGAATAAATCAAGATGTGATGATGATAACATAGTTCAGTTGATAATGAATGATGAAACCGAGCAATTATGTCTTTCGCTCCTATCTGATGCATCTTAAGTTCACCAATTACAAATTCATCAATCTTTGATCGTCTCATTCTTAATATTTAATTCTGTGTGCTGATAAGTTGTTTGGTTTTGTTGCAGACTCAACGACAGAACTTCCCCGGCTCGCCTGTAAGCATTATTTTGTATTGTTGTTGCGGAGAAAAATGTTTTGTGCTTATCTAGATGAACTGCTTGAGAGTGGTTTGTCTCGACGTCGCACTAAACTTTATTTTTTCTTCAATTTGATGAAATGTAATAAATACAAAAACAAACAATCTTTTTCTTAATTTGGTACTTGTATGTTCTTACATTTATATCGTACTGACAAAAATATTGTGATACAATTTTTAATGACTGTAGGACAAGATAATGCAATATTTGTTTCTCCGTTATCTCTATTGAACTTGTCAATAATTAGTAATGCAGTCGGGGGGCATACATGACCAAAATGTGTCAATGGACAACATACATGAAAAAATGTTATTGCAGAAATGAATAGAGGGTACCAAATTATGCTACTCTGAATTCTTTCAGATTTTTTTGAGGCCCAGAACTATTTTTAAATAATTATTGAAAGTGCGGCCACGCCCCCTGGAGGCGTCAATAGGCGTCCAGTCTCTATCCTTTTTATTAAGGCTGCAGGGGTGCCAACTGAAATCACAGGACTTTCAATAATTATTTAAAAATAGTTCCGGGTCTTAAAAAAAATCTGAAAAAATTCAGAGTAGCATAATTTGGTACCTTCTATTCATTTCTGCAATAAATTTTTTTCATGTATGTTGTTTGCCCCAAAATACCAACCAACCAGTAATGCAGTCGAAAGTTGAGATTTTACATGCCAATAAATATTGCAAACTAGGTTCACTAGAGTTTTAGAATATTATCCTGCATTACGAAAAGCAGCTTCAGAAACTGATGACAATGAATTTACAAGTCATGTGTTTTTCAGAAGTAGGTGGCTTGTGTGTAAATTTGAGTGTTGAATACGTAAAAAGTAAGGGCAGAGGCTTTTAAGTTGAATATTTTGCTGCTGGTACTAGGTGCATTTAGTATTTAGCTGTGCAGCAATGATGGAGTTGGGCTATATGCAAGAACGTGATACAAGTTGGAACTGCTAAAATGGTTTGCAATATTTGTGCTGTGCACCTTTGGTCAGCATGAACTTATGCCTTTTGTCGTAGCTGCAGTTAAGACAAATAGTTGCAGATTTTTTTTTTTTTTTGCAAGGATACATCCCTAAGAGCTTACAGCTCGCGGCGGATTAATGGGTAGGGATAGGGTGGGGAACGGATGGAGGCCATGGCCTGTTACGCGTCCCAGCATTCGCTAAGGTGAGACTGAGGGAATTTAACCGTGGAAAATCTTAATCAGGACGGACACCTCTACTTTTTCTCAATGGACCAAAGCCTGGGAAACCACACACAAGTGCATCACTGCACTGGGTGGAAAGCGAGAGCGTCCTTAATCTTGGGGGAAGTAAGAAGAGCACCCAGTCAAGCCATGAAAAAATAAATATTTTTTGCCACTTTGCCACAAACGAAATAGGGGTCTGTAATTGTTGTCTGATACAACTATCAGTTTTTTAGAAGTCTGAATTTCTAGATTTGGAGTACTAGTCAAAATTGTGGCCATAAGACACTGAGTCTTTACACTCTCCGTCAATGTCATATGTTTATTTATTATGCTTGGAAGTATTTGATTTGTGTTCCAGTTAGATACTTGGCTGCAAATTATAATAGTCCATTAAGGGTAAGGTAACGCCACCAATGTTAAAAAAAATCCCTCACACAAAAATTCTGAAAAAAATTTAAAATGTTCTCCTCTACACTCCCTATCAGTAGGTAAAATATCAGGTATACAAATACGATCTAGTTTTTGAGTTATGAATTTTTAAAGTTGGCTAATTTAACATGGAGAAATGGAATTCCCATGTTAAATTAGTCAACTTTAAAAATTCATAACTCAAAAACTAGATCGTATTTGTATACCTGATATTTTAACTGCTGATAGGGGATGTAGAGGAGAACATTTTGAATTTTTTTCAGAATTTTTGTGTGAGGGACTTTTTTTAACATTGGTGGCGTTACCTTACCCTTAACAACCAAGGACATTATACAACGAAAACCTAATTAATGTCTATTAAAGATGAAGAGCAACAATAGAGAAGTGTGACATATTATGTTGCTGCAACTTCTGCACTTCTCTCTGAAATATTATTAACACTAAATAAAAATGTTTGCCATGGCCCGGTTCTTGCTGGCTAAAATTGGCCGCGCAGCCAGCGAGAACCGGGCCATGCCGCTGCAATTCAGTGGCGCCGCCACTCTCAGTTACAGTGAAGCTTGGCCAAGCTGGTCAAATTTCTGGCTATAAGACACGGAGGTCTCTGTGTCTGGCTTTTAGCTATACCACGCGTCAGCTACGAAATTCGTCCACAAAGCTCATATTCCTATCCTGTAGCGTTGCGAGAGGGGGAAAAATGATTTTCTTATGTGATTTTTACTATAGCTTCAAATTTAACCTCTTTAGTTGTAGCCTAGTTAGTTCTTTATTGTATAAACAGATGGCGCAGTGTCCATGAAATGAAAAATTATTTGTTTATTTTGTCACGAAAATTCAAGCGTCGAATTTTACTGCAGCTAGAAACGCATGCGGCGATATTTCAAGATTTTCGACCAAATTTCTGGCTAGGATAAAGGCACAGAAAATCTTAGATAGTCCCGCATGTGAGTTTTGTTTATGAGAAGGGACCAAAATCAGCAAGGAATGCAATTTTTTTTTCCCTCTTCAACTGACGACGATCTTCATGCAGCATATATAATATATATTGCATATTCAGCATATAATTTAAATTTATTCAGTGTTGTATATATTATGTGTTTTTATTGTATAAATATTATGGATACACGTAACTTTAATTATTTGAAAATGTGTCATGCTCCTAATATGGAGCTCTAATTACACATTATTTACTAGATTGTTCTTTATAATTACATCATTCCAGCCGCGTGTCCAAAAGTCATAATGTGGTTTGCAAGACGTACCGTGCATATTAATTCCAGCATTATTTTTGGCACATTAAGTGATTAAGTACTTAATTAGAGGTTGCGAATGTACTAATTAAGTAACTGGCTCATGCACGGTCTCACGGGACGTCAATTAAAGTTCATTTCAACTTAGAAACAGCCATTATATAATTACCATAAAAAACAGCAGGCATTAATTAATATACATGAAGTATTTAAAGTTTAAGAGTCGCGGCGTACATATATATTATATGCTTTTTTCTTGCTTGCTATATTAATATATCTCCTGAATTTCTCTAAAATAAAGATTCATGCTATTTGCTTTTATTATCATGTATATATGTATTAATTGTATACATGATATTTTATACTAGCTGTATATAGAATAAAATATATAGAGTAGTTTTTAAGGTAGAGATAATACGGATCAGCTGGCCCAATGCTAAAAAAATCCCATTCATAAAAATTATGAAAAAAATTTAAAATGTTCTCCTCTACATCCCCTATCAGTAGGTAAAATATCAGGTACACAAAAACGAGCTAGTTTTCGAGTTATGAATTTTTAAAGTTCTCTAATTTAACATGGAGAAATGGAACTTCCATGTTAAATTAGTCAACTTTAAAAATTAATAACTTGAAAACTAGCCCGTTTTTGTATACCTGATATTTTACCTACTGATAGGGGATGTAGAGGAGAACATTTTAAATTTTTTCATAATTTTTATGAATGGGATTTTTTTAGCATTGGGCCAGCTGATCCGTATTATCTCTACCTTAAGAATTATAAAATTCAGTTCAAGTTTTCGTATCATTTTTTTGTTTGTTTTTTTCTGGGATCGTTGTGTGCATAATATATATTTGTATATTATTTTATATTGTTGCAGCTACGAAATGGAACAGCAATTTTTTTAATTAATAGCACCTAATTATCTTTATACTGCTAATATTTATGATTATATAATTGTCTTCATAACCATACCAATTAGAGCTATTTTTTTAGACAGCTTTTATAGTCTTATTCATAATACATAATACGTAAATAAAATATAACTATATAATAATTTTAATTATGTAAAAAAATCGTCGTTTTTTCAACCTCCTAAAAAACGACTGCAAGGGTCAGTTCTTCTTTCACGATAAATTGAAAACTAATGTGGAGCTTTTGGAAGTGCTGGAAGGGCAGCATAATGTATTAAATAACAAAATACGCATAATGCATGCATGCTGTGTATTTTGCTAATTTCTTTTCTTTAATTAATATGTTTACTCAGAAAAAACAGTCATTTTACAATAGAAATATAAGATCATTAACATATATATATTACATTAAAATAAATTTCATCGTTGAAAAATAGTTAATTAAAATATTAATTATATATAAAAACAATTAAAATAATGTATAATTCTATATTTTTAAGAACGACTGTAGTGCGAGAAAATAAAAACATTTTTTTTTTATCTCAGACTATAATAATTAACTGTATTAAATTGTCACATTCATTTAACATAGAAGACTTTATATTTATTATGAAATGAGATTTTATTGATAGCTTAATTATTTCGCTAATAAGATTATACAATGGGGAATTCTCTTACAACTTAAATTTTAATTTATCTACTATATTATGATAGGTTACATATTAACAATAAGTTTGACTTAAGTTTCAACTTTTTTAACTCAAATTTGGGGACTCTGAAGGGATTATTAGAATAGGGGCAAAGTATGCAACCCGCGCGCAAACCTGAAAATTGTGACGTAGAAACTCCCTAGATAACACACAACAACAACTGATATCATAGTTTGAGCGTCAAGGAGTGATTGGCTATAAATTTTAGTAACACGATTAAAATCAGCGGGTTTTTCTACCCTAGTATCAATAGTTTTGTCTCTAATATCAGTTTACTTTAAGAGTGATAATCGAAAATATAAATTTATTGCAGGAAAATTTCGCCTGCTAAGCAGTTTCTACGTCACGTTTTGGCGCTAAATTCAAAAGAAGGAAGATTTTTAAAAAATTCCCTTGTCTCCAATTTTGAAAATTGAAACTTTTTTGTTTTGGGACATTTAGTTTCAAGGCATAAAGCATCTGAAAAAAAAATTAAAATAAATGTAGGAGAATTCCCCATTATCATGAATACATTCAAATCATACAAAATTACACACTATAAATATTACATAAAATTTCTAATATAAAATAGAAGATTATTAATTATATCAGTTCTTTTACATACAAAAATACAATTTATATTTGGATTATTCATGTATAGTTTTATACCTGGAAATTAATATGCAGTGTACATATTCTGCAAATTTGCAAGGAACCAAAACATTAAATAGAAATGGACCGAGATTTATCTCCGATATCTCAAATACTGTTTTTTCTTATTCCTAATTTAATTATTAATTAAATGAACTATTTTTACATTTTTAGCGTAGTGGTGTAAATTTTATGGTAATTTAGAATTTTACATTGTTGCATATTTATAGTTAAGTACGTCACACTAACAATAATCAGATTTTTCCGCTAGAGATTGGAGGACACAGTTAAAGGTGGAGTCACATGGCGATTTTTACCATGCGACGCGACGCGAATAATGCGCACTTGCTGTAACATCCATTGGCGGCCATATTGGGCGATTAAAAGAAAAAGAGCATCGTAATTAATTAACGCGATTACCTGCGAATTCGCCGCCGCATAGGATTTCGCAGCTTTTAAGTTAAAATCGCGCCGCGTCGCCGTTGCCGCCCATGAAAATCTACCTTTGACTCCACCTTTATACAAAAAACAATGATGGTTATATGCCAGTGTTAGCACCATGCATGTAGCATGATTGTACTGTTTCGCCTTGTATATCATGGTTATAGTTGCTCGGAGATCGGCAAGAAAACATACCCCTCTTTAAATCAAATTAAAATAATTATTAACTGCTGTGTAATTACATATTAAATAATATTTTTGGTTAATGGAAATATATATATTAAGTATTCGTATATATAAAGGGGCATTCACAAAGCCCTAAGGCCATATTTAAGGCTCGATAATTTAAAGCCCGATTTTAGGTATGCTTTTTAGACCCAAAATTTCTGGTCTTAAATTAATTATCGAGCCCTAAATGTGGCCTTAAGGGTAAGGTAACGCCACCAATGTTAAAAAAAATCCCTGTCACAAAAATTCTGAAAAAAAATTTAAAATGTTCTCCTCTACACCCCCTATCAGTAGCTAAAATATCAGGTATACAAATACGATCTAGTTTTTGAGTTATGAATTTTTAAAGTTGACCAATTTAACATGGGAGTTTCATTTCTCCATGTTAAAGTAGTCAACTTTAAAAATTTATAACTCAAAAACTAGATCGTATTTGTATATACCTGATATTTTAGGTACTGATAGGGGGTATAGAGGAGAACATTTTAAATTTTTTTCAGAATTTTTGTGAGAGGGATTTTTTTTAACATTGGTGGCGTTACCTTACCCTTAAGACCTTGTGAATGCCCCTTATGGTATTTAAATCATTTTTTTTAAATTTATTTACTCAGACATGAACATATTATTATAATCATATATATATATATATTATATGATATAATCATTTGAATGTATACCGTAAACCCCAAGAGTTTGGATAAAATTTGTAAAGTTAAAGTTCATCAATTTAAACTTATGATAAGATTAAAGATGGATATAAAATTAAATAATTAAGTGTATAATTAACAGCAAGAAATTGTGAAAATAAAGTGCAGCCTCCAAGTATATATAAGCGCATGCAAATTAAAAATTAATTTAAAAAAAATGTTAGCCTGTGCGTGGAAAAACTATAAGTCACTATATAAATTTTATAATACAATAATTTAATCTACAGTACAACAGATCTTAGTTTACCACTTAACAGCTCAGTAGACTAGACGGCGCCAGATATATGAGCCAATGAAAAGGCTAAAATGTCAGCTGGCCACCTTTTCATTGGCTGATATATCTGGCGCCGTCTAGTCTACTGAACTTTTTAGTGGTAAACTAAGATCTGTTATACTGTATATAGATGATAAATATATTTACAACATTAACTATTACTATAAATTTAAATATATTGATATAACCACAATGATATTATTTATACTGAACACTCTACGAAAAGTATAGTATATACGTATTAATTTAATTTGTTTCAAAGTAGTATGTAATTAGTAAATAGAAGTACCCAATAGGGTTTGATTAAAAATTTAAAAAAAAAAAAAAAATAAAAAATAATTTAAGATTAAAATACAAGTATGTAATCAAAATAAAGTAAGTATAATATACCTTTTCCGAAGAAATAACTAATATTAATTTAAGTTAAATATTTTTCACGCTGAACTCGTTGTTATAGCTAGATCATAGAGCAATAGAAGTATATATATAAAATATTTATTTATTTATTTATGTGTTTATTTACTCGACTTTTGTGGCAATTAAGGGTAAGGCAAAAATGCATTTTCTTATACCCTTGACCCGATTTTGCGTACCGTACATTATATAATGTATAATATATTGTATTCATATGTAGCATTTTGATTACTTTATTAATTAAAACATTAATTCATCAACAATGAAAAAAAAAGCGTCAAAATATAAAAAAATCAATTTATTCGAACATGCATACATCATATTTACGTGTTTTTTTTTATATATAAATATATTATTCTATGGCAACATTGATTCTACGTGTTGCTTCTATATTATCAGTGTAGTAATTTTCTCTTGACCCTGCAGCTATATAGTGTGTAGAGGTAAATATAGAAATATGTTCCGCTGCTGTGCGGGCGAAGACTTGCTTGGATCAATATTTAAGTCTGTCTGTCACTGCTCGTAAATGTACGACCGTCGTCATGATATTTATGTGTTTTACTATAGACAGATTTTTTTTTTTTCTCAGAGGTATATTATTTTTATGAACAAAAATAAAATAAAGGTGTTCAAGTTATATGACACCACGCCAAAATATTCAGTTTCAGTACTGGTATTTTATTATTATATATATATATTTTTTTTATGAAGAATGTAGTCAAGCGAGGTATAGGGACGTGTCACTAACGTCCACGGAACTTGACACGGGTTTACCTTTGTTGTTTGTTCTTTTCAATCTATTGTGTACTTGTTGGACCGCTTTTCTCCCCTCCCATATCTCGCCGCCCACTCGCCTCAGGCTACGCTCGGCCGCCATGTTGCTTGCCTTGTTAGCAGAGCTGCTGTCAGCCGGCTGCAGCGCTGCAGCAGCAACAGCAGAGCTGATCTCGAGTCGCAACGAGCTGGATGTGTTCACGGTAGCGGGACCGAAGTTTACGTTATAGGCATGCCGCAAGGCAACCATGACTGTACTACAGTCACCTCCACGATTATCAGGGTTGTGTTTATTCGTAGCAGCGTATGTTAGCTTGTTCGCTATAGCCGGAGTCTTGTTGTTCGGTCCTGGAATATTCCCTCGTGATCATGTGGACGTGTTTGTGGACGTTGGAGGGCTGAGGTGGCCGTACTCCGAGGAGGGGATGATAAACTGTACTTCTCTGAGGGATGTCACGGAGCTAGAGTTCGTGGCAGGGGGCTGGACCAAGGCAGTGTACCGTGGACGTTACGGACAGCAGACCGTGGCGGTCAAGACGGTCAACCTGAACGGACACGATCTGCAAGAATGTCAGGGTAGGGGGGACTCAATGCCCGTGTGTTACCGCAGAGCAGCGGCCAAGATCATCAAGGAAATGATTCTATTGACCGAACTGCCCCACGATAACATGGTCAAGGTATGTCAACAATCTGGCTCCCATAATTATGATCTTACATAGTGTGTCCAATGTCAGCCGTAATAAACGTATTATGTCTTGGGGGTTTGAGGATCATGATATAATAAGGCGAAATATTTGTATCATGCCCAGGGATAATTTAATCAATAACTTCAATGTTTTTTTTTTAACGTTCCATTTACTACACTACGTGTTTGTTTTTACCCTGTTAAGACTTGGCCTGTTCCATTTTATGTTTTTTTATTTGTACTTCGATGGTATGTTTTATGAAAATTGCATGATTGCATTGTAATATTTAACAATGATATAATATTATTATTATATCTGCAAGCTTCCAACATTTTTTTATATTATTTTAATTATAAAAATTATTATAGGGTAACTTCTTAATTAAAATTAATGTAAAGTATAATAATATATTATGCATAATATCTGCATGTGAACTGCATGGATATTTAAAGTTTCTTATAAATTAGAGAAATAAATTGTGAATACATAAGTTAAATCACACCTGCAGAATGTATTTTCTTTGTAATATTGAATTAACTGTAAATATATTATAAATGTTGTTTTTATGCTAAATAAGTTGCAGTAGGCGACGATTGTTTATTTTTTGTAAAGGTGGACATTTTAAACAGTTTGAGTATCAAGAATTTTTACATTTTGAAATCATCAACGTTTTGAAAGCAATGGAAAAACATTTTGTATCGGTTTTATAAAATTTTATTAAATCGTTTTATAAAAATAATCAGACAATTTTAAATGTTAAAATTTATCGCACCAGACATTAAATAAATATTGAATCTGTGTGGGAATTTTATAGCAACGTTATAAATAGTATATAAACTTTTTAAACGTCCTATCTATTAAAGAATTTATATGTTACGTACATTACGTATGGTGGTCATAAATAACCATACATAATGGCAACTCTGGACGAGTGACCATTCTAACTTTTACGACCCGATAGTTTCACTTTACGACTATCCATGTTTCTTTTCCATACAGACTTAATTCTGTGGAAATAAAAAGGGAACAAAACAAACTCGTATATCTATAAAAAAAATATAAAGATTATTTTCAGTCTCGGAATGGAAGAGAAAAAAAAATAAAACGTTTGGTGATGACAAGAAAATTATAGTATTTGCTACACTAATTTTTATATTATATGGTGGTTTGGTAAAGTAAAAGAAAACGAGAAAATAAACTTCGTAAATGACGTCACGAAAGAAAATTTTATTTATAAAAAAAAAAAAAAAACTGATGGAACGTTAAAAAAATGTAAGGTAAAAAATTGTGTAAATTTCATGGAAGGCGACGGCGTGAAAAGTGCTGTCTGTGGCTTCTCTCAGTTTGTTTGCTCAGCTCCTTCTCGTGTTTGGCAAGGGGGGCTACTGATTTACGGCTTGCAGCCTGCTTGCTGGCTCCCCCGCAAGTTGTGTGCAGCCATCGGCTTATAATTACTACAGGGCTAACTTGAGGCTGTAGACGTATCAAACGATAACCAATTATAATAAATAAATATCGCATACAGGTTTTATAATTCTAAATAGCATGCTAGAAAAGTAGACACAGAATTTTCATTTGTAAACGAATCAAATTTTCTCCTAGAATAATCTGTGAGCATGATTTTTTTTTAACTGATCGAACTTTTAGAGAATCCAGAATTTATTATTATTATTATGGTAATAATAATTAATATAATTTCAAATACATTTCTGACGTTTAAGAAAAAAACTAATGATTCTAATGAATGTAATGCCATAATATTAAAAAAAATATACATTAAAAATTATGATTCGGAATTTAATATTATAAAAAAAAAAAAAAAAAAAGCTTTCGTCTTTATCAACAGTAGACGGAATTAAAAAAAAAAAAAATAAATAAAGTTTATAGTTGATATACAATAAGAAAAAAGCCGTGTTTGTTTAAAATTCAATGTTTTGTCAAGCGAGTCGTGTGACGATATGTGTGCAGTGGCAGTATATGTTATGTTTAATATCAATAGAGAGAGAGAAACGAAGGCGTTGAATTCGGCACGGGTAAAAAGCGTTATAGTACAGTGGGGCGCAATGAAAGGAGCACAGCATCTCTGTGAGGGAACAGCTTGCTATGTATATTTCCAAGGCCAACAGCCGCCTTCTTTATCATCGGCCCATAAATCAAACGATACAACACACACACAGTCGTGTGAGTAGACACAGTACGTTATTTTTAATCTTTCCATCGTTCTTCTGTGTTCTCTTTCCACCATGCTGCATGTTAATTGAAAAATGTAAAGTCAGAAAGAATAAATTCCAAATATATATATATTTTTTTATTTAATGATTGTTTGAATAAAAATTCAAAAACTGGTTTTCTTTATTCAAATATTGACGAACGAAACTTATTAAAAAAAAAAAAAAAAAAGAATAAAAGAGATACTTTAATTAACAGTTTATGGGGGACATTCACAAAGCACTTTAACCCCCACTTTAGCCCCGATTTTTAACCCTGGTGCTAAACATGGTACTAAACCAGGGGCTAACCATGTTAAGCTCATAGTTTGGCACCATGTTTAGCACCAGGGTTAAAAATCGGGGCTAAAGTGGGGGTTAAAGTGCTTTGTGAATGTCCCCCTATTTATTTTGTACATTTATTTTTGTAATCACAATTTAAATAAAATTATGGTGTATTAATTATTACTTCATGGTTAATTTAGAACTAAATTAACTGCACAGTATCTCCCCGCGAGAAAAACTAATTGAGTGTAAATAATTTTAGTGTGTGTCTGATCTGAATTTGTAAAGAAAATATTGAGAAGCGTGTTAATTTAAACACACAGTCGTAATATATATAAGGAGCGTGCTAAAAGCGTGGTTGGATCTCGTTCGGTATTTTTTTTTTTTTTATAATAAGAAAACCTAAGAAAATGTTTCTGCTCGAGGAACGCCGGACAAAGAAGGCAGCACAGTAGGAGGGCTGACCTGCCAAGGCCAACTTACCTCCAACCAAGTTGTAATATTTTATATTTTCTTTACCAATTAACCAATGTCAACAATGATGGCGAATATATAAAAAGGTATAGATATATTTTTTTTTTTTATCTTCTCATGCTGTGCTGAAAAATATGAACAAGCTTCATACATAAATTTACTATCCCATAAATTCCACGGTTCAAACAAGGCACTGATTTATGATCCAAGTATCTGTTTACCTATACTCTCTCTCAAGTACTTAATTTACCATGGTAATTAAAGCTGCAGCGTCTCGCAGTTTGGGGGCAATGTTTACTTTTCGTTTGAGGCTAGTTGTTCATTGTTAAGGTCTGTCGCTATGAAAATATGCAAGTGGAATGAAAAGAGATGTCACTACCAGTCTTTAGTAAATGATGTCCGAGATTGGGTGATTTTAATTCCAACATTTCAATGGAAATAATAAGATTAACCGTTTTTAAATGAGCAACAGTCATTATAATTATGTTTATCTATTTCCTAGTCTGATTAATTTGTGAATACAATAATTATATGATAAGTTATTGCAGTTAAAAAAATGCCCCTATAACTCAGAGAGCAAAAGCTCAAGGCAAAGAAAGAAATAAGAAGGGCAGCCGTGCCGTGATGAATGCTCCTGCTCTACCGTTGCGAGTGCGCCTCAACATTCCATTGTATTTTAAATTGAATAGAAGGGAGAGCAACGGTAAATAAACAAAGATGTATTATTTTGAAAGAATTAATATTATGATTTTTAAGATAGTAAGCATCGAAACTTTTTTTTTTTCGATAAAAAAATAAAATATATTATTGTATTTTTTAATTCCTTTTGTTATATATAATGAATCTAACTCGAATCTAAGTAATAATACTAATAATTACGTAATTTTATATATTAAAATTTACTATCATTCATAATGCTGTTTCGCTTTATGTGGCTCATCATATCTAATCATATGCTTGAAATAAAAATAATTTGATAATAATTTGTTTCTGGATCCGCGCCTGATTATATTTATATATATATTAATAATTTTTTTTTTTTTTTTTACAAGGATACACCCCTAAGAGCTTACAGCTCGCGGCGGGGTACTGGGTAGGGATATAAGGTAGGGAACGGATAGTGGCCACGGCCTGCATGCTTACGCGTCCCAGCATTCGCTGAGGTGAGACTGAGGGAACCGTGGAAAACCTCAGTCAGGACGGACACCTTTACTTTTTCTCAATGGACCAAAGCGATGTCCAAAGCCTGGAGAACCACACACAAGTGCATCACTGCACTGGGTGGAAAGCGAGACGAATTTACCCCAGGGAGGGAGCAGCGTATTTTTTACTTGAAACGGTCACCCATCCAAGTACTAACCACGCTCAACGTAGCTTGACTTCGGTGATCTAACGAGAACCGGTCAATGCACTGCGCCAATAATATTATTATTAAAAAAAATAATAATAAATATAAATATTTATTTATTTGGGACAGGGTAAATGAACCGAAAGGGAAATAAACCGAAGGGGAAATAAACCGAAAAGGAAATAAACCGAAAAGGAAATGAACCGAAAAGAAATGAACCGAAGAGGAAATAAACCGAAATTTTTACTTGGCCACGCCCTCGCCACGCCTCCGTTTAACAAAGTGGTGGGAGGTATTGTAAAATCTGGCAACACTGTACACTTTTCGGTTTATTTCCTTTTCGGTTCATTTCCTCTTCGGTTTATTTCCTTTTCGGTTTATTTCCTCTTCGGTTTATTTCCTTTTCGGTTTATTTCCCCTTCGGTTGATTTCCCTTTTGGTTCATTTCCTCTTCGGTTTATTTACTTTTCGGTTTATTTCCTCTTCGGTTTATTTCCTCTTCGGTTTATTTCCTTTTCGGTTTATTTCCTCTTCGGTTTATTTCCTTTTTGGTTTATTTCCCCTTCGGTTGATTTCCCTTTCGGTTCATTTCCTTTTCGGTTCATTTCCGATTCGGTTTATTTCCTCTTCAGTTCATTTCCTCTTCGTCTCGCCATTTCCAATTCGGTTCATTTCCTTTTCGGCTCATTTCATTTTCGATTCATTTCCTTTTCAATTGAATTAAAAAAAATCTAAATGTATGAATATATAGTGGTTAAAAGTTGAAAGACTATTCCGATCACTTTAACCCCAATAATGTATACACTCATCAACTTGCAAAATTTCCCTTTGCAGACATGTTAATCACCATGCCCTATGTTATTCTTATGAGACATGATGATTAATATGGCTGCAAGTGGAAATTTTCCGAGGCGACGTCGAGTGGTTAGCATGATATGCTGGCATTGAACTGTTCAAGCAACGTCGAGCACATGGATGCTAGAAACGTAAAGTGTAAAGTTAAAAAATTTGTCTGCAATGCTGGTTGCCTATTTTAAAAAATACCCGAACAGCTGATTTTCTATCCACATTTTAAGACGCCTTACAATACGGTCAAAATGGAAAAAATACTTTATATTAGAACAATGGATCATGGTGCACAACTGAGGTGGTGCCGTTGAATTCATCAGCGGTGCTGTTAATTTGACTATAAAATAATTAAAATCAAATCAAATGAGGTGGCCAGCTTGACGGTTTTCCAGTTACCTCAAACCTTTAAATACACAATATAAATGTGAATTGCATCCCAATCATTGCATGGTGATGCCGTGGGTTGGTGCAGTTTATTTTAGTGGTGCATCATTACATTTATTTTAATTAATAAATCCGTCATCGCCGTCTTCGCGCGAGGCGATTGAGCAGAGCGAACTTGAGTAGAAGGCCACAACACGACCGCGCCCACTTTTCAATAGCCGTCCTACTGAGCAGCAGGTTTGCGTGTAATCAAATGGGAGAGGACTTCACTTTGGTCGCGGTTTACGCGGTTTACGACAATTACGCTGTATGCTAGAGTTTTCAAAATGAAACAAGTTTAACTCTAATATAGTTTAATCTTACTGGACAACCTTTTTTTTCACGCAAAAACAATATTAATACACTTAAATTAAACTTTTATGAACCCGACTTCTGCTAAACTTCTGTTACATCTGCGCATGCGCCGGCATGCGCGAAGTAATAAAAGTCAGTTTACTGGCGATGACGTCATATGAACATTGAAAGCCTTTCTTCATAGCGAGTGACTTTCACTTTACTTAATTGCATTTTCTATACTTTGTATATATCAAGTAAAGTTATTTACTACATCGAAAATAATGTATGAAAGTTGATTCAAGTACTTTTGTAATTTCAATATTTCGTGACGTCATGATACATTACTAAAGCTTGGAAGATAGAACCAAGTTCCCGCCCTAACTTTACCGTCTTATTTCTCAAGAAGTATGATATTTAAGAACTAAATAAAATAATTAGCAAACGGGAGACTACATTGAAGTATTATCGCACTACAAGACACCTTCATTAATATCAAGTAAATATTTAAAAAAAAATATTTCCTCCCGATTACATTGCATGTTATTTTTTAAATTCCGGACGGCTAATGTCTCGACAGATGACGATCGCGCCGGCTGGGTTTTGGCCAAGGGGGGGCGACTTTCTAGCTTCCTAATGTTATAGTGTGTTGGTCAATTTCAAGAGTTGCATTTCTGTGTGACGACACAGACGCCCTGGCTCTTATAGCCTCCTGATTCGCTCTCTGTGATCACGTGATGCAGCTGCTGCTATAGCAGCTGTTCGCTGTACCAACCTACAGGCGTCAAATTCCAATAGAGTTAGGGATATTTTTTTTATAATTTTTATTCAACTTCGTTTTTCATATAACGTCTACCAAATAAATGTTGCTTACAATTACAATTCCCATTTACTTGTTGTTATGCTTATTTTGCTACTATTCATTGTATTCAGCGCAGTATTGACTGATCAAATTTAACATTGTTAGTGCCTATAGTGACGTCATAGACGCCCGTTTCAAACGTCAGTTAGTGGAACCGCGCTCGGCGAGGCTACAGCGCCACCTACCGGATAGCCTCTCTATTTAATATTAACTCTATGGTTTTGGCCTCCTACTCAAGTACGCTCTGGATTGAGGTAGGGAGAACGCGCGATTTTTTCAAACTCGTATTTTTAAACTTAGAATATTTCTCAATTCTGCGGAACACTCGCAATCGCTTATTTTCTCGAATCTATACTATTGCAATGTAAAGTTCTCTGTTTGTATGGTTAAAGTTAAGTTATGGTTAATACACTTGTGTACTGGAGAGTTTGCATGATTTACTGGCTTTCAATATGCTGAAATAAAAATTTAAAATTGTAATAAAGAGTGTAATATTACACGTGTAAGAGTAAATATTGTTACTTCTTATTTTATCATTATAATATTAATTACAGCTGATTCGTTTTGTATCACAGAGTTGAAACATGACTTTTTTTTTCGAATTTTATTTGGACGAGAGGATACAGCTTTTACTTCTTAAACAGTAAATGAGAAAAACAATACAGATATATTATGAAGACGAATAATGAAGAAATTGTTAACCTTTATTAGATGCTAGGCCTCGTTTGAATTTTAAAAAGTAATCTGAGGGGATCAGCCAGTGCAGAACATGATATTTTAATTAAATATATTGCAATTTTATTCCTTATTAGTTCAACATTTTAATAATACACATTCTGTATAACATTATAATAGTTTGAGTATATATAATAGGCAAATATGCACTTACTAATTTTTTAAAGCAACTTATTATTATTATTTTTTTTAAAGTGCTATTTTGCAGTAGAAAGGTACCCGACATAAAGTTTGTATTAACAGATTAGTATTGCATGTAATAGTTATATCAGGTCTGTTTCGTGTGCTATTTTATGTAACATTCCTCACAGAAAAATGTATTGTGCCTTTACAATGGAATGTTAATATAGTAGGGACGCTATAGTGTAATTTATTTTAAATATTTTTATTGATAAAAAACAACAATACAGTCCTATACCAAGGCCGGAAGCCTTATAGAGTATAGGTACTGTTTTACAATCATCTTATATTTTAGATTAATTAAATTATTTTATTTATGTTTATTTTAGTGTTGGTTAATAAGGGTTTAGGGTAAGAAAATTATTATATTTATAGATCATTTTTAAAAATAAATATTACGTTGATTGATTGGTTGATATTTCGGAGCAATTGACACATTTTGGTCAAGTATGCCCTAAGTGCATTAATACAGTGCATTAATACAGTATTAATACAGTATACAGTATAATATTGTATCATGTTTAATTTTTAAGGTATTTATAAGTTTTTTGTCTCTATGTTGTATTATGTACATCCACATGATAAATAAATAAATAAATATATAAATAAATAAATAAATAAATAAATAAATAAATAAATAAATAAATAAATAAATAAATAAATAAATAAATAAATAAATAAATAAACAGCCAAAATTTCTACGCACAGAGACATGATCCGAGTCTTATAGAGTGAATTACGCTGACGTCATGCCCCTGGTATAATAGAGGGAGCTCTCTGATCGAGGTGCGCCAGAATGCAAATAATTATATTGTGCTGGCATATAATAAACAAAGTGAATTTTGTGTTAAGTGGTTTTACCAAAAGCTATATACTAGACTTTGGTTTTTACTTAAGGGTAAGATAACACGAACAATCGATTGTTGTAGTCCCATTTGATTAACATGTAAACCTTAGCAACCTCATAATAATTCTGAATTTTTTTTTTTTTGAGAGACAGTTTAGCACCAAAAAAATGTGTAAAAAATTTCAAAACAATCGGACGATTCAATTTTTTTAAATTAATTTTTTAAATTTTCAGTATAGGGCTTTCCCATGCATGGAGACCTAAACTAAGAAATTAATTTAAAAAAATTAAATCGTCCGATTGTTTTGAAATTTTTTCCACATTTTTTTGGTGCTAAAAACTGTCTCTCAAAAAAAAAATTCAGAATCATTATGAAGTTGCTATAAAAGGTTTACATGTAAATCAAATGGGACTTCAACAATCGATTGTTCGTGTTATCTTACCCTTAACTGCAATAAACAAAATAAATCAGGTTTAAGTACTGTAAGAATATGGAACAGTACACGGTAGAACTCTTAGAAAAAAACTCGCCACCAAAAAACTATAAGTGTATTTTTTTCCACTCAATTGTTCCTATATTTTCAAAAACGATCTTGCCCAATATTCTCTTTCTCCCTCCCCTCTTTCTGCTGCGAGCATGCAGGTAGCGACTAACTGTATCTCTCTTCCCGAGTCTCATTTAAAAATAAGCAGCAATCAAGTCTATATTATGTCCTCAGTCGCCAACTATTATAAATATGATAACATGTGAAATAAATAAATAAAATGAACTTATGAGAGGAAGTTAATTGAAAAAGAAAGAATGGAAAAAGAAATTAATCTAAATTTACTGACGAAAAGAATAGAAAAATATACCGAATTCTAAATTTTAGTTCAAATAAGTTACGAGTCTTCAGTAAAATTGTTAATACATATGTAATATGTGCACATGTATAGAATTTTACAAAAATGAAGATATAGGAAAAGGGAAGGAAATGGACCGAAAAAATAAAATGATAAAATAAATAGACACATATATTATGTGTCAATATTCTCTTTAAAAAAATATTTAAATCGAATGTTAAAAATTGAAAATGGAAAAGGAAATGAATTCAGAAGAAATGTATCGAAGAGGAAATGAACCGAAATAGGTGTGCGATGTTGCCAATAGCATTTTTTTGAGCTGCGCCTTTTCTTTGAGGCGGAGCTAACCCCCTCCACGACGTTTTAAATTTCGGTTCATTTCCTCTTCGGTTTATTTCTTTTCGGTTTATTTCCCTTTCGGTTTATTTCCTTTTCGGCTGATTTCCTGTATCCCATTTATTTATATTTATATATATTTTATATTTTTGTAGATATGTATTATATAAATACATATATAACTATACATATAATAATATATATATAGTTATATAATATTATAACTATATTATAAATGTTATAATAAATATTATAATTTTATATAATTACGGTCCAATAATTAATAATAATTATAATAATTAATTAATTTTTCTCTCAATAAAAAAAATCGATATATATATATATATATATATATATATATATATATATATATATATATATATATTATGTATTTTTTTTTTTTTTTATTGGAGGAATTTAATAGCTAGAGCTAGGCCTTGTAGGAGCCATCAATTTCCGTGTGCAGACTACCAATGCTGAGCTGCATGAGCACGGCCCATGGGTCTGCACGGCCCACGGGCCCGCCCGTGCAGATCCGTGCGCAAGCCCGCAGAACCTAAGCCGTCTCGGCGCCCTCCCTGCTGCTGGTAAAGCTCAAGCTGACCATCCTCACTTGCCTCGCTGCTTGCTGGCGAGCAAGCTAGGTGCAGTCCCGAACAATGGGACAATGCACAGTACATCCGAGGAGAAAAAAATTCAGCAAGAGGGCTTGTGACAAAGTGGGGAAATATAGTGTGTAATTTTCTTACTTGTAAAGTCCTTAAAACATTGCTGTACAGTATCCATATTAACTTGTTCATCAGAGAATATATATATAATTAATATTATACAATTAAAAGTTAAATATCCTTTAAAGTTTTGTAAAAATGTTGGAACAAAATTCTTCCAATCAGTATTTTTCGAAACGCAAACGTTGCGCCTCTGGTGGCCGGCTACGTAGCGACAGTCCTTAACAGGAGGAAAGAGAGTGCCAAGAGTGTTAATTGACGGTGTCTAATTCGTTCAGGCACCTCCCGGCTTTGCAGCGTGCCGGATCATTGCTCTCCCACTCTCTCTCTCTCTCTCTCTCTCTCTCTCTCTCTCTCTCTCTCTCTCTCTCTCTCTCTCCCTCCCTCCCTCCCTCCCTCCCACTCTCTCTCTCACCTCTCTTCAAGTCCAGGTGTGTAGGCGATGAAGTGTGAAGAAGGAGTGTTCTCCAAAATCAGTACTTCAACAAACAACCATTAATTATTTTTTAAACAATTAAAAATATCAAAATTTGAACTTTTTACCTTCAACACGAAAATGTATTAAATTATTTTATTTAATAAAAGCAATTTTGAATTTCAATAACATTTAATAGGCTTTGGCATTAGTTTTAAATTTAACAATAAAGGATATCCGGTAGGGTGTGTAGTTATTATAGTTACGTTATTGTACTTATATAATTATAATTAAAGTTTGATACAATTTTAATGTTTATTTATAATTAACAAGTATATAGGGCATTTCCTGATCAATGCAAATTACAATTTTTATTTTACTTTTTAGATAGTTATAATGATGCATTTTAGAATTTCTCCTACTATGGTCGAAATTGTGGATGTAATTTAAAGTTTAATGTTATTATAATTGAAGTCTATAATCTAAAATGTTATTTTCTATTCCCCTTAAAAAGTAAAATCAATTGAGAGAATATCATTGAATATTTTTATAAATTTAACATAGATGTAGTATAAATATTTTATAAATAAGGTATAAATTATAAAACATTTTAAATTTTAAAAAAGATAAAATATTCTGCCCTCTTTTTAAAAGTGTGCATCATGAATGTTATTAAAAATAACGTGAAATGAAAATTATTTATAATATTTGTACAAGTCTAAGTATTTGATTAAGTTTTTTTTTATATAATATGCCGTAAAAGAAAAATGCTATTAATCATTATTTTATATGGTAATATATATTTACTATAATATTAACAAAGAATAAAACATTTTACATAATATTTATTTTAATCATATATACAGTACATAACATATAATTAACTTTATGTTTGTGTACATTTATAATAAGCTATTTAAAATACAACAATAGCTTTCTTCAATATAATGTACAGACTTAGAAGTTTATTTATATATAAGGCATTGTATTCAATAAGATGGTATCACACACACCGACATACTCATAATATAAAACGAAGGTTTACTTGTGGCTTATGAAGTCTGCATGCCCATGTACCTACCTCCTTGGCACGTTCTAACGATGATTATCTTATCAGTCATTGTAATGCAGAAGGCTTTTTACGAGCCATAAATTACGTCTGGCTGTCACCACTGTATACACTTGTGATAACAGCTAGCGCTTATTATGCCCGGATACAGTCCACGTAACATTTCTCCCGGTGACGGGATAACTGCAAGATCCAAGATTTTTTAAACTAAGAGAAAAATTGCGTGAATAAATCATGAATGTGAGTGAATTTTTCACGTATCTTCCCGATATACTATTAAAAAATGTTGGCAAATTTTTAAGTGATAAAATCACAGAGTTCCACCTACTAAGTCGACTTAGTAGGTGGAACTCTGTGGATAAAATTTATTTAATAACAATTAATTTATTAGTAAAGGCAAAGGCAGGTGTACTTGTGCACTTCTATCCATAGATTTAGTTATCGCAATCTAAAAAATAAATAAATTAATAAATAAAATAAAAAAAATTAGACAGAAAATCGTACATTTTCCAGGTAAGATTTTGTTAATATATTCTCTAATTCTGTAGATAATTTTCATAGTTATAGAAATTTATAAATTACAAAATTTCAATTCCACACTAGAGAAGTGGATGTTTTATTTTCATTATATAGATGCCAAGTTTACATGATGTTAAAAACGATGCACAGGGAACCTTGTGCTGCTCGGACTGTTTTGTGTTGAGAGCAGCACGTAATGGTCGCGAGCAGCAACTTCAGCAGTGTGATGTTTGTTTAGCAAGCAGGCAGGCGTCGACAGCAAGTCCAACAAACAAACCAAGTGACGTCACAATATAGTAACATACTCCTGGTACATAATTATGATTTTTATTTATACTATAGTTTCTTCATTGCTGGCACGATTGGTTTGCTCTAGAAAATTACCTGGGATGCCCTAAATATCAACTTGACTTATTTTCCAAAGCAAATAAATAAATAAATAAATAAAATCGTCTTTATTGAGGGCGGGATTTAGGCCATTAGGCCCACTCTTCCATCCAACCCTCTAATAGCAAAGAGTCTGCTATTAGAGTTTCATGGTCCAATATGCAAATTTTAGCTTTACGCAAGAATCCTTCCTAAAAATACTAACAGTAAGAATAGATGGTGCAGAAATAGAATAGAATAATATATAATTATGTGCTTGCATGACACTATTTAACGATAAAGAAATTAAAATTATGATAATTCTCTCAAGCGTTCGTAATTCAATAAATCAAACTTTCCTCTCTGCCATTACAATGATTTAAATTATAAATTATTTTGTTCGTGACCTTTCTATAAAGTATAAACATTTAAACACAATTATACCCGATTTTCCCCCAGCCCAAAATAATATTGCATTAAATTATAACAACTGTTCGATTGTTATTTGCCTTTCTCTTTTTCAAATGAGCTACTGATTTGTCGAATAATTTCGACAGAACAGCTGAAGTAACGAGATAGAATTCCCAACAAACCTTGACGTGTCTTTAAGTTTGATTTTATCATTTGATGGAATTTATGTACTTCGTTAATATTGAGTTTTTTATAGTCTTAAAAAAAGACTTTGTTTTGTAAGAAACATTTTTTTGTGGCCCTCGTTAATTTGCTGATGTCAGCCCACTTCACTTAACAACTTTGCTTTAATGATAGTTTACCATGGCTTTTTAGACAATAGAAACAATTACCACTGGCGATTCACGGCTTAGATTAGCGCCAGCCAGCGAGAGCTCATATCAGCGTAAGAAATAAAAATAAATTGTTGGTCTTTTCTCAAACGTACTTCTTGATTTTGAAACAATTATAGTTGTCGTAACTTATATTTGGTCTGACGTCACCCTCCCATCAGTATTGGAGGACAAGGGAAAAGATTCGTGACGTCACACCAAATATAAGTTACGAGAACTATATATAATCATTTATGCATAATAATTATTATAAAGACGAAACTATAAGTCCTAAAACTATACTCCCATATATATTGTACAGCTATCGGGATTAAAAACTAAAATTTTTAGTTTTTTAGTTTTATTGTAGATGCACATTGAAGCGTGTGCATCTACAATATTTAGAATAATTTGGACACACTTCTCGCGAGAGGATCGTTGTGTTGGCGAGATTATGTCTAGAATGGGTTGGCTGCACGGCCGATTTTAAGTGGCGGAAACGAAAGAGGAGGTGCTGAAATGCAGGTGTGAATTTTATGCGAATTTTTTGAGCACTGTAACTTTGTATAAATGCAGTTTTAAAAGATGCATTTCACCTGGAAGCCATCGCCTACCGCCTTTGACGTCATCGAAATGTCAGGTTCGGTTCACTATAGATATGCATACCTGTACTCACCTGCATAACAGGTAGCCAATCAAAAACAATCTAGCCAAAATTCAAAATTTCAAATGCCTAGCCTGATCGAAGTGGATGAGTTTTAAAACTTAAAAAATGCACATTAATTATTCCATGTACGCGGCGCGTACTGTAAAAACACACTGGGAGATAAGTAATATTACAAACGTACCTTTCATCATATTTAAATAATAGAAATTGTTTCTCAAATAGTTTCATTTTATTGAAGAGAAGATGCAATATCAAGTCCTTCCACCACACTCTCTTTTTAAATGATTGGCGCCGTTAGCAGCAATCAGCCAATGAAAATGTGTAAATTTATCATACTGGACTCCTTCCGTATCTGCTGAATATGAAGAATATCTATTGAATTATTTATATTAAACCTAAAACTGAGTCTCTTTTCTTATCTACGAAGATAGTAGGATGCCGTAGGATTCATATTTAACTTTATTAAGACCCTTGAATCATAATTTTTAAATGTCTTTTCAACCCCCTATTTGCTGCTGCTAAAACCATTAGTGGAATGATTGAAAAATAAATACAGTTTTAATTTCGATTATCCTAGCATGGGCGTGTGTGGCCTAGTGGAAGTACACTTGTCATCCACGCAGAAGTTTTAGGTTCAAATCCCCTCGGGTCATTTTATATTTTTAGTAGCACGAGGAAGTTTATTTCACATTTTTAATGCAGACGGGGTAAAATGGTTTTGTTTTTTATGATTTGTTACTAATTTTTCTATCATTGTATGACACGCTTTTTTTTTTTTTTTGCAAAGTTTTTGAAGTACGTATTTATATGGAAAAGTGTGACTTATAATAATATAATATAATTATATTGTAAGAAATAATAATATTATTTTACCCCGTCTGCATTAAAAATGTGAAATAAACTTCCTCGTGCTACTAAAAATATAAAATGACCCGAGGGGATTTGAACCTAAAACTTCTGCGTGGATGACAAGTGTACTTCCACTAGGCCACACACGCCCATGCTAGGATAATCGAAATTAAAACTGTATTTATTTTTCAATCATTCCACTAATGGTTTTAGCAGCAGCAAATAGGGGGTTGAAAAGACATTTAAAAATTATGATTCAAGGGTCTTAATAAAGTTAAATATGAATCCTACGGCATCCTACTATCTTCGTAGATAAGAAAAGAGACTCAGTTTTAGGTTTAATATAAATAATTCAATAGATATTCTTCATATTCAGCAGATACGGAAGGAGTCCAGTATGATAAATTTACACATTTTCATTGGCTGATTGCTGCTAACGGCGCCAATCATTTAAAAAGAGAGTGTGGTGGAAGGACTTGATATTGCATCTTCTCTTCAATAAAATGAAACTATTTGAGAAACAATTTCTATTATTTAAATATGATGAAAGGTACGTTTGTAATATTACTTATCTCCCAGTGTGTTTTTACAGTACGCGCCGCGTACATGGAATAATTAATGTGCATTTTTTAAGTTTTAAAACTCATCCACTTCGATCAGGCTAGGCATTTGAAATTTTGAATTTTGGCTAGATTGTTTTTGATTGGCTACCTGTTATGCAGGTGAGTACAGGTATGCATATCTATAGTGAACCGAACCTGACATTTCGATGACGTCAAAGGCGGTAGGCGATGGCTTCCAGGTGAAATGCATCTTTTAAAACTGCATTTATACAAAGTTACAGTGCTCAAAAAATTCGCATAAAATTCACACCTGCATTTCAGCACCTCCTCTTTCGTTTCCGCCACTTAAAATCGGCCGTGCAGCCAACCCATTGTACTATATAGAATTGTTATATTTACTGGGCAGTTTAATCGTTGAGATTGTATACTATACAGTACGTGTCGTTCACCGTACGTTATAACATAATATGACGTCACAATTTCGTTAGGCAAAACATTGTCAGCGACACATGCAGCAGATGCGTGCTAAATTTGGTCTCGAAATTAATTTCTCCTGGCTAATCGCATCATTTTTCTTAAAATTTTCTTTCATAAATGGTGACAAGAAGAACCAATGCTATAAAATTGAAGAAAAATATTTAGTGAACACAAAATATTATTAAAAATTATGAAATCCGCACATCATAGGATTTTTCCGATTTTAAAGTTTTCTGTCTACATCCCGAAGATCTTCGGGCGGCTTCGGGCATCTCCGTGCTGTCCAAAACGTAAACATGAAACTCCCGTATATACGTATCAAGTAATATAATATACTGGACAGTGTAGAGATTGTAGCTGGATATGCAGCTTCTTGGGAGGTTCTTGCACTAATTGAGTAGAAAATACAGCCTGCTGCTGCCAGCAATATTATTACCGAAGATTTTATATATTGTTCAGATCTCTGGTATTGCCCTGCGTGACTCCGGGCTATATAGTCAATCTAAATTACAGCTGCAATATAAAGTCCGTCAGTGGTCAATTTTCGACCATCTCATGCTAAAAAAAAATATTTTATCTTTACACCAGTGTCTATAAACTTTTCGTGTTTTTTGTTGATAAAAAATGAGAGAACATTCTTCACAAGCGAGTCAAACCACGCAATTATAATGTGCTGCTAGTGGCTAACTTTTTTTGATGGCTTTATCTTTTCACCGAGTGTTGTTTCTCATAATAATAAAATTAATTTATATATTTTCATGCAGACATGCCCTCAGACATGCGAGCTATTTACAGATTAGGAATATAAAATTAGCTCTTAACAAGATGATTACAGCAAATATTTAATATCAAATGTTTGTCAGTTTGAATCACCATATTATATAATATATGTTATATAAGTACAGTATATATTATAATATATTATTTCTCCCGATACAAATATATAATATAATAGCTGTATATAATAATATATACATGCAATACATCTAATAATTATAAATATATGAAATTAACTTGGAACATATATACGTATTATCTCATGAGTTATATATAAACTTGTTCAATTTAACTTCTAATTAATGATTGTTAATTTTTCTTTAAAAAAAAGTTTTATAAAACATTTTACTTCAAAAAGTAAATGAGAAATAAAATTAATTGGGTGCGATTTTCCTGAAATAACTGAAATTATAGGTCTGTTCGTAAATACACAATCAGAAAGAATCGATTTTTATTGATGAACCTTCTGTGCATAAAACATTTAAGAATCATCAATAAAAATCGATTGTTTCTGATTGTGTATTTACGAACAGACCTAATAAAATTATATTAGTATTGTTTCAAATGATTGAAATTTATTTGAAGATCGTGTGGTTGACACAAGAAAATTCGTCATTTTTATTATTGGCATCAAGGTGATGCCATCAGGTTAATGAGATTCAATAGGATATGAGGTGAGAGGCTACCGCGTGTCCCATCAGAGATTAGCTCCCTGCTGCTGCTACTGATAACCGAGCTGCTGTGATAAGACCCCGCCTGTTATAGCTGATATGAGCATGCAACACATAATAGTATGTACCGTGCAACTTTCGTCATTGCTTTTACAAAATGTACACGAATTAAAATTTAGGAGCAAATCATAGAGGCTTCAAGTGTTACCCGACGAGAAAATTTTCTCCATAAGCCTCAATGTTATAAAATTTGAATTTTTTCTCAATAAATATTAAAGCTATTAATTTGAAACCATCTCTTACCCCCCATTTAGGGGTATTCTACTAACGAATCAGTAACTTATTTTTCTCTAAAAAATTGTTTTTATTCTATAAACAAGCAATTTCGATTTTTTGTTATAAATATATATTTAGGATTTATCGAAATATTCGTAATTAATAAAATAACACACTGTGTAATGTAAGATTTGTGGAATTAAAATCAATTTAACTCAAAAGTAATTAAGGTTTTGTCTTCCACGGTTCCATCTGTACATATATTAAATTTGATTATATTAAGAAATATAATAGAAATAAGGATTTTTTGTTTTCTTGTATTTTATTTATTTTTCAAATATTTTTCGTGCATGTTTTGCACTATGGGCAGTAAAAAATTCCTTTTGATAAATAATATTTACTATAAATGTTGTACTAAAGATTTTATATTCCAAACTAAAAGGCTCTCCGGTTGTTTCATGTAATATTAAATATAAAATAATATAAAAGAATTTAACAAACATCTGTTCCATCAAACAAACTTACTACTGACAGTTTACTATAAAACTTTATAACTCATATCATCAAAATCTATTATTATCTGAAGAAACAAATTTTCCTCCTCCGAACCTTGGAGAAAAAGGCTCCTTGTTTTTACCATCCCTGACCATTGTTTGTCTGGTGAACTCTGGTGAGGTTACATTTTTTACTGATAATCTGCACGTATAATCTGCACGTATCTTGTACGTTCCATACTCCCACTCATTTCGTTGACATATCGTACCTCATCCGGAATAATGAGCTATCTGCCTACCATGATTTTGTTGCAATAATGAGCTGTCTGCCTACCATGATTTTGTTGCAATAATGAGCTATCTGCCTGCCATGATTTTGTTGTAATAATGAGCTATCTGCCTACCATGATTTTGTTGCAATAATGAGCTGTCTGCCTACCATGATTTTGTTGTAATAATGAGCTGTCTGCCTACCATGATTTTGTTGCAATAATGAGCTATCTGTTGATCTGCCTACCATGATTTTGTTGCAATAATGAGCTATCTGCCTGCCATGATTTTGTTGCAATAATGAGCTATCTGCCTGCCATGATTTTGTTGCATTAATGAGCTATCTGCCTACCATGATTTTGTTGCAATAATGAGCTATCTGCCTGCCATGATTTTGTTGCAATAATGAGCTATCTGCCTGCCATGATTTTGTTGCAATAATGAGCTATCTGCCTACCATGATTTTGTTGCAATAATGAGCTATCTGCCTGCCATGATTTTGTTGCAATAATGAGCTATCTGCCTACCATGATTTTGTTGCAATAATGAGCTATCTGCCTACCATGATTTTGTTGCAATAATGAGCTATTTCAGATGAGAGCAAAACTGAGCTTTATTTTATTATACTGATTTAAAGCTCATAATTAGACTCATGCACCTGATACAGCAGATAGCTCATTATATTCTGGACGAGGTACGATATGATCAGCTGCAGAGCGATGTGTACAATTAATAGTAGGAATGTGTAATCTATATTTCAACGAAAGTCGGAGAAAAGTTATTATATTATAAATTAACCTTCCGTGGACATATTTAACATTCAAAATATATTTATATGCACCAACTTGAGGATGTATAATTGGTAGTTTAGTTCAACTTTATATAATAAAAGCCAGTTGCTGTATAATACCGTTCTATTAGGATGGTTTATAATATGCATACTAGAGAAAGTTAAAACACATGGCTTGTAATTCAGCCAATATGGAGAACTCGCGTGTGCCAATTTTCACATTTTACTTTTATTTAATATATTTAGAATAAAACTGGTACAAATAATAATTTTTTACTGAAGCTATAGAAGCAAAGTAAATTCGGTTTGATCGCGATGGTGGAGCGGCGGCGGCAACACCAAAGCGATCTGCCGGCCGTTTATCAGGCGCTCACAACACACGTCATCGTAATTTATGTTAACAAGCTGCCGCCTGCTAACAATCGCTCTGACTGGAAACCCAGTTTCTCTTCAATTCAAATCTCTAAAAATTTATTCAAATTAAAAATATAGAGTTGCGTACTTTTTGACAATGACGCATGATATTATTTATAAATATGTAATCTGTATTCAATTATTTTTTATAATAAGAATAAAATATTCAACAGTATCATCTTTATTTTGATTGCTTTTTTTTTCTATTTTTGTTTTGAATAATTAAGTTTCTTTCATGTTGTCAGATTTTAATTTTACAGACATCATGAGGGATCTCTTGCAGCAGCCTGGGAATGCAATCAACCTTTGTTATTTTAAACCTTATTCTCTCGTTATAGAAAAAAGCATATCAAATTATCAAACCACGAGCAGCTATATTTAAATTGGATGTTGTAGTTTTTATTCCAATTTCTGTACGTTGATGAACATGTTTTGCCTGTTTTTTTTATATTCTTGATTTCCACGAAGAAATTCCACTTAAAATGAAGGTGTCCGCACGGAATGTAATTAAAATATATAATAGTATATTAACATTTTTGTGAATTTAATGCCGCTGTATATGCTTGCTTAAACAAAAATTATTCTTATTTACTGTGGACGCATATATTAAGAATATAAGATTATGTATATGCAAAGAAGGTTTCGTTATTTCAATTGTATAACATTCCAAGCTCGCTAAAATAGAGCTACCAACATTCACCAGACTTATATTTATGTAGGGCATGCATAATAATATACTTATTGTTATATGTTTGTATAATATTTTTGGAATAATTCTTGAAAATATTTTATTGACCAACTCTGTTCTTCAAATTATAATACATTTTGTATTTATACATTTAATATAAATAAGTTATTATAAGGGGCATTCACAAAGTCTTAAGGCCACATTTAGGGCTCGATATAATTTAAGACCAGAAATTTTGGGTCTAAAAAGCATGCCTAAAATCAGTCTTTAAATTATCGAGCCCTAAATGTGGCCTTAGGGCTTTGTGAATGCCCCTTTATAAGTTTTAAATTTGTAAGTTTTCATATATGAAAAAAAAAAATAAGTATTATATCGTCCCTCGTCCGGAATTATGAGCTATCTGCTTACCACGATTTCATTGCCAATAATGAGCTATCTGCTATTTCACTACCAGCAGGTGAGCGCAATAGACAATAATGGTTGCATTTTTTTATTTCATAATTAGAAAATATACCTAAAATTATGCTTTTCTGAATTTTTTCAGATTTTTTGGAGTGCGGGAACTAAGTTTAAAAAAATATTTAAAATCTCTGAATTAGGGTGGTACACCTGATGGGAGAACCGTGACGTCATTTGTCGTGCTGTGATTGGCTATTGATGACATCACGGTTGCTGTGATTGACTATTGATGACGTCACGGTTGTCCCATCAGATGTACCACCCTAATTCAGACATTTTAAATATTTTTTAAAAATTAGTTCCCGCACTCCAAAAAATCTGAAAAAAAATCAGAAAAGCATAATTTTATGTATATTTTCTAATTATGAAATAAAAAAATGCAACCATTATTGTCTATTATAAGCTTAAAATAAAACTTATAGTTGCGCTCACCTGCAGGACTAGGAGATATATTATATTTTTTCAATTGCATATGAAATTTTAGTATAGTACTTATTTGTTAGATATCAAATTATTGCGGACGAGGGATGATATCATATAATAATATATTATACTTTTTTCCTAATATACGACGTATACGGTTATAAATACTATAATAAATGAACAGTATTTTAGCTAGAATACAAGTCAATTAATATTTTTCTGTGTGGTTTTACATCATTCAACATATAATAATTATAAAAATAATATATGCACGCGTGTTAATATAATTCCGTGTCTAGTTTGTTTGCTACAGCCTGTACGTACGTGTTATTTGTCGGCAACAGTAAGGTTCTTCAATTTACATAAAATAATAAAAAAAAAACATCAACCACAGAGCAAAAAATATTATTAAAAAAAAAAAAGAAAAAATTTATTGCAAAACATTCGGTGTCTACGTGGAAAATTCCTAAAGCCAATCATAAATTTAATCAATCAATTATTTGTCGTCAGGTTTTGGGCTCGTGCGTGCCGGACGCGCTGGGCCCCGTTGCCATGGTGACCGAGTTGGGGGAACCCCTGGACACGGTGCGGCTACTGCAGCTCTCGTGGGAGGACCGTCTGCAGGTGAGTGTTGCTTGACCAACGTGTTCCGACACGTGTACTGACACGTGTATTATGTGCAGTTGGCGTTGGGCGTGGCGCGAGTCCTCCATCTGTTGGCACACTCTCCGCTCGGCTCGCTCGCCATGAATGACTTCCGACGTCAGCAGTTCGTTCTTGTGGACGGGGCCCTCAAGTTGTCTGACGTGGACGACGTGGGGCTGGAGGAGCCCTCGTGCGTGGACCTCCAGGACTGCGTACACGTGCTTCCCGCTGAGTTGAGGGACGTGGGCGGGCCGGGTTGCGAGCGGGGGAGGTGCCGCGGTCACAACGAGCGCGTCAACGTGTGGCGCGCAGGCAAGCACTTCATTCGTCAGTTCCTGCCGTTGAGCGCTCCGTCCGCGCTCGAGCCGCGCATCGCCGAGCTGTTGGCGGCCTACCAAGACGCCTCGTGGGGCGCAGAGAAAATCCTCGCCGCTACTGAGGAGCTAGTGAGGGTCTTTGCGTCAGGGCAGTACCTAGGCGAGAACCCCGCGATCAAAGGTACGTTTTCTCGTGATAAATTGACTACATTCTACATATAAATAAATAAGTTGAATCTAATATTAAATTTTGTTTTTTATTTAAAGTATTTTCTATAATACAACTATTATGTTGCCAATAATATTTAATAAAACACTTTGAATTGTATTTTTTTATTATTATTAATTGGGTATTTATTTTTCTTTATTTTTTGAACAAAAAATGGAAGTATATAATATGTGGCAGTACTAAAGCTAATCTATTAAAATAATTCCCCAGAAGTTGATACTTACTGCCAGTATATTTTCTGTAGCTTTTGAATAAAAAACAAAACAAAGAAGTGCTAATTTTAAAAAAGATACCCTCCATGGCCCTCTGTGTTCTTTTGTTGGTAGCTCAAATTCTCAAATATATTAATATTATATTTAATATATTTGAGATTATTTATTTATATTTATCTTACAAAACATTAAAAAAAAAAAAGTATATTATGTGACGCTTTGTATTTCCCAAGCAGATCTGCCAGTCTTGTTTGCAACAACTTCACACATTGACTTAAACACCCCATAAAGAACCACCTATAGGCTCGTACTAAGTCACCAACTCTCTGCAGGGTTTGACGTGCTGGAGGACCGCGATCTGCCCGGACAGTTCGACTACGCCTGCCCCGAGTCTCGCTCTGCCGTGACCTGCGTGCGCTCCGTCCATGACGAGAGGGAGGCGGCCGCACTGTGCGAGGAAGACCCGAGGTGTAGGGCCGTCGTTCTGGGGCAGACTCGCACCTGGACTGGTGAGACCACTTTAAAGGAGGGGAACCGCTTCAGCTTTTATATTTTTAATGTTTTATAAATAATGTCAAACTTATTTGTGCATCGAAAAAATAGTCACCACCCTCCTCCTTCTACCATTTCAGCAGTTGACATTTAAAAAGCGCGCCGAAGAAAATTGGGGCATATGACGTCAAGATCGACGATTGGTTGCGCTTGACCTATCATGGCGCTTTACGTCATAAGCCCCAATTTTCTTTGGCGCACTTTTTGAAAATCAACTGCTGAAATGGTGGAAGGAGGAGGGTGGTGACTATTTTTTTGGTGCACAAGTAAGTTTGACATTATTTATAAAACATTAAAAATATAAAAGCTGAAGCGGTTCCCCTCCTTGAACTTACATCGTCATGCTGTATATATTATAATTATAATATAATTATAATATAATTATATTATAATTATATAATGTCAAATGTACCTTTAAATGGTGATTTTTACTACTGTTGTTTGACCTAGTAGTTTTTCTGTTCGTAGCATGATATTTGGGTAATATATTGGTATTCACGGAGAGTTAAGGAGCGTTTTAGGGAGAGATATTTTAAGAAGCGTTTTTTATACCAGGTAACAGGTAAGAAAAACGCTTCTTAAAATATCTCTCCCTAAAACGCTCTTTAACTCTTCGTGAATACCACCCATGCATAGACTCTTGCCCAGCTTTTTCATCCACTAAATTTTGGGTATTTTATTGTAAACCTTATAAATTTTTAAATGTATTTTTTCCTTCCAATCTATATTATTTATACATTATTTATTAACGACCTAATAAACAATTATTAGTATCAATAATAGATCATTTAAGATTCAAAAAGCTTGATTCGTCATTTTCATAAATTAAATAGTATTAATTTTGCTTAAGTTTTGGGTCTATTAATAGTATTAATATAGCATGATTTATGTAATAAATGTTTTATTGCAATAAAACTTCTAATTAATTTTTATTAATCATAATAAAAAATAATTATCATTAAATTAAAACTATTGTTTAATAAAATATAAACTGTGTCTTAAAATATAATTATTTACAAGTTATGTGATAAACCTCTAATCAAGTAATCAACAAAGTTGAGATAAACTTGAACCCTAATGTCTGTGCAGGTCGCACCCTGGCGGTGTTCAAGATGGGGATGGACGGGTCCTCGTCAGCGCCCGGCCACCGACTGATGGTGCGGAGGTGACCCCCCGCTAGTCTGCGGCCCTGAGGCCACCTGCTGTGATATTTCCACGAGTGGAGACAAAGACTGTTGTTGAGTGTTATTTATATTTATGTGAAATTCTGTACAAATTTGTTACAGTTGCCGGCTAATATTGCCTGGCGGTATTTTGTGCTCTTTCTAAACAAAAAAGAAAAAGATTTTAATTTATTTAACAAAAAATTATTTTTGTGAACCGTCTGAAATATAATTGTGAAATTCATAATCCATAATTGACCTTGTTTAACATTTTAGGCTTTAATTCTGACTTGCCGATTTACAAATAATATTAAAGATAACAATTTCTGTATCAACATCAAAAGAATTTAAAATTTTGTTTTTAAAATATATGCTGCCTTTAGAACCAAAATTTGGAATGACAACAAATAAATTGAAGCAGCATTTTGTTGTGTAAAAAGTATAGAGTATAAAGCTCGTTACATTATTTGTACAGTAATAAAATAATTTAATAAAATATAATAATGGTGTTTTATTTAACAATAAGTTTAAAAAAAAATGCATTTAATTACAAGAAAAATTATAATTACAAAGACAAAATAGTAAAGACAATTCAAAATAAGTGAAAATGTTATACCAAATTTAAGTAGGTGTTACAAACAAATAAAACAGAAAATAGTTTATAGCCGCTGAACTTTGCATGAGGCTCGGCTTTTTGATACTTCTGGCTATGCTTTGCCTCGTACAAATAAAAATGTGATAAGCAGTAATAAGCCAGTGTTGCCAAGTCTTTTACAGAAAAGTTAGTTTTTCATTTTCCCATCAGTACAAGTACTTTATTGAAGAATATTTTCAGACGCACTCTTTTTCTTTCAATCTACAACACTTAAATAATTATTTCTGGTGAAAAAGTGAAATAAAAATACAAATAAAATTAACATTGCAGCTATACTCTCCATCACATCTAACTTTGTTTTTTGTAAGGATAGAGAGGTTTCTCGTAACAAGCAGTCCATCATCATAATAAATGTGACGGCAGTGTACAATACAATTATCCCATAAATTCAATACAAAAAGCTGACTTGATAGGTGACAGTGCTTAGGGGTAAAACTGGCAAGTATCACAATGCCACAGAGATAATTATACATCAATAATTCCACTTTTGCACAACTGTTAGAATCCTTAATAAATATTAATACAGGATGAATTAAACAAGTTCACTAACTAGAATGTAGTTTTATCACGTCACGTTGGTGTGTGAGATCACGAGCCACGCGATGAAGGCGTAGAACAAGAAGATCGGGTAGACCGCCAGCGCCTTCCGTCCTACCGGCTGACTGTCACCCAGGAATACCATGGACGCTGCAGCAAAACATGTCAAGAGTTTATTTCTCTAGCAGCTTTAACATACATTTATAAATCATATGGATGCTCAGTGTTGCCAGGTCCAAAACACCGAGGCCGCGGGCAGAAAAACCGCAGAAAACCGCCGCCAGATGGCAAAAAACCGCAAGAAAAACCGCAGTCTGTGATTGGTCTAAAAAAAAAGCCGCGAAATTCAAATTTTGTATGTTAAATTTGAATTTCGCGGTCTTTTTGCTGAAAAATTTGAATTTCGCGGTCTTTTCTTGCTGAAAAATTTGAATTTCGCGGTCTTTTCTTGCTGAAAACCGTGAAAACTCTGCGGGTTTCCAAAATCTTCCCACAGAGAAAAGCTGAAAAACCGCTAGGTTTAGCGGGAAACCGCAGAGTCTGGCAACACTGTGGATGCTGCAAAATAACTAATGTTACAAGATATGGCAACCTATACCTGTAATACTAGCAGCAGCTTAAATTACATTGCAATCACTTTAATTGCTAATTAATTATGTAGCAGCTATATAAATATTATTGATGCATATTAGCAGAGAGCACAAATTGGACTATAGGTTGTCATTAAAAAGAAGGAAGGGGCGGGATTCGCAAAGGAATCACTTTATCCTTTTTTTTATCCTGGGTTAAATTGAGAATAGTATTAGAACACAAGTTAGCAGTTAAAAATGTAGTTCTATGTTTTTAAGGATTATTGTCACTGATCTTAGAAGATGGTGAATCACTCTGAAAATTATAGTAAACCTTCCTTACATTATAACATAAATAAGCAGCCAAAAAAATATAACAATAATCAATCTAGTTTTTGAGATATTCAGGATATAAATAGTAAGAATATCATTGGAAATCTAGCAGACATTAGTCAAATCAGCATCTTTTTCAACCAAAAAATTATTATCTCAAAAAATGGACCGAATAAATACTTTTTTTTTTTTTACTTCAGAAAGTGAACAGCCAATTTTTTCTCTATGTTCTGATCTAAATTTTACATTTTTTTACCATAAAAAAAATAGTTAGTGGGTAACTTTTAAATAAAAAATACTTATTTTTATGGTCCCCTGTCCCTTTAAACTTTTACTTAGTTGTCAATTTAATTGTCAAAAATCTAGTGACAGCAAAGGTTACATACCATAGGTACTTAGTTATCAATTTAATTGTCAAGAACCTAGTGACAGCAAAGGTTACATACCGTAGGTTGCCCAGGCGAAGCCCAGCACAGTAGCGATGAGTCGCAGCACGAAGAGCAGCGTCGTTTGCTCCATCACCAGGATCACCTTGCAGGCAATCAGCGCCACGGCCAGCGGCAGCAAGCAATAGCCCAGCACACACACGCTCTGAAAGAACGAGCTGCCAAACAATGCATGTAATTAGGATCCAGGAGATACTGTACATAGGTTGTGTGGTAATTCAAAAGTAACAGCAACTTGTCAAAGTCTTGAGAGAGTGCATTTCCAAGTGATATTAATGTTAAAGCTACCAAATATTGCCGGCCAAATATTGAATTTTAATATATTTTAGAAGAGAAGGACTCCTGTCTCTATTGACTAAATAGAAGTAGAATGGCTTAAACGTCAAAATGTGGGCATAAGAAAATAATATATTTTAACTACCATGTCCATACAATTCAACTATGGTAAATATTAATAATGAGGAACACTGTACAGATTTTTGCTACAAAACATTTTACTTTTCTTGTAATTTTAAATTTAACCATTGTACTGAAGATTTTATACTGCATTATAATTACAATATCTCATCTTATTTTTACATGTTGTTCCATACAAAAGTGACAACAATGGACAACATACATGAAAAATTTTTATTGCAGAAATGAATAGATGGTACGAAATTATGCTACTCTGAATTTTTTCAGATTTTTTTGAAACCCGGAACTATTTTTAAATAATTATTGAAAGTCCTGTGATTTCAGTTGGCACCCCTGCAGCCTTAATAAAAAGGATAGAGACTGGACGCCTATTGACGCCTCCAGGGGGCGTGGCCACACTTTCAATAATTATTTAAAAATAGTTCTGGGTTTCAAAAAAATGTAAAATAATCTAGAGTGGCATAATTTGGTACCCTCTATTCATTTCTGCAATAAAAAAATTTCATGTATGTTGTCCATTTAATGATATTTGAATTGAAAATATCTGGGAGCACTCACATGTTCCCCCCAAGCAGCTTCGAGTTGAGAGTGACGATCATCGAGCCAATCCACACGATGACAAACACCTCCGCGAACTCCGGCCCTCCGTCACTCTCCCGCGAGTCTGCGCTCGAGCCTTGGAGCACCCTGACAACAATCATCTTCCGTTAACACCCTGCACAACCATCAATTTCACCAATAATTATATTTGATTAAATGACATTTAGACAATTTGAGGTAACTTAACAATTACAACCAGTAAAATGGTTGGCATCCAAACACAAGCGTGAATTTATTAATAATTCTGGATTCATTTTTGTTGAAGCTTGATTTCTTATCACCAAAGAAAATTTTAATTTTGAGTCATCTGAATTACTGTATTATTACAGTATTTATTATTATTATTATTTCACCCAATACAAGTAGATAGACAAATTGTTATCTATATACTGTAGTAAAATATTATTTAGGGTGGGGATAAAATGCAAAAGCACCAGAGGCACCGGAACACTAAAAGTGGCTGTCATCACTATTATTAACACAAATAACTTTAATTGAACCAGCCAATAACAAATCAAAAGGAATAGAAGGTTACAGTATTGTATAAATAATTAAAATTAGCATAAAAAAAAATCAGATCAGCAATGCAGAAAATATAGAAATATTATATAGTTTTTTTTTTTTTTTTTTTTTTTCAAGAAATATAGAATACTCACATTGCCATGAATGTGCACAGCATTAAAGGGCCCCACAAATCCCCTGAAAATAAACAAAGTAATTAGTTTTAAGTATTGAAACAGACTCCATAGTCTGAAAAGTGACTTCAATGTAATAGAAGTAAATTATATGATAACGGAGTGGAAAATTTGCACCAGGGTAAAATTTAATTTACAGTAATAAGATTTTCCAGTTTATTAATTTATAAAAGGAATCATGTCTTTATCTGAATAAATTAGAACCAAAAATGTAAGGCATTGTAGAGCTTGCATCATCTCAAGTTTTTTTTATGACCACAGACTACAACAAACGTTGACAGAAGATGGGGAGACTTGCTCATTACATTTTATTGTCTCTTTCATGGGCACTGTACAATAATATAACACATATTATATTATAGTCAAAATTAAAAACAAAACAGCCCATGGGGCAAATGAAAAAGATTGCTGAGCAGTCCATTCACCAAAGTGTTCATTCACCCACTATGTTTTAGTTTGAGACTGTTGGTAGGGGGCGAGACTACACACTAGGGTTTGAAGCAAATAAAGATTGCTTCTACCTGCCTGCCAGCTGATTTCTTCCCACTATAGTAGGAAGGTCAGACCTTTTCAACGTTATTTCATGTTAAGGGATCAGCTGTGATGGTAAGAGGAGAAACTTTTTTTTGCCTCAGCGCAGAGGGTGTAGAAGAGCGGGCGTTAGCTTTCCATAGTATATAGTTCAGTGACTGTTGGTAGATTCCTTGACATTCAATTTCAAACAAAGTGGAACAACCTAAACATCTCCTTCGTTTTCCTGCACACAATTCAATATTACTAATAACCATCAGTCAGTGTGCCCTGTCTAGAGGCAATGTTGTTGGGTCTTCCCCAGGCAAATTAAGCTTGACTCAATCAGCTGTGCAAGAAAGCCAAAGTTTAACTTTTATTATCTTATGATGAGATAATCCTTTTCTCTGTACCGTTCAACAAAAGATTGAACAAAAATAATCACTGGAATTGATTGATTCCTTCGGGTCTAAGGACCAAGCAGTCATTGTCCGTAAACTAGGTTTGTTGTGATTATTTGATATTATTTTTGTGCATAATTGTATAAATTAAGGAAAAATAGGATAATTTTGGAAAAGCATGCTTTTCACTAATCACTGGTGTTTGGTAATACCACAGCTGTGATGTTTGGAGCAAAATTAAACACAAAATAAGAACTTCAACTCACATTCCTTCAGTAGACTTTTCTTCTCTTTGGGATACAAGACGCTGTAGAACTTGGTGCCGACAGCCTTCAAGTCTCGCATCTGGGGAAATAATATTTAAAATCAGGATGACAACATTTCTACATAGAGTGGAGCAAATTTACTATCTCCCATAACTGTTTATGGACTTAAGGGTACAATTATTCTTCAAAACTAACCTATCGCTACATATCTTAAAGCTTTTTTTTTTAAATTTAACAGGACTTTCAGGAGACTTAAAACTCGTCACCATATTTGTGAACTACATAAAAGTGTCGAGGAAAAAAAATGGCTTCATATAAATCGTATGCATATATACAGGAAACATTATTTTCAATGTTTGATTTTGCATAATGCATTGTTCCGTTGAAGATAAGTGAGCAGAAATGTAAACAGCCCAACATTTTTTTTCTTTTGGTTTGCAAATACGATACCTCAACATTATACTGTATGCATACTCATACCCTAGCGTGTTCATGTATTGCGAACTACAGAAAGAACAATTTGTATAATTACCACTGTAGTTTTGATAGGCTCGTCCAACGTGTTGAACTTCGAGTCGCCCTGCTCCGGCGAGCCTCCTTGGTTCGGCATGGACATGTCCCCCTCAAGGGTGTCGCTTGCGTCGCCCAGGTCTCCATACATCTGAAACACAAGCAATGTTTGGCGATGTCTTTCAATGGTTAACGTTATACTCTGAAGTAATTTGTTGTCAAAATGATCATAATTATTGCAGAGGACCCTCTACGTCATTTTTCGGCAGTGTGGCACTTAACATAAAAAGTGGGAGGGTCTTCTGGGCCAACTTACGTCCAGTTTCGCTTCTTCTAAAGTTGCCATGGCTAATTTTTTATTTACAATCACTCTCAATAATATATTAAAACGTTACTTTAGTAGGAAACAAGAGGAAATATTAATTTAAGGCTCCATTTAGCAAAAAACACCCGGAAAATCTTCTGTCAGTCGTCGTCATCTGATTATGACGCGCCATGAAATGAAATGCGACGTTGCCACTGTTGCCAGTGTACCAGTGTTGCCACTTCTGTCAATCGTTATTTTTTAATTTATTCAGTGAGAAAATGAGACAATGGAGCTGATGGTGAAAAAAATAGCTTAATTATGATTTAATTAAATAATATCACAGAAAGTAACTATCTTATCGGTTTATATTGAATTAAAAATTTTGGCGGCAATTTCGGTTAAATTTTTAAACCCCAAATTCCGAGTGCCATGCAGGAGTTCCCTGCAGTCTGATCCTGCAGATTTAATTCCCACATATTATATTTTTTATGCTGCAACTAAATTTATTTATTTTAGTTACTTATTTTATTAACCAAGCTCTTCATTGAATACGCAATGCTGCAGATATTCAATGACATTTTATTAAAAAGTACAACCAAAAACACATATGGCCTTTTATTTATTTTTTTTTTTTACAATTAAGGATACACCCCTAAGAGCTTACAGCTCGCGGCGGGGTACTGGGTAGGGATAAGGTAGGGAACGGATAGTGGCCACGGCCTGCATGCTGACGCGCCCCAGTATTCGCTGAAGTGAGACTGAGGGAGACTGACCTCAGTCAGGACGGACACCTCTACTTTTTCTCAATGGAACAAAGCGATGTCCAAAGCCTGGGGAACCACACACAAGTGCATCACTGCACTGGGTGGAAAGCGAGACGGATTTACCCCAGGGAGGGAGCAGCGTATTTTTTACTTGAAACAGTCACCCATCCAAGTACTATACGCTCGACGTAGCATGATGACTTCGGTGATCTAACGTGAACCGGTCATTAAGTGAAATAAAACACTTTACTCCGAAAAATTCGTAGATTTAATAAAAACATTAAATTTATTTTAAATGTTTTGTTTGTTAAAGCTCGCATGTATTATTATATAGAAAATCTATATTTTTTTTCATATGACGTACAACTTCATGAATTTTCTTGCAGTACATCGAGGACATGTTTGTCAGGAATTGAAGGTCCGACATAATTATATAAACACAACATAATATACACTTTCTCTTTAACATTGTGATTTTTTCTGGAGAATAACCTAGCTATGGGAGTTTGAATTTTTTATAATTTTCTTTTTATTGTTGTGGGGATGCAATTAACTTTCAATTGCTTAATTAAATCATACAAAGTAAAAAATTGCAATTAAACAATTACCAAATTTATTAAAATTACGATATGACAACAACAAAATCAGAAAATATCAATTCACATAATTATGTTTTTATTGTGTGTGCATTTATTTTTTATTAATGTATTTTTTATATGTCAAATTATAACTGGAAACTTCGTCGAGCTGTGAAACTTTTACTCTATAGCAATTATAGAGTTATTTAATGCACACAAAATAAGAGATAATATGTCATATTTTCACACTTAACATTATGTAGCTCAGTTTAGTTGCAGCAATATTCCTATAAATATAGTCAGCAAAAAGGTTGACACAGTTAACGAATTTAATTTTTGTGTAAAAATTAAATCAAATTTTTATTTATTTTCTTGGATATATTTTACTATTAATCTACAACTCAATTATATTTGCACTGTATTTGTTACATGCGAGTACTATAGTATATACATAGAGCTCAAGTTTTAACTGCAGATGAAGAAATTTAGTAGGTTTTATAGTTGGTATGATAATTATAACAGCTAGTACATCTTGTGTCTTAATTGTAGGAATGTAAAATAGGCAAGTAATCAAAGTAGCTTTACCACTATTTTTGTCCCAATCAGTGTATCTCATCAAAACAACATTCTCTTTTTCATTTGAGGCTCTTCCTTTACTTATGACCTTTTTCTGTCACACCCCAAAAATTGCTGCTGCTGAATTAATTAAAAATATTGATAATTCAGCAAAAGCTGGAATTTGCATGTATGTATATTTGAAAGCCACCAAATGAATGTATACATTGCAACCATGAAAAAAATATTACTAACAAGTCTATAATATGATCAATCAGATCCAAGTTTAGAAAGACAACAAGTTCTTATATTTCGATAACATAACAAAAGTGATTTTCATTTTCACTTAATTACTAGCTTGACCAGCAACAAACAGAAGTCATAGCCATGCAGAAATACACAACACCTACGATGTGCTTTCAAGCAAGGTGGACTGCTAATTGTCCATTGTTCACACGTGGTGCTCAGTGTGTCTTGGCCTGCATGGCGTCGCGAGCCTTCTCCAAAGCGGCCAGCAGCCTGCCGAGCTCCTGAGAGTCCATCTCGAGGCCGTGAAGACCTCCGTCAGAGAGCTGAAGGTCGAGACTGAGCAGCGGCTGCTGCAGCGACGAGAGGGAGCTGCTCCCGAGAACCCACTGTCAACAACAACGTCAACATTTGTTTACTACTCTTAAATTATTATTATCATCAACTTGTTAGTTAAGGATTAATGTCATTGCGGCTCAACATTTTCCAATGATAAACTGAAAATAATTTTAGTCCAAAATATATGGTAAAATAATTTAAATTTTATGTAAAAAGAACAACAAATCGGTCGAGATTTTAAGTAATTAGTATTTTTGTGTGAAAAAGATACTGATTTGACTAAAAGTTACAGCAGTCCTCATTTAAAACAATGCTATAATCTTAAATGCTGAATACCTGAAAAATTTCACGGATTTTGGTCAAAATTTTTCCATGGTTTGCTGAAATTTTCAGAGGGCTGTTCCATCTGCTAAGCCTACTTTTCATACCACTGGCATTAATCCTTAACGATTGACCTCAGTTGCAAACCGGAAATGGAAAATTTCTGTCGAACGGAATCCAATGAAATAAATTTTAAAAAATCGAGGATGCTCTAAAACTTAATCGCTTTATGGTTTGAGCAAATTCAAGGGGGCGGTTTTCTCACAACAGCTCCATTTCCGGTTTCCATCCATAAGGCCAATGTTAAACTTCTGCCTCAGTTTTCTCAAAACTGATCGAACAGATCCACTTCAAAAAAATTAAGCAACCTTATTGTGGCGAGCTTAAAGACTCCTGCAAGTCTCATTAGAATCAAGGGGGCCGTTTCCGAGATCCAAATCAACTGAGGTCAATCCTTAAGTTGAGAAAAAATTTAATAAAAAAAATTGTCGGTTATACTATTCATAAATATAAAAAAAAAATGAAACAATTTGGTCCCTCTCAATTTCACCATTTCACCTTAACTTTCCAGTCAAAGTCCCTGAGGGTTGGTCCCGAGACGCTCGTCTTTGTTCTCAAGGCGTGCACATCGCTGGGTCTTGCTCGGAGACACTCGTGCAGGCAGGCCAGGTACGAAGGGTCTAGGTCACACCAGGAGGCAAGCTAAACAAGAGAAATTGTTGAGTCTGTGCTGGAATTTAAGTTTCAAATGAAAACAAGTTACCTCTGTTTGGTTAGAATTCAGTTTCATAATTTTATTTAGGGCTGATTTGATTTCTGAAACTGCTGTTGAAAACTCGCTGACACTGCAGTTGGACGTATCAGCGAAGTTTTCAAACTTGGCGCCTCTCCTCCCACACAGATCGTCTAAGCAGAGGTGTGCGATCTGGAACAGCAGGAATATAAGCGTCAACAGATGTCTCGTCTTCCACCTTGTTGGTAATTAGAGACAAAGAGACTTTGCAATTTTGGGAGAAGAAACAAGAGCACCCAAGTCTAGACACCAAAAAAGTTCACCAAGTTAGATTTTGCATGGCAATGTCTACAAACAGAAATTGGGGCAAAGTTTGTGCTGTCCCAAGTTGTGACATTGTAATTAAAATTGCCATCATAGATCTGATCGGAGACAATCATTAGATTTCATTGCAGCACCATGATAATCTTTTTAAAAAAATTTAAATGGCCTTAATGCCATACTATATACCGGTAGACCAGATGCAATGGGTGATTAAGATGCCATCAAACCGAGCTGATTCTTGTGAAGATTTCTTCAAAGAGAGTTTGAACTGTCTATGCATGGCTGACAGAGAAAACCCCTCTCCTTGCATGATCTCAGTCTGGCAAAGCCTCTCTGCCGTGTGCATCGTACGGTGTTGTGTTTATATGGAATGTAACTAGCATTTTAATAAATTGACGTACTCAATTTTACAGTACAGTATGTATAATCATAATAATATAAAGAGAATGTTGCATGCATGCATATTATAGTATCATATTATATGTCATAATCATACTGCGTTGTATCATACTGTAGCATAACCATAAGACCTTAGTGAGACCAATACTGGAGTATGCATGTAGTGTGTGGGATCTGTATAGGCAGATTGGAAAGAAGGAGTTGGAAAAGGTTCAGAGGAGGGCTGCTAGAAGAGTTATGGGTAGAATGAGAAAATGGAGATTAGTTGCAGATGACAAAAAGGTGTGGAAAGATTATGAAAGCGTGTCGAAAATGATTCAGACTTTGGAGTGGGAGCTACTCGAGGAAAGGAGAAGGTACAACCGATTAGGAAATTTGTTTAAAGTTAACAGGGAGATGGCAGGTTGGAGTGAGTTTAGCGACATAACTAGGAAAGGTAGATATATTGGGAGATGGGAACATCGATGGAAGCTGGAGTTCAGGGGTAGTGGAAGCGATGTGGGAAAGTATTCCTTCATAAACCGAACAGTGAGGGAGTGGAACTCCCTGCCGTCCGAGGTGGTGGGGGCGGAGAGTTACGGGGGATTTAAGAGTGCGTTGAGCACTATATTGCGAGCCACCGTGGTTTAGCCACATTTGCCGCAGAGCGTTAAAAATCTAAAAAATCTAAATCTACCCATATTCACTTTTTGTACCACATAATATCATACCTGCTCAAATGTCTTGATATTAATTTTAAGGAAAATATTTTGGAAAAGAATATCAATATCCATTTTTCATGAATGGAAATTTCCTGCCTGACGATTTGCAGCCGAGGAGGTCAAGCAAGGATTTTGTATTATGTACAAGATCCTTGAGGTCAAGAAGAAGAAGTCAACAACAAATTTCGTTAATTCGTTTGGACCAAGGATTTTGTATGTACAAAATCCTTGGTTTGGACCGCGCCCACTTTTGTCATCAGCTGATTCAGGTGACAGTCGTAAGGCGCGGGTCACGTGTTTGTTGTTATCTAATTAATTTCGTTAAATATGTCAATAAATGGTGCAAGATAAATGCTTATCTGATAAGTTGTGACTCAAAGATATTTACGCATGGCTGTTGGATTATGAAGTACACAATATAACTGCATTTCTTTGTAAGTTATTTTGTTTATTTTATTTTTTTTCTTTTGCACCTGCAAAGTGATAATTAAACTAGCTCTTGTATAATTCAAGGTTTGTATGAGCCTGCATTCACGTGACTTCTTAATAAGTCTTCTTTTTGTGGTTGGTCTTATTATATGGTATGCATAAGACGTACGATAATCTTTCAATGCGGTGTCATGCATGTAATGATTTAATCTAATCTCTAATCATGAAAAATGACAGTATAAGAATGTGTCTTGTTAGTTTGAATTACGTTTACTGTGTCATGCATACATGATATTATATATTTATAGGCTGTATTTAACAATAATTTATTATTAAAGTTTTTGTTGAACACTCTTACAGTGTACATATTACATAATTTAAACAACTAATGCACATCAAACTGTTCTAGGTGTCACGATGTTCGAGTATCTGACTGCTCGGTTTCTCCCAAACAACGATGGCAACTCCACCGGCGTTGGTGTGCAGATGTATGATGAGACGGGATTCTACGTTGGCTTGGGACTCGCCATTAGTTCTAGTATATTTATTGGTATGTGAGCATACAGTACTCTGTTCAGGTTGTGTGTATTTACATATTATTTTGCTGTTCACGCATATTGTATATGTATTCAGTGTGTTGAAAAGAGAGATTAAATAGCAGTGTGTACACACATTACATGCATACACCACTGCTTGCGGCTATTGTGGGTATTCCACCACGGTGGCTCGCTTGCTTGCGGCTGACTCTCTCAGCCCCTCCCTGAACTCACCAACACTCCTAGCATCCACAAGCCCAGAGTCCAACAAATTCCACTCCCTCACCGTTCTTCTCAAAAAAGAATACTTGCCCACATAATTTTTGCTTCTCCTATACTCCAGCTTCCAATCATGGTCCCTCCTACCTTTATAACGCCCTTCCTCAGTACGATCGCTAAGCTCCTCCCAGCCCTTTTGGTTCCTAGTTATTTTATACATTGTTGCCAGTCTACTTTGCTTCCTCCTTTCCTCCAGATCCTCCCATCCCAGTTGCTCTATCATTTTGGTCACACTCTCTCTTCCCTTATAAATTTTGCTTTTATCACAGGTAAAGCTCCAGTTCCCCTTTTCTAGAACCCTTCTTGCTGCTCGTCTTTGTATCTTTTCCATCTCTTTCTTCCCTTTTGCTCTATACGGGTCCCATGCATTACATCCATATTCCATTATTGGTCTAATCAGAGACTTGTATGCTTTTTCTCTTACTGTCCTGCCTGCCCCCTTAAGATTCCTCATTACAAACTCAAGATTCCTTCTGCTCTTTGCGGTTACATACCTAATATGTTCATCCCAGTTAAGTTTGCACTGAAGCATTACTCCCAGATATTTGTATTTGTCCTCTGATTTGATTTCTTCCCCCTCCATAAAATATTTAACCTGAATTTGCTCCCTTCTTTTGTTGAACTTAACCACGCTACATTTTCCAACATTAAGCTTCATTTTATTAGCTCCTATCCATATACCCACTGTCTCCAGATCCTTTTGTAAAATTTGCTCATCCTGCTTATTACTTATTGTCCTATAGATTACGCTGTCATCAGCAAAAAGCCTCATCTCCGACTCCAAATTCTGTACAATATCATTTATAAAAAGTAGCGGCCCTAGCACTTTGTGTTCATTTTTCTTCCGATTGTGCCTTCATTCTTATATATGCATACAGCATACCTACCATGTTAAAATTTGTGTTTATACTATTTCCAAATTACCCTCTGTAGCTAATATCAAAGGGGAACTTAATTATAATGACCCTCTTGCTGGTCACAATGGTCAAGCAATATTTGAATTGATCTTAATATGGCTCTAAGTGACGTAACAGTGCCGAATGTCGCAGGTTCGAGCTTCATCGTGAAGAAGAAGGCGTTGATCCGTCTGAGTCGCATGGGAGCCACTCGGGCGGGAGCTGGCGGCTTTGGCTACCTCAGGGAGTGGATTTGGTGGGCAGGATTCTTCTCAAGTAAGACATCTTTCAACTTGGGGTCTCTTATGTTTAATTTTTATATTTCATTGTAAGCATTTTTATGGTAGCAGCATAGAGGAAGTACTGCAGTATATTCTCTATTTTATTTCTTGGCAGCAAAAATTTAGAAAAAATCTTAAATGTAAGATAGAGTCTGGGAAAAATGTGTAAAGATGAACTTTTGTTTTTTAGCATATTAAAATATGCTAAAAAAGATTTTAATAAATAAGGAATATTATTCAGTGAAATCATTTCTTAGCAATAAATTGCCAGAAAGTATTGTTCTGATGTCGAACTGATTTTAATAGTTTTGTGGACAATTACAAATTATGTATGTATCTTGATAGGTATATGTGATTGTGTTTCGTTTATTAGTTATAGAATAGGAGAGTATAATATATATTTTGACTTGATCAATGTTTGTCTATGTACAACCAAATGTTCCAATAAAATAAAATAAAATAAAATAAAAAATAAAAGTCCCAACACTGGCTTACAAGTTGGGATAATTAATTAAATTTAAGTAACGTCAATTCAGTATTTTAGCTTTACCCCATCCTACTTGGGGGGAGGAGATATGGTAACTGTACTAGTTACCGTCATGTTAAGGAATTTTTATATGTTATTCTTATGAGAAAATCATTTTTCAGGTTGTGTCGCGGTTATCGGCCACCATGTTAAAAAAAAATTAAAATAGTCCGATCGTTCTGAAATTTTTTGTGCGTTTTCGGACCACTAACGCCATCTATCGGTCAAATGGGTGAAACTCCGTCAAATGACGCGAATTGCCTCAAAAGTGGGGTGGCCAATAACATAGTGTGGCCGGTAACTAGTACAATTACCATACTTATACTTCTTATGAATATAAAGATTTGTACTGTAGCAAGGCACAGGCAAATAATAACTGTAATAATAATAATAAGTCAGTGTATAAAGGGTATCAAGCCTTCAATTCCATATCCAGTAATATCGTATATTGAATGTCACAGTGGGTATCGGAGAGGTGGCCAACTTTGCGGCCTACGCCTTCGCCCCGGCCTCGCTGGTGACGCCGCTCGGAGCCCTCAGCGTCCTTGTGGCCGCCATCATGGCCTCCAAGTTCCTCAACGAGAAACTCAACCTGCTGGGCAAGGTGGGTACCAATAAGGCTGATATTTTAATGACAAGCAAGCACACTTGAACCTTGTTGGAACAGCAGGTAGATAATTTAGTGACATTTCCCAAGGCAGCTAAAATGGACTTGTTGAATTTTTGGATTAAGAAGTTTTGCCTCACAGACAATCAGAGTTGCCACTTGGGTTCAATTTTCTATTCAGACAGATGGCTCAACTTTCTTATCAACGAAATGCTTACACACGAAGAAGAAAAATACTTTATTACGGATGAGATTTGATTTTGAAGCTAACAGGTTTCATTCCATTTTAATTATGTACACTTCTCGTCTCTGAAAAGTTCCCTTCTTGTTAATCACCATGTCCTGTGTTATACTTATGGGACAAGGTGATTAATAAGGCTGCAGAAGGGAACTTTTCAGAAGGTAGTGTACAATGTATAAAATGGTTTCCATGCTAAATTGTTGGGATAAGAAACAATGAAAAAAAGACAACAATGTTGTAGACAGGTCCCTTGGTGTTTTATGAGGTTCTGTCAACATTATTTTTAAATGGAGTATTGTCCTCAATTTTTTTTATTGCAGAAATGGATAGAGCGTGCAAAGTTATGCTACCCTGATTTTTTTTCAGATTTTTTAGAGCCCGGGAACTATTTTTAAAAAATTATTGAAAGTTATTTTTGTGACGTCACGAGACGCCGCTCCTTAAGAAAAAGATAGGACTTGCCGCCGCGTGATGTCACAAAAAGGACTTTCAATAATTTTTTAAAAATACTTCCTGGGCTCTAAAAAATCTGAAAAAAATCAGGGTAGCACAACTTTGCACGCTCTTTCCATTTCTGCAATAAAAAAAATTGAGGACAATACTCCATTGTTTTGTGAAGTAGAGGCTGATATTTGTGCCGATGTTTCCAGCTGGGCTGTGTGCTGTGCGTGCTGGGGTCCACCGTGGTGGTGATTCATTCCCCCAAGGAGGAGGAGGTGGAGAATCTCCAAGTTCTTCTGGACAAGCTGCAAGACCCTTGTAAGTCAACTTTGTTCTGAAGTTTTAGTATTGATTTCTTAATTGTTGTATTTAAAAGCCCCGCCCATGTCTTACAAAATTCAATGAAACAATGCCTTTGTGGCTTTATCTTGATTTCAATTTGTTTAATCTTCTTTTTAATTTTCAAGTTATGTTCATGTTGTAACTTTTCACCAATTTTATTGAACTAATGTAATTATTTTAAATATTATTATTGAAATACAATTTAAATTTCATTAAGAAGTTAAGTCATTGTGTCCTGCTCTCACATCTTGAAGGTTCAGAACCAAGTCTCTCAAAGAAGTTATTCAATAAAAAAAAATCAATGCAAAAACATTGGCTGTTAATTTTTACTATCAAACCTCATGTGATGACCCAGAAAGTAACTTTGTTTATTAACTTCCATAAAAAATTGCTAACACAAAAACAAAAATAACATTTTACTTAAAAGTTAAAAAAACTCCAATCTGCCGTAATTCTAAGCTGCTGTGTTTGTGCAGCGTTCATCAGCTACGTTGCGATTGTGATCATCGTGTCCATGTTCTTTGCGCTCTACCTCGCCCCGCACTACGGCCACACACACGTCGTCATCTACATCGTCATCTGCTCTGCCGTCGGCTCCCTCTCGGTCATGGGCTGCAAGGGACTGGGGCTGGCCCTCAAACAAACCATCACGGGTCAGAGCAATGAGGCAACTAACTGGCTAACCTGGGTACTTCTGGTCACCGTTATCTCATGTATTGTCGTTCAAATGAATTACCTTAACAAAGCATTAGATGTTTTTAACACTTCCATAGTGACTCCTGTTTATTATGTATTTTTTACCACATTAGTAATTGTTGCTTCAACAATATTATTTAAAGAATGGCAACATCTTGGAGCAGATGACATAGTGGGTAATATTTGTGGGTTTCTTATAGTGATTATTGCAATATTCCTACTTCATGCATTCCGAGACATGGATGTCTCTCTGAATGACCTGCGAGGTATTTTGAGACCGAAGCACGAAAACAATTTGTACCGAGGTAACAGCAACACCCACCCCTCCGCGAAGTATTTTCCCGCTCCGTCAGCCTGCGATGAGGAAGGACTCATATCCCAGGACGAAGGACACGTTGCTTACAGTAGCACGGGCAGCACCGCACATTGTCGGTGACATACACATTCCTAGAGAGCTAACATGACCTAACTGCTGCCTTTAAGAGAAATATTGACGTACTGGAAAAATATCCTAACTCCATTGGTAAGCTAGAAAAAAAATCCTATCTACATTGGTAAGCAAAATGGAGTTAAGGGTAAGGTAACGCCACCAATGTTAAAAAAAATCCCTCTCACAAAAATTCTGAAAAAAATTTAAAATGTTCTCCTCTACACCCCCTATCAGTAGCTAAAATATCAGGTATACAAATACGATCTAGTTTTTGAGTTATGAATTTTTAAAGTTGACCAATTTAACATGGGAGTTTCATTCCTCCATGTTAAAGTAGTCAACGGTACTTTAAAAATTTATAACTCAAAAACTAGATCGTATTTGTATACCTGATATTTTAGGTACTGATAGGGGGTATAGAGGAGAACATTTTAAATTTTTTTCAGAATTTTTGTGAGAGGGATTTTTTTTAACATTGGTGGCGTTACCTTACCCTTAAGATATTTTTCTGCTACCACGTCGATATGCATTATTTTATATGAAATACTTAGTGCTGTGGAGGTAGTTAATATTAAGTTAATTTTAGTAAAAAAAAAATAATAATAATAATTAATACCGTATTTCTTTACTTAAGACACTTTGTCGTGTCCAATATTAGATGTAGGTACCAGTGGTAACTCGATCATCATCAAATGGATTTAAAAAATTCATCCATGCTGAACAATATTAATTAATTAAAAATTAATTTGAGAGCTTAAAAGTGCCACTGGTTAGTCAGTTTATAAAACAAACCTTGCCTATACTAACCTAGTAATATTGCTTTTCTGTGACCCCATTGGGACTTGTTTTTAATGTTTTCAGAATATTTTAATTTTTTAGCCATTTAGAGTAAGAAAAAAAATGTGTTCCTTAATTTTATTTTCTTCACGTCACAAAAATAAAACTTTCAGAGTATATCTAGTGTTGTAAGATTTATATGAAAATAAAAAAAAATAATAAATTAAAACACTGCTTCTTGTTTATTTATGTATATACATGGAAAATAGAGACTGTATGTGTAAATAAAACCAACTTAAGTAAAGTACAATGCAAATGTCATGTTTTAATTTTCCATAGAGAATACATAATTAGTAAATTAATTAATAAAAAATTAATTAATTAACTTATTACATAGTATCACATTTAAAGTACTTGTTAACATATAAAAATAATAAGTTGTTTAAAAAGTACTTAAGTGCCAAAATATTCACTTAAAAATAATTGAATAATATTAGCATTATTATAATGCTGAAAAGATTAATTTAGACAAAAGAATATTTAATTCTGAGACAAAGCTCAGTACTTATAATTATAAATCAACACTAAGTACAATGAATTAACACGATATAAAATTGCTATCAAATATCATAGTTTTATCTGCTGGTTTTGGGGTGACCTCCAAAATTGCATTCTTGATTCAACAATATACCTGGCATAAATTGCGCATGTTTTTATAAATACTGTAAATTGAACACTTATAAAATGTCATAAACATCGCTGCAAGCTAATCCCCATCGTTATACATCTACCGCTACAAATCCCAACATTTTTTTAGTCCAAGAACTTATTTTTATAATAATTTACTTGTGATAGAAACAAATATGCCAAAAGCATCAACACGGAACACAAATTAAACATTGTAGCTGAAACAACCAAAGACTAAAGAGGAATTGTGATTTATTTTTATTACCAACAAATTTTATTATAAAAGCAAATTTCTAAATTTAAGTCTTGCAATAATTTTCATTAAAAATCGTAATAAACCACAACAACTATACAATGAATAAAATGTACTACTTGTATTGGAATAGTATAATTACAATTAGAGTGATGAATATGAAAATTGACGAATATGCATTTTAACGCTTGGCATTTACGCAGCGAAGGCACTTGATTCATTAGACGACATGAGGACCAGAGTTGCGAGAGAGTTAGCCCACCAGGTTTGCGTCCTTGGCCATGCCGTAGAAGACGGACTTCTTCTGCTGCAGCAAGACGTCTGGCTTGTCGTACTCCACGATCATGCCCTTGTCCAGCACAATCACCCTGAAAATAAATAAATAAATAAATAAATAAATAAATAAATAAATAAATAAATAAATAAATAAGTAAATAAATAAATACATAAATAAATAAATAAATAAATAAATAAATAAATAAATAAATAAATAAATAAATAAACAAACAATTGATTAAATTAGAAAAAATTGACTCCCACCAATTTTTATGGGGAAGAAAACATGAAGAAAACATTGCAAGACCCTGCAACAGGAAGAACACTCACCGGTCACTGTCCATGATGGTGTTGAGTCTGTGTGCGATAGTGAGCACGGTGCACTCCTTGAACTCAATCCGGATGGTTTGCTGTTGAAAGAGAGAAATTAGTTCCACTCTCTCGTGGGACACACCAACACTTATTTCAAGTAACAATTCTGTACATTTACTTTGAAATATTTTTTTAAGTCAGTGATTTAAACTGTTAACAAAAACTATAAAAAAAAGCAGTATTTGAAACTTAAAAACTAAACTTTAAAGAGGGTAAAATAAAATATGAATGGAATAATGAAAAAATGAAACCAATAAGAAAAACAAAGACTTTTTGAGTGAAATAATCTCCCCAGTTAAACAAAAGTTCTTTGTCTCTCTCTTTAGTTATACAAAATTTCATTGTCTCTCTTTCCTCAATTAACCAAAAGTCCATTCTCTCTCTCTCTCTCTCTCTCTCTCTCTCTCTCTCTCTCTATTTATACAAAAGTCCATGATGTTACCTGAATGAGGTCATCAGTCTCTAGGTCCACGGCCGCTGTAGCCTCGTCCAAAACGAGCACCTTGGTCTTCCTGAGGAGGGCCCTGGCCAAGCAGATGAGTTGTCGCTGTCCCACGCTCAGGTTCTCTCCGCCCTCTGAGATCTCGTGGTTGAGTCCCGCGGCCAGTCCCTTGACGAAGTGCTTGAGGTGGGCGTGCTCGAGGGCGCGCCACAGCAGCTCGTCGGAGTGCTGCACGAAGGGGTCCAGGTTGATGCGTAGCGTGCCCGAGAAGAGCACCGGGTCTTGCGGGATGATGGTGAGGCGAGAGCGCAGCGAGTGGAGCCCCAGCGTCGAGATGTCCACTCCGTCAATGTCGATGCTTCCACCTGCAGCCTCAATGATCCGGAACAAGCCGAGGGTGAGAGACGACTTGCCAGCACCAGTACGGCCAACGATGCCAACCTAAAAATAAACAAATATTACGTTTCATGTACTGTCATTTCATTAAAATTTGTTAATTTTCTTTTTTAATTGCAAGTAAACATTATTTTAATTACTAAGCCCCTCTGTATATAGCATTTATCAAATTTTGATAATGTGTGTTTTTATGGGTCTTTTCTGTCCTTTTCTTTCATTTAAATAAAATTATTATGAAATAATTATTTTTTACCTTCTCTCCTCCATTCACAGAACAGGAAATTCCATGTAGGACCAACTCCAAGCCCTCTCGGTACCGAACTTGGTAATTCTTGAACTCCACTTTGCCTTCAACCGGCCAGTCTGCTGGAGGCTTCGTTGTTGGGATGTCCCAGGCAGCCTCCTGCAACGTTAACAAAGTCAGCCACAACCACGCTGAGAAAGGTCGTTGAACTAACCTGAGGGGTCTCTCCGTACTCCTTGATCCTCTCAACGGCCACAATGTTGGTCTCCACATCAGAGGTCATGCGTACCAGCCAGTTGAGGGTCTGGGTGATCTGCAAACAAGAGGGTTAAAGTTTATTGTCACTACGGTAATTATTTTTTTATGTGGAAAAAAATATAAAATTTAGATCAGAACAAAGAGAACTGTTCACTTTCTGAAGTAAAAAAGAAATTATTCGGTCCAATTTTTGAGACATTAATTTTTTAGATGAAAAAGATGCTGATTTGACTAATGGCCACCAGATTTACAGTGATATTCTCACTATTTATATCCTGTATATCTCACAAACTACACAGATTATTGCTCCATTTTTTTTTTCCCTGAATATTTATTAATGTTATAATATAAGGAAGGTTTACTGTAATTTTCAGAGTGGTTCACCATCTCCTAAAATCAGTGACAATAATCTTTAACAAGTTACCAGTGAATTTAGAATAAAGAACACAACTGGACTCGAAGGTAAAATGGTTTTGAGAGAATATCTTGAAACCTTTCTACAAGAGTTCAATGAACAACATACATTCAACACCAAAAGTGAAGATTTTTTGTTCAGTATTTTAGTTTATTATCTTCTAAAACAACATTGTTTTTGTTACTGAAACAAAATTAGGGCACAGAATTAAATAAATTTTTCTTATAGTTTATTTTAAGAGTCAAACCTTACTTGTGAACCCAAGATATAGAGCAACAAGTACTTATAGCTTAATTAAATCAATTTTTTTATGCATTCTTAATTGATGCAATGTTAAAATGATAAATAATGTAGGTTGTTCAATCTTAGCAATTTGAAGAAATTTAGCTGGGCCTGTGGTTCATACCTGCAGAGCGTAGCTGACAGACAGACCAACGAGACCAGCACTGAGCCTCTCCTTGCCCAGCACGGCAAACAGAGCAGCGAAGAAGATGATGAGGTTGCCGATCATCTCCAGACGAATGGCAAGCCACCTGACAAACACGAGAGTTTAATATACATCTTACAACACAAGATGGTTTAATATACCAAAAAAAAATAATAATAATAAGTTGGCACTTTATCAAAGTACAGGAATATACATTTTCTCAGTCATCTTAGGTCATCTAAATTGCACTTTAAAGTATTTTATGTGACCTGCGTTTCACCAATCAGGAGCAACGTTACAAACTACCAAAGACTGAAGACATTACTGTCATGAAAACCAAAATTAGGTACATATATAAAATACCTGTTAGCAATGATGCTAGGGTAGTATGACATGATATTAAATACCTGTTAGCAATGATGCTAGGGTAGTATGACATGATATTAATTACCTGTTAGCAATGATGCTAGGGTAGTATGACAGCTGATTGAAGTCAACCTTGTGCTCTGATTCTTTCATGAAACGTTCTTGAGCTCCGTACGCTCGGATGGTAGATGTTCCTACAAAACACAAAGATGTCAGTCGGGGTTCAAACACAGACAATGGTTTTGGTGCCTACCGGTGACGGACTCTCCGAAGTGGGAGTAGATGGGGGACCGAGAGACGGACTCGAGTCTCTTCAGCTGTCTTGACGTGGCCACGTAGAACCTCTGCAAGAAATAAACAAAACTTTGCAAATTAACAGCAAGTTAGTCTGGGAGGTGGAATTAAAGTTACAAAAATAATTCACAATTTCCAGAAATGTAGCCACTTGAGTGATCAAAGTCACATTGATGGCCAACCATCAAGCTTTTTCTGTCACTTCGTAAAGTTTGACCAATAAGAGTTAAGAGTTTTTCTTTGAAAGCAATATTGTAGCTTAATAATACAATTTGTGTAGCTTTTAGCAGTGAATTTCTTTTTCCTCAAGAAAACTTTGACACAACTGCCAGTCAAATGCATTATCGGCAGAACTGTGGACTTGTTATGAAGAAAAACAAAATCTCTGTTGCCTTACAAGAAATTAAATGGCTTAAATGCAAAAACTTGAAAGGTAGGGGAAAAAAAAATAAATAGAAAAAGACTTGACTTTAATTATAACTAAATGACTAAAAAAATTACTTTTAATGGAGTATTGACCTCAAATTTTTTTATTGCAGAAATGGATAGAGGGTGCAAAGTTGTGCTACCCTGATTTTTTTCAGATTTTTTAAAGACCGGGAATTATTTTTAAAAAATTATTGAAAGTCCTTTTTGTGACGTCATGAGACGCCGCTCCTTAAGAAAAAGATAGGACTTGCTGCCGCGTGACGTCACAAAAAGGACTTTCAATAATTTTTTAAAAATACTTCCCGGGCTCTAAAAAATCTGAAAAAAATCAGGGGAGCATAACTTTGCACCCTCTATCCATTTCTGCAATAAAAAAAATTGAGGACAATACTCCGTTGTATCTTTTTTTTTATGAAAATTATTTTACATATTATTTATGCATGTTTTTTTTCTTTTGTTGTTGTTTTTGTTTTTTGACTGATTATAACTAAATGACTAACAAGTATTACTTTTTTGGTGGATATTTTTTTCATATAAAAATTACTTAATATATTATAAGGTATTTTTTAAACTGAATTATGTTCAGGGGACACACCAAGTTGAAAGGTACTAAAAGACGCACCTGAATGAAGTAGTAGAGGATTCCGACGGGCACGATGACGGTGGCGAAGATTGGCGTGCTGGCGCTGATGACGACCAGCGTGGCAACCACCTGAGAACCAGACGACATGAGAACGAGCCAGCGGGCACCGCAGACACATGCAACGTGCAACATAAGACCCAGAGCTAGCTTAGAGTTCACTGTTTTAACATCCACAGAAGCCAGAAATATTTACAGTTTAGCGAACAATATATTTCCAGCATTTCACACAACAAATTAAACAATGTTTTGTTCAATATTTCAGATAAAATTTCAACTTTTCTGACGAACTCAATTATGACTACACATACACCTTGGCAAAGTACATCATTGTTGATCAGGCTTTGTCTACTCAGAAATTTGTTTTGATCGAGATACATACATCATGTTTATTAAACTGTACATTATTACATTCTCAGACGATGGTAGATTTCATTTTTCTTTTTCTTCTTGCAGATATTATAAAAAACACAAAAAAAAAAAAACAAAATAAAACTGACATTTTCAATATTCAGATTTTATTTAACATTGCAAAATATCAAAAAAATAAAAATTGGGTAGCCAAAAAAAAAAAAATAAACTGGCAAACTAAAAAAGTCAAGTAGAAGAAAAAAAAAAGCATGGGGAAAAATATATTCAGTATATTATACAAATACAAAACACAAACTGGAACAGACAAAAATAATAACAACAAACAAAAATGCATTGTGTTGTTAAATTTTTTCTGTTTGATGGGTCAATGACGGCTAAAAGCTTGATCTATCTTCCTTCCCAACAATTATTTTTCTATTGCATGTCCTCTTTCTAAACAAACATAAAACATACTGCATTTTTAACATAAGATGTGAGAGAACCAGTTACTGCTTTGACATTAAGAGACAAATGACAAAGAAAATTTATATATGAGCGAGGTCATTTAATTGCAGCGCCAGCCCGCAAGTGTGGCACAAGTTGTAACTGCAACAAATATGGTTCGAACAGCAGTCAAATGTTTTCCTAGCAAGGTGAATGATTGACGTTACAAAGAAGCAACAAATAGGAACGTGAACTAGATGTCAAACTAACCTCAAAAACACAATAAATGGCATCTGAGAGGCAATCTGCCAAGCGATTGTCCGCTATGTCCGTATCACTAGAAAAGCGGCTCAAAATCCTGCCCACTGGGGTGGTGTCAAAGAAGGAAATGGGCAAGCGAATGACGCCATGCAACAAATGAGCATGCATTGCGATCGCAGCGCTAACACAGCCCAGTCTAGGGGCCAGGTCCGCAAGGTAGACAAACACCGCTGCAACAATTGATTTAGTGACCTTAATGCCCCATAAAGATAGAAATAAGGTACCACTAGAGTCCATTTAGTGTCCTACAAGAACAGAAAATCTTCTTCTGTAATTTGAAAATGTTACTTAAAAAGTATGGTGAATCTGAAAGAGACGGTAAACGCGAGTATAAAGTACTGTAAATCACTGCCATAGAGTGTGCAGTCATATTTCAGAGAAGAGTGGTGCGCACAAGCAGGTGGGACTAGCAGAAAGTACAATCGCCCAGACGAGAAAATCACACAAGAACATCGTCTGCTGTAACATGCTTTAAGACAGCAGAAAAGTTAACGTATTGCAGAAAGTTGTTATTGTGACATTATTTTTGAACTGGCAATTGTAAGTTTTATATTTTTATTTGATTTTTATTCTTTGGTTTAAAACTGGGAAACAATAAAATTTATATCTCAAGTATCCAGTCTCCTAGTCCCTTTGATTTTATACAGTAATTAAAATCCACATGATAGATTGAAAACAATTATAGCTTACTTTACTTGAAAAATAATTTGATTTTTTTTTTTTTTTAAATACATAACAATAAAAAATATTCAATTACTAGTATATCACAAAACGGCTTAAGGGTAAGGTAACGCCACCAATGTTAAAAAAAATCCCTCTCACAAAAATTCTGAAAAAAATTTAAAATGTTCTCCTCTACACCCCCTATCAATAGCTAAAATATCAGGTATACAAATACGATCTAGTTTTTGAGTTATGAATTTTTAAAGTTGACCAATTTAACATGGGAGTTTCATTTCTCCATGTTAAAGTAGTCAACTTTAAAAATTTATAACTCAAAAACTAGATCGTATTTGTATACCTGATATTTTAGGTACTGATACCTATAGAGGAGAACATTTTATATTTTTTTCAGAATTTTTGTGAGAGGGATTTTTTTTAACATTTGTGGCGTTACCTTACCCTTAAAATAGCCAACACATGGGTATAAGAAAAGAAGAAGACAATACTACAAAAAATTAAATTATAACTTGTGTGTTAATTGATAAAAAAAAATGGAGGGAGCAACAATTAGAAGAACTATAACCTGTAAAATAATTAACATATCCCACATATAAACCAAAATAAACAATAATTTCCCCAAACAACACTAACCTGACAGATTGCAAGGATAGTAACAGAGAAATAAATAGGTATGCGGGAGTCCAACACGGCCATGTCGGCAGAGAAACGAGAGAGGATTCTGCCTTTGGGGGTGGACTCAAAGAACAGGAGGGGTGCATGAATGACACCTCGCCACAAGTGCAGGTGCATGGACTGCGAGGCGCGCCAGCATGCAACCTGAGGCACCAAGTCTGCAAAAACTGTGGTTACCCCTGAAACAGTGCCACAAACCTCGTGTTTCATTTGACAATAGTTTAATCTGAAGAAAATGCAAAACAATTCACCTTAAAACAATTGATTATCAGGCGCGGATCCAGGGGGGGGGGGGCTAGGGGGGCTGCAGCCCCCCCCCCCCAAATTTTGGATTTAACATGGACAATATAGGCATTTCCCCCACTCCAAATTTTTTTTAAAACATTGGCCTTTTGGAAGCAGTCCCCCCCCCCCCCCCCCAAATTTTTTTCTGGATTCGCGCCTGTTGATTATTATCTTGAGTCTACTTTTTAATGTTGTGATTTTTGTAGACAAAATTAATTTGCCATCAAGTGAAAAAAAAACGTCTTGGAATTTTGTTACTCTTTTTTTTTTTTTTTTTTTTTTTCTAAAAGCACAAACCCAGGGACCGCATGGGTATCCCCGGGACACAGCGGAACGTCCTTGCAATGCCCCGCGAATGTCCCGTGGTCTATATTATATTAATTTAATGCTTTTTAAAATTTAAAATTTTTAGGAATTGCTTAACTTATAGTGTAGAAGGGACACAGAAGAAAATAACGCAATTATATTGAACTTTTGGATCAAACGTCCTTTGAGTGTCTCGCAGGGATACACCAGGGGTATCCCATGTATGCCCCGCAGGTGCACTCCTAGGACGTTACTGTTTTTTTAATATTGGTTTTAATTGGTTAAATTATAGTATTTTAAAACGTTTAGCTTCATCTCGAGAAGATTTTGATTAATTTGATAACTATTGATGAATGTCTCGCACGTGTCTCTGTGGGACACACGGGGGGTATATTGTCGAAAATTGTAAAATAACAATTTTCTTTGCTTAAGTATGTAGCTGATTGAATTTTTAATCACAATTTTGAATAATTTTAATTAGTAAACAGAATGTCCCGTAAGTGCACCTGGGGGTCATTCATGAGACGTAGTTTTTTTCTAAAAAATTAAAAAATAAAAAATTGTTAAAATTTGAAGATAAACATTATTTATGTGCCGTATTGGAAGTTTCTCATTATCATTATTAAAATTTATAAAAGAAACCATAGATTGTAAAATATCCTAAAGTATCAAAAATATACAAGTCGATTTCATAATTTATAGTTTATAAAGTTAAGTTTTCTACATTTTAGTATGAAGACATGTGTCCTAGTGGTAAAGACACCAGACTTCAAATCTGATGGTCCCGAGTTCGAGTCTCACCTATGCCAGTTTTTTATTTTTTTTTTTGCTATTCTTTCTCTTTGATAACATCATTATAATTGATAAAAACATTTTTTAATTGGTAATTATAAGCATATTTGCTATATAACCCTATGTATCCCTGCAATGACTTCAGGGTGTATCCCTGGAATGTCCCCAAGGGGTACCCTTTTGTGCATGGAAATAGGGGATACACCTTGGGGCACTCCGGAGGGACGTTTGAGGAGTATCCCTGGAACGCCCCGGGGATACACCTGCGGTCCCTGGGAAATGATGAAGCTGGTCTAATTATAAGTAGCAAACAGAAAAACATGGAAGGCAATAATTGTTGTATTATGTGTTAGGGAGAAGGGGAATGAAATGGGTGACAAAGAACAACACAACAAAACCAATAAAAAAACAAGCAGAATACATCTATAAATAACACAGGAACGTACACATGAATGTACGCATTTTGTGTATGGACTTTCGTCTTTTGCATTCACCAATTGGGTTTTGTATATGTTTATTTGTTAATATTTTCTCTATACTTTGTATTTTTAAACCCAATAAACAATTATTATTATTATTATTATTATTATTATTATTACACAGGGTTTGATAAAAAAAAATAATAGCAACAGCATTTTAAAACAAGGCATTTTTTTTAAAAAAAAAAGTGTCTCCTGACTTTCTGTAACAAGTTTTATCTTCTTAACAAATAAATTACAAGGGCAATTACAGTCACAGTAATGGTTCTATTGGCTACCATAGTAAAACTGTTTATAATGTAAGCTCTAAATGCAGAACTCACAGCCTTCCTCACTAAAATCTAAAATAATAATACCAATTCTTCAGTTTGCAAGTCTAGCAAGTCATACTCCAGAAACAAAACCAGATGTTCACACAACAAGAAAGCCCTCTACAAAAATGTCATTTCCAGTTTTGATTTTGATGATAAACTGACCTCAAAGAAACACCACACACAGTCTGAGATATACATAGGCATGCCCGTGTCCATGACGTCAATGTCCTTAGCGAAGCGACCGACAATGCGTCCAGAGGGGGTAGTGTCAAAGAAGGTCAGGGGCGCCCGCAGAACGCCGCGCAGCATGAGCGAGTGCATGAGCTGCGCAGCCCGCCAGCAGCCAAGCCGCGGGAGAAGGTCCGTCATGAAGGAGCTCAGTCCTACAACAGTGGTAGCTAAGCAGACACAAAACGAGCACTCCCACAAGTTAGTGTGTCCCAAATGTACAAGAGTCCCACAACACTTACACTTACTTGTTATTCAAAGATTTTAAACTTTAAACAAAGGCTATATAAATAGTACTTGACACAATCTAAAATGAAAGAGAAAAGTTATTCAACGATAACCCAGTCACTTATGCATTTTTTTTATTTTAATTAAGGGTAAGGTAACGCCACCAATGTTAAAAAAAGTCCCTCACACAAAAATTCTGAAAAAAATTTAAAATGTTCTCCTCTACATCCCCTATCAGTAGTTAAAATATCAGGTATACAAATACGATCTACTTTTTGAGTTATGAATTTTTAAAGTTGACTAATTTAACATGGGAATTCCATTTCTCCATGTTAAAATAGCCAACTTTAAAAATTCATAACTCAAAAACTAGATCGAATTTGTATACCTGATATTTTACCTACTGATAGGGGGTGTAGAGGAGAACATTTTAAATTTTTTTCAGAATTTTTGTGTGAGGGATTTTTTTTAACATTGGTGGCGTTACCTTACCCTTATTATTAATAAGTATTTTTATCTACATCAAAATTTCTGAAAATTTCAACATCAAAACTTAACATGAAAATTAAAATTATGTGTGCAGCTCAGATACGACTTGTCAAGATTTTTCAATGTTTGAAACGTTAGGTTTGCGTCAAGTACACCTAATTAATACAACCGTAGCACTGAAGAAAAAAATCACCATGAAATGGAACTTGGAGAGATAAATTTTCCAAGGCATTGTACTATTTACAACACGTTGTGTGAAATGCCACAGATCACAGAATCTCATTTGGAAACTTGTGGCAAGTAAAAAACCTATATCAATAAAATGAATGTATCATACCACCATTATAAAACATCTGACTATCGTAAGGGTTAAACAGATGCTTGTGAAATTATTTAATATTATTCACCACGTATGTTATGTTTAAATCATGAGTATGTTAATTTAAAATTCAAGTTAAAAAATCCAGCAATGTAAAATCCCAGTGCAAGCTTTTATGCAAAGTCCCATATGATTGAGAAAATATTTATATTACAAATTCAAATGTAAATCCCAACACTTTAAACACAGGTTTGAAAAGGTTCATGCAATTTTATGAAGCAAAAAAAAAAAAATATTTAATATAAAAAAGCAAGCTACATACAATACACTACTGCAAAAAAGTATAATAAACACATAATTATAATTAACCTTTTGGCTACCCAACAAACCATTGTACACTTTTTGTTTCATTTGACAACAATACAATATTTGAGTAATACAAAGTACACTTATTCATACTTCAAAAAACATTAGATGAAGATTCATGTTGTTGTTGTTGTTGATGTTGTCATGTTAATTCATGAAAATAATAGACAAGAATATTTTTATTTGAAATTTTTTTTTTTTTTTTTTTTTACAAAGACATACAAAGAAGAATGAATCTAGAAAATAAATTCTACGAGAACAAAATCAGTGGCATCACAATTTTGACTTAAATTATGAAGTTTAAAAATAAGAACTACTTGTGAAAACATTGTTGTTGCGGTTCACAATTTATATAATTTTATAAAAAAAAATCATTCAGTATTCAAGAGAGCTGCAGATCAAACGGTGATAAACGCCACATTCACTACAGGTTGTTATCAGTGTAATGAGATAAGAAAGTAACTTTTATCCCTGTTTTGATCATCAGGCTCTCATTAAAACTCTTCAAAAATGTGCCAAAACCAACATCTGACAAAACTCTTCTAGATTGTGCAGGATGTCAAAGAATAATGAGTTCGTCAACTTTTCTCTCTTCACCACAAATTTTGAACAACATTGGCATTTGGAAATTTTCTTCTTGGATGACGATTTCTTGCAGTTTGTGTTGGAATTTTTCAAGCACTAGCTAGTTTTAAGCACTTTTATGTACAGTGTTTTTAATTTATCATGCAAGAAAAGAGAGCTATCACCAATAAAATTGAAAATCAAGTAAAGTATGTTAAGTAAAATATATCATGAAAACATTTTTTGTGAAGAGAGAATCTCTACGTACCCTGAATGCGAAAAGGGGCCAAGTCCGTAAGTTTGAAGGTAGAGTTGAGTCACACACATCCACATCTTTAGAGAAGCGACTAAGAATTCGACCGACTGGGGTGGTGTCAAAAAACACCATGGGATTTCGCAAAACGTTGCGAAGCATATTTAAGTGAAGTATTTTAGCTGCATTTAAAGTTCCAATGGCCACAGCTAGTGACGCCATGTACATACCAATCCCTGAAACATATTGGTAGGACCTACTTTTAAACGCCGCATCACTAGAAGGATTTTACTAAAAAGTCCCTTGAGTTTCAATATCGGGGGGTGGTGCCGCAATTTCAATTAGTGGCTGTTAGTAGCAGTGCATTTTGTCCAAGCAAAGAGAAAATTATGTCGGAAGAAATGTTAAAAGAGAAAACAACAGCAGTTAGTCTTCACTCTTCTTACAAGAATCTTCACGATATTTTTTTTTTTCTTGTAAAACGTCCATTCAAATAAGACGATACATCTCGTGAACATGCCTATCACAACTCCCAGGTAGAAAAGGTTGTTATTAGGAAACAATTGCAAAGAAATCTTCAATGTGCTATGATGAACATTTTATTGAATTCTATTGAAATTTATAGCATTTTGCAATTTAGAACTGAAAAAAAAAAAAACTATATAGCACAGGAAACAGTGAATTTATAACAGATTCATGAAACATATTTCAAACAGATTCATAGAATCATAGCTGCGACAGCAATATCTTGCAGATACCTTTTGAAATTAGATGTTTTATTTTTTACATTCGAATCATCTTACATACTGTATGATATATTGCATCCCATTCATAAAAAGATAAAATTAAAGGGAAAAAGAGGCAAATCGTAGGGAAATATATTTTTGACAACTCTTGCTGAGGAGATTTGGTTCATTAATTATGTTGTGAATTGACTGAAATTACAGTACATGACAAAATTAGTCATCTATGTGTTATGTACCTTCAACAAGATTTTGATGACAATGAACAGATATATGCACTGCCGTTTGATCAAAGCTAAAAGTACATAGAGACTTGAGTCAATTTCAACACAACCACAAACGCTAATTCAGGTCACAATCTATGCAAACCTGATAAGAAAATTAACATTAGTGGAAAATTTTTCACCCCCAGTTGCTATCATAATTAAAAATTGTCAGAGCAAAGCCATTCTTCGTTTAAAAAAAAAATTACATACATCAAATTTTATTTCGTCAACTTGTACGATAAAAGAAAACCTAGTGGCACATTTCAAGATATTTTCTAGCAAACAAAAATTTATTTTCTTAATTTTGTGATTGTTTTTTTATAACAGCTGAGAATTTGACAACAAAAATCATATCATGTTTCTCTCATTCTATAAATGTACTCATAATTTTTTTTTTTTATTATTATTATTATCTCTTTCATGGGCACAAACATACTTAAAACACAATGTACAAGTCAAATTAATAAAAAAAAACAGCCCATGAGGCAAATGAAAAAGATTGCTGGGCAGTCCATTCGCTAGAGTTTTCACTCACTCAGTACGTACCCTAGTTACCGTTGGAAACCACATTTTCATTCAATCAGTACGTACCCTAGTTACCGTTGGAAACCACATTTTCATTCAATCAGTACGTACCCTAGTTACCGTTGGAAACCACATTCTCAAGTGCTGAGGCATCATTAAATCCAAGACATCAATGTCTTTGGAACATCGTTGAACAATACGGCCCTTCGGTGTTGTGTCAAAGAAAGACATTGGGCACCTCAGAAGGTTGTGCAACAACCAATCATGCAGGATGTGTGCAGCATTTAACGCACCAATGAAGGCAAACAACGCACCGAGAGAAACTGCTATGACTGAAAGACGTTATTCTTTCCATTATTATTCATTGACACTGAGGAATTTCTACTAAGCAGTTAGTTTTTAGTCACAATCTATTATTTCTAGAGCAAAGCCTGAATCTTGTAATTTAGCTGCTGATACTAAAGAGCAATAAAATTATGAATCAGAAGCAGGGCCCAGTTGCGGTAATTGTCCAGAGTCATGGATATAATATTTGCACAGGAAACTTTAATGATGGCGTAATATAGCCTGGGTTCATCTAATATGTTGAATGCTGTAGTGTATAGTAGGATAAACTTTTACTTAGATGAATATGATATTTGGTTTTTAAACATATATTATTAATTCTGGCATTATTATTTATTTTTCTTTAGTTAAGTATAAATTTGACAAAAGAAAATCTTATACAATTTAATAAATTTATTTCTATTTTATTATGTATTTATTTATTATTTTTTAAATCATCAATTATAATTTACTATTGAGGCTGCTGAATCATTTTCTCTTTAACATATGAACTCTTAGCCACTTTACTTTGCTTTGTTTTTTAATAAGTGTGCACGAACTTTACTACCGCCAATTTGTAGGAGCCGAAGAGACACCGACATATGGATTCGGGGAGAGGTAATTCTGTCAGAACAAGAATTGCAAAGCCTGCCTCAAACAGAACGGAGGTAAAGTTCGAGCTGTACAAAAGTGCAACTGTGCCCTAGTTAAACACGTATTTTATTTGGGGAAGCAATTAAATTAAAAGTAACTTAAATAACATTAAAACACTGAAAGCTGATATTCACAAAGTACTTACTTTCTATGATACAGCAAACTACTACACCATCATTTATAATTAAATTATTACATTGTTACCAGTATAAAGAGGATAAGATTCTGATTTTTTAAGTCACAATTCTGTTCTGTGTAATTATTTGTTAGTGCATTGTTTGAAGAGCAATTTACAAACTGAATTACACATAAATTATAAAGAAAAATTTTCAATTTTTAGATGCTTTTATTTTTGACTGTGCCACTAAAAGTTTCTAATTTGAAAAGTGTTTATTACGTACCGAAGTTAACATGGGAAACCAGAACCGCAATAGGAACGGCATCAGGTTATCTAAAGTCTCCATGTCTTTAGAAAAACGATGTAAAATACGACCCATAGGCGTGACGTCAAAGAAAGTCATTGGACATCGTAGAATATTATGAATCATTCTGCCGTGAAGAATTAATGCTGCGTTTAGTGCCCCAATGTAGGCACACAGAGCACCTAGAGTGGCTGCAGTAACTGAAAGAACGTTATGTTTTCTAAAACCAGTCTATATTTTGAAACTGCATCAGAGGAATTGCTAGAAAAGCTTTGAGTTGGTACAAGCTTACAGCAGTGGGACAAAACAACAAGCAGAAAACATTCAAAGCTAGCTTAGCTCTGGCCTTATTCATCAAAGACACTCTTTGATTTCTTTTCTACATACCCCAAAGAAACAAGTGGTCCAAGCTCTCAGATTTTGTGGTAAAATATTATCCAGTACTTCTATATCTTTTGAGAAACGATTGAGTACTCTTCCCACGGGAGTTACGTCGAAAAATGCCATCGGACACCTCAATAAGTTTGAGAGCATGAGAGCGTGCAGGCTTCGAGCCGCTCTAAGAGTACCCAGATAAGTCAAGAGGGAGGCAACAAGAACGGAGAGAACTGTAACATAGACACAAGCATTCTTGGACTGTAAATAACAACACTTTTGCTGGGACAAACAAAAAAAATTACACAACAAAAAAAAAAAAAAACAGCCATTACGACACCATACCCAAACAGTTAATTAAAAAAAGCATTAAGCTAATTGGTTAGAGCGGTGCATTACCGAAAAGAAACAGTTTAGCCAAGTTCGGAGATTCATCGGGAGTATATTATCCACAATGTCTACGTCCTTCGAGAATCGGTTGACAATTCGTCCAACTGGCGTTGTGTCAAAGAAACTCATTGGGCTCTTTAGGGCGTGCTTAAGCATATGGCCATGCAGTAAGATTGCCGCCTTTAAGGTAGCTAGCGCCAACGTCAGGCTTGGGATGAATATAAATATCGCTGGAAAGAAAGGTTAGTTACATACATGCTAGCAATGAAATTACTATTTTTGTTATGCTGATAATGTTGGGTGAATAAAAAGCTGTCAGCCCTCCACTAGTGCACCAATTTGTTAATTTAGGAGTGCGGTTTCTAAGTCGAGGGATCACATTTGTAATAAATAACATTGGGAGTTCAAAAAGTTAATTCAATTATGTTTAGGAGTGCAGATTTAAGTTGGAGAACACATTTGAAGTTATAACTTTGTTTTAATTGTGGGAGATCACATGTTTGAAATAAAAAAAAACAAGTAATGAAATATTACAAGAAATAGAAATTGGCTTTCAGCCTTTTAATTTTATTCATACATTGCTAGTACTTCAGTTAAAATTTTGATTACAGGCATTAAAATTTTCAAATTAAGGAAAATAAACCATTTAGGTTGTGATAATCTTATTAAAAGAAAAGGATAGGAATAACCAGCAAGGCCTTACCGATCGAAAGAGTCACAGCAGGTGGAAATTCTTGTGGTCACAGAGGTTCACTCGAAAGTTTTTACCTATCACCTGCTGTGACTCTTTCGATCGGTAAGGCCTTGCTGGTTATTCCTATCCTTTTCTTTTAATAAGATTATAGGCATTAAAATTTGCTTGTTTAATAATAATGAATAAAAAGTTCAAATAATTGTTCCAATTTTAAGAAGGTAGCCTGTTTAAAAATTAAATTTTAAAAAGCAAAGAAGTAAGATCTTGTTAGGTATAGAATAAATTTCTTTTTCACCAGTTTGAAGTGATAAAATTTAAGAATTAGTAATGTTCAGAGAAAAAAATTATTGAAAAAAAACAAACAAAAGTGTAATTAAAAGGCCAGAGCCTAAACTAACCAATGTTATATTATTATCGTTCTTTGCTTCTAACTTTAATGAGTGAAATATTTACTTATCAAGATTTTACTTAAAGAAACACTGGGATATCAAGATGATCAAGTTACAACATACAGTGACTAAATTTAAAAACCACAAATGCTGCAGTTGTTAGAGTGCAAATAATTACCTACAAGTGACAAGGATTATATCAAGGATTAAAAAAACACAAAAAGAAAAGGGTTTAAATTCCCACAGCTTTAGTAGCCATAATTATTGATTAATTACTTCATTTTTATTTAATATTAGAGCATTATTGGTCATGTATGTTCCTTTTTTATGTAACAGAGCTCTGTATTTATAAATACTAGTATTTGAGACAAAAGTCTTGGTAGATAAAAAAAATACAAAATACAAACTTGTTTACAGAATGAACAAAATTGTCAGTACAACAATGTAACATTAAAAAAATACTACATAACTCTGGGAAGAGACACAGTGAATGAATTAAGGGTAAGGTAACTTGCCTAATGTTAAAAAAATTCCCACACATGAAAATTATGAAACATATCTTAAAATGTTCTCCTCTTAATCCCCTATATCAGTAGCTAAAATATCAGGTATACAAAACAAATTCAATCCAGTTTTTAAGTTACAGTACTAATTATTAAAGCTGACCAATTTAACATGGAAGTTTCATTTTTCCATGTTAAATTAGTCAACTTTAAAAATTCATAACTCAAAAACTAGATCGAATTTGTACACCTGATAATTTAGCTACTGATAGGAGATGCAGAGGAGAACATTTTAAGATACTATATGTTTCATGATTTTCATGTGTGGGAATTTTTTTAACATTTGGCGTGTTAACTTACCCTTAAATACTTAAAGTAAATTTTTTTAACATTGGGAGAGTTACCTTACCCTTACCCTTAAATACTTAAAGTAAAAAGTTGATTTGTAACATATCTACAACAAAGCTTGCAATGGGGCATTCATGACCAATAATTACCGTCAACAATAAGTCAAGGCTTGCTATCCCAGTTACACGACAACAGGTGATTAGCACATCAGGTGACAGGTGATTGGCCAACTCTTACCTTGCCCCGCCCCCAGTGCTCCATACACCCCCAAGTAGAGGTCCCTCTCATTGTCGGGCAGAGAGCCGTTGGTCATGGTCTGGTCACTGGACCACACGGAGAGCCACACGTTGGTGCCGATGGAGAATCCTTGGTAGATGATGTTGAGGATGAGCGTGCTCACCGTCAGCCAAAGACCAATGGACACGAGGTAGTGGAGGTACACGTCCCATTTGACCTGAGGAAGAAAATGTGTGAAAAAAATTAAACTTCTAATGCATAAAATTCAAATTCCAGCTTTAAATATTTTTTTATGGGTTTCATAATTTAAGCTTTTTCAGAACTCTGTAAATGCATATCTTTGGATAGTTGACCCTCTGCATGCGTTGTTATTAAGTCTGTAAAGGCATTAAAGAAAGTAGCTACACACTCCCAACATTTTTGTCATGAATGTTTGGTCAGTGTTCTAATTGTTGTTAGAAACTGCCAATCAATGACTAGTAAAAAACATGCAGTTATCTATGTAGATTCCCTCAGAATCACAAATATAATTTTATTTATTTACAATATTGAAGATACAATTATTTCAAAATTATTTTAAATTTTAGGAAGTTTGGGATGCAATGGTCTGCACAAATAGCCAAACTAGGCTCACCTCCTGACGTTTACTTGCAATTCAAGTTAAAATTACATTGCTCGTAGAACTTACACTGCCTGTTTCTGACTTTTCAACCTCGATCAACTTCTGTCCAACGGGTTTGGCTGGGAGGGGAGGTGCCGAGCCTTCCCGCTCTGACGAGGACCGTTTTCCAGACTTATTGATGCTGTCCGTGGACTTGAAGCTGGAGAACACAACAATGAGGACAACAATTAACTCTTCTTCTATGTAACTAATCTAAATGCATGAAAAAAATTTTAGCTCTACAGTCACATGCTTCAAAGTAAGAATGAATTAGAGAGTATTATTAACCCAAAATGAATATGTTATTTGTTATTTGTGTGCACTGTGATTGTTGTGTTGTGCTTTGCTTTGTCTGTTTAATTGTGTTTTTTCGTTTTTTTTTTTTTTTTTTTTTACTTGACATGATCTAAGTTCGTCTATGTACAACCAAAATGATTGAATAAAAATTTGAATTTGAATTTGAATTTGAATATGTAAGGCCCTTTTGGGCTTAAAACAACATTATAAGTAAAGGCTGGTTTTTCATCTTCTTTTGTTGATAAAAACATGTACGTAGCGACTAATTCCAACTTATTATTCAACAACAGTAACAAAACCAAAGCATTAAATACAATGTGGATTTAAGCCAGCCTGATTGCTAGGACCTGAAGTAAACACATTAGGAAAACAAAGATTGCTCCTCTCACCCTGAGATATAGCCAGACATATTTTTAACCCTACTCATGCTGACATGTATAACATATCGTCGTTGTAGCGCTCTTTTGACCAATCTAGCTTTATAAGTTTTGACTTTTTGACCAATCTAAAATTATAAGTTTTGACCTTCTGACCAATCTCTTTTTATAAGTTATGACCTTTTGTCCAATCAATTATTTTCTTAATTTCTTGTACGAGTGGTGCCATCTTGTGGCAAATTTTACGCTCTTTCGAATGGCGCAATAAAAAAAAAGTTGTAACTTTTGAGATTTTGGACATTTGTCCCTGCCAAAATTTTTAAAGATTGGTCAAAAGGTCAAAACTTATAATTTTAGATTGGTCAAAAAGTCATAACTTATAAAGCTAGATTGGTCAAAAGAGCGCTACAACGACGATATTTTCAGGGAGAAAACTGGCTCACCCAGAGATGGATCCTGACAGAGAGGCTGAGTCAGTTTCTGACGTCCTGGACCTCTGTCGTAGCAGCTGCTTCTGAACCTCCTCCGCTCCCAGCGAGCTCTCCAGCTGTAGCTTGATCTCCTCGAGCTCTGAAAAACAATGGCAAAAAAATTTAAATTTGAGTGGCATAGGTTAATGGTGGTTTTGGGGGTCGTAACTTTGATCAAAATCAGCTCAGTATTGGGTTAAATATACAAGCATTAGGTTGGTTCCTAATTTTTTTGAGCAAAACCCACTCCGTATTAATAATAATAAAATAAATAAAATCAGAGACCAAAACAGAATATTTACAAATACTTCTCGACAGTAACAATATTTCACATTTCGACTCACAGACACTGCTAAATTCAGATTAGATACAGGTCATGACTATCTTGGATGCTATCAGAAGAGGTTTAAAATCCAAGATAGTGATATTTGTAAATTATGTAAAAATGAATCTTAAGACAGAGGTCATCTATTTAGATGCTCTGAATTAACTACAGAACTTGACTTATTGCCTGGCAACATGAAAAGAAAAGGGAAAGAAACCTTTCTCTATTGGCTTGCTAGTTGTAAAATGGCTTAAACGCCAACACGTGGGCATCAGAAAAGAAGACGTTTTGACTTCAACGTACCTTCCTCAGGTAACTCTCCGCCCTCCGACTTTTCCTGCAGATGTTGCAGCAGGAACTCAGCGAAGGCTCCCTTCTTTTCAATCAGCTCCTTGTAGGTGCCAGTCTCTGTCACCTCTCCCTCCTTCAGCACTACAATGTGGTCCACGTCAGGAAGGTATGTGATGCCGTGGGTCACCAGGATGCGCGTCTGTTAACAGTCAAATGTTTAGTCGTCAAATTATTGATAATGCAAGCACTTTGACACCTCAAAAAAATTAAATATTTAAACTATAAATAAGAACTAACACTATAAAAAACACAATCATTGAGTAACAGTTTTATAGAATTTTTAAAATCTCCATAATTTTAATTTCTTTCACACAGAGTGGTAGCTTATTGTATGTTTAACCCTATAATCTAATACACATTGCAAGGGGTCCTTTATTGTAAAGTTTCAGCCTGTATATTGATAGAGTTATTATTCAATTCTTGTTTCTTGTATAATAAATGTAAATTTTTGTACATTCATTGTTATTTTTTAGCAAAACATACACACTCCAAGATAAATTGGCAAGGTAGGAGTAATATAGTAGAATTTAGTAGAACATGTCTCATTAGACCAGGACCCATATAGAGGATATTATAGAATAGATTTATTTCAATCTTTGCATTACACAGTCTTTCATAAAATTCAGTACAATATTATTTATAGATCATGTCCAGCATCATAACTAATTGAAATGAACATATATAATAATAATATTAAAAAAAAAAAAAACAATAAAAAGTTCCTCAATCGTCCTGGAATAATTCAATATATTTCTCGACTGGCAAAATAAAAAAAATCTTTGACATTGTATGTATAACACTACCAGCAACTTACTGAGGATTCCTATCACATTTTGAGGGTTGTAAATATGCTTGTTAACAAAAGCTTGCTGACGTTATGTACCTTCTTTCTGAGCAGTCCCTCTGGTCCAATGACATTGTCGAAAATGTGCTTGCCGACGTGACTGTCCACGGCACTCAGTGGGTCATCCAGCAGGTAAACATCAGAGTTGCAGTAGACGGCACGAGCCAGACTCACTCTCTGCTTCTGTCCTCCGCTCAGGTTGATGCCCTGAAAGAAAAAGTCATGAGTATCTCCCTCATTTCCCAGATAGAAAGAACTTACCTTCTCTCCAATTTCAGTGCTATCACCACCAGGCAGCATGTCTATGTCTGGCTTCAGAGCACAAGCCTCAATAATCCGGTTGTAAGAAGCATGATCCACGGCCTTGCTGAACACAATGTTGTCTCGGAGAGTGCAGTTTTGAATCCAGGCTTGTTGGGGCACGTACGCAATGGAACCCTGATGCACAAACATAGAATTAATATCAACATTGGCAAATGGTTCCAGCAAGTACCTTGGTGTTTACGCGGCCGGTGAGCTTGTCCATTTCTCCAAGGAAAGAAGAGATGAGGGAGGACTTGCCAGAGCCAACAGTTCCGACGACAGCCACCAGATGGCCTTGCTTGATTCGCAGGTTGATGCCCTTCAGCACAGGTGGCTCTTCGGGGCCCCAAGAGAAGGTTCCATTCTCCATCACGAGGGGGTCCGCTGAGAGAGAAGCGATTGTAAACACAACGAGATCTTTTAAAGGTAACACGCCCAATGTTAAAAAAAATCAAATTATGAAGCATATCTTAGAATGTTCTCCTTTACCGACCCTATCGGTAGCTAAAATATCAGGTATACAAAATTATTCTAGTTTTTTAATTTATTAATTCTAAAAGTTGACTAATTTAACATGGAATTACTATTTCTCCATTTTAAATAAGTCAACTTCAAAAATTCATAACTCGAAAACTACTGTATCGAATTTGTATACCTAATATTTTAGCTACTAATAGGGGATGTAGAGGAGAACATTTTAAGATATGTTTCATAATTTTCAGGTGTGTGAATTTTTTCAACATTGGGCATGTTACCTTCCCCTTAAGAGCCGGACTTACCTTCTGACTGATCATGACCAACGTTGGTAGGGTCGAGCTCTTCCATGTTCATAAACTTGTTGATGCGCTTCACAGAAACACTCGCCTGAAACAACACATTAAAATTAAAAACTAAATACGTGTACTGATGTAATTTTGAAGCAATGATCGAGCATAATGAAATTTACTATCAACAATAGAGGCTTCAAGTCAGCTGATTTTGTGGTGTTCCTGCCGTCTTATCCAAAACTATGCAAAAAAAAAAAAAAATTGAAATTGCTTTTCTGGCATTAAGGTAGAGATAACACGGATCAGCTGGCCCAATGCTAAAAAAAATCCCATTCATAAAAATTATGAAAAAAATTTAAAATGTTCTCCTCTACATCCCATATCAGTAGGTAAAATATCAGGTATACAAAAACGAGCTAGTTTTCGAGTTATTAATTTTTAAAGTTGACTAATATAACATGGAAATTCCATTTCTCGGTGGAAATTCCATTTCTCCATGTTAAATTAGAGAACTTTAAAAATTAATTACTCGAAAACTAGCTCGTTTTTGTATACCTGATATTTTACCTACTGATAGGGGATGTAGAGGAGAACATTTTAAATTTTTTTCATAATTTTTATGAATGGGATTTTTTTAGCATTGGGCCAGCTGATCCGTATTATCTCTACCTTAAAGAAATTTTTTTGGAAGAAAATGAGTTCTTGAATCATTATCAGAAGAACCCTAAATGGGGAGTAGGAGATGTTTTCAAATTAATTGTTTTAATAGTTACTGAGATTTTTTTTTTAAATTTTCTAACATAGTAACTCATGGAAAAAACTTTCCCACTGGGGAACTCTTAGAGCCTCTATATAATTATATTTTTTGTGATTAAATAATGTACCTGGACCATACTGGAGATCATCATTGGCAACATGGAGAGGGGAAATCTCAGGATGTTGAACAGAGAGAGGGACACGAAGGCAGTCTCGGAGTCGAGGATGTTCTCTTCGCTGGACAGAACGAAGGTCGCGAAGGTCACCAGAGAGACCAGGAACGGAGCACAGGACCAGATGAATGAGGTGCCCGCGTTGAGGTACGCCGCCTGCTTCAACACTTTGATCTCCTTGTCACGAATCTTCAGGATTTGTTCCTCAAACGATGGCTCCCAGGCATACAGCTTCAGCACCTGTCAGTGTCAAACATGGTGCATCAGAAACCACTTTGCATGTCACATATTTTGAATTTTTATACAGTGCCAAATGTCCCAGAATTTTTTATTGCAAGTGAAGATGTAATTGATACTTTATCTCTGCAAGTACTACAGTATAATATTGACATTATGTATAACAATAATTGTGATCGCTGGAAAGAAGCTCATATAGCATACTGACAACGTTCCTTTTCGTGAGTAGCTACTGAATTGTGATCCTTTTCCTTTGACCATGGTTGATACACTACAACAAATGAAAGCTACAAAACTGGTCCTAATAACAATATTTTTCACAAAACCAAAATTGTTAAGGGTAAGGTAACGCCAACAATGTTAAAAAAAATCCCTCTAACAAAAATTCTGAAAAAAATTTAAAATGTTCTCCTCTACACCCCCTATCAGTAGCTAAAATATCAGGTGTACAAATACGATCTAGTTTTTGAGTTATGAATTTTTAAAGTTGACCAATTTAACATGGGAGTTTCATTTCTCCATGTTAAAGTAGTCAACTTTAAAATTTTATAACTCAAAAACTAGATCGTATTTGTACACCTGATATTTTAGGTACTGATAGGGGGTATAGAGGAGAACATTTTAAATTTTTTTCAGAATTTTTGTGAGAGGGATTTTTTTTAACATTGGTGGCGTTACCTTACCCTTAAAGTTGCATGAAACTTACCCTTGCAAGGTACATATGATTATTATCTTTTGCTTCATACTATAAATTTTCACCTCCATTAATTATTTACCTTTGTTTCCAATATCTATCTCGATGACAACTGAGGTAAATAATTAGCACGCCTGAAAATTGATATTATCAGGCAAAAGAGAATCATTTTATTTTCATTTTATGTTTAAAGTTTCATGCTTCTTAATCTACCAGAAAAAAAAAAATGGTACCTTAATTCCACTAAGGATTTCGTTCATCAGTTTGACTCGCTGGTCCTTGTTCTTCATTTGTCTGATCTGCAGGGTCCTCACTCTGCTAGCGATGAAACCGTTCACCGGTATCAAGATTATCATCACCGCCAGACCGGCCAGCACAGAGGGACCTGGAATATCAAACATTAAATATAACGGTTGACGGTATCAAGATTATCATCACCGCCAGACCGGCCAGCACAGAGGGACCTGGAATGTCAAACATTAAATATAATGGTTGACGGTATCAATATTATCAACACCGTCCAACACAGAGGGACCTGAGACAAACATTAAATATAACGGTTGACGGTATCAAGATTATCATCACCGTTCAGCTCAGAGGGGCCTGAGACAAACATTAAATATAACGTCAAATATCACATAAAAAAGGTTGAGGGTCCAACCTAAAATCTGCCACAGGAAGTAGAGAGCCAGGGCAATCTGCAGGGGGGCTGACCACAGCATGTTGAGGTAGGCAGTCAAGTCCATGAAGCGCTGAGCGTCCACAGACATCAGATTGACGATTTCACCGACTGTAGACTCCTTTCTAGACGCATTGGACAATCTCAGAGCCTGAAAATTACAACCAAACATTAGTTCAAATAACACTATGGTGTGTAACGTACGTACCTTGCGATAGATGGTGGAAATGAGGGCCGTTCTGACCCGAAGTCCAACAATGAACATCCTGTGGAAATACTGAGAGAGGACCAGCGTGGTGATTGATGCATTCAGGAAGATTGCCACGGCGTACAAGTAACCCTTCCACATTTCTTCATCGTTTGAAACAAATCCAATGAGCAGCCTGGAACAAAATTATTAATTTTAATTCTGATTTTTAAGGAAAAGACATGGAAATTTCCCTTCCAACAATAGAAAACTTTATTGTTAATGTATTGTTCATCGTCCAAACTTTCTGTTACTGAAAAACATTTTGCAGCTATAGAAGTAAAAGTTTTGACAACTTAAAAGATATCCCTGTTTGACAGTCAAAGTTTAGGAATAAAATATTATTAATTAAAAACAGAATGCTAAGTACTTTATTACAGCTGTAGTAATTATTAAGTAGAAGTACCAGTTAGAGTTGGATAAGAAAACAAAAATAAATCAAAATAAAGATCCTTGAAAAATTTAATGTACAGTAGAAGGGTATAGATTTAAGTTATCTTGAGCAAGAATGAGAAAGAGCTATCTTACTGCAATGAGAATCAAATTTAATGATATAAAAAAAAAAGTAATTTTGCCAAAATCCAGGAAAGCTAGACAGTGACAAAGACATTTTCTCTCACCTGAGGATCTGTGGGTTGACGAAGTTGAGGAAGTCCTGAATGAGCTTCATGAACGAGCCAAACAGGAAGGTTGGTCCGAAGGCCTTGCAGATGGCCGGCAGGACCGACGCCTGGTACTTCTGCTTCTTGCGCCCCCCACCAGCGGCACTAGTTGTTGCTGAGAAGTCGACACTGCCAGCATTCTTGCTGTACGTGGCCTTGGGGCCTGCCTCCCTGGGGAACAAACACAATTTGTTAAGGGGAAGGTAACACACCCAATGTTAAAAAAAATCTCACGTGAAAATTATGAAACATATATCTTCAAATGTTCTCCTCTACATCCCCTATCAGTATACAAACTACATATTCAAACTAGTTTTTTAGTTATGAATGTTTAAAGTTTGTGAAATTAGTCACCATTAAAAATTCATAACTCAAATTACCTTGAATTTGAATACCTGGTATTTTAGCTACTGATAGGGCATGTAGAGGATAATATTTTAAGATATGTTTCATAATTTTCATGAGTGGGATTTTTTTAACATTGGGCGTGTTACCTTACCCTTAACACCGTCATCCCTGAGAAACAAATGCAATTTGTTCACATCGTCACGAAAAGACTTACCCAAAGTTGTCCCAAAACATTCTGATAGCAAGAACAAGTAAAACAAAAACATCCTCAGTTTACGTTCCAACTTGCATAATACAGTAACACAATTTTGAAGATATGTAAAAAAAAAAAACTAAAGGAAAAATTCAAAATGTTTTCTGTGGTGAGGATTGAACTCACTTGGCAGCCTTCGCAAGAGATTCATTCCAATATTTCTCAAAGACCGGAACGACAAATCCCGACGTGTCTTCAGGATTCATGTTCCACAAGTCAGAGTTTTCGAGTGGTTTCCTGAAGCCGAGCCACGCCATTTTGTCGAACCACGTGAAGGTGACCCTTGAGAGAAAGGACGCTCCTTGCTCCGGACACAGGTTCTGTGGAACAACAACGTTAGTCTGCTACCTGGGGAACCTCCGAGTTCAAACTTACGTCCACTTTGGGGTACTCCGACCAGCGAGGTTCAACGTCAGCGAAACAGTTGAGGACGAACATTCCAAACACCAAAGGGTAGTAAATCATGTACGTCACAAACATGAACAGCGGCTCTGTTGTTTCCTGGAAAACAGAGAAAATTAAATTTTAAGGATTATTGTCATTGATCTTAGGAGATGGTGAATCACTTTGAAAATTATAGTACTGTAAACCTTCCTTACTTTATAATAAATATTCACCAAAAATATGAAGCAGTTATTGATCTAGTTTTTGAGATACCGGTATACAGGATATAAATAGTAAGAATATCATTGGAAATCTGGCGGTCATTAGTCAAATAACCATATTTTCAACTAAAAAATTAATATTTCAAAAATTGGACTGAATAATTACTTTTTTTACTTCAGAAAGTGGACTTTCTTTATGTTCTGATCTAAATTTTATATTTCTTTACCATCAAAAAAATAAATAACATTGTGCCAATAATCCTTAGTCACCCTACAGCCCCACACCAAACAGGACCAAGATCTAGCCACCAGTTGGTCTGCATCACTCACCTCGTAGATGGCCTTGTTGAGCAAGGTGCGGTACTGCGGAGCCCCGAAGAACGCCAGAGAGAACCAGAAGAGAAACAGGTGGCCGGAGGTCTGCATTCCTCTGCGACGGTTGTACTCAAGCAGCATCGCCGCAAACAGCTAAAAAGTCACATCATTATTACCGCCCTTTCGTGTTTCTTTTAAAACAGCATTGCCCAGCAAAATGTAGTACAAACAGTAATCAAGTAAAAACAATAATACCGGTGTGTATTACATAAGCTAGGAACGTGGTAGTAAAAATTCTACTAATAGGGAGCTTATGGACAACCTAAATGAAATTTTTTATTGCAAAAAATGAATGGGGAGTACGGTACTAAATTATGCTACTACGTATTTTTTTCAGAGTTTTTTTGAGTTCCGGATTTATTTTTAAAAATTAGGAAAGTCCTGCAAGTTCTGTTGCCCCCCCTCTTCCAATGTATTCTTAATAAAAAGGATAGGGTCTAGATGCCTCTTTACGCCTCTAGGGGGCGTGGCTACGTATTTAATAATTTTTTAAAAATAGTTCTCAGACTCAAAAAATATGAAAAACATTATAATTTTGCATCTTCTATTTATTTGTTTATTTATTATGTATTGAGTGAAATAAAATAAATAAAAAAATATTTCTGCAATAAAGAATTTGCATGTTATCCATTCTATTGCACTGTTGGTATGATAAAATAAATATTCAAGGACTATCATACAGTGCCAAATGATGAATTGTCAACCCTGGAATTCAACTAATTAGTTGGCTACTTACAAAGGAAACTGCTTGAATGAGAGGCGTGTAGTAGTCAACTGAGAAAACTTCATAGCCGTTGCTGTTTTTGTAGATGGCAAAGCTCAAGTCAGCAATCGTCACGAGAAACAGCAGGCAGGTTCCAATCTGAAATAAATTGCGTTAGTGGCTACTTTTCACAGAAAAAATAGCACGCAAATGATCAAACAAATTCCTACCACCACTATAGCAGTAGGATACTGATTTTTGGAGTCGGGACAAATAACGGTGGATCAGAAACAAAATAAACGGTACAAACTGAACGCTTTATTGTTTAGTGAGGAATTTATTAAAAAATAAAACGTATGTCAGTTATCTTACCAGTTTTGTGACGTTCAACCATGACCGAGGGACATCTCTCGTTTTACTGTTTAAAATATAATAAGTTTCGAGACCAGCGAACACCCACAAATAAGCGCACGGAGTCCACACTAGCACTGTTCTTTCAAAACAGGACGTAAAGTCTGGATTATTAGTATTCCATGTCAGATTGGCATTCTGTAATAAAAAAATATAATAATTATTCTCCCATATCAAATTGCATTTAAAAAAAAAAAATGTTATGTCATCCAGCCCAAGGGCTTGGATAATGCCGGTTATGATACAGCCTTTAAAATTGAATTAATAAATTAAAATGTTGTTTCAAATTATAAATAAGCACTTCATTAAATCTTAAATCAATAATATATTTACGTAACAGCTCATGGTAATGCCAATCTTACCCAAAACTCAGAGCCGCAAAAAGCATCCATTCCTTCTTCAGCCATCTTGAAAGCGGCCGATCACCTGCTCACAACGCTGCCAGTTCTCCACCCGACTCGGCTACAAATAAACAGCAAAAAATAAGAAACTTTTTCGAGTTGAGGTGCTGCGGTGTTCAGGTACAGTTGTTGGGTATGTCATTCAGGACTTAAGCTAATATTCACGTACTTATTCACTCTAAATTACATGTAATTTACAGTAACAAGAGTGGGCACCGAGACAAGGCAAAATGTCAACAAACAAAGTTCTTTTGGATGTGGATCGATCTATTATTGAAAATAATCTACTTATCAAGGTAAATCATATCTTTTATATATTGGCTTACTTATTTTATCATTATTCTGTTTGAAGAACACTTAAATATCGATGTAATTTGAGATTTTCTAGCACTTTCGCTGTTGAGAATCCGTCCAGCTGAATTATTTTTTTGTTTCAACTTTTTTTTTTCCCCTACAAATTGGCGCACAATTTTTGAACTATTAAATATCGAGATTATAGCAATATGTGCAGAGACCCTCTGCAATATTATATGTGCATGCTGATTAGTTTTCTCAAATAATTATATCTCAGAAATGCTATAGCATGATCAATGTTTTGAATTAAATTATTAAACTTAAAGCTAACCGTTATGAACGACTTGAATATTGATCAAACAATGGCAACCGTGCATGGGAATTACGAATCTCTGGCATGACGAGAATTTTTTCTACGCGATCAGGGGGGTCACGGCAGAGCGGTCACGGCCTGTGTCATCAAGACCCGATTATGTAACAACAATTATTGCTGCAGCGTTAAAATTTGCATTGTCATAGTCTCCTTTTGTACTGCATCCAAGCACAGCCAAAAACGCCGGATGCCCATATATAATATTTGAAAGGAACTTTTTGTGTAAAAAAAAAAAAAAAATCTTAACTCTCGCACTAACTTAATTCTTTTTTCTTGTTTGGCATATGATTTTAGGATAGTGGCCTTGGCTTTGCCACCCCCAATGACGAACTGGAGCGACTGTTCCCTCTGCCCAGAACTCCCGACCAACCCAGCCAGGTGATCCAACTCACGCCAGGTAATAAAAATCGAAGGGGCCGGGGTACGTAATTGATTCTGGGGGCACTATAGTTTCACGCTTTGCTGGGCGGGGGGTTAAAGAATGTGTATATAGTAAATAATTACATATTATATAACATATTATGTGTATATATACACACACATCATAAATATAATATATAATATATATTACATTGGTTGAATTATGAAATTTGAATTAAAAAAAAAATGTGTATTATATATTTCATATATCGAGGAAATTATAAAGTTTTTAAAGTAAAATTTGCAACATGGGACACAATAAAATTATTTCCATATTGAATCCGTTGCTACATCATTGTAAAAGTTTCAACGAACGTTTGAACAAATCTATTTAAGATAAGACACCAAGAATTATTAGAACACTTTTGAATGATAAGATTAAACAAGAAATGGGTTCATAATTTAGGTTATGCAACTAATAAGTTTCAATTAAGTTTGTACTATTTGAAGAGGAAAAAGTTACCGACCTAAAAAATAAGTTGTTAAAAATCTGTCACATAATATCACGTCTTCATTTTTGCAATTTTTTTTTTTTTAGATTATAGATTGTATATTTGTAACAGCTGATAATATAGAAGACTTAGACCGACTAGCTTAGCATAGGGATGGTGGAGATCCAATTAAATGAGATATAATTTCACAAAGTATTCTAAATGCATTTTATCTTCGTTAATTCCACGTTGTGAGGGTGGAGAAGCCGTACATAATACGATCAAGTTACGTCGTGCTTTGCAACTGAAATAAAGTTGTTTCTTTCTTGATCAATGCTTCGTTACTGTAGTGTACGAAAAAAACGTAATAATAACATTGCGATGTTATTCGGTTGTTGCGCCACAAAATCGATGGCCCCGTCTGCTGAAGTTTCGTTTCTTCTCGCGTGTGGATGACAAAATTAAGTGTGGAAAAACTTCAGGCACGAATAAATCTATAATTTAAGACACTTTAAAGTATCAATATTTAGTAACAATATCAATATTTAAATTAATGGCGTGCCTTAGTATTGATTTATAATTAATTATTTTAAAATGTCTCGTGGTTCTTTACGTCGATGTATATATATATGATATAGGAGTTATTATAAATAAATGTCATAATGGATAAACAATTGATGTGCTTGTCTTAAAAATATTTTAAAATATCATATAAAGTATAATTATTTGATATTTTTTTTATTTAATTTGTCAATTTTTTTTATAATTTTACTATAGTGCTATATAAGATAAGTAATTAATTAGCTCTGACTATAAAAGCCAAAGAGCTCTAAACCAAAGAGAAATGCACTGTGATGTCAGTAAATGTAAACGAATTGTCAATTTTTGTTAAAAAAAACATACTCTTAATTAACACCCCTCGACCTATAAAATCGTACGGCAAAACGCTGTCATAAGTCATAACAGTAAATGCAAGTTTAGGAGTTACTTGATACAATTAATTAGTTACATTTAATATATGTGTTGATATAATATGCAGTAAAAATATACCAAGATGAAATTTAGTTCATCAGTGTCGTCTGACGAGTTAGGAGATCTTGATCGCCTTAAGGTAGAGATAACGCCGAACAGCTGATCGACGTAATGCCCTTTGATTAACATGTAAACCTTAGCAAATTGACAAAAATTCTGAAATTTTTTTGAGAGGCAGATATTAGTGCCTAAAAGCCATAGAAAAAATTTCAAAACGATTTAACGAGCCGATTTTTTTTAATGATTTTTTTAATTTTCAGCATAGGGCTTTCCCATGGAGAAGCCAAACTAAAAAATTAATTTAAAAAAATCGGCTCGTTAAATGTTTTTGAAACTTTTGCTATGGCTTTTAGGCACTAATATCTGCCTCTCAAAAAAATTTCAGAATTTTTGTCAATTTGCTAAGGTTTACATGTTAATCAAAGGGGATAACGTCGAACAGCTGTTCGACGTTATCTCTACCTTAATTAATAAAATTTAAAGATTTTTGAGACCATCATATTTTTACCTCTTGAAAAATTACAAACTGTTAATATGAATTGTACATCAGGTACATAATAGTACGCAGAGATATAAATCACGTTCTTGTTTTGCTTAGGTTTATCATAGTTTCCTTATCTGCAGATGCCATGACGGTAGTTTTGATCTTAAAAACGAGATTGAATGACTCGGCACTTTTCTTCAATCAACTGCGTGATGCAAAACTGAGAAACAACTGGGAATTATACAATCGTATTTTTGTAGTCTTATTAACGTAATATTAAAATATAATCGACATTTTGACATAATTAAAATCTATAACATGAAGTGAATTATGAGAAAATTAAATAAAAATTTCCATTGTTATCAATATTGCTGCAATGTGAAACTATTTTATCATATACCGCGTATGTTCTCTATATACAAAATAACATCCTAAGTAAATGCTGATTATGATAACACTGAATCAATGAAAATATGTCTTGTACAAAGTATAGCTAGGATATTATACAGTATATTATCACCCAATGGAGTATTGTCCTCAATTTTTTTTATTGCAGAAATGAAAAGAGCGTGCAAAGTTATGCTACCCTGATTTTTTTTCAAATTTTTTAGAGCCCGGGAAGTATTTTTAAAAAATATTGAAAGTTCTTTTTGTGACGTCACGAGGCAGCAAGTCCTATCTTTTTCTTAAGGAGCGGCGTCTCATGACGTCACGAAAATAACTTTTAATAATTTTTTTAAAATAGTTCCCGGGCTCTAAAAAATCTGAAAAAAATCAGGGTAGCATAACTTTGCACGCTCTATCCATTTCTGCAATAAAAAAATTGAGGACAATACTCCATACTTATGCACTGCTTTTTTTATATCTTTAATAAAAAATAAAGTCATTTTCTTTGGTGCATATATACGCAATTTATATACTTACTTTGTGCTCTTACAATTGCATCGCCTGCAGTAATGTTATTGGACGTATGATGTTGATTTAGTCACACGCAAACAAGTCACAAGATGAGGTCACGTGATCATTCAAATAAATTATTATTATATTACAACCTTCATATTGATTTCTCTGCACCAACAATTCAAAATTTTGACACTCCTTTTGTGAAATAAAAATGATTCACCGTGACCTCCAAGGTCTTTACAATATTTTTTATTATTATTATTCCTTTTACTTCACAAGGAATGTGCTAGGTCACCTTTCACATTTCTACACTTACATTAGCCACAAAACTCGTGCCAATCACTTGATGATTTTAACTGTAGATTTATTATGGAGATTTTTACACGTGCATCCGAGAGTTTAAAATCATTTGTAAATCTGCTGAGATTTTGAACAAGCTGTGGAGAACTAGCTATAGCATTGTTGATTATTATTAGAACATATGTGGCGTCTAAAACAACTGCTAATGTTATTGTAACATGGAACATTATAATATTTTTAAAAAATAATTATATTTAGAGAAATCAAAATTCTGAGTGTGATTGAAAAGTATGCAAATTTAAAGTAACAACTCTGTTAACAAATTTGTTTATTGTTATTTTGAAGATTGTTAAACTTTTGCCTGCGAATATGTAGCATATGGCGGCACTCATATACCTGCATGCATGTAAAGTAGACTGTTGCCCAGCCTCTTACGTAATGAAATTGGGACGAAGCTGTGAAATGTAGAATATAAAAACAGATCATTCCGGGGAGCAGATATATTTGTCTTTAACCCCACCCCCCTCTCGTGACTGCGCTCCTTGTCGGTGCACGAGTGTTAATTAATTAAAAATTAATTTTATTCTTGGGGGTTTGCGATGCCTGTCAATTCTTATCTTACATTTCAAGGTCATTTTGCCTTCTTGTGCGTTTTCTATAGGAGATAATGAAGTTTGTATTGTGGATATTGATGCATCAGGACAATTGGCTTAATAGTTTTGTTTGTTTGTTCCACTTTCGCGTGAGCGAGCGTGTTTCAGATCGAGCGAGCGGCTAGTATTATTATATTACAAAGGCGTTTAATGATTTTAGCGTTCGTTTCTTCCAGCGGGAGCAGACCACTCTAAACTATCCCCCTTCCCCATACTTTGAACTCTGACCTAATGTAGCTTTAATAAGTTTTAATTGACGACATTTAAAACTGTTGCATGCTTCAGTAACTATCGCTACAACCACGAACACGAATATTTAATTATTTATCACAATTTTCATTCTCGAGTTCTATAACATAGATAGTACGCATTTAGAATGTTATCTGGTTGTACTCTCTGTTATCAAGCCTCTTTGTTTGATTCTAAATTTCGACTAATTATCACACTGTCATGATTATAATTAATCATTTCTGTTTTAAGGAGAATGCCCTACCTAAAAATGTATTAATATATAATAGAAGTGCGGGTAATAATATATTATATAATTTGGCACCCCCCTCCCTCCCTCGCGTGTCACGTGGACCTGTCGTGTATTACACCATACATTGTAATATTTTCTCAATCAATACTGTATAATGTGTGAAGATCCACTTTTATGGTATTTTTTTTATCCGGTGTTATTATTTATTTTTTTACATTGAAAATGGTGGTGCGTGATTCGAAGCAGATATAATTGCCGTGAGCAATTTGTTAGTGGCTATATACAAAAAAAACGTATTTCATTCATTTTTGTGTAGTTTTAAATAAAAGTGAGGTTGTTTTCACTGCAATAAATGTTCTCCTAACCACACACACTCGCGAGTTTATTACTCATTGATGCTCGAGCTGTTATTAATTTTTTGTTTACTATAAAATTTTGATCGAGTAATAAATGTATACAAACGATTGGGACCGTGTAAACAAATTACAATTAATTTCGAATTACTTTAAATGACTCGGTTAACATTGCTCTTTTTGCTAAAAATTTTATTAAAAATCATGGCACATGAATACGATTTTTCTAGTTTTCATATAACTCTTGGGGTTTACTACAAATACTAATATATATACGTTGTTTTGTATTATCACAGACAATATTGTCTGTGGTATTATGTAATATATTTTATCAATTTTATGTTATAATCTTTCCTGAATAAACAAATTAAAAAATACGTATATTTTCGCTCCTATTTCACAATAAATTGAAATGTTACACAGTCTAACAGATCTTATATTACCTGTAGACTCTATGTCGCCTAGCTTCAAGACTGTCTAGCCGTATATGTCTGGATGGGATAAAGCAAAAGACGATCGCCGCGCGCAGTCAAATCTTCACGTAAACTAAGATTATTTTTTTTTAATTTTTTTTTAAAGATTTTTAATAAAGTATAAGACGAGCACCTCGTCGCATCTCACCCCGTGCTTTTGCTGAATATAATTACGTGATAAATTGAAATAAAATCACCTCGTGTATCTCACCGTGTTTTGCTCCCGTGTCTGCGGTAAACAACTCCACAACACACGTCTGTCTGTCGCACGTCCGCTTCTCTGTGTGTCACACGTTCCCTCGAGCAGTCACGGCTACTCTGTGTGTGTCACACGCTCTCGTGCAGTCCCCCCTCTGATAACTAGTGACGTCACTAACCACGTGGTACCTGATGCATCAGCTGTGACAGATCCGCCTCTATTATGTAATCATAACTCAATTCATGCCGATCTCAAGGTATTTTCGCCATTTTTTCAAGGAAATTAATAAAAAAAAACTAAAAAAGTAGGCCATTTCTTGATAAGATGTTAATTAAATGAGATCCCCTGGTACGAAACAAGACAATTCGTACTTTCTGATAAGAGCGCTTCTTATCTCTCAATTTTGAACGTCACAAATGTTGGTTTTTTACTTTTTGCATGTTATTGTATAATATTCTCAATTAAAGTAATTTGCAGTCGTGGAGATTTCAGCAAATCGATCTTAAAGATAAAGCGAGATCTTCAGTACATAAAATTATAGTTCAAACTTTTCACACTGAGGCCGCCACTGTCGCGAGTGCAGCGACATCGTTGAGTAAAATACAGAAGCGCGTCACTTTCAAAAATTGATAATTATCATCACATTGATTATCTGCTTGCTTTTATTGTCTTGTTTGTGGCGTGATATGATTTAAAAAATCGACAACTGGAGTGCATAAAATTAAACAAAGCGACGATTTTGTTACTTTTATTATAGAAATTTATTAATGAAATTAATTCATTTTATTTATTTTATCAATTTAGTATATTATGCAAATTCAAATAACAATGCACCTCATCTCTCCCATAACAGTAAATGTTATAATGCCTGATGTTGCGTGTCGCACGCACATTACCCGCAGGTCTATGCGTGAAGACGCGCACCACGGCGGGCCTCAAGGTGTTCCTCAACATCTGCACTGCCCCCGAGATCCCCGCGCCCCCCATCGTCGAGGAGGCAGAGCTGGCGAGGATCCTCAGCTCGGAGAACGAGCTCGCTACCTTCCGGGTGCCCATGAGCCTCGGGGAGGGACGCACCGACACCGACAAGAGTGAGTCTCTAAGTGACATCAAAATTGACAGTGGAGTATCGACCTCAAATTTTGTTTATTGCAGAAATGAATAGAGGGTGTGAAGTTATGGTACTCTGATTTTTTTTTTTTCAGATTTTTTAGAGTCCGGGAACTATTTTCTAAAAAAATCTGAAAAAAAATCAGAGTGGTTTAACTTTGCACCTTCTATCCATTTTTGCAATAAAAAATTTTGAGGTCAATACTCAATCAACATATATGCATTTTTTTTTTTTTTTTTTTGTGCGATGCGGCTGCATGAGCGGCGACTGCAAAGAAAGGTCCTTGCTGACGTCAAAATGACGTCACAACGTACAATCAGCCACGATCGTGACGTCATTTTGACACCAGCAAGACTTTTCAGTCGCCGCTCGCAGCTGCATGGAAAAAATAAAGCGAATTTTGATTTTCAGTTCTAATAACTGCTCAATTTTTAATTTGAATACCCTTTAACACACAAATGATATGAAATATACTGTAAGATATTATAATTTTTTCAGGTGGTACTTCGTGTCAGGTGTTTGACGTGGCTGTGCACCCGACCGCCATGCAGCGGCTCAGCGAGAGTGAACTGTTTCGTCAGTTCATTCTGACGGCCGCCATGGAGGGCATCCAGTCCAAGTACAACGTGGAGCTAAACGTGGCTGGTACGTACCTCTGACGAGCTTTGCAGACGTTGTGCTCATCACCAAGAGCATGAACCTCGGGACCTAACTCAACGATTATGTAACTGAAGGATGGCCTAGGACGTCGAATTATGAACCTTGACACTCGACGATTTTCTACAACCTTCGACAAATTAGCCATGCAGTTGGTGGATAGTTTATGTGGTGACGTCACAGATCTGACAGTGTAGCGTTGGCGACTAAAGCAGCACCTTTGATAGCGGAAGTTAGGCTAGCCAATCAAATGCACTTATCAAAAACGGCGTCGTGACGTACCAAAAAGTTCCGACATAACGTCGCAAAAGCGGCTAGTTTGAAAGTTAGACCATCCTCCAGTAACCGTTCTAACGTTCTAATGATAAGTCTTTGCAGACGTGGTGCTGCTGGCCAAACGCAAGAGCATGGGCACCCCCAAGTCACAGCGTGTGCGGACCTCAGGCCCTCCTCAGCCTCTGGGACCGCTCATCTCGGAAATTTGTCCCGCCAAAGCAGTCGACCTCAAGCCGAGGATTCGCGTACCCAAGTACAAGATTCGTGGCGAGCCACTGAAAGGCACTTTGGAACGGATGATCGCCGAGCTATCCCTCCCGGACGTGGTAAGTGTTGTAAAATGAGGCGTTGCTTCTATAAATAGTACCTGTCTTTTAATTGATATTCGAAATTTAGATTATATAATAGTTTTCTTGGAAATTGTTCTATTGAATTTTGTCACAAGAAAAGAGCGTGCAGAACCCTCAGCTTGCTCACAAAAAGTTACCAGCGCAGTTCTTGAAGTCGTAGCGTTTAAGGTGCTCTTCCATGGAGCGATGTTGAGCGGGGCGAGAAAAGCGCACTTGCTTCAATCTCGTATGGCGGCCATGTTGGCGATAAAATCGCTCCCCGTAAGGCGAGGAAATCCCGAGCCTCTGATTGGCTGTGGCACGCGATTTTCTTGCTTTCTTCGCTCCATGGAAATGCACCTTTAAGGTGGATTCACATGGCGATTTTTACCATGCGACGCGACGCGAATAATGCGCACTTGCTGTAACATCCATTGGCGGCCATATTGGGCGATTAAAAGAAAAAGAGCATCGTAATTAACGCGATTACCCGTGTATTATGTTTATTTAAAATGAAATAAAAAAAAAAAAAAAAAAAAATTCGCTGCCGCATACGATTTCGCAGCTTTTACGTCAAATCGCGCCGCGTCGTCGTTGCCGCCCATGAAAATCCACCTTTATATAGAGGCCAAGCTCGTACCTTGTGAACGACAACGGAGAGTGACGTGTTCAGCAGATATGTTGACGTGTTCAGCAGATATGTTGACGTGTTGTTGACGTGTTCAGCAGATATGTTGACGTGTTCAGCAGATATGTTGACGTGTTGTTGACGTGTTTAGCAGATATGTTGACGTGTTGTTGACGTGTTTAGCAGATATGTTGACGTGTTGTTACAGGGGAGCAGCTCCGAGCTAGAGGTGGACGTGGGAGAGGACCGCATGGTGGTGCAGGGTCTCAAGAGCGGCTACAAGCTGGACGTGTTCCTGCCCCACTTGGTGCGACAGGACGCGGTCAGGGCTGACTTCAGCACGACCAACAGGGTGAGCCTTCTAACTAACCTCGACGTTTTGAGGCGAGACGCACGTTCACACTTCACTTTACTTTGATTTACCTAAATAATAATTACGTTTGAGATTTGAAAAAATATGTAATTAAGAAAATGTTGTTCAAAATTCAAATAATTTAATATTAATTTAAACATGTTGATTTAATTATAATGAAATTGTTTTATAATCTCGTTCGTCTACGATATAAAAAAAAAATCAATCAAATTCAAAACGTTGATGACAAACGCCGTAACATTAGAAGCGCCTTGTTGGTTGAGGCTGCAACTCGCCTCACACAGGGTCACAAAGAGAAGCCTAACACAGTTTTCTGCAGGATGTAATGGAGGGCGCCACTGAAGTTTAGCGCGGATTATTGCATATCAATTCCTCACGTAAATTAATTTGCGGAAGACAATTTCGTCCGTATTTTATCACCCTCCAGTACTTAACAAATCTTAGCCAGGCCTTTCCGGGATAAAAAAAACAACAGCCGCGCGTTACAATGTACCTTAATTGTTATAAGATCATGTCCCTCTGTCATATAAGGATTCTTAAAATCGGTCTACACGTATATACTAATTTTATATCTGTAAATTACACCTTCCGTGATATATATATTTTATATATTGCCCTGTGATAGTAAAATATTAGTAAGTTCTCTTCTATGTTTAATTAATTTTTTTTAACAACTATTACTGTTCTACAACGCATTTGACAAGAGTATAATAGTTAAAAAAACTTGAAAATAAAATGGATATTTGCCAAAAAAATAGTTAAGGTTGTTTAAACGAACGTGGTGACGCGCATTGTAATTAGCGTAAATGAAAACGAAGCCAGAATGACGTCATCACTTATTATTACGAGTTTTTTTTTTAAAGAAAAGCGACTTCAGATATTTACGAATCGTTTAGTTTGATGTTTGTTTTGTCTGCAGGTGCTGACGCTGCTGCTGCCACTCCAGAGCTGCAAGGGACAATAGAGTCTCATTCCTCAACTTTTCATATAAATAATGTTTGAATTGATCCTCTTTTTTTTGTAAAAAAAAATTATATAACAATAAAAAATTGAAATGGATAACAAAAACCTGTTTCTTGAAAAACCTTCTTTGTACGTATTTTTCTTGGTAAATATTTGAGTCAACAGTTTTAATACAGAGGCTCATTTATAAAGAAAGGTAAATACAATTTGTGTTACAAAATAAATCAATAGTTTCTCATCCAGACGGTAAACTATAAAGTCATGCAGTCTTGATTTCTACCATTCGTTTTCTTGCCTGCGAGAATTCATTAGTGCCTTCACAAACGTTTCAACTTTTTTTTATTATTTTTTTTTTATCCTCGGTACGCTTTTAAAGATCCTCTCCATCATATTTCAAAGCATTTTTTTTTTATCCTCTTGTTATTCCTGCAGCAGCACGCCTCTTAACAGCAAGCAACTCTATGATTCTTTCTCCTTTTTGGACAGTGGCAACTTAGAAATTCCAGGAAAACTCTTCACTTACAAAAGAGGAGCAAAAAAAAGCAGCGTATACTGTTGGGAAAATTTTGGCTTGAAGCCATAGCGCAAATAAAAATTCATGTGGGTGAATATTATTAAAAATGAAAAGCAAATTTACGTTTCATTAACTGCATGTAATTATGAATTAAAAAATTACAGATTATCAATGATCTCAGAGAGCAACTTTTAATTGTTACGGTTCTCGTTGTCTGGGGGCAATGTTAATATTATGTAACGATAATTAAGTACACTAATTCGAGCAGCTCTCACACTTTGGCTGCAGCTACAAGACACAATGACATGCACATTTGCAGGAGCTTTCTTAGTTTGTACAGAATAGGTTGTATTCAAATTCACACAATACAAAATAAATACAAAGTTAGGATACAAAACAATTAAGGGTAAGGTAACGCCACTAATGTTAAAAAAAATCCCTCTCACAAAAATTCTGAAAAAAATTTAAAATGTTCTCCTCTATACCCCCTATCAGTACCTAAAATATCAGGTATACAAATACGATCTAGTTTTTGAGTTATAAATTTTTAAAGTTGACTACTTTAACATGGAGAAATGAAACTCCCATGTTAAATTGGTCAACTTTAAAAATTCATAACTCAAAAACTAGATCGTATTTGTATACCTGATATTTTAGCTACTGATGGGGGGTGTAGAGGAGAACATTTTAAATTTTTTTCAGAATTTTTGTGAGAGGGATTTTTTTTAACATTGGCGGCGTTACCTTACCCTTAAGTCTTAATTGTAATATAATCTCTATTTTATTATTATTTGCTTAAAAATATAAATTAAAATGCCTCAAATTTTCCACAGTATTCAAAATAATTCTTACGTTCAATTTGTTGATTCACTCACTGGACACAACAAACAAATTTCAAAATATTTATTGATGATAAAATTAACTTTTTTTTTACCTAGTTTGTACAGAATTATTCCGTTTTGGTCGTGAATATTCGGCAACCCTCGGCTTGTTTTCCGCCAATCAGAAGGACCCTTACAAAGTGTCCACCAATCATCAACGACGTTACAGACACGAAGTCGTTTTATAAATATATGATACCACGGAGACCATATCTCAAAATTTTTAAATTCAAAACTCCTAACAAAAGACAATAAAAAAATTTAATTATACTGCGCCAATTAAGATGCATACAAGGTGATTTATTGATAATTTTTTTATTAACTGCTGCTGTTATGAGTATTTCTAAAGCAAGTGGAGTATGCAAGAATCGATCGAAACTTTTTAGATACTGAATGAGTTTTCAGTACTTTTATTTTCACCTTACAGCAAGGACGTTTTAGGATTCAGTACATTAAATGGCTGAATTAAACCTTATTTTCAGTACTTTATGCACTTTTCAGTACAAATTTTGTACTGAATTAAACAGGGTCAATTTAAGTACACAAATTGTCCTTAGATTCAGTATCTAAAAGTTAAGTGTGGAGTGCTTTGGAGGGCAATTTGTAGACGGCCGAGGTAATAATGCTGCTGGCTTACCCCGTAAAGGGATATGACGTCATGTTATGTATGTATGTTTTTTTATTAATCAGGTCCATGATAAAGTTAAGATTGTTAATTGTTTCGTATCTGAATTAATTATTACTGGATAAGCAACTTGATTCAATCAGCTAGTCCCATACTTCGTTCTTATCATCTGCTAGTAATTAACGTACTAGAAAACATGCATCCATATAGTTTTAGTATATTAATTGTTGTTGTTTTTATTGTTAGTAATATCCTCAAATGTTTAAACACCTATACACGTGTAGATATGCCATTTATTTTAACGACCAATACTGTACGATTATTGATACACACCCAAGTGATCGAACAGTGTAATATATTATATTTCTCAGTTATTGCAAAATGAATTTAGCTAATGATCAAAAAAAGAAGTTGTTAAGGCCACACGCATGAAAAGTATCAAACGCTTCTAGCACGTAATAATTTTAAAATTGTGACAGTCCGTAAATCAAAAACCAAAACGTCGTGTTTTAATCATGTGAAAAAAGTACATAAATTATAATTACTGTTGGAATTGTCGTAGTTGTAATGTTAAAAAAATACATACAGCAATTTAAAGAAAAAAACTAAAAGTGGGGGGCCTTATGGAAGGGCGTATTATTAATTATTTGCAAGTTAAAAAATGCCTCATGGTAGTAATATTCAGTAAAGCTAAACGTGATGTAAAATCAATAACATCGACATTTCATTTATTTTTCTTAACATATGGTATTGCTTGCAATATTTTCATGGACTTTTCATCGCATGATGAAGAAAAGTTATACATTTTTCATATCATTCAAATATAAATATGTAAATAAGGATTTAAATAATTAATGCAGATATATCGGATGTTAATGACATTTTTTTATGTAAAGAGTTTGTGAAAGAAAGATGGAAGATCATTTTTGCTTTTGTGTTTCTTGTTCTATGTTGACGTATTACAGCAGTCTTAAATTAAATTAACATGTTACAATATACTGGGGAACCTAATTATTGTTCAAGAAGCTGCCGTATTAATTTTACTAAAGATGTAAATAAGGTTATCATTTAGAATTTTACTCAGTAAAGGAGTATTTAACTTTTAAATTTCTGCACTAGGACAATGCTAAATACAAGCAAATACTTCTAAACTATGATAAAATAAAATACACGTATGTATAACTAACAGATTTTTGTTTTGTTTTGTTCCATGTTTAATTTACTGCAATATGTATATTTATGTAAACTTAAATTAATTTAATTTCTAGCTAGACATAAGATTTAGATTAAGAAAAAACCTTTGTACCTCTATGTTGTATTATGTACAGCCACACGAGGAAATAAATAAATAAATAAATAAATAAATAAATAAATAAATAAATAAATAAATAAATAAATAAATAAATAAATAAATAAATAAATAAATAAATAAATAAATAAATAAATAAATAAATAAATAAATAAATAAAGTATGATATGTACTGGAGAATATCATTGTACATCATTTATATCATTTAATATATTCATAAATTAATAACGGTTTTTCTTTTAAGTATAACTAAAAATATAGAGAGAAAAAAATGGAAAATCCGTTAATTTACTATCAATCCTCAGATTTGTTTGAGAATTTTAAAATTGTGTATACCATAGATAAATAATAACGACTAATAAACAAAGAAATAAAATAGAAGTTCACATAATTATGTTCGTAATAATTTGATTTATGGGTTGAAATTTCAAATTTGAATTTTCTTTGACTGTAAAAATATTCCAAGATATTAATTATTATATAATATACTTATGTGTATATAATAACTATTTGATAAGAATTTAATTGAATGTAGAAACAAAATTTTAGTGAGTTTCCTTGCTGTCCATTGACTTTTTTAATTACAATTAATTTTGTCAATTCATAACTAATCAAATATGTAAATCTATAATCTATGTATATACGAGATATTTATAATTATTGATTAAAACAATGCATATTTTCAACATTATTTAGTTAAAATTTAATATTTTTTAAATGAATAAAAATATTTTAAACGTGCTTATAATTGTGTTGAATTGAACGACGCGGATGTGGTTGATATTTTTAATCGACGTTAACTTGTCTGAGAGCGAGTGGTGGTAAATCATCTTTTATAATGAGCTTGCGTCCTCCAGAAACCCCCCAGTTTCACCAGATAACTAATACCACACGAAGATTAGTCAAACACTAATGAGCTGTCAGCAAACGGAGAATTCAAAATTGAAAAGAAATTAAATCAATATATAATTTATATTTAACGAATATACGTCGTGATTGTAAAAGGATTTTAGCTTAATCACGCTTTGTGTCTATGAGAGAGTGGTGTATATTAACTGAGTATTCTGTATTTATTACTATTGAAAAACAATACTCGGTAATTTCGTATTGAACACCGAGATGATGATACATTTATTAATACAAAGTCATATTGCTCTTTTTTATTTGAATTGCATGTTAAGATATGATACGATTGTTCGGAGCCAAAGTTGTCTACAATCATTTATTAAAATTCATTTGTTCTTTTATTAAAATTTATATAACTTTATTTCAAAATGCGTGGAGAATCGTCGTATTTGAAAGCCTCAAATTAATATTATTATAATGTATGTAAAATGTTCATTTATTTTATATTAGTAATTTATTAAAGAAGTTATATTTATAGTCTGGCATCCGTTTGGTTTCATTATTATCTAAATTAAAAAAAATTGCAGTTCATAATTTTTGATTAGGTTGTGAATTTTTGTCTCATATCATCAGCAGACAGGATATGTGCTGATAGTTTTACTTTAGTACATTATATTTGATATCATTGATGCCTCACTAGCACATTTCTATTTTTAGCGTCATAATTTGAAACCATGAATTCTTTTATGTGAATCATGCAGATAGCTCTTTTGTGTATCAAATATTGTTATTAACATGAGGGTTGATATGTCATCCATATCTTATTACAGGAAATTTACCAAAAAGTTTCATCAGAGGACGGGCCCAGGAACGAACAGATTGGGCCGGGTCTGATTGTGGGGATTTTTCTGTCAGTGTCTCCCTGTCGCTCAAACTATGTTGTCTGCAATGTCTGCAAGTATTTTAGAATCACAAAACTGTATATCAAATTTAATGCGAAACCAATGAATATTTAATTATTAATTTTTTTTTCTTGTATCCCTGAAACCCTGACTCCAACGCCCTCTGATTCTCCTTTGTAAAAAAAGTAAGGAATATAATAAATTAAGTATGCTTAATCACAAGTTAATATGTATTAATTTATGATTCATTAAAATTTATTATATATATTTTTTATAAGAGCTGCTGCATATGCTGGACTACGTTATATATTTTTACATGATGGTACGCGGTGAAGCTCTGAAATAAAATATTCGCCAAATATCTTAATTAACTTAATTTAAATAATTATTTAATTTATGAAATTAAATTAACTTATAATTCTTTATTTAAATAACCGAGGCCTCTATTTTCACATAAATTTTCAACTGAGACCATTATCTCATCTTTTAACCAACAATATGAACCTTAAAGTATCAAAGTCATGTTGCTGCTTTTGAAACTATAGAGACCCTACTGAAGTGACTTTGTTTTTAAAATTTGTTGCTAATAATGCACTTACTTGTAACTTTTAATGTTAGCCAGTCACATTATTGTGGACTGTTTAAAATCAACCAATATTATAATTTGTATCGCAAGGCCAAAATTCACCAATTTAATCAATACACGTTCATTTTAATGACTCGATATAATTTTTTGTTCTCTTGTGACGTCAGCTAAAAATGTGATTTGCAAATTATTTATATTCATTATTCATGCAGCCATTTTGAATTAATTCTCGTTTCTTTAATCAATACATCGGCATAATTTTTTGTACAATATTTTTACAGGATAAAATAATGGTGAGATATTGAGAGCTAGCCTCTGTACTTTCACTGGCGTCTGTACATTGCAGGATTCCGGATTTAAAATAATGGTCATTTAATAAACGAAAAATAACCATTGTGTTTTAAAGAAAAAAATGTGACAGAATTTCAATTGAAACAAATAAAAACATTTTCAAGAGAAAGCATAAATTTTATCAGAATCGTGGTTTAAAATATATGATAATATATTATGTGTGTAATATTTGAATGTATACTAATTTAATATGTATCTTTTAGCAAGGGTAAGTTAAGCATCCCACACAAACCAGTAGTTAAAAAAAAAAAAAAAAAAAAAAAAATGCAAAGTAAAAAGAAGAAACAAAAGTTACACGCATTCGAGCATTCAATTAACATTAAAGTTACAGCCAGCAACTAATAAATAAAGCACTGCCGAAATAAGCTGTGCGCCAACTTGTCTTGCTTGTCTGTGAAAAAGAATTGTGGCCGAGAGTGTGCGGGCCGCTGCGATTTATAGAAAGAGCACTCTGCTTTATAAATCATCACCTTATATTCAAAACAGAGCGAAAATATTAAAATGTTGTTTTTGCAAAGCAGCCGACTCTACGACGGCACAATAACCGCGCGCAGCAGAATAAGATTGCCATCTCTTTATTTTGGTCATGATGACCTTTTTTAAAAACAGATTTTCACCACGCTTTAAATCAGTCAACATTTACTTTATCTTTAAATATAATGCATTATCAATATACCAAACATTACAGTGTTGTAATGGTTTTTAAAATAATAATATATTGAATTTCGTATATTTTATTCTACAACATTCATTTAAAACACAAAAAAAAAAATGATAAGTACCCACCAAGTATATATAAGCCAAACAATGGAATAACTTATTTATTGATTATTTACTACCATTGTATATGCCATACAACAAAAAATGAACCATCAATTTTGTTACTGCTTTAAGCACATTAATTTTTGGTGAGGTCATGAAAGATTTTTTTTTTTTTTTTAACATAAACCCGCCTTCATAAATTGATCATAAAGATAGTTCAAAATTTTGTCACGAGATGGCAGCTATAATGTAAAAGGTAGGAAATTTTTGATTTAGCTCGCCGGCCGCTCACATCAATATGCAAATTGCTCACCACATTTCTTCAGAAATTTATGCAAAAGATACCAAATATAATAACGCTACTAATCATTGCAACCTTGCCATTCCATAATTTTTTGAATAATAAAATTTTATACATTAATATATTATAGATTATGTCATAAATTTTGATTAATCTAAATTTCGAGCTGCCGCGATTAAGTCTCAAATTAATGTAAATTTAAAACACACAATTTCTATTTAAAAAAAAAAAAAAATGTTCACAAAAATATTGAAAGTAATAAAATTATATTATTTAAATTACTGATGATTATACTATAGAGTATTATTTTTATTTATATATAATTATTATTTATCCTTTCTTACTTATTTTATACCGAAAGCTGCATGTATGGTAATAAATAAACTATTTTTATATTTTTTATTCGCGCGTTGATGTTCCTTCGGAGATTCCAACGAACGAAGTTTAATTTTTTTTTTTTTTTTATGTTTCTACATTACGATACAGAAGTTAGATTATTTTAAATTTAATGATTATAAAAAAAATACTACTATATATTTATAGGAATTAAATGTTTTAATAGCTTTTTATTTTATTTATGTGTTAAACTCGCGCGGAGGGTGGCCTCGTCTCATCATCTGTGAACTTTGTATCATTCGTTGTGAGAATGTGACGACTGCATATATGTGACTGCAACAGAACGTTTATATATAACCTGCATGCAGTTTTTAAAGAGCATACCTCAACTATAATATAACCCATTGAATATATATATCATCCAAGAAGTAGACACGCACTTCACACGACCAGACGAATCTAAAATATCATAGTTGCCAGTTTTTTTTAATGTAAATATTTAATGTCACGTATAAAACGTCGATGTACTTGTAATTACGTTTCATTTAAGAGATTCTGAAGTGACATTCACAGATCTGGTGTGGTGTAACAAGTTGCAGTGTGAATCTTTTCAGAAGGGTTTCGACCTGTAGGCGAGGATTTGGCAACGTCGCGGCGGCGGCCAGGTACAAGACATCGGCGAGGATTGGCTGCTCTCACCTGAGTATTCCCCCTCCAACCCCCCCCCTCCTTCTTGTGAGGAGCAGCAGCAGCACGGTGCTCCGTGAAGGAAGCATGCAGTAGAGTTGAGGTGCCAGTGTGTATCAGTGAAACAAGTTTTAGTGAGTGATTTTTTTTTTATACAAAAATAAAATAATTTCGTACATTATTAACAATTAATAATTTAAAAACAAAAAAATCAATAAATAAGTGAAGTGTATTTAAAAAAAAAAAAATTGATTTGTTAACAATTAAATTGACTGAATTATTGAAAAAAGTAAATATTTAAATATTGATGAATACAATAACAAGGTGCAAGTGACACCCGTTGACTACATATGGTAAAGAATTCGAGTGTTTGTGTCGAGGATTACGATGATGCGGATTTCTGAACTGGAGATTTGAACGCACGAAAACCAAGGTTTTGTATACTAGTTTGCCCGCCAGCCTTTTTCCCCACTTCTCCAGTCAGCCATGTTGAATACCTGGGCAGGTAAGCTCATCTATTTGTGACTGCTATAACATCAAAAAGTAGCGGGAAAAACTTTAAATCTACCTCAGTGTTATATTAATTAAATAATTATATTAAAAAAATACAATAAAAAAAAAAACAATAACAACTTTTTTTTTTATATGTTTTCTTTTTTTTTTGTGTGTGGAGTGAAGTGAAGTGTAATTAAATATAAACAAAACAAAAGGGATAGAGACCCTAAATTAAATTAATAATAAGTGATTGTCAACAAACACATGGCTGTTAACCGGTAGACATGGCTGTGACAGTAGAGCGCTCCGGTTGTGCACCGGCGCACCTGCAACACCACCAGCAACAATCCTGAGAGTGCACTTCACATGGAGTTACTTCTCCATAAAGCACCTGAAATGTTACTCAGGTGGATAAGTCTTTTCCTGCTGCTGTCTTCAACTATTGCGGGACAGCAGGGACCCGGCCCTGGACCCGGTGTGCTAGCTAGGAAAAGGTCACCAATGACCCCCTCAACAATAATTGGTGGTACCTTGATAACTAATGGTGCTTCATCTTCGAGACTGTTGGATGTGCAACAAATGCAGTCCAGAGCGGTCGATACAAGAGTACAATTAGAAATATTAGAAGGGGAACCAAAAGGTACACTTGTAGGTTCAATTCCAATTAAATCTGGTTTTACTTATCGTTTTAATGAAAATCCTCGTGAATTTTATTTAAATGCTAGTACAGGTGAAATTATTACAACTGCAATATTAGACAGAGAATCATTAAGATCAGATAGATTTGATTTAGTTGTGTTATCAAGTCAGCCAACATATCCTATCGAAGTTAGAATCCTCGTGCTTGATATTAATGATAATGCTCCGGAATTTCCGGAGCCAAGCATCCACGTCGCGTTCTCCGAGAGTGCGAGTTCCGGCACCCGGTTGCTGCTGGACACCGCGAGTGACCGGGACGCTGGGCTCAATGGAGTGTCCACGGACTACCGTATCGTCACGGAGAACAACTCGGAGGACGAAGACAACGCTAGTAAGAAATTCAAGCTCGTTGTAACCTCTAACCCGAGCGGAGAAACGTCATATTTACATCTGGAAACGACCGGCAAACTGGACCGAGAGAGCCGAGCGTATTATCAGTTGAATGTGTCCGCGAGGGACGGTGGAACCCCACCAAGGTTCGGTTATTTACAAGTTAATGTCACGATTGTTGACGTAAATGATAATCCTCCAATATTTGATCACAGTGATTACATTGTGTCCCTAAATGAAAGTGTACCCCCGGGATCTGCCGTGCTACAAGTCATGGCTACTGACAGTGATGTTGGAGATAATGCCAGGATAACGTACTATCTCGCGGACGGAGAAACTCAGTTTGCAGTAGATCCAGAGACGGGGGTCATATCGACCACTGAGACATTGAACTGTCCACAAAACTGTCCCTCCACCTCGGTGTCCACTGGGGGATGTCCCAAGAGCTGTGTGTTCACCGTGTTCGCCAGGGACCACGGTTCTCCGCGCCAGGATGGAAGAACGTACGTAACAGTGAACCTAGTAGACGCGAACGATCATGACCCGATAATAAAATTCAGCTACTTTCCAGCTACCGCAGGTTTTGCTACCGTCGATGAAAATGCTAAAAATGGATCTGTTGTAGCTGCAGTTTCAGTAATTGATATGGACGAAGGACCAAATGGGGAAACAACTGTTGAAATTCGTGCTGGTAACGAGTTAGGACACTTTCGTTTGGTTGATACTTTAAGTTTTGATATTGTTCGTGTTAATGGTGTATTGGATCGAGAGCAAATTAACAAATACAACCTAACGTTAGTGGCTGTGGATCGAGGTACTCCCCCGCGCAGTGCGACTGCGTTTCTGATCATCTACGTGAACGATATCAACGACCACGAACCCGTGTTCGCCAAGAGCGAGTACTCAGCGGTGCTCAGCGAGCTCGCCCCCGTGGGCACCTACGTGGCTGGCATCACCGCCACTGACGAGGACACGGGCGTCAACTCAAACATTTACTACGCATTCATGGCCGGAAATGAGCACCAGTGGTTTGATATTGACGCAGATTCTGGACTCGTCACCACAAGAGCGGTCCTCGATCGTGAAATTCAAGGAACGGTAGAACTTCGAGTATCTGCTCGAGACGGAGGTCCAAACCCAAAGTGGGCGTACACACATCTTCGTGTCACAATATTAGATGAAAATGACAAGAAACCTCAATTTTCAGAAGAAAAATTAAACGCGAGTTTATCTGAGAGTGCTCCTCCCCTAACATTAGTAGCAATGTTGACAGCTGCCGATCAAGACCAAGGCACCAACGGCAGTGTCACTTATAGCTTGCACTCTGACGTGCAGCAAGAGTACCCTGCCATGTTCGCTCTGGACCCAGTCACTGGTCAACTGACCACCAAAACAAAGCTAGATCGTGAGACCATCCCGAGCTACGAGATCAAGGTGATCGCGCGGGACCAAGGTGTTCCTCCGCAGTCCTCCACGGCTACCGTGTTCCTCTCAGTTGAGGATGTGAACGACAACAGTCCCGAGTTCTACCCTCAGAGGTACTTCGCCCCCGTGGCTGAGGACGTGGCGGGCGGCTCGTCACTGCTGAGAGTGACCGCGACCGACCAGGACGAGGGCGAGAACGCGATGATCGAGTATGCGATAGAAGAGGGAGGAGACGGTCTTTTCTCCGTCGATAAAAATACCGGTGTGTTGTCACTAGTAGCCTCTCTCTCAACCTCACACAAGCCGCTGCATAGACTGAAAATATCCGCTAAAGATCGCGGCGATCGAAAGGCTGTGGATGACGCAATAGTTGAAATAATCAAAGCCTCTCATCTCGAAGAGCTTAAGTTTGAATCCCCGACAGGTTATCATTTCGAGATAAGAGAAGATCATGATAAAAAAGAACCATCAATCGGTCGTGAGGTTGGTAAAGTACGTATTTCAATGGGTTCTTCAACCAGAGATATAAGATATAATATTGTATATGGAGATCCAAAAAGAGTATTTCAAATCGATGAGCGAACAGGTGTTATAACGACGGCAAATCGTATTGATCGTGAGCAGGCAGCATCTTATCGTCTCACATGTATAGTGCGGGCTGGTCCGGCACTCATGGGAAAATGTACTGTCAATGTTACCATCCTGGACGAGAATGACAATGCCCCTCAGTTCGCCAGAGATAGGGACGAGGTCAGATTGCGGGAGAACGCTCCAGCGGGTCACGAGGTGTACCTAGCTCGAGCTGTGGACAAAGACGCAGGCTCTAATAGCAGAGTCACTTACAGTCTCACTTCAAACCCTGGCGAACAATTTAGAATTTCCGAAGCTACAGGTGTGATTTATTTAAACAAACCGATTCGCGCCGAGCCTGGCAGTAACATAGCCCTAGAGGTGACAGCCACGGATTCTGGAGAGCCCTCGTTGTCGTCACGTCACGCCGTGCTGGTCACGATCGAGGACGTGAATGATCACACCCCTGTGTTCGATCACACGTCTTATGAGACCTCGCTGCTAGAGTCTGCCCCCGTCAACGACAGATTCTTCGCACTAGCTGCTTCAGACACAGACCTCGGAACAAACGGGCGTGTGGAATACGAAATTACAGAAGGAAATTCCGAGGGTAAATTTGGAGTATTTCCAGATGGATTTTTATACGTGAGAAGTCCATTAGACAGAGAAGAAAAAGATTATTATTCGCTGGTTATAACTGCAAGGGACGATGGACAACCCCCCAGAAGTTCGCAAGTTCCGGTTGTAATTCACGTGATTGATGAAAATGATAATAGACCAGAATTTACAAACACGACTTTTAGTTTTTACGTGCGAGAAAATCAAGCACCTGACACATTTGTTGGTAAACTAACTGCAACAGATTTAGATATAGGAAGAAATGCAGAGTTGACATTTTCACTAGCTGGTGCTCAACAACAAACAGATTTTATAATCGATCCTAAAAATGGTTTCTTGAAAACACTACGTCAGTTTGATCGCGAGGAGCTAGTGAAAGACACGGGCCAGAGTCACATAACATTGGAGGCTGTAGTTACTGATAACGGGGTATCAAAACTTCGTGATAAAGTGAAAGTCAATGTTTACATTACTGACGTGAACGATAATGCCCCTAAGTTCTTACGCATGCCATATAAAATACAAATTTCCGAGGCGTCTCCCATCAATTCGCAAGTGTTCCGCGTGTACACTTTTGACGCTGACGAGGGTCTGAACGGTGACGTGTTTTACTCGATCACGGGAGGTGACGAGGAACGACGCTTTGCCATGGACGAGGCGACGGGCCAGATCTCGCTAGCTCGTCTTCTAGACCGCGAGACTCAAGCCAGATACGAGCTGCAAATCGCGGCTTATGACGCGGGCGAGGGGGAGACGTTGAGTGCCACAGCGACAGTGAGAGTTGACGTTCTGGACGAGAACGATAACGCACCAGAATTCACTCAAAGTGAGGCGAGAATAGCGATCTCAGAAACGACAGTGGTCAACACCAGACTGGTGCAGTTCCGAGCTTCTGACAATGACCTCGGGGTCAACAGTGAGGTCACGTTCTCCGTGGCAGCCGGGAACAGAAGAGACACGTTCCATATGGACCCCACGACCGGCGTGCTATACTTACACAAGTCGTTAGACTACGAGGAGTTCAGTGCCTACCACCTCAACATCACAGCGTCAGACGGCGGCAACCCTCGACTAACCACCACTGTACCATTCAGTGTGCGAGTATTAGACGCTAATGATAACCCTCCTGTATTCCCAAGCACTGCCATCGTTCGCCAAATTCAAGAAGGAATCCCTGTAAACACGCCTATAGTTACAGTCACAGCTGAAGATCCAGACTCTGGGGCTAACGGTCGCGTTACTTATGCAATAGCTCTGCAAGAACCGCCAGGGAACCATTTTGGTATCGACTCAGCTGTCGGGGTGATTCATACGCTTCGTCCTATCGACAGAGAGGCAGTGGACACGTTCAGACTGACAGTAGTGGCTACTGACGGAGCGGTCGCGCCAGAAACGAGGCTGTCCGCCGAGAAGCTCGTGACCGTGATAGTTGAAGACGTGAACGATAATGCCCCCGTGTTTGTGTCCATGAGTGCCGCTGTCCTGCCTTCAATCCCCAACAGAGACGCACTTGTCATGTACGTACATGCAAACGACTTGGATTCGAGCACCAACGGACTTGTGACTTATGAACTCGTGAGTGGAAACACAGATTTATTTAGACTGAATCGTAACTCTGGAGCTCTGACTTTGAAAAGAATTATTACAGATCCAGAACCAAGGTACCAGCTTACAATCAAAGCAACAGATGAAGCAGTACAGTCAGAAAGAAAATCAACCGATGCTTATTTAACAGTAATATCAATAACTAGTAATAACGATAATGGTGAACAAGATCCGGTGTTTATTGGTGAACCGTACACTGGGAGTGTGTACGAGAACGAACCAGTGGGTACTAGTATGTTGAGTGTCAAGGCCCGCCACCCCACCAACTCGCTGGCCGAGATTGAGTATTACGTCACCAATGTGACCGGGGTGGGTGGCAGGATGGCTGACCGGCTGTTTGACGTGGACCCTAAGTTGGGGACTGTGTCCACTGCTGCGGTCCTCGATCGCGAGGGAGGTAGTGACGTCTACGAGGTCACCGTGTTCGCCGTGGTAGCAGGGTCACCAGCACCGCAGACCACTAGCACCAGGGTGAGTACCATTTACCTTGGACTTAATAATACTGTAATGTTATTATAGGTTACCAGAACAATTTGCTAAACATTTCTCGTTTATCACTGTTATTTTACATTTAATGCTTTACTTTTTTCATACGTATAAAATTTACTAATATATTAATATGTGCAAAACTGTTTTTGAGTTGATTCCATTTTTTTTTTTATATAATGCTTGAATAAAATTAAAGGATGATTATGTGCAAAACGTTTATTGAAGGGCACACAACGATATTATTATTAAAAAAAAAAATACATCATATTTTTTGTTGGTATATTCTTATATGTTAATGCTGCATTATATTAAGTATTAAAAATTATTGGATAAAATCTTGATAAGTTCTTTTTTAAAGGTGTTATGTTTACAATGCATATCGCATAAAACGTAATATATATATAAAATTCCTCATAAATACATACTATGTATTTATATCGGTTCAAAGTGAGTTGTTGCAGCGCGATTTATATGCTCTGCTACGACCAAAGTTGCAAACCCCCTGCTGGGAATATTATGCAGGGTAATAGAGTTGCTTCTGCAACATTATGTATTGCATCAGGTAGCCAAGAGTGCATTTTATGATGCAAAAATATGAGATAACATCATTTGATAATTTTTTTTTATAACTCACTCGTTAGAAAACATAAAGATTTTTTTTTAAAGATAAAAATGCATATAAATGTTTTATAAAATCATAAATATTAAATTGCATTATATTTATTGCAACTTTATTTATTACAATAAATTATAGTAATTTTAATTTTTTTAAAATAAAACTTTATTAAAAAAAAAGATAATATGGTTACGTAAAAAAAATTATAATTATATCAAATTTGCAGCAAGCAAGCGTGATGATTACTAAAAACGTTTTAATTTATTGTAAGAATGATTAAACAATTTCAAGGTACAACAATTTTTAAACTTAAAAAAAAAAATAATATAAATAACATTTAAACAATAATGATGATTCTTTTATCAATATAATAATTTAATTATGACAGTTTTGAGTGATGCCTGTCACAAATTGTAATCAATAAAACAAATTATAAAGTATAATATTTTATGCAACCATCAGGACTGTCATTTATATTTAACTAATAACGCTGCATAAATGTATGAGTATATATATAAATTGTGTGGGCGGCTGCAGTTCAAGTTGTACAACCTAGGAGAAATATAATGTTATAAAATTCACTATTGTTAACAGATATAAATAAATATTACTTTGACGGCCAATGACCGCTAGACGATTTCTTACATTTTGTTATGGACAACAATAGGGGATGTGTACTAGATTGGACGAGTTCATTATTACCGAGTCTCATCACAGAGCGTTTTCTTCTTCAGCATTCTGCGGACTGAAAATGAAGTATAGAACCTCTTTTGTTAACACCTAATAGAAAAAAACAACTAATAATAAGAAGGAGATACCGTACGTTCTTTTCATTTGATAATAATAATAAAAAAAAAAATAATATAATAAAGAAGAAAAGAAATACATAGATGTGTAAAGGTAATTATTATAAATATGAACTTAATTTCCTCATTGCATTTTATATTATATAAAGTCAATTTATTTTTTTATAATGAGTTTCCTGTGAACGTATATATTATATAAAAATATAATAATATTATAGAATTGCAATTAAAAATTTAATTTTATGAATGACTTAATGATCAAAAACTTTTTAGATTAAAAGGTCGTGACTGCACCGGCTGGTCACGTGACAATGCACTACGTCAATCAAAATGCAAACATTTTTATGTTAACCCTCATCTATAGTGCGTGATTGCCATTCAAATCACGCTATCTTTAATATGTTATAAAAATTGTTGAATATAAAATATCAATGTTTGTATAAATTATTATTTTATTTTCCTTCTCATTTCTTATTATTCTTGCGGTTGATGTTTTTGTAGAAACTGAAATGTGTACTAGTTAGGTTATTTTTATTATAATATTTTATCATAATATATGATAAACAGGAAAAAATGAAGCTACTTAATATTACCATAAGTATTACTATCAGTATTACTATAAATATTGCTATAAATTAATATTACAAGCAATGTAAAATAACCAAAGCATGGTGATTTTTCTCATTGTTACAAATTATTATAAAGAAACAGCAAGAGAGAGAGAGAGAGAGAGAGAGAGAGAGAGAGAGAGAGAGAGAGGGGGGGAGGTAATTTATTATACATTTATTTATTGAATTTTTTTAAGAGTTTATCTTTGAAAAAAACATTTACAATTTTTATATCCTGTTTTCCGGACCAAATATTATTACACCTGAGGGTGGGTTAATTTTGTGGCAGACACGATTAGCCCGTGGACATTAACATAGAGGGAGGGTCTGGAGACGAATGTGTGTGTAGTTTGACTCAACTAAACACACTGCAACTTTATAATTTTGTGTTACTATATTTGTTTTTTTCCAAGATAAAATTAATTTAACATGCAGAGAATGGTCGATAGGAAATGGTTTCGTTACTGCAGATCTTATGTTAATGTCTTTGAGTGGTTGTTATAAATTTACAATTTATTTTAATTTCATTAACTACTCTTATGAAATTGCTTTTATTTTTATTGAATAAAATGACAGCTTTCTAGATAAAAGATACTTAATGAAGAAATCAAGTACCTGCATTACAAAAAATAAAATTAATAATATTCTTATTTGATTAAAAGTATTTAAAATGTAGTTAAATGAGAATACATCACATATAATATTTAAATAAAAGTCATAGTATACGACCTTTTACATATTCGAATTATTAATAATGCATCTTTTTTTTTCTGTCAATCATTTTAGTTTGAATGTGATTTTGGTTGTTACTCACGCCAAGGCTTTCTGTGCCTGCTTGTCGGTGTAAAGTTGTTGCTGGGCAAACGAGTCTCTCTCTCTCTCTCTCTTTGTGTATATAAATGTAAAAATGTTATAAATATAATAACATTTGTATTTCTTTGAATCTTTGATATAACAAAAATTAACAATATAACAACAAGGATATGTGAGATAGAATTTCTTGGATTTCGATTCCATATATAGAAGTACTAGAACTATTTTTAGGAAATACTATATAACTCGTTTCTTTGTTGTCTTTTTTTTTGGGTAGCAACCAAAATAAAATTTAATAAAATATTTTATTATGAAACAATATTATCCAAAAAGAAAAGATAAAATATTTAAAAATCAAATACATTAAAATTAAATCAATATAAATCAATTGATTTACTTTTTATTTATATATAATAAAAAAAAATAATGTAAGTTAAATTGAAGAACCTGATCTTAATGTTAGGGGAATCGTCAGACTGATAGGCAGGCGAGCCAAAGTGGTGTACGAAACCAGTCCCCTGAGAGATGCAGTAACAGACTGGCTTTTATCAAGAACTGAAACAGAAAAAAGTCCAGCAGAAAGAAATGTATCATTGAGCAATTAAACCTGTCTTACTATTTATGATTGTACCGTCTATAGTGTATGTTTTTTTTATATGCACATTATATCATTTGCTTAAAAAATATATCTTTAAGATAAAAAAATCTACTAAAATTTTAACTTCTTGAGCTTTATTTAAATTTTTTTTTTCGATTAAAAACTTTGTACTTGCTTCTACAATACAAACATATTTTAAATAACTAAAAATAAAGAAAAAAATTGTTTTTATTTTTAAAGTTATTGAAATCAATTGTTATATTTCGGTGATTTCAACGCACGATTAAAAAACACATCAATTAAAAACATAGTGATATAAAAATTAAGTTCAACAAAATTATGGTTTAATGTGATGATGTTTCTTCTCTTATTTTGAATTCCAAGTAAAAGATAAATTCTTTTTCCAATAAATTGTTTTCAGTGATATGAGAACAACATGTAGGAGGTTGTCATAAAAATACTTTCTTCAATCACAGTCACGCAGCAACCGAGTTTTTTTTTTTTTCATGTGGGAAACGTTTTTTAAAAAATATTTTTTTCAGCCTTAGGGGTATTTCAAAAAAATATAAAACACACACAATATTTAATATAAGAACGTCTGGGGTCCGTACTACAGCACGTATAATATATTTTATGTGCTAAAAGATGTGCCGCGCTAAAAGAGGTGGAGTATAGACTACTGGTATTACCACTAACCATACACTAAGATGGGAGGTAATTGGCAACTCGACGGCCACTTTTTTATATTAACATTAAACATTTAAAAAAAAAAAAAAGTATAACAATATCGTAAGAAAACAATATATAAAGAAATAAAAAAAAGTTAAACTTTTAAACATTAAAATTTAAGATATATATAATTATTTATATATATGTATTCCATTTATTTGGGATAGTGTCTTTTATAAATGGGATAGCACACGATTCTAGCACAGAAAGTTTATACTTGTGATAGTGTCTTTATAAACGGGATATAGGGTTCTAGCGACGGTTAATGATGGGACACTGTCTGAAGTCACGACCCGCCAAACTACTTTGATTGATTATTCTTGTTCGAGACACGTGTTAGTTTAGCCGCGCTCTAACACCACCACCACCACGTTATATTTACTTTATATAACAAAATTCAAATAGTACTTTATTATATTTGGATAAGCTAATTAATATCAAGGGTATTCGACAAGGGAGGTCCTTTTTTTTTAAATAAATATTATCAAATTTTACAATATATTAACCAAAAAATATACATGAACTTTTAAAAGTATTTTCTTATATATTATAGTGATTGTAATGTACTGTACGTGTTTTTTTGAAGAACGGTATGTAAGTCGTTCGCATCATCAAAGTTACGAAGAGAACCACTTAGTAGCCTAATCTCTGTTTTAGTAATAATAATGACTCTTATAGGAACTTTAACTTTTTTTTTTTTAATGAGTTGTATTTTAACTTCTCTTTTGGTGTTTTTGTTATAAAAAAAAAAAAATGTATTGAAAAGGTTACTGGTTATATTTAAAAAAAACTAAACAAAAGGAGAGATAAGAGCTCCTTACAGAAGGTTACTCATAGCCTGTTTTATCACCACTTTTTTGTTTATAAAAATAGTTGCAGTTCATTGATCATTGGTTCTCGGTTCAAGGCCACATTCTTCCTCCACACAAAATTCGTGTCTCTCTCTCTCCTCGGTGAACATGTCCTCTCTGCGAACACAGCTGACTTGCTGCTACCACATTAACGTTGTTCAATATTTATTAATTACAATTTAACTGATTAAAAATTAATTTTGACCTTAACTTATTATTATATATACTTATTATTTTAAATGCACGTATCATTTCATCGTTTTAGTTTTTATTGTTATTATTTTTAAGACATAATTTTTAAATTTATGTTTTCATTAAACTAATAAGATGATTATAAAAAAAAAGTGACAAAAAGGAAGAACCTGTAACATATTGCGTGCTAAATTTTCCAGGTCTCTTTTATAAAAAAAAAAAATGCACCGCCTCTTCACTTAATTCTCTGAAGGCAATGTCCTCTAATCTAGCCAGAGCAGGCGTCTAATAACAGGCAGCCAACAATTTAGAGACGCCGGCCAACTTGGGTGTGTGGCCCTCCTAAACAAAACAACAAAATTTTAGCTACCGAAATAATCTGCCAGAAAGAAAATTATTACAAAAAAATTGTAAATAAAAAAAATCTCTTTAATATTTTTCTACGCCTACTTAAAGCTGGGTCACTTAATGTAATGGGAAAATAGAAAATATTAAATCTTTTTAATATAGGAAAATAAAACCTGGAAAACATATATGAGAATAAATCAGGGAAAAACTTTTAATTATTTATTCAGAAACGAAAACTAGATTTTCGATTATCAAATTTATTTGAGAAATTCATTTAAATTAATTCTCGTCATTTGACAGAATACCCAATCCAATTTCAGCAATGTTAAAAAATAATATTAGTCTCATATGTGACAATTTTTTTTATCAACCTTGATATTAAATATGAATATATTATAAAGTGAGTAGTACCAAATGGGTACTTAAAAGTGTCTTGTTGTTTATATAGTATCGGCAACGATGTGAATTGTATTTGTGGAGTGTTGCCGCGATTCTTCTTATCACTCATACCTTGATGCCAAAGTCGGTTATGACGTCACCCATAAGGACCGGGATAAATTTTAGTCCCCCGCCGGTACCGTACCTTACAATATATAATAATATACTAGATGAGAAATGAGTGAAATAAGTCTGGATGGTCTCTAATGTGTGTTATGTATTTATATATATGTATTATAATATAGCATTACAAAGAAGAATAACCTTTTGGAGTTGTAAGTCATTTGTGAGAGGCTACATCCCTCATCTTGCTTTTTGAAACACAAGAGAGAGAGAGAGAGAGAGAGAGAGAGAGAGAGAGAGAGAGAGAGAGAGAGAGAATGAGAGAGAGAGATTGACTGTTCCAAGGGGAGTTGCTATATAAGAATTATATGTCATCTTGTAGCTATCTACAACCAGCAGACGAATATAATAATAGTACGAAATAAAAGGGCGAGACTCATTTTATATAACAAAAGCTTCTTGGATTTATTTCTTCTTTTTTTAATGTCATTTGTCATTGGTAGTTGTATATATATATATATATATATATATATATATATATATATATATATATATATATATATATATATATATATATATATATATATAGATGGAGCATAATGTACTCTCTCTTTGTGGATAACTGTATGCATTATAAAATAAATATAATCATATTACTGTAGTAACACCAGAGATACATTTTTAACTATATATAAATAATTAAATATAATATAAATTTTACAATTTTCTGCTCATGGTGACAATAATTATTGTACACTTTATCTATAAGTGGTTTATAAAGCATGGTTAATTATGATAATTATGTAGTTTATATCATTCATGTGAATTCAAAATATAATACAAATATAATTAAATATAATAATAAAAAAAAGTTTATTGATTTTTTGCTAGGTAGATATATTATTTCATTATAAATTACGTATTTTCTGTACAATACTGCATTACATTAAATGAGTGTAACTTTATCTATGAAGTATTATCAGCAGCAGAAATTTAATACATGCTGAGAGAAAAAAACTCCGGCTTGGAAATACATAAAACGTCGTTTCACACCGCCCAATTAGCCCCGAATTTATGTTTCCTCAAGATTGTACGTATTTAATAATTCCCATTAACAATAATTCTATTTTTAATAACTGTGTAGTATAATTTTAATAAATGTTTAATTTGAAGCTCTGGACGGAGGTTTTGTTTCTTGTTTCGAATAAGAAAAACTGAAATACCAATTCTGAATATAAAATCTTAATAATGTAGTAAAATATTGAACATTTTCAATTTGAAATTAAACAAATTGTTATCTTTCACAAAGGTTGGTATAGACTTTTCTATTTTCCTGTTTCTCCATTTGGAAACCGCATTGCAATTACTTATTTTTTTTCAGTAAATTAAAAAAAATATTCATTTAAAAAACTAAAAATATCGCTATATAGAATTTATTGTATAATTTTACTCGTAAATAAAAATTGTAAATATTATGTTTCCGTGACGTAAGTAATACTGGGTTTTGAATTACCTGTATGAGGTCGGCGCAGGTTCAGCATATTATTTCTGCTCGTTGTAATAACCCACGCAGTATTGAGAATGCATCTTAGACAATGCATCTTCTTTATAACCGTATATATATATATATATATTTCTGTTGGACATCATGTCACCTCATTAGCAACAATATAGAAGAAGAAGTAGCGGCTCCAAATAATATCAAATAACCGGATTTATATTAGATTAAAAAAAAAATTATTTTTCCTATTTGAATACAACAGAATAAGAAAAGAACATTTTTTTTTTTTTTTGTACATGATATGAAAGAGCAGAGGAATGTAAGTTGGTTAATTAGGCGAGCACAGTACAGCTTGTGCATACATTCAGATGCACGCCGTGGTGGCATTGCAGCAACCTGCATGTAAACTGCTGTGTAATGTAAGAAGTAGCTGCAGTTTCAACAATTCTTATTGTTAGTAGCATGTGAATAGTAGCAAAATGTTTTACTTATCAAAAAGGTGCATTCTATTAATTAAATTTACAATTTGATTTTCTTATAGTAATATTATATCAGTTAAGGTATAATGTATCATACATAACCTGATTATAAGCAGTAATGGGATCCACTGGGTGCTAAACCAAGGGCTAATCACGTTTAACCCCTAGTTTAAAAATCAAGGCTAAAGTGGGGGTTAAAGTGCTTTGTGAATTCCTCCCAAATGTTTATATTTTTTTCTCTGCAACTTTTTTAATAATAAATTTTATGTTAACAAAAGTTATTTTTTAATTTAAATTAAAATTTAATTATAATATTAATAATTATAAAGTACATACATTGGTTAATGTTTAAATATACACCGTCCAAGTTCAATTAAATTCATTCTTTGCTAATGTAATTCGTGTTTAGAAACATTTTATCAACCTTACATAAATACCCACGCAAAAAATTATAAGTCATGTTGTATGAATTCCCTTTTTTTTCTTCTTCGCAGCATATAATAGCGGAATGCACTTTTGAATTCAGAGGTGATAATATTAATGGTTTAGTGGATTGATTAAGAACGTGGCAGGCATTTTACAAGACACTTTCTTGAAGCTTATATATACCTGTTGTAATTAATGCATGGATATTTTGTTGTATATATTATATAATACTTTCTTGTTGTTTCCATTGCACACTTGCAAGGTGGAATTCAAAACATAACGACAAACCCACTTGGCCACTTGAGGACATTTTATGCGTGGATAAAGTGATAGCACATAAGCACATAAAAGCATACTTCATGCTCGACTAGCGAGAGAGAGAGAGAGAGAGAGAGAGAGAGAGAGAGAGAGAGAGAGAGAGAGAGAGAGAGCATTTGTTAGGCTCATGTTGAATGAATGCAACAATGTGATTTGAAAAAATAAAAAAATACATATTTAAAAACATGTGCCAAATTTATTTTCATTTTTTTTTTTTTTAATATTATATTACGCATAAAAATTATTTATATATTTCTAGTCAGTTCGATTGTTTGAGAAGCACCGTGACCAAAAACCACATATATAAATGCCACTAGATGTTATACGATCGAGTTGTGTGCCTTAAATTTAATAAGCTTTAATAAAATTTAATTTTAATTACATTAAAAAAAAATGTTTCTTTTAATACAGGTAAACTCACTTAAAAAAATCCAGTCTAAAATTTTATATGAACTCTTAAATGAAAGAATATATTTTCTTTAATATAAAGTCCCTATAAAACAAGATGAATCCATTAAAGCAACTTGCAAAATATTTTTACTGCCAAAAGTTTTTAAAAGTCCCGAGATGATAGCGTTCTACAAATTCGTTGTATCCACTTTTTATTTCTAAACATTTTAACTTTTTTTTTTTTTTAATTATATTAATACCTTCTTTTTTTTTATACACATTTGTATAATATAATCCATACAGCTTCCCAAATTCGTGTCTCTGATGATATAAAAGTAGTTGACAAGAATTGCCGGCATGTACACAATCAATCAATGACTAATTATATCAACCAAACCTTTTTATTTATTTTTTACTTAGAAGGAAAAAAACTCAAAAGACAAATTTTTTTCTTAGAGATAACGGGGTAGCCAGGTAAAAAAAAAAAAAATACATAATATAAAATATTATACCTTGGGGGTATTTTTTAAAAGTTATTCTCGTCTCCTCCCTAAAAATATTTACTCATGATTATCATTCAACCTGAAGGTAAAAAAAAAAAATGTAGTGAAACAAAATTTTTGGTGAAGAAAGAAGATACTCCTATATGATAATTGTTCATTTAATTTCTGTTCGACCTTATGATCTTTTTTAAACTCATGTCAGTCCGCTGCCCCGGGCCCTGCATGACTGACAGATATTTTTTTTTATATGTAGTGACGTCACCAAATAATTATAACTTTCAGAACGTTTGATTGGCCATCAATTCTTTATATAAGTGTAATAAAATATATCAAATAAACTTTATTATAATAAGAATTCTTTCAGAAATTTTGATTCTTATTTTACTTTTTTTTTTTTACATATTATTTCATTTGATTAAACTTAGCATTATAAAAAAATGATATCCATGGTTCTCTATTATTACAATGTTACTTTAATCCTACAATCCATGCACATATAATCTGGTGGGAGGTATATATATAAAAGTGGAATGTTGTATATGTTTAAGAAAAATAATATTGTAAGAAGGGAAAAGAGTTGCATGCAATATGCTGCGCCTTATACTATATTACCTGCTTACTTGCATGCATGCAGGCCGTAAAGATAGATGGTTTACACAGTAAGGTATATAAGAGAGACAGAGCAGCAACCTACACCACTGTTGCAGTTAAAGGTTTAATATAAAGTCTTACATACTTCTTTATTTCTCTCTTTTTTTTTTTTACAAATATATGTTATTTATTTTATTTTTCATTTTATTCCATACGTAAAACAAACAAGGCTCTAAATCAATTGCAAGTTGCTTGGCGAGGTTGTTTAGACCGAGCAAGACTCGTTGCTGTGTGGCGGCCGGGGAGCCACCAAACGCCGGCATCGCCAACCGATTGTTGACGCACTAACTAATATGATATTACGATGTAGAGCATATTCCATTTTTTATGAAAAAGTTTTTGAAACTTTTATAATTAATATAGTTTTAATATGATTATCTTTTCCTTTTAATTTTCACGCGCTACATTGCGTCATTATTAATTATATATAAATGTAACATGCATAATGATTTCTGGAGTCAAGTTATTTCATGTCTATATATAATAAATATTTATGGTAAAAATACTAAATCAATTCGTCTACTTAAAAAACTTATCCTGAATACAAAAAAGTGTGTAATTATAACATTATATTATTTATAAAATTTTATATAATATTAAAAATTATATAAAAGCTTGATTATATTTTATTAAATCATTAAAAAATAACACTAAAATTTGATGTGGTATTAAAACAATACAGTCTGTATGATAAGGCCATCATCGTGCATTTTTTTTCTCATTTTCTTTTCAATGCATTATAATTAAAAGCCGTGCTGAAAGAGATAAGTTCTCCTACCACGTGTTCATATGAAGAACTGCAAATCATGTGATGTTAAGTGCAGTATGGTTACAAAAACTGTATTTTTTATACTGATAAATAATTACATGTTAATAGTTAACACGATAGCGAAATCTCATTTTGTTCTGCTAACTTTACTGCCATCGTTTTCATTGAGCTTCTTGTGGTGCAATCCACAGATGTTGGCATATCCTTGTGCTGGGGAGTTTGATTTCTGCTGCAAGTAATATAAACTTATAAAACCCACAGCTAAAGTACATAAATAATATTACTTTACCAGCATATAATATATAATGGGCAATTATTTTATAAATAACGAATCGATGAAAAAATGTTTTTTTTTTTTTTTTTTTTTTTTATTACACAGTAAAGTAATTTTTAGTCACAAAAATATCACTCTTATATTGCAACAATGATCATTAAAATTAAACACATTGATATGAAAACAACAGATTGAAAAATAGGCTGAAATTTTCTCAAAGATGTTATACATCAGAGGGGGGTCTTCAAATAACACAAATTACAACAATCTTAAAATTAAGACAGTCTTAGCGTATTCTTTATTGTTGCGCTAAGACAGTCTTAGGCTAAGTTTAGGTTAAGTGGTGTTATTTGAAGACCCCCCAGCATCCGGAGGCGAATTCGCTTGGGACGCAAATATTTTAACGCTTTGGAATCATCGAATCATGCGACGAAAATTCCAAGCGCGAAATTCGCGTTCGGAGCATCACAATTTTGAATTTTTAATGTTTACAACGCGTTGGAATTATTTTCACTGCACATTTTCCGAACCCTTTTGGGATTTCGGCTATATGGAGTACCTATAACGCATTCGGATCGAATAATTCTCATCCGAAATTAATTCGCTTCCAGATGTTATTATTAGAAAATAACTTTATGACCAATTATATGTATTGTGTTATTTATATATTTGAATAATATGATAAAAATAAAGCGATTTCACAATATATATACTTTCATATTATAATAAATTAATGTTATTTAAAATTTTATTAATGAAGTGAGCGGAGTTGTATTTCAAGATCGTTCGATTCAACGTGTAAATATTTCACCCGTCGCACTATCACTGCAAGCTGCTGATAGTCGCTCGTTGCACTTGTGAGGCGATTTACAGCCTTCCTTGGGAACATAAACTGCGACAATCGTACGTTTTTAAACAAATAAGAAGTTTTCCCACTTTGTATAATACTAACAAGATACAAATAAATTAATTAATTTTAAATAAAATCTTATTGACAAATTCTTATGTGACGATATGTGGATTTATTATAGTGGAAATAAATGGAAGTAAATTGTTTTTGTCACATAAAATTACAATAATATGTACAATTATACTATTTATAACAAAATTAGGAGTTTTTTTATTTGTTAATTATTTTTTAACCTATTCTACATTAACTACTATATTTACTGGAATTTTTAAATAATAAATTTTTATGTAAAAGTTCGAGGAAAATTCTACAATATATATATTTTTTTTATTAACAATGAAAATTTTAATCAAATCATTATATGACTTATCTAAAATTTAGTCTATTCATAGTGCTGTATTCAAATATACTCTAGAGTCACATAACTTTGATTACAATAATTCTTTTCACCGAGTTGCTATACGGCACATATTATGTAACACACGTTAAATAATCAAACAATATTGATTTGGTCACAATGCCTATTATTTCATTAGAGATTTCAAAGTATAGATATCTCCAAGTTGAGATATTCTTCACTAGACAGACAAGACAAAGAGTGGAAAATCCAAAAGATGTATTCAAAAAGTTGAAAATGTTATTCGTGTATGAGTACCTTCAGAAATAAAAAAAAAAAAAGAAGGTGTCTATTTTTTACACCTAGGCTCTCCAAATTACGATGCGTCATTGTCTGTTTCTTCCATCTTGGGCATCACACGCGGGATTTGTGGGATATCCTCTTTTTCCTTTTATGATCATATTTTCATAAAAATATTCACAAATTATTCTTACATGACCTGAATGATTTATAATTATATTTTTTAATGACAAAAACATGGTGGAGTAAAACATAGTTTTCAATATTAAGATTTCCTTTTAAAAAAAAATGAAACTTTTATCAAATAATAATTAATTTTCCTTACCGTAACTGAATGAAAATTCTTTTTATAATATACCATGAAAAAAATAATCAGTAAGTCTGGAAATTCTTGTTTCAGAAACAAATAGTGTGTAGTAGGGAGACTATTAAATTAAAAAAAAAAAAATAGTAATATTTTTAATTGTCAAATATTGCAATAAGTTACCATAATTTTTATTTATAAAAATGTTTTTAAAAGTATTAAAACTTGCAACAATAAAGTCATGTCATGCACGTTGAGCGACAACAACAATTAAGATACACTTTTTGTGTTGCATCTTCAAAAATCTTGACAGATCATGTTGAAACTTCAAATTTTTTTTAAATATAAAAATAATATATTAAAAAACTGTAAGTATTATATTATTTGTTGTTGAAAGTGAAATGTTGTTGAAAGATGCAGCTCGGTGCATCACCTTCATACTTGCATTTGAGTGACAGCTGCAATCAACAAATGGCATCGCAACTCATTTTCCAACATCTTTCATTTTATATAAAAAAAAAAAATACATCATTCCTCCGTTACATGACTTTATAATAATCAAGCACACAGATTGGATATTATAAACATTTTACATGAGTTTATGTATGTATATAAAAATCAAGTAAGAGAAAGATTGGATTTTTTAAACATTTTTCAGAGTAGAAGACAGACACTTCTCATCTTATAAGAGGTTGATTTTTTTTTCTACTTGTAAACTTTAATCTTTCTCTCACATTTAACTTTTTTTTTTAGCTTCTTCATTGTAATAGCCAATTTCTAGTAGGGTCTGAATATACATTATGTTATATAAGATATTTAGAGAGAGAGAGAGAGAGAGAGAGAGAGAGAGAGAGAGAGAGAGAGAGAGAGAGAGAGAGAGAGAGAGAGAGAGAGAGAGAGAAGCGGTGTCACGACGTTGAGATATTACAGTATCAAAATTTTCTTTGTACAATCAGTTCAACAAGTCAGATCTTGCGAGGTTACTGACTGGACATCAACTGTTAGTTTATCATTTAAAAAAAATACCAAATTTTAATACCAAGGAATCAGAAGAGATTATAATATATGACATGTATATAATTTGACATCAAAATGTAGAAAAGCAAACTTATAAAAGTAATCAAAAGAAAATATATAATAAAAAATAAATTAAATATAAAATATTTGAATTCAAAATAGGTAATTTATCCAAAACAATTACGATTTTCTATTAAAAGCTTATGCATCATAAAAACCTTAATAATGAACATAATACACAAAAAATATTTTTGTGGAAAAAAAGTGATGTCATTATAAAGCTTAACTTTGGAATTATCAATTATAAATATTATAAAATATATTCATAAAATTTATAATAAGCTGTTAAAAAAATGTTAAGCCTACTTATAAGTACATCATAAGAATAAGTTATTCATGAACTTGTCTTGTGTATATTTTAGAGCTGCTGTCAAGTCTACAACTAATATTTTTTGGACACGGACGATAGTGATCATGGCATGCCAAATTTTACCAAACTTTAGGAACCCTTGACTTGCCCCCCCACCCCCTCGTTTCAATGACGGATTGAGTTTCAAGTGCATGCCAACCAACTTCATCTCTAAAACATGAACAATGCCAACAAAAGAAAATAAACAAGACTCTATAGGCCGGAAATTAATTTCATTGTACTGGTTTCCTATGCACGTGTTTTTGTATGACGACCAATTTTTTAATTTGAACACAACATTGTGGGTGTGACGTCACAGATGATGCATGAAACATTGAAATATTCATCTGAAGGATAAAAATAAAAGCTCAAAATTTTTTCGTTGCTTTTTTTTTCTTTGTTTATTGAATCCAATACAGTATATACGCGTAGTACAGTATTTCCATAAATTTGGATACATGATGTAGTGCATCTCCGCCTAAAACATAAAACAATTTTCATCAAATACGATTTAAATAAACATATAATTGATTTATACCTAACACATATATATATAACAGTTAATATTACACATGAAGTGTTATTATTAGAGCATTGGATAAATTATTCTACTATATATAGTGTCGAATTATTTAATATCTCTTATAATGCTCTAATAAAAATTTAATTTTAATTTTTTAATTTTAAAAAGTAGTAATTAATATTTTTTAAAGTACGCCCAACTACTGTAAGGTAAACCCCGTATATATTTTATTGAATATTGTCATGACAGAAACCGGTGACAATTTGCTGTCGTTTGCTATCTCTATTGCCTGATATTTATATGCTAAACAGTAAGCATTGACACAAGCAATATAAACAATATAAAAATATAAGATTAGAAATAATAAATATAAAAATAACAGTATATAACATTATTTTTATTTGAACAAGTAATAAAATGAATCAATGTAATTTTACCTTAAATTAAATATTGGAATATTTATAAAATATCTTATCACTGTACATATCATATGAACCTAATTTTTATATATGCTATAAAGTGGGTCCTTCCAATGATTTTACATTTAACTTGCCTAATTTTTATCTTATAAATGTTGTTTGTGTGTGGGTAGGATCCTGTGTATAGTTTATCATTAATATTTTGAATACACCACTCCTAAATGATAAATACATTTATCTTGTAATTATTCTAAAAATGTTTGCCAATTCATTTTTTTAAAAAATACGTTCTCTTAAATTACCGCAAGGTATAATACCAAAAAAATTATAATATAAAAAAAAAACTTTTGAAAAAAATAAAGACAGAGTCCACCATAACTTTTAAGTTTATATCACAAGTCAAGATCTTTGCTAAAGAAAGCCTTAGGTGGTTCCACAAAGCTTAAGCTATGCTATAAGTCTGTTTCTTGAGTTGGCTTTAAAAAAAAAAAAAAAAAATAGGTGCCTTACAGCGGAGATCTCTTGATTCGTGGCTTCTTCCCCGCCTCCTTCGCTGCTGCCTCGAGTGCACCGACGTGATGGTGATTTGCATATAGCCGCCCGGGGCGCCATCATGGCCGCCGCCCGCAACAATAACTTCAACACACATTAATTGATACAAATTAAATTCTAAGTTTTCTTATAATATGTTCAATTCATCAAAATGAAAATTTTAAAATATATAAAATGTTTTAGTGATTTTTTATATTTCATGGTGGTTTATGTAAATTAGTTTGACTTTTACGAATCAATTCAAATGTTACAACAAATCAACTTCCGTATTATTTACAGTACAGTTAAATTAATTAAGGTTACTAGGGCGGGGGGGCCTTTACGAAAAGGCCCCAAATCAGTGTGCAGTGATCATTTGCAATGCCAGTCATCATTTTCCAAAAAAAGTTTCATCGGGTTCGAAGAAATTGCAGGGATTTTAAAAAAGGTCATGGAAATGAAAATAATCATGTGGGGAAAAAATTGGCATCAATAAATGTAGATAAATAAAAAATAAATAGAAATAGTAAAAAAAATAATAATAAATAAAGCGAAGATACAGTACCTCTGAGTCGAGTAGGTCCACTTTCTTTTGTCACGATTCGTTACAAAGTCGTCATCAACAGCAAAGCAAAACGTAGAAAGTGGGACTTCTTAATCGGATGAAACCGGGAAAGCGGAATTCGGAAGGGGGACTTTTTTAATCGGATGAAACCGGGAAACCGAAAAGCGGAAGGGGGCTTATCATAAGGAACCTGGTAGCAATCAGTGATTTAAAATAAAATCAGTGGTCATTCACATTTTACCTTGCAAGTCTTGGAATCTGAGTCAACCTCGCTAGTCGGCGGTCAGAGAACGAATGACTGTTGAGAACGTCAACGGCATTCTCAGAAATTTTGAAATCACGTTTTCTCGCCGTTCCCAACAATGCTTGTTTACCCGTCACCATGGCAACAAAGATGCACAAGCTGTAATGTCAAGGTGAAAACAGCCGCTACGCTTAGCACCGCCGATTTGGTGCTAAGAAAGTCAGTTGAAACATTCGCTCTAATGTTTCCGATCGTGTTTTTTTCAAACAGCTGATTGCCTTAGCACACGAATTCAATGCAATTGTTGAAAATTTTTGAATTTCGCGGTTAAAAAAATTGACGAGCGCAATTATTTGTGCGCTTAGCACCTTAGCACCGAGCTTAGCACCGAGTTTGGCCTCTCCAAACTTCCGACCAATCAGAACGCGTAGAGTGGGCGGCTGTTTTCACCTTCATGCGTATTACGGGGCCGCTCGATTATTGGCGGGAATCCGTTCAAACCGAGGTACATACGCGCGATATAAAATGCATGGAACTTGTTTCCCACCCAATAATGATCGCCAGCAGCTTTAAATATTGCCGCCCGCTTTATTTTTTTGAATTTCCCGCCTTCCTCGTTCATTTCCGGTTCCCGACAGTACTAAATTCAAGTTTCTGGCATAATTTTACATGAAACTGGACTGTAGAGGGAAGTTTTATATGGCTCGCAACGCGTAAGAATAAAAAGAATAAAAAACATGCGTTCGTCACGGGTCCGCCATTCATACGCAGCTCGGCTCCTTCGGAGACCTCGCCTAACCATACAATGGAATTAGATAGTGTCGGCCTGCTCAAATACAGCTCGGCTCGTTCCTCGCCTCGCTTAAAATTCTTGGATAGATGTGTGCGGGCAATGAATATCATTGCCAACTCATACGCAGCTCGGCTCGTTCCTCGCCTCGCTTAAAATTGAATATAAAATAAAATATTGATCTGAGCGTTAAATAGTGGTTATTTTCAAACTCCAGGGATGTTTTTACATATAGAAAGTCAATTTATTATTTTAATTACCCATTAATAACACCTGTAGATTGAAATCATGCATGAAATTCCAGCATAATATAGTGCATATACGAAAAATAGGTATTTCGCCCGCCGCCATCTTGTTTTTCGAGATAGGTAAAATCCGAGGCCAGATTCGTGATCAGCGTGGTCGATATAGTCAGAAACCATTGAAAACTCAATTTCGATTTTTCCCCCTATCTTCCCCATGTATAAGCGGTGAGAGAAGGGGTACCCCTTCTGAAATTTTTGTCAAAAACATAAAAGTCCAAAAATCTCAAGAACTATGGGTCGCAGCTTAAATCTGAAGACTGCATCTTGTCCGGCTCAAAAAACTGGTCTAGAAAAGTTGGACAAATAATTTTTCGGGACAAACACTTTCCCGAAATCGGGATTTTGGATATCGAAAAATTCGTATCTTCGATCGGGCCGCGTGGGCCCCCTATGTGCCGGAAAATTCCCAAATTTGGTTTTTGGGCATTGTTTTGGGTCCCCTACAACCTCCCGTCGAGAGTTTGCTCGAAAAAAAATTCCTTCCCCGAGTTTGGCGCAACCCGTAAAAAACGGGTATTTTGGCCGGCAGATCCGCCTGCAATGCTAATCAAATGGCCCCATGTTATTCTTATGGGGATTTGAGACCAGGCTTTCGTTTTCAAAAAAATGCACTTCCGGTGGTCGCAGGGGATCGAGTTGGGTATCAAATTGAAGGGCACATGGTGTAGAGTTCATAAAATGTCACAACAAAGTTGTGAGACGTTGCGCGCGGCCGCCATATTGGATCCCAAACGCGTACTTTCGAGGAGGAGCCCTGCGGGCCCCGTGGGACCCACATTCTTGAAACGCATATTTTTAGACGTGAGAAGCTTAGTTTTAACAGGATTCGACGAAAAAACACCATGTCAATAGCGTAAAAAAAAGTTATTAAGGAAAAGGATGCGTTTCTTATGTTATCCTTATGGGAGGAGGTTTTTTTGCATTCCCTGCTCGCCTGGGCTAACCCTCATAGTTGGCATCGATTTGAAAAAAGTTTCTGAAAGAAAAAGAGTGTGGGCAACTTTCATACAGCGCGGAATTTTCGATTTCAGGTGTGCTCAAAAGTTATTCGAGGGGGAAAGTGGTCAATTTTTAGCATGCGTAAACCCTATGTTCCCATGCGATTTTTTGACTTTTTTGAAAACCGAAAAATCGAGCCGAAGAAAAGTTAGGACTTGCCAAAAGCTTTCAGAAAAGGTCTTAAACTCGTTCTTAACCGAAAAATTGCCGAAACTGTTGGGGGGGTTCACCAGATTGAAGCTTGCAAAAAAGCTTTTGAAAACTACCCCTCTGGAGGGAGCCCAAGGGGCCCCAGGGGCCCAAATTGATATTGGTCAGATAGCCCGTTAAATTTGAATCCTGATGAGTCCCAATACAAAAACCGGGGGCCCCTTCGGGGCACCTTTTATGGGGTCCAAAAATAAAAGTTGCACCCCTAGGGGTTTCGGGTGTCATACTGTACAGATCTGGCCATAGCACGGTAAGTATGCTTCGGAGGTGCCATGTTTGTATTTGGCGAAGCTGCGTCGTCTGTCGGGACACACTTTTGCCGTGGAAACCTTCGCCATAGCTCTTCAATCTAATGATTTAAGGCAAGGGCCGTAAAACACCTTTTTTTCGAGGTCCCAAACTTCCGGGGCCCGCAGCCGCGGAACCAAAACAGATAGGAGGGAGCTCACATGAAGCTAAAAGATGCCCGACACAGTCTTCTAAACGATTCGACTGAAAAAAGTTTGAGTTTCCAACTTTAAATGACTTTTTCGGCAAAAACCGCAAAAACGGCGATTTTTTTTTAAAAAAACACTAAAACGGCCATAAAAAATTTTTGGGGCAAAAATTCAAAAATAACACCTCCCATATAAAAGTTTACGTCCCGGGCTACATTTCGCCCATTGGGACCTAAGCTCTAACTCTCAAAACCGCTTACCGGTGGTTTTTTAAAAAAATTAACATTATCGCTTATGGCGGGCGAACGGTGCACCGGACGCCATCTTTGAAGGCAAAAAGTAGGGGTAGCGCATGTTACCTAAAGCCGTTTTTGGGGTCAAAACGTCATTTTTCGGAAATTTTTGAAATTTCGGGAATTTTGGAAATACCCCCCGGGAATTTTTGGGAATTTTTGGATTTTGAAAATGACGGGTGGGGCCCTTCGGGTCCCACCCGGGACGCGCCCTGCGGGCGCGGCGGGGCCCTGCGGGCCCCGCGGAGGGCCCTCCGGGCCCCTCAAAGATTCTTGACCATGCATTTCAAATCAGAGATTTAGTGCTTTTAATATAATATAATGTTTCAAATTGTGTGTTAAATTTCCCTGCCGCTTCCAGAAGGATGGTTGTATTTCATAAACTGCACACTAAATTTTTAGATGCTGAATTGGTTTCAGTACTTTATGTCAGTACAAAATTGTTCCAATTTCGTCTTACATCCAGCACTTTTGACCTATAAAACACTTAATCCAAGTACAAATTTGGTACTGAAAAAAGAGAGTCAATATTTTGTACTTTTTTTTTTTTTACTCTCTTTTTTCAGTACCAAATTTGTACTTGGAATAAGTGTTTTATAGGTAAAAAGTGCTGGATGTAAGACGAAACTGGAAAATTTTGTACTGACTGGAGCAATTTTGTACTGACAAAAAGTACTGAAAACCAATTCAGCATCTAAAAATTTAGTGTGTGTACATCAAGTTTTAATTTATAACTTTATTATTGTCCACTTATTTATTTATAAAATTTTAACATTTAGAGGGTTTTTTAACCGTTGCTACTAAAGGCTATTTTACTATCTAAATTCACTGATACTGAATCGTAAAGGAAATAGTTTAAAAGTCCGTTTGAACCGCAAGGCTTCATAAATATATAATTATATATTTATCACTAGAAATTGTAATATTAAAGTAAAAATGGACACAAATATATACGACTTCCTTTTTAGTATTTTTAACAGTGGAAAAATAAAGATTATCTAATTAAAATATTCTTAAAGAAATTATATATGATAATTTTAAATTATTCCACCTTCAAAATTATGATAGTATTATAGTTGTCTGCGATATTATGGCGTCACAAATAATGAGACACAACAACAATATTATAAAAGCAGATAAAATCACATTCCATTTTTATATTGTTGTGATTGCTCCAGAGAGATGCTGCAAAGGATCGCGTGATCTCGTGTTTAAAACCATAGCGTACAAAAACATATATGATCCCATTATAAAATAACAATAGACATTTTTATTTCATAAAATGATAGCAATGTTTGGTTCTAGGGCATCTTTTGATTAGAAAACAATTTTATTTTCAAATTTAGATTTATAAACAAAAGAGCGACATTTTATACCATGAGATGATTATTTATATTTTATAAAAAAGTAAATGGCCGTCTATTAAATTGTATTTTTTTTTTTTTTCTGCTAAAGGCTAAAAAAAGTCAAGGAAGTAAATATTATAGAATCATCTTTATGACACATGGTATCTACTAGGCAGGTTCTCACGAAATATTTTGGTGTGGGTGTAGCCACATTTAACCCTTGGGGCTCAACCACTAATCGCCAATAGAGAGCCTTACTGCTATATAATGATCAGAGAATGTTAAAATATAAAATTTTATATGACTCTTTATAAAAAAAAAAAAAAATATTTCAAGATAAAAAGAAAATCTGTTTGTTTTTGATGAGCTCAGTGATTTTTTTTTAAGATAAAAACAAAACACATCAACAATTTATTAATAGGTGTCATAAATAATGAAATATATTTATTTTGTGATATATTCTTACTATTTTTTTTTTATTATTAAATTAAATGAACAGGTGCAGAAAATATCTAATGTGGAAAGTCGATTTAATGTTGCAATCAAATATATTTTATATCTCCTTACAAAAACAATAAAACATTTTCATCCATAAATTCTTTTATAAGAACAAATTACCAATAAAACTCACAACGACTTATGAGGTTATCATTACAACATTAATTAAAACTAAATTGCTCTGTCATTACCAAAAAAAATCTAAATTTATACTTTTCATATTCAAAATAATAATTCTAAATTTATTTTTATCACATCAAAGTTTTTTCACAATTTTCTTTTAAATAAAAAATAGTATATTGAACTCTTTACCTATAAAGGTATTATAATTATTATAACAAAATGACATACGGTTCTTCAGTCAAAAGAAAAACGAGATGAGGTTACAAGATCTTCAGCAAAACCTGACGATGAATTGCACTCTGGACAACAATGCTCCCAACAATATACCTTCTAGCTCCTGATGTATATAAACTTTATGCCACGAAGACATTATTACACTTTCAAAATTTTTAAAGCAATAAAGATTTATTTGACTTGTAATATCATAAATTATAATGTTTTCTTACATTGGCTACATTCCAAACGTATTGTCAGCGTAAGTAGTGAGAGTATTGTAATAAAAAGATAGGTTTATCTGACCCTATTTACTACAGTTTTGAATACTTATGTTCCAAAAACAATCTCTCTGCAGTAACGCAAGGACTAGAAAAGGAGTTTGTGCACCATAAAGTCGTCCCCATTTATCTTTGTTATGACGTCACGTGACCCTCGCAATAGAATTTTGTATTGGAAAACAAAGGAAAAGGTTTGTGACGTCACATCAAAGATAAATGGGGACGACTTTTTATCTTACAATTAGGCCGCGTCTCATTTAAAGAATGCGAACTAAAAGTGTATACACTTCAAACACTAATTTAGTATAAATACTTTTTTTAAATGAGACAACTTTACTGTAAACTAGTGCCAACACTTCGTAGTGTCAAAAGTTGGAAACATTTGCATCAGCTGATCAATGTTAAAAAATTTAGTGTCTGTGTTAGTGTTTGAAGTTGCTATTTCAAACACTAAATACTAGACCCTTCAAACCCTTCAAATACTTGAACACTTGCGCTAATTGAGACAACAGTTAGTGTCAATATGGCGTCAACACTTCAAAAAATTGACAATCGATAATGTGTTTAGTGTGCATTTTCGTGGATTGGCATTCATTCCTAGTAAAATTGAAACTTCTTGCAAGGTAACTTTATGCTGAAAAATAGCAGAACGAATTACTCTGTTGAGTGCTACAAAAAATATTCTAAAACGGCCGCATATTTCTGGTTCATTATTTACGTTTTTTTATATCTACGAGTTTTTGATCAAATAAAAAAAAATGAATAAAAAGTCATATTTCATGTTTTGAAAAGTTGTATACAAAAGAAATCAGAATTTTTATTATTTTTTTTTTTAAACTTGTATATTTATAATAAGTAGACAGTAAATTAACTAAAAAATATTATTATTGCATAAACATAAAAATTTAAATAAGACATAACCAGATATTATGTATATATATAACCAATAAAAATATTATAAATCCCATATTTAGGTGTGTCCAGCCAGTGTTGGAGGATTAAGATATTAAAGATAAGTTTCAAGAGTTTACGAGCTGAAGTAGCCAGTTTACTTAGCAAGGCAGCAGCGGGGCACTTTTGGGTGTGTTATACTTAGCTCTTGCAATTTTAAACATTTTCTAGGTCCAGAAAGTGACCGCGGTGGGACTCCAATTAATATTCATCAGCAAGATGGGACCATGCAGAGAAAGAAAAAGCTTATTATACAACTCTTTTTTTGGGACTTCCTCTCATAACTGTGATGTTATTAATTTATTGTACAAGGCACACCTAGAGCCATGAGTTACGGTGCTGTGTTATTTTCCTACTTATATTTCTAGATGGCAAAAAAAATATACATGACAATTTGTTTGCACACATAAATTCAAAATTATGAGTGTTAGAATTAACGGTGTGTTAAAAAAAAAAAAAAATTAAGTAGGATACCATCTCTTGAAAAAATAGTGTAATTTTAAACTTGTATATATATTATGTATAATATACACTGCTGAGATTAAAATAATAGTAACAAGAATTCTTATATTAAGTAAAACTTAAAATTATCATATAATTTTGCTGTCTTCACGCTATATTAAAGATTGCTCTAAATTAAAAGCCTATTTAAGAATTAATAAAAAAACATTAATAAATGTTCTTACGTATATAATTCACGATGTTTCATAAAATTCGTTGCCAAATCTATTGACATTTTTGTGAACTTGCTACAAATTTTTATAATCATAACAAATAAAAAGGCTAGTTTTAATAAGCACATAAAGATAATTGTATATAAAAATATAATAGTTATCGTATCATACTATAAAATTAAATTATAACGTTTTTTACATCTTTAAAACTAATATTTTTTTTATACTGAGATAATATAAACGGAAAGAAGTGGTTTTCGATCAACACGCTCGAACCAAAATTACATTAAGCAAGGTGGCAGATTATAAAAGTAAAAAAAAAAAAAAATGCTCTGCAGCTATCATCCACCCATCTATATCTCAAATTTCACTAGTCTTTTTTTTATTATTATTTTGCCGAGGTAATTAATTAAGTCTTAATGACTACGTGATTCAATTCAACACACTGCGAGTGGCAAAATGTAGCGGTTACCGATTTCGAGTAAATTATAATTAAATTATAATGTAATTAATAAACTTTATTTGATTTAATAATAATTAACATGACTTTTGTGACATGTAATATAATGCTTGTAATATTGACAATTATTCCATTTTTTTTCTATAATACAATATATATATATATTTTTTTTCCTATTAATCGACAGACAAAAAATAGCAGGTTTAGTGCACCAAAGTGTAATCGTTTACCTCTATCATGTTATTATTATATTTTTTTTCTCAAATTTAAACAGACTGATCGGTATATAAATTATCACGCGAGTTAATTATATTTACATTAGAACACAATAGAAATTATATTAAAGGCATACAGGCCTCAAATTACAAATTAGACAGTCACCAAGTGGGTTTAGAGTAAATAATCAACATTCGCATAATTTTTTTCCACGCGTGATGCATCCGTGCGAAGTCGCAGTTCAAAGTAAGAAATTTAGTCCTTGATGACGTCATGAAGTCCTTGATAACGTCACAACTCAATGCTAATCGGTGCTAGCTGTGAGTTGTGACGTCAGCAAGGACTTTCTTTGTAGCGCGACTTCGCACAGTCGCACCGCGCGCAGGTAAAAATAATACGAATGTTTATTATAAATACGAGCAACACTTAATGTCTGTCTAATTTGTAATTTGAGGCATGTATCCCTTTAACGAGGGAGTGTTATTAAATGCAGCATCAGACGACATCATCAAGTAGTCACAATAACCAGTTTGAGAGGACACCGAAATGTACAGGAAAAGTTGGAAATTGAATGTTTGAGCTTTTGTGTTTGCTTATATCAATTTTGTATTTTTAGAGTTCCTAACTCTTATCTAAATACAAGACAAGCGGCGGGAGAGAGTGATTAATGCCGAGGTAACTAAATCTTTGGGTTGGAAATAATCTAGTTTTCTCTTTTTTGTTGTTATGTTTTACTATTATATATACAAGATTTTTATGTATTCGTTATTTTTTGTTTTATATCGTTTGCAATAATTTATATTTTTATGTCCGTTTCGATTTTATACTCGAGATTTTTTAGTTTTTTTTTTTTTTTTTACTCGACGTGTTGCATACCCTATAGGGGTTTTCTATGAGCTACCCTATAACATATAATATTATGTAACTTTATAGTTAAAGGGTTGAAGTTAAAAAATTGTATCACTTTCCATCATTTAAATCATTGTTTTTGTCAGGTGATTATTATTTACGAATACACTTCACATTATGCAAGTGTTTACATCACGATATGTCACGTAAAAGACAATACAGTTTAATGTCGAGGGTGATTGTACTACCTCAGGCTTGGACTGGCCATAAGGCTGCTAAATCCCTGATTAGCCTCTCTACTTTTTAACACAGAGGGTATATAAAAATGACATCAGACCCCCTTCTAGGTGGCCCCTGGTTCCTGTAATTCCCAGCATAGCCCTGACTGGTCCCTAGCTTCAGTCCGAGCCTGTACTACCGACCTGTCGACTCGCCATGTCGCTCTGAAGGTCACATCTCAGTCTGCATTCAAAGCGTGCAGACTGGCTTGGTGCCACCGCCGATATGTTTTCAACTTTACTGAAGTATTACTGAAACTGGCAGGTTTCTTCTATATAGTCTGCTGAAAATTTTCGCAACTAGTTCTAAAGTCAACTGATGGTGTATCTCTTGTGGTGGACTTTCACCTTTTTGTGATGATTAGCAGCCACTGAATTTTATACCAACCTTAGCAAGGACTGGAATGAAAAATTCATGACTGTATGACTGCCTTGTATTTTAGGGATTATATTTGTAATATGGGTATTTCCATTTATACACCAAATGTTACCTTATATTTTTATTTGATAAGTATCGTTTTGCACAGTAAAAAAAATAATAATAAAACAGTCTATAATATAGTGACAAACGATTTCACACAAAATATTTTATTATGGTAAATAAAATATAACTTTGTTTATTAATTTGTTTGCTATAATTTAACATTATGATTTATGTGTGAATAATTTATTAAATTGTAGAACACTATTGGTAATAATTTTAATAATACATTTAGAATTGAACGTTTAATTTTAAGTTATAGTTTCTTTAAGTTAAAATATTATATTTAATCACATATTATTTGTATAAATTTTTTATATTCCAATACTATTACAGTATAAAATGACAGCTATTATATATTTTTTTAGAAACTCATAAACGTTTAAACCTACTTTTTTATATATATTGTAAATTTTTAAGTTAGAGATTATCATGTGTAAAATTCGCAATCATCGAGTGTATCAGAGATAAAATCATTTTACTTGCGGCCTCGAGTCATGTTGAAATTTCGTGGTGAACTATGATTCTTGTCAGACAAATGTGGAGAGGCGTGGCAGACGGCTAAAAAAAAAAAAAACCTAACTTTTTTCTGAACTTAACATTTAGCATAATTATCCCTCTCCGGCGGCTAAAAGTTGAAAACAATATATGATGGTATAATGTTATATGTATGATAACTTTGACAGGTACGTGATTGAAGGAGGATTCGTTAAGAAAATTACACCCCTGGTTGTACTGTATGTAAAATATATTCCCAGGCTTACATCATATCTTTGTACAAGTACATATATGATGGTCGTTCTTCAAGATCTCGGGTTACTCTGATCCCATGTTGGGAGCTACAACGTTCTGTATGTTACTGCATGCCACAATTTTACTTTTTGACAATTACATGAAATTTGTTACACGGAAAAAAAATAATAATTTGTTTTTTTGTTAAGTAAAATAATTTTAATCTTGCATATAGTTTTAGTATAGTTGATTAATTTTAAATTTCAAACAAATTGTGTGTTATTGTTTATAAGAGAAAGAGGGTATTTTGTTATGCATTGCAAGTTGACGCTTCAAAATAAATCACAATTTGACATTGAAGAAATATAAAATAAAAATAGCAACACGTGCTCGAATGCAGTATATATAATATATATATATAGTGCTTCAGTATAATATAATACATATTATGTATTATTAGAAGAGAGAAAATATTAACGTTCCCGAAAAACAGTACAAGTAGATTTCCTAAATTTAAAATTAAATAATATTTCAACTCGTCATTCGTTACGAATCATATTAAACTATTTCGGGATCGATTTTGGGTGCTCTTTTCCCAAATTACATAGAGAGTTGAAGCTCCCAAAAATTGGTCATAAGTAACACATTGGATCGCAACAATTATATCAAAGAATTAATATCTACATATTAATTCTTTGATTATATTGTGTGTACTTAAAAAAAAAATACTTGTAAAATAATAAAAAAAATACCGTAGCTCAAAACATATAACATTTTTTTTTAAACAAGTAAATAAAATGTAAAGAAATGAAGGAATGTTCGTGATATAAACATGTCAAATTATATTTTTTTCGAAATTATATTTACAAAATATTTAAATAATCACAGCAGGAGCATTTAAAACTAAAAATTTATTGGACATCTAACAAGTCTGAAGAGGGGATAAAAATGACAAATAATACAGACTATTATAAATTTTAAATATTATAGAAATGCATCAAACACGTTTTACAATGAAAAAAAAAAAAAATCTCTTGCCACTGAATATACAATTAAATATTTTCTATATGTAAGTAAAGATGTAAGATTGTCATATTTTACTTTTTTTTTTTAGTTAAATAATCCCTCGAGCAAAAAGTTTTAGACGTGTCGTGATTGGCTCCTTCAGTCGCCTCCCATCAAAACACGTGGGAAGTTCACGGGGGGCTGTCTCATAATTGCACTGGGAAATGCAGTAACTTCACTATGATTATAACCTTACGCGATTTTTATGAATATACTTAGTTAACATTATATGACTTGTTCTCCAATGGTATTTAAGCAATTTAAAATTAAACCACGCCTCTTGTACAAATTACACTTCCCACTTCTATAATATGACATAATATTTTAATATAAAAAAATCAGTGAGATTTGACGACTCCGTAATTCAAGTGCTATGTGACTTATAAAAAAATATGACAGTGTATTAAAATGACCAAATCGAAATGGTAAAAAAATATACCTTTTTAAAATCTCATTTTAATCCCCTGACATGAAGAGGCTTTGCTTCACATTTTTACTACACTTTTATATTGGATTTTTTTGTGTGTATAATATACACTAACAAAGCTAACTTTATAACTGTATTTTTTTATATTTCAATAAGATTTATAATATAGAAAGCTAGAAATATGTTGTTAATTGTAAGAAATAGGAAAATGTGCACCGTTTGTGTGCTGGGGCTAAAAAGAGGTGGAGGAGCAAAAATGTTGCGAATTGAGAGGAAAAAATCATCACCACTATGAGAAATCAACACCTCACGGAAAATAATATTAGTGACATTATCAAACTGAGCAGCATACCGTGCGTTTCAAAGTTCAATTCTGGGCCATGGGTCACATGCATATTGTGGGACCGACCGTCTAAAACAGGTGCTCTACAGTTCCCTCATCCTGGAGTAATGAATCATCTTCCACAGACTTTGTAAAAATACACGACGTTCCCAAGTTGAAATAAATTTCATCTTTTCTCTCCTCGTTTGTACTCTTTTTTTGCACCATTTTAGAAGTAAAAAGAAAGATAAAGATGAAATTACGTATTTTTTCCTCTTCTTGGTTAGAAATATTGTCTTAATTTTGCATAAATTGCATACTTTGAGCGTAGAGGAAATAATATGTGTTTCAGAATTAAAAAAAAAAAAAAAAAAGTTTAGACGTGTGTAAAGGATGAGTTGAAGACGTAATTTTTTAACTAGTGATATCTCATTGTAGCGTTATATTAAAGAAAGTCATATTTATTTCACTGTTGGCAACGTTGCATATATTGAATATATATATATATATATATATATATATATATATATATATATATATATATATATATATATATATATATATATATATATATATATATATATATATATATATATATATATATATATATATAAGCTATGTCCATAGCTTATAGTTTTGACTGGAGCCTTGCTGCAAAAATTATCACCGTGCCAAGTCTCCCTGAGAAAAAATTTCCACTATTATGTTAAATTATTAATATTTAAATGATCAATTAAAATATTTAACGTGAGATGACATACAAAAATCCTCCACGATTTGAGGCACGAGGTCGGTAAAGTTCAAGTCTCTCGATTGACACAGCGAACTCGATCGTGATTGCCTCGCGGTGACGGACGCTCAAATATACGACACAAGCACGTTTAGCTGCAGGCTGCAGTACAAAAATGTGGAGAAAATTCAAACATTTACATAGAAATTCAATACATTTTAGTTTAATTGTGATTATATAAATTTAATTTATAATAAATCACGTTTATATTATAATAATATTTTTAAATAAAAATTATACACGTCACAATATTAAATATGATTTATGCATGAAAATTTATAATATATAAAATTGATGCAGTTCATGATATAATGTAATATAATTTGTCCGCCATTGCTGTATAAAATAGTGCCGCGAGTGTTCCGCCATTTGTGGGGCGCAAAACTTCTTTCTTGTTGTTGATGCGTTGCTAGGCGACAAGAAAAATATTTATATTGTTACTGGAGGCGTCAAGCGTCTTTCCAGTTAAATACCATTATTTTCAGACTCTACTTATATATTTTTCCGTGTGTGTTATTAAAATAATATATATGTATATAAAATAAAAATAGCTAACATTTTTCAAAAAGTGTATCTGAACAGTTATAATTTTTACTTTATAAAAATATAATATATTTATTCCAAAAATGTAAAATATGGAGAATGAACGATATAATACGGATAAAAATATTTTCTAATATATAGGCCTTTGGCTAACTGCATTATTATAGGTATTCTATAATAAAACTAATAAATATTATGTATTATTATATATCAATAATTATGAAATATCGATTAAATTTTATTTCTTAATATATATATACATTTATTTTAATTTAATTAAAAATTGATCAAAGACGCAATAAGATTTTTTTTTTTTTTTTTTATTCTTTGACAGAGAAACTTTATGGGGACGACATTCAAATAAAATAAGTTTTAAAAAAAAGGGCCAACAAGCTTTTTAGAGTTCTTCGTCACTTTTAAAAGCATACAGAGTTCTTTTCCGAAAATTCCACGGCCGGCATTCCTCTCCAATTAGCGACCAAGTGACGTCATCACAAGGGCTGTCGCATCATGGCCGGGTCTAACTTTAGCCTGCACGACATTGTAAATATATATACTGGGATAGAGAACATCAAGCTATAATATGTAGATGCTAATTTTTTTAGAAGATATTCTTAACCCTCTAAATACGGTGTTCAATATATTTAACACACAAATATAAAGGAAAGACGTTGCATGACTATGACGTCATAGCGTTTTTCTCTTCGATTTTGAGGGTGCGTAGACATTTAAAAAAAATAATACACAATTCGGGGTTTTCCATTAAATATGAAATAAAAGAAATCCATGTAGGTTGTCCATTGTGGTAGCATATATATATAAGAATAAAGTTTTTGTAATTTATAATATAATTTATTATTATATTATTTGTTACTAACTATACAATTTACTATTTGCTGACTAACATGTCCCTAACTTGCGCATTGCGCTCGGCTCTAATATATAGAATAGGTTGACTACAATACATATATTAGGAAATCTATCCTGCATTCACCATGCAATGACTGAGGGAACCGTGAATACCTCGGTCTGGATACTCTGGATAGGCATTACAGTTTTATAACAATCAATATATAGGAAAAATGGTTAAAGTTCAGTAAAATAGCATGTATTAAAGTGTAATGGTTTTAAATTTTACCTAATAATTATACGTCATAGCATTTTGTTTACAACATTTTATTGTTAAGATTTATTTATTTTGTATTTAAAATAATCATAAATAAATTGGCTGTTAATTTTACGGTCACAAAAGACAATAAATATATTGATTCGATTACATAATATAATCCGATAAACAAAAGGTATAGTTACCAAAACCGATTCGTTAACTTCATGCTGTATTAAAAAAAAAAAAAATCATGCGAGATATTATTCAATCTAATTGTACGTGTATAAAACATTTTCTTATTATCATTGTAGCAACAAAAACACTTTGTCGGTCCAATTACTTATAAACTTTATTATTATCAAACCACCTCGGAACATTTAACAAAAAATATATTAGTTTTCTGCAGGGGAAAAAAGACAAATTATTTTTGGCTCCTACCTATTTTTTTTTACATATCTTGATTAAAAAATGTTACAAGTTTCAATGACTCGTCATTTGTCTCGTCATTCTGTGCGACAGAATTGCAGAAAGAACTTTTTAACAACCCCTCTTCTAATTTGTTTATGCTGCATATTATTATTGTTTGTATAGTTTTTTTCATACAACAACGCATATTTAAGGGCATTGGGTGTAGCACCGGTAGTTGGCAACACTGACGTATCTTCACCATGTTAATTTTTGATCATTGCTCCTCTGAGTAATTTTTATGCTAGAGCTAAGCTGATTGCTGTAGTATCAAGATAATTAGTAGCCCAAGTGCACAATTTAGCTAAATAAAGCCTGATTTAAAGAAAAGTATTTTTTAGTAATTTTTTAAATTTACATGCATTTTTCTAAAATATAAAAAAAAATAATTTTCATTAAATCAGGCTTTATTTAGCCAAATTGTGCACTTGGGCTACTAATTATCTTGATACTACAGCAATCAGCTTAGATATAGCATAAAAATTACTCCGAGGAGCAATGATCAAAAATTAACATGGTGAAGATACGTCAGTGTTGCCAACTACCGGTGCTACACCCAATGCCCTTAAGTGAATCATTATAATACATTTAATTTATTAGACTTATCATCATTTTAAAACAATTCAATTAATTTCATTAAACAAAACGTAATTAAAGGTTAATTCTCTTTTGCATGAGTCTTTGATTTTGAGTAAATTTTTATTATTCTTCATAATATGCATGGCAAAAATGAATTTTTAAAACAATTTTGTCGAATTTTCATGCAAATCAAAACAATGTTATTACGACAAAGTTTTTGCCACCGAATATTTTTTCTGTAGAACTAATCTGCCCTATCGCGTGATCCAGCCTAATAATTATTTTATATCTTAATATTCATTTTTTATATCTTTATAATGTGAATTAAACATTGCTTAATTTCTCTGTAAAGTTAATTACAAGCCGCATTATAACATGTGAGATCATGCATTAATTTTAGAGTATATTATTTTTATTAAAATCATTAAATGCAAATAATTAATGTGAATAACTTGATGGCTTGTGGACGCAGTTACATATACGACATAGATTTACATTTTTGTGGGGGCTGATAGAATAAAACAAACAAATTTCAAATCCAAATCAAATTGTCCCGAAACTTCTAGTATGTTATTAAAATCTCATCTCAATTTTATGGCTTACTTAATTTGTTAATTTATTCAACTATGAAAATGATTGCTTACTTGACATTAAAAAATATCATTCGGAAATGCAATGACATTAACTAAAGATTTGTTAATAAGATTATATTGTTACATGGTAATTCACACATTAATATTTTTTTCTCTATAATGATGGGAAATAAAATGACGAACGAAATTATATAAAAAACAAAAAAAAAAGTATTTACATTATAAATTATCAGAATGAATATAACATGATTCATGTAAGTGTATATAATTAGTAAATAAATATAAATAGAAAAGATTATTATAAATGTTGTTATTTGGGACGAATGTTCTAAAAGATTCACGATATACTATAGAAGATAATATAACAATGCGCCGGTTCTCGATCAAGTTTTTACGTTGCCGCCGCGGCGGCTGCCCAAATGCCGTAATTACCGGGTTCCTCGCCTGACCCTTTACATTATAAAAAATGGTTAACGTTTTTAGAAAAACTGTTTGGGCTCCCTCTCTTTTGCTTCCGCACTTGTCTGATTTTTTCTCCGCGCGCACAGATCGAAAGTGAAAGATGCTAACTTGAGATTTGTGTGTTATTATCTAGAGAAAGAATGTTTGGTAATTGAGGGTATCCAAAGTAGCATGATTCGCTACGATTAAAATAATAACGCGAGATGTTTTTATTGTTTATCGGCAGTAGCTCACGACACAACAATCAAATGATCGTGTTTTCTAATTTCTCACTTTCACAGTTTATCAAAAATATTTTATAAGCCATAATAAAATTAATATAACACGTATAAAAGTGAGAATTATTAATTTATATTTTATTTTCATGCATTTCTGTATGCCAATATTGCTGCTGAGTAATATTATAGTTTGTATTTCAGCTATTTCAAAACTATTTTTTACAATTTAGGTTTTGCGAGAGTAAAGATTATGAATACAAAGAAAAATCTTCACAAAAGGCGACCATTTTCCCAGAACATTCTCAAAGGTTTCTACAGGATTATCACACTTGTTATTTCACCCGTCCAACCTGACGACCCCCTCGACACTGCATCGTGCAGAAGATAACATCGTTTACTGTAAATCCACGTGTTTTACATTTTCTGTTGCAAGCAAATATTACAACCGCTATAACATTCCGATAAGAGCTGTTTTTCTATTTTTCTGCGTTGAAAATGACCTTTATGGCAACTGCAAGTTTTGCATCTCATTACCTGAGAATGTATTTTTAATAAGTGCATTTTTTATTTTGTTATTTCCACGTCCCATATAGAAAGTCCTCATGGACCCCCTAGCACACAATTATTGCTGAGCCTCTCAATAATTTATACCGACACAATCATACTATACGGTAAATCACCTTCAGACACAAAATGCACAACCATATATTTTCTAGCCTGCTGTGAAGAGCTCGCTTTATATTTTCTAAAGAAGAAGAGGTAGGCTGCATGCTCAGGTCATAAAGTTGGTCGGGTGACAGCTCAGGTACTGCCAGGTAACTACCCTGGACCACACCCGTCTACACAAGTTAGCCAGGTCATGGTCATTTTCAGAAATGAGAATAAAAGTTTACCTGGGACTCAAGTCTGGTGTACAATAAGTTGTCATAAATCAGAACGAGGAATGTAACAAGACTACACTTTGGTTTGCAAAATAATTCCTCTAGCTATGAAAAATAATATATTTATCAATATGGAATTATATCAATAAGAATTGAATACATTCATCAAAATAAAATAAACAAATAAATTATAAATGTTTATCACGCTTTCAACACAGATAAAAACCATTCACGCATATTGCGTCACCGTTATTATATATACAAGTGCATATATTACTATAGTGAATGGTATAGTGCAGCGGTAGCCATGACTAAGTTAAACCAGCAGTTAGCACGAACGTATTTCACCTTCCAACCACGCACATGATAATATATGCACATGCAACTGGCACATTTAATAAAGAAAATTATCAACAAGAAAAACATGTAATGATATCTTTACTATCGTATTTTATTGTATTTTCGCTTTTCTTTCTTTTTTTTTTTTTCAAATAAAAATTTTCTTTTTTATTTTATTATTATTTTAAGTAACCAATGAGCTTTTACATTTTATCATGAGTGCGATAAATACGACATTTTGATGATGGTCACTACTTAAAAAAGAAACAGAAAAGAAATAAGTAGTAAAGGATTATAATGAACGAAAAAAAAAAGTTTATATATATATAAAATAAAGAACTTGTTTTTCAGCATTCCTAGGAGATCTGAAGTAAAAAGTTATAAGTACCACCACCACTATGGCTGAAGTAGCGAAGCAACAAAAATGTATATTATATATAAGGGAACTTATCAAAGAAAAAAAAAAGTTTTTTTTTTTAATATAAAAAAAAAATCAAAAAAAGAACAAAATTAATGTATGATGCCAAAAAGAAAAAAGAACTCTGTTGCTTGCGGATTATGAAGGAGATTTTCTCTGCACGGAACTTTACAGGGACGATACAATAAGATTTTTCACGGCTGAGACACCTTTGGAAGCTATTGTTGTAAATCTCTTGTGGTCGGTCATTTCCAATGATTAACAATGCACAAGGCCATCACATTTTTTAAACTTCTCATACAACAATTTATTTTCTTCACATTCAAAAAATATATATATTTTTTTTATAAAATAGAATCAATATTAATATTAAAATGATTATGATCTTGTACTATGTATGACATACAAATTTATTAATAAATATATATTTTTTTTACATATTATTTAAAATGTAAACAAACTCTAACATAGAAACAAAAAAAACTACGGGAGGTCTTTTAAAAACATTAAAATTAAATATTTGTGTCACTATAGTTATTCATTTTTACATTCTCTGTATATATTTTTTAGTTATTAATTACTACCCATTTTTGCTGTCGGTGATGGTCTAAGGTCTGTGACCACGGGGGGTCTTCAAGTGGTGAGGATTTTTGATACATGACGAGATACCAAAATTATTATTTCAATGTGAATTATTTTTTCTTGAAAAGGTATTTACCAATTTTTTATCATTTTAATTCTTAGTTTCATAAATTAGGATTTATAGCAGAGGTACTGAATTAAATCAGAATTATAACGAAAAAAAAAACGATAGACGTGATTGTGTCTATAACTGATGGTCATATATATCTGCCACTCTTCCCAATCAACTACATCCATCCAAGTGTCTAGCATTCCAATCTCAGGTCACGCAAAAAAATATACAATAGGAGAAATGATATTGCGTCTATAATATATATATTTTTTTTTAGTTCTACTGATTTTATCGCATAAAATTTATTATAAGTTCAAATTCAAATTCAAATTCAAATTTTTATTTCGATCATAGGCTGTACAGCATGGATCACGTCAATTATTACATTAAATATGTAACATACTTAATTCTAATTAAAATTAGCCTAAATTTAATAAATTTAAACACATATACCCAAACAATATTTAAAATATATATGATCTATAAAATTAATACAATAATTAAAATTGTGTCCTTTTAAACATCACATTAGCACCATAATATATTTAACACACAACTTTTAAATTCAATTAAAAGTCTATACATCTTGACAAAATAATTAGTTACTTTAACAATTTACTAGTAGTAAATTGTAGGGTTACATTGTGGTAAAAGTTGAAAATATTTCACGTATTTTTTCTCTTAATACCAATGTAATGCTACGACGTACACTATTCATTATAAATACATGAACATTTTGTATATCTTTGTTATACATGAAATTTTAAATTTTTATTACAATTTAAATACATAAAATGTACATGACAAAAATCAATTTAACCCCAACTTTAACCCCGATTTTTAACCCTGGTGCTAAACATGGTACTAAATCAGGGGCTAACCATGTTAAGCTCATATTAGTTTAGCACCATGTTTAGCACCAGGGTTAAAAATCGGGGCTAAAGTGGGGGTTAAAGTGCTTTGTGAATGTCCCACATTATGTACATGACAAAAATCAATTTAAAGGTAGCAATACGAATTTTACTAAAAATATTGATTTATTGTTGATTTCTTAAACATCAAAATGAAGTCTTGCATGCATCAGCCATTTCTGATTATAAAGACGACTCTATAAGTGGATAATTTTCCTTGCTCGTACATGAGAAATAATAATGTAAGCAGAAGTAAAAAAAACTTAATAATATCAACTAAGTGACGATACTCTTTATCTAAGACAATAAGATTCATCGTAAAGCATTATGACGTCACTAAACTCAACAATTTATGATTTAAAAAAGTAAATGGACACAACAGGATTATCAGGTTCAAAATTTTTAAAATTTGATGAGGTTAAAATCCAAGTACTGAAATAGAGTATTGTCCTCAATTTTTTTTATTGCAGAAATGGATAGAGGGTGTAAAGTTATGCTACCCTGATTTTTTTCAGATTTTTTAGAGCCCGGGAACTATTTTTAAAAAATTATTGAAAGTTATTTTTGTGACGTCACGAGACGCCGCTCCTTAAGAAAAAGATAGGACTTGCCGCCGCGTGACGTCACAAAAAGGACTTTCAATATTTTTTTAAAAATAGTTCCGGGTCTCAAAAAAATCTGAAAAAATTCAGAGTAGCATAACTTTGCACCCTCTATCCATTTCTGTAATAAAAAAATTGAGGACAATACTCCATTACATGAACCGTGACTTGTGCTTTATATCGTGATTTTCAATAAGTCTTCCATTATTATTATTACTACAAATATTGCTTGCACTGCAGACAAAGATAATTTACCTGACAAGAGATTGCATCTGTAAGTTGTTTAAAATTGTTTGTGCATTATGATGATGGGAAACGTGGAACATCATGCGTTATAAATATATTATTAAAGTAATAATCAATGCTTGTTTAACCGAACATGCAAGAGACTTAATGATTTTATTGGAGTATAAATCTATGCATTTTTTTTTAATTAAATTCAATTTTTTTTTAATACTTCAAAGTTTTCTCTTATTTTTTTTCCTTTTTTTTCAACAAAATTTAATCAACAAAATTTTGAAGTTGAAAAAATGATGCATATACTTTTGTATTATTATTTATATCTTCTATAAACTAATTTATTTCATATTGTATGCAATGGAGCTATATAACAAAATTTGTATCTATTGTGTTCCTTATAAAATCAAAAAAACTTACAATAAAATATAAATTGAGCAATTATTTATATATTCTTCGATGGTAAGGTGCCACTAATGACGCGTAACTAATCCGTCCTTCAATTGACGTTATTGTCCGTCACACAATCTTTCACCCTTCTTATCTCGCCGGCTGGAGAATGTGTTGTGATGAGTTCCAAATACTCCTTCAATACAAATGAAAATAATGTGAAAAAGGGAAAGCCAAAAAATTATTTTTCATTCGCTCGATCTTTTTTAAAGCTTGTTAGTTCGTCATCTGGCTGCTAAATTATAAAACGGACTACTACACACTAAATTATTAGATGCTGAATTCGATTTCAGTACAATTATTTTCACCTTACAGTGAGGACTTTTTAAGTTTGAGTATATTAAATGGGCTAATTAAACCTTATTTTCAGTACTTTTCGCACTTTTAAGTACAAATTTAGTACTGAAAAAACAGAGTCAATAAAATTACAAATATTGTCCTTGGAGTAAGTATCTAAAAATTTAGTGTGTACTTATTATAATATACATGGTGGCTTGGAAATGCTCTGTTTATTAGACATTGATTTGATTCATTTACTGGATCAGAAATGTCATTTTATGGGTACATCATCTCTTTGTGTGACCGTTAATATTGGTGAATATTGCAGCTTCCATATTGATTTTAAATATTTAAAACAAGTCAGCATAACATGTGTAATAATTTGTTTAAATATAATTGTAAAAGTCGTCAATTTCACACACATTATTATCAAATAAAAACGATTTCAGTGTCTTCTTAAATGTATTTAAATTTCTTTACTTTTAATATCACTGGGGAGATAATTATATAGAGATTGGGCACTATTTTCATAAGCAGTGCAGTTCTATGTCACTCAAAAAATTTGATAAAATGTGATATTACAAATGTAGTTAATTAAGTGTTAATTTATACAATGGAAAGTAAAAAAAATATTTGTTAGAGACGTCACTCTAAGGTGGCCAAAGATTGCTCACTGTGGGAATATTAACGATCGTGTGCATTCATCCATGTTCTAGCTGGCACACTACTGTCTCAGGATACGATTTTTAATGTACGAGACTTGAATTGAAATTTACCTTGATCCTGCACCTTTTATTTATGTTCCGTCTGGATTTTTTGTGTGTGTCTGAAGGTTATATTATGTAAATTGAAATTGTGAATTTTTGGAAAAATTTTAACTTTTAAATTATTCTATAACAATAACTTTTTTCTTTCCTTTTTTTTTTTTGTGCGTGATGCGAGAAAAATACAAATTCCTTTTTAGATCTGTGCCTACACGGTTGAAAATCATGTAAATTTTTTTTATAATATTTTAATTGTATCACACCTATAATTAAAAATTAACACAGTCATTTTAATTTAAAGGAAGATTATTCAAGCTAAACTTGTGTAAATGACGACAATATTGGATATAGTTAAATGTTATAAGAGTGAACGAGGGCGGTGCTCCACAGCTAATAATACTCGCGTGCTCTCTGAGCATCCGTGGTCCAGGAAACTTGGCAACACTGCTGATTGAAATGCTGACTCGCTAGGTCACTACAAACATTTTTTAATCTGATATTTTGCTAATTAAAACAACGTTCTTAATTTTGAGTTGTGTCATCTTAAAAGTACATCACACTAATTCTGCAGGGTTCTTCGAAAATTCTCGTTCTAATTTTGGTGAACTTGGAGAACGGTTGTTGGCAACTGAGCTACCTGTCTCTCTAGCGGCCATGCGTCTACCTTTCCTGTAGCTGCTGCTGAGCTGGCAGCCACCCCAACAAAGGTTACTACGAGGAATGTTCTTCCTCCGGGCTGACATGCATAATCTTTTTCTCTCATACTTTTTGTATTATTATTATACATTTTTTTTTTCTTACACACCCAACAGCAAAAATATATCTTATTATTATTTCTTGACCATATACTATAAGGGCTTGTTGGAATATTTTTTAAAATATTATACTAAAATATTTACTCCTAATATATTTTTTTATTAGAGTGAGAAGATAATTTTTTATTCCCACCGTGCGTGGGTTTTAATTAAATATTTTATTAATTTTTATTTTCACCTCAATGAAGTTTCCTCAGTGAAGGAAATCGCGAGGATTTTTTAGAGGCTGTACTTTATAGGCAGAATGTGTTCCAGGAATCAAAAATCCTACCTGCTCTATCAACTGCACCTGTTGTGTCCGCCGAGAAACATTTAACAAACTTTTTCTACCTAATTTTAAAATTTTGCACGTACTTGTTATAAAGTATGCACTTCATTAAAAAATGTAATCATGGTATTTAAAAAAAAAATGTTTTTGAATGTTTCGTATACGGTTCAAAAATTATCATGTTTGATTTTTTCATTAATATGATATAATTATATTATTACATTTTATAAAACTCGATATATTGAAACGAAAAATGGAATATCTTAAACAAGTACATTAAAGTTAAACGAGATAACGAACTTAATTAAACTTAAGCATACACTTTAAGTACTGCACATTAACATCAGTAATAAGAAATCATCTCAAAAAACGCTTATTAAATTTAAAACATCATCGCACAAATCTTAAACAAGAAGCAATATAAATATCAACAGTATATAATATTTTATACATAATGTTGTAATAGCATGCATGCAATGATGGGAATAAAGTATTTTTTTGTAGCCATAAACACATAAAGTTTATAAAAACGATGCAATATTGTGTAGGATTTATAAGAGATAAAAAATTATACGTTTTAATATCAATATAAAATGTAAGAACATATGATCTCGTGGTGTTTATGACGCGTCACCTCTTTTTCAAATGTATAATATATTTCTATATAATTATGATGTACGTTCAATTTTATTTTTATAAAATTAATAAAAGATGACTGTAATATATGTTCCATTCAATGTAAAGTGCTACAAAGTTATAATGTATTTTCCTAATAGTTTAACAACAAATAAAGTGCTTATATGTGTAAATAGAATCAGTACTGCATGTGACACACCACAATAGGAAACTTGCAGCCTTCTCTCTGTCACAGCTGTTTCTCAAACGCACCCTGCTTGACCATACATTTATATTATGTGAATACATTAATTATAATATTTATGATATGTATGAATATGCTTCGTTTATTTCGATTCTCACAATAAAGCGCCTGCATGCTGCAACCCGCGTAGCAGGGGTACTAGAAAAGTTGCAGACATTTATGAAATGCAGGCGGTCGCCATTTTGTTTTCCTTATGTTTGACACGCATTTGTGTTTTGTGACTTTTGTGTAAAACTCTTGATAATTTAATATTCAGAAGTATTCTATTTTGACTTCATATAATAAAAAATATTCTGAATAATTTTGAAGCATACTTCAAATCAACTTCAATGATATATTGTTATTAAAATTTACATTCGCGACCCTGAAAAGACAGTTATTACGTTGATGCCTGGAGTATGCACTCGCGTGAGCCGTGCATTCACGTCATTATCGTGAGACTTACATGTGACTGCAGGCCTGTAGGCGTCAGCTCTGACTAATTATTTCTACAGGTGCGCATTCCAGAGCACAATGTTTTTATTACAAGTCCTTGACAATGCATTAATGGCACTTTTAGAAATATAAAATGCATTTCCAAATAGTAAAATTCCAGTAAACACAGCCTCAGTATTATTTAAATTATTTTATTGTTTATATGATACAATATTACAACCTTGCTTCATTTAGTAACAAAAAATGCCTGGGGGGGATTTAAAAATCCATGCCTTAAAGTAAATCGCCACGAGGGTTTTTTATATTCCGAATTGCGTGATGCTAACATTTCCTGATGTGAAAATTTACATAAATAACGTCAAAATTATTGCGTGGTTATTTTCCAAAATTTTGTTATGTGACCTGCGAAGGTTAAGACTGTATCACAATGAAAATAAATTCATTTTCTAGATTCAGTGTGTGCAGGAATGAAATTGATCAGCTAGAATTGAAATATATTGGATTCTCCACATGTTTATATCTATACTGTAAGATATTTTTACATTTTTTTTAATGATAAACAAAACAATGCACTAAACATGCAGCTAGAGAGGTTTGAATAAAATGTATATCATATTAAGTAATATACCGTAAGATTGGAAAATGCCTTGATTTCATTCTTGAGAACGACATCTCATTACTATTAGGTTCAATTTGCAGTCAAAAAGCATGTTAATTTCACCTTTTTGTACGTCAGCTGTGAAGAACATGCAGCGAGTTGCGGGCGTCAAGGCTCTTTTCCTCGGAGGCTGCGGGCCGCCCGCTGAGCGCAGCAAGGCTGGCCTTGGACGACTCGCCGCGCACTCAAAAAGGGGCAACGTCCAAAATCATGGAGCGTACTGTACATCTCTTTGAATAGCGTGTAAAGTTGAAGGAATAATAACTTGAAAGTAAACCACACTAACTTTTTAACTAGGAAATTCCTAGTTGAAAAATGTCGTTTTCATCCTTTACAAGTCTAAACCTAATCTTTTTACATCTAAAACACATCTTATTTCCTATTCGCTCAAAGTGAAAATGAAATGAAGACAATATTTCTAACATGCTCAAGAAGAGTGAAAAAGACGCAATCTCGTCTTTTTCACTCTAAAATGGTGCAAAATGGGGGAAAAAAATTAAGAGAAGAGAATAGCAAAGAAAAGATGAAATTTAGTTCAACTCGGGATACAATACGAAAATTGTAAGTTGATTTTTTCGGTTGTTCTTCTTCTAGTAGATCATAACATTCCAACAGCCTTCTCAGTAGCTCCAGCCAGTTTATCGCCCCTCCTCTCACAAAAAAAAAACAATAATAATTTAACCCACGAATTTAACGAAGCGCCTATAATTCTCCTCAGACGAACCAGCATTTATAAAAATCACCTTATTAAAGTTTTTTTTTTATCATCGTTAGGTGACGTCACTCACTCTTATCACCGCATTTAATTATTACAAATAGATATTGTTTAAAAATATATATTAGTTATAAATTTTTTTCAGAATTTGCAACATAATTCTAAATTATGTTATTAACTCTTTTGGTGGTCAAATTTCTTTTAAAAGAAAATCCTTTTTTAATATCATTCATATAAAAGAAATTTAAACGAATTATAAAAACTGTTTCATACTTTTTACAAGTTTTTTTTATAAAAAGATTAGATTACTTTTTTTCCAAAGATTCTTCACAATAAAGATTTTTTCCCCTTCTTTTTCAAAAGTTTGTCGTCTCATTTTCACCTTTTTTTTTCTCAAACCGAAACGAATTGTAGAAGCCTTGATTGGAATCATGAGCCTTCTTGCCTGCAGGTCGTACGGCTGGAGTCAAATCACACTTTAATCACAAAAATCACACTGCATACTGCTGGAGTCAAGAGTCGCTCTTGAATCACAAAAATTACAACCAAATAATATTTTAATTGCTTGTTTTTGCACTTATATATTAAATTTAATCCTTGGTAATTTGTAAAAATAAAAGTGTCATGGTTAATATTAAACATGAGACCATTTAAATACAACTAACATATTTTGCTATAAAGCTCAATTTCAGTGTGTTTAGATAAGGAAAATAGATCTTATGAGGGAAATTTTAGTTGCAGTTTTGTTTTGCAAAAGATCTCATATGACATGAATATATTTATTAATTTATGCATGATTTTTAGTACTGCATGCTGTGCATGTTAAGCAAGAATAACATATTTAGAAAACCATTTTTCTATACTACATACGCATACTCAGACTATTTCGTATTTATCACATTTTAGTGTCTAAAATTTAATGATTTAAATATCTGCGTACCGTACAATAATAGTAATAATTTATCTGCAAACAAAAACAGTCAATTGTTATGTATAGATATTAAAAAACATTGATTCTTATAAAAAATAAAGCTAATAGACTACTGTAACATAATTATATTATTGTGCGTCAATAAAGAGCGATAATTGAATTGTTTTCTGAAGTGCTGGTGACAATGCACCTCTCTAATTAGCTGCATCAGCACTCCCACCTGCAATATGCAGTTCGTGCAAACTCGTTCTCTGTTTTTTTATTGTTGCGATAATCATTGCAGGACCATGCATTGAAAAGAGTATATTATCTTTTGTAAAACCAATTAAATATAAGATACATAAAAGTATAATATTATACTTTAGGGTGAAATGATTAGTAATAAATTAACACTTGTAACATGTTATTACATAAATTGATAAATAATGTTTTTAATACATTATCTTTTTATGTACACAATATAATTATTATTTTGTAAATTCGTTTTAGTGAAAATTTAATAGAAATTGATAAGCAAAAACAATTGAAACATTCCAGTATTATAAAAACAATTCATCTTTAGTGATACAATAATGAGTTCATCCAGTATTATTAAAACTTGAGGCATTACTAGAAACATCACAACTATTTTGCAATAATAATTTTACTTTCAATTTTTAACATGTGCTAAAAAGCAGGTCACTGAAGCAATGGACCATACAATAATAAAACGTCCCATCTAAATTGCTTACTTGCCAGCCAAGGCCGAGTATATTTTGATAGCATCGCTCCGCGTGTGTATAAGTTGCCACCCCAGAATATATTTTTTCAAGCCCACACTTGCTGGATGTGCTGCCCTTGATATGTAGAAATGTAAGTTAGTTGCTTATTCTTTTGCTTGAAGTCTCTGTCTGTCTCTCACTGCCTTCGTATCAAAAAGAAACAACCTGTTCTTTTTTTTTTTTTATTTTATTATGCATATTTTTTTTTATTCTATATATCCGCATTCGAATTTTAAAACAACGATTGATTATGTAGTTCACATGAAATTTATATTAAGTCAATTAATTAAAATGTTATTTCAATTAACTTATGTGTAATACCAAATTTAAAATCAATTACTAGGACATATATTTTATGTTATATGTATATTACATTGATATATTTTATAAATAATACATGAACAATGTTTTTTTTTTCCTCTCTTTGTGGTTTTGTGTATTAATTAAGATATATTTTATAAGTGCAATGAAATAAAATATGTTTTTCTAAAAGGAAAAAATAATATCCCAGTACATATATGCATCTCAATATTCTTTTTGCTAATTGACAATATGAGAGATAATGAGAATTAATATTTTTAATAAAATTGAACTTGCACTTGATATTCCTATATAACTATATATTTTATGTAACATATTTCGAAGTTTGTATAAGATTAAATACGTTAAATGTTAATAAAGGTCAATTTTGTATCTTATGTAACATTTTTCGATGTTTGTGTTATAATAAATACATTTCATGTAAGTTAAAGAGGCGCCACATGATTTAAAAATGTAAATTTTAGTACAAAATTACCCCCCGTCATGTGATTTCCATAGTTTCTCGTTTTCACTGATGTACAATATATAATATCTGTGTTAGTTTTGCTCAGTTAATCCGCGAGGCTGCCATTAATTTATGTGGACGAGAATTATTACAAGGTCGAAAAGATAAATTGTGACGTGAAAAAATTGCGTGTACGTACATTTTTCTTCGGCAGCCTAATATTTAATAATTCTATGTATTATGTATAATCATACATTTTTTTGTCAACTTAAACCAATATTCAAAGAAGTTCAACAATAAAGAGTTTGTATAATGTATGGTTTGTTAATACGTATCTCATATAAAGGTTAACAGTTAGCGTATCGTAACGATAATTTCTGACACGTTTATTATTGGACTTGAGAACATGTTTTCACTTGGCAACTCAACAATTCACGTCGAGCCGAACTGTTTTATAGATGGAATTAACTAATTGTCGTGTTAATTTAGTAAACAATACAATATCTTATTTACTAAAAGTTAAAAAAAATTTCATAAAGTTAAATGTAAACATATATTATATAAATTAATATAATGAAAATCACAAGAACTAAAACTAAAATGTGACGGATTTTTTTTTTTTTCTCAGAGGATATCAAATTTTTAGTCAGAAATGAACATGACAGGTGGAATAAGAAAAACTACTTGCCTCATTTCAAATTCTAGCATTTATTGTTGAAATAAAAAACCTATGTTATTTAATATTAACGAAATAATAGTAGTAACCAGAAAGGAAGGGTTGATTTGTGGGACATTTTTTTTTAAAAATAAAATATTACCAAATAAAGAATAGTTTATCATAAAATACGGAAAGCTAATGAATTTCCTTTCTTTTTAGATCTCAAGATCTCACAATATATTTTATTAGTTTTTTATATTAAAAATATACCTGTTTTTAAACATCGACTATAGTACATAAATAATTACTTGATTTTTTTTTTTTTTAGTTAGTGTTACCAATTGTGATCTATTTTCTTTTTAAATCTAATGTCAGCAATTTTATGTAACATACTGTCTTTGTGGATATCAAGATTAATCTCGGTGTTTATATCAGAAATTATGTAAAAAAAAAAAAAGCTCTTTCAGGTGACTGTTTCAAAATGTTGAAGGGAGAAAATAAAGGGAGGTAATTTGAGAATTTCTCGGCTTAGAATTAAAGGGGGGGGGAGGACAGTTTTCAATTTGACCTTTTAATAAAAATATATTGACGTAAAATTGAGGGCGCAATGTTTTTTTATTGACCTTTGTGATTCTATTGTCATCGTCATCCACTTTCCCTGGTTTTGAAACTGGAATACCCACCAAATGATATCCTAAAATGGACTGCAAGTATAAGGAAATACCTGTCGTGTTTTTTTAGTGAACGTTTTTTTAATCTAAAATAAATTAAAGAAAATCCTGAAGACCATTTTAAATATATTTTTAACCATTTTAGTATCTGAGTCAAGATTTAAGTTACCGAAATTGATAATTTATCGATTCGTTTGGGTCAAAAAGATTTGTAGAAATAAATTTCAGCTGTTTCAAAATGAACTAACACACGCAACATGTAAAAAAATTATATTATACCTGCTTAATTATAAACATTAATAATAGCTTTGATATTTTTATAAATAAACCTAATGAGGATCAAGTTGTTTTATTAATACACATTTTGTTTCCATATACGAGTATATACCAATCTATATTATAAACATATATATATATACTCTTTAATTTTTACTTCATATAAAGATTGACAAAAATAAAAACTATATTTCATTCCTTCACAGAAAGTCTATGTAAATTTCAGTCAATATTTTAAAAAATTCTTTTCCATCAAAAAAATTGAAGTCAGATTTTGATCGATAGCGTCTTATTTATCGATATAAAAAATAAGGACCAATGAAAAGTTCGCTATCGGATTTCTTACCTATGATAAATTACATTTTAATTAGAAGATGACACGTGATTGGGGGACCACCTCGCAGGTGTGTGACGTCACTAGCCGTCCTTCAGTGAGGACCATAACTCACCGTCCTTGCAGGTTCACCAAGATATTTACAAAGGTGCAATACATTTTGGTGCTGCTTTGTATTTTGGGACAAAACGTCGAATTTTCCGTAACATGCAACCTAGAAGTTGTAATTTAAAATCCAAGATAGGGACAAACTTTTTTGTGAACCCTTTTCACTTGCTGAGCTGCAACCAATCACGCCAAATGTCATTGGTATTAACATTATTTGTTACATCATAAAATATATAGATCATGTAAGTGTAATGCATTTGTTGCTCTGTGAAAACAGCTACACGGACAAAAAATTTTACTAGGCAAACTTGGTAAGAAATACACTTACAATCTTTTTGTTGAATTGTACAGCAAATTTTGTAAATTTTTACTACGGGCTTTGCAAAATTTACAATCTCAGCATTGTAAAAAATACTTGGTAAAAGTTTACCATTTTGTAAGTGATAATTACAATGTCGCAAGTTAGCGCTAGCATATTATAACGTCATAAAATGTTACTATCGAATGTTAGTAAAAGTTTACCACGTAGTAGCTAAAACCTACAATGTTCGCAAGTTGGTGCTAGCATGTTGTAATGCCTTAAATTGTTAATCGCGAATGTTGGTAAAAATTTACTATTTATAAGTAGCTGATGTTTACAACGTCCACAGCACGTTGGCGCTAGCACGTTAAACGTTGTAAAAAGAACATAACTGAATTGTAAAATCTTACCATACGTGGTAAAATTTTGCAAACTACAACATCCTGTTTTCAAAAAAAACGTTGGGATTCTTCATTTGGCTTGTGCGATTTGAGCAAACTGGTTGCAAAAACTTTCTGTGCTGAAATATATCTAATTAAAAGTGCTCCAAGTACCCCAGGAATAAGCAAATTATCGATAAATGACTATGATCATCAAGCTGATCATCAGGCTGATTATATTATAAGGTAAGCAAATATGATAATTTGTTGATTTTTCTTGTGTTTTAGAAGTATGCAATGTACATACAGTCGATCATTACAATTTTTGTAGAATTTCTTTGTTATTTCTGTTTAGTTTCTTTAATTTGTCACAGGAGATTTGTATTGCAAGTTTGTATATTGCAAAATTCACTACTACGTTCACATGACGGTGTTTAATACATATCCGTTGACGACGCCTCATAAGAAAAACATGCACTATATCACACAATATCTGTTGTGTACGGATCCGTATTAAACAGCGTCATGTGAACGTAATTGTAACTTGTAAACGCACGTCAGAGTACGAAAATATTTATATAGGGCTACAAAAGTAGAGTGTACCATATCAAAATTATTGTTGGGTAATGTAACGTTCATTGCATTAATTGTACCGAGTCTAATTATTATCATGTTTGCAGGACAACGATGCGCGGTTTGGTGTGACATCGCTATGAGGGATGAGTCTTTTCTGTTGCCAACCGCAGACCTAGATCGCACTATCACCTTACAGCGAACTATCCACGGCGTCCACACATATCAGTAACCGACCATCGCCCACTGATTGACCCACACGGCATCCACGACTGACCCACGTACGGTACCCTCGCGGGGACATTCTTCTCTACACTGGGTACTGTACTGGAGATACGACAGTAATCGTTTTAATTGTTTCAAAAGACTTACACGGATTATAAAATTTTATTATTTAAAGTGATTTTAATTCAAACTTCATTTTTTTGTAAATCTGAGTTTTCATCAGCCAATAAATGCATTAACTTAATTTCTTAATTTTTTTTTGTAATTATTATAAAAGTGTTCCCGTCCTTAATAATTTGTAATTTTAATTAACTTATTAGCACTCGATGATTATTTTAAAGTAGGATATCAAATATTTATTTTTAATACAAATTTCTTGAGATTTGTGTGTGTGATCAAGTGATCAATACATGACAATAAGTAGTAGTAATAAAAAAAAAAAAACATAATTTTTAGCATTAGCTCTATTAAGTGAAAATATTTTTTACGCAAAGAGTCGGTTTTAAATTTTACATACTTATTTGTTACTAAATTTCTACCACTGATTTGCAAAGATGAGGTCAAACTTTAAGTCCGGATTACTTTGTTGATTTTTATTGTTGCATCAATCGAAATCAACAAAGTTAATCCGGACTTAAAGTTTGACCTCATCTTTGCAAATAGGCGGTAGATATTTAGTAACAATTAAAAGTATGTAAAATTTAAAAGCCTAAGGTATGCAAAAAATTACCAACATTTAGTTAGTAAAATCCTGCAGTAAAAGGAAGAACAATTTTACTAGCACTGCCAGTTAAATTTTACCAAGTTACTGACCTTCTATTTTACCAACATGCCGTAAAATTTTACTACGCAACACATTTTTAACTTCTACGTCATCATTAGTGTAATATTTTACTGCAAAAGTTAGTAAATTTTAGCTACTTTTCAGTATACAAAATTTAGCAAACTCAAAAATTAAATTTTTACACAGCTACTGTCTTAGTGAGATTCGACCCGCCTTTTGTTAGTAAAATCTTACTAACCGTTGGCTAAATTTTTTGTCCGTGTATTAAAATAATTATTCCTAATATTGAATTTAAAACATTAACAAAAAATGTAGTCAACTATATAATATATTTAATTTTTACTGTATCATAATTCATATTTCTAGAAGAAAATTGTGAAACAATAGTTAATTCATTTTAGAATGGTAACTTTAAACAATATCATGCAGTAATGATAAATTGTCTCAATCTTACCTTGGTTTAAATATCTTGACAATCAGCCTCGCCTCTGATCCCCTCACAACTATTTTTTATATTTATTTCTTTTCATCCTTCTACTATATAACAAGAATAAATGATGACTATTTCTATATATGATATTCACTTGTATAGTCCAACAAGAACAGATGACTGATAATAATATTCTCAAGTAAGACACATCAATAAAACTATTATTTTGCACGCCCGGCCATGAAGTTACAACGACGCAATAAAATATGGCGCATACTTTCCTTTGTGGCCAGATAATGCCTTATCTCCACTATCTTCACTACATTCCATCTCCATCCTTCTTTTAATTCTACGTACATATATGTATTATTACATAGAAAGCATATAAAGTTAAGATATAAAGTTTAAAATTAAAGAATTCAAAAATGTAATTAATGATTAATTTAATTTTGTTCAATGTTTCTTATTATTCACCCTTGAGAGTTTGAGCTCAATAATGTTGTTATAATATTTTATACATTTTTAATTTATCCTCAGTGTAGTAAAGTTATGTAACTTTTCAACTATTTCAAGTAAAGTAATAATTAATTATTCTCTGTAATTATTTATAGCAATATGACATCACATAATGTTACTATTTTATAAATAATTATATAATAAATCAAAGTATTTAATTACTACTCATTAGATCATAAATTAGAACTTTTATGGCATTTAATTACTCATTAAGATTGCATATTCTATCACTTTCTATCCGTAATAGATTTAACAATTATAAGAAATTATAATTATTAAACTTGTTTATTTATATAATAATTCTTGTTTGTAGGTGTGGATAGAATTGTTGGATCGTTTAAGTCATGAACTTAAAGTAAGATCTCGGCTTGAGTACTTAAATTATTTTCAAACACAGACTAACTTAATAAAAAAATTGTTCTAAGAGCTGGGCTGGGTTTTGAGTACTGTAACAAATTTATCCTACTGGAAGCTAATGTAATATTTATAAATAAAAATATAAGTATAATAATATGCATGCTCACAACTAATAGCAGGACTCAATGGTGAATCCTTCACAGGGGTAAATATCAAGTGCATATGCAGTAACAGAATAATTTATTGCAAAAATATTAATAAAAGTACTATTTTCAATACTCGCTTTCATTTATTGAATTATTTATTTATTTAAAAAGAATTTGGGTTAAATAAATAAAAAATAAATTTACAAATTATAAAGTAATTAATTAACGTTTGATAAGAAATGTCACATGATAGTTACTTATTTGAGTGATTTGTCCAGCTTCATATACGCACTCGTCGCTTTTGAAAATTTCCCACTTGCAGCCTTGTTAATCCTCATGCCCTATGTTATTCTTACGGGGCATGGTGATTAACGAGACCGCAAAGGAAACTTTTTTAAGGCGACGATTTTACATCTGGGAAATTTTAACACTCGGTGCTATGAACACACATTATCAATTATAGCAACACCGATCATTGTTTGCAGCCTTTATTTTAACAAATTTTAAAATTTACAGACTGCAATAGAGTATTGTACTCATTTTTTTTTATTGCAGAAATGGATCGAGGGTGCAAAGTTATGGTACCCCGATTTTTTTCAGATTTTTTAGAGACCGGGAACTATTTTTAAAAAATTATTGAAAGTCCTTTTCGTGACGTCACGAGACGCCGCTCCTTAAGAAAAAGATAGGACTTGCTGCCGCGTGACGTCACAAAAAGGACTTTCAATAATTTTTTAAAAATAGTTCCAGGTCTCAAAAAAATCTGAAAAAAATCAGGGTAGCATAACTTTGCACCCTCTATCCATTTCTGCAATAAAAAAAATTGAGGACGATACTCAATTTTACATTTTTATGAAGTACCAAGTAATGCATGTGAATTAGCTTCTTGATCTGTTTAATTACTGGTCTTCCTCGATAGAATTGACCCATACTTGGTTGCAGCCGTTGAACTCTCCGATCTCTATTTAACAAAATCAGATTTTCACCAAAATTTAAAAAAAATGTCGTTTGTGAAAAACCTGCCACATGACTGAGGCCGGTAAAAAAAAAAACAACAAAGTAGGTTCGTAGAAATGCAGACGAAACCAAGTTTTTGAAATAAAGCAGCAGTCTTGCTGCGGTCGTCTGTTAATAAAATGTAATCGTCATTACTAAAAACAGTTTTTTCTAATTAATCTTTTGTCTTCCCGTGTTCAATTATATACCTGCTGGGAGAAATAAATAATAATAAAAAAATAAACTTCCAAGATAATATTTTTAAGTGTTTTTTTAGAGAAAAATAACTATTTGATCCTGCTGTGAAGAAAATTAGGCCACTATTATTACATTTTTCTATCCTCTATGCAATTTTCTACGCTTTGAATCTAGAATGTTTTTTATATACCTTATATCTATAGCTCTACATAAAACTCTTACAAGGTTGACATTTTTTACAACGCTCGGTGTTTTTTAAACAATATAAATATAACTTTTTAACTACAAGAATTCTTAATATATATGAAAATTAAATTTGAAGTAACTAAGTTTCAATTTCCAAAAATTACAGACAACTTTACCCAAAATAAAAGTGTTAGTGCCCCCCCTGACCCCTGGCTCGCACGGAGGGGGCAAGGTAGAATTCTCGAAGGTAAAACTTTGACAGGTTTACTGCTTTTACCTGCGCGCAACAAAGCCTCTCGCATCCGCCCTCTTTTATAAAAAGTAAGGGGTGTTTGATGAGAAAATAAAAAACGAGAGATATTTATTAAAAAAAAAATATCTAACACTAAAAAAATGGGAATTTTTCTTCGACTTAAAATTAGACTCTTTGTAATATACCTTTCTATAGCGTGAAAGAAAAAAAAAAAACATTTTAGTTCCTGACATATGATGAGATAGCTTAAGTTAATTAAAAAAACATGAACAAACAGTCACTGAGAGCCTACTATAGTGACAGCTACAGTATTGTTTGAGCGGTTACCTTCAAAATAGACTTCATAATACTTTGGCCCCGCTTGAAAGCATATCTTTATACATTTTTTTTGTAGTCTTATTCAAACCATCATACTACCATACCTATATCAAAATCATTGGAATCCATTTATGAATTAATTATGATGTAAATTTAGCAAATTATAAATGTCCATTTTCAGAGAATTAAGATTAGAAACTTGCAATAGTTTGATAAGGTTAATCATATTTTTTTTATATATAAATTAAAATCATATAATTCATAGTATTACCTTTCCCACGATGTTCGTTTTTCATAAAAATACTTCCACATACGCCCTGCTGCTTTTCACGCTGTGGAGGAACTGACTTATAGCCAGCGCGTCTGTCAGACTTTTTATAAAAAAGTTTAAAAGATAAAACATTTGATTTTGTCCTTGCTCTCTATGATGGACTATCTTTGTGAGACACGTGTTGGTCAGCCGCCATTATTCAAACCACTACATTTTTTTATTGTGACGTCACGACAATAATGTTTTATAATTAAATTATAATAATATTTAAAAAGTGGATACTGTACCTATATAAGTCAACTACAAAAATATACGAATAACGTTGGAGTACAGTAAATAACTTTTCCTAACTCACAAACGTATATACTGTAATTTTGCCATCTGATTTTAAAATAGTTACTGAAATTGTTATCAAGCTACAAAAAGGTTGAACGCACCATAAAATATCTTTATACCCATAAGGCAATTCTTTTGAATTGACGACGGATCAATTTTTATTATTATAGATATAAACTTATGATTATGATAAGTTTGGCTAGTGGCACATTATGGTATTAAATATATTAGAGAAAAAAAAAATCTACAAGCAATCTTTTGAAGTCTTCTATTGTAAAAATTGATACATTTTTTTATTTTTAAACTATAAATTTATTGATCTCAAAAATAATCTTAACACATAAAGAAAATAAAAATAACATTTTTATATTTTAATCCCTTGAAGGTATGTTAAATATATATATTTATATTATAAATATCAAAAGAAGAAGGCTTAAATTTATTGACTAGCGATTAGTGGTGAATATTTTACTTTTTAATATAAAGATTCAGCTGCCTCAAAAAAAGATATATCTCTAGTCTGTATATAAACCCCCTTAGGGTTACACATATTTTCTGACATAAAAAAAATGTCCATTTACAACAAGTATTTTTGGTCCACTTGTGTATGATTATTCACATTAAAACTTGGACAATTTTCAAGTCTGCTGTTGCTGCTGCATTGCTCCAGCTTCTAAAAGAGGCGGCCTCACAAGGGGCAGGCAGTCAGGCGGTAGTGCCTTGGAGGGACCTTTACTGGTTTTGATCATATATAATAATATGCGTGCTCCATACATATTTTTTTTTTTAAAAAAAACATAAAAGATAAGCCCCTCCCAAGTGGGATGGTCTAAAACACGAGGAGGTACGGCGGGGGAGTTTTTTATTATTATTATTATTTAGGAGATGTATTATGAATAAAAAATGGCAGCATCTAGTGAAGCGAGAGGGATACAAGCGGGAGGGTAATTTTTCTTGTTTGTCCACGGAGGGGTAATTTGCGGCGAGAAATCAATGTAGCAGTAGTCAGTGAAGCGTGAAAACAGCAACTCCGGTTAACTCAAAAACAACGACAAAATGCCACTTTTTTATAACACACAAAAAATCTGTTTTGATAAATTAACCACATTTTTTTTCAAATAAATCGTCAAATTGTTATGATTTATCACTATTTAATAAAATACATAAACCAAAATGTATATTGGAAGTTTATTTTTATAATATTGTACTAAAATTTTACAGGATGATTAATATGTAATTACAATATATGCCTCTTTTTTTTTTAGTATAAATCAAACACTGTTTTTGTAAACTGTCACTTTTCTATGACTAATTTTTGTAGAAATGTTTTTTTTTATCCCATAATCAAAGTTCTCTTCTTTTTGATTTTATATGGATGTCAATTTTTATTTTTATTATTGTAATTTTAAAAAAAAAATAAAATATAATAAGTTAAAATAAGGTGGGCTTATAAAAAATAATACTCACACCCATCATCTAAACTCATAAATTTGTCAAGCCTTCCGATGTCTTTGAACACAAAAAAATATATGATATGGCCCTCCACTCACAACATCAAATGTATCGTAATGTTTTTGCATATTTTCGCACCTTGGAGTCCCACAAATCATTTTCGCGGGGACTACCAGCAGATCCCGCTGAGGAAAAATTCGCAAGCCAGTTACAAATATAACTGACACGATTGTAAAATAGCTGATAATCAAATTATAATTTATTTAAAGTTAAATTTCTGTCTAATATTTCCTTTTCTATAAAGTCCCAGCGCACATTTAGTTGTTTTTATTAATGAACGAGTGTTGTGATGGCTCTCAAAATTAACGTACTGAAATTAGAAAATGACCTCCATGTTGATAAGATACAAGATATTAATGAGCTAATATTTATGTCACACATATTGATGATACTTGAATGCATACAAATGATATTACATTAAATAATAATGATAATTTAATCAATTTAATGATGTAATAAAATTTATAAGACGCTAGAAAACATAACATTTAAATCAATTCATGGCATATTTATATAGACCTATATATATACATTAAAAGGCGTACAGTGGAGCATGCAATTACTTACATGCCCGGGGCCAGATGCGGTCGCATACATCATGTGACCGCACAAACTTAAGAAATGACAACAAAAAATTTTGAAAAAATCATTATTATCAAAATTAGTATAAATAATCAATATTATTGTTATTAAGGTAATATATTTTATGAAGAAATTTATCATATTCTTGAATGTTATCTTTTTGATTGGAAATAATTTGGAAGCAATTCACAAGTTGTCCAGCTTTCTCACTAACCACGGTTAGCGCCAGCCTAATTCAATGACATTAAACGTGGTTAGTGAGATTATAAATCGCGCTCAATATTTTATTTATAAAAACATTATGTATACGGACATTCTAAGTGTTCAACGAGAGACATTGTCTGGTTTGACAATGGGCACTTAGCGGGTCAACTCGGATCACGTCCGCCTCTCAAATATCTCAAAATCGTCTTTAGTGGGAATTTTTGATGACGAGTGTTAATCGACCAAAGCGATTTTAGTTTGATTACCCGTTTAAGCTTTATTAATTATACGTAAAATATTTTCTTAAAAGTTATTTTATTACGGAACATAAATTATGTTTTATTTACTTTAAAGTTTATATTTAATTAAGATTTTAACTGTTTTTTTTTTAATGTTTTTTATAAGTGCAAATAACATATTCAATTCTTGTAAAAATTTTAATGTAAATTTTACCATATGCAACCAATATGATAATAATCATTAAATTGATATTTTTAAATAACGAAGCTCATCTAAACATTAACGTATGTTTTATTATATTCATAATAAATGCAATGGTTAATTGTTGTTAAGCTTCACATGCACATTAACTTTTAGATGCAAAAGCTTACATACAAGATGAGTAGATTGTCTTGTTGATAAAGTGCATTATAAGAAGGAAGATTGGAATGCGGGATTAGACTGCAGGTTCATGTTGCTATGGTCTGTTGCTGCAAGTACATGTTGCTATGGTCAGAAGGTCTCGCGACAACACCCTCTCAAGATGACATGAAAATGATATTGCAACGTAAAAATACGTTTGTCTATATCGGTCCAATTAGCGAATGAATTATATTTATAGCACTGAAATCATCTCGATTTGGCTCAATATATTTTAATTCATTTTGTAACAATGCAAATTTGTTTTCTTAAATAGTATTATAAAATATAAGATATGAATCCATTACAACATTACAATTTGTATACTTAATATTTATATATATAAGAAGTGAAGAAAGTTTTTAGTGCTTATTTGATATGAGTTTTATGTGTAGAAAACATGATGTAATCACATGCACTTGCAACTTGAAACTTTGTGTTTACATTGATTCAAGCCAGCACATTCATCATAGATAACTTCTCAGTTGAACATTATGTAAAAAGAAGACGTTTTATATTTTTATTTTAATGACTCAGGTTTATAATTGAATGTATTTTTTTTTTATTCGCTAGTTTCCTTCTTTCTGAACCTCAACATTTTAAAGAAAATGTCAACTATTTTGTTGAAACAAGATAACAAAAAATAATAAAAGAACAATTTTTTTTTTAAAATAACTCCCCATCATATTTTAAGAATATTATAATTGGTATACGAACGAATACACGCAGGCATTTTAACTTGGCATGTGACATAAAACTATATAGTGGCCCTCGCTAAATAAATACTTGTTAAAATCAGAGAATATAATGATATAATAACATCAGAAAATATTGTGATGAACTGTAGCACCTAATATAAAAAAATGTAAAGAAAATATGATTTGCAGCTATAATGATATAAGAAAAATCATGTGATGCAGCTAATATTATTAGAAAATGTTATGCAGTTAATAATTTCAGAAAATGCCATGTTGAACCGAAGGCCCTATATTTTTATTTCATAAAACATGACATGAAATGATTTGCAGCTAATAAAATAAAAAAATATGATGTATTGTAATAATATCTGCGGAAAATGTAACGAAATGTGATCTAATAATATCAAAAAGTGTAACGAAATCTAATGGTTTTCCGTTCTCCGTCCTTAGGTTCGTATCAGCGTCCTGGACAAAAACGACAGTCCTCCAGCGTTCAAGGACACTGCCACCAGCCTGGCGGTGTCCGAGGAACTGGCGGTGGGACAGGCGGTGACCACGGTGCGCGCCAGTGACCCGGACACCCTGGGACAGCTGACGTACTCGCTGGTGTCCGGGGACGAAAACAAACGCTTCCAGCTGGACGCGGTGACTGGAGAACTGAGACTTCGGGAGCCGCTGGACCGTGAGACAACAGACACGTACCGAGTCAGGGTGCGGGCAAGCGACGGACTGCAGTTTCAGGAGACCACGCTGGCCATCAAGGTACGTCAATATCGATTACAAACTTATTAATCGTTAACATTTAATGAACGTAACATATGTAAGGTTGTCATTATATTAGTATAACTTGTGTCGTATTATAGTTATAAATAAATGCTGGACAAACACTAAAGTTAGTACTACTTGCTGTTAGATGTATCTTTAGACGATTTACATTAGCTCCATAGACTCACCAGGAATAATATTTTGCATTATGGTAAGCAAAAACGTGTTCCAACTCTGCTCTCAATCTAAAAATACTAAAAATAAGTTCATCAAGAACCCATTATTGAGAATTTGATGTAAATAACAATCGGATGTAAAAATTTGGTTGAAAACAACTTTTTTCAATCACTCACTAATGACATTTATATACGTATTTTATTAATTACGTAAATTATAGAATTATACAATATGATTTTATAGACTTATTTAAATATTTATATACTAATAAATGTACGTTATAATTTATTACAAATGCAATTCCTTTACAGAGCTTTAAATATATAAAATTCGTGCGTTTGAAATCAACATTTTTAACGATACATTTATTTATAAGAATTTAATTTGTTGTTTCAAATCAGAGAATAAATTCATTCCAATATTTGAATGGCAATTACTGTTCTGGGAAAAGAAGGCTTGGCATGGGTTTACAGTGGTGCAACAATGCTCGGCGGCATTGTCAGTGCTCTCAAGTTAACTAACAAAACTTTATATGAATCATTAATCATACTCGTATCCAAATCAGTTCACTATCTCACTGTACACGGGTTTTCCACGGGTTTTCAATGATCACTTGTAGATCTTACCATTGATATTAACATGATGATGAATATTTAATTATTTTTTTTTTTTTTTAATATAAAATGGAAGTCATCTTAATTTGGTATAATTGTAAGCTGTAATGAAATACATAAAGCTTGTTAGTTGGAGACAGTATTTGCACATACCATTTTTTTTTTTTTTTATCGAATACATTCCAAAGTATTATAATGGTTTTTCTATAGATTTATATGAAATGACTTGTTGTGTTAAAAGAGAAAAATGTTTAAAATTCGGTGTCACCTGGTATATAAGAGGTGAACGACACGCCAGCGGACTCGTCGCTTAAAAGGTCGCGGCCACTGACCGCCAACCAAAATGTTCAGTACACCTTTTTTCATAACATACCTTTTGAGACTATATGGTGGCTTCAATGCGTGCTTAATGAATTCCTTGATGTGTGTTCTTTCATTATAACATTGATTAATATTTATTTGTGAAAGCATGATTAGTTGATTGTCACTATTATTATTATTATTTATATTGTATTTTTTATGTAATAAAATTCACTCATTGCTTGGATTATATATTGTTATTATTATTATATTTATTAAAAAAAAAAAAAAAAACAGACCACAGGTTAAGTGATATCGAATATAATATTTTTATGTAATAAATTCAAATTTTTATTTCGATCATAGGCTGTATACAGCATAGATCACGTTGATTATTACATAAAATATGTAATTTCTAATTAAAACTAGTTTTTCTAATTTTAATTAATTTAAACAAATATACTCAAATAATATTTAAAAGTATGATCTATAAAATTAATATAATATTTAAAATTGTATTGTTTTAAACATCACATTAAAACTATAATATAAATAAAATTTACTTATTACTTGGATTATATATATTTATATCGAATGTCTTATTTTTTTATGCAATAAAATTCACTCGTTGCTTGGATTATAATAAGCCATTGACATTAATATTAACTAACATATGTAGCCATTTTGTCTCAAAGGTATCAAGTTTCAAACGTATATAAAAAGAACAGTTCAATGGCCTGTTGGTGATCATATAGTGCTGTGAGTTTAGTACGAAATTGCGTGCATGGTATCAGATTTTCAAAATATAAAAAAAGTTGTTACTTGTGGTAACCGCACGAAAGAAGAAGATTTTATAACATGTTGTGTTTTGATCAAGTACACTTTGCTCAATTGAAAACTATGCATAATAATAAACAGCTCACTTCTTTCTGCGACATCGTTACTGGAGAACCGACCTAAAAAATTTTATTGTAAAAATGGATAGAGAGTGTAAAGTTATGCCACTCTGATTTTTTAAAGGTCTGGAAGTTTTACTAACAATTTTTGCCGAGGTCGGGTTTGAACTCACGCCCCTTTTAGGTTCTATCCTTTAATTAAGTGAGGCGTCACTTTCTCTGTAATTTCAATATTTTTTTAAAAAATAGTTCACGCGGACTCTAAAAAATCTGAAAGAAATCAGAGTGGCATAACTTTGCACCCTCTATCAATTTCTGGAATAAAAAAATTTGAGGTTGATACTCCATTGAGCCTCTGGTTTGTTTGTGATGTTAAATTTTCAAATGAGCAAACTGTACAATCAAAATCTCCTTCTGTGTTACTTGGAGCAAAATAAACACACTTTCACAACAAATTCGGGAAATGTCACTCGTTATTCTCTAAATATAATACACAAAAATTACTTCGTGTGCTATTGTTAGTTTTCATTTGAACAATTTACGCAACCAGTTTTAATAAAATATTTTGTAAAAAAAAAAAGAAAAACATGTTTTTTTCCAAAATATTTTAAAAGAATGTAGTATTGTTAATTCGGGCAAAATTCCATCAATTTATAAAGAAAAAGTTTTCTGTAGTATATCTTGTATATTTACTGCATTTTTTTATATTATCATGATTTTAAGAAAAAGCAAAATTAATTACACAAAGAATACTTTGTTACAAGTGTACACTACAAATCCTATATTCTCTTATGTCATGTCAGTTTTAAAATGTGACAAAATTGTACGAAAGAATTAAAAAAAAAAAAAAAAAATTAGGAGAGACAAAAATTCCTTGGTCGCAAAACTTTAATACCGTGAAACGTGACATAAGTTACTACAATATTCATAAATATAAAAGTAATTGCAAGTAGCAGTGCAGGATATTTAAACATGGTTCTTATTGTAAAACTAATTTTCAACTGGAAAATATAACAAATAAATGCCCCGTTTTTGAATGAAAAAATAAATTTCTAACCGGAAAATATAACAAATAAATACCCATTTTTCAAATTATAAAACTAGTTGTCATCAACTGAAAAATATAACAAATAAATGCCCAGATAATGAATGAAAAAACTACTTTTCAACTGGACACTACACTCTTCAAAAAATTTGGCTGAATTTTGACATCTTATAATCAGTATATTTTTAACGCCTTAAATCATGCTTTTTTCAGGTGTTTCGTTGCGCATTTTCAGTAGTCAGTATAAGCTATATACTGACAGTATATGCTGACTACTGAATATTGACTACGAAACACCTGAAAAAAGCATGATTTAAGGCGTTAAAAGTGCACTGATTATAAGATGTCAAAATTCAGCCAATTTTTTTTAAGAGTGTAGTGATAAAAAAATCAATGCACCCTGGCTGCCATTTAAAAATATTACATCGACGCGAGGAGTTTGGTTAAGTTGGCGGTGTAATTTACAGCGGTAATGAGATGTCCTCTCACTTGTAAAGCATCGTCGATGCCAGAGGCCAAGATTGTCTTGCTTGCAGCTTTGTGTCGTATTTAACTTACATGGCGAACCGAAATCAGCAACTTTTTTTTTTATTATTTACAATAAAAAAAAATATATTTTAGTAAGTTTATTTTTTAATTATTTAAATTTAACTAGATACTTGATTATAAAAATAAACAATATAAAAAGTTATCGCCAATAATTTCTAATTTGTATTACAACACCTTAAAATAAAACGACTCAAATAATTCTTACATAAAGTGTAAGTCACTTGCAGTTAAAAATTGTATATTTTATAAAATATAGTAACAAGATACCAAAGTTATATAAGCAAGTTAGTCAAGTTTTATATAATTTAAAAAGTAAATAAAAAAAAAAAAGCGAATGTGACATGCTAACCACGTTTTGTGAGTTCTCTACATTCAGCTCTGTATCATTGTCTTTGGGTACTTTTTACCCATTTTCTTTTCTCTTTCTTTTTTACATTTTTTTTTTTATTATTTTTACTTCTGTATGGAAACATCAATCACGTTACAGATGGTAATGGCAAGCTTGTATTACGTATATAAAACAATGCATTTACTATTTTCTTTAACTTTATATTGACAGAGAAAATTTTTTAAATTAAAAAGCAGAGAAATTAGTAAATGTTTTAAAAATGAGAACATGATATTATATAACAAAAAGGTGGTCCGTCTCAAAAATGTCCCATCACACGGCCGGCTTCTTCCGAGATGATCGAGCAATGACCCAAGTGATGCTCCTTGTACGGCTGCCGTGTGCCCAGCATCTCAAGTAGCTTCAGAGCCGGACTTTAGCTGCTTTTTGGGATTACATTCTGTCCATCAAAGTTGCTACTAGCAAATGTATTATATACTTGTGTATATTATATACTGGAAATTTACCATGGGAAACAAAAAAGTAGTTTTCTTTTATAAAGTAAAAATTTTGAGTCAAGGTCTTATTATAATAAAGAAAAAAAAAAAAAACATACTTGTGAGTTTATAGAAAGACCATTCTTTTAATGTAGGACAACCATGATACTACACCAGATTTTTCATTTAGTTGTGTTAAAAATATTTTTTCAATGCATTATCTTCCTTATTTTTTTCTGGAATTGTTTCCAAGAGTAGAAGGATAAAATGCACTTACTTAAATAAACTTAAGAAGTATTTTTATGAGTTTAGGAAAAATGTGTGCGATCATTATATATGGGAATGAACCGCAGTTATTTGTCCACCATTTGCAAATTCTTGGAAATATGAGCAGCAGTTTGCCGACACAGGTTTTAAGACTTTTTAATTTTGATGGCAAAATTTTTAGCAAATTTTATGAAGAAAGGTACAGAAGAGTTTTGTTGCCACTATGCATATTGTTCTCAATTTTTAATTAATATATATGTATGGTATTTTAGTTAATATAATATTTTCAAAGGCAGTAAATAAATTGGTAAATTTGCTGTAAAAAAAAAATTCTTTCTATCAGGACTTATGGCATTTATTATTATTATTTATTTATTTTTTTTTTGATAAATCAGAACATAGAGAACAAAATGACTGTTCACATTCTGAAGTAATAAAAAGAAGTTTAGTAGTTATTTGATCCATTTTTTGAGATAATAATTTTTTAGTTGAAAAAGATGCTGATTTGACTAATGGCCGCGCCAGATTTCCAATGATATTCTCACTGTTTATATCCTGTATATCTCAAAAACTAAATTGATTATTGCTCTTTTTTTTGGGCTGAATATGTATGTTATATGTAAGGAAGGTTCACTATAATTTTCAGAGTGATTCACCATCTCTTATAAATCAGTAACAATAATTCTTAAAAACTATATAAAAAAAAAAACATTCATGGAGTCTTTGAAGTACTAGACCAGACGCACTACTCCAGGCGCGGATCCAGAAAAAAATTTCGGGAGGGGCTGCCTCCATAATGCCAATGTTAAAAAAAAAAAATTTGGAGTTGGGGGAAATGCCTATATTGCCCATGTTAAATCGAAAATTTCGGGGGTGGGGGGCTGCAGTCCCCCTGGATCCGCGCCCCCACTATTCCCCCCCCCTTCAACCCTCCCCACGTTGTAACCCCCGGTGCTTCTTGTTCGCAGGTTACGGACACCAACGACAACCCTCCTGTTTTCTCGGAGGGAGCCTACTCGTTTGACGTCAAGGAGAACACCCCCCGAGGAGCGCGGGTGGGTGAGGTCACGGCCTCCGACCTTGACGAGGGCACCAACGGTCAGGTCACCTACACCGTCATCTCCGACTGGGCCAATGACGTGTTCTCTCTGAACCCCCAGAGTGGTGTCTTCACCCTCACCTCGAGGATCGACTACGAGGAGGTGAGTTCATGTCGGTATAAAAATCACGTCTTCAACTCACATCCTTTTGTGCGTCTAAACTAATCTTATTACGTCTTCTTTCTTTCTCAATCAAAGTGATGATAAAATGGAAAAAATGTTTTTAACATTTTATGCTCAATAAGAGGAAAGAAAGCATATCCTTTTTTTTCCTCAAAGTGCTGCAAAATAAGAGGAAATTACACGAAAAGAGAGCTAAAAGTGAATAAAATATATAATTTACTTCAACTCATACAATGCACAGTTTTCTTGTTTATATGTATTTAGATAGGCAAGTGACGTCATCAGCGTATCAATTCCGGTCAAAACATACCCCTACTGAAAATTTTAGAACCACATCACAAACCCCTATAATTGAGAACTGCACGCAGTCTTTTTCGAGACTTATTTTAAAACGTTTAACAGACTGCAATTTTGCAGCATAAATATTGAGAGATTTCATTTTCTTTCTATAATTATTTTAATTTTATAATGTGAAAATAAATACAATAATTACTAAAATATCAGCAATACATTATTTCTGCTTGAGTTCCACGAAAGCAAGTTTGAATCAAGAAAAAATAAATTAGCGCTCTCAATTACAATGATTTATTCCTAATTTTTAATTAAAAAAAGCACTAAACGTAAAATTGTAACTCGTTTAGCATTTTAACAAATGTAACATTTACTGCCCGTGGTTGGTAATTATTTTAAAATTGGTTTTATATGCGTGAACGATAAAATACAAACAAATATTTGCAAATTTTACATGCTTCGTTAATAAATTATGAACTGAAAACGCAATAAACGTTGTACTTACCTAAACTTTTACCTAAATTTCATTGAACGCAATATGCCTTACAAATTATATGCAATAACTCGGCAGATAAAAAACAACGTACACATATATTTTATAACAATAAGATCAATATAAAATAATTAAAAACTGTGTCGGCAAAAGCAAAGCCTAATTTTTTAAAATAACAACAAAAAAATTTCTTCCACGCTAGAATTAAATTTTTTAATACATCGAAGGACCAAGCAAGAAGACATTAATATTTTATTATTAATTATTAATTATTTTATTGTAATTCAGCTTGATCAATAATTAATTTTTAAATATGCACCAATGGGAAAGCGTGTTGTTTTATACATTTTACACTTTACAATTGCTATCCTTTGCCACCAGTCATGTATACATTGTACACATGACAGTATACAGTATAATAGGGACCTTCTCTGAATTTCTGAATTGATATAAACCGTTCATAAAGATCCCAGCAAAGTTTTTACACATGTTAGTTTTAGTACCAGATTTGGATATAAAATCTTGGCACCAAAAATTACTGATCCATAACAATCTATGCTATAATACTTTTTGTATAAATGATGACTTAAATAATGTTTTTGGATTATAATAAATCCATTCCTATATTATTGTACAGTGTGCTAAATGTGTCAATTTTTTTTATTTATAATTATTGCAATGTCATCACAAGAAAACAATTTTATAGTTCCACTTTGGTTAACTTGTAATACAACTGTATTATTTAAAATGAGAACACTTCTTGAGAAATGTAAAATAAAATAACTCATCAATGGATGCAGAAAGTAAAAATTGTGTCCAAACAGGCGCATTATAATTATATGATAAATGAAACGAATTAAAAATAACTACACTATAATATATATTCATGTTTTAAACATGCCAATATTTGATGCGTTTTAACCCAAAATTAAAAACCGTTCAAAGTAATAAATTTTAATGATGTAAAAAAATAATACTTAGCCATAATTTTATAGTGTTTTCATTTTAGATTTAAATTGTTTTAATACATTAATTATATACCTTTGTTTTTTATACTAACTTGATTTTGATAAATATATAAAAAAAAGTTTTTTTTAAATAAAATTTAATCTTTCTTTCAAAATCCACTCATTCAGAGGAATATGAAGTGACACCGTCTGGCCTGTAAAACAAGTCCCCCCCCCCCCCCTTCTCACGTCAAAAAAGAGAATTTTATTTTATTTTCACATCTCTGTCTGCTCCATTGTTTAATGTTAAAAATAACCATTCAAAAATTTCAATTTACATTTTATCGTAATTTTCATCATTTTAAGACAAATTTGAACAAATAAAATTAATAATGAATAATATTTTACGGCTCCTGAATTCATGTAAATTAACATGTTAGCTCTCACATACATTAAAAAAAATTTAATTCGTTTTTAAAATTAAATAATAAATTCTTGAACACCAAAATTTATTCTAATTTTCAGTATTTAAAAATAATAGTAAATAAAACTGATTTATTAGTTATAGACAGATTTTGGATTATAAAATTACTTTGGTTTGATAATGAATGAGACCATAGTTTTATAATACATACTGGAGTCAATTGTTCCAAGATAATTTGTACCTATTAGTTTTCATTCAGCTATTTTTTTTTTTGCCCATCAAGAGCAGCGTTTGAGTTATCTACAACAAAGTAACAAAACTAAATGTATAAATAAAATTATTCATTGCATTCCTTCTGTTGAAAAATTAACATCCCTAGCAACAGTGCATTGACCTAAATGTTGCCTTTGAGATGTAACAAATATCTTAGCTCCAACAAACAGCTATTTTTCAGAGAGAAAGAACATTTGTTTTACCAACTGCACGTCAATCTCGTTAAAAGATTGGAATGTTAAATTGCCATGGCGTCATAGCTGTGGAGTTTCAGAAGCATTGTCAGTATCGAAAACAATTCGGAGGAATGTTAATAAAAAAAAAAGAGTTGGGTAGTGCATGCAGTTTTACTCCTTCATTGCCAGAATATTGAATCGATTCAGATTTTGCTTGCGTTTCTTTTTCGCAAACAACTGTCATTATTTTAAATTTCCGATGCAAAGCAATTTATTCCAAATTTCTCCTACACTGACTGAGAAAACCACAGTCAACTTGGTCGTCAAAATGAAGACAAAAATCTTGCCTGATACAAAACAGTAGTCAATCCTTTCCACCGTACGGGTGCTCAAAATCGTTAACTTTATTGTTTTTCACGTCACGTTATTCTTCAAGCCTTAATTTCATTTTTTTTTACAAGATAGCAAAATCCGATGCTGAAAATACCACGAGATGTTGCCAAATCTCTTCTCCAACCGAAGCCGCAATTATTAGTTCATTCAATTATGTTATTAAGACCCGGGGAAGGGAAGGGGGTGGACTGATGACTTCACATCGCAGAGGTCGCAGAAATGTGCCCCATAATTTAATTCTTGATTTATTCTTTTTAAAAATTTGACAATCTATACGCGTATTTTAAAGTTCATTAACTGATGGAAGTTTTTTTTTAATTACTGTAAAAAATTAATTGATTTTTAATTATTTTATAGATTATTATCTAATTAATTCATACTTTTGTTTTAGTGAGATATGAGTTACTAAAATAAACAATTTCAATTAACGAGGTCAAATATTTGACAAGTTAATTAATTTTACCGATTTCTAAATTGACCTTTGTTTTAACTCAATGTGTTGCTAAAAAAAATAATCAAGTACAGTTGTGATATTTATTACTTTAAAATAATAACCAGCTTATAATTTTACTTACGATCTAAAAATATCTAGACAACATAGGATTTAATAACATAGGATCGTGTGTGTTTTTTTTTTTTTTTCATTTAAAAAAATAATTATAGATGACTCATATAGATTGACTGAACTCTCTTTAGCAAGATATTGTTGGTGTAGGACTTAAATATAAAATGCTAACTTAACTGTAGGGTTCTTCAAACGTGAACCAACTTGTTTAATTCTGCCCAATTACTAACATAAGTGACTCTTTGCAACTTTGACGACACAGATGATCAATTCTCGTGTCAAATAATTTAACTTCAGTATGGTCAATGTTAAACACGTTATTTAGAAAACAATCTCTCTGCCTCTATTTTATCTAATTTGGCACCCATGTTAAGATAATATACAGTACTTATAACATTCAATACGAAAAAAAAAAAATACATCTTAGTAATTGCTTTTATTACTATAATTTTCTTTCAAAAATAAAGTTGACAATTAAACTAATATTATATAATTAGAAGGTTAAATTTGGTAAATAATTTATGTTCTGTATCAAAGACTAACAAGTTACGTACAGAATTATTTATCGCCAGTACGTTTTAAGATTGATCTCTGTGCCAACTTGCTATGAGCACTTTCTGCGTGCATACACCCTTTGCTGCAATGTTTAGTACATACTAACGACTTTTGCTCCTTAGGCTTTTGTAATATAAATTAGGTAACAAAAAAAAAAAGATGATATATGGTTTAAAAATATATATTTAAAAAATTAGAATAAAATTATAATTATAATAATGTTTTTTTCTATGTTTCATCATTCAGTTTTATACTTTAGCTATAAGAATAAAATATGATGTACTAATGATACATAGATAGCAATCTTTAAAAATATGTAATATGCTATAACATACTTATAATAAATTTTATATTTTTTACCTATAATAATATAAATAATAATCAAGGTAAATTATGCAAGAAATAACAGTAATAATTATTATGCAAGAAAATAACAAACATAGAACTCCATGAGACACGCTAAACTGATTTATATTAAAAATGCACAAGTAAAATAAAATATAAGTATATTTATAAGGTAAAATAAAATATGTTCCGTATTATCAAATTACGTATAATCTGCATTTTCTGTTTTAATCAAATCATTTTAATACCCTGCAGCTATCATAAACTTTGAATTGAACAAAAACGCTGAAAAAGCTTTCTAGGGGTAGTTTTGATGTTGGGTTTCAGATTCAGATTCAAAAAGCTTTTATTCAGAAATTATTTTCAACCCCTACTATTCTCAAAAGTATGCAATTTTTGCGTCCTCTCCGACCGACTGGTTGCATACCATGCAGGCTGTTAAAAAAAAAAAGAAAAAGAAAGTAGCATCTCTTTTAGGTATGGCCAAGTATGAATTAAAATTATGATGTTTTTAATTATGATGTTTTTTTGTCTTGCGTTAATTATGTAATTTCAATAATTGCTCCTTCCCTGCAGTAAATTCATCTCATTTTCCATCCAGTGCAGTGACTTGTGTGTGGTTCCCCAGGCTTTGTGCAACACTTTAGTTCATTGATAAAAAGTAGAGATGTCCGTCCTGACTGAATTCTTCCACGGTTCCCTCAGTCTCACCTCAGCAAATGCTGGGTAACAAGCTGTGACCACCATCCTTTCCCTCCCTTACTACCCCACCTCGAGCTCCAAGCTCATATAGGGGTGTATCCTTAAGTTTCAGTTAAAGACTACAAAAATAAAAACCAAAAAACCTGGACGAGGATGTAACAGCGAGTGTCCCGTGTTACAGGTGCAGCATTACATCTTCGTGGTACAGGCCCAGGACACGGGGCGGCCCAGCCTCTCCTCCACGGTCACCGTGTACTTCAATGTAGTGGACCTCAACGACAACGCACCCCTCTTCGACCCCATGAGTTATAGCAACGAAGTCTTCGAGAACATCACCGTGGGCAGCAGGGTGGTCACCGTCAGCGCCACCGACCTCGACTCAGGTCAGTCATCAGTTAGTTTGACCAAGGTTTCTTTATACAGGTTAAGACACGCACGCATTTCGTGCGTCAATTTCGTTAAATTTTCAGGCCCCATTGTACCGCGAAATTTCAAAAATAGCATTGCATGATGGGCGCATTCAAAGTTTCGCGGCACGATGTGGCCAAAAATACTTGAACGTGATTGGCTAAGACCTTTAACATTGGTCCAATCGGTGACTTAACCTGTATAAAGGAACGTTGAGTTTGACCAGCCAATCACATTGTTTCCTGTTAAATCGTCCTCAAAAATTTGTTACTGCAGAAAATTGATAGAGGTTGCAAAGTTATGCTACTCTAATTTTTTTCAGTCGTAGAACTATTTTTAAATAATTATTGAAAGTGCGGTCACGCCCCCTGAAGGCGTCAATAGGTGTCTAGGTCCTATCCTTTTTATTAAAGATTCAGGGGTGCCAATTTAACTTACAGAACTTTAATAATTATTTAAAAATAGTTTCGAGTCAAAATCTGAAAAAATTCAGAGTAGCATAATTTGATACCCTCTATTCATTTCTGCAATAAAAATTTTTCATGCAGGTTGTCCATTGGTGCAGCCAAGAGTAAATGAATTTTGAATTAGATAAAATAGTTGTGGATTTTGCTTTAAAAGCATAATTTAAAAACTTCCCATCAGACGTGATGAATGTCTGTTATTTACGGTTTTTAAGATTGAAATGAATTTATAGAAACATTGACTTCGGGTCTGTAGACCAAGCAGCCATTGCCCGTAAAATATAATGGTCTCTAAAATAATATATTAAGCCATCTCATATGGATCGGTTAGTATTATACGTGTGTGTTGTAAACGTTTATTATTTATATATATATATATATAGCTATAATTTAAAAATTTTAAGAAATAATATTTTATTTATTTATTTATTTATTTATTTATTTATTTATTTATTTATTTATTTATTTATTTATTTATTTATTTATTTGTTTGTTTATTTATTTATTTATTTATTTGTTTATTTATTTATTTATTTATTTATTTATTTATTTATTTATTTATTTATTTATTTATTTATTTATTTATTTATTTATTTATTTATTTATTAAAAGTAAAACTGAATGGCGAAACTTGTCATGTACGTACTGTAGTTAAAAATAATACTCAATTATCAAATTATATATTTATCTCAATTTAACATCTTACTAAATATTTTGTCAATTTAATCATTCTAAAACAATACTGTACATGATACATGCACATACAATTGAGCAGCAAACAAATTCAGTGGGCAATATCTAAAAAAAAATGCCAGAATTTGTACTAAATTTTAATTTAATAAGTAGATCAAGATGGCTATTTTATCATATTGAAATATAATATTAAATATAATTGTTTTGGATGTAAAAGAACAAGTTTTTCAAGTTTCTATAAAGCAAACGCATCTGTCTTCATCAATCTGAGTCGAGTGGGATCAAATTTTAATTTTAATTGCTCAACATTGTTGTAAAATCATACAAAATATTGTTACACTGCAAGTTTTGACGTTCATCGTTTATTGTTTCTGTTTGCTTCAAATGAGTAAGTCGCAGATTGATAAAAACTAGAAGCTATACAGATTTTTATTTGTTGCTGATGATAATTGATGGATTACTTTTCACTGCAAAGAAAAGAAAATTCTTGGCTGTATGATCTTCTTTCTTGTGTAACATGAACAAGAGTAAGTACATCAATTATCTTCAGCAGCATTGCAGTCTATAAGAAGTATGTACGAGTGATTTAACTTTCCCAAACTTCTTTCATGTTATATAAATATTTGTGTGCTCAGTCGATTATCACGTAAAGAATTCATGTATTCTACAGTAAGGACACTTGTTTTAACACGGCCATCCAAATTACTCTTAGAAACAAAATGTGATAAAAAAAAAAATACGCTTTACTTAAATATATTTTATATACCGCCAGAGAAAAAAAAATTATTTTTATAAAAGATGACAAGTGCTGCGTCAAGATATTTGAGTTTTGGCAAACCATTGTCCTCAAAACTTTCTGAGCTCAGTCTACATTAAAACTTCAATAAAAAGTTGCATAGTAGGTCGATAAAAAAAAAAAAAAAAAACATGGAGGACAGTGATTGATCACTGGCTTCCTAATGCTCCATTCTTTCTCGGCAACAAGCTGGAGGAGGGAATCAAAATTCCAGCAATCTCTAGACGCCCCATGAAATCAGGAACTCCTGCCGAGCTCTGTGGATATAAAAGCCAACAACAACAAAATATATTTTAAGCCTTCTTACTTCATTCCTAATAATGAAACATATTTTAGTTTCTCTATCTTGGATTAGTTATATTTAATTTCCTTATACTACATTATAAAATACTGCTATGCACCAAAAATTATTCTACAGTCACATTTTTCATTGTTTCATCTGTTGTTTTAGTCAACGTTGTTTTCTCTTCTTTCTCCCATGCAGAACGTTAAGAGACACGAGTCTTTTGATCAGAACGACGATCACATCCCGAGAATCACCAATATACCTCACTCTATTAACATACAGACAAGAGCGAGCTATCACACTTTTCAATGAAATACAACCGTCGCATTCATCTCACTCGGTTTTTTATTTTAATTTTACATGAAAAAGATATGAACGACTTTGTATTGATTAAAGTTGATACTTTGGTACCTTGAGGGCATTTAAACATCACAGACATTAATAATTTTTTATAATATGTTATTGATACCGCGTCTTTATCATCTCTATAATTTTATATTTATAATTTTAATGTGATAGCTAATGTTTTAATTGTAATTTTGGTTGTTAGATATCATTATATTGTTAATATTTTTACACATAAAAATGAAAATTTAAATGTTAAAATAATGGAAATATAAAGTAAGTAAATTTAATGTGGTATATTTTAGTACTTTAATTTAATGTATCGTATGTAATATTAAGTTTCATATAATATTTTTTTTAAGAATTTAATCAAAATATCTAATAATGTTACTTTTTTCTTCACATCAAATTCATTCTCGCACAAGGTCGAACGCGTGACATGTCGAACTTGCCTCTGCGACCAAATCTTTGTTACACGAGCTGCGCCCACTCACGGAAACTTCTTGCAACTCAACAGCTGACCATTGTGTGCTACGTGCAAAAAGAGCCAATGTTATTATTATTTTTACATTTATGATTTTTGTAAGTTGAAATGAGATGCAACTCATATATGTAAATAATCATCTCCCACGAAAAAAGATGTATTTGAAAACTGAACCACGAATTGCACTCCTCTCTTCTGAAAAGTTCCCACTTGCAGCCTTGTTATAATCACCATAATCTGTGATATTATTATGGGACATGGGGGGACATTCACAAAGCACTTTAACCCCCACTTTAGCCCCGATTTTTAACCCTGGTGCTAAACATGGTACTAAACCAGGAGCTAACCATGTTAAGCTCATAGCTTAACACTATGTTTAGCACCAGGGTTAAAAATCGGGGCTAAATTGGGGGTTAAAGTGCTTTGTGAATGTCCCCCATTGTGATTAACAAGGTCGCAAGTTGGAAATTTCGATGAGTGTAATTTACAATTCTCACCCAGTATATAGAGCTAAGAAACAACAAATGACGTTCGCATATTGGCGACAAGTATATACATCATCATCTCACTCCAACATTATAATGCTCCTAACATTAACGTTTATGTGTTCAGGTGATAACGGACGGCTTGAGTACAGCATCAGTTCGGGCGACGATGCGCACGACTTTAGCATCTCAAGCAACGGGAGCATCCTGACCGCGCGCGAGCTGGACCGCGAGAACAGGTCACTGTACAGTCTGGTAGTGACGGCCACAGACCAGGCCACCCCGCCGCAGCAGCGCCTCTCTTCCACCGTGCAGGTAAGTGTTGGTGCAACTTCATCTTTATGGTCGTGGGGTGGCAGCCAGTTTTTTTGTTTTTTTTTGTTTTTTTTTTTTAAGAAGACACCTAGAGTTTAGAACTCGTAAAGTGGGGAATGTTAATTTGTTATTTATATGAATCTCATACAAGATGGTAGAAATAACACGTATATTTTTATACATTGAGAAAATTAATATATAATTAAAATAGTAATTATACATTAAAAAATGAATAAAATTTGAAAATTCTGCCATAAGATAAAGTGAAAAAGTGTGTAAATTTTGCTTGAGATTCAAAGATATAGAAGTTATTTAGTCCCCTAATTACATTTTGTAATTTTAGCATTAGTATTCCCTGTCTTTAGTAAATCGTGTAATAGACATGCTTGTGAATGACAAACTTTTGCAGAATAATTTAACGCAGGTGCATTTTCTTTTTATTTTACGATGAAACAAGTACATGATTTAGAATGACGCGATGGAAACAATGAAATCTCTTCTCAAGAGCGCATTCCTGCCTCGTGTTGTTCTCAGCTATACACCCTCATGTTCCCTGATAGGTAGAAAGGTAGAACCATCCATAGCTTTGATGCACGTATTTCATGTTAGTTTGATGCAATAACTTACCTTATTATTTTCAATCACCATGTGATGTGTGCATACTCAATTCTATCTTCAGCTGGTGTTTGTTTAGGCGTCTGTTTAAAAGCCGGGCAGGTAGTTATGATGACTCGGAAATCACACTTCGGCTCTAACACAAGATAATGTTTTCTTTCACTTTTTGTACTTTTGTTCTTTCAGTTTTTTAGACTCTCTTTCTTCACCTTTTGCATTTTACACACCCTTAGAAATATATAAACTTATCCCTTTTTTTTTAATCATATAAAATATTTTAAGATACCCTAATTATATTACACTTAAAAAAAATTTTTTTTTTTTGAAAGGATAAGAAGATAACATGTTATTCCTTCTTCATAATAAGAACCTCTTATTATAATAATGCATATTAATATATCAAGGAGAGCTTACATGAGCGACTGATACGCTCAAATCCATGACTTTTGTCACATGTACATATATGTATAAAATCACGTAAAATAATTAATTAACTAACAACGTAATTCTCCGCTCCATATAAAATCATTGAAATAAGTAACAAACTAACGTGATGTTCGTCCACAGGTCACTATCGTGTTGAAAGATGTCAACGACATGGCTCCTGAGTTCGTGTCCCCTTCCGAGACATCGGTCCCCGAGAACCTGCCGGTGAACACGGTGGTAATGGCCATCAAGGCGGTAGACCGCGATGAGGGTCGGAACAGCTACGTCGAGTACTCGCTGGGGACAGAGGGCGCATCTGGTGCCTTCGTCCTTGGGCCCGTGGATGGTCTTCTGCGGGTCTCTGGTCGTTTAGATCGGGAGACTAGAGCCAACTACACTCTGATGGTGACCGCCAAAGACCGTGGCGAACCATCGAGGTCCACGACAGCATCGTTGCTACTTCGTATTATTGATGAAAACGATAATAGTCCTGTATTTGATCCCAAACAATATAGTGCAAGTGTAGCTGAAAATGCTTCGATTGGTGCAAGTGTGTTACGTATATCTGCTACTGATATTGATGATGGATTAAATGGTAGAGTGAGATATGTTATTGCTTCTGGTGATCGTAATAGAGATTTTACTATAAGTGAAGATACAGGTGTCATACGTGTTGCTAAAAATTTGAATTACGAAAGAAAGAGTCAATATTCGCTAACTGTCCAGGCTGAAGATTGTGGGGGGAATGATGTGAGGTATGACTCAGCCATGTTGACCATCTCGGTCACCGACATCAATGACAACCCCCCGACCTTCCTCGATTCTCCGTATCTGGCGTACGTGGTGGAGAACACAAAACAACTACCTGCTACGGTGCTCACCGTGCGGGCGTACGACGCGGACACGCCCCCTTTCAGTCAAGTGCGCTATTTCATCAAGGAAGGTGACTCTGAACTGTTCAAAGTGAACGCCTCGACAGGTGAAATTACGTTACATCGGGCCCTCGACCGGGAGACTCAAGCGGAGTACATCCTCACCCTGGTTGCCATGGATACTGGTGAGTACTACTTATTTAAGATTTAATATGTTATGATCGTAATAAATTAAAAATATATTACTATTTAATAACTATATATAGTCAATGATTTAATAATAAATCATATAAAATATCCTATAATACTTAAAAACTATTAAATTTATTATAAAGAAAACATTATTCATGATAAAGTAAAAAAAGGCGCGTTCAGACACACCCTCCACAACAATGAAGATGACACTCGAGGGTGGGGGGTGAGAAAGGTCAACTTCTGATGACCTCTAAACACACCCAACTGCTCAAACTTTTTTTTTTTTTTTTTTAATATTTTTTCATATTTTATATTACCATTTTTTATTGTTCGGAGCTCAGTTAATAAAAATAACATTGTTCATGATATTGTTGTATCTCTCGTTCATTGTTGTCGTGATTCAATCGGAAATAACGTCTATACCTTGCAAATTTACAATGCTGAATTAGTGATAATAATATTTTTTCAATGGAGCTGTGTTTTTTTAGATCACTATAGATATTATAATAGCTGAATTTATTGATATTATGTGTAATATAAATTATTTTGTTTTGTAAATAAAATATTTTCTGCAATTTTGAACAGTATATCAATTTGTATTTTTTTTAAAAAACGTAAGTTATAAAATATAAATTTTATTTTTATTATCTATTTTGTATGAGGAAATAAAAGCTGTCAGACTGAGATACGCCATAAACATCCATTAAAAATGCAGCCAAGCATATCGGTGCAAATGCATTCTATATCATCATGTATCATTTTACACAAAGTAAGAAATAAAATTTACAATAATAAAAGTAAAGGTACGGTACGCTTGTCATGTATATAATATAATCTTATTGTAATATATTACGATCGAATAGTCTTAGTACGTTACAGAAAAGAATAATTTACAAAAAAAAAAAAAAAAAAAAAAAAAAAAAGTTATAAGGAAGTTACAAAATTAGAAAACGATTGTCGATTGATCGATTGTCAATAATCGATTGTGAATTTGACGTTGAGGAGAGTTGACAAGCGCGAGGAGGACCTTGCAGCGACCACTAATTAATTACGCGAGGCGCGAGAAGTGGACAACACGCGAGTCTTTTTTTTTTTTATAACGCCACGCCCACTCGTTCTAACGACATTTTAGACAAACAATTAACAATATCCCCCTCTTTTATTTTTATAAAGTCACTGACCCTTTTTTTTTATATTAAAAAGTAACATAAAACGTCTCATTAAAAAAAAATCAATTTATAGCTAAACCTTTTTCTAAGTATAAACAGAAGCTTCATTTTTTTTTATGTTTAGAAATATTGACAAATTTGCAAACTTTTACTTAAATTGAAATTTATATTACTTGTTTATTAAATAAAACCTACAATTGCTGCACTAACAATATATGCGGTTAAAAAAAAAAAAATAAACGTTTAAAAAATTTGACTGCGGTAGTTGTGAATTTATCTCTAAATGCTTTTAATGCAAATTTTAATTGTTCCAAAAATATCCACAATACATAAATTTTTCTATCCATCACACTTTGACGTTTTTATTTCTAGAAACAATTGCTTATTATTGTTATTAAATTTTCCTCATAAATACATTAACAAGTCAAAGACACCAAACAGTTCGTGAATACAAAAAGTAATATTTTTAATTTAACTGCCAGTTGTGACCAGACAATTTCCCTGCAGGGCAATATGAGGTGCAGTAAATTTTCAAACGCAAGGAAAATACCAATAAAGAAAAGTTGACTAAAAATAATGCACTTGAAATTATGCGCAGGATCCAGTTAAAATAATACAGATGGTTTTCAATTTTCTTACTATATAGTGTTTTATATTTAGCGCTTTGCTTAACTTAATATTCAAAGTATTAAAAATATAAAAAATATATATTTATGATTTTATACAATACACTGAGCATTTAAAGTTATATTCATACTGACGTACTTAACTTTTGACACGTTTAAACATGTAAAAATATAATTTACACGAACGAACAAGCTTTAAAATATCATGTTTTATTATTTTTTTGCTTTGAAATCTAAATATATTTTATGAACATTGCAATGTTAACATTCTCAACATGAATTTCTATTCTCAATTAGTGTTTCCTTTCATTTTATATTTCATAAAAAATTGTTGTGTAGTTTTATCTATACTTGTAGAAATTCTTTGTTTTATTTGAAAACTATAAAAATCCATTTTACTTGGCCCCTGCCAATCAGAAATTCTAAATCGTAAATCACGGCGGATCTACGTCAAGAGTTTTATTATTTTCCTGCACTCAACTTCTTCGTCTTTTCTCATATATATAAAATGGAAATATTATGCAACAAGGCAACTTTAAACCATTTTGAGGGTAAAAAAAGAGCAGTAAAGATACAAAAGTAAGAGGGCTTAAAAAAAAAAGTCGTAAAATTCTGTGAAATCAAAAACATAAAAACAAGTAAATTTTTTTTGTAATTATTTATAATGTTTAAATTCTTTATTTTTTTGTATTTCCCAGTTTTAGAAATCTCTCTGCTCGGATCACGATCACTCTGTTCATTAGAGAGAAGCGATGGTTGGGAGCATGTTAGTCAAGTCATACAATGCATTTTTTGTGCACTGCAACTCGTCGTGCACTCAGTCAAGTCATGCTTGTGTTGTTAGTGCATCTCGCGAGTGCATTGCCTCTTATCTGGCTGTTGGGCGGTAACGAACAAATGCAACTAGGGGTTGCATGCATGCTGCAGTATCGTTCTCACCGTCTCCACTTGCAATCCATTCATTATGGATAATTTTAATATAACAGATTATTTATTACTTGATATATTATAACATAGCGTGTTGCAGTTGTAATGTTTACAAAACAATTTATTTATAAACATAATTATTATTTATATTAATATAATTACTAGAGGTTTTGTGCATTTTTCATGTTGTTAATTTTGCAAGCATTTAAATCTTTCATAAATTTAACATGTGTTTTACATGTAGCCTATTTTACAGGACATAATTTTTACATTAATTTATATAAAAATTAAGGCAATGAAATATACCTAAAATATCCTTTAAGTGACTTCATTTTTAAATTTACCTTTTTCTAGATTATTATATTAATAAAATTCTTAATCACTTAACTTTTTATTATGAGGGTTTTTATCCTTTTATTTTAGAGTAAAAAGGGAAAAATTTACTTTAGGAGCGGCTGTTAGGTTGAATGTGGGATTCACCGTCAGACATATAAAGTCCCCCTCAAAAAGATCCCCTGATATCTCGCTAGTTGTTTGTCACACTCCTCCAGATCTCACATCTTAGCTTCATCCTCGTAAAAAAGTTGGTTAGATGGAAATCTGTTGCGCCGCTAGGAATCCATAACTTATGTCAAAATTCCTTCTTAGGCCTTGAAACTGAAGATCACAATAAAAATCTTTTCCCCCCCTTTTTTTTTTCTTTAGGAAAAATTATTTATATATAAAAATATAATTTTATATATATATAAAAGAATGTCGTTTGTATTACTTTTATAAAATGTATATATTAAAATCATCACACTGAAAATCGCTGTGACGTCATTTGTATGCTCTCTTAGCAACAAGTGAGGGGAATTTTGATGATAGTGGAGTCGTTTTCTTGATCGTCCGCTAATCGAGGTGGGCGGGGCCAATTTTTGAATTATATCGACAAGGAAAAGAGAACTTTGATGTAAAAAAAAAAGCGAGTCTATTTGTCGTGTAATTTAATCGCAAAACAGTAGCCAAACGATTTGTTTATTACTGAGAAGTGTTGTGTATAATTTTTTTTTTTTTTGCATCGTAAAATATGAATGAAAAAAGGTTAAACAATTATATAATTATTTGAAAATATAATTGGTTATTGCTTCCTTTTTTTTTTCATCACAAAAAAAAAAATCAATAAAAAAATTCAAATTATTTTAGTAAGTTGTTTTAGTTTATATTGGACGTTTAATTTTTTTGGCAAGGTATTTATATAAACTTCATTTCTTTATGTGGGTGGTTAAGGGGCGGAATGATCATAAAAAAATTAAGAGGGCGCGGCGGGGGAACAACATAGAAAGAGAAACAGCTAATGAAATTATTTGAAATGATTCAGCAGAAGACGGTATCAGTGTAAAGCGCTCTTGATCTCCACTGCCCACCCTCTACAATGAATCTTCTTTCTTTTCTCTCGTATATAATATTATATTTAATTTTTTTATACATTTTTTTTTATTTGTTTCAAACATTGAGCCCCTCTAATTAATTGTCGACCTATCGACAGAAATACAATGTTGCCATGCAGTATATTATTTATATGTATTATTTACTATTATAACATTTGGCAACACTGTATTAGGGATCACCTGCACATATATACACATTTATATTATACATTACATGCATACACTCAGCAGCTCAGGTATATAAGAAATGATGCCAGAGGCTTTATAAGAAGAAGTATGGGAGGAGGCCATGCACGCGCTATTAATCTCTGCCCCACCGCGCGCGAGTGACAGACGCAAACCTCTAGACATAAAATGTAAACTTCAATTCACCGATATCGAACATTACGTCATCTAGAAATAACATGTAAACTTCAATTCAGCGATATAAAACGTTACGTCACCTGTACATAAAATTGAGTGTGGCGCAGTGCATTGACCGGTTCTCGTTAGATCACCGAAGTCAGGCTACGTCGACGGTGGTTAGTACTTGGATGGGTGACCGTTTCAAGTAAAAATTACGTTGCTCCCTCCCTGGGGTAAATTCATCTCGCTTTCCACTCAGTGCAGTAATGCAGTTGTGTGTGGCTCCCCAGGCTTTAGACATTGCTTTGGTTCATTAAGAAAAAGTAGAAGTGTCCGTCCTGACTGAGGTTTTCCACGGTTTCCTTAGTCTTACCTCAGCGAATGCTGGGACGCGTAACAGGCCATGGCCACCATCCGTTTCTTACCTTATATCCCTATAAAATATCCATTACCCCCCGCCCCTAGCTGTAAGCTGTTAAGGGTGTATCCTTGTATATATAAACTTCAATTGAGCGATATCAAACATTACGTGACCACATCTTGTAGTTGACTTTTAGTATATAGTTTAAATTTATTGCTGAAAAATGTCGATGGATCGTTACGACGTGCTGTAACGAAGCTCTCAATTCTTCTCCGTTTCTTGACGGAAGACAAGCGAGCAGTCTTTAAATCCAAGAAGAGTCTCTTTTGTGTATTGTTAAATTCGGGGAGCATATTTCAAGTGTTTTGTGATCAAGTTTAATTGTGTTATTTCAAAACTTCAGATTTGTGCAATTTTTAAACATAAAAAAAAAATATACATTAATTTTTGTTAAGTCATTATTAACATTTGTGAATAAAAAAATACATCAATGTTACTTATTGTTGCAATATAAAGCATTGTATTGATAACTTTTCGCAAGTTAATATTTTTAGTTGGGTACAAGAGATGCGATACGCCTGAGTGATCATCTCTTACATCACGATCTCATACATCACAGATTACATGGAAGTATGTCTAGCTTTGAACAACTTGATGTTTCAGTTTATTAATTGATGAAATATGTTTGTTAATTATTATCATCTTTATTAAATAACTTCTTCAGTTTACATCATGGATATTGTTTAAACAAATATTGCTGTATGACGTCACAATAAAACAAAATGGTGGTTACAATTTGATTGTGAAATACATCCACCTAATAAATTTGCCCTCTGAAGTTGATTGATATACGAGACAATATTCATATCTGTTTGAAGATGCAGGTGATGTATTTTAGCTATTATTTCTTTGGGATGTGGCGAACTTGTAATTTTGGTTCATGCTCTTGGAGGTAATGGAGTATCGTCCTAATTTTTTTTTTTTTAAATGGATCTAGAGGGTGCAAAGTTATGCCACTCTGATTTTTTTTTAGAGGCCGAGAAGTATTGTTAAAAAGTTTTGCCGATATCGATGTCCCTTTTAGGTGCTATCCTTTTATAAAGAGAGGCGTCCAGAGGCGTCACACTTTCAATAATTTTTTAAAACTAGTTCGCTGATACCAAAAATTCTGAAAAAAATCAAAGTAGCATAACTTTGCACCCTCTATTCATTAATGCAATAAAAAATTTTGAGGTGGATACTCGATTCGTGTCACCTGTCTGTCTACTGGTCTCGGTGGTAGTTCGTGTCACCTGCGTTTCTACCGGTCTTGGCTGCCACTTGCTCCAGCCTCCTCTAGCTGCTGCTGGAGCCTTTGTCCTCATTTCAATGGTAACCATATAAAGCTGCTGCTGCTGCATCTCGGCAGAATAAGAATAGCTTGGTGTATCAAAAGAAACGGAGAAAAAATATTTATAATAATAACCCTTTTGGTTATTAAAAAAAAAAAATAAGAACTAGGAGAGCAAATTTAATTTTTTTACTTGAAGTTGGTGGTGTCATATTTTTTTTTCTTCTTTTTGCAATTTACGTGTGCGCTTTTTTTTCTTGTAGTTCTCAACAAAAAGTATGAAAGTTGAATTTTATTTGTTACAATGAAGATGAATATAATTACAAATTAAAGTGTTTAAATAATATAAAACACACCTTATGTTTAAAAATTATACAATTATTTCCCTCATGGACAGTATTATTGCAAGAAGAGACAAACTTTCTGACAATCTAGTGGGAAAAGTTTGTTCACCATTTTATTTAATCACGACGATGAATTATTGTACTTTCCGATCAATGCAAATTTATGTAGCATTCGTGGCGCAGGTGCTGCAGAAACAACGCGGAAGACAATCCATTGTTGTGGTCATCACGAAACAAAAGAGCATCGTAACACTTTGTGACCTCAAATAGAACCTCTCTTTACAATTTATTTGTACAAAAACTTCAGATTAAAATGATTATAAAGGTGAGAAAACTTACAAATCGATGCTATCATACTTGGTGTAAATACAGTACGGTCACGAGTATTATATTATATTGTTATCATGCAAAACAATATGTCGTTGTAACAGTTGCAATAATTTGTTTCATCTCAGAAAATAATTGTTGGTATGTTTCTTTTTCTTATAAAATCATTGAAATTATATGTGAGACTCTTGTCAACTAATTTTACCCATGATGATAATTTCATATACAAGGTTGGATTTTAATTAAACTTATTATATCTTAACAAGAACCATTCTTTGTTTTCTGTCAATTAAATACAGTAGGTGTGTATATATTATGAATTTACAACGAACATTTATTATAGTTTCATTTGTTTACAACATACTGCGATATTTATTTATTCTTGCTTCCTAAAAACTCGTCCACGTCTATTTTTTAGCTGTAGTTCCTCCAAGCAAGGTGGCTGTTTTCCTCACCTGATATCACCATAAAGCTCCTTCTTTACGACGAAGCTTGCCCCCCCCGACCGAGGGAGGGGGGTGAGGAAAATCTTCGGACAAAACTTAATTTCTACCTGCTTATAAATATAAGTTAAAATAACAGGACACATTTTTTGTTTAAGTTATGACTACTGCGCGTCAGTGAACCTTAAAAAAAATTATTATCACAGGCTTTCCATGTTTTATATTTTTTATATAAATTTTTAACTTGATATTTTCTTAAATAAAATCTGTTGAGGTAATCTGATCCGATTTCTAAAAACTTTTTTTCTTCTCATGAAATATTTTAATCTTTTTAATATTTTTATATACAATCAGATTCTATTCTTACTTGCAATGTGATTGCATGAGAAAATTTAATTATTTTAAAGTTAACACTTTTATATTTATATATTTTTTTAAATTTATGTAAAACAACATACTTCAACATGAACAGATGAAATTGTTTATACACGTTGCCGTAGCGACGGTCAAGCTGTTGTTGGGGCAGGGCCTCGCGTGACCCCCCCCCCCCCTTTCCCGAACGTTAATTAATTAATCGACTGACGTCACGCCATCCTGTAGTCCGTTTATTAATAATTGTTTACATATTATCATATTCATATTACGAGCTTCTGTTAAATTAAATGGAAGCAGCCAATGTTGTTTATAATATTTTATATTGTTTGTGTATATTCACTAACGCCCTTCATTGTTACATATACACGCACTCACATGATATGGAATGTATAACTGCACATAAGAGAATCACGCCCAACTACTATATTTACATTTTATTTTTAAAATTCACACTAAATTTTTAGATGCTGAATTGGTTTTCAGTACTTTTTGTCAGTACAAAATTGCTCCAGTCAGTACAAAATTTTCCAGTTTCGTCTTACATCCAGCACTTTTTACCTATAAAACACTTATTCCAAGTACAAATTTGGTACTGAAAAAAAGAGAGTAAAAAAAAAAGTACAAAATATTGACTTTCTTTTTTCAGTACCAAATTTGTACTTGGATTAAGTGTTTTATAGGTCAAAAGTGCTGGATGTAAGACGAAATTGGAACAATTTTGTACTGACATAAAGTACTGAAACCAATTCAGCATCTAAAAATTTAGTGTGTAAGCCTTATAGATTATAAAGAGTTGCATATAAGGAATAATTAAAAATTGATTCTTTTACAGATGATTTTTTTTATGGAAATTGCATTTGTATATTATACGGTTAGCACATTAAAATATTTCAATATAAAAGTCAAAGCTTCATCCTACGTTAAGACATAATTCATAACTTATGATTATAACAGCGTGCAGAATGTATAGACAGTAATAAGCTTGACTTGTAAAACAAATCTAGTGTCGTCTATTCTTTGTATTATTCACGCCTTGCACTTCTATTGTATATCCACGCAATGCCTGCAGTAAAATGTATGCATGACTAAGTTGTATGATGTCAAGAAACACACGTTTGCAACTACTTACATTATGTATTTATATGTGTGGAAATTGACAAATAAAATTAGAATGCATCAAAGCTGGCTGCATAAAAAGAAGGGGTGGATAATGTTAACCAAATTGTTTGAAACACGACAAAATTATAAATTAAAAAAAGAATCCCTCAATTAAAAATTTGTTTATTTCTCCTTTCTCCAGCGTACAAGTTCGAAGTGAGAGTATCAAGTTAACATATCATAAAGATGTAAAACATCTTTTATAGCAACACTGTGTCATTTTGTGTAATAATCTCTTCTTTTTGCTGCTACATTGAGGAACCCTCTCACAAACTGCATCCCTTTACAATTTAAAATCTTCTTACGTCAATCTATACGTGCTGCAGTTGCAACGAGACGGTTTCTCGAAGCTACAACTTGTCAAACCTGTTTGGAACCGCAGAAACCAAACATTTCAACAATAAATTCACTAATATTATTATTCAAGTATTTACCTTTTTTTTTTTTATTAAAAATCTGTTGTTTTTTTTTTACGGATTATTTTATAATTTTCTATACTTTCGTTTATATTTCGGTTCTTTAATAACTCATAATTATTTTTATTTATTTATAAGGAAATATCCAGTAATTTTACACTGATAAATGATAACCTATTTTCTGAATATAAAATCAAGTCTTATAAAAAAATATGTCGGTGGTGTCGGTCAAATTGCTCAGCCAGCTGGCAATGTAGTTTGCACGCTAGAACCTGTCCCAAGAGGTAACCTGAGATACATGGAATGTCTTTTAGTTCAACCCCCGAGTAGCCCCCCAAACAAAATATATATTACATAATATATCTCATTCACATGGACACAATAGTTTATTAATATTGATGCTTCTTTAAAACATTGTTATAACCCCACCCAAATTAAACAAGAAATAAAAAATATATCACGGCATCGATATATCAAATGTCTTACATGGGCACGTATATTTGATAAACAGCTTGATGTAGATATAGTTATGATTGAGTGCCGCCTCAGATCTCAAGCAGATCAGATCGATTTTTGGTGACGGTTTTTATACTTGTAATCAATCACAGAAGAAAGGATGTTTCATTTTATAATATATAATTGCGAATAGTTAATTTTGATTTATGCTTGCAATAAAATTAAAAAATAAATAATTAAATATGTTGTTTTGTAAACATAATTTAGCCCTGAAAATATGTAACCAATTATTAATTAAGAAACTTTCACACGAGAAAATAATTTCAATATATTTTTGTAGAAATAGGATGCAAAAATTCATTATTTATCTAATTTATTAATATTTAATATTTCAATTAGTAACAGCATATTATTTATAAAGTATGTGCAATATATCAATTAGCATTTAAACTAGGGTGACCAGACGTACCGTTTTGACCGGTACAGTACCGTTTTAGAGTACCATGTCCCGGTGTCCCCAAAGAGGCTCTCGGGACGCCTAAATGTACCGCTTTCGGATAAAATTTAAAAAAGGGACATTTTTTAAAAATTTTATCATTAAAAAAATAAAAAATTCATAGGAATGTGGTTGTGAATATTTACGAAAATGTATGGACGCAAATGATTTTGCAACTCCATGCCCCTTTTTCTCGATCGCATTCACAAAACAGCATATTTCTTCCAAAATTGCGGAATATATTTTGTATGTACTTAGTATGCATATATAATACTACGTGAAATGAAATCACTACTTTTCGATTAAATTTTGAATAAAAAACTTTACAGAAAAATATCATCTCTTTTGATATTGATGATATTCACTTGATGGAAATTTCCAATAAAATATAAAATTGAAAAAATCATTCTTATGCATTGTGTCGTACGACGTGGCTTAATTAGACAAAAATTTCTATACCTCTTTTTTTTTTTTTTCACAATAATCGTGCATGGATATTACGTAAATAAATGGAAAATAATATGAGGGAAAAACGCCACAAATATTATTAATACAATCAAGTAATTTTAGCTGTTATTAAGTCCAATTTGAATGCTATAAATTAATTCAATTTATATAACTTCTTCAGCTATTTCACTCTAACAAGAGTTCACACTATTTGCAAAATGAACAGTTCGATTAAAAGTAATTCAAATTAATTTCTTGCTTTATACTTCACTTTTTTTTTCTCTATAATTTATCTCGTGACATTATATTAAGTTTTATTTATTTATAAACAAATATATAATGCATTATTTAAGTAACACGGCGTACGTACATTTAGAAATATTGTGGATGGAGACGGAAAATTTGATAACGAAATTAAAAAAAAAAAAAAGCAATTTAAAATACTGTACATTTTTTTCTTGGAAAAGTATTTTTCGAAGTTATGCTTTTTGAGTATTTCTTTTATTGCTTTTGTTTCTTTTTATTTACATGCAACTTTACAACATAATAGGATCGTGGCCAGGCCAAGAAAAAAGGTTAATTAGGAAATCAGCTCACTGGCACAGTTTTCTTGCATAGTGACTATAATAAATATTTTTTTCTAATCCTATGAAAAGTATAATTATATATAAAAAATGCAATTATTTATATTATTTAAAGTAGAGTGAGCGATTGCATTATTTATTATTTTATTTCCTTAAAATATTTTAACCTGTCCTGCATTAGTGTGAGAAATGAAAACCAAAAAAATTTCATCTCAAATAAATTCCTCGCAAAAAAAAAAAAAAAATACCAAAGTTTGTTTTCCTGAACCCTTAAACATGCAGCCTTATGGAACAGAAAACAGCGTTTTACTTAAACTTCGTCTGAACTATGGTACCAATTAAAAAATACTTACGTAATAATTGCTATGATGACGAAAATTCTTTAATGGATTTACCAATAAAATAATTTTTTTCGGAAAAAACGGCTTCATAAAAAAAAAACAATTCATTTGAAAATCTATTAAAAAAAAAGTAAAAAAGGGGGCGTGGCACCCAAAAAAATCGCGCCTCCGGCGGGGGTTTTGGCCCTTCAGGCCTCTATCTTGGGGGCATGTACCGTTTTGAACATCAAGATATCTGGTCACCCTAATTTAAACTGATTAAATATGAGTTGATACTAGTATTAACTCTCACAAGAAATACAAGAATATAATAAATAAAAAAAAATTAAGATATGTCACTTCGTAAGTTTAAAGAATTCATTTAAAACAATGCAATGACCACAATGCATCATATAAATATCATAATTATTTTTATGAATGAAATATAAATTGTGATATAATAAAACCATTGTTGAACGGCCTTGTCACGAACCAAGGACTGGGAAGTGACGCCTCACGTTTGCATGTATAATAATATGTTAGCTCTTCAGTAAAATGTGCACCAATTTAAATATTGGTGCACAATATTGTTGGGGTAGAGCCCCCTGAGCTAGGCTGTGCATGCACTCATACCTTGGTGAATAACATATCTAAAACTCTTGCATACATTTAACTGTTGTATTAAATTATTTATACATGAAGATTTACCAAGTATGTAACAAACGAACAAAGAGTGTAATAAGAAATAAATAGAAAAAAAAAAGTGCATTCCAACACCATCTTTAATTTTCAAGTAACAAGTGTTAAAGTTATCCAGCCTAAATGACCTACCCCATAGCCAGAGCGATGCAAGTCAGGAGTCTGGAGGCCGCAGCCAAACAGAATTCTAATTGCTCCTTACTATGCAAGGCCTGCCTAATATCATATTTCATTACGTTCAAAACAATGCGAGATTCTCGGGCGTACGAATTGTCCATAATTCATCTCTACAACATGAGTATAGTGTTTTGTCAGCTCTTAAGATGGACAATTTTTTTTTTATCTTTGAATGCAGGGAAAAATTTCAAAAATTAGGTAATTACTGATTTACTCAACATGAAAAAAATATTTTTTTACTGTAATCCTAAATTAGTAAATTTGCTTTAGCCATATTAAAAATAAATAGCTAATTAAATTTGCTTATTATAATATTTAAGCACATAATTTTGATATTTTTTTATTGTTACTGGTTGCGTTTATTAAAAAAAACAGCTTGTGTTATTTGCCTAACATATCAGGCCCCTGATCGCAAGGGTGTGCCGCAAGGTTCTGTGGTGTGTCCTTCGAGGAATGTTGTCCCTTTTACTCATTACACGCTTTTTTATTCTTGTATAAAAAAATACAAAATCATACCACCAGATGACTCTAGTTTTTCAATCTAATCTCTAGAATCAAGTAGTGTTTTTTTTTTGTTTTTTTTTTGCAAGTTAAGATTATTAATATTATTTAGATAGGAATTTATAGAAGATATATTATTTATTATCCAGACCTTGAAGTCAATATATTTATAATACAATCTAGATGTATCTAATTACCATAATGTAAGTTTGCCGCTCATATCTTGAGGGCTTGTCGGCCATATTTACCTTCATCCAAAAACTATTTCTTATATATTTTAAAATAAAAGTTGGTGTCCGTGTGTGCAATCTTGTGATGTGATCTTGAATTTGTAAACACAAAATTTACCTCAAAAACTTTTTTTTTTTTTCTTCTTTATTTCGTTGTACTTTAAAAACTTAATATATGGTTGCTGTACATATAATTTCAGTAAATGTTTGATGTGAACCTAATTTTGTTCTCTCACACACAAAAAAGATCACAAGATAACAAAAATCTTTAAAAAAATAAGGAAGCATTGACTTGCATTAAAGGTTATTATCAATTCAAATATGATATAAAAATGACCTGTAGGCATATGCATGCATTGATTTTTGTCCACAAATAAATATATTATAAAATTAAATTTCAAAAATCATATGAACAAACCATCTAGTGATTATCGAGGTAAATTCAATTTGGCTAATGATTTTCATGACGACATGTTAATAATAGCTCTTTCTTGACACCCGAAATAAGTTTGCCGTGAGCGAGGGGTTGCAATAGAGACAGACGCTAGCAACATCATTGAAAGGACCTTTTTGTCGGTGAAACTCGAACCGAAAAATTCCGGATACCCACGACGAAAACCAATTTATGTTTTTATTTTATTTTTTTATTTTTTTTTAATTGAAGATTAGTAGAGTGGCGTTAATTTCAGACTTTTGTGCAGTGCAAACGCCTCCACATGGTTATTACATTATAATTTTACTTGTAACTAATTTCTTATTTGATGCAGACTTAAAATCGTGGTGTTACGAACAATCAGAAGACAGTATAATTTTAAAAGTGACAATATATTACAAATTATCAATTAAATTACTAAATTAAATTATCAAAATTGATTTATAGAAAATAACAATAATAAAATAAAGTAATTGTTATTATAATTGTGCAACTACAAGAATGCAACAACAATAAAAACCAGTCTTAATAAAATACCTACTGCTGCAATATAAAACACATGTGACATTAGTCAAGTCGTTCGTGCTCGCTCGCAATGGACCTACAGTGTGATTCTTCGGCTCAATTAGGCCAAAGCCTTCTTGAGCACGAACGCAACAATATATCAGCACTCTTGATGATATAAATGTACAGGTGTAATACGTGTCACTTTTGTCAAATATTGAATTACATTTATGACTGCATTTTTAGTGTTTAAATAATTTGATTTGTGAGTTCTCTGATATAATATAAAAATTATGTGTTATTTAACATTATCTTTTTTATATTGAAGTTATTTCAGATTCAATGAATACATTATTGCACCTTATGGTATAATATTCTTATATAATATAAGTTATAGTAACGCATTGCCATCTTTTACATGATAAATAATAATAAAGTACGTTTTAAAACACATTATTGTTGCTGGTACAAAGCCAAGACACTGGCTGGTGTGGGAGGAACATTGTTGTCTCGTAAATAAAATGTGTGCACATGCGATTCACCCAAATCACAATTTTTAAATTTATATTTTTATTTTTTATTGGTGACATACAAGTATTAAAACTGTTTAATGGTTTGTTTCTCAAGGCCAGATTTTTCTGATTATCAAAAATATGTTTTGTAAAAGTAATTTTGGAAGCTTATAATAAATCACACAAAGAAATAAAAGTAAATTAATATATTTTTATGTCGTCGCAAAACATAAAACATAATAGCATTGAATTGATTTAGAATTCAATAATGTTGTAAATAATATCAAATAATTGCGATATATTTCAATAGAATAAGGTATGTTATATCAAATTAGTATTTTAAGGAACTTCAAGTTTAAAAATTGAGAACAACATTGTGTCAGATAATTAATATTTATCATATTATGTTATTTAATGGTTAATATCGCAGTCTATACAAAATGATTTTGATATGTTTGTGATTGTATAAGGTTGTAACTGGAGGAATTTTAAATTTCGAGATTAGTGAGGGGCTGAATCGACGGTCGAAGCTGGACAACAACAATATGAAATGTTGATGCTTCAATCCATTATTCATGTGGCCCTACCCGACCGCGGGGTTGCCACTTTTCAAGAACAACTTTTATGGCAACATCTAAAAATTATTTTTCGAATATGTTTTTTTATATTATGATATTCACACAAGTTTAAATAGAACTTTCGTTGTTTTTATATGAGATACAATATATTCATTTAGCTCTCTGAAGTTGTCTTTTTAATTAATTCTTAATTAAATTGATTAATTAATGACAATTCTTACATTTAAAAACCATCATAAAATTTTTGTTGATTGATCATGTTTTTTTTTACTTTCTTGATATAAAAAATAATATTTTCAGTCATTTTCAGGTATAAAAAATGACACGCCCCTTTATTTTACTGCATGCGCGCGTGCTCTAAGTTGGTGAAACTTAATTAACGCTATATAATTATAATGAATTTTTCACACTTTTTTTTTTATATACATCCGCAAAATCTATGAACCCTATGACTCAAGTTGTAAGTGTTTTGCTATTATAAACATTTTACATACTTTTATGATCATTTAGTATCATTATAATAATACTTACGTAAGAATACGGTTGATGTTAAAGTTTGGTGACGCATCATGTAGGGTATCCTTTTCATTAGAATCTGCAAAATGTGTGCTAATTTATTCACTTCCTGTGTTGCCATGAATTTTTTAACCCGGAAAAAAAGCTAACAAGCATTTTGAACTTTTCTGAGAATTGAAAATAAAATATTGGCTATAATATATAATACAAGACTATTGTTACTCCTTTTAATGTTGTACTGAAATCCATGAAGAGCCATGATTATAACAAAAAATGAAAATAATAAAATATTTTGAATTGATTTTGAATTGCCAGTTAAAAATATTGTGGGATGCATTCACAACGGCACACTTTAACCCCCACTTTAGTCTAAATTTTTATCCCTGGTGCCAAACATGGTGCTAAACCAGGGACTAAGCACCATATTTAGCACCAGGGATAAAAAATATTTAATAAATTATACAGATAATACCGTGTGTAAAAATAAAAAAAAAAACTTTTAAAATACTTTGAACTTTAAAAAGTCCAATTTATAATGTCCTTTTATACTAATAAAAAATAAAAAAAATAATAATAATACCGCGATGCAACTGTGTACTTGGCCAGGCGCGGATCCAGAAAAAAAAATCGGGGGGGGGGGGGGCTGCCTCCATAAGGCCAATGTTAATTTGAGTGGGGGGAAATGCCTATATTGCCCATGTTAAATCCAAAATTTCGGGGGGGGGGGGCTGGATCCGCGCCTGTACTTGGCTGTGTTGCCAGCATGGAAATAGGCTCTTTCCCAAATCCTATGTCACTGCACAAACTGCCTATATAATAGTTATATTTCACGTCGAGAGCGAGGCTTCCACCAGACAATAACGCTGGCGAACTCGAGGAGGCCCATTATCTGTCATTACCCGCACCATGATCGGACATGATCTGCGCTGTACCGTACATGAGACGGTAATACTAATTTTGTACTCATGATATTCTATCCCACTCAGTACATGTGGTACCAACACATGAACGTTAAAAATAAGATATACAACAAAACTTAAAACTATATCAGTTTTTATTTACAATTTTATATATTATTATTAAATATTTTTTTTATCGAAACCTAATTGGGTATTTCTATATATTTACTAATTACTCACTAAGTTTGAAAGTCCATGACTTCCGAAACCCTAACTTGAGTATTTCGAAGGCTCGTCGGGAACGGGGGCGGCCAAGGCCTCTTATAATCCATCTCTGCATTTGTTTGTGACTGAAAGAAACGTGGAAACCTCAGCCAGGATAGACGCTACAGCTTATGTAAATGAACCGGAAGTGCAATAGTCCAAAGTCAGGGGAATAGTGGAAAAGTGCAACGATTTACCATTGGGTGGGAAACGTGTTTTTGTTGAAAATTATGGTCACCCTTTTTAACTATTCTAACCATGCACGCTCGCTTGACTGCAAAGATCTGACGAGACTTGATCAAGCGCACCTCCTACAATTCGATATTGAGTTATTAAAAATATATTATTAAACTGCCATTATTGATATGACGTTATTTATATTATTATTAACTATATACGCAGGTTTTATTGTTTTACCTTATTGTTGATATTATCTTGGGAAAAGTACGTGACGTTGCTAGGGTCTGTCTAACCGCAAGGGTCACGGCAACAATGCAAGATTATTATAGAGAAATTTTATCATGAATCATAACTTGTAAATAATGTGGCAATTACGAAATATTTTACCAACACCCACTAAAAGTTCGCAAAATAAAATTTTAACATTTTTTCTTATACTTCTTTAATGAATTAAATTCTCCATTATTCAATTTTTTTTAACCTTCTCCTCTCATTTTGCAGAAACAAACATCACGCTAAATTTTTAGATGCTGAATTGTTTTCAGTACATTATGTCAGTACAAAATTGCTCCAGTTTCGTCTTACATCCAGCACTTTTGACCTATAAAACACTTAATCCAAGTACAAATTTGGTACTGAAAAAAGAGTCAATTTTTTGTACTTTTTTTGACTCTCTTTTTTTCAGTACCAAATTTGTACTTGGAATAAGTGTTTTATAGGTTAAAAGTGCTGGATGTAAGACGAAACTGGAGAAATTTTGTACTGACTGGAGCAATTTTGTACTGACATAAAGTACTGAAACCAATTCAGCATCTAAAAATTTAGTGTGATAATTGTCCTTGCAGAACTATCGGTCCGGTCAAATGGGACATTTAATTACTTTGTTATTAAATATGGCTCTGTTTCCAGGGACCCCTCCGCTCACGGGCAGCGGCACGGTGCGTGTGGTGGTACAGGATATGAACGACCACAGTCCAGAGTTCGAGCGACAGTCGTTCTCTGCCAGCGTGTCGGAAAACGCGCCCGCGGGCACGTCAGTCATCCAGCCCACCGCCTCGGACCGAGACGCCGGACTCAACGCCATCATCAAGTAAGTCTTGTGCTCGTTGTTAGTAAACAAAGTTGTGTAATGTCTGTCGTATGAACGCTTGTTGATTCACATGTTAATTTATGGAAAATGATCATTATTTATAAAGTTGCAACTGTTATACCTAGCGCCAACTTTACGTTTTGTGCTCCATGGTGGGCGAAATAAGGTACTACGTCGTCCCATATTTTAACAATGAAAAATGCTTCATACGACAGACATTATAAACAATGGTTTGTTACAACCATTGAAAGGTAGAAGACTTTGGTTTAAGTGACCCCACCTTCAAATTCGGAAAAAAATATTCGTGTTTTTCAAAGCAATTCTGAATTTTGAGAATTCTGAATACACGACCTGAAATTTTCAACTTCGCACTAATTTTTTCCGGGTCAGTAATTTCTAATTTTAGCTATTTATCTTGGTCAAAAAGGCATTTTCTTACTATTTTTATTATATGCTGATAGTAAAAACTCTTACATTATTTTTTAAAACTTAAAATATTTACCTAAAAAAAAAATCTATATTAATAATTCATATTTTTATCTTGTAAAATATTCCTGTTTCAAAACGTCAGATTTGAGGTGAGAGGTGTCACTAGGCGTGAGTGCTGCTAGAAGAATTTTCCATCCCCAACTCCCACAACGGTCACGATCATAAAAATTATTTTATATGCCCGCTATGAATAATGAATTTTGATTATACCTATACAAAACAGTCCCATATATATACCAGCATTAAGATAAAAAAAATATTAATTTTATTTTTATATTTTAAAAGTGGCTACTTTATTGATCATGTATAATAATAAAGATTTTTTTAAAAGATAAATTAGATATTTGCAGTAAAATATTTTTTTATTTCTTAAATTATATTTCTTGTTTATTTTTGTGCTGGGCGGGACTGTTATTTTGATTATCCTTCTGGCTTAACAAAAAATTGGTGGTTCTCAAGACATATAAATACATATTTTTTCTCTAAAGTCTTGACAGCCCCCTCAAAAAAAGGTTTCATAAAAGTTAAATGAGATAACACTTGAAGATGAGAACGGTTGCTTGACGGACAGCCTCCCACTGGAAATTTAATAAAAATAAACTACATGAGAACGTACGATTTCTTAGAAAAGATTACTACTTTTAAATTCCTTGAAGTTCTCGTCTTAAATTCATCACGGGGCATTGTCAATCAAAATGAGACAAAAATATTAACTTCATTTTTACTTCTATTGTACATAAAAGAAAATTTAATATTATTATTTATATCATGAGATTGGGAGTTCATGCATTTCTTTTACTAAAACTTTAGTTGTTCCACCCTAAAAATCCATAGGTGGTCTTTTTTCTATCAATATACAATGTAAAATGTAAAAAAAAAAATGAGAACATCATTCATAACTTTTTATATAATGTATGATCAAGTTGATTTGATACGATTTTTTTTTAGTTATATAAAGAAAAGACGCTGGGCTATTTGATTGCATGGCACGAAACAATGAAACCAAAAAAAAGTCCACCGGCACTCTTTGGCTAACAACTAGTTTTTACTTTTATTTTTGGGGAACTAACGAAGGTTACTTTTAGAATAATTTTTTTCTAAATAAAAAAAAAAAAATAAAACTTAAATAATATGAATCAAAGGAGCCACTACTAAATGACAATTATTAAGTTTGCTTTAACATAAATAGTATCATATTAAATTTTAAATGTGTTTTTTGTTAAATGCTTGGTTTATGATGTGAAATAATGATAATAAAAAAGTTATCATTTTATTTATCTTGAGGATGTCCAGAGCACGCTACTAATTTTGAGGCTGTAATAAAACCTTACCTGCCAGCAGGATCTGCCTCAAGCAAAAAAAAAAAAAAAATCACCCGTTCGTTCTAATGTGGAAACGATACTCAATATCTTTTATTTTTTAAATCTAATCATAGAATATAAAAAAAGTAGACTTATGTCACATGTAGTTTCACTTCTGCACTTTTTTTTATAGAAAAATTATATACATTTTTATGCATTAAAAATATTTTTTTGGTTCAGATAATGATATTTATAATATTTGGCATATCAAATAAGAGATTTTTTTATTATTAAATGTATGGAGCTACAAAGAAATATTTACATAAAATACAGCTTAATTTTTTATACATAAAAAAAGTTTAAGTTTACTGTAATTGACTGCTTATGAAATTTTCTTTCCAAAAAGAGACGCATCTCTCTCTCTCTCTCCCTCTCCCTCTCCCTCTCCCTCTCCCTCTCCCTCTCCCTCTCTCTCTCTCTCTCTCTCTCTCTCTCTCTCTCTCTCTCTCTCTCTCTCTCTCTCTCTCTCTCTCTCTCTCTTTTTCTCTCGAGAATTCCATTTAAAATTTTGATTTAAATTTTAAACAGTGTACAAAAAACTATTCTATTTCACAGTTCGTCAGTCTCTGTTTATTGTGGCTGTTTGAGTAAAGCTGCTACGCCTTTTTTATCCTCCACTAGAATTAGTTAAGGTGCAAACGTGCATACTTCGGGTCATCGACCTTCTCACAATGAGAAGCAACAAAAACTTGAAATTGAATTACTGTTCAATAAAATATAGGAAAATATATCAATAACTTAAATTATTAATAATAACAAATCGACTCTTTGAACTGAATGCTGCACGGAGTATAATTTTAGCGTGATATTCAATTCTAAAACTAATTCTTATATCCAAGTTATCGAAACCATCAACTTTGCATTAGAAATTTAAAATATGCGTTCAGCAATAAATATTGTTCTCTCTTTAATATTTACCATTGAAATACCCATAAGAAATGTACTTGTTAGACAGAGTTAATTTCCTGCCACTTAATTTTCCACTTCATCAATTTTCTGTTAACTTCAGGCGATTTTATTTGTGATTTTTTTGTCCAGGTACTCCCTGCTTGGTGACTTGTCTGAGAGGTTCCACGTGGACCCCACGTCCGGGCTCGTGTCCACGGCTGCACTGCTGGACCGCGAGGATCGTCCCGAGTACCACCTCACCCTCGTGGCTCGTGACTCGTCTGCCACGGAGCCTCGTGCTGCCGCCGCCAACGTGACCGTGCGCGTGCGAGACGACAACGACAACTCCCCACGCTTCTCCAGTGGACGATACACCGTGCACGTGCCGGACACCACCGCACCGGGTGAGCACCAACCACGTCACCAGATTTTTGCATGATAAACTATATAATATATTACACTACCTTAATTAACTATATGCAAATAATTTTATTTATTTATTTTTATTCGAACACTGGTTTTACAAATAACATGTATCAAGTAAAAAAATAAAATAAAAAAAATAACGCAAACACATATTATATATAAATTATAAACAGACAAAATTGCATTAATTTGCAAAAGACAGCAAAAAATTAAAAATTGTTAATTAATGTTGTCACTTAAGTATTTTTGGTTGTCTTTTTCAATGTCTATATTAGTGTTCTTGCGTTATTTTGTTTCGTTTTTGACGTGATCTTATATGTTGTTTGTACAACCAGTATTTGAATAAAAAAATATTAAAAAATAAAATTCTTTATAATTAATCTCTACTGTGTGATGTGTACTAATCCTGGTCTCATTTCCAGGCGACTTCGTGTTCGGTGCTCGGGCCACGGACGAAGATGACGGTCCTAATAGTCGGTTGACTTACTCTCTGGCTGGTGAGGACGCCGCGCTCTTCTCCTTGGAGCCCAGCAGCGGGGTGCTCACCGCGGCCAAGGAGCTCAGGGCCGCTGGTACAGACGGCTCTGCCTTTCGCCTCGAGCTGCGAGCCACGGACGGTGGGCGGCCTCCGCGCGCTACGTCTGCTGCCCTGCTGGTGCATCTGGTGGCCGCGCACCTCTTCCCAAAGCTGACACCACAACGCACACACTTCACACTACCAGAGGACGCTGAGGAGCAAGTGGTGACTCGCGTGCGCGCCACCTCCCCTAAGGCGGGAGCTGCTGGAACTATTCGCTTTGCAATTGCTGGGGGAGATGTGGGAGGAGCTCTCCGCATGGACGCTTCCTCAGGTGAAGTGATAGTGAGTCGCGGATTGGATTTTGAGACAGCACCACATTACGAAGTGTGGGTGGAGGCGAGAGACTCGGACAGACCATCACTTCGTTCAGTGGTGCAGCTGATGATCAATGTAACTGACTCTAATGATAACCCACCCATATTAGAACATCAAGTTTATAATGCAACGATCGGTGAGGAAGAAATGGCACCTCAAAAAGTTCTAAGAATTCGAGCTACTGATGCAGATTCTGGGGACAATGGACGTATGTTGTACAGACTAAGACCATCCGGAGACACTGACCGGGCGTTCACTCTGAACGCTGAGACGGGCGAGATCTTCACGAGCGTCCGTCTGGACCGCGAGGCTGTGTCTTCGTACTCGCTCATTGTGGAGGCGGTAGACCGTGGACGCCCGCAGATGACCGGCAGCGCCACCGTGCTGGTGTCCGTCATGGACAAGAACGACAACCCCCCGCGGTTCACGCGCCTCTTCAGCGTGAATGTCACTGAAAACGCAGAGCAAGGCTCGTTTGTGATTCAAGTCACGAGCTCAGACCTAGATATTGGTGAAAATGCAAACGCGACCTACAGTTTCACGGCGAACCCAGGCGAGAAGTTCCGAATTGACCCTGGTACCGGAAATGTGACAGTCGCCGGAGCTTTGGACCGTGAGGCTCAAGATGAGTACCTTCTCAAAGTTGCAGCCGTGGACGGATCTTGGCGGGCCGAAACTCCGCTAACAATCACCATTCAAGACCAGAATGACAATGCGCCTGAATTTGAGCACAGTTACTACAGTTTTAACTTCCCTGAACTACAAAGAAGTGTCGCTTTTGTGGGCCAAGTTACGGCCACGGATCGAGACAAACAAGGTCCAAATTCAGTAATATCTTACTCACTAAAACGACCTTCAGATGCGTTCACTGTAGATCCTGCCAGTGGGGAGATTTTCTCTAAGCGCACTGCTAAGTATAAGCACGCCAGTCCTGCAAATGGAGCCCGAGGTTTGATGGAACCTTCGCCTGAAAATCAACACATTCTCGCGATAATTGCAACTGATAACGGCAAGCCACCAATGTCCTCAGAATGTTTGGTAACCATTAACGTCGTTGATGCCAATAATAACGCTCCTAAATTCGACCTTAAGGAATATTTCTCACCAGTACCTGAAATCGCAACAGTAGGACAAAATATCATACAAGTGGCTGCTAAAGACGAGGCTGATTTTGGTGTCAACGCTGAAATCGAGTACATCAAACTAGGAGGAAATGGTTCTGAACTGTTCGAAGTCTCGCCTACCACCGGCTGGGTATCGGTTGCAGCATTGTTACGTGGACACCGCCTGCGACAATACTCGCTGGAGATCAGAGCGGTGGACCGCGGTTCTCCTCCTCAACAGAGTGACACGAGACTGAGTCTGGTGATCACTGGAGAGAACAGACACAGCCCGGTGTTCAACGCCATCAGCTACCAAGTGATCGTGCCTGAGAACGAGCAGGCTGGCTTCACCATCTTGACAGTGACAGCTACAGACAGCGATGATGGTCCGAACGGGCAGGTTCGATACGAGATTGCCAGCGGTAATGAGCGAGGAGACTTTGCAGTGGACTCTGTGAGCGGGGTGGTGACTATCCTCCAGTCTTTGGACTACGACACCGTGCAGGTCTACCAACTGAACATCACGGCCGCCGACATGGCCTTCGAGCCGAGACGAGCCACTGCCATGTTGACTGTCACTTTGAGCGACATCAACGACAATGCTCCCCAGTTCAACCAATCTTCTTACGATGCGTTTATAAAAGAAAATTCAGCTCCTCAAACTCACGTGTATAAAGTTCACGCACGTGATATCGACTCTCCTAAAAATGCAATTGTACAATATTCCATTGTAGGGGGAAGTGGAAGAGAGTTGTTTAAAATTGATTCAGTAACTGGGGATATTTTATCCAGAGATACTTTTGATTATGAGGAACAAAATTTATATACATTAGATATACTGGCATCTAATCCTGATTCACCACAGTACGGTTCATGTAAAGTTGAAGTACATATTACTGGAGAAAATGAATTCTTTCCTAAATTTTTACAACCTGTATTTCATTTTACAATATCTGAATCTGCCGGCATCGGTACCAGTGTTGGTGCTATTCAGGCCACCGATCAAGACTCTGGTAAAGACGGTGATGTTTTTTACCTTCTCGTGGGGTCGAGCAACGATCGCGGCTTCAGTATCAGCACGGATACCGGAGTGATCACGGTGTCACGCCGCCTCGATCGAGAGACACAGAGCCGTGTGGTGCTCACCGTCCTTGCCAAGAACGCTGGGGGAATCCGTGGAAACGATACTGACGAGGCACAAGTTGTTATTGCCATTCAGGATGGAAACGACCCTCCGGAGTTTGCTGAACCTGAATACGAGATCCGCGTGACCGAGGACACCGCCCCTGGCACCAGCATTATCACCGTGACCGCCGTGGACAAAGATGTGCGTCCACAGAACAATCAGTTCTCGTACTCTATCATCGGCGGCAACGTCGGTCGTTCTTTCAAAGTGGATCCTCACAGTGGGGTGGTGGAGACCGCCGCTCAGCTGGACCGCGAGAGCCACGTCGAATACTTGCTAGTGGTGGGCGCCATCGATACGGGCTCTCCTCCACAGACTGGCACGACCCTCGTCAGAATTTTCCTGGATGATATCAACGACAACGGGCCCACTCTGGAGCCTCCAGATGTGGTTGGTTACGTCATGGAGAACGAGCCAGCAGGCACGAGCGTCATGACTTTGGCAGCTACTGACGCGGATTTATCACCAAACGGAGCACCATTTAAATATCAACTTGTAGGTGGTGAACATAAAGATACATTAATTGTTGATGCAAATTCAGGACTTGTTAAAACTACAAAAAGTTTAGACCGTGAAGCAACACCTGAATTACATTTTATTGTTGAAGTTTTAGACAGTGGAAAACCACAGATGAAGGCACAACATCCTGTAACTGTTGTTGTATTAGATAAAAATGATAGTCCATCAACACCGAGGGCTGTCCATGTTTTGGTTCATGCTTACAATGACGTGTATCCGACTGGCAAGGTGGCGGATGTCCATCCTAATGACCCGGACACTACTGGACAGTATACGTGTCGGCTCGTGGGAAGTCACCGAGGGGCGTCCGTCTCGTCTGGCGGGTGCGACCTGCACGTCGGCCGGCCTCAAGGCAGCGGGGGGCTCGCACTCAGCGTGTCCGGCAACGACGGCAAGCACCCTGACGTGGTGAGCACCGTTACAGTGGAGTTCGTGTCGTTCGACAACACCAGCGTGGACAACAGCATCACAGTTCGCGTGGAGAACACCACAGCTCCTAGGTTCCTCGCCCTGCACTACCGACCTCTACTGGAGCTACTGAAAGGCTCGTTAGAGCGAGGAGATTTGCCATTATTATTTGGATTACATGAAGTTGATGGAGGTTTGGAGCTACAGCTCGCAGTGCGCTCCGGGACACGATATCGTAACAAGGCGCAGCTCGCCGAGCTGTTATCTCGCAAGCGGGACTCGCTACAGCAACTTCTGCAGACGGTGTCCGTGAATTACTCACCCTGCCAGCGTCCCGCGGCCTGCGACAACGGCGGCTCGTGCTCTGCTACCGTGCGTGTGCACGGAGAAACGACAGTGACGGACAGTCCTAGTCTCGTATTCACGTCCCCACTCGTGAGCCATGACTTCTCGTGTCGTTGTAAAGAAGGATTTGCAGGAAAACGTTGCGAGCGTCGTCAAGATCCATGCTCACCAAACCCCTGTCACTCCGGAGGAACTTGCAGACGAGTTTTACCACCAGCATCAGTTGATTTTCAATGTGTATGTCCACCATTACACGATGGAAGGTTATGTGAACTCGAACGCAGTAATGTATGTGATGGTAATCCATGCAGAAATGGAGGTTCGTGTCGTGAGAGCTCAGATGGAAGTTTCTTCTGCTTATGTCGTCCTGGCTACCGTGGTAACCAGTGTGAGGTTATTACAGACTCTTGTAGACCAAATCCATGTTTGAATGGTGGACTCTGTCTTGCACTAAAACCAGGATATAAATGCAGCTGTCCTGACACACATCACGGACAACATTGTGAAAGGTCTTCGTTCGGATTCACGTCACTTTCTTACATGACTTTTCCCTCTCTGGACGCTGCTACCAACGATATCTCCATCGTGTTCGCCACTGCCAAGCAGGACGCTCTTCTCGTCTACAACTACGGCGCGCAGACGGGCGGGCGCTCTGACTTCGTGGCACTGCAGCTCGTGGCCGGGAGAGTCACTTTCTCGTACGGTGGTGCTCGCACGGCGGTCACCACGGTGTCCACGGGCGGCGCAGTGGCTGACGGAGCGTGGTATAAAGTCACAGCGACGAGGAACGGCCGCGTCATGTCACTGGCAGTGGCCTCATGCGCGGAGCATGGTGACTCGTGCAGCGAGTGTAGACCAGGGGACGCCAGTTGCTATGCGGATGACGTGGGACCTGCAGGGTGAGTTATTTTAAAAATAAGCAAGGATTTAGATTACCCTAGTTGAAAAATTACGTCTTCAACTCATCCTTTTTACCTCAAAACAACATCTTATTTTCTCTTCGCTCAAATTGAGGATGAAATGAAGACAATATTTCTAACGTATTATGCTCACTAAGAGAAAAGAAGATGTAATCTCATCTTTTTCCTCTTCTAAATTGGTGCAAAATAGGAAAAAATTAGTGGAGAGCTATATAGCGAATAAAAGATAAAAATTATTTCAACTCATGTTTTTTTTTTTATTCAATATATTATTATGTAATATATTAAACAAGTTACTGAAATTACTTTCTCCTTTTTTATTATTCAGACAAATGCTCAAAAATATATCAATAAAAATTCAATTCACTAAAAAGTAATTCGGACAATTTCTATGCACGCCTGGAAAGTATGCAACTGTTTATACGCCCTCCTAACAACCAGTTCACAACTTTTATAAAACTTGACACTGCTCTACAGACTACTGGTTTAAAACTCAATTAAGTGTAAATAATTTTTTACCGTAGTATGGAGCTTAACGATAAGTGCATAAAAAATAATATGGGTGCGATTCACGAAGCAGTTAGCCAGGCTTCTAACCACTTTTAGCTTAACCACGTTTAACCATACCTGTTTTATGTGTTAAACCACCTAGTTAAACGTGGTTAAGCTAAACGTGGTTAGAAACCTGGCTAACTGCTTAGTGAATCGCGCCCATTTCCTGATTTTCAAATATTGCAATATCGTCAGTGGGTAATGATAATTACTTGGCTGTATTTTATTTTATAATAATATTTTTTTTTTTTTTTAAATAATAATATTATATCGTAGCACAAAAAATTTATTGGAAAATTGAAGTTAAGCTTACAGTTAGAATCATTATATAGTTTAAATCGCCCCTCGTCAGGAATAATGAACTGCCTGCCTTCCGTGATCTCGATGTTAAAATAAGCTTTCTGTTATTTCAGGTGAGCGTATTAATTATGAGCTTTATTTCATACTGATTTACAGCTCATAATTCCGCTCACCTGAAGTAGCAGATAGTTCATTATTGCAACGAAATCGTGGGATAGCTCATTATTACGAACGAGGGACGATATTTTTTTTTACTTTTATAAACTATAATATTTTACATTTAACTATTCAAAGCTTACAGAAGTACAGATGATAAGTGTAAGTATGATAAGGGGAATCAGCAGGCAAGTGTGGTGAATATTAACTTGATTTACACCACATGTGAAGTAGCAGCCACGAGGCATTGCTTAATTTATTGCAAGCTCCTCCTCCACAAAAAGAAGATTATAGAGAGTGTGATTATAGTTGAAGTGTGTCGTAAATTCAGTTCCAGAAATTTTATCGAAATCTTTTATATATTACATATAATATTTATGTACACGTTGTAATATATACTTTGAGGGCGGACTTATAAAATAAATCTTTACTTGCATATTGTCGGTCGGAGATTTTATTAAGAAAAATAGTAGGTGGAATTTTCATATTATACTGAGTGACTATGAATATTAACAAAGTAATAAAATTTTAATTTATGACCCTAGTTTAAAAATGCACTATAATGGACAGCATGCATTAATATTTTTATTACAGAAATGAATAGAGGGTACCAAATTATGCTACTCTGATTTTTTTTTTAGATTTTTTAGAGGCCGCAAAATATTGCTAAAAAGTTTTGCCGAGGTCGGATTTGAACTCACGTTCCTTTTAGGTCTTATCCTTTTATTAAGAGAAGCGTCAAGGGGCGTAACTTTACTCTTTCAATAATTTTATAAAAATAGTTCCCGGACTCTAAAAAAAATCAGAGTAGCATAACTTTGCACCCTCTATCCATTTCTGCAATAACATTTTTGAGATACTCCATTGTCTATAAGACTGAACTCAAAAACTAATTTTGTTACATTTCCAGCACGCTCAACTTCAACGGGACACCGATGTTGCTGGGCGGCCTGGCGAGCGCAGAGCCACTCCTCGAACGTCCCGGACAGTTGCAAGCGGATGACTTCGTGGGCTGCGTCCACAGCGTGGCCGTCAACGGACGTCCCCTCAACCTCAGCAACCCTCTCAGTTCCCGCGGGGTGGAGGCCACGTGCTCGCGGGGGACGTGCGGGGGGCTGGTCGAGCCGTGCGGAGGCGGGCGGTGCCTGGCACGCTGGCCGAGTCCGGCGATGTGTCGCTGTCCCGGGGGCCTGCTCGCCCCCAACTGTGACTCAGCCCTCGCCGCGGTTAGCCTTGCGGACGGAGCCTTCTTAGAGGCTCGCATTTCAGAACAACACCGACGCATGCAGCTTCTGGAGACCCTGTACCAAGGTTCAACGGCGTGGAAGGCCCAGGAGGAGTTGGCAGTGAGCACCAAGAGACTGGGCATCTCCTTCAGAACCGTGCACCGACATGGACTGCTGCTGCTGGCTGCGACAAACAACGACTTCACCTCACTAGAGGTACGTGTCTTGTGATTTGTTAAGGGTAAAGTAACACGGATCAGCTGATCGACGTAGTCCCGTTTGAGTAACATGTAAAAATTAGTAAATTCACAAGTTTTCTGATTTTTTTTTACAGGCAGATTTATTAAGCACCTAAAAAGCGTCACAGAAAAAATTTCAAAAAATTGTTTGATCTAATTTTTTTTAATTAATTTTTTAAAATATTATATAGCATATAATACATAGGGCTTTTTCCATGTAGAGACAAACAAAAAAATTAATTAAAAATTGTTTTGAAATTTTTTCTTTGACTTTTAAGTAATAACATCTGTCTCTCAAAAAAAAATTTCAGAAAACTGAATTTTCTAAGGTTTACATGTTAATCAAATGGGACTACGTCGATAAGCTGATCCGTGTTACCTTACCCTAAATACCAGAAGTTTGGTGTCAAATCAATGTGATAATATATTAATACAAGAAGTTTAGTATCAAATCAATGTGATAATATATTAATACAAGAAGTAAAGATATAATGCTTTTATTGGCCAATTCAGTTCTGTTTTTGCTGATAAGAATCCCTGTCATCAATGTGTCAAAATTTATGATTTCTTTCCTTAATTGCTGCATAAAAAATATCGAAATTAAAACAACAGTTAATAGTCGATAAATTTTACACTGTAAAAAAGTTTCTTGTAAAAATAAATCCGGAAAATTGTCGTCAATATTATAATACAAGAAGTAATTGTTTAATAGAAAATGTGTGACGATTTTTATTTTATTCATTTCATTTGGTTGTTAGTTTAGGTACTTATTGGCGTTATACATATGTTTTCTTGTACGACTAAATTTTGTTCAAAATAAAATTATAATTATTATTATACAAATCATTATTACAAACGAACCATGTTTCACATTACTTACCAACGATATATATTACACGAACTTCGTTCCGCAGGTTCGCGACGGTCATCTGCGCTACATGTCGCGGGTGGGGGCTGGCGCTGCGGTCAACATGAGCGTGGAGGGCGAGGTGAGCGATGGCGCGTGGCACCACGTCACGCTGCACGCGCACGGGCCGGGTCTGCGACTGCTGCTGGACGGCGCGCGGGTCGGAGACGAGCTGGACTCGGAGGGCGTGCATGACTTCTTGGATCCGTACCTCACCGTGCTGGCCCTGGGGGGAGCCAGGGCTGCCAAAGGAGCCACAGGTACGGACCAAAAATGTAGTTGAAGCTTCTCATAAAGTTTTTAATTTATATATCATAGCTTTATTACAGTCTTCTACTGAGCTAAATTTTACATCTAAATTCAAACTACGAAAACAAATTTTATATATTATGTGTGATTTGAATAATATATTATAATGTATAGCTTCTAAATTGTCCATATTTTATATATTTTTAAGTTATAAGTAATTTGTAACACTATAACTTTACTATAATTAATTCTCATTCTTTTATTTGCTCGATCTTATACATAATTAATATACACTTATATATTGTTTGTAATCTACATTTCAAATACGTCTTTTAATGTGTTTTGCAACAATAATGTAAGAAAATTTATTATTAAATTGCATCTTGTCTTAAACGCCATGAACGTTCCCCATTTATGAGTTCTAAACTCTTGCATGGGGTCTATCACATATATGTATATTGTAATGTGTATGTTTCTTTTTTAATAAACAATTTTAAACAAATCTAATAAACGCACTGTGTTTGCCAGGCTTCGAGGGCTGCCTGGCGAACCTGACCATCAACAACGAGCTACAGCCTCTGAACGGCTCAGGCAGCATCTTCGAGGACATCGCAGCCATCGGGAAGGTGTCCGGCGGTTGCTCTGGTCCGGTGGTTGGCGCGGCGGCCGCCCCCACCCCTCTCAGCATCGGCGTGACCTTGGTGATCGTGTTCTTCGTGATCCTCATCGTGGCCATTCTAGTGAGCTTCGCGGTGTTTCGTCTGCGCAGGCAGAGCAAGGACAACCCCAAGCAGAACGGCGGGGGCCTGCTGGGCAGCGGGGGTGGCGGAGGCGCGAGTCTAGGTGTGGTGGGACCAGGAGTCAGTGGGGACACCACCGTCAGCTTCCTGGACGGAGAGGTGGCTAGCGAGGCTCTGCGCACCCACCTCGCGCAGGAACTGGTGGCCAAGAAGTACAAAGAGCGCGAGGTGGCAGAGAGGCCTCAACGGCCAGACATCATCGAGCGAGAAGTGTCCAAGTCACCCCGAGCCCACCTCGACGACGCGCCCGACCCAGGGGCCAATGACCCGGAAATGCCCGAACATTACGATTTAGAAAATGCGAGTTCAATAGCACCATCAGATATAGACATTGTTTATCATTATAAAGGATATCGTGATGGAAATGTTCGAAAATATAAAACGAATCCTCATTTACCGCCTGCCAGTTTTCACCACAAGCATGGACATAGACACTCCCCTCACAGTTTTCCTCCGCAGCCTCCACAAAGCTCGGCGCCCCCAGTGCCATCTTCCCCCGCCCCTCAGGGCCCCCCTCCCCACCCACCCCCGCACCACCGCGACTCGCCGCGCCATTTACTGCGCCAGAGCCCCATCAGCCCCGTGGCGCGCGACTCCCCCAGTGCCATGAAGATGCAAAGTACCCCCTTAGCGAGGCTTAGCCCGAGCAGCGAGCTGTCTCAACAGACTCCACGCATCTTAACTTTGCACGATATCAGTGGAAAACCACTTCAAAGTGCGCTTTTAGCCACGGCACAAAGTGCCAAGGACGTTCTTAGTAACAGTGAGCGCAGTTTAAATAGTCAGAGCTCAGGAAGTGTCCATGCGTCATCTCAGGGCGCTGGTACGAAAAAAAGGGGTACTCCAGGGGTACCTGATTCCCAGGGTCCTCCTGCAGGCTCCCCTGGCCCCGTGGCCCTCGGTCTCACAGCCGAAGAGATCGAGCGTCTTAACTCTCGGCCCCGCACCTCCAGCCTCGTGAGCACGTTGGACGCTGTGTCGAGCTCGAGCGAAGCCCCCCGGAGGCCCCGCCTGCCCGTACGTCACGGTCCAGACCAGCTAGCCGGACTACTGGAGGCTGCAGCCACCGACACACACGACAATAGCTCCACCACTGATGAGAGCGGGAACGACTCTTTTACGTGCTCTGAGTTTGAGTTTGACAACGCAGGAGGGGGTTTTGAAAAACGTGATGTGATGTTTTCAAAATTAGCAGAAGAAGATGAAGATGTAGCACATACTCCCGATCCTAGAGACTCTTTAACGTCATCAGCAGGTACCACAGTTGCGTCTGCTACAAGTAAACCGTTTGATGCAGGCTTTGATTCTTTTCGAGGATCTCTGAGTACACTTGTAGCATCAGATGATGAATTAGGACCTCCTTATAGACCTACTTTAGGATGGGACTATTTACTTAATTGGGGTCCAAATTTTGAAAGTTTAGTTGGAGTGTTTAAAGACATTGCGGAACTTCCAGATGGAACGGGAGGGGGTGGAGGTGGATCTGGGGGGCGAGCAGCGGCCCTCAGATTGCCAGCAGCAACCCCCAAACCCTCAGAAGAGTATGTATGATATTTATAGTGTTATGTAAATAGTTAATTTTTATATCGCAACAGGGAAGTGTGACAAGAGAATTAAAAAGGACATGCAAGAGACAATTATTTATGTTTTGCAGTTTGCCTTGTGCCAAATTATACACTGACTTCCTAATGTTGTATGTAAATGTGTATGCCTGATGATTGAGTGTTCTATAATAAAAGTTTAAAAAATTTACATAAATGATTTTTAATTCCATTACATAAATATTATTATCAACTTAATATAAAATTGTCATTATAATCAATATATATTATATAAAAGTTTAGTATAGTATAATCAATAGCATTGCATAAATATGTACCCACGGTATATATAATAATTAATAATAATAATTGATAACATAAATATATTATAATGCATTTTATAGTTAGAACTAATTATATATGTTGGCACCAAAGCCCGAATTCGGGCGAAGCCTGAAAAAAATGCGCACACCTAGGTGTGCCCCTAGCAATTTGAGCAAAGCCCAAAATTAATAAATATTTCGGGCTTTGCTCATTTAAATTTGATCATTTCTAGAAGTGCTCAAATCGAAAAAAAGCAAACCCCGACGAGAAGTTTTATTTCGGGCTTTGCTCATTTAAATTTGCTCATTTCTAGAAGTGCCCAAATCGAAAAAATCAAACCACGACTAGAAGTTTTATTTCGGGTTTTGATCATTTAAATTTGATCATTTCTAGAAGTGCCCGAATCGAAAAAAGCAAACCCTGACCAGAAGTTTTATTTCGGACTTCGTTCACTGTTTTGATAATTTCTAGAAGTGCTCAAAGCAAACTGAAAAATAATAATTAGAAATTGTGCCGAATTATAGTAAAAATTTGTAATAAATAATACAACAATAAAATATTGTGAATTTAATAATATTTTAATTGCATCACTTTTTTAATTAATTGACAAAAATACAAATTTAACATTTTAGCATAGCGTGTTTATTATTATTTTTTTTTATTAAAACATTTCTTTCTGAATTATTCAAGTCATGCTGAGAAATACGATTTTGCACTTTTTATATTAATATATTGTATGTTAGTTAATTTAAATAATTTTTTACAGCTGATATATTATAAAATCATTTTAACTTAATATATAGAACTTGCAAAGAGCTCCTCAAGATAGTACCAAACCTATTATACAATAAAAAAATATATATTATTATATATATAATATATATAAGCATGCAAAATAAATCATTATTATACCTGATTATTACCTGATCTTATTATTACCTGAACTTGACTTATTTTTGCAGGGATTACTATCATGGCATTTTAAATTTCATCTAAATTTTTTCTTTGCACAACATGTTTTAGATTGACAACCTTTCTTGCAGTTGCAAAACACAAAACCTTGCTTTGAATTTGCTAATGCTGATGCTGCTGATCTGAGAGACTCTTTTCTTTTTCTTTGTCATGTGTGGTACGTCGTCTGAACTTAGAAATTGTTCATCTGCAACCTGGAATTCATTGCTAGAGTATAATTGTAATCATACCCTTTAATTATAAAAAAATGATAATAATAAAAAAAATTAAAAGTTTCTCTCGTTGTCAGTGTGACAAAATCGCATTTTTTTTCAATATGACAAATTATTAAATTCACAATATTTTATTGTTTTATTATTTATTACAAAATTTTACTATAATACGGCACAATTTCTAATTATTATTTTTCATTTTGCTTTGAGCACTTCTAGAAATGATCAAATTTAAATGAGCCAAGCCCGAAATAAAACTTCTCGTCGGGGTTTGCTTTTTTCGATTTGAGCACTTCTAGAAATGATCAAATTTAAATGAGCAAAGCCCGAAATATTTGTTAATTTCGGACTTCGCTCAAATCGCTAGGGGCACATCTAGGTGTGTGCATTTTTTTTATTGTATTGTATATAATACAATTAATATTATTCTGTATATTAATAACCTAAATATACTATGTATATTATATATTGCAAACGAAGAACTGATGAAAAATATTAATTTGCAATTTAAAAGTAACGAAAAAAAATATATATCCAGCGGTAATACCAGTCGTTAAAAAAATTTAACCATTTTTTAAATTTTAGGGAGCCACAGTAAGAGCTTGGATATTGCTGGTAGCAGCTTAGTATTATGCATATATTTATATATATATATTTTTTTGCATTATATACAAAGTATAATTGTATTTATATAGTAAAAGCCTCATATATATATAATATATATATATATATATATGTTGGCACCAAAGCCCGAATTCGGGCAAAGCCTGAAAAAAAAAAATGCGCACAGCTAGGTGTGCCATGCCCCTAGCGATTTGAGCAAAGCCAGAAATTAACAAATATTTCGGGCTTTGCTCATTTAAATTTGATCATTTCTAGAAGTGCTCAAATCGAAAAAAGCAAACCCCGACGAAAATTTAAAGTTCCATTTCTCCATGTTAAAGTAGTTAACTTTAAAAATTCATAACTCAAAAACTAGCTTGCATTTGTGTACCTGATATTTTAATTAGCTACTTAACATTGGGCGCGTTACCTTACTCTTAAGTGTCTAATACTCGCTATGATACATAATTATTACAAGTAGCATTTTTGTCCTTAAGGGTAAGGTAACGCCACCAATGTTAAAAAAAATCCCTCTCACAAAAATTCTGAAAAAAATTTAAAATGTTCTCCTCTACACCCCCTATCAGTAGCTAAAATATCAGGTATACAAATACGATCTAGTTTTTGAGTTATGAATTTTTAAAGTTGACCAATTTAACATGGGAGTTTCATTTCTCCATGTTAAAGTAGTCAACTTTAAAAATTTATAACTCAAAAACTAGATCGTATTTGTATACCTGATATTTTAGGTACTGATAGGGGGTATAGAGGAGAACATTTTAAATTTTTTTCAGAATTTTTGTGAGAGGGATTTTTTTTAACATTGGTGGTGTTACCTTACCCTTAATTAATTTTTTTTTATTTAACATGATAATGTCCAATATGTGTTCATAATATTATTTCTCTTTATCATGAAATAATCATTCTACTAATATATATTTTATAGATCGCAACAATTTTCTTAAATGTTGTGATATTATAGATAAGTTGCCATGTGATGTGATGATATAATGACATCCTAATTAAATTGAATACAAAACTCTACTTTCTTGAACCCTATATAATTATAAACTTCAATAATTTTATTTATAAATATTCACACTATGCAATATCATATAATTTGTTCATGAAATTGAAATTATACTCTAAATAAAAATAAAGAAATGAAATGAACTCGAATTTTATTTAATTATTTATTTAAATTCAGCTAAAAAAACAAAACAAAGAAACATTGTCAAGGTTGACAGGTTGAAGTAGGTTTCACAGGGTCGGGTGCAGTAGCCATGGGAATGGGCCAGGTCTAAAAAATTCGACCTGAGCATACTTCTAACGGGACCTGTCACATTCCGATTTTTCTTTAATAATTAAGGGTAAGGTAACACGGATCAGCTGACCCAATGCTAAAACAATCCCATACATGAAAATTATGAATAAAAATTGAAAATGTTCTCATCTACATCCCCTATCAGTAGCTAAAATATCAGGTATCCAAATTCGAGCTAGTTTTTGAGTTATTAATTTTTAAAGTTGACTAATTTAACATGGAAGTTTGAATTTTCCATGTTAAAGTAGTAAAACATTCATAACTCAAAAACTAACTCGAATTTGTATACCTGATATTTTAGCTACTGATAGATGATGTAGAGAAGAACATTTTAAATTTTTTTTTTTCATAATTTTCATGTGTGGGATTTTTTTAGCATTGGGTCAGCTGATCCGTGTTACCTTACCCTTAATGAACAACACACAGGTCTTTTTTATAATTTTTAACAAGGACTATTAAATTTTTTGTTTATAAATTTTAATAAAAATTAAAATATTTTTTAATACACAAAATAAATTAATAATTATAAATATTTAAACTATGTAGTCCAGTATCATAATTAATATAACTATAGCTAGGATCATCATAATTTAAAATTTATAAATGTTGTGAACACAAGAATTAGGTTTTGTTTATTATTTGATATTTTAACTCCCAACCTAGTTGGGGTGGTTAAGCGCCAGCACCGGGCCCAATTGGGCCAAGATGAAGGCCCAATTTATTATTATTTTATTATTATTGTTGTTTTTTTTTTTTTTTGCTTTATAAACGTTACAACATAAATTGATTGAAGTCATAAAAAATTTTGCTTTAATATTGGTGGTTTTTATTTGAGTGAAAAAATTTTCTAATGTCATCCGCTGCTGCTTTATGATGTCAATATTATTGGTTCAGCTAAATTATTAATTAAAAAAGAAAAAAGTATATAATATACAAACTTAATTATAAAAAAGGAGTTAATTTTTTTAATTTGCGTTGAACTGGTACAAATTTAGATCGAGAGGAAGGCCGAGCATAATTCACAAATTTGCTCCTCATGACTTAAAGTGAACATCTTAATATGTAACTACAGCAAAAGTAAGGCTAAAAGATTGGGGAATTAGTTTTCATGGTTTATATTACAGTTCATAAAAAAATGTCTGCACCATCAGTGAAAAGCTTAACAATTAAAGTAGAGTGAGCGAAAAATTGACCGATGGTAAAGCTCATTCTCTTGCATGTAAAAAGTTACTTTGGAGCATCATAAATAAGGATCTGAAATCAGTTGAGACCGTCCTTCGTAAAAATTCTGAGCATTTGGGTCTAAAAGTCGATGACTTCGTCTATCTACTCCATGCTAAAGCTCGAAAAACGTGGCTTCTTTTTTTATTCGAACTTTAATTTCTTTCGCAATCTCCCGTAAAATGTGTTTAAAAAATATTCTAAGATAGAACACATTATGGTGAATCAGAAAGTGTCATAACCTTTATTAGCCCTTCATAAAAATTTTGAGAAAATTCTGATATAATACCAAAATCCGAGGCAAATTTTCAATTCAAATGTTGCGGTCTACGGGTTAACAGCTGACTGGATCAACGGGATCAACAACACTATATAACTTCAGCAGATGCTCGTATTGCGCAACTTGCATAAATTTCTACTGCGCAGCTTTTGAGGAGCCGACGTAACTTTTTCGTATGCACATATATAGTGCGTGACGTCATTCCCGTCATGCACTGCGCACTCAACTCGCTGACTCCTCTTTAAAGAGAATTTTGAAAGTGAAAAATTGACATTCTTAATTTTGCCATTCTGTTTTGATTGTTACACAATTTTCATGTTGAATTCATATCTAAAAAACATTCATATTAGTGTAAAAAAAAAAAAAATGTTAATTTAGAAGGGATTAACTTATATCCTGTCAATTTTGGGCATTTCACTGTCTTAAGTTTTGTTGGTAAAAAATAAATTGCTATTCTGCAATTTCAACAAAAAATTAATTTAAAAAAATCTGACATTCTTTTGAAGACACCATAATTACCCGCGTTGAAATTAATCAAATTTAACCTCAATTTAAAACTGCTTACTCCGGCCACAGAAATCAACATAAAAAAATATCAAAATCCAACAATTGGACATATTACAAACATACAGTAATAAACTGCTTGTTTGAAAACTTTAATAATAGGATATAAAAGTTAAAAGGTGAAATATTTTTGCTTCAGTTACAAACTTTATTGTGGAATCTTAATATTTTTTTTTTTTACAAAAAACAACAACTGAATTCAGTTGCATTGCTCATGCCATGTACTTTTGAAGCATGATTAAACATGAGCATAGCTTTTAAAAATTGCAAAGAAGGTAAATATGAGTAATATAAAAAATATACAGACTGGGCCAGAAATGGTGTTTCGATCGTACGCTAAATTTTCGGCGGGAGGACTTTCAGCTAGAAAGTTGAAATTTGGCATACATAAAGCCAAGAGTTGCAAGTTTTTTTTTACATATGTTAGAATTTTTTTAAAATCACCATTTCATGACTTTTTAGGGGTGGATTCATGATTTGCATTACTTCCTTATGGGATTTCCATGTTAAATTAAGTTGATAGAAAAATTTTGTCCGATCAGCGCCAAATTTTTTTTCTGGGGGGTTCAAAACACGTTAAATCTAATGGTGTAATTTAAAATGTGATAAAAACAACCCCTAACGAGATATTGACCCTTACTATGTTAAAAAAGATTGTATCCTAATTTTGACACTACCATTGAAACGAGCTCATTTTTTTTTGCTTCAGAAAACATCTTTGAATTTTTTCAATCGGAGATATTTAAGGATTTCATCATTAGGGGTGAAAATACCAACCTCTAAAAATTAAATCCTTAACCAACTCCGATTTAAAAAGTTTAAAGGTGTTTTCTGGGGTAAAGAAATGAGCTCGTTTCAATGGAGTATTGTCCTCAATTTTTTTTATTGCAGAAATGGATAGAACGTGCAAAGTTATGCTACCCTGATTTTTTTCAGATTTTTTAGAGCCCGGGAAGTATTTTTAAAAAATTATTGAAAGTCCTTTTTGTGACGTCACGCGGCGGCAAGTCCTATATCTTTTTCTTAAGGAGCGGCGTCTCGTGACGTCACAAAAATAACTTTCAATAATTTTTTAAAAATAGTTCCCGGGCTCAAAAAATCTGAAAAAAATCAGGGTAGCATAACTTTGCACCCTCTATCCATTTCTGCAATAAAAAAAATTGAGGTCAATTCTCCATGGTAATGTCAAAATTAGGATACAATCATTTTTTAACATATTAAGGGTCAATATCTCATTAGGGGTTGTTTTTATCACATTTTAAATTACACCATTAGATTCAGCGTATTTTGAACCCCCTAGAAATAAAATTTGGTGTTGATCGGACAAAATTTTTCTATCAACTTAATTTAACATGGAAATCCCATAAGGAAGTAATGCAAATCATGAATCCACCCCTAAAAAGTCATGAAAGAGTGATTTTAAAAAAATTCTAACACATGTCAAAAAAACTTACAACCCTTGGCTTTATGTATACCAAATTTCAACTTTCTAGCTGAAAGTCCTCCCGCCGAAAATTTAGCATACGATCGGAACACCATTTCTGGCCCAGTCTGTATAAAACTTAGATTATAATAGACATAAAAATGTTTTAAAAAAAATGTTATATCATATACATCATTTAAATATTTTAAATAGCACAATATGGTGTACAATGTAAATGAAAAGATGTATTTCTATAATGTTTTTTGCTACATAAATTTAGATTCCCATTATATAATTATTAGATCAATCTTAAATTCTCTAACAAAATATAAAATTATTGTTTCGGAGGCAATATTTGCTTTCCAAAATAAACAATAAATTTTCCATCTAGCTCGATCTGGTTTTTAATTTTCTTAATGTTAATTAATTTTTGCTGCATAACAAAGGCACTTCAAGTATAACTTGACATTTTAATTTCATAAAGCAATTAACAATAAAGAATCTAAAAATATAGTATATATTTATGTAATTTAGGGTCCAACTCCCAAATATATTATAAACTTTAAATGTAATTGTTCACACAGTAATTATGTAAACTCTTAAGTTGATACTTAATTATGTTTATGAAGCCAGTTACATTGAATTTAAACTGTGAGACTGGTTAGTCTTTATCAAATTACAGCACATAATTCTGGGGACCTGGTGTGATATATTACTGTATCTGGTGGGAAATGTTACTGTAGCACCAAAAGAACAAACCAAGAACAATTTGTCGGTATGAAATTAATGAATGCATGGCTAATCCAAATTTTCATAGTACAGCTGATGCAAAAAGTGTTCCATTAAATTCTGATAGTTTGATAGCTGACAATGGGGTACTGACCGGTACTTGAGTTAGCAATACTAGTAAAAAGTACTGTGAATTCTATGAAGAACGAGCCCTATTAGAGCAATCTACGACAATTTGCTGATTTTATATAAATTTTTAAAACTTTTTTTGATGACGTCATAGCATTGAATCTTAAATGGGAAAATGCATCAGTTAACATTGGTAAAATGAAAAGTTATTGAGGTAAGAATTTGAAACCTTCATTATCGTGATTCTAGCAGTTAAAAACCTCACAAATGAAGTTTTTGGTTACATTTTAATATTAAGTATGGGATTTGGCAATGTTAACTGATCTATTTTCCCATTTAAGATTCAATGCTATGACGTCATTTTTGAGAGTTTTTAAAAATTCATATAAAATCAGGAAATTGTCGCAGAATACTGTCATAGGGCTTGTTCTTCATGAAATTCTCGTGCCTTTTTAAATATTGACAAAAACTTGAAACTTTTTTTTTGGTCAGTACCCCATTGTTTAATTTAGCCAATTCAGATTTAAAATTGTAAGTCTTTTTTGGTCCTAATGTTGATATAAAAATAATAAACATTGTCTTAGACTCAGAATTTAGTGACCTCTAGTATTACATGACAGAAGCGTGTGCAGCCTGGCTCAGTCTTTCCTGGGCCTGGTTGCACAGATTGTGGACGTCCTTGCTGGCCTCCCTGGCCTCGGGGTCAACGTCCTTGATGTCATCTAGCAACAGCTGACACTGCGTCAGCTGGTCCCCCAGCACCTTGTGTTGTCCACGGGTCATCACAGCTCCACTGCATACCTGGACAAATGGACGGCAACCAAATCAATTTCCCTGTCATGTTTATTTGTTAGAAATTTAGTATAAGTGTGTCGCAATTTAAAACAGATTTTTAATTTTAAAAAAAAAATTAAACTATAATTAAGAGTTGCATTTAAAAGTGTAATTTATATTATATATATATATATATATATATATATATATATATATATATATATATATATATATATATATAATTTTTTCACTGTCCCTTAATCCATCTTGCTGTATTTTTATTTCTGTGTATATAATTACAGTAAAAACTTGTTATTACGTCAAGTCAAGGGACCCAGGTAATTGTGTTTACCTTATATCGATTATACCTAGCTCTTATATCAAGTTTTAATTTTTTCCTATACCTGCAATACTAATTATTTTTTACGGGACCTTTACTCCGTTACTCAATATCAAGTTTTTACCTTATAACAAGTTACGTACTAACAAGTTTTTTACTAACTATTTTATTTTTTTTTAGTGGAAAATTTTTGGGTTACAAATAGTCCTGTATCACCCATAATGTTTTACTTATTTTTTATTTAAAAGAGGAGATGCAAAAGGATTTTGAGAATCCTTTTGTGAATGGGATATCTTTTTTCACGTCACCCATTGGGCTTTGTGTACTGTTTTTTTTCCTGTACCAATTCTCAATAAACAACTATTATTATTATTATTAATGGGTGAAATTGTTTGCTGTCCTCACCAAAATAATAATTAGTATATTAAAAGTATAAAATAATAATAATTAAAAAAAATTCCTCCTCAACAAACACTTCAGAAGCAGCTGCAATTATTTGTATTTATTTACAAAGAAATTCTACATTTTTCTAACCGGACATGCAAATAATGTTTCCAGAGGTAAGACTACTAACCTGGCGGTACAGACGTATTGCCTGCATGGCGATGAGGGTGACTTCCTTCAGGGCCCGTGACGGAAGGGGCGGGGGGTTAGCTTTCGTCTTCTCCGCAGACTTTGGGGCAGCAGCAGCAGCCTGCAGCATAATTTAGTCAGTTTACTTAATTACTGTGTAGATGGGGCATTGCAAAAGAAAACTTTCCGGTACATCAACGACTGCAAAAAAATCTAACACATTCTACTTTATAGTTGAATTAAATCATCTAGTACAATAAACTAGAAGGGGTAAAAAACAGGGGCGGATCCAGCCCGCGGCTTTGGGGGGGGGGGGGGGGCCCTATCCCGCAATGTTAAATTTTTGGGGGGGGGGGGGTTCGATGGGTGGGGGGTGGTAATACCTTCAATGTATTTTGGGGCCTTTTGGGAGGGGCGATCGCCCCCATCGCCCCCCCCTTGGATCCGCGCCTGGTAAAAAAGATAAAAAGTCCTGAAAAGTGGTCCTGCCACAAGTCGATGACAATTTACCTGAGACTGTGCTTCAATCATAGGGGTCCGGTTCTTCAGAAGCTCTCTGCTGGCTCGCAGACTCTCCATGGCTGCTTCAATTTGCTGCTTGAACCTCTGGGGAGGATCAAGGTCAAACAAGGTCTGCAGCTGGCGGAGCAGGTCGGTGACCTCAAGCTGCAACTCCTCCATTTGAGACATGGGGCCCCAGAACTTTTTAACAGTCAATGTGACACCACTGATCGTAGCAGTCAGGTGTTCAAACTCAATACAAAATTGCATCTTCATTTCGTTAGCAGTGGCATAATAACCACTTGATAACTGAACACCTCCCAATATCCTGCGCCATTCTAAATCTTCATGTTGAGTATCCACTGCATTCTCTTCATGTTTTGATTGTTGTTGAATTGGTGGGTCAGGAACTGAACTAGCGACTTCGATTTTTGCTGGTTCAACAAGAATGATACTGTCTAATTTAGTTCCGTTTGTTTCTTCTGTTTTCTTATTTTTTTGTTTGTCTGAAGCATTGACTTTTGCAGCATTTTTTCCATTATTTTGTTGTGTATTTGCAGATTTGTTCTCTCTTAGCTCTTGATCAGCATTACTTTTAGTTTTGGTGACTTGGGCATGTTGCTTCTTCTCGGAATGGAGCTGTTTGTTGCTGCCTGCATCTTCGGCTGTGTTTTTGTTGCCTGCGGGAACTTGGTCCTTTGTTTTATCAGCTGCAACTTGAGATTTTCCAGTCTTCTGTCCTTCTTCCTCAAACTGTTGATGGATACTAAGACCTGCACCTTGAGCACTGGTAGGTTTCATTGCATGCTTATTACCCGTCTCTTTTTCTAACTTCTGCTCTATTTTTTTCTCAATGTTACTAATTTGCTGTCTTATTTTATCTTTTTTTACATCTTCTTTTAATTGCTCCTGAATTTCAGCGAATGCATTTTTATTCTGCTTTCTTTTTTCAACGTGATCTTCAATAGGGAGGCATTTTTTTTCAAATTCAGTAAGAGGGTACTGCTTGACACCTTTTGCGGAAGTATAGACTCCATCACCAGTGGATTGAGACTCAACGGTGACTGATGTTTTATTTGGTTTTATTATTGTTTTATTTGGTGAAGTGAACATTGATGTGAGAGCAGCAGTAACATTTCCAAAGAATGATCCTCTCTTTTCTGTCTTGGGATTTGGTGTCTCAACAGGATCCTGGATATAAATTTTCACATCTTGCTCATTCCTCGTACGGAGCGACTGTTTTTCTGATGAAGGAGCCACATTTATAGCTTCATTTTCACTGGCTACTTTTCCAGCATCACAAATGGACTTCTGTGAATTACCTTCAGCTTTATCTTGGCGAGGATCAAGTCCAATGTGGGCGAAGTTTGTCACATGTGAAGTTGTGGAATTGTGCACCTCAACGTCAACTCTATTTGGTGGAACACTGCGGGAAGTGGATTCATTGGATGGAGTTTTGAAGGATACAGTCTTAGCCGCCTTGGATTTTTTTGAATATGTATTCCCATTGTGTGTCTCGGCTGGCACCTGATTACCTCGCTCTATGGAGCTCATGAGAATATCACGTCGATTAGTGACTTTAGGAATTTTATCAAAATTTATAGCATTTTTGTCAGGTTTAAAATCTTCTTTTTTCTCTTTGCACTTTTGAAGTTCCTTTTTATATTCCTCTCTTTGCAGCTCCTCAGCAAATGCATGATCTAGGGCCTCCTGACGTTTACTCATAGGATAAAAACTGGACATTCCAGGGGGAAGAGCTAGAGGATCAGTTTCAGCCAAGCAGAATGGTGTCGCCTCTGCTGCATCAACTTCAGCTCGGATGGATTCAGAGATTTGATCAACATTTGTAGAATATTTGTCAGCTCCAAAATTTTCTATCTCGACTAGTTCTTTTAACCATATAACTTCTCGATCCAACGACTTTTGCTCTCCACTCACATCATAAATACTTGACGTTCCAAAGGGAGGAGGCATTGCCGGAATCTGGTACTTAGGAGGTGCCGCCACTGCTGCAGTATGTCCAATGTAGTTGGACAACAATGGTTTATTGGGTAAGGCTGGTTGTTGATCAGGCAAGAAAGATTTTGGTTTAGCTTGGCTGGATGATCTCAAAGACTGTGATGGTAAACGGAGAGTAGTGTTTGCTGGACCAGATTCAAAATGTCCTACCATGTAACGAACGTTTTGTCCACGGTGACTGCCCTGAGGATAATGTTCTACATTCTGGTCACTATCTAATTGGACATCAAAACTGTTGCGACTGACACTTACAGGATACTGCTGACTGTTACGATGAGACAAATGATCCTGAGAGTACCTCTCATAATTTGATGTCCCTTGTTGACAGAAAGGATATGGTGTGCTCCAAGCTGATGACCCGTATGAGCCCTGATCAGACGACCCATGTCCAGATGCTTGCGAGGACATGTCATAATTTGACGTCCCTTGTTGACGGACAGGATATGGTGTGCTCCAAGCTGATGACCTGTGTGGGCCCTGATCAGACGGCTCGTGTCCAGGGGCCTGCGAACTTGCACCTTCATTTGAAAGGCTCCTTGCCTGAGAACGAGTCTGCACATGTCCAGATTGATTTTGACTGGAGTTGTGTCGATTCATTTTCTTGTTTTTCTTCCGGTTCTTGGTCATATGATTGATCTGAAACATTATAAGACATTATTTGAAATTATTTCTGTTATATAAATTTATCAGATAATTATAAAACATGATAAAGACAGTGCTGGTGTAATAAAATTATAATCTCTATATATGATTTTTTTTTTTTTGGTCATATCATGTATGTGTTACTGTGTAACTCACAGATGGCGAAGGTCATGCAGTGTAAGGACAGGTCGCCTAATATGTACATTTCATTAAATTTTTAATGAATAATTATGAGTATATAAATATACAATAGGTCGACCAATCGCTTGCGTATCGCTTGACACCATGGCGTCACAAAATATAAGATTCGAGGATTAAGGTAGAGATAATACGGATTAGCTGGCCCAATGCTAAAAAAATCCCATTCATAAAAATTATGAAAAAAAAAAAATTGAAAATGTTCTCCTCTACATCCCCTATCAGTAGGTAAAATGTCAGGTATACAAAAACGAGCTAGTTTTCGAGTAATTAATTTTTAAAGTTGACTAATTTAACATGGAGAAATGGAACTTCCATGTTTAATGACAAGCTTCAACGTAAAAATGCCGCAGCGCCGCATTCTGACATCGCTCCATAAGGTTTGTTAGGAGAAAAATCTTATTTAATTTTTCATTCAAATTCTATGCTGCACAAAATCTTTTTTTTTTTTTTTTTATGTCGTGTAAAGTGATCTTTCCCGTGGCTCATATGAATTATTAATCTTGCCCTTCATAAGAACCGTCGGAAAAAATTAAAAACCAGGTACCGCTGGGTTGAAGGATAGGAAGCTTGATAGAACATGTCGTCGCGCGCAGTTCGCGCGCTAGATTTTCATTGGCTGAGAGAATGACAAGCTTCAACGTAAAAATGCCGCAGCGCCGCATTCTGACATCGCTCCATAAGGTATGTTAGGAGAAAAATCTTATTTATTTTTTCATTCAAATTCTATGCTGCACAAAATCTCGAAATTTTTTTATGTCGTGTAAAGTGATCTTTCCCGTGGCTCATATGAATTATTAATCTTGCCCTTCATAAGAACCGTCGGAAAAAATTAAAAACTAGGTACCGCTGGGTTAAAGGATAGGAAGCTTGATAGAACATGTCGTCGCGCGCAGTTCGCGCGCTAGATTTTCATTGACTGAGAGAATCGTGTCGTCAATGTTAAAGCTTCTCATTGTGTCGTCAATGTTAATTAAAGCTTCTCATTGGTCAACTTTAAAAATTAATAACTCGAAAACTAGCTCGTTTTTGTATACCTGATATTTTACCTACTGATAGGGGATGTAGAGGAGAAGAACATTTTAATTTTTTTCATACTTTTTATAAATGGGATTTTTTTAGCATTGCTGCTGTGAGCTGATCCGTATTATCTCTACATTAAGAGTTAAGAGGTAGCACTCTTCATCTCCCTAGTATTTGGAATTAAGCAGTGCTAGGGTGAAAACAATTGTGTACCACTCTAGCTGTGATTGTACTGAAGCAAACTAGAAGAGATAGACCACGTTTTGGCAGTGAAAAATAACAACTTTGTATCTTCCTTCGTACCTATTTCGCAGTTCCCAAAATTTTCCCCCCATCTTCGCAACGCATTCGTTTCTACATTATACTTTGATCCGTACATGCAGCGCCATGCACTCACAGATGGCGAAGGATTAGTGGAAGGACCGGCCTAAGCCTAAGGACAGAGGTCGCTTATCACACAAAATAAAACCGGAATTTTATTAATATTATATTAATAATTAATATATAAAAATTATATGGCTGCGCATGCATGATCAGCATGATGATATATATGACATACTGCAGTGTATAATTATTAAATTTATACTGTATGCATATATTATATTGAATAATATATATTTTTTTTTTTTTTTACAAGGATACACCCCTAAGAGCTTACAGCTCGCGGCGGGGTACTGGGTAGGGATAAGGTAGGGAACGGATAGTAGCAACGGCCTGCATGCTTACGCGTCCCAGCATTCACTGAGGTGAGACTGAGGGAACCGTGGAAAACCTCAGTCAGGACGGACACCTCTACTTTTTCTCAGTGGACCAAAGCAATGTCCAAAGCCTGGGGAACCACACACAAGTGCATCACTGCACTGGGTGGAAAGCGAGATGAATTTACCCCAGGGAGGGAGCAGCGTATTTTTTACTTGAAACGGTCACCCATCCAAGTACTAACCACGCTCGACGTAGCCTGACTTCGGTGATCTAACGAGAACCGGTCAATACACTGCGCCACGCTCGATGAACAGCAAAGCATTCAACTTACATATCAACGAATATATATCAGGGAAGATGATGGAGGCAATTTACAAGCTAATAAACTCTAAAATTAAGCTGTATGGTCTTCTTGAACTCCTTGAACATCAAAGATTATTGCCATTTGCCAAATTTAATTAAGAAACAAATATGGCTACTTTGTGATTTGTGCTTCTTCAACTTCTTGAAGTTCTTGAAACTTGGAACAGAGGAACAGACCTTTAAAAAATTTCCCCTCGCGGTCGCTGTCGCTGTTCTCCAAAACTCCCCTTAAATTTCTGAGAGAAAAATAGTACGAAATACCGTATTGGTGCTTTCGCTCATGGCTCCTCCCTCTAAACCCCCTATTTCTCTCTGAGACCGTTTCAGGAGTCAGGGGAAAGCAAACTGCGGAATGTGGAATAGCGGAATAGCACCAGAATAGTCTAGAATAGATAGCAGTGCGGATTGTGCGGAAAGCTGTGTAGCTGTGTGTACTTCCCCTTACTTGAATCTGCAACAAGATTCTGCAAGTTAGTGCAACATTCTTCAGCGTCTTTCGTTCAGTGTGCTGTAAAAAGTGTATAAAAGTGTCCTCTTTTTGTTGTATTAAGTAATTCAGTATACGTACTGTAGATAAATTGCAGTATTTTAAAAAAATTCGCAGCACTGAAATCCAAGTCGACGTACTGAGTTAAAGTAAGTGAGCTAGCTATATATTATATAGCTCGAATCTCTGTATGATTATAATTATATAATATGCATGGTCGAGCGTGGCGCAGTGTATTGACCGGTTCTCGTTTGATCACCGAAGTCAGGCTATGTCGAGCGTGGTTAGTACTTGGATGGGTGACCGTTTCAAGTAAAAAATTCGCTGCTCCCTCCCTGGGGTAAATTCGTCTCGCTTTCCACCCAGTGCAGTGATGCACTTGTGTGTGGTTCCCCATGCAGGCTTTGGACATGATGGGGACATCGCTTTGGTCCATTGAGAAAAAGTAGAGGTGCCATATATATTTTTATTATGCAGCAGGCCACAGGACGATATATTTTTGTTTTTATTATTGCTGAAAATTTTGGAATGTTGGCATGTTTCATGGCTATAGTTCGACTCCACTACCATCGCTCCGCCATGCTGTTCACGGACATCATGTTATCCAAGTCGTTGATGTTATCTAGCTCAAGAACATAGAATTACAACCTTGAACATGTAGAGAAATGCAGAGAAAGGCGAGAGCAGCGCGGAGAGCTAGGGGTTTGCAATATTATATACTTGAAGCCTGCAGCGTACAGTACGTACGTGTCTCGTTCTGCATTCTGCGATCTCGTGTCAGTCGTATTCTCAAATCATGTGATTTAAGGTAGAGATAATACGGATCAGCTGGCCCAATGCTAATACAATCCCATTCATAAAAATTAAGAATAAAAAAATTGAAAATGTTCTCCTCTACATCCCCTATCAGTAGTCAGTAGGTAAAATATCAGGTATACAAAAACGAGCTAGTTTTCGAGTTATTAATTTTTAAAGTTGACTATTTTAACATGGAAGTTCCATTTCTCCATGTTAAATTAGAGAACTTTAACAATTAATTACTCGAAATCTAGCTCGTTTCTTACACCTGATATTTTACCTACTGATAGGGGATGTAGAGGAGAACATTTTCAATTTTTTTTCATAATTTTTATGAATGGGATTTTTTTAGCATTGGGCCAGCTGATCCGTATTATCTCTACCTTAAGACATGAAAATGACTGAAAGGGAACTATTTTTAAAAAAATTATTGAAAGTCTATTTTGATGACGTCACGGGCGGCACTCTTTAAGAAAAATGATAAGAGGGCAGTGCCGCCCGTGACGTCATAAATTAGACTTTTAATAATTTTTTAAAAATAGTTCCCGGTCTCCTCAGAATTAACAACAATTCTTTATTAAATAAATATAGTGGATTTATAAATAAATAAATATTATAAATAATAATAAAATTGCATTATATTATTATATGCCATGCTTATTTTTGACTGGATTTATGCTTTTGCATGGCTTAATTTTGTCCTGGCTCATTTTTTGTTAAAATTTTTGCTTGAAGTTAGAACAGTGTATATTTTACTCACAATACGAGACAACACCCCGCAGAGACTCGTGTATCAGAGAAAATAATAGTCTCTCTTTTTTTTTCTGCAGATCTTGATCCTTAATGTATAAATTTTTACCGTGAAATAATAACAGAAATAACTCGCGGTGATTTGATGTAATGCTCAGTGATGTTAGTCCGCGCATATTCGCGGCGAATATGCGCGCATATTCGCATATTCGCGGGCAATCTGCGGCCGCATATGCGCGCATATTCGCGAATATTGAAAATTGACTTTCCCGCCACAAAAATAGCAATTTAAAACTGGTTAAAACTACAGTATATACTACAGAGAGTCTTTTCTTATTTTTCTTGGTATAATCCCTTGCTTAATTAGTGTTTGGATTAAATTAGAGTTAATTAATCATGGAATTAAAGCAATCGGCCTTTCAGGCTGCCGAGGTGCTCACGTGATTTTAATTGCGCGCGGCCGCCATCTTGAAAGTATCTTTCGCGCATATGCGCGCATATGCGCGCATTTGCGCGCATATTCGCATGCGCATATTCGCGGACCAATCTTCGCGCGAATTTCACATCACTGGTGTAATGTAATGCTCATTATTTGATTTGATTAGATCGCGAGATCCGCGGATCGTGTTTCAGATGGCAGAAATTGCAACCAAAGTTGCTGCGGCGGCGGTGGGCATCGACCTGGGGACCACCAACTCGGTGGTGGCTGTCTATAAGGACGGTGAGGTGCACGTCCTGACGGACGAGGAAGGACACAACTTCACGCCCAGCGTGGTCGCCTTCACCGACACGGAGCAGCTCGTGGGGTGGCGAGCTCTCAAGCAGTACGCTCAGAACCCCGACAACACGGTGTCTGGTAGGTTCACACTCCTCCAAGCTTAATTCTTTCACAATCACGCCGCACCTTTTGCAAAAAAAAAAAGCTCCTTTGATTTTCTTACGGCGCGGTACATTTATTGCGGCATGGTTTTGCAAAAGTGTGACTGTGTGAAAGGACCTTAACATTACGTGATATAATTTTATTGCATTTAACTGTCGTAATAACTTGTTAATAAGAATTAATGTGTGAACACATTTTACTGCATGAATTTTAATAATCATTTTAATATTACATAATATACAATATACATGTCATTGTCAACTTTTGCTTTAATTTCTTTTGAAACACTGCTCGCACTAATCAAATATTAAATATTGAAAAAGAAAAAGTTAAAAATAATAAATTAGGTATATACCGGACATTATACCATACCGACCATATACTTGCATGTTTTACAGTGTTATTTTTATACGACTTGAATGATATTAAAAATTAGTTTCTGTTAATTTAAAATGTTTAAATTATTGAAATTAATTTAATTTATTATTCGAAATTTATATAACATTTTTTTTTTTCTTTTATGACAAAAATTTGTAATATATATACTAGACATATACCCAAAAAGAAAAAAAAAAAAAACATTAACTTCTGGGACTGCAAATAATCATGTTTATAAATAATATAATAATTAAATAATATAATATTCATCATCACCTTTCAAAAATTGTTTAGGAGAGAGAAATTATTTAAAGCATGAAAATTCAATTATAAAAATTTTGCTATTATTTACGATCGAAAAATTCCTTGTTTTATCGAGAACCTTGTAAAAATATTATATTAGTTTTTGTACACATGGCAGTATTAGCATGCTGCATATGAAGGAGATAAAACTAAAAATATAATATGCTATAAAAAATCTAGTCATAAAACTTAACTCATTTTGTTTTAATATAGACTTGAAATTAAAAGTTCTAACAATAATATTTTATATTTAATGGTTATTCTATTTAAAATAAAAAAATGTTCCCACACACGTCAGTGAAACATGACGTCATCCTCGCTCGCTCGGTTTCAACTAAAATGTTCACATACGAAAAAAAAAAAAATTTAATCCAGCGACCTACCCTTGGAATATCTGGAGATCTCAATTAGCTTTCTTCTATTATTATATTTTAAATTTTGATACTAATTCTAGGTTTTATTGCGCGAGCATTAATTCAACTAATGGACGCTTGACGTTATAAAAGAAATTATATAAAAAAAAATAAATAAGAATAAGAATGTTTTCTTATGTAATATATTACTTTAAGGTACAGATAACACGGATCAGCTGGCCCAATACTAAAAAAATCACATTCATAAAAATTATGACAAAAATTTAAAATGTTCTCCTCTACATCCCCTATCAGTAGGTAAAATATCAGGTAAAAAAACGAGCTAGTTTTCGAGTTATTAATTTTTAAAGTTAATTTTTAAATTGTTGGAAGTTCCATTTCTCCATGTTAAATTAGTCAACTTTAAAAATTAATAACTCAAAAACTAGCTCGTTTTTGTATTGATATTTTACCTACTGATAGGGGATGTAGAGGAGAACATTTTAAATTTTTTTCATAATTTTTATGAATGGGATTTTTTTAGCATTGGGCCAGCTGATCTGTATTATCTCTACCTTAAAGTCTAAATTGTGACAAGACCAGTGCACTGCGTTATGACACTTCACTCACTTGAAAATTTTGGTGCTCTCATATGCATAATATATATTAAGTTTATTTTCGAGTCTTGTTCTAGAAAATAAGATATATTTTCTACTTACGAATGTCAGGATCGAGGATCTGTGTAGCAATCTTTTATACACAGGAAAATGACAGAATTCTTTTCAAATGCAGCTGTAATTATTCGTCATAATTTTACAAAAAAAAAAAAAAAAAAAAAAAAAAAAAAAAAAAAAAAAAAAAAAAAAAACGCGTGGCTTTCTTTATTACCTGTAAAAATCTAAAAAAAAAAATTAATGCGATAATTAAAGAAACATTTAATAAATTGATTACTATACGACCTCAATAATTTCAAATATATCAAAATGAAACCCTGAAGCTAGACCAGGGCCACGTTATGTCACTGCAACGTATATTGCATACTTCACAGGAGCCTGGTGTTGTGTTGCATCAGCAGCGTGTAAGGGGGAAAAATGTAGAATAAATTAATTATAAATTGTATACGGCAATTATTACATTTATATCGTTTTTATATCATCTGCTAGTTGATAAAGAACACACAAAATACATTTTCGTGTCCTTAAGTAAGATAATACGGATCAGCTGACCCAATGTTAAAATAATCCCACACATGAAAATTATGAATAAAATTTAAAATGTTCTCTTCTACACCCCCTATCAGTAGCTAAAATATCAGGTATACAAATACGATCTAGTTTTTGAGTTATGAATTTATAAAGTTTACTACTTTAAAGGCATACAGGCCTCAAATTACAAATTAGATAGTCACCAAGTGGGTTTAGAGTAAATAATCAACATTCGCATCATTTTTTTCCACGCGTAATGCATCCGTGCGAAGTCGCAGTTCAAAGTAAGAAATTTAGTCCTTGATGACGTCATGAAGTCCTTGATGACGTCACAACTCAATGCTAATCGGTGCTAGCTGTGAGTTGTGACGTCAGCAAGGACTTTCTTTGTAGCGCGACTTCGCACAGTCGCACCGCGCGCAGGTAAAAATAATACGAATGTTTATTATAAACTCGAGCAACACTTAATGTCTGTCTAATTTGTAATTTAAGGCATGTATCCCTTTAACATGGAAGTTCCATTTCTCCATGTTGAAGTAGTCAACTTTAAAAATTTATAACTCAAAAACTAGATCGTATTTGTATACCTGATATTTTATCTACTGATAGGGTACGTAGAGGAGAACATTTTAAATTTTTTTCAGAATTTTTGTGTGAGGGATTTTTTTTTTTTTAACAGTGGTGGTTTTGATATCATACCCTTAAAGTACTTAAAACATTGAAAAATCAAACTTTCATGTTAAATTAGTCAACTTTAAAAATTCATAACTCAAAAACTAGGGGTTGTACAGCTAGGAGAACATTTTAATTTTTTTTCATAATTTTCATGTGTGGGATTTTTTAGCATTGGGTCAGCTGATCCGTGTTATCTTACCCTTAAATAATTATATCTGGCAACAAAATCAATTTTTCTAACTTTCTATTTATTTATTTATTTATTTTTTTCAATGGTTTTAATCTTATAACGGTATGACAACAGTAGGGGAAAAGAGTAGAGGTAAACTGCTGAGCGTTATCCTGTAAGTAGGCAACCCAACAATCTCGTGGTGCTGCCCTATATTCTACAACCGTTTTCTTACAATCATTTGTGCGATGTGTTACAGAGGTGAAACGTCTGATGGGACGCAAGTTCTCCGAGCTCAACGTTCTCGAAGACATGCAGCGCTGGCCCTTCACCGTCGTCAACAGAGACGGCGAGCCCAGACTGCAGGTAATTTTATTGACTTCCCTGACTCAAAGGCACAGTTGGGCACAGTTAGCTACCCAGTTCAATATTCATGTCTTTTTCCAATGTTATTTGAACTTGGCAGCCTAGTTCATAATCCCCTTGTGGCTGGTCTCAAATGGGACGTACAGTTGAACCAAGTTGAATTAACATGTGAATTTTGAGAGTGAACTGTAACTAAATGGGAGTCCCATTTAGTCCAACTGTGAAGGGCAACTGTGCCCAATTGCGCCCTACTGTGCCTTTTAGACAGGGTTATCTCCATTTCTACTATTTGGGGGTGGGGGGACCTCTTCCCGCAATGTTACATTGTTGAGAGGGGAGGGATATAATTTGGGTCTTCTAAAGAAAAAGGAAGGGACGTCCTTGGTCAACATTTGTGACTGACAGGTGGAGTACCGCAGCGAGACGCGTCTGTACCGTCCCGAGCAGGTGAGCGCCATCCTGTTGCTCAAGCTGAAGCAGATGGCGTGTGACTTCCTGGAGGTACCTCCGTTTTCCCAGCTGGACGCCGTCATCACCGTGCCCGTCTACTTTAACGACTCTCAGCGGCTCGCCACCAAAGAGGCTGGTGAGATCGCAGGCCTCAACATCACCCGCATCATCACGGAGCCCGCTGCAGCGGCCGTCGCTTACGGCATGCAGAACAAGGTATTTGCTTTAGGTAGCATTTCCCCCCTCCACCAAGTACATTGTTATGTAGCGATCTTTCCAATAAATATACTAAGTTCTTTAAACTTTCAATGAATTATTTTCATTCATACATATATTCAGAACATAACGCCCTTGCTGGGTAAGCCAGCAGCATTATTAACTCGGTCGTCATTCGATTATAAATAAAAAATAAATTATATATTTTATTTTAGTTTTTATGTATTGTTTTGATTTTAGTCTAGATACCTTCCTTTTTCCTAGATAAGTGCAAATTGATGTCAACAATAAGTAACTACACCTCCATTTTAACAAGCAAATGAATGGGCTCTGTTTCAGGTTGCTGCAGAGTGCGAGAGCTCTTTGTCTCGCAGAGTCCTGGTCTTCGACATGGGCGGTGGCACGACGGACGTGTCGTTGCTCAGGATGGATGGTGGCTCTCAGTACACGGTGCTGGGGTGTCGTGGAGACAACCACCTGGGGGGTGAAGACATCGACACCCTCATTGTGGAGCAGTGTCTTGATCGTCTGTACGAGGACCATAAGGTATCCCCCTCTGTTCCCTTATGTCTTCATGCAGACAGTCGAGATGATCAACTTAAGCTTTGATTTTACAAAGTGGAAAGGACTGCATGGAAAATTGATACTTGATAAATTTAAAACTTGTTAAATCAAGAGGTCATTCCGAATATGAACCATCAATAATTATATTCTGTGTGATATTGTCAAGTACTATCAGATGAAAATAAAAGGAAAATTTGTGCGGGAGCGCAATAAATAAAAAAAGCTGATTTAATAGAAAAAATATTTGGGAGAATTAGTTTCCATTATGTGTCATGTATAAGCAAGTTCTTGTTTACTTATTGTTTGTGAAAGCTAGAATAAATTTTAACAAAAATAACAAACTGCATTTAAAAAAAAAAAAAAAAAAGCTATAGATTTCAAATTTGTTGCTTTTTCCTCCTTATATTTGCCAATTTTATAAAAAATATATTAACAAGCTGTAGTAGCTTCCCCCCACCCTTCAAATAACTAGATATCTGACTTCATGTAATATTGTGATATAAAAGCATATATGTACTCTTTCCATGTAACCCTAAAAAGATGTACACTTGTAAAATAATGAAACTCCGCAGATTCGTCTGAAGGACAACCGTCCTGCAATGACTCGTCTGCGCCGCGCCACTGAGAAGGCCAAATGCACGCTGTCTACTGGCACTCGAGCTCACATTGAGTTGGACGAGATCGTGCCGGGGATCTGCTTTAAGTACGACGTCTCCCGCAAGACATTTGAGGTGGCTGCAACTTTATAAAAAGTTTAATTTTGCATTTTAGAAATTTTAAGTGAAGGAATTTATTACTTAGATCTGATTTTAACATTTATAATAAAGTTACTTTTTATGCCATAAGAGAAAATTTTTAAAAGTGAGACAAAAGGTATTTTAAAGAACAAAATATTTTCCTTATATAGTTGTCCTGTTTAGAGCTGTTGCCAGTTTTCAGATATGTTACATTACAAACTTGGAATTGCTATACTGTTTGTACACTAGAGGCCAAGCATCAAACGATGCCACAAGTCAATGAAAATGGTGCAATGTTTCTATTTTGGTGGCACACCTGGTGCCGAATAATAGCACTATTTGACAACATTGCTTAATTTTATCTTATTTTATTTGCTGGTGGCACTCTTGTTTGATGGGAGGTTCAGCTGCCTCCAGTGTACTTCTCCTCAAATTGCAACATAAATGAAGCAAAGTTTGTGTTGTGACAGGCGCTCTGCGAGGGCCTGCTTCATCGAGCACTCAAGTTGGTGGACGGGTGCCTGGAGGACGCTGGGGTGGCCAAGAAGGACGTTGAAATGGTGAGATTGCCACAAAAATGGCAAATACCTTGCAGGCAAATAAACGTGGTCTGATTGAAAACAGCCATTAAATTAAAGTGCTTGATCAATGTAGTATAGCTAGTTGTTATAATGCAAATTAAATTCAAGTTCTCAATAATCGACTGAAGAAGTTATGTTGTTTAAAGGGAAGGTATAATGTTAAAAATAAGCCCACACATGAAAATTATGAAATAAAATTAAAATGTTCTTCTCTTCACCCCCTATCAGTAGCTAAAATATCAGGTATACAAATTCAAGCTAGTTTTTGAATTATGAACTTTTAAAAATGACTATAAAACTTTAACATATAAAAATGAAACTTCCATGTTAAATTAGTCAACTTTAAAAATTCATAACTAAAAAACTAGCTTGAATTTGTATACCTGATATTTTAGCCACTGATAAGGGATACAGAGTAGAACATTTTATATATTATATATGATATATATATTCATAATTTTCATATATGGGATTTTTTTTTTAACATTGGGCGTATTACCTTACCCTTAATACATATATTAATTAAAATTAAGTTTTATTTGGCTGAATACTAAAAATAAGTATACAGGGGGAAGAATAAAATCTAATTATTATGTAAATAATATAGAGTAAAACAGCAATATAATTAAAATCAAAATTTCCCTTAACATTTTGTATTACAATGCATTATCTTCGATTAAAAATAAATGTCCTGCGCATTTACTTGGTTCAGTTAAATATTTTCTAAAATTTTAATTTGTTTATGTCAGGTGGTACTTGCCGGTGGCTCGACCCGCATCCCCCACGTCAAGTCGCTGCTGAGTGAGCTGCTGCCGGGCGTGGAGCTTCACTGCTCCATCAACCAGGAGGAGGCCGTGGCGTACGGAGCAGCCGTGCAAGCCGCCAAGGACAAGAACATCCTGCGAGAGACCTTCCTGCTCAGCGAGGTCATCCCCTGGTCCCTCGGCATCCATGTTGTGGGAGGATTCACGTCTCACGTGCTCATGAAAAACACCCCCATCCCAGCCAAGAACATGAAAGTATTCCACACTGCAAATGACTTGCAAGAAGCCATGCTATTTAAGATTTACGAAGGAGAAGACAAGAAAAGTGACAAAAACAAGTTCCTTGGTTCCATGACTTTGGCCAACATCCGAGTTGCCAAACAGGGAAAAGTGGCAGCTGACACCACATTTTCAGTTGATGCCTACGGTATCCTGCAAGTCACTGCCAAGGAACAAGGCACTGAAAACGAGATCTCAGTCAAGATTGAGCGTTACAAGAAGGATCTGAGCTTTGCTCAGGTGGAGGGCTTGACCAAGAAGGTCCAGGAGGAGAATTTGCACGGCCTGGTCTGCATGCTGTCGGACCAGCTGTACCAGCTGGAGATCACGGTTTACAAAGAAGACGAGCTGAGCGAGGAGCAACGTGACATCGTCAGTGCCGAGGTGACCAAGATGAGGAAGTGGGAGCGCGACTTCCCCCAGCCCTCCGCCAACTGTTACAACGCCAAGCTCAATGAGCTGCGTGAAAACCTGGCCTTCTGTGCCAAGATTTCCAACAACGGCTGCATCAAGTATCAGAGTAAGCAGTAACAGCTGATCCTGTAGAACATGCAGTTACTGTTCATGAAATATCTTATTATTTTTACATTTTTATTCTTAATGTATAAATATCATATACAAAAAATAATAATTTTTACAAATATTTTGATACCATAATAGAGGTAAAATTATGGAATAATTTTTTTAACTGGGTGGATTTTTTGAACCCCCCCGAGTACTATATATGCATTCCATCTAGCAGCAGGGCTGAAAAGTATACATGGTATGCATTATCTTATTAATTAAAATGAAGAGATATAAGGAGAATGATTCTCTGGATGTATCTCAAAATCCTGTGTGTTTTTTCTTTTATTATAAATGAGCATTTTTGCAATACCTTCCAGAAATATGTTCAGTAAAACTTTAAATAATAAATCTAGAAGTAATATTTATTTGCTGCATTTTTATGCATTTATTTTATAAACTGTTAAAATAGAGTTTCATATACAGTATTGACATTAATTATAATTTTCTGTAAATTAATTAATGTTGAAAAACTAATTCAGCACTCATTTTATATATTTGATACTCTATATAAAATTAGGGTGCTAACTTACTATGATATGCAATTCAATGATGACATTTTAAAATTAAAACAGGTTTAAGGGTAAGGTAACGCCACCAATGTTAAAAAAAATCCCTCTCACAAAAATTCTGAAACAAATTTAAAATGTTCTCCTCTATACCCCCTATCAGTACCTAAAATATCAGGTATACAAATACGATCTAGTTTTTGAGTTATAAAATTTTAAAGTTGACTACTTTAACATGGAGAAATGAAACTCCCATGTTAAATTGGTCAACTTTAAAAATTCATAACTCAAAAACTAGATCGTATTTGTATACCTGATATTTTAGCTACTGATAGGGGGTGTAGAGGAGAACATTTTAAATTTTTTTCAGAATTTTTGTGAGAGGGATTTTTTTTAACATTGGTGGCGTTACCTTACCCTTAAGTATCATTTTGTTTGTAGTTATTTAATTGCAAAGTAAATTATAAACATTGAAATTTGGAAAATAGGTTTCAAATTTCTCCAAGTTGCATTCATACAACACCTAGTATTATCAAGATTTTAAGAAACCATTTACTCTTTTGGGATGTAAAAACTAATTACTTTTTACCTACATTGTTTATTTTAAGGTTAAGGTAACGCCACCAATGTTAAAAAAAGTCTCTTGCACAAAAATTCTGAAAAAAAAATTTAAAATGTTCTCCTCTACACCCCCTATCAGTAGCTAAAATATCAGGTATACAAATACGATCTAGTTTTTGAGTTATGAATTTTTAAAGTTGACTAATTTAACATGGGATTTTCATTTCTCCATGTTAAAGTAGTCAACTTTAAAAATTCATAACTCAAAAACCAGATCGAATTTGTACACCTGATATTTTAGCTACTGATAGGGGGTGTAGAGGAGAACATTTTAAATTTTTTTCAGAATTTTTGTGTGAGGGATTTTTTTTAACATTGGTGGCGTTACCTTACCCTTAAATAATAAATTTTCTATAATTATAAAATAAAAAGTTAATAAATATCTTCTTTTTAAAGACTCTATGAAGCCAATCCTTTACTATCAATCTTTAATAATTAATGCAAGTGTAATTGCTTATATATTCTGTGCTTGTATTGTTTTTGTATCTAAAATGTAACAATAAAAACAAAATATAAATTTTGTAGGATATAATTTATTTTAGCAGCAAGATGACCGTATAGAATTTCATAATTTTGAATGGTAGTTTGACTGGAGATTGATATAAATTACTATTAATTAAGGGTAAGGTAACGCCACCAATGTTAAAAAAAATCCCTCTCACAAAAATTCTAAAAAAAATTTAAAATGTTCTCCTCTATACCCCCTATCAGTACCTAAAATATCAGGTATACAAATACGATCTAGTTTTTGAGTTATAAATTTTTAAAGTTGACTACTTTAACATGGAGAAATGAAACTCCCATGTTCAATTGGTCAACTTTAAAAATTCATAACTCAAAAACTAGATCGTATTTGTATACCTGATATTTTAGCTACTGATAGGGGGTGTAGAGGAGAACATTTTAAATTTTTTTCAGAATTTTTGTGAGAGGGATTTTTTTTAACATTGGTGGCGTTACCTTACCCTTAAATGATATGAGTTATTCTATTAATGTTTTCTAAGCTAAAAATCAAACTTTGGCTCTATATAGCGTTACCAAGAATGTACTTTAAATGATAATCTTTGTTTTATATATATTGGAATTATTTGTATATTATAAATTGTATGTATGTATTGTTTTACTAATTTCTTTTTGTGTTTTCAGATATTAAATAACTGTATAATGTAGTCACAATGTACCAACTGGTATTTAATGTGAATAAATAAATAAAAAACTAAAAACCGCCCCTACTAAATACTAAATTAAGTTGTTTTGAGTTTTTTTCTAATTTTTATTTATTTATAAATAATTTATTTATTTTTTTTGTTATCCAAGAATTATTATTAAATTAAGGGAAATAAACTTTTTTATCTACAGTAAAAACTTGTTGTGAGGTGAAACTCTATTTTGAGTAAAGTAGATAACGCCGCGGTCTCTTAAAAAATAATTAAGGGTAAGGTAACGCCACCAATGTTAAAAAAAATCCCTCTCACAAAAATTCTGAAAAAAATTTAAAATGTTCTCCTCTATACCCCCTATCAGTACCTAAAATATCGGGTATACAAATACGATCTAGTTTTTGAGTTATGAATTTTTAAAGTTGACCAATTTAACATATGGGAGTTTCATTTCTCCATGTTAAAGTAGTCAACTTTAAAAATTTATAACTCAAAAACTAGATCGTATTTGTATACCTGATATTTTAGCTACTGATAGGGGGTGTAGAGGAGAACATTTTAAATTTTTTTCAGAATTTTTGTGAGAGGGATTTTTTTTAACATTGGTGGCGTTACCTTACCACCGAATTTCCTGGGTCCCTTAACTTTATGTAATAACAAGTTTTTATTGTATCTATGAATTACAATTTTTGTCCTTATTTTTACACTTTTCACCCCGGCCCACTTAATTAAAAGAATTGTGGGCCTTTTCGCCTCCTCCATCTCCGGTATAATACGTAATACTATAGGGTTGAAATAAAAATTACTTTTAGTAAGCTTTATGTAACTATTAATTACTATTGGTTTGCTTTTATTAATTAAATATCACAGAAAACATTTTAATTATATGAAGAATATAATTTTATTTTTTAATCAGTACAACTATTAATTTTATTATAATATATGTGGATTTACACTTAACATAAGAACATAAACAATATGAGGTACTCCTCTTTAAAAATACATAACTAGAATATTTGAAATAAAAGTTTCACGCTACAGTATAAAAAAATAAAATAACAATATACACTAAAGATATATTTTGATACTACTTTGATACTTTCCATTTGCCGAGTATTGTAAAATTTTCTACTTGCAGCCTTGCATTGTTAATCACCATGCCCTGAGTTATTATTCTTACAAGGCCTCAAAAGAAAATTTCCCAGGCGACAACTGTAATCCAAATATCCAACATGTACACTAACTTTTAATTCTCCAAAAATCAGATATTTTTTTCCTATATCAAGAGTATATTTCTGCTTGATTCTTGATCGACTTGACTATCATATTACCAACTAAAAGATACAAAACTGAATATATGGATCACTGGGATTCATCACAATAACTTAATGCTTCTTTGCTCCTGGTTTCTTAGGAGGGTTTAATATTAATGTAAAATATAAAACTTTAAAACAGCACTAGCTACGTACAGTAGGAACCACAATGTTTTGACTAGAAAGAAATAGAGACTTATTAACTATTTAAATACAGAGATTATGAGATATTACACTTATTACTGTTAATAAATCACACTACACCAATGTATGTTAAAAACCTACGATCTTATATATAATACATTTTCTTTGTGATATTAATACAAACTATCAAGTCAGTTCTTGCACAATTAAATTGATGCAGTATCAAGACACAAAGACAATTGTATCAATCAACATTCTCATGAGCATTAATTACATGTTCCTCTAGAATCTGATTTTTCATTTTCAAATCCTCCTAACAAAAATATCAATATGGAAAATGGTACCTCAAATCACATTTCAGGAAATAATAAAGTTTTTCGTTCATGGTTTTGACCCTGTCTGACATTTTTAATGCAGCTAAAAAAAACAAACCATACTGCTCTTACATAATTATGTATTGAAAGGAACTAGCCGGAAGTCATTCATACCGTTCTTAATACATGTGCACTATATTTATTCTACCTTATACCTTTGCATTTTTTCAATAACACATATATCATGAAATTTTTTTAAAAAAATATTTTCATTATTGCAACAATATGCGCCACACACTATAGCAGGGTGTGACGTCACAGTTAACAGAGTCTCATTGGCTGGAAGGCCCGTGACGTAGCTATTGACAGCGTCTGCTTCACCCACCACTATAGTCTTGCAAGAGCACGAAATGCGCTCTGTTAACTACTACGTACAAGTTAACAAAATAACTATTTTCTCTCTCGCTAGCATTAAACTTGTGCGCATGCAAATTTCGATGTTTTTATTATTTATTATGATTAGTTTAGATAAAAAAATAAGTCATTAATTAAACCTTCGGATAGGGCCTTTAATTTAATTAATCACACATCTTACAACATTATTGTCTTCCCCAAAGACTAATTCTTGATGATCTTGTAAAACACAAGAAAATATTGTTTCCAAGACAGTACGGTATTAAATTGTATGAATACTATCAATCAAGAACAATGTTACGCCAGATAATTTATTCAGATCCAGCAAGATTTAATGTTACACAGAAAATATAATCTTTTTTCAAATATTGTTAGTTGCAAAGAATCAAACAATCTTTGAACTGAAAGAATTGTTTGTCTTTGGAAGTAACACTCACTGCGACTTCATGAGGAGATAATCTTTGAGTCCAGGGGGGCAGATTGACGCCAGCAGGTCCGGCAGACTGTTGCCAGGCTGGGACGCTTTTGCAGCCACCGCAGCTCGAACAGCGTACCTCGACAACTCTCGCAGACTCAGTGGAGAACCTGCCGACATTTAAATTTCTCAGTAATCAGAAATGTTGTGTGTTACACCCAGACACAAGTTGAAAATGTTGTCTTCAAACATTATTTCTTATTCAGCTGACTTTATTTTTTCCTTTGTGTAGCCAAGCAGGGCAAAATACATACTAAAAACAAATTGATTGCTCTCTAATATTATCTGCGTGTATAGACATGATTTCTTTGTATCCCGGAGACATGAACAACTTTGATGGAGTCATTTATTTGACCGAGCCTCTCATAGAGTTAATAATTTATGGCTAGTTGTGAACTTTCGCCCCAGAAATTATGCACTTACTCAATTTTAAATTAATAATATTTCAAAGTTTTGTAGTTTCTAAATAATATTCATATTAAGAATGAATCTCAGTTGATTGAAAATTTGGAACTGGCCTTTGATTTTAACAAGACTTGCAGGGGGACTTAAAGCTTGTCATCAATAGGTGGCACATTTTATATATATATTTTTTAAGTGGATCTGTCAGACCAGTTTTGTGAAAATTAAAGTAGATTAACGGAGCCTGGAAATAGAGCTGTTTTGAAAATCCCGCACTTCTCGAATTTAAAGTTTATTTCATTGGATTTCGACAGAAAAAAAGCAATATGTAAATACAGTAGTAACTAAAGACCTGGACATAACATGTTAAATACAGAACCTAGAAATTAATAATTAAAATAGTGAAAAATACGTATTACGTATTCATTTTTAAAATATGTACAATTTTAGGAACTACCGTATTTCAATTATTAACACTGGCAAATAAGAAGAGAAAAAAACTTTTATAAAGGTGAGGTAATGCCAACAATACTTAAAAAATTCCCACATGCAAATTATGAAATATATCTTAAAATGTTCTCCGTTACATCCCCTATCAGTAGCTAAAATATCAGGTACTGTATACAAATTTGAGCTAGTTTTTGAGTTATTAAATTTTAAAGTTTGCTAATTTAACATGGGAGTTCCACTTTTCCAAGTTAAATAAGTCAATTTTAAAAATTCGTAACTCAAAAACTATAGCTCCAATTTGTAAACATTATATTTTAGCTACTGATAGGGGATGTAGAGGAGAACATTTTAAGATATGTTTCATATTTTTTATGTGTGGGAATTTTTTTAACACTGTGCACATTACCTAAGTCTTAAATTATCTTAAAACACTTCTAAGCTCTTTATTGTGATTGCCACCCTTTATTACTTACGCATGACTTCAGTGTAGGATTCAAAGTCTAAGAAACACAAAGAATGAAGTTGTTCCCTGTTCATGTTGAAGAGAATTGTGAGACGTTTGCAAGCCTTGCTGCCGTGAGGAACTGCTCCAAACTTGTAGAGGAGTGGAAACCAGCCTTTCATGTCCACCTTGAATCCAGGGTACGAAATGAACAGCAGGAGAGCTAGGGGTGGTGCCGACCAATGAGGAAGCAGAATTTGAGCAACGTCTTTTTTATCAGTCAAAAACGCCATCCAGAGAGCGTCGGGAAGCCACAGTTGTCTTCGCAGACTTTCCAACGCAGGATCAAATATCTTCTTGCTGCCTTCCAGACGCAGCAGCTGTCTCATGTGGTGACTTGATCGGATGGACTGATATCCAGGCGGCGACGAATCTCTTTTAACCATCACCTTCAATGACATGTCCTCTACGTTTACTCCCTCTTCAATGAGTTTTTTCACCATGATTAACGTCTCCACAGCATCATTGCTCTGTTCACTCTGCACTTCTGTTTCAAGAAATTCATCAAATGGCATGCCATTATAATTCATTTCTTCATCATCATTTATATGAAATGACATTGAAACAAATGCTGGAACTCGTTTTGCACCTAATAATATTGTCAGAGGTGTTATAGTGCCAGCTGGAGTATCCCTTATAGAAAACCCAGATTTTAACATCAAATTTAGACAAGTTTTAATATTTTCACTTAAATAAGACCTGCTAGTGTTAAACAAGCAACTGATGGGACCTACTCTCAAGGGTTTGAATATATGACGCGTATTATAATTGAATGCTCCATTAAAGACGTATATCACTTGTGACAGATCTTTTAAATTTGATTTAACCAGCAAATTCAGAATTTTGAAGATCTGATCTTCTTCATGATGCGTGTGTAAGTTGCTTAAAATCAACTTTTGTGGATGTGTTGCAGGGTCAAGATCTAGCAATGCTTTGGTCACTTTGCTGGAATTTCCATTGAATTGCGGTAAATTTAATAAATACTCGAGAAGTGAAAATGAGCCGGACTCGGGAATATCTGTGACAAACCTCTCGCAAACATAAGATATAATGTTGCGTCCTTTCTCATCTACTATCAATGGATCTGCACCCGCTCTTATCAAAGCTACAGCGATGTCCACCTTCAACTCTGGTTGCTGCACTACTGTAAAAAGAGCATTAGAGCCATCATTTGAGGTAATTTTAACGTCAGCTCCAAGATCTAATAGCCTTTCAATATTGGCCAAATCATATGAGTATTGGATAAGTAACGTTTTCCCGTCCTTATCTTTTGTGTTGATATCATAAGGCTGAGAACGTTTCAGAAGATATAAAATAGTGTCAAGTGAAATTTTACATTGTCTGGCCAAACTAATGCAGTTTGAATCTGTTTTTGCTCCATGTGATATTAATAAATTAATGACACAACCTTCATTATTTTGTATAGCGTGATGTAGAGGAGTCAGTCCATTAGAATCTGGTAGATTAATACCACTGCAGTCCTCCTGCAAGATATAATGAGTTAAAAATGAAGAGTTTGATGCAAGTATTAAAGAGTTTGTTCCGGACTTTGTGCAGAATTTAGCACCGAAATTCACAAGAAGTTCAATCATTTCCATGTCTGCCTTTCTCGACTTCTCGTGGTTGATGGCTATGAGAAGAGGAGACAAGCCCTCCAGGTTCTCAGCATTCACGTCGGCTCCACTCTCAATCAGAAGACGGGCCATGCTGAGGTAGTGACGCTTTCTTTTCTTCTTTGCCACCGCATCTTGTTTGGAATTAGGGTCATCTTGTATGTCGTAACGTTCAACCACTGCAACATATGATGATGTTCAAAATTAAAATTTAAAACAAGTATCATGTAAAAAAAACACCTAATAATCCAATATTTGTGCTAAAATGAGCTTCGAAACTAAATCTAAGAACTAAAAATCACATCTAGACTAAAATGGAGATTTAAAAATCTGGGGATGCCGTCTGCATTGACGATGATATCATTCAACTGTTTCGTCATACAAGTGATCAAGTACTGCACTGCAGGCGCGGATCCAAGGGGGGGGGCGATGGGGGCGATCGCCCCCCCAAAAGGTCCCAAAATACATTGAAGGTATTACCACCCCCCACCCGTCGCCCCCCCTCCCACTCCAAAGTTTAACATTGCGGGATAGGTCACCGCCCCCCCCCCCCAAAGCCGCGGGCTGGATCCGCCCCTGCTGCACTGTATACTAAATAGGATTACGGGGTGTCATTTTTTTTTTAATGGCTCAATCAAAAGAGGAGGTCGAAAAATGTCCCTTGGATTTTTTTGCTATTTTTTTTTTAGCACTGCATCATACCTAAAATAGAAAATAAAAATGTCTCGTGACCTGGAGACTCCATCTGACACGCCTATGACGTCATTAAATTCTTTGGGTTAACCATATAATGCTTCTATACAATCACGTTGCTATGGAAACAAATGATAATTTTTAACAAACAAGCAGCAATACAATAATTATTTACAAGTGTTATATAGTTGAACCAAAGAATGTAATGACGTCATAGGTGTTGCGGATGGAGCCTTTAGGTCACGAGACATTTTTAATCTCCAGTTTAGGTATAATGCAATGCTAAAAAAAATCCCAAAAAAAATTCAAGGGACATTTTTCGACCTCCTCTTTTGATTGAGCCATTAAAAAAATGACACCCCGTAAGCCCATAGTCCCTCATTCAGAATAATGAACTATCTAATCTACCTACCACGCTTTTGTTGCAATAAATGAGCTATCTGCTATTTCAGGTTAGAGTAAAAATGAGCTTTAATTTATATTGATTTACAGCTCATAATTGCCTCACCTGAAATAGCAGATAGCTCATTATTACAACAAAATCATGGTAGGCAGATAGCTCATTATTCCGGACGAGGGACGATATAACGCTTACAAACAATTATTAAATTTTTCCTTATTTATTTCCATAGCAACGTGATTGTTTAGAAGCATTATATAGTTGATCGCTTGTTTGACCAAACAGTTCGATGATGTCATTGGCAATGTGGACTGTACCTTTGGGTTATCATCTTTAAATCTCCATTTTAGGCATGATGTGACACAAAAAATAATTATACATCAACGTGTCAGCGGAAAATTATCTTCACTCCATTTTGCTTACCAATGGAGTTGTCATAATTTTTTAAGCTTATATAAATGGATTTAGGATTTTTATTTCCCAGCTTACCGGTGTCAATGGAGTTAGGATACCGGTATTTTTCTATTAACACGTCGATATAAAATTCAAAGCTGTATTTTTTTTATTTTTTTTTCAATTTAGCTGGTGAAAACTTGACATTCAGAAGCTGATAGTTTAAATTTAATAGCTAAATGATTGTTTAATTTTAATTCTGATCCACTTGTTGAATTCACATCAATTATAAAATGGCTCACCTGCGTGCAGTGGAGTGTTGCCCCGGAGGTTTGGTTTGTTGACGGTGGTGCGCACCAAGGCGTCGCTGAGCATCAGCTGGACCCTGTCCTTCTCCGCACGACGAGAGTAGCAGGCGTGGAGGAGAGGCGTGTTTCCTTCAGAACACCCCTGGGTGGCCAGTTGTGGCGCCGTCAGCAGCAGAAACTGGATGCACGAGTCACCACTGCAGCCTTGCACCGCCCTGCGAGACAACCAAATACCGTATAATGGAAATTGTAATGGAAACTCTTATTATTTTGTGTACACACATACAGTCATGAAACATTTAGATTCATGATATGTATAATATACTAACAAAAAACAAAAACATGTTTGGAAAATTTAACTTTTATTATTACTCGTTAAATATACTTACCAATGAAGAAGATTTAGCCCTTCAGAATCCGTTACAAAGATATTTGATTCTTTAGATTCAAACTCTCCATCGGCTCCATCCAGCAATAACTGAAGATTTTGTAAGTCATCTTGCAAGGCTGACTTGAACATTACATCTGTTTTGCTGAAAGTTCCTGCAGCGCTGGCAGAACGGGGCTGTGAAGACATATTGTTGTAGCCTACTGTCTGCAACCTTTTTCTATATACTTTATATACGCGGCGTTAAACTATTGCAGTTCTGTGAGTTCTGTCTCGATAACACAGTATTGTGCACTTAAATTTACATGCACTGTGCCCACAGCTTGTATACATTATGCATATAGTGAGTTACACTGAATGACTATAGTATACATCAGCTGTAACTTGGCATGCAGCATATATACTAGTTGATATATATTATGCCTGTATTATATGCACAGTTTTTAAAGAGCTGCAGTGGTAAGCAGATTTCTTTAAAAACATAAAACTCAATTTCAACAAAATTTCTGGCAGTTGTTATAAAATGGAAATGTCTGGGTCTACGCCGGTCGTAGACGCATTAAATCTACGCCGGAACTTTTTCAATGTTCAAAACATCCGTGACGTCACCCGACGTAGCTCTATTAATACCTACGTCGGTTGTATGAAACATATGATTAATGACGTCACTGATATAACAAATGCAATAAACGAGGCTGAAGTTCAAATTTTTTACTCGATCCAATGACTCGATCGTACGTGTAATTATATATTATTATAATTTATTGTAATAATTGTAATAAACGGTATTTTAATATGCAGAGTCTATAATATAATATAGTAATTTTTTTTATATTTATTTACTGTAAATATAATATATATATATATATTATATAGTGTATATATATAATTAAACTAAATTATTAATATATATTATTAAATTATATGTAGCAATTATAATATATATAAAATATATACTAAAAAAAAAAAATAAAAAATAAATAATTACATAAGGCAGTGCAAATGAAATTAAGCGGAGAGGGGTATTTAAAGTAGCTAGAGTGAGCGATTGCATTTTTTTTAATATTTTATTTTCTAAAAATAGTTTAATCTGCCCTTTATTGAGAAATGAGAACCAAAAAATTCCATCTCAAATAGTACGTACGTTATTTCACCACAAAAAATTCCCAAAGTTGGTGTTTCGGAGGCCTTTGACGTGCAGCCTTATATGATATGGAACATATATAAAACCGCGTTTTACTCCAACATTTTCTGAACTATATGCTACCATTTAAAAAATACCTACGTAATCTATATGATGAATTCTTTAATGGATTTTTAAATAAAAAAATATTTTACGGAGCCGTTTTTTCGGAAAAAAATCTTTAAGTTTTTGCGGGTATTAATTCCCATAAGGATTTTTATGAGTTTTTTCCAAGAAAACGACCCCGTAAAAAAATTTTTATTTGAAAATTCATTAAAGAATTCGTCATAGATTACGTAAGTATTTTTTAAATGGTACCATAGTTCAGAAAAAGTTGGAGTAAAACGCGGTTTTATGTTCCATAATGCCGCGCTGCACGTTAAAGGCCTCCGAGAAACACCAACTTTAGGAATTTTTTGTGGTGAAACTATTAGAGATGGAATTTTTTGGTTTTCATTTCTCAGTAGAGGGCAGCTTAAACTATAATTTTTAAAAAATAAAATATTAAAAAAAATGAACTCGCTAGCTCACTCTACTTTAAAAAAAACTTTCCGGCAAAAGAAATAAAAGCGTGAATGGACAACATACATGAAAAAATTTTATTGCAGAAATGGATAAATGGTGCCAAATTATGCTACTCTGAATTTTTTCAGATTTTTTTGAGACCCGGGACTATTTTTAAATAGTTATTGAAAGTCCTGTGATTTCAGTTGGCACCTCTGAATTCTTAATAAAAAGGATAGAGACTGGATACGCGCTACTGACGCCTCCAGGGCGTGGCCGCACTTTCAATAATTATTTAAAAATAGCTCTGGGTTTCAAAAAAATCTGAAAAATTTCAGAGTAGCATTTGGTACCCTCTATTCATTTCTGCAATAAAAATCTTTCATGCATGTTGTCCATTATAGGCGAAATATTATATTAATCGAAATTCCTTATGAGAAATTTACCCACAAAAATTACAATGAGATAGTAGAATATGAAAAATTTAGTGGCTTGATTGCCTTGATCGAAAGAACGAAGGGGTAAAAATATGGTACTGTGAATTTTTTCAGATTTTTCTGAGACTGGAAACTTTTTAAAAAAATTATGCCCGTGACGTCATAAAATTAGACTTTCAATAATTTTTTAAAAATAGTTCCCGGTCTCAGAAAAATCTGAAAAAATTCACAGTACAATATATTTTTTTACCCCTTCTTTCGATTATTAAGCCACTAAAATTTTCACATTCCATAATAATATCTCATTTTTTCTTTCCGGAAAAAATAGTCCCGTAAAAAAATATAAACCCCCCTCAGATTTTGTTTAAAAAAATCTGATGTGTTTATAGACTTTATAGGAAGGCCTAAGAATTAAGGACGTACCAAGATGAATTATAAATATTTTTGAATTTCGTATATATAAACTAAAAAGTTAAAGCGATATTACGAAATAAGCATAAAATGGTCCCCTGGCGCACTGTTGTATATTATATAGAATAGAAAATATCTTTTTTGCGGTGAGGTTTTTAGGCAAGCCCATTATATTCTTGCACCTATTATATATATAGTGCTCGGAGCCAACTTTGCGTCGCTGCCGTTTGGCAAATATATTTTTTAATATTTTTTATTGTGAATTTTTCTGACCAATATTACAATTGCTAGGCTATAACCGTGGTACATATTGCAAGGAACAAAAATTAGCCAAGCATGCATTTTTTTATTAAGGTCTGTACATTATCAAAAAAAAGCGCAACCATGACAAATATGGACATACGTCTCATATAATTCCATTACTGTCTTTTGATAATTGTGTTATTTTACAAAATCAATACGATTACTTGAGCATTGGGTTATCTTTATATAGTATAGGAAAAAAATATATAAAAAATATTAGAAATATTTTTGGCATGCTACCATGCTGTTGCATAGATCATGACTTAAAGTAGAGTGAGCGATTTAATTTTTTTGAATGTTTTATTTTCTAAAAATAGTTCAACTCGCCCTCTATTGAGAAATGAAAACCAAAAAATTCCATCTCAAATAGCTTCACCACAAAAAATTCCCAAAGTTGGTGTTTCGGAGGCCTTTAACATGCATCCTTATGGAACAGAAAACAGCTTTTTACTCCAACTTCGTCTGAACTATGGTACCAATTAAAAAATTTGTACGTAATCTATGATGAATTCTTTAATGGATTTTCAAATAAATTTTTATATATTTATATATATATATATATAAATATAAATTTATATATATATATATATATATATATATATATATATATATATATATATATTATATATATATATATATTAGAACTATTTCACGTCATAGTGGCCACTTACACCACCAAATATTAAAGTTCTTTGATTTTGATAAATATCACAAGACATTTTTGTATAATGAATCTACAAAAATGCTTTTGTATTTTTCAAAAATATTCAAAATTGAGGGACTATGGGCAAATATGAAATGGCGTCAGAATGCAAATGTAGCAAACGGCGGCTCCAGTAACTCGGAAAATATTATGCATATAGATTAAATTTGATTTTTTCTATGGATGCACAACCATATGTGTCTACAACATCCTGCTTTCAGATTTTCTCTATAGGTTTTAGTTTTTTTGTTATACCGGTTCCCGTAAGCCAAGTATGACGTTTTTGAAGCATTTGCTTTCCGCAGCCCAAATATAGGCTAAATTTTTTTTAAATAAAAAATTGATTCTATATAGCTCCTAAACATCTCTTCTTACCATATAACTCCTAAAAAAAAAAAAAAAAAAATTTCTCAACTAATGGCACAGTAAACGAAAAAGGGTACAATTCGTTAAGGTACCTACTTTGCGGGCCAAAAAAGTCGATGTCATTCAAACTTTAGGAGAATTTTAATGACACGACTGGAATCCTCGTATCTTAATTAGTAAGAATCAAAAATAATCTCGATGTACCTCTCGAGTATTTCCTCGCAAAAGCTATACTGGGGTAACTCCCTCTATACGCACCGCGTGCGCACCTTGTCATCAGACCAGTGATAGCACGCCGCGGCCGAGTGCTGTTGTGTTTATTGACATGAAACTTACGCAAAAATAATATTTTATTGTATCTATATGGAATAACCTTGCAACTTGCTACTAAATTACGTCACTGAGATAATTTTCCTTTTCCATTTGCTATTATAATTAAGATATTAGGTACGTGGGATTGAATTTTGCGTAAAAATGGTAGCAAATATCGTCGCTTCAGAATGCAAATCACATAATTACAAAAAAAATTGATGGGACTTTGACCCTTATGTTCTAGTAAAATAAGGTTTAAAATTGCATCAAATTTTTTTATAGTTACGTGATTTGCATTCTGAGGCGACGATATATAGAAGGAAAATTATCTCAGTGACATAATTTAGAAGCAAGTTTATTTCATAGATGCAATAAAATATTATTTTTGCATAAATTTCATGTCAATAAACCAGGGATCGGATGCAGATGCAAGATTCACACGGATGCGCAAAAATGGGCTTGCATCCGCATCCGTGCATCCCAGATGCACAGGGAAAAATGAATGCATCCGGATGCGCATCCCAGATACACGGGAAAAAATGAATGCATCCGGATGCGCATCCCAGATGCATGAAAAATAAATTTGCTTAATTTGCATCCGGATGCGCATCCACGAATGCACGAAAAATAAATTTGCATCCATTTAACACTTTTTTTCCTCTTTTTTTTATCAGGTTTTTTGCTAAAGGCCTCTAAATAAATCTTAAACACGAGTCATTTTTTTAACATTTATTTGCCACTTATCGTTTAAAATTGCAAGAAACAAAGTGTATTATAAAAACCAAAGATCGGATGCAGATGCAAGATGCACACGGATGCGCAAAAATGGGCTTGCATCCGGATGCGCATCCCAGATGCATGGAAAATAAATTTGCATCCAGATGCATGAAAAATAAATTTGCATCCGGATGCGCATCCATGGATGCACGAAAAATTAATTTGCATCCGGATGCGCATCTCGGATGCACGAAAAAAATGCGTGCATCCGGTCCCTGCAATAAACACAACAGCACTCTGACGTTTCGTGCTATCACGGATCTGACGAGGTGCGCACGCGGTGCGTATAGAGTACACTGTAAAAAATATTTGTAATTTTTCGTAAAATTTGGCATGTAATTTTACCTTTTTTATTGTTTTTGTCATTTTTTCATTAAAAATTGCAAATTTATTAATTTTTTCGTAAAATCACTGAGCAAAACGTTAAAATAATGAACTTACAAATTTTTATGTATTGTTACAAAAATTTACTTTAATATTTTTACATCGGGAAATGTTTTTAAAAACACATAAGAAAACGTAAAATTACTCTAAATAAATGTAATATTACTTTAAAAAAATGTAATATTACTTTAAAAAAATGTAATATTACTTTAAAAAAATGTAATATTGCTTTAAAAAAATGTAAAAGTACATTTTTTTTGTTATAATTACAAAATATTATGTACTATTACATGTTATTAGACAGTCGTAAGCGTCACAAAGAGACGCCATGACACACGTAGTTCTACAGCTTAGTAATTTAATGATTTGTGGTGTGTATAATTAGCATAAGACGCCAAGTTTAGTTCTCGAATTCTTCGGTAAGTGTTATTCTATATTTTAAGTAGTAACTTGTATCGATTTATGTGTTTTTCTGTAAGCAATGATGAAAGCATCATGATAGCTTGTTTGTTCCGGGGAGTCGATAGTTTTTGTGCAAATTTTAATCCTTTTTACAATAGTATTTAAAAAGGGCAATAGGCCCATGCATCCATTATGCTCATCTTAAGGTATTTTTTATTTAGAAAATTGACTTAAATCTTGATATCCGTTTTATAAAATATTTAATTTTGTCTGTGCAATGTCAAGCCGATTGACTATTTTTGAAGCGGGAATAATTGCAAAATATTTACTTTAACATTAGAATTTGAGTGCGAGCCGTTTAGTAAGAGAAATCTGTTTCAAGACTACTGTTCGATGGACGTAAGAGTTATTTTTCCTGGTAGATTCTGAAAATTATTATTAAGTAGCAATACTCGTATTAATATTTAAAAAATATTTTATACGTAGATCCTGAAAGAATTAATAAACGGTTTTCATTAACTTCATTTGAAAAGCAATAAATAAAATAAATTGTAACATAACTTTTAATATTATAAAAAAACAAAAATTTATGTAGCTTTTAAACAACATTTTATATGTAAAATTACATAAAAAAATTGGAAATAAAACGCCAAATTATAAACGTGTAAAAAAACGAAAAAATTGTATTTGGTTAAAAACAAAAATAAATGTTTATTTACAAATGTTTTCGTTTTGTAACTATACATTTAAAATTTGTAATATCCAATTACAAAATTTTAAGTTTAAATACACGTTTTTAATTTGGCGTTTTATTTCCTATTATTTTTTGTAAAAATACAAAGAATTTTTTTACAGTGTAGTACTATATAAAGGGAGTTACCCCAGATTAATATCAGGTCAGTCCAATAAGGAGATGGCCGGGCTTGGGTCAATAGATTTCGATGAATTTCACATATGTTACACATCTAACCTATAGGTTTTGATGAGGTTTGGGCATTATTTTTTGAAATTTCAAAAAAACCCGAATTTCAGGAATTTTCAAAAAATCAATAAAGAGGACAATCTCGAGAGATAAAAAAATTTGTATCTTAAATTCTGCTCCACATAGATTTATGATTTAAATTTTTTCAAGTTTGTAGTCAGATTGCCAAACTTTTTTTGCATCGAAAATTTTGACCCTGAAATTTTATTAAGGTCAAATGCCAGAGGTCAAACTACAAAAACGTATAACTTCATACCAAAGCACATTGTTAAAAAAATCAAGATATATATAGGTTTAAATCCTTCTATAAAAAACCGTTTTGAGAAATTCAAAATTTTGAAATTGCGTTTTTTTTTATTAATTATTCCGAGGTTTTTTGAAAAATATTTTCAAGTTTTGTCATGAATTTTACACAGGTTACTCATCTGACCTAGGTTGATAAGGTTTGAAAATAATTTTTTTTTTAATTTGAAAAAATTATTTCCTAATCTTATCAACCTGGGTCAGATGAGTAACCTGTGTAAAATTCATGACAAAACTCGATTTTTTTTTCTAAAAACCTCGGAATAATTAGTAAAAAAAATCGTAATTTCAAAATTTTGAATTTCTCCATAAATTTGAAACCAGTTTTTTTATAGAAGGATAACCATTGTTTAAAACCCATATCTTGATTTTTTTAACAATGTGCTTTGGTATGAATAAGTTATACGCTTTTTGTAGTTTGACCTCTGACTTTTGACCTTAATAAATTTTCAAGGTCAAAATTTTCAATGCAAAAAAGTTTGGCAATCTGACTAAAAACTTGAAAAAATTTAAATTATAATTCTATGTGTAGCAGAATTTAAGATACATTTTTTTTTATCTCTCGAGATTGCCCTCTTTATTGATTTTTTGAAAATTCCTGAAATTCGTTTTTTTTTTCGAAATTTCGAAAAATAATGCCCAAACCTCATCAAACTAGGTTAGATGTGTGACATAATATATGTGAAATTCATCGAAATCTATTGACCCAAGCCCATCTCCTTATTGGACTGACCTGATATTAACCCCCAGTAGCTTTTGCAAGGAAATACTCGAGAGGTACATCGAGATTATTTTTTATTCTTACTAATTAAGATACGATCGAGGATTCCAGTTGTGTCATTAAAATTCTCCTAAAGTTTGAATGACATTGACTTTTTTGGCCCGCAAAGTAGGTACCTTAACGAATTGTAGTATTGTACCCTTTCTCGTTTACTGTGCCATTATATAGTTGAGAAAAAAAAAATATTTTTAGGAGTTTTATGGTAAGAAGAGATGTTTAGGAGCTATATAGAATCAATTTTTTATTTAAAAAAAATTTAGCCTATATTTGGGCTGCGGAAAGCAAATGCTTCAAAAACGTCATACTTGGCTTACGGGAACCGGTATAACAAAAAAACTAAAACCCATAGAGAAAATCTGAAAGCAGGATGTTGTAGACACATATAATATGGTTGTGCATCCATAGAAAAAACCAAATTTAATTTATGCATAATATTTTCCGAGTTACTGGAGCCGCCGTATGCTACATTTGTATTCTGACGCTATTTCATATTTGCCCATTGTCCCTCAATTTTGAATATTTTTGAAAAATACAAAAACCATTTTTTTAGGTTCATTATACGAACATGTCCTCTGTGATTTAATTTTATTAAAATCAAAGAACTTTAATATTTGGTGGTGTAGTACTGGCCACTATGACGTCTATGACGTGAAATGGTATATAATATTCGATGTTGCTTTTAGAAGGTTAGCTATATAGTACATTTTTGGAGCTATAAGCTTAGTACTCGAAAAATACATGAATTAATTTATAGACGTACCAAATAATCGAAGTAATGAAGTACGTATGTACGTCATGCAGACCATGCAGTTTATTATATATTTATTAAAGTAGAGTGACGATCGAGCGATTGCATTTTTTTAACATTTTATTTTCTTCCGATAAAAAATTCTTCACCAAAAAAATTCCCAAAGTTGGTGTTTTGGAGGTTTTTTAAATTTTTAACATGAAGTCTTACATGGAACAGAAAACAGCTTTTTACTCGAAACTTATTAATTAATTGGTCCAAAAAGTTCCTATCTAGCTATAATATATAATGAATTCTTCAATGCATTTTCAAATATTTTTTTACGGACCATTTTCCTGGAAAAAAAATTTGAATTTTTGTGGGTTTTAATTGCCCATAAGGAATATTTCAATGGGAATCTTTGACCTGCCAATTTGGTCGCCATATTTTTACTGGAAGATATTCGTATGTTGAAGATCAGCAGATTTTGACACCATGGGCATATATTGCGCAAATTTCCCGCTCCAAAATCAGAATTAATACAAGTACCGCGATTTTTTTTTAGAGTTTCTTTTTACTTAAACTGAGCTGGGGTCTGTGGGGTTGCAAATAATATTTTAATAGTGGCAAATGTAAAAGGTTATTGACAATACGTGATTTTCAATTCGGAAACAGAACTTAATTGTGTAAAGAATTAATTAACAATACCGCGATCGAAAAATTGCTGCGTATAAATATAATAGGATCTTACGTGTAGTGCGCCCAATCTGTTCTTAATTGTAAAAGTATAATGTTAGGACAAAGGTCGCGATGACGTCAAGGTCACAGCTTCCCATTAATATATAATTATATATATTTCACTCAATTCACGTACGCTTTTATTTCTTATGCCAGTTTTGCCGGAAAGTTTTTTTTTTTTTTATACCTTCGTCGTCACTTAATTGCACTATCTGCATGCCTTTTAGTTAAATTAATTTAGTATATGATTATATAATATAATATATATTATATATATAATATTATATAGTATATATTATAATATATATATATAATTATTTATATACAGAATTAATTTTACAGTTGCGAATTTTTAATAATATATTTTAATAATTTAATTATGATATTATATAATATATATATGCACTATATAAATATAATATATTTACAATTAATAAATATAAAAATTACTACAGACTCTGCATAATACCGTTTATTACAATCAATTATAATATAATTACACGTACAAGTCAGTGGAGTAAAAAATTTGAACAATTAGCTCCGTTTATTGCATTTGTTATATTAGTGACGTCATGAATCATATGTTTTATACAACCGACGTAGGTTTAATAGAGCTACGTCGGGTGACGTCACGGATGTTTTGAACATTGAAAAAGTTCCGGCGTAGATTTAATGCGTCTACGACCGGCGTAGACCCAGACAGTTCCTTATAAAATATAAAATTCATCAATGCAGAAAAGCAAGCAGCCAACAGGATGAAAAAAAAAATCATAACATCCTCTAATAATCGCACACTAATAATTTGTGTGCATTTGTAAAATTATAAATATTAAAATCACTAAAAATATCACTAAAAAGCAAATCACATTTTAAAAATGTTTTGTGTCTTAATTGCTTTAATTTCTATTTTAAAGAACAAAAATTATTTGCTAAGCATTTTTGGTCTATATGAATAACTTTTACATTGTGGTAGCATTGGGCAACTAGGATCATTCATTTGTTTCCATGCAACTCCCTTTAAAAATTTTTTTGCACTGCTCTTCGCATTAATTTTCTTTTTCTGCAGTTTTTCAACACGTTCGGATAAAATTAACTGGGAAAAGGTAGCGAAGGGAGTGGGAAAGACTAAAAATAAAATTTAACCACATGCTTGAACAGCTTGAAACATGTTTTGCATTTTTACACTGTTAATGTTGTTATGTTTAGTAGCGCAGCCTGCTCGATCAGCCGCATATAATATACATAATATATATAATTTTGATACTATGCATAATTATTATATATACACTAATTTATATTGATATTATTGATTGAATCTATTGCAGTAAATATTTATTTTATAAACTCACTCTCAGCAGTGGCTATTAAATAATATATTATGTGATGTTGGTCTTTTAAAATAAGCAAATAAATATAATTTGACTGACCAGAGTATATCGATGCTTCCGCGGCGAAATGCTCACTTTGCATTTTGTTGCCTTCTGGAAATTGCAAAGTGAGCATTTCACCGCGGAAGCATCTCGTATAAATAATATTATATTCATGCAGGCTGTTGTCTGAACGTTACTGTACTAAAGTGAACTCCCCACCATCATGACTATATACTTATTAAGCTATATACAATTAATATATATAACATCAACAGAAACTGTAATTCTGACTGATAAATTAATGCGAAAGTGAGTTTTGTTTTTTTTTTTCATATGATTGACATTTTATTCAATACGGTACATATATACAACATATTTGCTAGTGTTCATAAGTGTAATAAAATCAATCAACGCTAATTTTCATATAAAATATTATCAATAACAAATTAAGAATCACACCTTTTTTCCCCCCTTTTCTGTAATCTCAAATCACAATTTTCACATAAAAAAAATCACTTTTGTATTGTCTGTATCTGTAATTGTACTACATAATATTTACATTACATAAGGTATATGTAAATGCACAATCAAATATATTAACAAAAATCATATTTTCCTTGCATCCCTGATGTTCCATCTTTTATTTGTGAATGACTGTGGATTTACGGACATACTCATGTTAAATTGTGAGGCACTTACTGAAGGATGTGACACGAAAAACAAGAGATATAAAGAGTATAATACTGTGGATGTACGATTAAATACATCTAGAGCTTCTTCCGTGGACATTCTAACAACAACTCTAATATCCAGTCAGACATCTGCAATGTGAACAAACCATTATTGTTAGCTGCAATGTCTTGCCTAAATTAGAAATTAAATTTGATTTGGTGCTAAACTGTTCATGTGGCAACAGCATGCCATGGGACAGTGTGGAGCAATTTCACGCCCGGAATCAACCACGGAGAGGGTTTACAATAACTTGACCTAAGAATGTGTTTCAGATACAGTATGGTAATTATTAAAATATTATCTAAATGATCTAACTAACTGATATTATTTAAGGATCATATTCCTTCCAAAAGTTTTTACAGTTAAGGTAGAGATAACGTCGAACAGCTGTTCGACGTAATCCCCTTTGATTAACATGTAAACCTTAGCAAATTGACAAAAATTCTGAAATTTTTTTGAGAGGCAGATATTAGTGCCTAAAAGCCATAGCAAAAGTTTCAAAAACATTTAACGAGCCGATTTTTTTAAATTAATTTTTTAGATTGGCTCTCCATGGGAAAGCCCTATGCTGAAAATTAAAAAAATTAATTAAAAAAAATTGGCTCGTTAAATCGTTTTGAAATTTTTTCTATGGCCTTCAGGCACTAATATCTGCCTCTCAAAAAAATTTCAGAATTTTTGTCAATTTGCTAAGGTTTACATGTTAATCAAAGGGCATTACGTCGATCAGCTGTTCGGCGTTATCTCTACCTTAATGTACCTGAAATGCATTCTGAGGCAATAATAAGGTAATGGGTCATATATTCATATATTATATATATGAGGCAGATAGACTCATTCATTTCCAATGTTTTTTGCCCTATTCTGAGTACCTTTCTCAAAACAAGAACTTAGGATAAGGTAAAATAGGGGAGGGGAAGGAGGGCTGAAACCATCATGGTCTAAGCTTTGATGACTTAACTCAAAAGTCAAAGAAAAATGTTAGCCTCCACTTTCCCGTTAATTGACTTAGTGCCAATTTGAGGTTTCATTGAAATGTTGGGGAGGCAGGGGTATTAAATTTTAATTCAGCTACTTTTTTTACAGTTTGTTAAAAATTGAGTTGAAAATTGGCTGAGAGAAGAAGCTAGCTGCTGCTGGAAAGCTGTAATGTGGGTTTAAGAGAGTTAGAGAAGGTTCAGAAAAGGGCTGCAAAGAGGGTGTTGGTTAGAATGAGAAGGTTTTATGACAAAGGAGGTTGACAGTAGGCCTGTTCGTAAACCCTGCTCGGTGTACACTTTCTGCACCCAATCGACCTTATGTACATGCGATATAAGGTCGATTGGGTGTAGAAAGTGTACACCGAGCAGGGTTTACGAACAGGCCTAGTGCTTCTGCTATGATTGAGGGTTTGGGATGGGAGTTGCTGAAAGAAAGAAGGAAGCAATGTAGACTTGGTGTTATGTATAAGATTACAAGAGGTTTTGATGGTTGGGGTGAGTTATTTGGTCGTGTGAAGCGAGGTTGTTATGTTGGAAGGGGTGATCATGGATGGAAGTTGTTGATAGTGGAAGTGGTGTGGGTAAATTTTCTTTTGTGAATAGAATGGTGAGGGAGTGGAATTCTTTGAGTGCTGAAGTTGTTGAAGCAGAGAGTTATGTTTTGTTTATAAAAAAAAATTTGAGGATGAACAATCCTTCGCGAGCCACAGTGGCTTAATTGTACTGACATTTGCCGTGTTAATATTATTTCTGTATGTAATGTGAAAGAGGTGGTGTAATCTATTACATGATTATTATTGTATTAAAATGATCAAGAGACCCTGAGAGGACAGAAGAAAATATGTGTACAGTATGAAAATTTAACTTATATTTATTTTTTAAAGTGATAACTATAGTTTTCAAGGTGTAAAATTAAAAAAAAAAAAAAAAAGTTTTGAACAATAACTTACATCTTAATTAGTTCTGTCGGAGCAATAAGTCATTCTGTAAGGCTATGATGACTTCATATTATTCAGAAGCAATTTCTGCACTGCTTCAGCAATAGAGTCTTGAGAGTGAATAGCATTGCCGCAAATATCCATTTCAACGTCTTCCAAGTTGTCCAATTTTGAAGTTTGGTTCGAAGAAGTGCATTCAAGCGTCACAGATGACATGTACAGAGTTATATAACCTTCAATTTGGGACACTTTGCTTGTCATATACTCAATTTGGTGCTCAAGTAACTTTTGTTTTTTAGCAATCAGTTTTAACGACTCATCCAATGTACATTCAATAAATACGTTAGCACCAATGTTAACCATAATTTTAGATACATCTTTGACATTGGCATCAACATAAAAATCACAACCAATATTTAAAGAAGATTGCAGACCATTTTCTTGAACTTCAGGGGCTTTGATAAGCTCAATAGTGTGTTTAAGTTCATCAAATTCAACGAATTGTTGCTTTAATTTTTCTCTAGCTTCATATGCCAATTTTAAATCTTCTTGTAACAGTGAGTTTAAAAAAAGTTCAAACTGCTTGTATGCATACTTTTTAGTTGATTCCATGATTCTTAAGTTATGTATTTAGAATGCTAGATTTCCTGAATTAACAACTAAAAAAAGGGGATGATCTGGTCGTTATGGACTCTGTAAAGTCTGGGTGGTCCTGCGAGTGCCGAAGGAGGTTCCTGGAGGTAAAATAAAAACAAATTTAATGTGTTGTAAAACTAGTTCACTGTTCTAATAAAATAGCTAGATTATGATACTCACTGTAACTGCAATGTATGCATACAAAGTATTTCTTCATATATTTTAAAGTGGATCAAAGCTCAACCACAGTCTCAATGGTCTCAACAGACATACTTGTTTACAAAAATTTACTGATGATTTGATGATTCATGATTTGTCGTATTTTATACAGCTACAATGATTTATATTTATTTAAAATTTAATAATAGTATTATCTCATAAATATATCATTAATCAATGTAAAATATCAAAATTAACATTATTTTAATCTAAATAAACTAATTAAAAGTAATAAATTAACCAGTAATCGAACACGCAATCTACAATGATTTGAAATCATCTCGATGATTCGTCATATAAAGGATTACGCTACTAGCAGATAACGTTGAAAAAAGTCCATTTTTTTTCTTCAAATAAACTTTATTTTCTCTCAACCGCCGTAGCAGTGGCGTGGCGCAGGGGTATGAATGCCTGCCTGGCATGCAGGCGGGAGTGGGTTCGAATCCGGGCAAGGCTTTTTTTTTACTGATTTTTTTTTTACTTAATTGGATTTTTGTATTGGATCCCCTTCCACGTTTCGCTTTCCGGTCCCTGATTAAAAGCCCCCCTTACGTTTCGCTTTCCGGTTTCATCTGATTAAAAAGTTTGGTTGGATGGACTTTTTTCAACTTTATCTTCTTGCAGGCATGCATACCCCTGCGCCACGCCACTGCTACGGCGGTTGAGAGAAAATAAAGTTTATTTGAAGAAAAAAAATGGACTTTTTTCAACGTTATCTGCTAGTAGCGTAATCCTATAAACAGCACCAGCTCCAGCTGTCTGAGTGAAAACTCTGAAAAGAAAAAGAAATGGCGGCAGAAGTTGCTGCGGAAGACTCGCTGGAAGGCAACAATGAAGCCATTTACCAGCGATGTTTCGTGCCGGGATGTGAAAGCAACAGTATGATGATGCCCAACAAGATTTTTGTGCCCTTACCTAACGGTGCAGAAGAACGAAACTTGTGGATGAAAATTGCAGAGGAGGAAGGGAAAAAATTTGCAGACATGTCAGGCACTGCAGGGCAGATGTTCCCCAACAGTGAATTTTGCTGTAGCGACCACTTTTATGTAAGTGCATATATTGCTCTACAGTATGCTTTATGAATTACGCTGCAATTAATTTTCAGTTTTGAGCATTACATGGTGTGTGTGTGTGTGTGTACATACAGTACAGTACAGTATGCATACTGTACATATGCCTACTCCGTATTACAGTATATCATACAGTATGCATACTATGCATACAGTGTACAGCATGCATACAGCATGTACATATCAATGTATGATAATATGTACTAACTGTGTTAATAAAATAAATAAATGGTTGCCACGGCCTGTGCGTTGATGTGAGACTGAGGGAATCGTGGAAATCCTCAGTCAGGACGGACACCTCTACTTTTTATTATCAGAGTACGGTGTATACCTTAATTACAAGTACCGGTAGTCAAGTACATACTGTACTTCAGGTACTCTAGCCGCGAATTATAGCATCATTAATAATTAATATACTGTTGGAAGATCTGATATTTCATGAACAGCTTTAATTTTAATCCTATTGACAATATGAAATTTTTTCTAGATTAACACTGACTTCAAAAAAAGCAGAAAGTGCAGCCCAACTGAAAATATCATAAGAAAGCTCCGAGAAGGCGTTGTACCACACAGATTCCAATTTCAGGAACGTCAAGTGAACAACTGTGGTGAGTTTATAGGACATAAGTGGAAGTAGCAAACACAGCATATGTCCTCTGTTTAATTTAGACTGACAACGTTCTTATAACAGTTTGTCTCTTATGTAAAAATGAAGAAGCAATCGTCAGACAACCTGCGGGAAATTTTTTTTATTAAAAATTTGGATAGAAGACAGATAGGTACCGAGTAATTTTTTCAGATTTGTTAAACCCTCAAATTGAAGGGGAAAAGATGCAGTGACATGCAGGTATTTAACACTTAGGGAAGATGTTGCATGACTATGACGTCACAGCCCCTGATTTTGAGGGTGTTAAGGCGGATTCAGATGTGTGATTTTGTCACACAAGCTGTGAAATCCTATGCGGCGAGCGAATTCGCTGGGAATCGCGTTAATTACGATGCTCTTTTTCTTTTAATCGCCCAATATGGCCGCCAATGGATGTTACAGCAAGTGCGCATTATTCGCGTCGCGTCGCAGCCTGGAAATCGCCATGTGAATCCACCTTTAGAGGGTTCGAAAAAATCTGAAAAGTTTTTATGATAAAAAATTAGAGGTTTCTACTCAAATATGAATTAAAAAAATTTATGGCAGCAAAATAAATTAATAGTTGTTGCTGCGAAATTGCTTGCAGAGCTTGACGTAGGAATTCTCTATGTTTGAGTATCCGTGTAGGACCGTGTAGCTGCTAGCAAAATTCTTATCACATTTTGTACTAAACTATTCATCAGTTCCTAGAATTTAATGTTAAATAATGACTTATGTTATTTATAGATGAGCTCTCGGCCATTTCATGCAAGGAGGAAAACGTGAGCGAAGAGAATTCTTCACCCTCAACCTCGATGGAATCTCAAAGAGATATCGCACCAGGTGAAAATATTATAATAGAAAACATGAGACATTTGTACTCACCATTAGGTGCAGGAAACATGATTATTTAGTAATATTTTGGCTTTATGTGTATTTTTTCTTTCAAATGTGAATCTACCTCAAATAAAAAAATTAGGTTGAAAAAATATAAGCGTCATTATTAATAATATTGCTTTAAGTGTCAACATTTTTCAAAATTTCGTAACTTTGCTTAATTTTTAAATAATAAATTTATTTTTTTAATTTAATGGAAGAATAAAAGATACTGTACAGGGAGTTACAATAAAAATATAGACTTTTCAATGTAAAATTTGCAGCAACAGTGTCATACAAGTTATTCATTTTTATTATTACAATGTTTTATTTGTAAGATTTTATTAAAGAATAATATATATTGGTGGATAAAAATTACATTATTTTTTTCATTGAAAGTCCAAAACATAAACTGAATATCCATCAAATTTGGCACAACTTGCGTGCAGGTTGCTAGGAGGTATTGTCGGATACATTCTGTCAGATGAGATGTCTTTGTAGTCATGAAAATCTATCTTGGTCACCGACTTGCCGTCAAACTTTCCTGATGCTGCGTGGATTGTAGGACGTTGAATGTACGACTTTCTTCTGTCCACGTCTCTGTATTTCTTGAACTCGTGCACATAAACAGATTCTGTTTGAAATTTTCCTTCATTCAATTTTATACCTTGTTTCGGAATTATTTGATTTGTTCGTTTTCCAATCTCATTTTCATAATCTGGATAATCTCTTAAAGTAACCGTCAGTCCATCAAATTTGGCACCAGTAGTGTGTAAACATGCTCGAGGAATAATTGGTTCACCACGATTTTCAAAACGATTTCCTTTTGGAGCTACCATTTTCCAGCCAGTATTTGTTGTATCCATACATGAATAGTTTGTACATACTTGTCTTTGCATTTTATGCTTCACAAATTATTAGTTTTATGACAATCTTGTTCTTATATAAGATTACTATTGATTATCTTTGAAAATGAAAATATTTTTTTTTTATATATATATAAATTATAGTAGCTGTTACAGTTAAAATCTTTTAACAGTTTGTTTGTTACTTGTTTGAAATGCCACCTAGCTCATTGTTGTATTTTAAACAACAATTGTTGTCTTACAGATTTTTTCACTATTGCCCCTTTCTTTTTTTCTTTTTTTTAAAGGTAGAGATAATGTCGATTACCTGTTCGGCATAGGTTCCTTTGATTAAGGATTATTGTTACTAGTCTTAGGAGATGGTGAATCACTATGAAAATTATAGTAAATCTTCCTTACATTATAACATAAATTTTCAAAAAAAAAAATTAAACAAAATAAAGTCAGTCTAGTTTTTGAGATATTCAGGATATAAATAGTGAGAATATCATTGGAAATCTGGCGGCCATTTTCAAATCAAGTCAAATCAGCATATTTTTCAACTAAAAAAATTAATATCTCAAAAACTGGACTGCATAATTTCTTTTTTTACTTCAGAAAGTGAACAGTCATTTTGTTCTCTGTGTTCTGATCTAAATTTTATATATATTATATATATTTTTTTTTTTGCCATCAAATAATTAATAAACTAGTGACAATAATGTAAACCTTAGCAAATTCACAAGAATTCTGAAATTTTTTTGAGGGGCAGATTTTAGTTCCTAAAAGCTATGAAAAAAAAGTTTCAAAACAATTTTATGAGCCGTTTTTTTTTTTTTTTTTTTTTTTTTTTTTTTTTTAATTTTGTTTTTAGTTTGTCTCTCCATGGGAAAGCCCTATGTTGAAAATTAAAAGAATTAATTAATTAAAAAAAAAAAAAAATCTGCTCGTTAAAAAAATTCAAAATTCAATTTTTTTTTATTCAATCCATTTTTTCTACAATCAAAATATCACAGTAGACTTTTGTTGAGGTTAGTATAGGACACGTCGTGTGGCAATTATAGGCCACGAGTTAGCATGCGGAAGTGAAATTATGGTCCATGTATTTCTTAACACTGTAAATTGTTTGAAATTGTTTTGAAATTTGTTCTATGGCTTTTAGGCACTAATATCTGCCTCTCAAAAAAATTTCAGAATTTTTGTGAATTTTTTAAGGTTTACATGTTAATCAAAGGGACCTACGTCAAACAGCTGATCGGCGTTATCTCTACCTTAAGCCCTGTCCAGAATTTGTTGGAATCAGAAATAATTTTCGTTCACTTTGTTAATCAAGTAATTGGAAATTTTGGAAAAATCTGATTGGTCAAGAGCTTTTCCGTTTCGTTTGCGAAGCAATTCTGGACGGGACTTTAAGATGCATTTGCTCAGATAAAATGCTATTAAATGCTTCAATTTCATACAGCAGTTATTTTTTAATTGGCCCATGTTATTCGTATTGTTGCATTTTTGTAGTTTATTGTTTTTACCTTTTTTTTTTATAAAATTACAAAGGACATATACAGTACGTATTCTAGTCTTAGATTTTTATTAAAATATCCCAAAATGAAAATGTTAGAAAATATTCTGGAGTCATTAAATTTAAGAATGAATTAAAAAATATTTACATTATTATAATGATATTAAATTTTAATCTTGTAAAAAATTTTAGGTGTGGAAATTATTGCAAAATATTAAATTTCCGTTGTTTGTTCACAGACTCAAACTTCCGTCAAGAATTAAAAACCAAATTCCAAAACGTCATTCATTCAAGTAAAGAACCAACTCCAAAGAGCTCTCCTGCAGAAAATCTGTCGATACCTCACAGAACTTTTAATTCAAAGCAAGTGTCATTGAATCCAAGACAGCTCAAATTGTTTGATACGCTTGCCTCGTGCTACTGTGACACTGGAATTCCTCTAACTAAAGATGTCATGTATCATGTGTTAAAAACATTTGTAAAGATTGAAAAAGATTTAATGTTGTATCAAATTTTCTGTGACAAAAGTTTTTATTTAAAGTTTGATATTTTTCTCAATAGCAATCCCATGTTTTCATCACGAATTCAATCAGAGAAAAATCCAAACGTAGAACCTTCCTCAACAAATGTCAGTGAACTTTTGGAACAACATTATCAAAGCTACGTATCCATTGTCTCAAAATTATTCCAAAATGTTTGGTATGTTTGGAATGCTCCTGAATGTTTGGAAAGAATTTATTTCCTATATGAATATATTTTTAATGTTCCCATAATTTGTAAATCTATGACAGACGTCATAGTTAGTAAGAAATACAAAGTAGACGAGTGGTATAACTATGAAAAAGCTACGTTCATGGCTTGTGTTAACGCAGCGGGATTTAAAATCCCGACCTGCGTGATCAACGAGACGAAGGAAAAATCAGAATCATTCAAGAAAGCTGAGGACTCGTTGGAATCGAAATACTTTATGCTGTGGCTGGAACACTTTGTCAAGCACAAGCCACAGGGAAGAGTGCTGCTTGTTTTAAACAACAATGCCGAGAAGTACCTCAGAGAGTGCAGGCCATTGTTGTTGAAAATAGTTGAAGAGTCAGAAATAACAATTCATTTGCTACCTCATGTGGGGGGCTTGGACTTGAACCCTCTTGGACATAAAGTGTTTGAGTAAGTATAAAATAACCTTTACATTATTTTAAATTATTATCGTTCAAAAACTACTACTCAGCAACAACAAAACAGTATTTTAAAAAAAGTAAAAAAAGTGGGCATAGTAAACATTTGATTTTATGAAGTTCTATTTTATAAAGTCATGTTTTTTTAGGTCCCTTCAGACTCGCAAAAATTGAAAGTTTACTATACTTGTACTGTACTTTATATCCAAAATTTTGAGGGAAGAAAGGCCTCTGTATCTGCACCCATATTGTGTGAAGTTTATAATCTATTTTGTCTGACTTTCATAGTAGGCTTTATTTATTTATTTATTTATTTATTTTTTCTTTTTTTAAGAAAAGCACAAAATCTCTGTTTTGTCATTAATTAAAGCAAAGTTTTAGATGAAAAGAAGTTCTTTCTTTAATATTGGAAGATCTCTAAATGTGGGAGTTATATATGTTTTCAATGGCTTTCAAAGGTACTGAGCATATCTTTATATTTTCTAACACGGTGGCTTATAAAGGAAATTTTCTAAACACACTAGCAGTCCCTTCCATTTATTTATTTATTTATTTTTACATTTATTTTTACATTGTTGTAAATTCAAATGAGAAGCTGATACAACAACATGACATTATAATATACTTTTTTACTTTAAGAAATGTATTTTTAAATTAAAACTAAATTTTATGTCCAGTGATTTCCGCACCTCTTTCTTGACGGTGCTGGGGAACTTCTGCAAGCGTTTTCCTCGCAGGCAGATGATGATCGGAGCGGAGCTGGTGGACCTGGCCACCGCAGCGTGGGACGCAGTCAGCTGTGAAGCCGTCGCTACCAGCCTGAGGGTGAGCAGCTGATAAAATAAACCTTTTTTATGACTTTAAAATGTTAGAAAATTTATATTCATCCAAATTTAAGTGTGACAAGAAATTTTATTTGCAGCAACTTCATTAACTTTTTCTGCTGATTAGCACATTGACTTAACTTAAAATTTGTGGTTAAAGATATTATTTGTAATAACCATGAAAAGTCTCATTCACCAATACATACTCTATTGTCAAAGTGTAGGCTTGCACCAGACAACATGCTGAATTGAACTAAAGTTTAATACTCTATTTAGTTTACGAAATATCTGCTGGGGACTGCTGTTTTGAAGACTAATATCACAATGCTTGCAGGTGACCGGTCTTCACCCCCTGGACCGTCTCATCCTACGGAGACCCTCAGAATCTTCCAAGTGTCCTTCCCAGACCCCAGAGGGCAGCTCTGTCAGGGTGAAACCTTCACACAAGACGAAGAAGAGCAAGAAAAATAAAGGTTGGCCAAGAACATTTTTCTTAGGGTGAAATTCATCAAATTTTTAGTAACTTTCAACGCTGTAAATAGTCATAAAATCTGTTAATATAGCATCTCCAAATCACTAGATGGTTGAAAATCCTTATATTGTTTAATGTTTATTTTTATCTTTAATTAATACCGTACCTATCCAATATTAAACCTTCTTACATTTCAGGCTCATGCAAAGCTACGTCTACAAGCACCGAGGCCTCAATACAAGACGGCAAGATGCCAATCTTCGAGGAGGTTTTCCTTCCAGCAGAGCAGCAGCAGGTCCAGGTCAAGAGTGAACCACAGGACGAAGAGGAGCTGAGGAGTGAGACCCTCGACCTTGGCGTAGACACCCTGACCTTCGCAGGAATTGAACAAGTCTCTACATGTCCCGTGAAGGAAGAACTTGAGGAGTGCAGTGCCCCAGAAGTAGAAAACTCACAACCTTACACGACTTTAGAATATTATCCTGTTTGTGATTCTGGAGAAGTTTTGATAAAACCCGACATTAATAATCAATATGAGAATAAATTACCTCCATCTGAATCTCTTGGTTTGATTAAATATTATTCAGCAAATACAGATACAAATTTTCAACCAACTGAACAAATGGTTCCAGTGTTATATTCAAATTATCATACTGATGAAATTAATAACTCTTTAGAAAATGAAATACAAACTGAAAATGTCATAAACTCGAATGAGCCAGATTACATTAGTTCTGAGTGTTCACAAAACATTCCATTACAAGTTGTGCTCTCAGAATATTCCGTTGAAGACAACAGAAAACAACAATTCAGAAAACAAAATCTGAAAGAACTGTCAAAAAGTTCTCCCATCATATTTCAAAGAATAGAACCTAAACCTGATTCCAGGGATGTTGTGCCGGCTAGCCCTCCCGTCACCTCTCATTTACTAAAATGTTTTGAATGTCTGGAGGCCTTTTATACAATGACCGGTCTTCAGGGTCACTTAACTTCAGTTCACACAAAAGATTGGTACATCTGTCCTTTTTGTTTAGTAGAATTTCACCATCTAGAAATCATCAAACATTTCGTTACTAATCATAAGTGCAAAGAGTGTGGATTAGAATTTGTTGCCAAAGAATATTTAACTTTTCATTTGCAAACAGAACATCCACCAATAATTCGAAAAAAACCAACACCAAGACCCAAAGACAAATCACGAATTTCTGTTTATGAATGTAAAATGTGTCAGAAACAGTTTCGGAAAAAGTATTTGTTAAAGAATCATTTGGAAAAATGTGGAATTTTCAGTTGTAATCATTGCAATCAAAGTTTTAGTTCCAAGGTGGCGCTAAATACCCATGAATTAAAGGAACATTTAAACAAGAACTTTAAATGTACCTATGGCAACTGCAAAGCAAGCTACGTGCAGGAAAAACGCCTTATGATGCATCTTCAATCGCAGCATCGCATCGTCAAACGGAAAAGGTGAATAAATTGTAGCACTGCAGGATGGTGTTGGCATCATGTTTAAGCATGCTCTATTTTTCACGGAAAAATACTCCTGAATATTTGAATTTCTTTCTCTCCCTCCCCCACTTCCCTCCTCCTTCAGAAAATGAATACTGTAAGTTTTTACATATTTCATACAACTGTAATCTAGCTTGGTTTAGCGTACTACTTGATGATACAAAGATAAAATTTTGTGTATTAGTAAAAAAAAAATAATAATAATGAAGTCCTAATGTTATAAAAAAAAGTCTGACTTGACATTCCTGAAAGAGACAAAAATTATGTGAACAAGCCTTTGGTGCTCTCTGCTTGTTACGTTGTTGAATGAAGCTGCAAGCCTGACGTTCGTTTTCTTTGTCCGCAGGAAGATGAAAAAGCTGAAACTACCGAAACAGTCGGGTGAGGAAATTTCTTTTTCTTTGTCGTCATATCTGAAGATTGGTCAACTCAGATTGTGAGTGCTCCAAGAGTTTTGTTGCAATTATGGACCTTATTGTTGCATGTACATTATGTTTATATTTGCAGCAAAACTCTGGGTGTTTACATTGTGAGGCAACGATACATAATACAATAACACTGAGAGGAAACATGTCTTCAACAATGTAAAAGTTAGCTTCCACAACATTCTTACCTTTACCTTTCTGTTTAATGTGTCACAGAAACGAAAGTGTTATTCAATTTTTTTTTTTTTTTTTTCACATTATTTATGAAGCAATTATTAATTATTTTCCACCCTCTTCCAATGAGCATTATAAATTCTATTAGTCTCCTCCATGTAAAGATAATTAACGAGAGATTACTTGTTGCAGAAACGGGACGACCCCTGCGCCGCGTGGCTGCTATTTTCCGGCGCAGGCAGGCCGTTTGTCGCAGGCGCCAGCTGTTGTGTGACTGGTGTGGCCACGCAGTCGACTCGAAGGGGAAGATACGCGCCCACGTGCGGCACAGACACCTTGAGCAGGGGCGGCATGAGTGTCGACGATGCTACGAAATATTCTCAAAGTACCAACTGTATCTGAAACATCGCTTGTTTCACTGTAGCCAGAGATAATTTGTAATTTTGTAACAATTTTCCATCAAATGGCAGTCAGCCACTGTTTTAATCTAACTGTCATTCATCATTTTTACTAAAAAGTCATTAATTTTATTATATTTCCCTCATTAATTGCTGCAACAACATGTCAGATGTAATGATCTAACTGTAAATAACCTGTATATTGTGAGAGCAGAAATACCTGTAGTTTTTTTGCATTAATGAATTGAGTTAGAATTTGAATTAGTGACCAGTTACGCAGCCTGCAACGTTTGTCTTTATCGCAAATGTAAAACCTTTACAATGTGTCATATTCTTTTAGCATTTCAGAAATGCTAGGATTTACTTTGGCTGGAGAGATTGAAGATGTTACAAGCACGACAACAACCAAGTCAAATGTTACCTGTAACATAGAGTCGATTGTTGCAGGTTGATTTACCACTACTATACTGTAGTTTTGTAATATTGTCATCGATTTTTATTTTTGCTGTACACAAGAAAAAATTATCTAATTCACCAGCATTAATGAATCATTTTCAATATATTTAATGTTAATTTTTGTATCATCACACAAGCTATTAAGTTATAAGAAAAGATTATGTGTGTGATTTTAGTTGTTTAACTTCAGCATTTATTTAGTGTTAACTACAATTTTTCCAAAATTACACTCCCATTGACACATGCTGTTGTGCTCAAATTGTTAATTAGAAATTACATCTAAATTTAGTATCATGAATCACATTAATAAAATGTTCAAAATCATTTTTGTAAGTAACAGTTTTTTTATATATATATTTCAATCCTCTAAATATATTAAATTAAAAATAATATTAAATACTATTTAACTAGATTTAAAGTTTATGCAGTAGAGTTTAGATTATAGCTATAAGGAAGGGATCGAGTGGAGGGGATATAATTGATTAGGTGAATAAAATTTACAACTTTTCCCCCTTTTTTTTAATGGACAGTTTAACTTTCATGATTTCACTCCCATTGGTATATTAGCATGAATTGTAGTTAATTCCAATGTGCTTTTTCCAACATCGGTATGTATCATACAAAGCACATTGGACGGAAAAAGCACATTGGAATTAATTAAACAAACGTCATCTGATAGAGAAACATCTTGTCTACGGACTTCAAAAAAAGTATTTGATGAATTGGAGTAGAATATAAAATAAAATTTTGTGACTTTTTCCCTCCCAGATATTTCCCCATTATAGAAGACAGTTTAAAAATATAATATAATAATATATTATCTATATAGGTAAAAAAAAATAAATAAATAAAATATATATTTTACAATGCTGGTACATTAAAATTTTTAACATTATTTCAAGGTTGGAAATTTAAGCAAATAATTATTTTTAGATTATTTATTTTTGAGAATATTGAAGACTGCTACAATTAAATTTAATATATGCAATGATTTTTTTTTTTTATATTTTTAAATCTCAGAAATTTTACATACACTGTATATTTTATTATATGTAATTATAATGTAAAATATGACGTTTTAATTGTTTGCATTAAAATTTGCGCATTTCTTAATTATACGCGCGCGTGATGTGAATATAATTATGTATATTTATATACTTAGTGAAAAAATTTGTTAGCAGAGGTAAGGTATATTTATATACTTATATATATATATATATATATATATATATATTTAATATATATTAAATTCATTTAATCAATATCAGCAAAATAAATGCAATTGAAACTATATATATATGCCATATGTTTTATAATATTTTAATTAATTTGGTATGTATAATAAATTAATAATAGATATTAATTTTATAAAAACTTCATAAACATGCTTTTGCAAGCAGAGGTTGCATACAATTTGCAATGCATATTATATATTTTATAATTAAGTAGGTATATATATTATAGACTGTTATTATATTATATACCCACTGCTATAGACATGGCATCTATTTTGAAACTTTTCAATTAATTATAATTCATATAATGACATTTAAATATATAGCTTAAATTGCAATGTAAACATCAACCGCATAATCTATTTATTAATTTTACATTAAGGTATATAGAGATAACACGCCCAATGTTAATAAAAATCCCATTCATGAAAAATTATGAAAAAAACTTAGAATGTTCTCCTTTACATACCTTATCAGTAGGTAAAATATCACGTATACAAAAACGAGCTAGTTTTCGAGTTATTAATTTTTAAAGTTGACTAATTTAACATAGAAATTCCATTTCTCCATGTAATATTAGTAAACTTTAAAAATTAATAACTCGAAAACTAGCTTGTTTTTGTATACGTGATATTGTACCTACTGATAAGGTATGTAAAGGAGAATATTCTATTTTTTTTTTTTCATAATTTTCATGAATGGGATTTTTATTAACATTGGGCGTATTATCTCTACCTTAAATATCAGTTGATAGTTGATACATTTTTTTTTTTTTTTTTACAAGGATACACCCCTAAGAGCCTACAGCTCGCGGCGGGGTACTGGGTAGGGATAAGGTAGGGAACGGATAGTGGCCTGTTACTCATTAATTGTGACTTAATTGCATACTAAAAAATCAAACAATTTGGATTTAGCTGTAAAAACAAACAATTATAAATATTAGTAAAATACAAACTTATTATAGACATACATACAATTTATTACGTACAAATAAGTTGAAAATAACTCTAAAATAATGATATTCTATATAATTATTACAACTATATATATAAATATACAAAGTATTTTTTAACGGCATTTTTCTTGTTACATAGGCCTTGTAATAGAATAATATTTTTTTGTTTAATAAAAGGTAGGCTTATTATAATTATGCTTCTTAAAAACATAGATATAATATACTCTCATTATTTTTTTTTATATATATAATATCTGGAAGTTTATTAAATTATTTATATAACACTGAGCTCAGATAAAAATGATCTTTTTATAGTTTGTTTATAGCCTCCGAACATTTTATGAATTAGATTTATAGACTAGCTGAAAATATATATCGATATGTAGAATTAATATTAATTATATTCTACATGCATGACTATATATGTCTCACCAATAAATTTTCCCAGTAATTTAATTTTTATTAAAAATATAGCACCGCATGTTCCATATGATAATTTGTGTCAAGTACAAAACCACTTATATAGTAAAAACTTATATTAGTAAAAGTGTGCGGGAGTGAGCTACGTGCCCTCAGCGTCCGTGATAATGGAGCTCCATGTTGTGACGCTCGTGACATCCGGGAATCTGCTGCAGTGTCGGGGAATCCCTGCAGACCAGATACCTGCTGCTGGTGCATTACATGTACGCGATTATTGTTTATAAAATATGTTACACACAAAGTTGTTTTTATTTTTGTACCATGTCCAATGAAAAACTAATAATTTTAAATGGTGTAAATTAAATGTATTTTAGCACATTTTTGAAAATAGTTAAAGTAATAATTTGGTTTAATAATTAATTGCTATATAAAATGATGAATTATATATATATAATAATGGAGTAGTGACCTCAATTTTTTTTTATTGCAGAAATAGATAGAGGGTGCAAAGTTATATGCTACCCTGATTTTTTTCAGATTTTTTAGAGCCCGGCAACTATTTTTAAAAAATTATTGAAAGTTCTTTTTGTGACGTCACGAGACGCCGCTCCTTAAGAAAAAGATAGGACTTGATGCCGCGTGACGTCACAAATAGGACTTTCAATAATTGTTTAAAAATACTTCCCGGGCTCTAAAAAATCTGAAAAAAATCAGGGTATATAGCACAACTTTGCACCCTCTATCCATTTCTGCAATAAAAAAAATTGAGGACAATACTCCATTATAGTCTCTATATAATAAATCAATTTAAATATATAATATGGGTGTTAAGGGCATTGAGTGTAGCACCGGTAGTTGGCAACACTGACGTATCTTCACCATGTTAATTTTTGATCATTGCTCCTCGGAGTAATTTTTATGCTAGAGCTAAGCTGATTGCTGTAGTATCAAGATAATTAGTAGCCCAAGTGCACAATTTGGCTAAATAAAGCCTGATTTAAAGAAAAGTAGTTTTTTTATATATTAGAAAAATGCATGTAAATTTAAAAAATTACTAAAAAATACTTCTTTTTAAATCAGGCTTTATTTAGCCAAATTGTGCACTTGGGCTACTAATTATCTTGATACTACAGCAATCAGCTTAGCTCTAGCATAAAAATTACTCCGAGGAGCAATGATCAAAAATTAACATGGTGAAGATACGTCAGTGTTGCCAACTACCGGTGCTACACCCAATGCCCTTAATTAGTAATTTTTTTATTTTATTTCGATTTCTATAATTATAAGCATGCTGGGAGCTGGGACAATTTTTATTTTAATTAATTGAAAAAAAAAAAAAAGGTTCTTCGAGAAATCTGTTACGTAAAATTTTAATTTCAATTCTACAATTTCGTGTTCAATTTTTGATTCAATATAATCCACGGACTATATCGGTGTCCACTTTTTTATTGTTTTAATTCAGAGCTCGTCATCTCCCAATTTGTTTTGTCTGGTGTTTACCATTGAAATGAAGTGTCTATAACATTTTGTGTCACAATCAACCTTGGGGTCCGCATCCTTGCCTGAAGCGATCATGACATTGAATTATCAGACCATCTGCAGCCGTAGCACGTCCCCCCTCGCCAGGATCGAGAAGATCTTTTTACTGTCGATTTAAAACGTTGCAAAATGTTATTGTAGTTTATATATACAACGGGGGGCGTACAATGATAAAATTATAGTAATTAAAATAATATAAACAGTGTTTGAAAAATAAAACAAAATGAGATTTGTGATGAATGTTTTTTTTTTTTTTTTTTTTAATGTGTAATCCTATGTTTATTCATAAAATATAGACATAGTTCATAATACATTAAGAAAATTCTGTAGACCCCAAGAGCAAAATATATATTTTTAAATAACTGGATGTTATCGGATATACCTAAGTTCTGAGTTCATATCCTTTTTATCCTAAGACGTCATAAAGTTAGTGCGAACCTGGTGGTAACAGCTGGAACTACGTGCCACGTGCGTCTAGCGAGAATTGTTGAATAAAATTCATTAAAATGCTCTGTCAGCAGCCACAGCATAATTTTACAGAAATGACAACAACACCATAATTAGTTCGCAAATATTTTCGGACAAATGAAAAAAATATTTCTATTTCGTTATAACATCATATAGTGATGTATTTCATATAAATTTTGTTGTTTTTGTGGCTCCCAATGCTATAGGTATTGCCGTATCTTCGGTAAAATCAGCCAAAATTTCAGCCATCAGAGCCATCTCCTGGTCCTTTATATATATACTGATAGTACTCTATTCGTTGCCTCAGAATGCAAATCACGTATCTACAAAAAAAATTGATAACGTACTCTAAACCTTATCTCACTAGAACATAAGGGTCAAAGTTCCGTCAAATTTGTTGGTAGTTACGTGATTTGCATTTTGAGGCGACCGAGGTGACGATATAATTATTACAATATTAGGTTGTATCTGATCGATCATCTCTGAGTAAAATATTAGTTATAAACGTCTGCGGATGAATTGAGCAACATTAAAAAACAATATGGGCATGTAACATAATTGCATTTTTTTTTTATATTATTGCATAAATAAAAGAGCTACGAATCTCAGTTTTTTCCACCGATTTGTTTTAATTTTTTATAATTATAATGAGATATTAGAATGTGAAAATTTTAGTGGCTTAATCGAAAGAAGGGGTAAAAATATGGTATACTGTGAATTTTTTCAGATTTTTCTGAGACCGGGGAACTATTTTTAAAAAAATTATTGAAAGTCTATTTTGATGACGTCACGGGCGACACTCCTTAAGAAAAAGGATAGGGCAGTGCCTCCCGTGACGTCATAAAATAGACTTTCAATAATTTTTTAAAAATAGTTCCCGCGCGGTCTCAGAAAAATCTGAAAAAATTCACTGTACCATATTTTTACCCCTTCTTTCGATTAAGCCACTAAAATTTTCACATTCTAATATCTCATTGAAAAATAAGTTTTTAACGGCTGGCATTCCCTCCTTTTCACGGGCATTCTTTTCAACGATCGTTTAAAAATATTTTAAACGATAAAAATTCTGAGTATCATAATTTTTGCTTACTCTATTCAATACATGACGATACAAAAATCATGTTGTCCATAAATAGAGATATTTACTACAGACTTAATAATTTATTCTATAAGGCGAGTTGTTTGACGTACGAGTTTACATGATCTTCTTTGTGACGTCGTTGGTGTCAGTAAGCTAATGATGTAACAATTAGATCAAATACGACCTAGCGGGTTTTCCCACCGGGACTTAACATAAGTGGTTTCCTCGATTGATATGGAAGCATCACGTGCAACCCTCGCCCTTCAAGGGTCAAAGTTTCATCTTCATTTATAATTTCAATAATATCTTGTATGAGCGCGGTTTTATAAAAATTCTGTAATCCTGCGTGTTTCATTATTTAAATGAATGTAACCATATATAATTAACTGAGATTAAAATATATTTATTGTCAATAATTTTTAATAGACTTAAAAATTAAAAAAAATAAATAAAATTCTAATAATCATACATTATGTACATTTCTATAATACACGTACGTTTTCCATGCAAAACTTTACTCAAATTCATGTAAATGGAGTTTTGACCTCAATTTTTTTTTATTGCAGAAATGGATAGAAGGTGCAAAGTTATGCTACCCTGATTTTTTTCAGATTTTTTAGAGCCCGGGAACTATTTTTAAAAAATTATTGAAAGTTATTTTTGTGACGTCACGAGACGCCGCTCCTTAAGAAAAAGATAGGATTTGTCGCCGCGTGACGTCACAAAAAGGACTTTCAATAATTTTTTAAAAATACTTCCCGGGCTCTAAAAAATCTGAAAAAAATCAGGGTAGCATAACTTTGCACGCTCTATCCATTTCTGCAATAAAAAAAAATTGAGGACAATACTCCATTGTAAAGGTTTTGACATGCTAATAATATAAAAAATAATTATAATTCGTATATTCTATATTCATATTGACAAGAAGAGTATCGCTGAACAAATCGTTATTAACTTTATTATAATATAATATTATACAGTATGACTGCATGCAGCTTACAGTAAATTTAGCAGAATAACATTGTAATTTATTAATTATTATAAAATAAAGTAAAAGCTCTCCCGCAGATTTGAATTTAATTATTTATCATGAGAGCCTATACTCAGCTTTTTAAAATAAAAATATTAAATATCCATAAATAAATTTAATATAAATATATGTTCTATAAATATTTTAAAATGTATATGTGCACCAGATTTTACAATACAATATCTGTCATAAATACTTAGAAATAGTCTATTATTATGATTATTGATACCTTGTGTACATGGAACATAAGGTTAATCAATAATAATATATTATTTCTGATTGTGTATTTACGAACAGACCTATAATGTATTTAATAAAGCTAAAGAGCCTTGATTTAAAACCAATGAAATGCAATTTAAACAATGAGTTATTTAAATTATTACTATATGTAATATAAACAATTACGATATAAACATGTAGGTGTACAGATGAACGCCCCGAGATTGAAGTCAACTTGAGGTCACTACGTGAGTCAACTTGAGGTCACGAGGAGGTCACTACGTGAGTTAACCTCACACGACAACTCAAGACAAAATAACGTCTTCGTAGCCATGGTAACCTCCAAGCTCGCCTGCTGTTTACTTTTATGGTGGCTTTGGTGTGACAGTACGTAGCCTCACAATGTTTATTTAAACCAAACTTTAGATTTGTCATTTCCATTAAAATAAATAAGGCTAAAAATTCAATTGCACGTTGCATGAGTAAAATAAGATAAGATGTAAAAAAATAACTAAATTGCTATATAAATATTGCATTAATTGGATCAATTCTATTATATAAAATTATATATACAATTAAAAAATCTGGTAATTAACAATTTTCAACGTTATAAATATATAATTATATGTCTCTCTGCATTTTTACTCGAGCTTTAAACGATAGATATTTTCAGTTCTAGAAAAATCAATAAGTACATACCTAATTTAGTCAATATAACAATAACAAAAGTTGTAAGTTATCCATACGGGTTCAAACCTCGATATAATATATATTTTATTATCTGTAATTTTAAATAAACCAGCTGCATGCTTACAGAGTTGGGGTTCCCCAAACATAAAAGCGATTGCTACACAGCTGATTACTTATAGGGAGAAACACTTGGGTTTTGGGAGGAACTAAAATGTACTTACTTCTATTTTATTTTTTATTATACACAGGAAGTAATTTCATTTTATTATTTTGCAAATTTAAACAATTCAAAATATACAAATTTTTAGTCCCGCGTCCTAAATGTTAAGTTATAAATTAGAAAATTAGTTAATTGTCAATTAAAAGTGAATTCAATGCAGATTAGACATTGAACGTGATTGATGTAAATTATTGTTAGAGAACCAAAAGGACATTAATTACTATAGGTTACGTATATGATAAATTATATATTACTCTTGAACGTTAGAAAATATATAACATCATTTGTGAATAATATATAATGGAGTATTGTCCTCAATTTTTTTTGTTGCAGAAATGGATAGAGGGTGCAAAGTTATGCTACCCTGATTTTTTTCAGATTTTTTAAAGCCCGGGAACTATTTTTAAAAAAATTATTGAAAGTCCTTTTTGTGACGTCACGAGGCGGCAAGTCCTATCTTTTTCTTAAGGAGCGGCGTCTCGTGACGTCACGAAAAGGACTTTCAATAATTTTTTAAAAATAGTTCCCGGGCTCTAAAAAATCTGAAAAAAATCAGGGTAGCATAACTTTGCACCCTCTATCCATTTCTGCAATAAAAAAATTTGAGGACAATACTCTATTATAATATATTGATTACTCGGATATTATTATATAATCATAATGTAATTATTTGACTTAAGTTTCAATTCTCTATGATGTTGTACATTCTCACGAAGTAAATCAATAAAATTAAAATAAAAATTCAGAGCAAATTTTATTTTCTAGGTTTGTTGAACCGCAGAAAAAGAATGACTCTGACAAAACATGACGCGCCGGAACTTTTTTATCTAACCGCAACCGTATCTTTGTAATTAGTTTATTTTAGACGAAATTTCAAAACAGAAACATGTAATTTCAATACTAAAGTATATAATTGAAAAAATATATTTTCATATATTTTATGACTTGATTGAATCAATATGTACTGCCTGTTTTGTTAATGTGTATTAATAATATTCTATATGAAGTATATAACTTGTTGTTTTTTGTGGTATTTGAAGTTCCGACTACAGTGCACAAACAAGAATATATAATATATTTTTTTATAAAAAAGCGATTTTATACACATCATAATTACAACTTAATAAAGAAATAATAAATAATAATAATAAAGTACAGTAGTTTTTAAAAATTTCAAAATAGTGTCCTCTTATTGTCGTTTAACACAAGTTAAAGGAGGAGTAGCAATAATAGCTAAAAGCAATTTAAATTTTGAACAAATTAATATAGAATCGATTGAATCTTGTTTCGAGTGTTGTCTGGCTAAATTAAAATATATTGATGGTCATTCTATTTTTTTCGCTTCATTATACAGATCCCCTAAATATTTCAAAAAGGGAACCATGAATGAAGAGGACAAAAATATATATAAATTCATTGAATGTCTAGAAAATATGTGTGTAAAAATCATTAACCTTTGTAAAAAAAATGACAAAATAATTTTAGGGGGAGACTTAAATATAAATATTTTAAAGTCAAATAATACTGTTAAATCTTATCTTGATGTATTACAATCGTTTGGGCTGCAGATTGTAAATCAGGAAGCTACAAGAGTATCAATAAACAAAAAAACAGAAACACTTATTGATCACGTTATTGTAAAAAATACTGATTCCAAATTTATTTATTTCAGTGTAGATACAGGGCTATCTGACCATAAATACACAGTGGTTAAGTTTCTCAGGTCAAACAATTCAGTGCAGAGCATAACAAACGTGTCCTTTATAACAAGAAATTTCAGTAAAGAAAATTGTGAGTGTTTTTTAAGGTTATTAATGAGGGAAAATTGGACTGAATTGTTAGACCCTACTGTATGTACAGAAAGAAAATGGGAGTTGTTTATAGAAATATTTTTGTTTCATTTTAATGAAGCGTTTCCTAAAACTAAAAAAAATATAAAAAATAGGGTTAAAAAACCAGACTGGCTTATTAATAATCCAAATTTAAAAATTGAGGGAACGTATTTGAAAGAATTATTTCTGCAAGCAAAATATGTAAGTCCAGAGTTAATGCCAGTATATAGAAATAAAATGAAAAGACACAAAAAAAAAATTAGCGAAGTTATTTTGAAGGAGAATGATTTAAAAATTAAAAAAGCTGAAAATAAAGTCAAGGCTAGTTGGGAAATAATAAAAAATCAATGCAATATGTCTAAATTAAAAGGAAATAATACAATAACTGAAATATCAATAGATGGAAAGAGTATCACTTGTCCATATTCAATTAGTAACATGTATAATAATTATTTTGTTAAAACTATAGAAAATTTAACTCTGGATAATTTTCAAAATGATAATGCAGATAACGTTATAAATAATCATAATTTTAATATTTGTAATAATACAGTTGACATAAAAACAAAATTTAATTTTAAAACAATTGATCAATTTAAATTAATAAAACATATAAATGCATTACCAAAAAAAATGCAGCCGGCCCAGATGATGTACCATACACTGTAATTAAATATTGTAAAAATCTATTGGCAGTACCCCTTATGTTTCTCATTAATAATTCTATTACAGAAGGAGTTTTTCCATTAATTTTAAAATTATCTCTCGTGCTTCCATTCTTGAAAGAGGGTGATAAAAAATTGATTAGTAATTATAGAGGTATATCCAAGCCATCGGTTTTTTCCAAATTATTTGAGAGTGTATTAAATGAACAACTAACTGAATATCAATTAGAAAACAATCTTGTTCCGAAATGTGAGCATGGATTTGTTAAGAATAAATCCACTACAACCGCGGCTTTCCATTTGTTAAGCAAAGTCTACACTGCTCTTGATGCTAAAAAATTTTGTGTGGTAATTTTTTTTGACTTGTCCAAGGCGTTCGATGTAATGAATAAAGATGTAATAATAAATAAATTTAAGAACATTGGGGGTGGTGATAATAGTTTGAAATTAATAAAATCATATCTGTCTGATCGCCAGCAATATGTTGAAATTAATCAGCTAAAAGAAAACCAAAAATTAACAGTAAAGTCTACCGTATTACCTTTAACGTTAGGGGTGCCACAGGGAGGAAAAATTTCTCCAAGTTTATTTGCTATTGGTACAAATGATCTAGCACATTATATTACTGAAGCTGATTTAGTCAAGTATGCTGATGATACGACAGCTATAATCACCGCTGATACGGAGGAAGAACTCCATGTAAAAATAAATACTACTTTAAATCAAATGAGTCAATGGTGTGTAAACAACAAGTTAGTGTTAAATGGTAAAAAAACAGCTTTTGTACAATTTCATTCTCAAAGAAATATTCAGGATCGAAGTTATTTATTAAAATTAAAAAAACAATCAATTAAAAGGGTAGAACACATAAAATATTTAGGTTTCAATATTCATGAATGTTTAAATTGGGAAGTTCATATCGATTCTGTAGTAAAAAAGATTAATTCAGCAAATTTTATTTTATACTCAATTAGGGAACATGTTTCTATGGAATCTTTGTTTTCTATTTATTATGCATATGTTTATTCACAATTGTCATATGGAATAATTTTCTATGGAGTTAATGATCAGTCGTTAAATAGACTATTTATATCACAAAAAAGAGCGCTAAGAACAATATTAAGATTCAAAAAAAGAGACTCATGTGTGTCGTATTTCAAAGCTAATAATATGTTAACTTTACCATGCATATATATTCTATATAGTGCATTGTTCAGAAGATACAATTCTGAACTATACGACCACAGCAAGCATTCTTACGAGACCAGAAACAGGAAAAAGACTGTAACAGCATGCCATAAATCTGCCCTGTTGGAAAAAAGTCCTTTGTATCAATCAGCAAAAGTATATGATTATCTTCCAGCATGTATACGAAACATTGAAAGTGATACCTTGTTTAAAGCTAAATTGAAACATGTTTTGATTAAAAGAGAATTTTATTCTGTAAAAGAGTTTTTTGCCAACAAATTGTCAGAACATTGTCTTTTATAAAATAGTGTAATTGTGATATTTCCCTCCCCCTTTTTTTTCTTTTTTACTGACAAAATATGTATTGTACAATATATTAAATGATAAGAGGGTTCTATTTATTTTCATGTTTTAGACTATAAGTTATATATATAATGACGTGATTTATGTTGTATTGTACAACCAATGATTGAATAAAAATATTATTATTATTATTATTATATTAATTGTACCTTTATAAAGAAATATTAATGTATTGTCAGACACATAATAATAAGATTATATTGTCCCAGTTTTCTCAGTCATGGGTTCAATGTTCCCTTAAATCTAAATTGTCATAAGGAGGCAATGACAGAAGTTTTGCCAAATTTTCACGATTCATTTCCAACTTTATTTAATTTTATTGTAAAAAGTGTACCGCGAGTAATTTAATAAATATATTTTTTTTTTCCTGGGAGAGATGGCAACAAAATTTTGTCATTAATTACTGTCGACGTCAAAAAATAAGATTGATATTCTTCACAGCTGCAAATAGAAATATTTTATTAAATCCCTCCTATACTTCACTATATCAAAAAACATGAAGCAAGACTAAAGAGACTTCAAGTCAGTTAATTTTATGGTGTTCCCACCGTCTTATCCAAACCTATGTAAAAAATACCTCGAAAATGCTTTTTTGGTATTAAATGCTTTTTTTACAGGAAAATAAGTTTTTATTCATTATCAGAAGACCCCTAAATGGGGGTAGGAGCTGGTTTGAAATTAATAGCTTTAATAGTTACTGATAAAAAATTCAAATTGTATAACATGGTGGCTTATGGAGAAAATTTTCCAAGGGAACACTTGAAACCTCTATAAACGTTAATTTTATTGGAGGAGGAGGGGGGTTAACAAGGGAAGTATATAGGCACTTCCTCCACTCCAATATTTTGTACAATTACCGCATGTCTGCAGGACGCCTGATGCACTCACTTTTTTCCGCATGGTTTTTTTGCTTATAATTAGAATTTAATTTTGTCGATACAGTAAAAAACTTATAACAAATGTATCGTGTGTTCAGACGATCGTCTTGGGAAACGGCAGCTGTCTGGTAGCCCGCCGGGTTTTGCCCAGGCCGGGATGTTGAAGCCACACGCATGACAGCTGCAGAAACCTGCCTTACTCGGTCCCTGCAAGTAAAGCTGGACACATCAGTAGGCCTGTTCGTAAACCCTACTCGGAATACTCGGAGCAAGTTTACGAACATAAATCGTAACGTCATTTGCACTCATCCCTACTACCTCACAGGTGTAGGTGGGGTCCGAGCAGGGTTCACGAATATACCCCTAATGTTGACGTCGATAGTAGCTTAAATCCTACAAGAAGAGGGGTGATATATATATAATGTTGACAAATTGTATAGAAATAACTTGAAATAAGAAATTTATTAATCTATTATATATAATATAGCACTTTGATTGTAGGAAAAATGGAATAAATAAATATAATCTTGAATTTGACGGCGATAGTAGCTCATGCAACCTGAAAACCCTATATACAAGAAGAGGGGTTTTATATTTATATATGAGATTGACAAATGTTATATTGTATTATATATTATGGCACTTCGATGGTGGGAAAAATTAATAAATAAATTGAATTTTAAATTTGACGGCGTTACTAACCCATCAGGAAACTTTGCAAGAAAAAGGGTACATGATTTTGACGGCGATAGTAGCTCATGCAACCATGCAGGTTCCGGCTTAACTTCGTTATATATACGGAGAAATGAAAACCTCAGAATCCGTGAGCATGTGACATAAACAATATAGCGGCGAGAAATAACAAGCCAGATTATTATTATTGTTGTTGTTTGCTTGATTAGAAATGAATCATAATGACCTTATTAAAATAAATTTGATATAATATACCACTATATAGTTATAATTATGTTTTCCAACACAAAACCTTTATCTAATATTTATATTATATATAGCATTTTAATCTCACTCATTAAAATAAAATAATGATACCAGATTGAATTTAATTTTTAGGAACAGCACTGTTGACTGTGATTCGATCATCAAAGTCAAGGATCGTGATCGGTACTTGGATGGGTGACCGCCTGAACGGAGAAGATAAAATATTACACTGCTAATTCCCAGGGATAAATTCGTATGATCGCTTAATTTCCACCTAGTGCAGTATGTGGTTTCCTATTAGGCTCGGACTGGGAAGCTATATAGGGGCCAGTCAGGGCCATGTATATTATAGGCATTAGAGGCAGCAGGGGCCACTTTTTAGAGGGTCTGAGGCCACTTTTCCTCTGCTCTTATGTTAAAAATCTGAGGGGCCAGTCAGGGATCCCTGACCCAGCCTTATGATCAGTCCGAGCCTGTTTCCTATGAAAGGGTAATAGTGATCGCTTTGGTCAATTTGATAATGATAGAGTCACTATAATAATAATATTGAGTTTAAATTCTGTATTTGAAATTATAAAATTAAATTAAAATGCCATGATATATTTCTTTAAAAAAGTTTAAGTCTGGACTCTGAAGACAAAAATCAAAAAATATAATACACAGCTTTTGTTAATAGAGGCTTCAAGTCAGCTGATTTTGTGGTGTTCCCACCGTCCTATCCAAACCTGTGTAAAAAAAAAAAAACTCAAAATCGTTTTTTTGGATGCATTAAAGAAATTTTTTAAAGGAAAATAAGTTCTTGATTCATTATCAGCAGATCTCTAAATAACATATTATACTAAACTCATATATATGTACATATATATTAATATATAATTATATGTGTATAGCAAATTATTTAAGTTAAAAAATTAAAACAATAAAATATTCCAAGTTTTCTCTCTTATACGTAATTATCTTACATTAATTTTTTCTTGTACTATAAAAAAGAAGCACCAATTCAGAAATTACATAATTTTTCATATTATACAACGTTTTATAGACTCTCGGCATAAAGTGTTATTAAAATTATTATAATAAATTATAACAGAAGATATATCGTAAAAATATTAATACAGAAAATTAAATTTTAATTTAGCACATTCTTTCAAATAAAAAAAAAAAATCCCCCTTTATCTGTAAATTCCTAGCCATATAGGTAATTTCTAACACCCATCTGTGCATCTGGTTGCATACCTTACAGTCTACATTTCCAACATGGTTGACCAGATGTTGGTGCCGATAATCTTTAAAAAAAAAAAATCTCACATATTTGGAGAGTGCTGCCAAGTTTTGTAGCGACGAGGGAATTTTTAATCAACGACTTCCAAGGATGGATGTATTTATAGGTCGCCCACGAGGCTGAATGTTTACAGGTGAACGTCGGGGATTCCCGGAGTGGGGGAGCCCCTCTCTCTTTTTCTCAAACGTTCAGAGGGACTCTCTCGCAGATCTACAAGAAAGTTTCTCTCTCAAGTATATTTTACTAAAATCTGCTAAAAACTTTCACTGCGCGATGTTTTTTCGTTCTGTAGATGTTAATATTTAAGTCATCTTTAAAATATAATTATAATTATGATAATTTTTGTGCGTGCATATACTTACGCATGGGTTTTTTTCATAGTTTTAATAAAATCTATAGACGACGTTACTCACTGAAATGCCCTTGTTATCTGGTTAACACGCGAAGGCGCCACGTGGCTGCACTTTACATGATGGGTTATCCAACAGGAAGTATAGGCTTTTGCGTGTTCAGAGATGGCTCACTTGTTCAGTTATTTATATAAAGTTTCAGTGGAACATTTCAACAGCTTGCTGGGTTTTCCAGATTAATTTTTAAATTTTTATCTTTAAAGTCAATAAATTTTACAAAAGATAACATTGAAATTATTATTTGGAATTTTATTGTATCATGTAGTGGATCTAATCATATTTTTATAGAGTATCAGCAATTTTTTGCAACACTACAATAGTAATGTTATTTAAGTTTACGTCATTCATAAATATATGTACGTACGACAGACGCAGCTAAAAAAAAAAACATCTTCGACAAACATGCTGTAAATTGTAACTAAACTAAAATAATCAACAGTACTTGTTTATTAAACACAAAATGTGTATAAATGTTAAATTATACATAGAACATAGAATAAATAATTAAACATAAATAAGTAGATAACACAAAAATTTATCAGACGTGTATAGTTATTATAATAGAAGCAACTGAAACTAAAAGAATATATAAATACAATATAATATAATATATGTATAATATATATTCAAATTCAAATTGTTATTTATTCAGCAACAGTTACAGAACCAAGGCACTAAATATAATAAAACAGACAACACTACACACACATAAAAAAAAAGAGAAAAATATGATACATAATAATAATCAAAATGTAAGGCACTAATTATACATTGTCAAAGGAATATATATATATATATATATATATATATATATATATATATATATAAGGAGTCAAGTAATCTCCCTTGTTATAATCATTAATTGAGTTTGTTCTAGCAGGACAAGTAATGTTCTTGAGTGATATTGACTGCAAGTCTGATTGCATAGTTTGCAAATACAGGTTGGTTCAGCTGTATGAAATTTAGAATATTTACAAGTTATTAAATGTTGAAAGTCATTAACAATATTAATAACATTAGCTATACAAAAGACTACACACTCCATTTTAATCGCACAAAAGACCAGAATTGTTAACATTACAAAACGTTATGCGACTAATATACCAGATACCGGATGATGCAAAACCATAAAAGAGCTATTTTTTGTTATCTCTGTAAACATCGGAAGTAACTTTTGTCGCAAACTTTTGTCTGTTTTTGAGCCAGCTGTTTCATAATAACTAAAATATGACATAGTTAAAATATGTTATTTTTTATTTTTACATATATGTCATTGACCTTTGAGCGATCTCTACTGCTGGCACTTCCTCCGACACGAATGATAACAAGTTACAATCCAACATAGGACGCTAACTAACGAAGTACAAACATGTATTCCATTTTTTCATACATTAAGTGATAGGATGAAGTTTCACAGTTATACTTTTTGCAAACTTTTCTCCAAATAGTTCCAACCTTCTTGGTTCTTGGATGAGTTATCAAAGGCAAGGGTGAATTCAAGTGGGAAGGATGAAAAAGATGCTGCCCCCCCCCCCTTAATAAAAATACATGAAGAGGTGTCTCCCTCTTATAACGCCCCAAACTTAATATTCATACTCAACCCCCCATTTCATGTAGAACTGAGCGCTGGGGATCACCCATATCAATTAAACTAAAGAAAGTTATATATGAATGTAAAATTTCTTTCGCATCACTGTTGATTATTGTCATTAATAAAATATATATAATTATAATATATTACAAAATGTATTTGAATTTTGTATTGCTGTAACGGTTTTATCACATTTCAAACAATTTTAATTAATTTTATAATGTTTGTAAAAAAAAATCAGATTTAAAAGATTATAATTATCAGTTCTCTCGAGTATCTTGTCTTAAATTAGAGTTAGATAAATCGTGTTTATGGCGAACTCACGATTTAATCATGTTGCACCATAAAACATAACTAATATATATTATATAGAGACTTTCAAATTAGGGAGAGTCTAATTGATATGACATGCATTAATTCACCATTATAATATTATGATAATATAAATAAATAAATATATTACATTCTTTGCAGAAATCATTTGATCAGATGATTAAGAATGCCATAAAAGTATGTATCTGCAATAAGTGCAATTACACTTAACTGCAGAAATATCAAGATGAACAGATATGAGATAAATTTTCTAAACTATGTATAATTGTGTATTAATAACATGAAAATATTTGTTTTTGTTTCCAATAGGTACCTTTAATAACAAGATTTTGAAGACCTTTATGTAATTAAACGTAGCAGCCGACAGGGTTATTTTAAACCCTGGATGGTACAATATCATGTAAATATTAAGCGAAATAAAAAAAAAATATATAATAAAATCATTTTAATTACTGTTTAGAAAATTTATGTACTTTTTTTTTATGTCTACAAATTATCAAAGATTTGTATTTTTTATGAGAATTAACGCATGATTATGTTATTTAAAAAAAAAAAAAATACATATAATTATGTAAAACCGTTTAAGCTAAAAAAATGCGGTTGTCCATCACATAGATAATTTATTCAATATAACTATAATAATTTCTAACATACCAGTTAACATTGGTACTGTAAAGAGAGAAAATTTCATACATTACAAGTTAAGCAAGCTCGGGAATCCCCAAGCCGCCATGCCAACCGTGGCCGCATCGTTTGCCTGTCTCTCTATATTATTATGTGATCTGTACAGTGGCTGCAATGACAAATTACTTGCAACACATTCCAAACTGTCTGGAGAAGAAATCTAAAAAAATATAATTTAAAATGAGAAAGTTAGATGTAAATAGAAGTGCTGCAATCAATGCCAAGTTTAATTAGAGGAACACTTTATAAATAAACTCCCCCACTCTTATAAAAAAAACAGTAAGATATAACTATAACAGGACTTAACTAAGCAGCTATTTCTAGAACATAACAAACCAATGATTTTTTTTTTATAAGGGAGTTTCATTTATTTTACGACAGTTCTGCTCTAATTTACTGCAATTACGTCTATTTATAAAACCTTATTGCTGATATTTTTTATAATTATATACTCGTTCATATTATAAATTCAAATTCAAATTTAAATTTAAATTTAAATTTAAATTTAAATATATATATTAAATATATATTAAATTTAATATATATTATGTATTTAGAATACATATTTAATATTCTATGATGAAATATGATAGATAAAAGAAAGAGATGAAATTAATAATATAATTATATTAGAATATAAAAATGATATATTAGAAATTACTGCATGCATCAATCATGAGTTACTTGATTAAAATTACGAAATTAATTATTATGTTTGGTATGTAGCGGATATTTTGTGACACTTCCTGAGTTATGTCGAAACTAAAAAATCCTCGTGCATGACGACGCAACAACAGAAGTCTCTTTTTCTTACCACACGTTTGCTGCCTCGGGAAATTTTGAGCCTCATTTTGACTCACATCTTCGCAGAAATTCCCTCAAACTTTGAACCCAGTAGTTGTTATTTCCGGACTATCCATATGGGGAAGTCATCTTTTGATGGCGCCTAAATACACGTGCTGGGTTTGTACCAGACTGCAATATATAGGATTTTCCCTCTTTCAAACTATATTAATGGACCGTTCTGTTATTTGAAGAATGTTTCCGTATACTTAAAAATAATTAATTAAATATAGAATGACATAGAATTGTATTCTCCTTTCATCATTACAGAGTCATGTGTTTATACTGAAATAGCAAGCAAGTGCGTAAGGATAATTTTTACTCAGAATATTATACAGTAACAGGTTTGCCCAATAGACTAGTATTGTTATAATTATGATATAATTTATATACTGACGTACATACTTATAACAGAGCTCATCAGAGATTTATCTGCGTGGATCTATAGAATTAAATTTCAGGAAACGGACTGAAAATTGACTAACACAGAGGTTTCTGATGGTCCATCGGTAATATGGGTATAATATTAAGATATTCTAAAAAAAGTTATCACCTTTTTCATTTAATAAAGTGTTAAGTAAAACTTTAAAGAAATAATAATAATTAAAACGACTCATCTTTTATAGACACAACATATTATATGTTTAAAAGTATAGTATTAAATTTAAGATATACAAGTATGTATTTATATTTAAAGTGTAATACAAAACAATTTTTTTAAAATATAATTAATAATAATAATAATAATTTTATTTCGATCGTTGGCTTTACAGCATAGATCACGTCAGAGTTGTTACATAAATCATACATAACAGGTATACTTAAATCTAATTAAAATTACCTAAAATTAACATATATATAGGTTTACACAAATAATTTTAAGTAAATTTATACTATTAATATTAATTGTATTTTATTTGCAGATAATTAGCATGGTACGTATATATATATAATATATAATAATTGTATCATGTTAAAACATAAACATAAACTAAACATAAGATTATAATTGTGTAAAATACACTATATAAAAAAATGTATAAAAATATTTTATGCTATTTGCTATATATTTATGTGAGCATGTTTATTTTAGCCAAACACAATAAACAAATATTGTTAACAATTTCTGTAAAACTTCACACTTTTCTAATTTCTCGTCCTAATTTTGTTTATCATGTTTTAAGGATGTTGAAGATAAAATTGTTGGAGAAAGAAAGTTCCTGAACATGTAATATAATTAAAATCTGTGGGAGCAAAACCATAATCATAATATTAATTCATTTAGCGAAGAATCGTCTATTATAATAGAATTATAGACGCGTTAACAGGTCCAAACACTCCACCAAACCAAAATGATTACGAGCGTTGTCAATGTACTGATAAGACGATAACAGCTTAGATCTGATGAAATGTAACCCCGTGATTTACTTGTCATGATATAGTGTATAAATTTTTTTTTGTTATTCCTGACAAAAGAAGTCAAAAATATACATTTTTCTTCCCTGTCACTAAAATTCTAAATGAAATTAAAAAATATAATTTTTGCTTGAAATTTATAAAACAATAAAAATATCTTCATGTTGTATAGAATTATGTATATTTTAAATACATGGTTACAAGTAGGGAAATTTTCTCTCCATAAGTTTTCTCGTATATAATATATAGAGAAAACAAGTTGTTTTATTCGTGCTTTCTTTTTCACTCTTATTATTTTACATAAAAATTGTCAAATCATCTTCATATATATACAAATAAAACAACATCTCATTTTTTAATATTATGACGATATATTTTTTTTATAACGTTATTAAATGAAACAGCAAATTGAGAAATATGAAAAAAAAAAAGTTATTATTATTATATAGAAAATAATATACTGCACTCAAATTTTAATAAAAAAAATGTGATATGTTAATTCATATGTATCATGTAGTGTGCATGGCATACAGGGAACGTTAATAAAAAAAATTAACATTAAATAATAAAATATGTAAAAATACATTAGTATTAAAAATCAATTAAAAAATTAAAAATAATATATATATTTTTTTGGCTATGGTGGCGCCGAAATAGTACAGGTGCGCGGCGAAGATTGGAAACACAGCTGGCTCGCACCGAGTGACTCGCACAATGAGAATGCTCCCCCGACAACAATGTTCTATTAGAGCAGCACTTGGCCTCTTGCCATGCGCGCAAATGACTAAATCCCTCATCGTTGCCTCACGTTCAAATACGTAATTTCACTCCACATATAAAAAAAACGCATAAATTATAAATATTTCTTTTATTGTGTACTACATTGTTTGCAAATTACTCATTGCAATATTATAACTTGCAATTTATACAACATTCATTCAATATAATATATCCGTAGTAAAAATGCTAAAGAACACCCACTCGTGCATCCGGAAGGTGATTGATGGCATCCTCCATCAATTGCCGACCATCCTGACTGAGGTTTCCATGGTTTCCTCAGTTACAACCAGGCAAATGCTGGGATGGATTGCTTATAGGCCATGGCCGCCCCGGTTTGGAAGGGACCCACAAAAGTAGGGTCTAAGAAGAGCCGGGAGGTTAAATTCAGTCACTTAATTGTGGCCAGTACCCTATAATAGGGTTCAGTTGAGAAGCTAAAAAAAAAAATACTATTTTTTGTTGACGCGCTGAAAGGAAATTTTATTTATTCAGGAGTTTAATTTTTACGTCCATCAATATTTTACATATACTTATCATAATATTATGAAACAATCAATGTTACAACTGCATTATTAATTACAAACACGTACTGTATAGTAGAGGAAAAAGGAAGCACATCACATATATTTGTTTTGAAGCGTTCTATAATTTTATAAACACTCTTGTAATGAAACAGTGCTTGATAATAAACAATTAATTACCTTTACAAATAATTATATAAGCTATGATGAATAAATTGAATAACGCGTAACAATAATTTATATTTCATTTTGTAAGGTCGAACGTAGGTCCTTTGTACTCGTTTAATATGCAGAACTGCGTTAACAGTAGTTTCATGTTTTCGGCAAAGTCCCTAACTTGGGTTAAATTTTATTTTCAACATATTTAACATCATAGAACAACACAACAAAATTAATATCTAGGCATGTGAGGCTCCATCACATGATCTGAAATTATATGCAATAACATTGTTTAGGGTAATAAATTATGTTGGTTATAAACAAAGTGATAATCTAAATTGATACTTTGTGGTGCTAATTGGCACTCTGAGATTTCATCGGCACGTTACGTTGATCACCTGCTAGCAACATTCCCTTGGGGGGTGCAGGGGGTGCTCAAGACCATCGCGTCCTCATAAGGCCGGCAGACCGTCGGGGAATTCCCGCGACCAGCTGCGCTCGTGACTCGGACGGTAAATATAAGCTCGGAGGACCGAAATAACACCTCCCCATTCCGACAGACGGAGGGGCATTGCGCTCCACATTTCTGCTTTTATATTATAAATTTTTTGTGCCATTTTTTTTAAAAAGATAAATATAGCTTCGTTTTTTTTTAAAAAAAAGTACGGAATTTCCATAATACAAAAAGATGTCGAGACTTCAATTTTTTTTTTAACTGTTTACATATTTGTATATTTAGTATTTTTTTTTCAGTTAAATATATATGTAATACGTGTACTTGAACACGTTTACCGTGATGCAAACCTGATGCGATGAACTTGAGTTGTATAGTTTCCCAGGAAAATGTAATTAAATTATTCTCCGTACTTTACGTATTAACAAGTCACTCGCAAGATCGTTTTCTAGGGAAAAATTGAAAAGGACACTTTGCATGATGACTGGGGACCTTTTTGAGGTCTTCAGAATGACGCACGTTAGGGATACCAAAGTGGACCCTTGCTCGCGGGCCTTGGGCGAATATAACTGCCCCGAGCCTTGAGCAAGAATCTTACTTAGCGTCTATTATGAGATCGTACACTGGTCTAGTTCAGAATATTTCTGCTAGTTAGCATTATACTTCTCATTAAAAGTATTTTGTGTAGAAATTCTAGTTTTTCATAAACTTTTGCAAAAGACAGAGTATATCATAACGTAATTGTTTATATTAATTCTTTTTGACCAGACATCATATTTCTATATAACTTCAGGTCCAACATTCTTATAAATTATTTTTGTTACTCGCTTGGCATGTCAGTATACCAAATAATGGAGTATTGTCCTCAATTTTTTTTATTGCAAAAATGGATAGAGGGTGAAAAGTTATGCTACCCTGATTTTTTTTCCGATTTTTTAGAGCCCGGGAAGTATTTTTAAAAAATTATTGAAAGTCCTATTTGTGACGTCACGCGGCGTCAAGTCCTATATATTTTTCTTAAAGAGCGGCGTCTCGTGTCGTCACAAAAAGAACTTTCAATATTTTTTTAAAAATAGTTTCCGGGCTCTAAAATATCTGAAAAAAAATCAGGGTAGCATAACTTTGCACCCTCTATCCATTTCTGCAGTAAAAAAATTTGAGGTCAATACTCCATTGAAACTTTAAAATAGCTGCAGCTTTAGAATGTCATATTATTATTGTTCTTACTTTGGTATAATAGTAAGACGAGAATGCTAAAATATAATAATATATATACTGTACTATTTAACTATTTTTGACATCTTCCGAATATTTGTTTTAAATATTATGTTTATATAAGTTGCATATATGCCTATACAATGTTGCACTCATACAGACAGTATGTGTTGTAAATGAATGATATAAGACTGTCAAATTGATAACGTTTTCTATTTTCTAATAATATGCTTGCGGCCAAGCGGTTTAAAGAGGTGTTATTGAATTATTGCGGGTAATTGTCATTGTAATCTCGCAACAATGATCGTCTAACAAACATTCAGTTCGTCAGTTGTTATCAGTGAGTGTTTACAATAAGACACCTTGTTGATCGTTATCTCCGCAACTAATGATTGAAAACATTGAAGTACAATTTGCCTGAGTTTTAATCAACGTCGAGGCATGCTAATGGAGTATTGTCCTCAATTTTTTTTTATTGCAGAAATGGATAGAACGTGCAAAGTTATGCTACCCTGATTTTTTTTTTTCAGATTTTTTAGAGCCCAGGAAGTATTTTTTAAAAATTATTGAAAGTCCTTTTGGTGACGTCACGCGGCGGCAAGTCCTATCTTTTTCTTAAGGAGTGGCGTCTCGTGACGTCACAAAAATAACTTTCAATAATTTTTAAAAAAATAGTCTCCTGCATGGCTCTAAAAAATCTGAAAAAAATCAGGGTAGCATTTTCTGCAATAAAAAAAATTTAGGTCAGTACTCCATTCGGTAAAAATCAAGTTTTTTCTTTAGTAGGCAAATGTTAGCAAATAAAAATTTCAAGGGGGGGGGAGTGTCTTAAATCCAAAATTTCAGTGGAAGGAAGGAGGGGAGAGAGTATTATTGAAATGTTTATAAATTTTTCACGCATGCAGCTATAATTTAAAAATCAAACATGTGTATTATAGTATTTAAGAAATTTTGAGTGTGACAATATTTTTGTTTTTTCAGTGTTAAATATTATTAGAGTCGCGAGTGAAGCTTGTTGATATCAATCTCGAGGTGTCAATAAGAAAGTCAAGTTGACGTCGTGCATGCTGATGATGATAATTTGACGTGCTGCAAAGTAAACTGATATAATAATTTATGTTTTAACGTGTACTTTTCCCATAAAATATAAGGCTCTATCAGAAATTATTTGTGTCGCTTTTGTATTTTGCAATATTAATTTTATTAAAATTTCTTTAAAAAAAATCCTTATTTGATAACATTAAATTATATAAATTTATAAATAAAACATCAGAGAGAGAGAGAATGCTTAATTCATATAATATATAATATTATAGCGCTCTGTATATATACAATTTTGAAAATAAATATTCTCACATTATAAACTAGCATTTTATTTCTATATAAATTATAATTGCACGAAATATAATTGTGTAATATACCTTAGATTATATACCAGCATAAAGACACTATTAAATAATTATTTTCATTGAAAATTCTATTAAAAAGAAGCAATCAGGTATTTCCTAATTATTAAGAACACGCATTATTTTCCTCATTAAAGTGCATAATTTTCTTCCGCATTCTCTCCCAGGGTCACTGCAGTTATTACGTGGTGGAATGTGTCAGCCGATCAGCTCGTAATTATAAATTATTAGGCAAAAAAACTGTTTTATTTTTAATTTTGTTTGCCTCAAATTGGCCAGACTTGAAAATGTCTGGATTTTCAGCAGCGGGATTCCCAAACTCCTCCCATAAGCCGTCTATTTTGAAGCAAGGACGGTTGGACTATGTTTTTTTATTTGCTTGTTTTATTATAAGGGACGAGTATAGGTCGTGCTTGAATTTAGAACAGCGAGCGTGAGGGACCATTTGGCGAGTATTCCTGGACGGCTGACTCAAATAGACGGCACACTCATCACGTTGGCATTAGCTAATACCTGGCAGACCTCTTTTTGTAACAGTCTTGCAAGACTAATCAAAACATCGATATAGGTGGCGTAAAAAATAAAATTAAAATAATATTATGTTTGTTTTATTCTTGTGATTAAATAGGACACTCTTAAAATTAAATTTAAGGATATTTTTCACTCAATTTTATAATAATTATAATAAACATATTGAATTTTGAATATTTTAGGTTTCTATGATTATAAATTTTTTTCTCATTTTTTTAAATTGAAAAAAAAAAGTGACTGTAGTTAACAATGCTGTTCGAGCATATATATATGATATGAGTATGCGTGCTTTATTAATATAATCCTTATAATAATACACGCGCGATATAAAACATGAATATCGCTGCATGCGTATTAATCATATTGTAGGTTTAATTGAATACCTTTAATATATTAATTATTTGCTACTGAATTTATGCAGATTTTTATATGGTCTATATAAAGGCATATTGCTAAATATGGGGAGGGAGGGAGGGTAAAAATGCAATTTTTGTAACGCGAAGTAAGTGACCAAATGCCTAATTTTAAAAAATGAAAAAAAAAAAAAAAAAAAAATGCTATGTGTAATAAAATAAAAAATGCGATGAACTTTTAGATGAAACTAAAAGCGGCAATTATTAACAAATCTACATTTTTTAGTCTATTTTATTTACAATATTTGTTTGGGTCAATGTCAGAGAGGTATGTGTTTGTAATGCATTTATAGAAACTTGATATTGTGGAAACAAATTAACGTTGTTTCCCCCTAGGCAAGAAGATGCCGGTTGATACGGCTGGAAAATCCGATCTGGTAGGACTTGAAACCAGTCTCGTGCATGCACGCCGGCACGTAGCTTGCATTAACAAGCTTAATCTTTGATAATTTCACCAAATTTACTTAACTGCGTGGAATTTTTTTATTGCAAATTAGAGGACTACCAGTTAACGTTAATTGCAAATTTATAATTTTATAATTTCTTTTTTTTACTCTCAAAATCTAGAAGACGCTGTGACGTCATAGTAATGCAATGTTTTTCCCTATGCTTGCGTGTTAAATATTTACAAGACTATGACGTCACAGTTAACAATCCATAACTCGAGGTCTCTTCTATTGAAAAATATAATAAAAATGACCCAGGGTATCCATTTGTTATTACCTAGATATTTAAATTATTTGTATACCATGATAAACCGAGTACATACTGTTTATAATAAAATAATGACTAATACAATTAACTAATTGCAATAGCGGCTAGTCTACTTTATAATTAATTGTGTTTTATAAAAATAGCTGTTTTCTTAGCCTCTCATCTCACCGGCAAGTCTTTTAAACCAGAGACTAATTGAAATGGCATGCATCCATTTTATTTTTTATTCTAGCACTTCAAGTGTACTTGGTGTATTTTGAAATGTGTATGCTGCATGCAACAACGCGAGCTAAAGTTATATAAATTTCAAATGGCGCCAAGCTAGCATCAAAACAAGTATACCAGACTATTACTATATAAGGTGATGGTCGCTTTTCTGGCGGTCAGACAACACTTCAAATTTAGCGCCTGCTTTCTGCTATAGTCTTATAAATAAAAGATTCCAAACCGGAAGTGAATAATACTAGCTTTCCTCTGTTTGTGATGTAACATTTCTGAAACCTTTTCGATAGATAAATACGAATTTTGGAGATGAAGCTTAATATCGGAAGACCGGAAGGAAATATTTTTCTTCCGGATGAAAATGTTAAATTTGTTGAACTGTATAAGACTTGCGTCAAAACGTGTGTCAGAATGGTTGTCTAACCGCCAGGGGAAAAGGCCCCCCCCCCCCCCTCCTTTCAAGTGTCGCTCAGTTGATGTGGTAACCATGGTGGGATGGGGAAGCCCTTCTATCGGGGAATCCCAATGTAATAGCCTAATAGCTAGCAGCCTCTAAACTGTTCTGGTGTTCATGTTTTGTATATATTGCTTGCTCGATCGTGAGGGCCTTACAGCAGTAATATTATATAATTTATGTCATTTGTGCTTTAGTTTAATAGACGAATTAAATTTGAAAATATAATAAATTTTACCTTAAATCCAAACCACTATTTTACAGTTGGTCTTAAAAATTAACTGATTTGCTGTGTATATATAATAACCTCAAAACTTTTTATTGCAGAAAAGGAAAGAGAGTGCAAAATTATGCTACTCGTTTTTTTTTTTTTTCATATTTTTTGTAGTCCCCGCCCGGAAACTATTTTTGAAAAAATTATTGAAAGTACAGAGAAAGTGACGCCTCTCTTAATAAAAGGATATGACCTAAAAGGGGCGTGGGTTCAAACCTGACCTCGACAAATTTTTTGACAATACTTCTCGGGCTCTAAAAAATCAGAGTATCACAAGTCTCATAACTTTGCACCCTCTATCCAATTTTGCAATAAAAAATTTTGAGTTCGATACTCCTATACTACCGATTGTTGCAGGTTCATTTTTTTTTTTTTTTTTTTAATTGCTAAAGAGTTCAAAAGGTATAACAAATAAATTTGTTGAAACTATTATGATGATTTTAAAACGTAAGATAATAACCATTTTATAAGAAAAGCATCTTCACAATTCTAAATTTAAAGTATTATAATAAGTACTGTACTTGAGATAACAAAACTTGCTGGATTTTATTTAAATCTTTATACAGCAAATCGATCAAAAACACAAGAGATAGCGACAATGTCAGTTTTGAGCGATAACAATTGATAATATTTATGAGAATTTTGACCCGACTTGACATCTTAACAATCTCTACCAAGTTCATATAGAAAACTTTCGGTATATAAAGAAATGAAACGTAACAATTATTTTATTAATATATATTTTATTTATGTATAACATTTACAAGGAACCAAAGGAGAAGAATATATTTGGTTGAGGTTGATAATTATATCTAGTTAAAAGTTTATAATATTTACAATTAAATATACAAATGTCTTTTACTCAGCCTCAATTAAAATTAAAAAAACAAATAATTTTTTTTTACATCGATGTTAAAAAGGCACAGACTGCATTAATAATTTTTTTTTTTTTAATTTGCAATTAATTACTTTTAAATAAAAAAGCAGCGTAATTAAATTAACGTCAACAGATTTATGTGAACGATGGAAATAAACTCACCATCATCATCATCACATCTCATTCATTATCATTTAGTCAACAATCAAAATCAGGTACATGGATTTTTTCCTGAAATTCAATCCGCTACAGGGTGGGACATGTACAGTCTTGTAAAATTCAGTTTAAATGGCCCACAGTGGTTGTACGGTCACTGTTTTGTCAGTGCTTTTTTGTTGACTTGGGGATGAACCCCAGAACGCTGCTGTCACGCTATTGGTCGGCTCATTTGGTCAGCTAGGCGCTGATTGGTTGGCTGGTTACTCCGTTTAGGCCCCTGAAGAATCCATCAATGGGGAGACGATTGAACATCTGAGACCAACAAAAAGAAAGAAATTTTTAGTCAGCGTCGTCTTGGGTCGCAAACAAGGAGAAAAATATTAAACTTTTTAGCAACAATGATCGACCTCAAAATTTTTATTGTAAAAACAGATAGAGGGTGCAAAGTTATACTACTCTGATTTTTGTCGTATTTTTTAGATTCCGTGAACAATTTTTTAAAAAATATTGAAAGTACAGAGAAAGTGATGCTTCTAAACGTGATCTTAATAAAAGGATCGGAAGAAAGAAAGCGTGGGTTCAAACCCGACCTTGGCAAAACTTTTTAGCAATACTTCCCGACCTCTTAAAAAATCTGAAGAAAATCAAAGTAGCATAAATTTGCACCCTCTATACATTTTTGCATTAAAAAATAAAAAAAATTGAGGTGGATACTCCATCTTTAAAAGAGATTCGATGGATAAAAGCATCCGGGAAAATAATGTGTCGATTGCCCTAAAATATAATCACTTTGGCAATAACGTAACTACAAGGTATAATAATGTAATAAATACAACGTATTGCGACAATCAAGTAAAACGATTTTTTTTACCCCCTAAAAGAACCAGTTTTATTAAAATAAATACGTAGTATAATGAGACATCAAGTTTTTTCAAAAGTGAAGCTTAACGAGGTTTAAAAAAAAAAAAAACTGGCGGGAAGACGAAAAAGAGTCCCGGCACTCCCCGCCTGCTGTAACCGGTTTACCAGACAAAGTGGGCGAGCATGTGTTTGCAACCCAATATGATGGACCGTCCTTGAAATCACGTTTAAATTACAACGCGAGACATACGAAATAATAGATACCAGGAAATACCAATACACTTGCGAAATAATATTTCTATATAAAACTCGCTTTGTTTCTATTACAATTAAAAGCTCCTTAATTTAGCCTACAGAACACGTGCGCGTTGCAGGAGGTCTGTTATCAGACGAGATCTAAATATTGTCCCCCAGACTGCATGGCTCACTAGCGGAAACAAAACCGTGGAATTTCTTGACCTAAGTGCTATGAGGCAAAATTACTTATTATTATTAGTGGGTCAAACTGCTATGAAATTCCAGAGTTCCTAGTATATTGCAATTGCCGCAAACCTACAAATATTCCCGGGCAACGTCTAAAGGTGAATTTTCATAAGCGATTTCCAGCCTGCGTGATATTCGCCGAATTTGCTCGCCGCATTGACAGCTTTTTGCGTTAAAATCGCGTCGTATCGCCGTTATCGCTCATGGAACTGACCCTAAATTAAAAATCACGTGGGATAATCTCTGCTCACCTCGTCATCGTCCGAGTCCGTCTCGGAGTCGGATTGAGGAAGGTTCTGGTCAGCCCCGAGCTTGGCCAGCTTGTCCGCCATCTTGGGGTCTGCGTAGTACGCCAGCTGGTAGACCGAATGTCCAGCGAACGTGGTGAGGTGAAAGTCGACGCGGCCCTCGCATTCGGTCAGCAAGAACTCGAGCACGAATCTACGACCGCGCTCGGCTGCCACGTGCAGCGTCGTGCGCCCGCACTTTGACTCACGGCCGTTCACGTCAGCGCCGAACCACACGAGGTGACGCAGCACGTCCACGTGGCCTCCCGCAGCCGCAAGGTGCGTGCAGAGCTGTCCTGAAACACGAGGACACGACACGTTGTAGTACTTGGAAAAGGGGGGTCGCACACTGTGCCTTCGTATCACATCGCCGGTGTTTCTAAATGAGAAACGTACGACCGTATGTGGTACGAAACGAAAGTCGTACTTTTTATAATTATTTAAATAAGTACGATTGCAAGGTCATGACCCTCATGACCGATGTACTCCCCTGTCTCCCCCCCCCCCACACACACACACGAAAATATATACGTGAGCATTAATAATATAAATATATAAAAAAAAAATTACTACCGTATGTAATAATAGATATCGGTATGATGAATTAGAATTATTAGTTAGAATGTATCGCAAGTTCGTAAGATTATGAATTTCGGTGGTTATTAAATTTTGAACATTAATAAAAATTATAGTGGGATATAAAAAAAAAGAACAAATTAGTTTATAATGAAAAAAATAACTGCATTATACTTCATAATTTTAGCATAATTAAATGGTATTCACTCTCACATTTCAAAATCATTGTTATATGATACACAAAATTAATTTTAATTAAATAATTTTTAAGTATAATTACATAACATAATATATAATTACGTGCTACAAAGTTTAATGTAAATTTTCAATGAAAAAAAAAAAAAATCGTAATTTTTCTTTTATTTTTTACACGTGTGTAAAATTGTATATGTTCGAAGCTCACGTAAATGCAATAAATTATGGCGTGCACTAATTTTCCACCTGGCTGGTTAGTTTTTTTGCACGCAGAATTCACCTTGGCCACAAACAGCAAGCCCAGCCACGGTTCGACACGAGGCGATATAGATACACATAAATACGGTCACGAGTTATACTCTATTCAAAATACTAGCAAGTTTCTGGGCCTATAGTTAACGGACTATAGTCAAAAATATTTTATAAACACTTTATAAGGCTGGGGAATACCTCCAAACTTCCTCCACGCAAAGAAACACGGAAATTACTAGCTGTTATTAATTCAAAGAATAAAAGTTCCAACATTATAACTAACGAGAAAAAAGTAATCTAAAATGAGGAAATCATATCAATGAGGTTAAATCGGAGAAGAAGTTTCATGCGAGGTTATTTGAAGCGTATATTGAACACTGTGAACCCGCATGGCCGCATGAAAAAAAAAAAAAAAACGAGAGAAAAAATAATGGCTTTTAATTGACGTCAGTGAGTGATAAACTTTTCACACAGAGGCTTCGTTGCATCATATTTTCACAATCAAGGATATGTATGAAGTTTTAGCATGAACCTGCCTGTTTTTCTGTACAGTATAAAACAAAAATATAAATTGGCAAAATGAAATCTTAGCATGCAAAACGTTCTGTAGTCATAATAACAAAAAAAAAACACTCTGAAATAATGACACCGAGCAGTTGTTTGAGAGTCAAATTTTTTTTTTCATTATTATTCTGCCAAAGGTCCGACGTCAGTAAATTAAAATTTAATTAAACAATTTTTTTTTTTTTGTATCGTCGTGATTCAATAAGGTGCATGACGCAGTGTAAAATTTCCTTTAAACAAAAATGTTTCATTGCCATTCCTTGAAATACTAAAATGTGTGCCTGTGCGCTGGAAGTAGGATTTTCCCAGGCGCGGACACCGACCCACCATCAAGGCAAGCAGCCGTGTGTTTGCGGCTCTGGTGGGGAATCCCTGAATATACGTAAGCAATGCACTCCACCGTTGCAACTGCATGAAACTTTCTATCACCAGATCTTATTATACCGCTTTTCTATCACGAGAACAAACAAAGGAAGATTGGAAATTCCTGTCAATACAATAAAAATTTACATTTATCCTTTTCAATGCTAATTCCTGGTTATTATTATTTTTTTTTCATGGACATAAACTCAACAGAAGAAAAACGCCGCATCAATGAATTATTATAATAGTGTATATAAAAAAATAAGAATGAATTAATTCTGAATGCACTCTCACTAGGTTTTATAAATGATTACATTTGCTCGACCTCAATACGTGAGGAGGTTCTAGGCCTGTTCGTAAACCCTGCTCGGTGTACACTTTCTGCACCCAATCGACCTTATGTACATGGGATATAAGGTCGATTGGGTGTAGAAAGTGTACACCGAGCAGGGTTTACGAACAGGCCTACCAAGTCAGTAGAAAAGAGCGGGAATTCCCGACACTTCAATCAAAAGTCATTACCGTGCGCTGCTAAAAAATCGCGTCTTCCCGCACATGAGGTCATATAATACCGACTATCACATCCCATTTCCGTCTCATTATAGTCCGCTGTAGTAGAGAACTTTACTACGTATATACAATATAATGCCTTATAATAGTGAATTATATATACGGACATGAGATGAATGCAAATTAATATGGTGAAATATATTAGCATAACATGACAAACACAGCACTCCTTTATTTTAAATACACTCATCATTATGGATATAAATTATACATGTAAATAATTGTCTTATACAAGATTGTAGGTTGACTTTATTAAGGTAGAGATAACGTCGAACAGCTGTTTGACGTAATCCCCTTTGATTAACATGTAAACCTTAGCAAATTGACAAAAATTCTGAAATTTTTTTGAGAGGCAGATATTAGTGCCTAAAAGCCATAGAAAAAATTTCAAAACGATTTAACGAGCCGATTTTTTTTAATTTTCAGCATAGAGCTTTCCCATGGAGAGCCAAACTAAAAAATTAATTTAAAAAAATCGGCTCGTTAAATGTTTTTGAAACTTTTGCTATGGCTTTTAGGCACTAATATCTGCCTCTCAAAAAAATTTCAGAAATTTTGTCAATTTGCTAAGGTTTACATGTTAATCAAAGGGGATTACGTCGAACAGCTGTTCGACGTTATCTCTACCTTAATATATTAGGAGAGGTTATTTTTTTTTTAACAATTCGACAGTAATTCTTCTCTTGTCATTGATTGTGCGATATGATTAATTTGATACAAAAACAGAAGTGACGCCATTACATCAAGTTGCCACGTAAGAATTTGCACAGTAATCGCATGACTCTGGAGGTCACGTGGTCACGGCACGTGGTCACACGGCTCGGGAATCCCGCACATACGTCGCCGCGTACCTTTCTATCGTTCGTGGCGCAGCAAAACTGCGTGTTAATTACCGATATTTGAACTTGTTTTTCGAGAAATTTGCAAACAGTTAATAAATTTTGCATTTTATAATTTGTATCATCAGAATTTTATTATTTACCATCTTTCGTTTGTATCATCATCCAATGATAATTTGTAATATTCGGAAAACCCGTGATGACCGCAAAAATTTATCATTGAATTTATTTCAATGGTTGAGAATTTAAGTGCTCAATAAACATACGGAAAACCCATATTAGTATACAGACATCCTGAACGCTTCTAGAAGAATCGAATGAAGTTATATTGCAGAGCTATAAATTATGTTTCGAGTCCCGTTAATTTATTATACCGATATTTTTTGATACCACATCTTTTCTAAAAGTTATTAATTAAGAGACTTACCATCATAATTTCGCTCATCGAGGGCTGAAGGTGCGGGGGCTGTTCCTGCCGTGCTGTATCTCAGTCCTGCTCCTGATGACTCTGCCACTGACACGGGCAGAAGAAGTGCCCGAACACAGTCGATGGCGCCTCGCTCGCTAGCCATGTGCAAGGCGGTGTTCCCATGGCGGTCCTTGGAATCAGGACTCACTCCCGCGACCAGCAAGGCTCGCACGATCGGCGCTTGTGAAGTCAGCACGGCGAGGTGCAGAGGCGTCTGAGAGACAAACGTGACGTCAGATTTCCCGCCCACGCATTCAAATATATGCTGGCACTTACCTGTCGGTAATCGTTAGGAATATCTAAGAAGCAAGGGTGTGGCGCCATCCGGATTAATCCGTACACAACTTCGATGAAGCCCTGAATGATGGCAATGTGAAGTTGGCTGTTGACATAAACAAAGGATTGTTAGGATTACTGTAGTTTGGACGTCCCTTTTTTCGTTGAAAATATCACAAAATTTATACGAAGTTCGACCACGCCCACTTATTGACTATTTTTCGCGAGATAAATATTATTTAAAGGATGTTTCTTATACAGTTTTACAGCTGATCCTAGACAAATTTAACAGCAATAAATACTGTATATTTATATTAAATGAAATTGGTTTTTAAATAGATCATCGTCTCTCCATCGGTTTTAATTTAAAAAAAAAATATAGCTAAAAATAAAATTTATTTTTTTACCACGGATTTATAAAAATAGTGCCGCGAATTTCATAATATTTTGGGACGTAATATTTATTTCGAAATACTTTTAAATGCTTTTAAAGAACATTATTAATTCAATTGAAACAGTGAAGTGTCATTTTAATAGTCTTGGTTTAATGCTAAATGTCAATAAGACAGAGATTTTACATTTTCAAAATATTATAAGCAAAAACCCAACATTAGAGTCAGTCTCAGCAGCTAATCAAAATATTGAAGTAAAACACAACACCAAATTTTTGGGTATAATTATAGATGAACATTTAAGATGGACTGATCACATAGATTATGCTTGTAAAAAACTCTCCTCAGTAATATTTGCCATAGGTGAGCTGAGGCATGAATGTGAAGTTGAGTGTCTAAAAACTTTATACTACTCAAATTTTTACTCAATTTTGAAATATGGGATAATATGTTGGGGACATTCTCCTGACTTCCATAGACTATTTATACTACAGAAGAAGGTTATAAGACTGATGTATTTTGTAAAAAGCAGAAACTCGTGTGTCCATTTATTTAAAAAAAATGATATTTTAACACTTCCATGCATATTTGTATTTGAAAGTGTAAGTTTTGTTAAAAAAAATATGTCAGAGTTTAAAAAGCATGAAGTAAATCATACACACAATACAAGAAATATGAAACTTGTGATAGCCCCTAAATGGTGTAGACTTAATATGTATAAAAATGGCCCATTTCTTAGTTGTCTAAGTCTATATAATAAGTTACCAAGTGAAATTAAGTGCATTGATAATGTGAAGTTGTTTCAAACAAGTGTAAGAAAGTTGCTTATAGACAAGTGTTTTTACAGTGTGAAGAAATATATGGAATGTGATTTTGCTGAAAAAAATGCTACTAAAAGTTAATAAATTACTGTATATTTTTTAACTCTAGCGTAATTGTTACCAATTTAACAATTACAACTATGACTTGTCCTAAAACCTCAACATACATCATGTAATTGATTTTATGATTGTAGGATGAATGGAATTAATAAAGAATTTTGAATAAAGAATTAAAGAACTCATGTACAAAAATAGAAATTACATTAGCGACTGAGAAATTTATTACGACGTGGATGATAAATAAAGTAAAGCTAGACTCGAGTGATATTATTTTGTATTACGTATTGAATTATATATTTTTCTGCAATAAGTACCGCTAAGTCATTCTGAAGCCAATATTATAAATAAACCTTCAGAATGTGGTGACCTCGTAACGCATTACAAAATCTTATCTTGCATTTATCGCACCTGTTGATCTAATTAGTAGAGCTAATTATTAATGTTGACCTCAGTTACTACGCAAGTCAAAGGAAATCTTGCTATGAAACGGAATCGAATGAAATAAATTTTAAAATTTCATGAATGATTTTAATTAACTTAAACTAATTGACTTAATCGCTTATGGTTTGAGCAGATTCAAGGGGGCGGTTTCCTCTAAAGAGCCCATTTTTTTTTTTTTTTAATTTCCTCATAATAGCTCTATTTCCGGTTTCCGTCCATAAGGCTACATGTTAAACTTCTACCTCAATTTTCACAAAACTGATAAGACTTCAAATTTTGCATGCCACCTATTGATGGCGAGTTCTAACAAGAAAAAGTCTACAGTAGTTCAATTTTCAAGAGGGCCGATTCCAAGATCTCAATCAACTGAAGGACCCTAAAAATACAGTTAATTTTTTTTTTAAACTTACGTATCGCCGTCCTCATCTTGTCCAAAGTATTCCACCAAAGGGTCGAACTCAGCTTGTTTGGTGGTCTCCTCTTTGATGTTTTTACATGACACTGATGGCTCCTTCACAGGTGCAGAAGTGATAGTGGGACATGATGACGCATTAAGATCATTTAAATGTGATTTCTTAATATCTAATTCACTAAATTGTTCATTCAAATCAAAACCACTGTCTAACCTCATTGAATTTTCTTCAATAAAACCTGAATCTGTATAATTTTTATTTCTTATTGATGAAGTTAATTCACCAGAATTCAAATTATTTTTTGTTGAAGGTAATGATAAATCATCTGAGGAAGAAAATAATTGTTCTGACTGTAGTTGATCAGATACAAGTCCAGAATCTACAGATTCGTATACACATTTATCTGTAGGTGATGACGGGGCGTCCCTACTGCCTAACATGTGACTTGATTTTGAATAACACTGTTCTTCGTTTCTTGAATCATAACCGTAAATCCTCGATCCACCAGATGCACTATCTGTAATCAAGTCCGAAGGATTTTGTTGTTTAGATGATGACAAATTATGCCTGGATTGAGACATTTTTTTTTAATAATATAAATATTATAATTTATATTATTATTATAAAACGAAACACATTAGACACTGTTTTTATATTGTTAATAAAACTTTCACAATAAGAATCACTGAAATTGTTTAAATAATTTGCACTACTGCTGTAAAGACGATAGAGACAGCTAGGTGATATGTAGAGAAAGTAGGTTAGACGATGGAATTTAATGTTAAAACCAGAATATAATCAATAATATTCTCGTAGCACAAGCACGGTATAATCATAAACACAGATGAGGAGTTCCGAAAACACAAAACTCGGAGGTGTGGATTCCCAGACAGAGAAACTAAACGTTCGTCGTGGCTCCTCAGTGTATCGCCGCCATAGAACTGTCTGTAAAACTGCTTGCTTGCACGGAGCAACCTTCCTTTCCTTCCTAGCGCTAACAGAGTACAGCACTGGTAACGGAAAAACCCGCGCTTAGTGGGCGGAGCTTCACAGTGAACAAACTCCATGATTGGCTAATATCGTTGATATAATTTAACGTTTTTATCTATTTATTTGATATAATAAGAAAAACACATGATATCACGTAAAAGACAAAAAATAATTCATTCCTATCTTATTTTCATATACGTAAATTTTATATAACGCAATAAAAGATTACCCCAGAAGAACCAATCAAAAAGAAGGATTTCCAGCTATGCCAATTGGTGGGAAATTTGAAATAAAATGCACGGAATTTTCTGAGACCGGAGACAAGAAACCCACAACTTCTCATAAATTGTTTACTGACCATTAAATTACGATATTTTAAAAAGTCTGTTTTTATAGAAAATGTTGAAGTGTTTTTCATCCTCTTTTTCTTTTATTTTTTATATAAAATTTCAATTCATAAAATAAATTATTATATTTATATGTAAAAATCATGAACCGTATACTTTTTATAATTCGTTTCAGCGCATTTAAAAAATATGCGAATTTGTTATAAAATTTTCAATTTTATCACAATATATAATATAATAAATCAAGCTGCTCGATCTGTTATTTGTTCCATTCAATGTGTGAATTTGCAAGCAAACAATTTTCTTAAAATTGGAAAAAATTATATATGAAATTTGTTAGTTAATTTAGAGTTCACTGTCGCGTTAATTATAAAATAATAGATAGCGAATGAACTTGATATATAAATTTAAATGTACTGTACCAATTCTCCAACTGGCACTTAAATTTCACAAAAAAAAAAAAAATGAACAACGTAATTAAGGGATCTGCATGCCCATGATACATAAGTTGTGTGCCAAGCTAAAGAGGGTGAAAGAGAGAGGGGGCAACGCACGCTCGAACCCGGACCCTCCTCAAGGTTCGTCGTGACCGCCAAGTCGGATAGATCACCCTGCTACTGGACTTTACCATGTGACGTCATCATTTTCTCACGCAACGCTCGCTCTTGTTAGATCAGCGATCAAAGTTTAATTAGATTGTACCTGTGGGGGGTTTTACGCAGTCATTATCTCCAGTGCCAATTTTTTGCTTGTCATTTTACTATAATACATTAATTTAATTACGATGTTAGTGCGAAATTCAATGATTATTTTATCATGTTATAATATAAATATAATTTTATACATATATATATATGTAGCTATGGCACTATATTTAGCATTAACCAATAATGCTTTATATTATATAAACATGATCAAAAAAGTAAGAAATTTTTAAATATTTATATTGATGCAGTTGTAAAATTTGGGAGAATTTAGAAATATATGCATGATATGATTATAAATATTATTATATAGAAATTGTGATATTTACTCCTATTTTCTCTGCGTGTATCTAGAAATATATTTTTCTATTATATAATTTCATTGAAAATATTGAGATCATTTCAATCAATTGCAAAACATAGTTACTCTTTTTTACTCGTCTGCAAATATTTACATTACTTTTATGCACTCTTCTTTCCCAGAAAAGCCACTCGTTAGCATCGTAATATAAAGTAAATAATATTATATTTTAAAACGGAAGTACCAAACGTCTTCAAATTCGTTCTGAGTATACCTTTGTTTCTCATGCGCAAAAATTCCAACCATTTTTTTCCAAGAATTGAAAATTATTTACCATTATACTTTTTAAAAAAATGTACAAAATTCCCCATAAAGAAAAAGTAGTGTCATATATAAAGAAAGTTTAATTTAAATAGTAGCAATTTTTTTCTGCTTTCACAAGACACCTATGCACTTATTGCAAGTGTTGGCTGGGTTTCCCATCAGGAGGCGAAAACTCTCTCCTGCAGTCACTGGGGCGTTTGCCGCTAATGATGACCGTGAAAATACGCCGGGGACACTGATGATATTTAACGATAATCTTCCTGACTCCATCCAAAAGTCCGACTTTTAATTGCAATAATTCCTCATGGTAAAAAGGATGTAGATTAATTATTTAGAATTTTTTATTACTCATATAAAATGTTTGTGAATTTCCCAATATTTTTTTGGCATGCATATCCTCATAAGTAATAAAAAAAAAATCGGAAATTTTGAATATTTTTTATCTATGTTGCATCCTTATCTACATAGAGGATTATTTTTTTTTTCTTACTAGAATCGTGCATGAGATTAGCTGCACAAGTGAGTGGGTCTATCCCAAAGATTGTAAACCGTCCTTGAACGCCATCATCCCCCACCTTATGGCAAAACACTGTCTTGACAATTTTATACAGCTTTCGTATTTTTATAAAAACTCTCACAGGCATTAGACTATAATTTATGTTTGCACGATTGATGAATGTCTAGAAATGAATCTCGAAGCAGTTCGATGAGGTGTGAGGTTTTACCGTTGTCTCCCACCGACACACATGCTGCATGATGCAGTGCTGACGTATCGGTCATGATTCACGGTTACGCTTTGTTGGACTCCGATATAAACAATTCAAATACTCAACGTTAAATTCATTACAGTCTCCTTTTCTATATACTATTTTATTAATAATTAAGAACTGCGGATACTTCCTATACAGCATATAATTATATTTTACGGTGCAACTTTCTTTTTTTTTCCAGTTATAAAAATAATGTCTTATTTAGGTTATTATAAGATTTTTTTATATCAATTCATTATATATTAAGTTAAGTGCATGTAACTTAATTCCATTTAAAAAAAAATAATTAGTTAATTAGAAATACATGATTGATTGTGTCCACTAGTTTGAAAAGCCTCTTTTTCAATTTTACATGCAGTAAGGCATGTTTTGTTTTTTTACAACTTGGATATTATATCGTTACACCCCTAAGAGCTTACATCAGCTCGCGGCAGGGTAATAGAGGAGGATAATGTAAGAAAGGATGGTGGCCACGGCCTATTACGCGCTCAGCATTCGCTAAGGTAAGACTGAGGGAACCGTGGAAAACCTCAGTCTAGACGGACACCTCTACTTTTTATCAATGGACCAAAGCGATGTCCAAAGCCTGGGGAACCACACACAAGTGCATCACTGTACTGGGTAGAAAGCGAGATGAATTTACCCCAGGGAGGAAGCAATGTAATTTTTACTTGAAACGGTCACCCATCTAAGTACTAACCACGCTCGACGTAGCTTGACTTCAGTGAACTATCTAGAACCGGTCAATGCACTGCGTCACGTTTAATCTCATTTACTAATTTTCTAAAAACAACCTCAACTTCATTGAAAATAACATTCAAAATTGTCGCTTAAAAGTATAGTAAAGCTAATCACGCATTACAAAAAAGGTGACAAAAAAACGAGGAATGTTCAATTACTCACGGTCAGCTGTCTGTTGAGAAGTGATCTCAGAGCGAGGTAGACCTCCTGACAAATCTATGTAGGTCACTTGGATCATCGAAAAACTTATCATATTGTTTAGAAATATGGAATTTCCTTTTTCAGATAATAAAATGTCATAAATAAATAAAAATTGTGGACTCAGCATTTTATTGTGTGATTTTTTTTATCTCACATGCATTTTTTGTTATATAGTGTTGAAATAATAGGGGTTTCCCCTCATAATAACTTCACAAATAATGTGCGTACTCAATTGTTCATTGGAAATATTATATCTTATCAACAAAATATTGATTACGAAGCAGTTTTTTCAACATCCGCTGATAATAAAAAAAAAAGTATTATATGAATATTATTTAGGGATTTACCGAATACTGACACGATTTTTTTTTAATATAACCAATGGAAGTAACCGTGGTTAGAAGCCTGGATATTTTTCTTTATTCTGTAATATAACTCCCCTATAGTAAATTCAGGGTCTTGTAAAAGTAATGTTATACTCCATCGCTCCATATTACCTGAGGTAAAGATTATATAAGGACATTGTGACAGCTTATAAAAATACGTTTAAATAAATTATACGTTAATATAATAAAGTTATGAGTTTTAATGCAGCATTAAGGTGACAGCTATAATATAAATCTTACAGGTAAAAAATAATTAAAAGAATTAAATTTTAATAATCAAGTCTTTATGTTATCTTACTTTTTATTTACCAAGGTAAACAAGTATGATGAGTGTTTCATTATTTTTATTTATATAAAAATATTGGTGTCTAAAACGTTTGTGCGAAATAAATTTGCACGACGCAAAAACATAAACAAACTGTATACTAATCCGGTTATACGATTCAATTTAAATTACGTCACAAAAATACGTCATAAAGCTGCTCTGAAATTCTCCATGCTCTCAATTAACCACAGGTGACCTTTGGTCAAACTGCAGGTTAAATCATTTGGTTTAATTGCATCATCATGTGTTTACTTCGTAATCAGTAATACAGTTTTTCCACATCGTTTCAACACCTATTTTCTTATCGCGGTTTTTACAAAGAAACATGTTGTTTCAAAAGATTTCCACGGGATGGATTTGTTATCTCATGCAAGTTTTGTAATTTTGTGGAAACCATGTGGGGTTACCAGTCAAAACATCCGCGCATGCAACAGTCATTTATATTCCTGGTAAATGACTCAATAGTTCTGCACAATAAGAAAATGTCCTAGACCACAAGATTTGTAAATTCAAATTTATGATGTAATCGTAAAAATTTACTATGTAGTTTTTATCGTAAATGATGATTTGTTTGTTTCGTTTTTTTCTCGGTATCCACTCCTATATATATAGTTTATCTGGGCAGTTTTAATGAGTAATTTTTATACCAAATTAAATTAGCCTCAAAGTTAGAGAGACAGCAGTTGAAACAAAGGATAATGTTAATATGTTAGAGAGAGAGAGTACAGGGTTCATGAAGCAACCAAATATCAAATACAGGATCAAAGATTCGGACCTCTTGTACGGTTTATTAAAAAAAATGTAATCATAATAATTATTTTTACATGCATGCTGTAGTTGTTGTTCTATTGCAACTACACCCAACCTTCTTTCAACTATTTCAAAGGATGCAGTGTACGATTCTGCATTTATATATTATAATTATATTAAATACAGCAAAGAAAAAAACCAAAAGTATCCTTTTATTTATGGACAATGGCTGCTTGGTCCGCAGGTAGTCAATACATCAATAAATTTTATTCAATTTTTATAATTTTAGTTATGAACATGTGCTGTTTCAGGTAAAATTATTTTTAAGTATAAAGAAAATTGCACTTTAAATGCACTAGACTGTACATGTTTTTATGTGGGTATGACATAATACGGCATCAAAAATGAAACTCAGTCCGCACATATCATGATTACATTGCATCATCTTAGGCAGTCATATGATATGAATGCAGCAGGATAATAAATTATAATCCAGCTTATCGTTGTAACCGCGTTTTTATATCTTAAAAATTAAAAATACTTGCAGTCTTAATAATAAAATAAATGAAAGTGTAATATGAAATCGAGTACACTGCAAATACATAATTACAAAAATACGTTCAAAAGACATTGATTTGATAATTATCAATTAGGTCATGTTAAAAAAAGTTGAAACGGATTGAAGAATTACTATAAAAAAATTGCGCTGACGTTAAAAAAATATTCCCCCTCCGAACGTTGCGTTAATATCTTAATTGCGATAAAAATGCATCACTTTAATCGTGCAGTGACGTCACGATCAGGTGACTGAACGACCCCCGCGTGTCAAGTGCATCACCGTGACATCACCACGCCCCCAAGTTGCAGTTATTAACTGTCGTTAGACTCACAGGCATATCTTTAATTTAATATAAAACCGATGTATTTGTAAATACAGTTTTCGAGCGTCAGAAAAAAAGTGAATATTGAACATTGCATACTGTTACATGACTTAATTACATGAACTGAATCTACAAGTATATATAAAATGTACCCATCACAGAAAATAATTGTTGTGTATTTATTAAGAATTTTATTAAAGAGCAAATATATACACATATTACCAAGATATCAAATAATGTGCCAATATTTTACGGAAATTTTGATGTATATCAGTTTACAAATCAAAAACATGCATTGCATCAATAAATAAAACTGTATACTAGTTCAAAGTATGAATTGATATTATTATTTTCAAAATAAGTAAATAACTTTTAAAGTAATTCAGAAAGCTTTAAGAAATTAAATCAGTCATTATTATATTTATAATAATTCAGACAGTAGATCAAGAAATATTTTCAATGTTATTGCTGATAAAAATAATACTTTAGCATACGACAGTGAGGAACTTTGATGTTATCTAAAGATTGCGAATATTTCAATAAAAAATTAAAGGTAATTTTCTTAAGGTAAGGTTCAGTAGGGCATGTTCCATTTTAGCATTATGAAATATCAACAAGATATTTCATGATGCAAAGAACTTTGTACCTTTTTATGATAACATGCAAGAATTTCCATCTGTGTGTCTCGCGATAGTGATTTTGATAAAAGTATATAAAAATTACACATTCATCATGTCACGTAATCAAAAGTACGTAGAGTACATTCGATTTTTGTGCTGTGTGTTTATAGAAAAGTACAAAAAATGTTACCAATGTTTAATGTAATAATTCTGCAGGCAAAAAAAAAAAAAAAGTAGCTTAAGGCTTAATTCTTTTGAAAGAGAGAGTGTGTCATGTAGTATAGAGTTTTTTTTTTTCATTGAAAGTATTCAAGTCACTTATACAGTATTATTAAGGTGAAAACAGCCGCTACGCTTAGCACCGCCGATTTGGTGCTAAGAAAGTCAGTTGAAACATTCGCTCAAATGTTTCCGATCGTGTTTTTTTCGAACAGCTGATTGCCTTAGCACACGAATTCAATGCAATTGTTGAAAATTTTTGAATTTCGCGGTTAAAATAATTGACGAGCGCAATTATTTGTGCGCTTAGCACCTTAGCACCGAGCTTAGCACCGAGTTTGGTCTCTCCAAACTTCCGACCAATCAGAACGCGTAGAGTGGTCGGCTGTTTTCACCTTTATTATGTAATGTTATAGTTAGTTAAATACTAATTTACACCTTATAGACTTTTGAAATTCAACTATTTCAATTGTTACACTCAAAGTAAATATTATACAGGGGGGTCTTCAAATAACACAAATTACAACAATCCTAAAATTAAGACAGTCTTAGCGTATTCTTTATTGTTGCGCTAAGACAGTCTTAGGCTAAGTTTACGTTAAGTGGTTTTATTTGAAGACCCCCCAGATATTTTACAGAAATTCAAAACATAACGCAGTTTTGTTCTTTAAATCAACACTATTCATCATTGATTATAAAATAAATATATTAAAAATATATTCTTTACAAAATTATCCTTCTACAACATTAATATTCATGAATAACGTAAATAAGGCTCAACTGAGGCAGTGCCCAGCAAACCATGCCTTGCTGGCCTACAGCTGGCCAGCTGCTGGTCTGCTGCTGGTACTGCTGGCAGATGGCTTGACAGCAGAGGCCAGCAGTCGGCCATCTGATGGAGTGACAGCATGCGGCTTGCCTTCAGAGGCCCATATGCTGGCCAGCACTGGTATATGCCATCCATAAATTTTGATTTTGAAATTTTTTCGGGACAAATAATTTTTATTTTTGAAACATGTATTTCTAACATCCCTCAACTTAAATTCGTAAGAAAATATTAAAAATTTTAAAAAAATTATACTTTGATGCTGCTTTTCTTACAGTTTGTGTTGAAATCTTCATATCCGTATAAGTTCAAATATTTTGAATAATAAGTAAGCACTAACATCAAATATTTACTAACAATCACACAAGTGTAGGGGATAGGACACCTGCCTACGGTGCCAATGGTCCTGAGTTCGATTCCTGGTGGTGACAATTTTTTTATTCAATTTGATAATTTTTTCTTATTTTGCTTATATTAATTAAGCATAAAAATAATTTTCAGGTGATACTGAATGATTTTAATTTAATTGCAAATTAAATTAAATTTTGTGATGGCATGCCAGCGCTGGGTCCAGCATCTGGCCGGTATACAAGAAAAGCGCAGAACCAGCATGGCTTGCCAGCGCATGCCAGCAGTGGCAAGCCGGTCTGTGGCCAGCTCACTGAGGGCCCCGATTTAATATCATTATTTGTTGCGATGGTAGATGCGACGCGTCGCTAGCAAATATTTTCAAATATTTTGCGATGCACTTACCACACTCCTTTGCGACGTCGCAAAGTGAATTTAATATGAGCATCTGCGACAGACAAATAATTGCTAGCCCCTCCCCCATCGCAAGTGATCTTCCAATCATGACCGCGCTATATCACGTGTCAATCGCGTCGCAAATTCAAATTTGCGATGATGACGTCACTGCGATGATCAAAGTACATCGCATCCGATCGCGTCGCAAGTCGCATTTTACCGCGCGGTTCAAATCCTAATTATCCAAAATTTTAATTCGATTTATATGGACATGGAATTAAAATTTTTATATTTATACATTTTTTTTGGTTCAATCCGTCTCGGGAATAAAGAAAACCTGAAAAAATATTTTTTATGAATCGATTAATTTCTTAAATTAATTAAAAATAAAGCAGCAAATTTTTGGAAAATATTTAATTTAAATTGGACACAAAATAATACCTTGATTAATTTGTAAAACAATTTACGGTCTTCAATCCAAGAACAAGCAATTGGAGAGCTAGAACTCGGCCATGGATGCTTTGATAGTATTAAAAAAAATATGAGTACGTAAAGAATCTATCTAAGAAAACATTGGCTATTCTAGATAAATTTTATTTTTCTTCTTCTTTGAATTAATTAAGAAGAACGAAGTGATTCCGAGGTGAGAAGAGCGTGGTAAGTCGTCTTGCGGCACCTCTGAGGTTATCGCAAATTTGGCATCGCAACTGCCCGAATTTGCCGTCGCAAGTCTGCGCCGCGGACGATATTAAATCGACTTTTGCTTGCGACGCTTCACTTGCGACGTCGCAATGGACTTGCGACGGCGAGAAATGGATATTAAATCGGGGCCCTGTAGGCCAGCAGGTTTTGGTTTGCTGGGTGGTATCTTCCGACTGACTCAACAAAAACTGAACGAGATTCAAAACAAATGATCCTGAAACTTGATTCAGTTAAATGATCTACGAACTCAGGCATTGAAGTTTCCACAGCAAACTCTCGCTCCGACGAGCTTGCGCCGTGAGCTACTGAACATTATAATACAGACATTTGTTGGGGCGAGACATTTTCCTTGCAGTTAGAAGTTTAGTCAAATTCTGAGTTGTGTCGTGACGAGAAATGAATCACAGCCGTCGCAGAGAAATTTCAATTGTAAAAAAATTATAATATCAAGGATGAAACGAATAATGGCAGAAATGAAGAAAAATAAAATATCGAAACGTGAAAACCTTTCAATACAAAAATAATTAGTTTGAAGGAAATTAAATAGTTTCATGAACTCTGTCATCGATATTAATAAAGAGTGAGAAGCCATGCAGTAAAATAATTTTAGGAAAAAAAAAAAAAAAAAAAAATGTAAAATTGTTTCGGAAAAACAAATACAAAAAAAATCATATTAAAAAAATTGTAATATTAAGAAATAAGAAATATAAGAAGATTATTTTGAAGATTTGCCAAGATCGATCACTTCCCTAAACTGTAATAGAAATCAGCACTGCATATCCTATATAAGGTTAAAAATAATTGTTTAAAAATCAAGCAGTCCCCTTACCTGTGGTCAGTTCATGATCCTGGGTAACTAATGTTGAGGACGGCATTTAGATTCCTTTGTAGGAGAAGGGGGGTGGGGCTATATACCAAGATTTGCAGGAGCTGCTAACACGAGGGCAGGCCTCAGTCGACTAACAACTGCCTTGTTGCGGACCGCCACCGCACAGCGCCGCCTGACTACATGGGAATCCCAGACCGATACTTGCCTCTCTACCATGTAGAGTGGAGCTCGGGAAGTCCATGAACATGACAAGAAAATCTGCAACTTTGACCAAATATTTATGTTCTCTTTGCTTCTATTTTTGCAAAGGAAGTGTTTTTGGTGTTTATTTTAAAAATTTTCATCAGAAGGATATATATTTCTAGGGATTTACATCGAAAAAACAAATAATATTAACAATAAAATAACAATAAAATATATTTAAATAATTTCAAGTTTCAAAATAATTTATTTTCATACATTCCTTTTCCTTTTCCTTTTTATTTTTTTTTTTTTTTTCCGTGAAGACAGAATTTCCAGTCTAAACTATATTAGGTTCTTAATTTTTGGTGTATAATATTTAGATTATTTAAACTTTAAAGAATTATACGCAATTTTTCCTATTAATAATTACGTTGCATTTGTAATTACTACAAGATATTTACAATTTTATATAATTATTTATTTAGAAAAGTATTTTTCTTAATTATCTTGTTGCTAAATGATCCAAGTTTAATAATTCCTAACCATGTTGTTTGCCATGTAACTTGTGTGAACGGCATCACGCACTAGGGAATCCCCGTCCATATAATTATACTCGTGTACGGAGAAAGCAAAGCACTTTTTGTATCTGGCTTATGTTAAATTATGTTACGTGGGGGAAAGTTATAGAGGTTATACTAGAACTACGTTACATATTATAATATAATTTGTATGTATTACATACCCCATTTGTTACTTAAACTTGTGCAGTAAATACCCATGATATACCCGCATTATAATTCACAACATTGATTATTTACATATATTACGTAATTATTTGCTGTTGTTATTTTCCCAATACAAATTTTTTTATCAATTTTATAAATGCGCAGAATTTTTCGCTCATAGAAAACACGTTACGTCATTCACACGTCACCGAAACCCCAAATTCTTAAACAACTTGTAGGTAGGCAACCCGCGCAACATGAACGCTTAACAAGTCACCTATGTTCCAGGCGCTCCCGCATTATGGTTCACATTTTCTTTGGTTTTTGTCGTGTTTGTAACGTCTTCTGTTATTGGTGTGTTGTTTTTAATGAAGAATTTCATTAGCCGAACCAAGCCGAAGAACACCCGAGCGTTTCCGACGAAACCCAAGTTACTAAGGTTCACATTTAACTTGGTTTTCATCGGAAACGCTCGGGTGTTCTTCGTCTCGGTTCGGCTAGTGAAATTCTTCGTTAAAAACAACACACCAATGACTGAAGACTTAACTAAACACGATGAAAACCAAAGAAAATGTGAACCAAAGTATATAGTTGCCATTACCCCGTCGCGACCTGTAAGCTCTTATAGGGGTGTATGCTTGTAAAAAAAATGCACTGTCATGACATTCGATACGGTTTTCGTCATCTTCTCAGTCATTGGTTGATAGTTTCTAACGAAGAAACTCATTGGCCGAAGTATTCCCGAACTCCCCCGAACGAAAACCGAGTTCAATATGACGGTACGCAATTTTGGATTGTAAAAGTTATATTTGGTAGTTTGAGGTAAAAGCTATAACACGTTTTTATCAGTCACCCGGACAAGTTAGCTTCAGTTTTCCAGCTAAATGAAAAGTCAGTCGCGAACGTATGTTGAAATTCGTTATCTATATTATTGAATCACCAGCTATATCTGTATAGAACTTATCACACCCTTTTCCTATATAAAAGCTATATATAATATTATCTAAATCTGGTGCAAGCTTTTTTATTATACCTTAATTATGACGATTTTCTTTAATTTTTGTTGCTAACCACAAAATTTATTTAAAGTTTTCTTACATAAGATGCTTATATAATTATAAAAAGAATTCGAACTTTAGAGTGAACTTCAAAGTCTCACTTAAAAACATGCAAGCATATTGTAGATATTAATCTAATCCGAAATATTATCGGAAAAAAATTATTTTTAAAAAAAAAATCCTAATGTCGTAAAGGTCACAATTTATTTGTTCATTACTGATAGGAAATTAAAAAAAAAAAACATTATCCATTTATTGACGACTGTGGATTATGAAGCGAAAGTTTCTAAATATCGATAATCTGGATGTAAAAATACCCAGCACCATTACATTGAAGTCAAATTTCCTTGTGGAAGTTCTACTGCATGGGGAAGTTCTTTCTTTACATGCAATAGGTTTTCCTGCTTGTCGACCCCGAAAGATAAAAAAATATTAATTTCCCTGTTACATCTGCCTGAACGACACGTTTACCGTTCGTACATGCGTCTGTAGGGACCAAAATTACATAATGGTCACAGCAAAGAGGCAAAGAATATAATATAGGAAGCCTTAAATAATAGCTCATATTTATTTCAAAGTAAAATAAATTAAATATTTTTTTGATTTGAATTAAATAATTGCTAGTTATTACTAAGAGTTTGAACATTCTGTGCCCTGATTGATTGCTTAGAGAGCGAGGTAAACTAGAAAGATTATCTAGTCGTATCTAGTTATATTACTATGTCTTGCAAAGTGCCAATTTTTCAAGCTGAGTTCACCGTAGTTACTGGAAATAATTGGAGGTAAGCTACGCGTAAAAATGATCTTCGGTTAGGAAAGAAACACTGTTATATAATTATATTTTTTAAACGTTAGTCTAATACATTAAATTAAATACAAACAAACGTCAGATTTACTGTGTGACTAGCTCTTTACCTAGTACGGTTGTCTTAATATTAGCGTCTATGAAAATATTACTGTAACTATGATAGTGAATATTTTCCCAATACGCTCATGGTAAAAACCCCTGGATATTAATTTCAATTTGTAATTTAATTTAAGAAACCTATGGTTATAACTTTGATCAACAAGAACTTTATACAGGGAAATTTTGTTCTTGATTCGCAAATTGTACCTGGCACGTTTTTTCATCTGACGTGTTTTTCCTGGAAAAAATTCCAGTCATTGACCACCGGAAATGCCACGTGGTCTGAAGGAAAAAAACTTAAGTGTCTTTGTACTTTGTTTACTTAATAAACAATGTTTGAATTAAGTCACTCATGAATGACGTCCAATTAACAGAAGGAAAACAAAACAAAATCTTTTGTTGAAGGAAATAAATCCGCACTCCGCAGATTTATAAACAAATTTTGTTGGTGGAGAATTAATTAATAAAAACAACTCTGACTGATCTCATTGTTTAAATTATTTATAGCATTGCATGGTGTAACTGTGTAACTGTATATTAAAAAGAACTGAATTAATTGATAAAATGTACAATGTCGTAAATAGTAACACCATATTATAATAATGTATACGTTTAAACTTATCTGTAGAGCACAATTTAGGTTTTATTATATAATTATTGTATCATTCGATAATTTTTTTAAAGTAAACTATGGTTATTTATCTTCATTTTTTCAACAACTTTTAATATTAAATTAACGTGATGTGACATGCTGTTCATTAATTATGTTTTAACATGCATATCTTATAGGGGGAAACTATTTTGTCTATTTACATTGACTTCATGTCAATCGTCTTCTATTTTTGACGGTGTCGGAAGTTACTATACGATAATCGTGGTGTTCACGATTGTGAATAATTGTGACAATTTTTCTATTGTACGACAATATTGTATATTAATTCATTGAAATTGTTAAAAAAATAATTTTTACTATTTTATCATCAGTTTAAGTCTTTATATTAATATGAAAAAATAATTTTTAATTGAAAGTTTTACCATTAAGTCGTAACGTAATCCGCCTCTTTTATGCAAATATGAACCTTATTTCAAGAGAACACAGAGTTCAATAAAAGATGCTTTTGATTTTCCGATTGAACGTCACAGTAAAATTACGCGTAAATCAATTTATTTAGCAATAATCAATGTTGGTGGGAAGTGTTGTTTCGATCGCTCTTTTGATGTAAATGTCAGTCTGGTAATTTTAATTTATCTCTTAGTCTTTGTTACGATGAAATAAAAATTAACATTGCGTCATTCAAGTAGAAACTCGTACTCGTCATACTGGCTGCAGTTAACTGATATGACTGAGAACTCTGTGGGAAATTTTGTTATTATTATCAAAATGTACTTGAAATTTAAGTCGTTTTGAAGTTCACTTTTAAAAAAAAGAGGAGGTAAAAAATTCCACTTAAAAATAATTAATATAATTGGCATTAGTTACGATTAGTGTATATATTAATATATATATATATATATATATATATATATATATATATATATATATATATATATATATATATATATATATATATATATATTATATGCATTCTGTTTTCATTTAAAATCTTTCAATTTTACCAAGTTGCTTTAAATACATGATGGATATAATACATTTTATATTATACATAAAATACATAAATTAAATTTTTAAATACATATTTCATTATATATATTACTTAAAAACTTAAAATAATTAAAAACTTTACGTCGATCGTGGTTAGTACTTATAGATAGGTGATCCTACATGAGAAAAATTCGTCTCGCTTTTCACCCAGTGCAGTGATGTACTTGTGTGTGTTTTCCCCAGGTTTTAGACATCATTTTGGTCCATTGATAAAAAGTAGAGGTGTCCATCCTGACTGAGGTTTTCCACGGTTCCCTCAGTCTCACCTCAGCGAATGCTGCATGAGCCAACATTCTTTCCCTCCCTTATCCCTATATTATACCTATTACCCCGCCGTGAGCTCTAAGCTCATATAGGTGTATCGTCCTTGTTACAAAATATATATGTATACGTTAATGCCATATATTATATTTAATTACAGCAATACATTAGTGACATACATTGCAGTATATATATATTATATAGTAAACAAAAAAGATAGATTTTTTTTTCCAAGCTGTTGGGTGCCGAATTTTACTCACGATACTTTCCTTGTACAGTCTTGCAAAAAAAAAATGACGCAATCGACCAGGAATGCATTTTTTTAACAGAAATTAATGTGAGGCAAAAAGAACAAACTTCATGTGTATATGAAAACAAGTCTGTTTCCCGAATTATACAACTATATTATTAAATTATTTTTTTGACACTTTGTTACAGTTATATACAATAATATATATATAAAAATGAAGAAAAAAAATCAGAGGCTGCTACAGTAACATTTATATTTGATATTCCCAATGGAATAAGTATTAGTAATCTTTCTGTCTTTTCTGTTCATGTGAGTTTTTGAAAGTTCACGAACAATAATTCAGCACTTTTATTACAAACTGCTATAATTCGGTATAATTATGCAAATTTATCAAATACGAACACGGCGGCCGGCGGGAAATTCAAATCGAGTCGAGAGAAAAAACAAGAAGAATGTTCTGTCACTTTGCAGACGGTATTTCCCGGCGTAAAAAAAAAATCGTCTGCGGCGAAGTTAATTGTTGGCGCTCCACAAGGAAACACCAGCACGGTCAATGTCTTCTAGGCCATAAATACCTGATTGCATACCTGTTTAACTGGAAAAATATCGTGCTCTGATATATAATAAACCAAAAAAAAAAAAAAAAAAACAGAACAAGTGCAAATTTTCATGGTCATTGCAATTTACGAAACTTTTCAAATATTTTAGCATTGACAAAAGCTGTATTATATAGCGTCCATCCTGAGTGAGGTTTCCACGTTTCCCTCAGTCATAGACAAATGCCGAGATGGATTGCAAGGCCGTGGTTAACCCCGTTCCGGAAGAGTCTGCGAAACGCTCAAGTTGAGGGTTTCGGAAGTTTTGTGAATTAAGTTTAGTGAGTATAATTATAGATTAATTTAATTTAATAAGTAGAAGTAGCCAATTTGAGTTTATTTAGCTAAATTTGATAATCTTAATTTGATAAAAACTAGTTTTAGTCCATTTATCGGAAAAATCCATATGTGATCACATAATTTTCATTTCGATTTTTTTGACGAACTTGGGTAAATCACACATATATATATATATATATATATATATATATATATATATATATATATATATATATATATATATATTGTATAGTCATCAATTTTTGATATTGTAGGGCAATTACAAATTTTATTTTATAAAAATAGGTCATAGTAGTCTGACAGAGCATAATTTAACAAAATGATTAAAAACGAATCTTGAGTGTCAAGTACGCAATTGAAAAGAGAGAGTACACCAAATTGTGCGGGAGATGAGGCTACACTACAAAATGTTTCCCCATCAACCTCCTCCATTGTTCAATCTGCAAGTTGTGTTCGTTTTCACCTCCATGCCGTCATTCAGTTTCATAAATTCAACAAAAGTGCTTTTTAAATCGACAACAAAGATATAATTGAGATGGGTACATTTTGGAAAGTGTCTTTAATTATTTTGTAAGATCTCTTATTGTAGGTGTTTGTAATTTGTTGAGAATAAATAAATATACGTACAATTTCAGTCATTTTTGTGGACAGAGAGGTGCACTATGAAAATATGAATTATATAATTATGCAAAACTTTACACATATTCTCAGTATTTTTTTTATTATTCATGTATTATTGAAATTTGTCCGTGATATTAATCTATCATTTTATAACTAAATCATCGTTATAAACTTAAAATAATTAACAAGTTTAGTAAAAATCATTTTTATAAATTATTGTTCATTTTAATAAAACAAAACACATCGCTTCGTTCTCTTTTCATATAACTATAATAGTACAATAATGTATTTTTTTGTCTTGTATGTTATGTTTATTGTGTGATTTAGACGTAAGTTCATGGCTCTGTGATTAATATGAATATGCTTATATTATTGTATACCATACAATCGAAAAGCAATAAATAATTATGAATTATATTTTGTTAAAAATTTGTTTTTTAAAATAATTTTTTTTGGAATTTATAATAATTTGAAAATATAGTTACATTTATAATATATATATTATTAAAATTCATTTTAAATTGTGACATAATAATAAATATAAAATTGTCAATAAAAAAACGTCCATTATGTTTTCACAGCTGACACAACTATCGCAATCAAAATGTTGTTCCCCAACGTCACGTCGCTCATTGTTATGACGGCCACAGTAGGTGCACAAAATAACATGGAGGTGCCTTGGCATTGAGGCGGTCACGTGGTGTGTGACGTCATTGCAAGGAGAGCAGACAAAAAAGACGAGCCTACTGACACATTTACATACACGCAACAAAGAGTGGGGGGAGTTTGTTGATTGTATGTAATTTTCATGGCATGTAAAAAATCGAGGGTTTCTCTTTATAAGCACGATGGGGCGCAATTGAAGCTCTTTGAATGTTATTTGTGAATATTACGTCATGTTTTAAAACGGACAATAATTTATGTTGTTTCATGACACGAATTATATATTTAAAATATTATAATTAATTTATGCATTATAAAATAAATAAGTAAAAATAATTAAATACACACACATGCAGTTTGACATAGTATTATTATTGTTGTTTTTTATACTCGATCTATTAACGAATTTTTGTTTTCATAATAACAAATAAATATTCTTCATATGAAATTCATCATGCGCAGTTACATATTTTTTATATATATATATTATAGATAATATTATATAATGTGCGTTACATATTTTATATGTTATTTTAAATTTAATTAAATATTTTTGCTTATTGTGATACACAAAATTGAAATTTGCTCCATTAATATATGTTTATGCTTCAATTATGAGCCTCGTTTAAGGGCATTGGGTGTAGCACCGGTAGTTGGCAACACTGACGTATCTTCGCCATGTTAATTTTTGATCATTGCTCCTCGGAGTAATTTTTATGCTAGAGCTAAGCTGATTGCTGTAGTATCAAGATAATTAGTAGCCCAAGTGCACAATTTGGCTAAATAAAGCCTGATTTAAAGAAAAGTATTTTTTTTTATATTTTAGAAAAATGCATGCAAATTTAAAAAATTACTAAAAAATACTTTTCTTTAAATCAGGCTTTATTTAGCCAAATTGTGCACTTGGGCTACTAATTATCTTGATACTACAGCAATCAGCTTAGCTCTAGCATAAAAATTACACCGAGGAGCAATGATCAAAAATTAACATGGTGAAGATACGTCAGTGCTGCCAACTACCGGTGCTACACCCAATGCCCTTAAACAATTCCAAGTTCAGAATGGGATAAAAACAATTTTCTTTATAAGATGCTGCTTTAAAAATTTACATTTAAATACATGCGATTTTTAACCACGCATATCATTCCTTTTTTTTAATAATATAGGAATATGTTTTATTGAGAAGAAAGCAGACAAAACTACTATATATTAAAAACAATAAAACTTTTTTATTTAAAAAATATTGGCGCCTGTGAAAACAACTTCACTATCTATAACTTTTTTTTTTACCTTTTTCTAGCAAATAAATTGACGTAAAGCCGGCGAGATATGGAACGTATTTCCCGGCCGTTAATCTCTCAAAATAATTTTAGTTTATATAGATACCTGCAGCAAGCGGCAGTTACCTCACCCGATCGAGTTATCTCAAGGTACGCCGCCGGGATTCCCCAGTACTGCAAATTCCGAGGAAATATAGTCGCCTTTAAATTAGACTGTATTTATAAAACAAATAAAAAAATCAACCGCGATCATTCTCTGAAATTCTAAAAAAAACAGAGAAATCAATGATCACATGGAAAAAATAAAAATAAAAAAATAAAAAAAAATGTCTAAATTCTAAAAAATGTTTAAGGAAATTATATTATTCATATTAAAAACAAGTTTATTAAATTTCTATGAAATAAATTAAAAATAAATTCTATGTACGAAAAAAGAAAAAAAAACGTTATATATTATAATTATATTTAAAGGCGCCATCAAAGTAAAAACCTAGAAAACAAATTTGTTTATACGTACTGCTTTGTTTTGGGTCATTAGCACCGTGTCTCCTATAGCTCCGCACGTCCCATGCAATGTCTTCGACTAATCTGCGATGTACGCGGCAACCTCATCCATTCCAGCAGTGCACGCAAAACTGGAGAGGGAGGCGACGATAAAAAGTATCCGTTTTTATGGGAATCCCTTAATTTCACTACAGCCTTTGTTGCATACATTTCTGTGTTAATTAAAAAAATAATAAGTAAAATGCATTATATCGATTGTAAAATTCTAACATAATCGTTTTGTCATAACAATGGAATAGAATAATAATATGAATGTGTGTCATTGAAAATTTCCATATAATATAATTTTTTTTAATTAGCTAATAATATTTTATGGCTATATATAAAATTATACAACCTCGCTTTCAACTTTCCTTCACTCAATATTATAGTGTAATGATAACCCTACTGAGCATCATCATTCAATTAATTGAGCTGATGACACCATCCTTATATTATGGAAGATGGTACAGAGTTCACCGTTTCTATCTTTTCAGTGTATATTCATAAAAAAATTAAATTAATTTGTGGGGAAAAAATGTATAATTCTTACTGGCTATTATATGATTCATAGTTACGTACGTTCCCCCCCCCCCCCCCCGCAAGTTTTTCTCTGTTAATTAAATGGCACCAAATAATTCTTAAAAATTAAATATCTTCATCAAACTGTCACAGATTTAATTATGTTAATTGCAACATGTTGGAAACAATAATTGCCCCACATTGAGTTATTGAGCGCAGTGAACAAGTGTATCCTGTGGATGTAACTAATGAACTAATTAACTTAATGAGGGGCGAGAGTCAAGTGCACCAGTAAATTATAATAATCGACATTTGAACATTCGGCAGAGAAAATAGACTGATTTCTGATGTCACGCATGATATGCATATAAAGTTTATAATAATTTTGATTTTTTGCATCATGTATACATGATTTTTTTTTTAATAAAAAATACTTCAATAATACTCATAATAATATATATATATATATATATATATATATATATATATATATATATATATATATTATTATGAGTATTATTGAAGTATTTTTTATTAAAAAAAAAATCATGTATACATGATGCAAAAAATCAAAATTATTATAAACTTTATATGCATATCATGCGTGACATCAGAAATCAGTCTATTTTCTCTGAAAATAGTATATATAGTAGAGTAATTACAAGTACGTACAATGATGCATGTTAAAATATTAATTAACTTCTATTTAAAAAAAAATCAGCACAACGTATAATAAGGGGCATTCACAAAGTCTTAAGGCCACATTTAAGGCTCGATAATTTAAAGCTTGATTTTAGACGTGTTTTTTAGACCCAAAATTTCTGGTCTTAAATTGTTGAGCCTTAATTGTGGCCTTAAGGCTTTGTGAATGCCCCTTAATATTAATTAATAAGCAATAATTTACTATTATACCTTTCACAAATCAATCTACATCCTCTGTTTACATATTTACCTTTTCACTTTTTAATTTTCTTAAATGCTGCACTTTTTTTAAAAATGAAATATGTACCCTATACTTGATGTTGTAATAAAAATCACAGTTAGATGAAGATTTAAATGTTAATAAATTTATGTTAGAAATTTTCAACCACCGTCACAGATGCAGGTTCAGATACTGTCAAGTCATACACACGAGAATAACAGGAAAAGTATCAGACTTTTTATCAGTGCTTCAATATGAATTAAACAAATCGCTTGGATTTAGATTAATTTTATTATCCTATATAGCTTATATATATATACTAAACTTATATTTAATTATAATTAAAATATTCTTCATATATAATTAAGTCTAATTTTCTTTAAGGCAATTCCGTTTTCAATTGAAACCCCTCTCACTATAGATTCACGACCCTCAGTTTGTAAAATAAAATGCCATGAATTTTTATTTTTATTTTGCTGGTAATGTTAGGTCCATACAGCTGACATTTATGAGACAGGCTGTATATAACTTTTCATGAAGTTTCGATAAGGAACACGTAGCTCTTATCTCAAAGAAAGTATTTTTAAGACGGTGTTTTCAGATAATATTCTATAAAAATATATATTTTAATATCATTTTATTTGTTTCTACTGTATGAAATAATTTAGATATTTGAATTTGATGCCCATGCAATAATTTATGATCGAAATTTAAACAAAGGTATAAAAAATTTAAGTTATACTGATTTGTTATAAATAATTAATTATAAACAAAATAATTCATTATTTATCAAATGTAAGATAACAATTTAAATTGGTTGGGAGTGCGCAACTGTAGTTATATAATATCAAGGGAAGAGTATGTTTTTTTGATCATTTTGAATATTTTGATAGAAACATAACTTATGTTCCTATCAAAATATTTAAAATGATCAAAAAAACATACTCTTCCCTTGATATTATATAACATATAACATAATTTATTCTTCCATTGAGTACAAATTTACAGTATATTTTATCATAATTTTGTATCGTCGTCATAATAATATCATGGCAAAAAGAAACTGTGGAGCTTTGCATAGATAAATATATATATTAATAAGCACATAATATTTTTAAGTTTTAAAATATAATGCACGTTTTATGAAGCCACCATAGCACGTTCCAGTCAGGTCTAAAAATCCATAGCACTTTCCAGACAGGTCTGAATGATCAAAATCTGTTGATATCTTTGAAAATTTCAACGCCGGGTAAGACACAAGGAATGTGAATTAAATCAACCGATTAGATTGAAGATTAAAAAGTCATTGCCACTAATGTCACTATAAATAATATAATGCACTTTTGTATCAAGATAAATACTATTTTTGAACCATGGACTACACTAATCAGTGCATGATGTGCATTTTTAATTAATGCAAGATCAGACTTAAAGAGACATTCAGTTTTATCAAGTCAATTAGAAAGATGTTCCCCAGGCTTTGGACATCGCTTTGGTCCACTGAGAAAAAAAGTAGAGGTGTCCGTCCTGACTGAGGTTTTCCACGGTTCCCTCAGTCTCACCTCAGCGAATGCTGGGACGCGTAAGCATGCAGGCCGTGGCCACTATCCGTTCCCTACCTTATCCCTACCCAGTACCCCGCCGCGAGCTGTAAGCTCTTAGGGGTGTATCCTTGTAGAAAAAAAAAAAAAAAAAAAAAAATCCCATGAAACAGATGTACATGTGAAGGGACCTAAGATTTTTTGATGAAAGTTAAATGAAATTAACCTTTCTCCATTGAAATGTGCATAACAGTGGTAAATCGTTTTTATATGAAACAGTTCATAATATATATTAGTTCATATTTAATTAAATTTCATTCTTATTTCATATGACAGTAATAAAAATGACACACCGCTGCTGTGATTTAAAAATAACACTATTTAAATTAATCGTTTAAAGTTTAATGTTTGAAAGTTAATTTAAATAGTGTGTTTTTAATTCTCAGCCTTGTCATTTTTTATTATTTTCGTATAAAAATAGAAATGAAATTTAATTAAATAGGAACTATATGCATATATATATATATTTTATATAAAATAAAAATAATTAACAAAGCAGTTATCCACGGTAAAAAATATACTGTGTGTTAAAGTTATATAATTGGCCTAAAAATTAAGAATATATATAAGATTTTTATTTAACGTGCATTTATCAAGGGGGGTATTAAATATTTCAACTTTACCAACCTTGTATTTAGTATTAAATTTATATTATAATAAAAGTTAATCATATATATTTTTATGTATCCAACTATACACAATTTCTAAAATATAATTCATTAGAAATATGTATACTATTATATGGTCTGAGACTTTTAATTATTTTAAAGATAATTATTAATAAGTTAAAATTGACTTACGTATTTCCCCCGACTCAAAAGGTAAATTTTGTCAGCACTTACTATTAATTACGACTGCAGCTACTCTGATATAACATATAACCACCGCGGGCTGCGGAAGACAAATAATTTTAAAATTTCCGATATAACAAGCGACGTGGAAGAGCGAGGAAAATCAAATGGTTGACCCCCGCGCGGTCAAATTTCCTAACTTGGAACTTTATCTTTAATTATTGCACAAGAAAATTTTACTCAAGGAAATTACGATTGTAATAATTTAAATTATTTTCCGGGTCGAATATGTAAAATTTTTTCCTCAATTCTGCGTTTTTTTTTTTATATTTATCCAGTTGACATAATTATATTTCTTGACATATTCTTGACCTCAAATCTGACCCAAGGAATATATTTTAACCCTAAACGAGATAACTTTCTTATATTATTATGGCATGATTTTTATTGCATATAGACTATAGACAAGGGCGGATCCAGCTTGCGGCTCTGGGGGGGGGGGGGGGGTGCTAACATTTTCAATGTATTTTGGGACCTTTGGGGGGAGGGGGAGGGCAATGAAGGCGATGCAATGCCCCCCCCCCCTTGGATCCGCGCCTGCGTAAAGATTTAACTTTTAAAAAACTTGAAATAAAAAGAAGAAGAATTTTCTGAGAGTGAAAAATAATTAATAAAAAATCACAGTAATTAAGTATAGTCTCTCGAGTAACATAATTCCAACTATATCACATGACATGCAGCCCGGGAAAAATCTACAATATAAATTTAAGATCAGACAGTACCTAACATGAAGACCACAGTCACATTTTATAGTTGTTCTAGTCGTTTTAAAAGTTAGTATACCCCCTAGGACCGTTTAAAAAAAAAAAAAAAAAAAGTCAAATCTGTGCATATTATATGGTATAATAGTAGAGTACTATATAGATTATAATGCTGTAATATAAATATGCATAGAAAATATTATTTTTAGCTCTGAAAAATTATTTATTGATTTATTTTTTATTTTATATATTTGTTCACATTAAATATCAGTTGATACATTGTGACTACATACTAAATATTTAACAATTTGGATTAAATTGTAAAAAACAAAACAAAGAAGATTTTAGTAATACAAAATAAATATAGACATATATACATTCAACTTATTTAAAAAATAATTAACTCAGTATATAACAATATTCAATTATTACAACTATATATAAAATTATAACTTATTATTGTCATTTTTCTTGTTGCATTGAGCATAATGGAATAATATATTTTTTAATAAGGTAGGCAAACAGTTGTTTCTTAAAAACAAGAATACTTTCAATTTTTTTTTATATAATCTGGAAGTTTATTGTACAACACTGAGCTCAGATAACAAAATGGTCTCTCTTAGTTTGATCAACTTCCGAACTTCTTATGTAATATATATCGATTATAGTAATATTACATCCAGTCACACATCTTTTTGTTACAAAATGTTAATTTGGTGACAGGTGATCGAAGAATATTTATCAAAATACCATACAAGAATATTCTATCAATTTTGTCGTACAACTTTTAAATATTAATTTAAAGTAATTACTATACACGTCGTTTTACCTGTTCATGTACTTTTTTTATTGAGAAAAGAAATATCACTGTGAGAAATTTAAGTACATAAATAAAATATAATTAATATAGAATCGATCTGCATATCATTATAATGTCTAAATTATGAAAAAAATCATTGCGCTCTATGTTACAAAATATATGATATTAGAGAAATAAAATAATCAGGAACTTGATGATCACTTTATTGAACATTAAATGTTAAACATTGAAATTTTAATTCGTAGATATTTTACCGCAAGGTATTTTGAGGACTCGCATGTTCTATTTTTATAAATTTACTTTATATCAATCAATTGTTGCTCACAGAACTTTATAATAAAACCTTAAAGATCTCAGAACAAAGTTATTTCTTCTGGACCTCAGTAATAAAATTATGCAATCAAAATCCCATGTCCATTGGACCCGACACAGCTAGTGTATATGTGGACTATGAGCATGCATGCTAGAACAAGATAGTGGGCAGGAATTTCCGTACCACATAAGTAATATATTATGTAAGTTAATTAATTTAATATTAATTTTGATTCTATATATAGCTATAATAAGCATATAATTAGAGAAGAAAAGATCGGATTTTATAACAATTTTTTTAAATTTTATAAAGCCAATATAAATACGTATTGATATGCGACAATCTGAATTTAATATTCTGATTTTTTTTTTTTAACCTTGTGACATTAACCTAATTCTGAAGTTGTAATTAATAATGGTAGCAAGAGAGATAACAATAACTAATTTTTTGGAATGTAAGAAAAGACACATATATGTTATGAGTTTACATGAGCAGTACCAAAATAAGAGTTAAATATAATCTATAGCTATATCAGGTTATCTTGAAGTCATTACGCTGCATGCAGATACTATATATATATATACTGCCATGCATGCAGTGTCTTTTAATTATAATAATATGGATAAAATTTCACAGAAAAGGTTTATAGTTTTTCGGGATGGTATACCAATTCAGATAAATATAAAATATAATAATAATCTTTGAACGTGTTTTACGATATTTATTATTATTTTCAAGAATATACCCATGAGCTTTTGGAGCTCGCGAGGCGGCCGGGGTAATGGATAGAGATAAGGGATGGAACGGATGGTGTGGCCACGCGCGGCCTGTTACGTGAATTTATGTATACGTGTCCTCCTCGTCGCTGAGGTGATCAGACTGAGGGAATTGTGGAAACTTCATGCAGTCACTTTTCTACTTTTTTGCAATGGACCAAAGTGATCGATGTCCAAATACCACGCACAATTAAGTGCATCTCACTGCACTCTGGGTGAAAAACGAGAAAAGAATTACCCAGCGTGATATATATATAAATACATAATAAAAGCGACATAAAATTTTATAAGCACGATATCATGCAGTAATGTGAGTGATATATACTTGCAGCCACATGCATGCCGGGTCCTGCCGGGAAATACGCCGCGTATACCAATTCTGAATAAAATAATATATATATATTATATATATATATATATATAATATATATATATTATATATATTGCGTTAATTCGATTAAGATTATAATAAGATTAAGATTGCATGGGTACGTATTTACCCAGTGACCACATGGACGTCCCCGGGACGCCCCGGGGACATCCCTCTAAGGTCCCCATTGGACATCCCCAAGGACATCCCCCATGTCCATCAAAAAAGGACGTCCCTGCGGACGTCCTGTGGACATCCCTCGGGGATGTTCCCTAATTTTCACTTGCCAATTATATATTAATTCATCCTAAAACTTATTTTAAAGAAGTTTAGGGTCTTTTAGAATGAGGACTACAAGATTACCAAATAAAAAAATTGGGTCCGTCGGAAATCGAACTCGGACCTTTTGGTTGACAGACGACGTCGTAGACAACTTGGATATTGCTCTTCGTTACTAAAGTGTGGTTTAGTTAGGTATATAAATTGTAAAGTTTTGGGTGTTGTTATAATATTTTAATATTACGAGCGAAGTTGCGTTTTTTTATTTTTTTAAGCAAACTGGTACATTGGGAGATTGTTATTATTTAATACAACGTTAAATATATTGAGATTTAATTTTTTTAAAAATAAATTAAAATAAAATTTTATAATTTTAATAAAAACATGTTTATACATTAATTAATTATAAATTGCAACGCTCAAATGCATCTCTAATTGTTAACAGACTTCGACATTAAAAATTTTTTTTTTTAATTTTTTAGAATTTTTTAAAGGTCCCTCCGAGGACATTTGTGGGACGTTCAAGCGTCCCTCTAAAATCCCTAGGAGACTTTGATGGGACCTTGTTTATTTTTCATAGATATTTTTTTCTACGAGGATATTTTATTAAAAATAATTATTTTTCGGTGCAAATTACGCAATTTAATATTAAGTAAAATTTCACGTCTTATTTTAAATATTAATATTTTCATATAATATTTTAAATAATATTAACTAAATTTGTATATTTTTAAAATCAGTACATAATAATGAACAGCACATATTATGATTTTAATGAAAACATTGACTAAAGGGTCCTTTCAAAGTCCTCCGGGGATGTTCAAGGGACAGCCGTACGTGTTGCATCCCTAGGGGATGTTCTGAGAGACTTTCAAAAAAATATTAAAAATTCTAGAAAACTATTTTCGGAATGTAGCTAAAACCTTTTTTAGAACACGGAAAACATGTTTAAAGTTAAAGGGTTTTAAAAACTAGCACGTAAAACGTTCAGGGATGTTGGGGGATCTTGCGGGGATGTTCGCAAGGTCCCCGGGATGTCCATGTGATCACTGGGTAGCTTTTGCTCAAATTTCTATATTAATTATTATATTAATTATGAAGAGCCATAAATGCCATAATTTAAAGACACGCGCATGAGATTTCTCATACATTTTTATATCATTGTTTTCTCATAGTCTCTTCGACACTAATATTAAATTTATTATTTATATTCATTATGGGTCTGCTGTTTTGTCTGTATTAAATTTTAAAAATTTCATATATCTCCTTCCAAATTGTCAAGTAATTTTTTTTTTGGCATTGTTGGACATCTATTGAGCAAATTATTAACTAATTCAACAGGAGACAGAATTCAAGTCATTCAAGTATTATTTAATATTTTACAAGCCTGTAATATGCAAATGTAATACGATTATTAAGAAATTAAGACTCATGCTCAACCTGAAAATGTATTAAAATGTTAATTATGAAATTGGAAAGTGTAAAAATTAATTAAAACTGTATAAAATTGTTAAAATATAATCGAATTTTAAAGAACTTATTAAAATTTAAATATTTGACGATAATTAAATCCTATTTTTTATTTCTATTTTTTTCACTTGAAAATGTTAAAACAGTAGCCTGTGTAATTGGGTGGGGGTTAAACGGATTGCTCAATGATTATTTTACATCCTTTAAATTAATCCAGAAATTTCTCTACGGATGTATAAAATATTATTATTATATTTTATTTTAGACATTGCGCAGTCGAGCACCGACCTTTCTAGAAGTTTTCCGCGCTCCCAACCAAGAAAAAAATTGAACGCTGCATTTCTGAACTCACGCTGATCGCCATGGAAGACGGCCCTTCTGCAGTTGAGGTAATTTTACGTTATTTCTGTCTATTTTCGTCTTTTGTGTTGCCTTTGGTATGTTCTTTGCATTAAGGATAAATTAAATCATGTTGTTTTGTAAAAATTGTAACTACAATATAATTTTATCATGGTAAAAACTAGACGTAAAACATGTCCTCGTTTTTGCGTGTTTCATTCAAAACATTTATTTGCATTTTAAGTATGCATACATAAATATTTAAATAAAAATTGTAGCTAGTAAGACTTTGCAGCATTGAAGAAAAAGTACTTTTAAAATTTTTTATGATAATTATGCATTTAAAGCTGCGTAATGCAACTTCTAGAGCGTTCTAAAAGCAATCTACCGGTATGCATATGATATGCATACTGTATGCGAACTTTACATTATTTATTTTGCACACTCATGATGTCATTATTATGGCCATGAGGTATTGCCTAATTTTTCATGACTAAAGTAAGCTTAATTTTTATTAATAAAGATTTAAATTAATTAACCTGGCAATCACATTAACGTCAAAATATTTCCAGGTCTCGGCACTGAAGGATCAGGGTAACACAGCCCTCGCCCAGGGCAACACCGAGGAAGCTATTAAGTGCTACACGAAAGCCATTGAATTAGACTCTACAAACCACGTGCTCTTCAGCAACCGTTCTGCAGCGTATGCAAAGGCTGGAAAGTATTCGCAAGCCCTTGAAGATGCTGAAACTACTGTGAAATTAAAACCAGAATGGGGAAAGGTGCAGTGATTAGTCAAAATGCATGCAAACAAAAGTGAATTTTTATTTGAGATTTATGTTGCAGTAATTAATATGTACTCTTATTAATTCCTTTAATCTTAAAACATCCCCAGCTGTAGCAAAAATAAAAGCATTTATAAATGCTCAATAATAATATGTATCCACTTTGCTTTTATTCTCATAATACTGGGGTGTTATTGTAAATGCATACTCAAAGCTTTATTTGTTGTTCATAATACTGAAGCTAATTTGTACCTATTTACAAATAAAACTATTTACTTTTGACTGTATTTTAGAATCTGTTTTGCTGCTTGCTTATTTCAATTAATTCTCCAGGGTTTCTCCAGAAAGGGCAGTGCTCTCTCGTACTTGGGTCGTTATGAGGAGGCGATTGAAGCGTACTCTGAAGGTCTCCGAATTGAGCCCGAAAACACGCAGCTGAAGGAGGGCCTTCAGGAAGTGAAGGCGCAGCACATGGCTGAGCGCAACATGCCCAACCCCTTCCTCGGGGCAGACGTGTTTGTGCGGCTGAGGGCCAACCCCAAGACCAGGGCGTACCTGGACGACCCTGAGTTTGTCAAGACCCTCAACGACCTGCGGAGCAACCCTAGCAATTTGGGGTGAGTGTTTGGTGCTCGGAGCTTTTTTTTTTTTATCATTTTAGTAAGCACTTGTCTCTACCGTTACATACAATACACAATAATGGACAAAATCTTACCATTAGTATAGATACAATACACAATAATGGACAAAATCTTACCATTAGTATAGATACAATACACAATAATGGACAAAATCTTACCATTAGTATAGATACAATACACAATAATGGACAAAATCTTACCATTAGTATAGATACAATACACAATAATGGACAAAATCTTGAATTCTCCTCCTTGGATATACTGCAGAGATTTGACCAAGCTTAATTTTTGAGGCCCTTTTTGGTGGCTACAGCATGTGGTAGCAAATGCTAGCATGTACTGAAAGATCCAAAGCTGAAGCAGTAGCACACTTCAACTTTTTCGGTCTATTCTGGGCTTAGTTTGCCCCACTTCTCCTTTTTTTTTTTCTTTCCTTTTTATCTTTAACTTGCTATGACTTTTTGCAAAATATTTTTAACAAACGAAAAGGAAACAAATCCAACTACGTATTATATTAGTATAAGAGTAGTCTTGCTTGCATGCTTGAAAATTTGGTTTGTAGTGAGCTTGATTTTGATCTATGTACTGTTGGTTAATTTAGATGTCAACTCTTTGAGGTTTAATAATGAAGTTGTTGTCTGCAGGATTCAGCTGAACGACACGCGGATTCTGACGGCGCTGAGCGTTCTCATGGGACTCAACATGGACGTAGGAGGGGAGGAGGACATGGAGACGGACTTGCCCCTGCCTCGCAGGCCCGCCCCCAGCCAGCGACCCGTCTTCCGAGAGGAGAAAATGGACACCACCCCCCACAAGGAACTCAACGAGGTGAACAAACAAACTTTAGTCGTTGTCTGTTAGGACAAAATTTGGAAGTTGTTGTCAGTTGCATCTAGCTCTGAATAAATTAACATTTGTGTATTTACTTGTGGAATTCGAGTGGTTTTACATCAAAATATAAATTTTCAATACCGGTACTGGTACTAATTTTCAAATTAAAGTATAGATTATTCTTTTTGACTTTTAATTTATTAAAATAAATTATAATTTCAAGGCAATGATATACAGTATCTCAAATTGTTTTGTTGTGTACTGTTATTGATTTTATCATGTTATTGTCCTGTAGGCACAAAAAGAAAAGGAATTAGGAAATGCAGCCTACAAGAAGAAAGACTTTGAAACGGCGTTGGTGCATTACAACAAAGCTGTGGAGCTGGAGCCGCAAGAGATGACCTACTTGACAAATATCGCAGGTACCAAATTTGATGTTTTTTCAGAGACTACCTCTTGTGGCCAGAAAATTCCAAGTTTCTTGAGACAGTAGCGCCGTTGTTATGATTGTGTTACTTATGCAAGTTAGTGGAGCTTCCTAAGATATATTATAATGATACAGGACCTAAAATATAATGTCACTTAAGAAAAGGGAGGCTTAATTATGATGGGTTTTGACTTCTTATAAATTATGTTTTGTCCAGCTCTGATGATGACAGTGTTTCTAATATATAAACTAATTTATTTCAGCTGTGTACTTTGAGCAGAAAGAATATGAGAAATGTATCGAACAATGTCAAAAAGCCATAGAAGTTGGAAGAGAAAATAGAGCAGATTACAAACTTCTTGCTAAAGCTTTTGGGAGAATTGGAAATGCTTATAAGCGCCTTAACGTGAGTACCTCGTACGCTGGTTGTGAGGTAGCGGTGCTGACTCTGGTTTGTTACAGGACTGGCAGAACGCGAAGGTCTACTACGAGAAGTCCATGTTGGAGCACCGGACCCCCGAGAGCCGCACGCTGCTGTCCGAGGCAGAGTGCAAGCTCAAGGACATGGAGCGCAAGGCCTACATCGACCCAGTCAAGGCAGAGGAGGAAAAGGAGATGGGCAACGACCTCTTCAAGAAAGGTCAGTGTCCGAGGAATTAAAATGGTGGCAAGAAGGAACAAAACGATTAAGGTAGAGATAACGCCGAACAGCTGATCGACGTAATGCCCTTTGATTAACATGTAAACCTTAGCAAATTGACAAAAATTCTGAAATTTTTTTTAGAGAGGCAGATATTAGTGCCTAAAAGCCATAGAAAAAATTTCAAAACGATTTAACGAGCCAATTTTTTTTAATTAATTTTTTTAATTTTCAGCATAGGGCTTTCCCATGGAGAGCCAAACTAAAAAATTAATTTAAAAAAATCGGCTCGTTAAATGTTTTTGAAACTTTTGCTATGGCTTTTAGGCACTAATATCTGCCTCTCAAAAGAATTTCAGAATTTTTGTCAATTTGCTAAGGTTTACATGTTAATCAAAGGGCATTACGTCGATCAGCTGTTCGACGTTATCTCTACCTTAAGTAGACCAAAAAAGGTTTGATTGGAGGTGACTGCAGAATGTTTGAAGGTGTGTCAGAAGTACTTTGTGCAATAGAGAGTGTAAAAGACAAGAGAGTGTCACGAGTGTATCTGAAGCAAGTAATGTAAGATAGATTACAGTGGAGGTCTATTTGTGGATGGCCGAGGTAATAATGCTGCTGGCTTACCTGTAAGGGATATGCCGTGATGTATGTGTAGTCTATAAAGTGTTATTCTCTTCTTTCATTGCTCCCCAAGTGTTTGGTTGTCTTATAAAAAAAACTCCACCATTTTTACTTCAATTTGCATGTGTGCTTGCGTGCCTGGTCTTGACTCTAGCTCAAAATAGAACCGATTGTCCGCCAGGTGACTACGCAGAGGCCATCAAGCATTACTCGGAGGCCATCAAACGGAACCCCGACGACCCCAAGTACTACAGCAACCGTGCGGCGTGCTTCACCAAGCTGGCAGCTTTCGACCTTGGCCTCAAGGACTGCGACAAGTGTGTCGAGCTGGACCCCAAGTTCAGTAAGTGTCACCCCATTGTCGTTAGTTATTTGAAATGAGAATTATTTTATATTTAATGTTGCCTTTTGTTGAATGCTGACAGTCAAACGAGCTTATATATACAGTAAAAACTTGTTTGTACGTAAAGTCAAGGGACCCAGGAAATTAGGTTTACCTTGTATCAAGTATTATCTTATATTGAGTTTTTCCTATATCTGCAATGCTAATTATTCTTGACGGGACCGTGATCTCAAAATCGAGTTTTACCTAACAACAAGTTGCATAATAATTTTTTACTGTCTATCTTATATCCACATTTTACTGAAGTTCACTTTCTTGTTTTCATAGATAATTACCTGAATGGCATTTAGGTTGTTTGGTTTGTTTGTTATGAAACTACATCAGTTGTGTGAATTGCCCATTCTTCTTTGCGCCAGTAACTCAAGCTTGACAAAAATTTCTTTCTTGCAGTCAAGGGCTGGATTAGGAAAGGAAAAATCCTCCAGGGAATGCAACAGCCCAGTAAAGCATCGACAGCGTATCAGAAAGCAATGGAGATTGATCCAACAAATGCGGTAAGTTCAGAGAACGTCGCTCAGTAGTTACTTTTGATATAACCTTTAGGTCGGTAAAGATTTTTTACGGTAACTGTTTCAAATTAATTATTTAAAAAAAAATCGAACTAAGCGATATTTATTTTTTTAAAAGTAGATAGAAACACATATGATAGAAAAAGATTTGTTGGGAAGGGAGATAGTTTGAGCTTTTAGCCGTCAGTGACCCAGAAAAAAGAGAAAAATTAATTTTTTGATTTTTCTCTTTTTGCTGGGTCACTGACGGCTAAAAGCTCGAACTATCTCCCTTCCCAACAAATCTTTTTCTATCATATGTGTTTCTATCTACTTTTAAAAAAACAACTGTTTCAAATGTAAGGTAAAAAATTATGCTAAAAATAGATAAAATAATAATTAATGAACTTCTTTGTAAGATCTTGAGAAAAAAGAAGGGATGGGGTGGGGGTATGCAACATAACATACAACATGAAATAGACTTAATTATTTATTTATTTATTTATTTTTTTTAATTTTGTTTCCCCCATTGAATGGGTGTTGTCAATTTAAATGTTTTTATGTTAATTGTTGTGTTAGAAAACATTATTTAAGTGTTATGATCTCCATACCTACCTACCTATCTCATGTTGACTGGTTAGTTTTGATCCCCATACCTGTAAATATAACCCATAATGGAGGCCTCAAGTCAGCTGATTTTGCGGTGTTCCCACCGTCCTATCCAAACCTATGTAAACCCCCCCCTCAAAATTGCTTTTTTGGCAGTAAAGAAATTTGTAATAGGAAAATAAGTTATTGATGTATTAACAGAAGACCCCTAAATGTGAGCGTAGCAGCTGTTTTCAAATTAATAGTTTTAATATTTACTGAGAAAAATTCAAATTATCTAACATGGTGGCTTATGGAGAAAGTTTTCCCGCGGGAGAACACTTGAAGCCTTAATTGGCAGTGTGTTTACAGTTTTGAAGATCCCCCTACCTGTAAACATACCTCATGTTGACGATATGGTTACAGTTTTGAGGATCTCTGTACCTGTAAACTTACCTCATGTTGACGATATGTTTACAGTTTTGAGGATCTCTGTACCTGTAAACATACCTCATGTTGATGATGGTTACAGTTTTGAGGATCTTTGTACCTGTAAACGTACCCCATGTTGATGATGTTTACAGTTTTGAGGATCTCTGTACCTGTAAACATACCTCATGTTGACGATATGGTTACAGTTTTGAGGATCTCTGTACCTGTAAACATATCTCATGCTGACGATATGGTTACAGTTTTGAGGATCTCTGTACCTGTAAACATACCTCATGTTGACGATATGGTTACAGTTTTGAGGATCTCTGTACCTGTAAACATACCTCATGTTGACGATATGGTTACAGTTTTGAAGATCCCCCTACCTGTAAACATACCTCATGTTGACGATATGGTTACAGTTTTGAGGATCTCTGTACCTGTAAACATACCTCATGTTGACGAAATGTTACAGTTTTGAAGATCCCCCTACCTGTAAACATACCTCATGTTGACGATATGGTTACAGTTTTGAGGATCTCTGTACCTGTAAACATACCTCATGTTGATGATGTTTACAGTTTTGAGGATCTCTGTACCTGTAAATTTACCTCATGTTGACGATGGTTACAGTTTTGAGGATCTCTGTACCTGTAAACATACCTCATGTTGATGATGGTTACAGTTTTGAGGATCTTTGTACCTGTAAACGTACTTCATGTTGACGATGGTTACAGGAAGCTCTGGAGGGTTACAAGGCGTGTGCAGTGGCGGTCAACGCCAACCCCGAGGAGGTTCGCAAGAGAGCCATGGGCGACCCAGAGGTGCAGGCCATCTTGCGGGACCCCGCCATGCGCATCATCCTCGAGCAGATGCAGAACGACCCTCGAGCTCTGCAAGAGTAAGTCCTCTCAAGTGTTGGCGTAATGTAACAGAATGCCTTTTACTATCATAGTTGTGAGCTGTAATATACATCTAAATGGCCGTGTTGATTTTGTTTTAATTAATTTTTTTAATGTTTTCCACTTCACCACCCTCACCCAATTTCTTTTTTAGTAAAATAAAACATTCTTTACTGTGTTACATTGTAATATTTAGTGTTCTCTGATTAACGGTTTCAGAAATTAATCTCGATTGTAGTGAATTGTATTTTGTATTTCCAATATTATTTAGCCTTTGTCGCTTATGATATGCAAACCATATACCAAACAATCTAAACAATTATAAATAATTTTTAAAAATAAATAAATAAGTATAGTCTCTCTTTCAGAGCAGTAGATTTTTTTTTGGGGTGGGGGAAAGGGGGTAGAGTTTCCATAAGAGCACAAGATATTATAAGGAGGCTAGGGGAAGTTGGACCCACTGACAGCTTACGATGAATTTTGTTGTTTATAGCTCTGCAGGCAACAAATTGGGCAAACTGTAGGATAGTGTGGCAGGCGCGGATCCAGAAAAAAAATTCGGTGAGAGGGAGGGGGGCTGCCTCCATAAGGCCAATGTTAAAAAAAAATGGAGTAGGGGAAATGCCTATATTGCCCATGTTAAATTCAAAATTTCGGCAGCCCCCCCCCCCCCCCCCCCCCCCCGGATTCGCGCCTGGTGTGTGGGTTTGCTGGTTTTACACTTCAAGCATTTGTAAATCTTACATTTTGACAATGCCCTTCTCCGGTTGTTACCACTGTGTTTGTTGTTACAGCCACTTGAAGAACCCCGAGATCGCTGCCAAAATCCAAAAGCTGCTGGAGTCCGGCCTCATTGCAATTCACTGAGCCACCGCCTAACTGCCTGATAGACTGCGACGTCTTCTATTTTGACTTTAATACTTTATTATAAAAAAAATATCGAGTTTATCTTTTGAAATTCAAGTCCCTATTATTTGCCCAAATTGCACTGCTTCTATGCTGTATACATTTTACAGTGGATTCCATGTGGTAACAAAGCTGTTATTCTTTTCTTCTTTCATTCCCAATGTATCAATAAATATTTTGCCACTGGCTTAATAACAAATAAAAAAAAAAATAAGTGCCCATGAAATTATTTTGACTATTTTTTTCAATCCCTGTAGGTTTAGGGGGAAAATAATAAACCTTAATTTACAAAATATATGCATGATTTTTTTTCCCCATTAAATAATTAAAGTAACTGAGGGTATTAAAAGGTCTTTATAGATAAGAAATAATCTGAAAGAAAAGAATCTGCTATCCATGTCAATAAAATTATATTTAATTAAGGGTAAGATAACACGAACAATCGATTGTTGTTAGTCCCATTTGATTAACATGTAAACCTTAGCAACCTCATAATGATTCTGAATTTTTTTTGAGAGACAGTTCTTGGCATTAAAAAAATATGGAGAAAATTTCAAAACAATCGGACGATCCAATTTTTTTAAATTAATTTTTTAGTTTCGGTCTCCATGGGAAAGCCCTATACTGAAAATTTAAAAAATTCATTTAAAAAAATTGGATCGTCCGATTGTTTTGAAATTTTCTCCATATTTTTTTAATGCCAAGAACTGTCTCTCAAAAAAAATTCAGAATCATTATGAGGTTGCTAAGGTTTACATGTTAATCAAATGGGACTAACAACAATCGATTGTTCGTGTTATCTTACCCTTAATTAATTCATAACTTCAAATTCTATAATAATATTAGGATGCTGAAACTTGGCAATTATAATTTTTTTAAACAGCATCGTTGTATAATAAATGATTATTTATTATTATGGCTATGTTTAAGACAATTTAGATTATTCTTTAAGATTATAATAAACAGTTTGATAATATGGTCAAACAAAGTGAAAAAGTCCTGACTGCTCTAATTACATTAATATATATTATGCAGCTTTTGAAAGTATATAGAGCCGTGTGGCATACTACTTTGCATATATATATTATATAGAGTATAATATAGAGCGCATATATATAGAGGACAGTGTTATTTTATAATGTATATATATTTATAATATTATGTTGTATATACACTTTTTGTGTTTAATAAAAGACTAATGATATATAGATCGAGGATATAACATTTTGCATAATTTTAGTGACAAAATATTGCTGTTACTTAATTGTCATATGGCTATCATAGTAGGTAGCATTGTTTACTGATTATTTATATTCTATTTTTGTTTCTTGACCTCTGTAACCTTTTATTATGTAAATTTTTATAATGCAGGATACCCGACTGGAAATTAATTTAAAATTCAGCGCTATTTCGTTGACAAAAGCGCTCTCTGTTAGTCGTATTTCTAAGTACCTTTTTATCAGTATTATTTTCTTGTTAAAATTAATATAATTGGGCTAAAATAATTCTTCAAGAAATTAATACATTTTAAAACACAAAATATGGTATTAAATTAATATTGAAACATTTTATTTCCATGCATGTAAACATAACGACCAAGGTCGAAGAAAGCCGAAGCCACACGCCATCCCCTAAAACCTAGGGATCGGCGATAGTGAAAAAAGTATCGATACTTTTTATATCGAGTACTTTAAAAAGTATCAATACTCATCAATAGTATCGGCCCAAAATGTATCGATATTCGATATATCGGAAAATATCGGCGGGAACATTAAAAACTACAAAAAAGCATAGGAAAGCAAGTTGTCCCGATAGTTCAAAATATCGTCACTAGGTGGCGCTGCCTGCTCTCTAATGTTAAATTTTTTAAAAATATCGGCCAACGATACTCACAAAAAAGTATCGATTACCCGATAATTATCGGCTTGGAAAAGTACTCGATACTATCGATATATCGTCAGAAAAATATCGGGTATCGAGTATAATCGATAAATATCGCCGATCCCTACTAAAACCAGTTTACACTGGTTTTGAGCTACCAAAAAGACATTTATGGTAAAATTTCCAATAATTTTTGTGAAAATACTTTATAAAGGAGGTGAAGGTGAGTTAAAGAGATTGTTTTAATATGAAAATAATAAATTGGTTAAACGCTTGTCATAATAAAATAACTATTAGCTTGTCGGTTACTGCTAAAATCGTAATTTTAATGTTCGGAAGTTGCCATTTTTGTTTGGAATGAGCATTTTGGTCCTCCTCGTGTTGTTGCAACTTTCAGCGTGTTTGCCGCGCGGGAATACAGAATTTTACGAAGTAATTTTATTATATATTTTATTAGGTAGTATGTATACAATAATCTAAATATGTATTTTCAACTTTTCATAACGTTCGCTGTAAATGATGCATTGTTTTTTTAAGCATTTTCGTATGCATACCTTCTTATGCATAACGACGCAATGAAAGAAAAACTTCAAAAAAAGAGGAAAATTTTTGCTTTTTGTTTTTCGTTCTGATATCATTAATGTTTTTTAACATTTTGTTGACCATTCGTTATTAAATTTGATACTGTAGGTACTGTATGCATACAGTGTTAATTTATTAATTTAGGTCTTGGGTGACCATCAAAGGAGTTCTAGATTCATCATTTGAAATCACAGACCCAACACCAATAGTCATGATATTGGCTGGACTACAGTTTGTACTGTACTGGGAATAAGTAAAGTATTTTATTCATTATTTTGCAAGAGAAGAAAATTGTTGGTATGTTAATTTTTTAATGATTCATTCATCATAATATGCATACTGTATGATATGCATACTGTACAGTATGATATGCATATAGTATGTATGCATACCATAAAGTATTATGAATGTATTTAAGCGCAATAATACAGGGCCATATTATGCATATTAAACAGTACAGTTATATATGCCCCATACAATCGGTAATTGCAGCGGCTAAGAGTATATTTAAAAAAAAAAAAAGCTGCGTGAAACAGCGGTTTGTTTGCTGATTGGCTAAACATTTTACTAGAAAATAAATATCAGCCAATAAAAGGCTTAGTTGCACTATGGAAACCCACATAAACTATGAATTAATAAAACTTGTGCGCTGATAGAGTATTTTTATAGATGTATGCATATCATATACTATTTTGGACTTATTTTAATAATGTGAGATATATTTTAGTGCAAGTAATTTTTGGAAAAAATTCAAAGGTTGAGAGTTGGTGAACAGTCGCGAGCCACCGTGACATTGCCACATTTGCCGCATTAATATTATTATTATTATTTAATATTATTGCACTATAAGGAATACATAGTTTGTTTTAGTAGCAATGAAAGATCTGATTACAGTACGGTACTTGCAAGGCAAGATTTTTTTTTTTTTTTTAGCTTGCATAAGAAACAGGCAAATTCTCATTTGAGCTATACCAGAATATTATACCTTCGGTGGTAGTTTTGACAACCCTTTGGTACCAACAGGGGAACTTAAAGTGTCTTGTTGTTTACATGGTATCGGTACGTGTTGTGTACATGTATTGAATTTGTGGAGTGAAGGTCAGTTGCTGTGTTCCTTCTTATCACTAAAATCTTGGTGGCAAACGTTGTTTATAATAATATATGACATCAACCATAAGGACTGTGTTTAAGTCCCCCGTTGGTACAGACTGCGTTGATTTAACTAAATTACGTTTATTATGATTTATTTTTTAGGTTTTTCAGCTGTAATTCATTTGATACTTTTATGATGACTCTTTTTGTATGTCGCAAAATTACATACAAGTTTTCCTCCTGTTTTCAAAATGTTTTACATTACCAACCATATAAAAAAACTACTAAAGTACTGTATCCAAAGAATGGGGAATTCTCCTACATTTATTTTAATTTTTTTTCAGATGCTCTATGCCTTGAAATTAAATGTCCCAAAACAAAAAAGTTTCAATCTTCAAAATTGGAGACAAGGGAATTTTTTAAAAATCTTACTTCTTTTGAATTTAGCGCCAAAACGTGACGTAGAAACTGCCTAGCAGGCGAAATTTTCCTGCAATAAATTTATATTTTCGATTATCACTATCACTCTTAAAATAAACTGATATTGGAGACAAAACTATTTATACTAGGGTAGAAAAACCCGCTTATTTCGATTGTGTTACTAAAATTTATAGCTAATCACTCCTTGACGCTCAAATTATGATATCAGGCAGTTGTTGTGTGTTAACTAGGGAGTTTCTACGTCACAGTTTTCAGGTTTGCGCGCAGGTTGCATACTTTGCCCCTATTCTAATAATCCCTTCAGAGTCCCCAAATTTGAGTTTAAAAAGTTGAAACTTAAATCAAACTTATTGTTAATATGTACCCTATCATAATATAGTAGTTAAATTAAAATTTGAGTTGTAAGAGAATTCCCCATTATGAGATGTCACATGACTAGGAAAATACTTTAAACATGTTTTTTTTTTTTCAGATGAAAATTTGGCTGTGAGATTTAAAAATAAGCACTTTTTTGTGTATTAAAATTTGAAAAATTAATTTTCTTGAGGTTGGCCCCCCTTGTGCAGATGCCTGCGAAGTAAGAACTGGAACTTCTAAATGATTTTTGTATGTGATTTTGTCTGTAATAGAAGCTGTTGTTTTCAGAAGCATAGACATGGCGACCATCGCAGAGCAGGCTTCCAAGTTGCTGGACTTCAACCAGAAACTGGATATCACTTTGCTGGATAACATTGTGGGATGCATGTACACTGGCATTGGAGACCAAGTAAGTCCTCAATGAATTACGTTGATGTGCACTCTATTCTTAATCTGCTATACTGTGTCCCTTGTGATTTTGATTAATTGTTGTATTATTTATTTGACACATTTATGTTGTATGGTTTAAAATTATTTGAATGGATTGTACACCTACTGAGGGTAAAAACTTTACCTTATGTTCTGATTATGAACGTTGTCACACAGTCTATGCATTGCCAATGAATTTGCAATTTTTGTGGAATAGCTAAATGCTTTTCTAAACTCCAAACCAGGGCTAATCCTTCATTGATAGGGAGTATGGTCATCCCTTCCAGCTTATGAAGGCCGAATTCTAAATCCTGATTGGCTTAGAAAAAAAAACATTTTGCTGGAATGCCCTCCTATTGGTTAAAAATAGATTTTTTGCTTGTTTACAAATACTTTTTTTTTTTTTTTTTTTGTAACAGTCTGGAGTGATTATACCCTGTTCAATAGAGGGTTAGCCCTGCTCCAAACTTAAAACTCTTTGAGCTTCGCTCCTACAAATCAGTCTGGTTTAAAGTTAATGTCATCTCAAACGACGGTGTTCCCTCAAACTAAGTGTCTCTCCCTCCTGTAACGATGTTGTGCCCCCGACAGCAGCGCGTGGCTCAGGAGGTTCTGACGACGCTGAAAGAGCACCCTGACGCCTGGACGCGCGTGGACACGATCCTTGAGTACTCGAGCAACCAACAGACCAAGTACTTCGCCCTGCAGATCCTTGAGCAGGTCATCAAGACCAGGTGGAAGGTTCTGCCTCGACCGCAGTGCGAAGGTCAGTGCTTTTAACAGTTTCATTGCTTCTCAGTGACATATGGAAGTAGCAGATTTATGGAAAACAAAGTGGGGGCTCTTGTTAGTACCAAGAACCAAAACCAAATTTCGAGAGTGTCTGTGTCTATAAAGCTAATGTTAAAAACAAAAATTAGAGTAGGGAAAAATGCCAATATTGCCCATGTTAAATCCAAAATAGGCATTTTAAAATCTGGATAAAAGTTCGTAAGTTTAGTGAGCATTTAAATGCATTGATTCCTCATTGATAACACGGTTGTGTATTTGTTTACAGGCATTAAAAAGTACATCGTCGGACTAATTATCAAGACGTCATCTGATTCATCATCGCTGGAACTTGAGAAAGTTTATTTGAATAAACTTAATATGATTTTGGTGCAGGTACAGTACTTTTTGTCTTCATAATGTATCTTCTTTTTTGTTTTTGTTTAGAATAACTGATTAAGTCATTTAAGTTTATTAATACATGAAACAAAAATTTGAATATTTGTATAATCTGTTGAGACTGCATATTATTACATAAACCAAGCAACTGAAAATTAAGCAAAACTGATAGATTTGATCTTTTTTAACAACATAAAGCCTGCATTTAACTATGTGTTTACATGTCTCTCAAGGTGTTGAAGCGAGAGTGGCCCAAGAACTGGGAGTCGTTCATCCCCGACATCGTTGGAGCTAGCAAGACCAACGAGAGCTTGTGTCAGAACAACATGGCCATCCTGAAGCTGCTCAGCGAGGAGGTCTTCGACTTCTCCAGCGGCCAGATGACGCAGACCAAGGCCAAGCATCTCAAGGACACCATGTGTTCCGAGTTCTCGCAGATCTTTCAGCTCTGCCAGTTCGTCATGGTACGTCCGTCGGTAGTTCAGGATTTTTTTTTCATAAAATTTGCAACTTGAGCTTTTTTTTTTTATTAGCAAGCATTCTACTTATTGTTCAAGGCTACTTTTTGCTCTCTCGAATTAATCAACACTAATGGAGGTTCCAAGTCAGAGCTGATTTTGTGGTGTTCCCACCGTCCTATCTAAACCCATGTAAAAAAACAACAACTCAAAATTGCTTTTTTTAGCAACAGAATTTTTTTTAGAGGAAAGTAAGCTCTTGATTTGATTCATTATCAGAAGAACTCTAAATAGAGGGGGTGGGGGGATGGTTTCAAATTAATAGCTTTAATAATTACTGAAAAAAAAAAATCAAATTTTTTAACATGGTGGCTTATGGAGAAAATTTTCCCTCCGGGCAACACTTGAAGCCTCTTTTAGTAAGAATTCTGCTTATTGTTCAAAATTAGTTCATTATTGTCTCAAGTTAATGCTACTTTTTCAGGACTCGTCACAAAACGCTCCTCTGGTCGGAGCAACACTTGAAACCTTGCTGAGATTCCTCAACTGGATTCCACTCGGATATATTTTTGAAACCAAACTTATCAACACTCTGATCTACAAGGTATTAATAATATGTGGTTTTAATACAGTAGTTTTATTTCTTTTATTGTATCTAAATTCTAGCTAAAATGGGGGAAATCATTTTTTATTTCTTTTCCCTTTGATATTTTAGCAACGTTATTAAGAAAACAAACATTCCTACTTGCTGTTCCTATCTCCCTTAAACTCCACCCCCTTAAATATAAATCTTAAAAATAATAACTGAAACCTTTATTTTGGTTCTGGGACTATTGTATAATAATGTCTCTTTTTTTTTCAGTTTCTGAGCGTTCCTATGTTCCGCAACGTGACTCTGAAGTGTCTGACTGAGATCGCTGGCGTGACCGTGACCAACTACGATGAGATGTTCGTGCTGCTGTTCTCGGAAACGATGGTGCAGCTAGAGCAGGTAGCGAGTGTGGCTGGTTGGTGCGAGTGTGAGGCTGCCTGGTGGTGCAAACGAGAGTGAACAGTGTGAGGATCTGGCTGGCTGGCGGCGAGGCGTGTGTCTCAATAATATGTCCTCACAGATGCTGCCGCTCAACACCAACATCAGGGACGCATACGCTCGCGGCCAGGACGCGGAGCAGAACTTCATTCAGAACCTGGCCATGTTCCTCTGCACGTACCTCAAGGAACACGGCAGTCTAGTGGAGCAGAGGCACATGGACGAGGTCCTTCTCAAGGTAAATAATGACACTCTCTGGTTTTAACTATGCTTTGATATTTGTATAGAGAAGTCGGCTGATTTTGTGGTGTTGCCACCGTCCTATCCAAATCTGTGGGGAAAACAAAACAAAATTGCTTTTTTAGCATTAAAGATATTTTTCAAAGGAAAATAAGTCCTTGATTTATTATTAGAACACCCCTAAATAGTGGGGTAGGAGATGCTTTCAAATTAATAGCTTTAATAGTTTGATAAAAAATTAAAATTTTCTAACATGGTGGCTTATGAAGAAAAATTTCCGGCCCGGGAACACTTGAAGCCTCTGTTGTTTATTTTAATTCATTAGTGGCGGCTCGTGAGGGATTTTCAGGCAGATTGGTCCTTAAGCTCTATGGGCACACCCCATGAACCATCACTCTAATTTATAGTACAATGTTATCATGGTCAGACAAAATATAGCCAGTTGTGGCAATATTTTGTAGATAGCTTGGCATTTTTTTATTTTAAAATTTTCAAAAAAAAAAAAGTGTTGAATTCTTTAACTATGATCAGCCTTGTATATATATTTTTTTAATTGACTTTCAGTGCAAAATTAAATTTTTAGGACAGTTTTAGTTTTCTTGTGTCCTTAGTTCTTCAAAGGCGAGAAATAATTATTTTCAGGAGATTTTCTTTCATCTCCAGTTTTACGCTAGGCCACACCAATAAAAAGAGTGCTAAATGATTTTATTTTTTATTTTCAATGAAACTACTATCTGTACTACTATTTTTTTTAGTAGTACAGATGTAGGAAGTTTCAGCAGGTGTGACTGACGTCTGACGGTTTCAGGCGCTGCACTACCTCGTGCTTATCTCGGAGGTGGAAGAAGTTGAGATCTTCAAGATCTGCCTAGAGTACTGGAACAGTCTGAGTGCAGACCTGTACCGAGAGAGCCCCTTCCCCTCCCAGACCAACTCTCTGTTCCTCTCCAAGATGAACTCCACCCTGCCACCCAGGAGGCTGTTCTACAGCCCAGTATTAACAAAGGTAACACTGCTGAGATGATTAATGTCTTTAAAATTTGCATCCTTCAAAATGATCCACTTTTTAGTTTAAATATCTAGGTCCACTTCATTCAATTATAACAAAAATGTTTATTTCTGGCAAGTCTTTTTTATTTATTTATTTTTTTCCCCCCCACAATGTTAGTTTATTACAGCATATTCTGCTATTGGCATAAGCATTCAAACTTAACAGTAATATTGCTATAACAAACTATTGTGAAAATGAGCAGCTGTAGCCTAATTATAGATATTTATTTATAGATTTAAAGACTTTTCATTAAAGTAAATAAGACGGTATACTCTGTGATAGACTGTCATCATTTGACAATCATCGCTGTCTATTTTTAAAGCAACATTTTCCTTGTTGAATTGCTGCCTGTCTTTGACTCGGTATGTCGTTGTCAGGTGCGCTACATCATGATCAGCCGCATGGCCAAGCCGGAGGAGGTGCTGGTGGTGGAGAACGAGAACGGGGAGGTGGTGCGAGAGTTCATGAAGGACACGGACTCCATCAACCTGTACAAGAACATGCGGGAGACTCTCGTGTACCTCACCCATCTGGACTACGCAGACACGGAACGAGTCATGACCGAGAAGCTGCAGAACCAAGTCAACGGCACCGAGTGGTCCTGGAAGAACCTCAACACGGTGAGCACTCAACTTGGGACTTAGTAATGTTTACAAAAACGTGGTTTAGTAACGTTTATACCTTGTAATAGGTGGAGGAAAGTATTTGTCTGAATTTCTTTCCTTCATTTTTGCTTCATTTCTTATGTTTTTATTATTTTTTATTGAGAAGAATTAGCACAAAGTCAATTTTATCAATATTAACATTCAATACAGTATTATAGTAAGCTATGAAGTAATCAAAAAAAGACATGTGCATTAAGTATTACTGGTAAGATAGCAATTTAGCATACAGTATTGGAAAAGTTAAAAAAAAAAAAATTAAACTAAAAAATATACTGTAATATTTTTCTAAATAAACAACTTTTAATCATTGACAAAAACTTCATAGCTTTCACGGGCTTTTAGAGAAAATAATAGCTAATAAATTATGAACCTAAATATTTTTTATTGCAAAAATAAATAGAGGGTGCAAAGTTATGCCAATCTGATTTTTTAGAGTCTGAGAAGTATTGTTAAAAAGTTTAGGCATGGTCAGGTTTGAACTCACACCACTTTTAGGTCCATACCTGCTCTTTGGTGTAGTGGTTAGTACACTTGGCTCTTGTCCGAGAGGTCCCCGGTTCAAATCCCGAATACGGCAGACTTTTCGCGACTTGGAATGGGTGTGACTGGCTACTAGATGAAAGAGTTGGTAGGAGGAAGGCAGCTTACGGCTGTCTATACTCCGCTGGGGTGATTAAGACCGCGGAATGTTGTGCAAACAACATACGTGCCCCGCTAAGAAATGGTACTTAACTGTCTGGCGTGCAGACTGGGTATTAGGAGCCCCAGAGAGCACTGTGAACAATGTTGAAAAACAAGTTCCGCCATTGGTAACCAAACCAAACCAACTTTTAGGTCCTATCCTTTTATTAAGAAAGGCGTCTAGAGGTGTCACTTTCTCTGTACTTTCGTTAATTTTTTAAAAATAGTTACCTGTCTCTGAAAAAAATCAGTGTAGCATAACTTTGCACCCTCTATCCATTTCTGCAATAACAAATTTTGAGGTTGATACTCCATTGTGACCCCTTGAAGTACATTGATAAATGTGTGTGCAGCTGTGCTGGGCCATCGGCAGCATATCTGGTGCGATGCACGAAGAGGACGAGAAGCGGTTCCTGGTGACCGTCATCAAGGACCTGCTGGGGCTGTGTGAGCAGAAGAAAGGCAAGGACAACAAGGCCATCATCGCCTCCAACATCATGTACGTTGTGGGACAGTACCCCCGCTTCCTCAGGGCCCACTGGAAATTCCTCAAGACCGTGGTCAACAAGCTCTTCGAGTTCATGCATGGTGAGTAAAGAATCTTGTAATTGTCATAGAAAAATATGACATGCATTTTGCTGGATTTGTCCATTTAATTTATCATCACTTATGTTTTATTTTATTTATTTAATATGAAAAATCCTATTTAACTGAAAGAAAAAGACAGAAATGACCCATGAAAATTAAAATTATCAGAAGATGATGAATGCTATATTCAGAAGGGCCAGAGAAAGTAAAAGATAGACAAAACACGAGGTTTAAAATAACCGGTCCACAGCAAGCTTATAATTATGCTCTGGACATTTTGCTTTATAATCTTTCGATAATTTGAGGTTTCATGGGTCTTTTATGTTTTATTTTCAACCATATTTCTGGCTTATATTGTTCTGATATGGTAGTTTTGGTTGAAATTATACTGGCTGTACTTGGATTGTAACGGTGCTCGACTGTTCCAGAGACCCACGACGGAGTGCAGGACATGGCATGCGACACATTCATCAAGATTGCCCTCAAGTGCCGGCGCCACTTTGTGCAGATGCAGGTGGGAGAGGTGATGCCTTTCATCGAGGAGATTCTGGCGAGCATTAGCACCATCATCTGTGACCTCCAGTCCCAGCAGGTACGTCTGTGGTGTACGATAAGTAAGCAGGCAGGAGAAGTGGGTGTTACATTCTGTAGGAATGAACCCCAAGACAGAGGACATCTATTTAAAATGCTCTGCATTAACTGACGAACTTGACTCATTGTCTGGCAACATGAAGAGAGAAGAGAATGAATCCCTATCTCTATTGGCGTAGTAAAATGGCTGAAAAGCCAAAATGTGGGTAAAAGAAAAGAAGAAGAAAAAGAATGACTTTTTTAGTTAATGTTATGTACTTGTAGTAGATATTTTATTTTATTATCTCTTTCATGGGCACTTAACAATAATGTATAATATAATGTCTATTATAGTCAAAATTAAAAAATAAATAAAGAGGGAAAAACAGCTCATATCAACAATATTTCACATTCATTGTTTTATTGCATATATTTATTTTTAATCATGTGATCTTGGGTTCATTATCACATATTTTGGTTTTATTATTGTATTAACAATTTAAAGAATTATAAATTCTGTATTTTGATGCTGATTATTGTCCTGCATAATTAGATGATATTTCAAAAGCAGGTCAGAAACATTAAAATCAACTGTGAAAAGTGCTCACCCCTGACAATTTGCAGGTGCACACGTTCTACGAGGCTGTTGGTTACATGATCAGCGCCCAAGTGGACCAGCGAGTGCAGGACCACTTGATCGAGAGCTACATGATGCTGCCCAACCAAGTGTGGGACGACATCATTGGTCAGGCGTCCAAGGTGAGGACGGCACGTAGCAATCTGTTCGAGAGTTCATTATTGTCTCGGAATATTGTGAGATAATATTAGTTAGTGTTTTATTTTGATTTATTTCAACATTTTCTTTTACTTCTGTGTTACAAAACATTGCAATTTTTAGAATTATTCAGAAAAAATCCACCAGATGTCCATACCCATCTTTATGACTTTATGATATAAAAATCTATAAGTATATAAAAACACAAAAATTTAGAGTAATTTAAAAGAAAATTATTTAATTATTAAACAAAAAAAATAGAGGAATGTAGGAAGAATATTTCTAAGTAGTGTTTTTAATAAAAGACTAATTTTTTTAAGACTCTTCCTATCAGAGAACATTTTATGAAGACCCAACGTTGATTGTTTGCAGAATGTGGACGTGCTGAAAGACCAAGAGGCAGTGAAGCAGCTCTCCAGTATCCTCAAGACCAACGTTAGGGCGTGCAAGGCTCTCGGACACCCTTACGTCCTGCAGGTCAGTTACATGGTTCCTCATTAGATGAAATCAACCTTGCTTTGATTAAGTTTAAATGTAATTTTTTGAATTGGGATTTTTGCAGTTGATGGTAAACTGATATCACTTTACAACATATTTTTTTATTGAAATAAAATTATCTAATGTATATTTTTCGAAATTTCATCAAGATTATGGATTATTAAATTTTTTTTTATGACTGACAATGTTTACTCCACAGCTTGGCCGCATCTACCTTGACATGCTGAACGTGTACAAAGTGATGAGTGAGAACATCATTGCGGCCATCGCAGTGAATGGAGAGTCCGTCACGAAGCAGCCCCTCATCAAGAACATGCGCGTGGTCAAGAAGGAGACCCTGAAGCTCATCTCGGACTGGGTCAGCAGGTCAAACGACCCCCAGATGGTGAGTCACGTTAACCCTGCACTTTAGGTTGAGTAGGCTGTTGATGGTACACTGAAGGGATTGCTTTTTTTTCCCATTAGGGAACCTTATATTACCTATCCCATCCATCTGCACTAATTTTTTCATGGCAGATACTTATTGTGCTGCTGTAGGACAATTAGTGAAAAAGTGAAGTTGTGACGTATCAGCGACGGTTGGTTGACTTAAAACTCGCCGCGGTGAAAAAACACACGAGCGACCGCGAGCGACCGCGGAAACTGCCGAGGGAGCGGCGATCGGCTCACGATCGCCACTCTCTCGGCAGTTTCCGCGGTCGCTCGTGTGTTTTTTCACCGCGGCGAGTTTTAAGTCAACCAACCGTCGCTGATACGTCACAACTTCACTTTTTCACTAATTGTCCTACTGCAGCACAATAAGTATCTGCCATGAAAAAATTAGTGCAGATGGATGGGATAGGTAATATAAGGTTCCTTAATGGGAAAAAAAAGCAATCCCTTCAGTTCACCTTTAATGGTACACTGATATGTTGTCTTAGAATTGTCATTATGTCAAGTTTTTTTCAATTTAATTCAATTCAATTCAATTCAATATATTTTTATTTATATTATTTATTTATTATATTTTTCTTTTTAAATAACTTTAATGTTAAAATATAGAATACAGTCCTGCCAAGGCCTTATGGGTAGGTGCTGGTGTAAGAAATAATTTTTTTATTGATTTACCAATATCAATGTCAACAATACATAATCAGAAACATTATTACTGTTTATTTTTTAATAAAGTCATCCATTTTGTAAATATTCTTGAGGAATAAAAACTCTTTCACTCTCTTTTTTTAACACAATCTTATTATTTACACTCCATATGTACTAGGAGATGATTATAAAACACTTGAGAAGTAAACACAAGTCCATCATCGTATGTAGAATTTCACTGAGCTCAGCAAAAAATATAAATTTAAAACAGATAACACATGCACAATATAAGATGCAAACAGCAAAATGCACTAATTAGTAATTACTGTAGTGAATATTAATCAAGTTGTTTGTTAATTGTTCTCAATTGTAATTATTTTGCAGGTCCTTGAGAATTTCATCCCCCCTCTGCTGGACGCAGTTCTGCTCGACTACCAGAGAACCGGCGTGGCCGCGGCACGAGAACCGGAGGTGCTCAGTACTATGGCAACCATCGTCAACAAGCTGGGCAACCACATCACCTCGGAGGTGCCCAAGATCTTCGACGCAGTCTTTGAGTGCACCCTCCAGATGATCAACAAGGACTTCGAGGAGTACCCAGAGCATCGGACCAACTTCTTCCTCCTGCTACAGGTGACTTTAACAATCAACATACAGTACATCGTTATTAAAAATTGCAAAATAATAATAATGATATTTTTTTCTTCTTTTTTCATATGGGTTTCTGAATTTTTATTTTATGAGCTTATTCCATTGTTTCAATTGACCATTTTATAATTCAATGTTATATGTTGAAATTAAAAAAAAAAAAAAAAAAAAAAAAAAAAAAAAAACTAGGTAATACTAACAATAAGGAAGGAGGGGAACATTTTCTCTGCACTTGTTGTCACTGTTGTCTGTTCCCAGGCGGTCAACAACCACTGTTTTCCGGCGTTCCTCAACATCCCCCCAGCACAGTTCAAGTTAGTGCTCGACTCCATCATCTGGGCATTCAAGCACACCATGAGGAACGTTGCAGACACTGGACTACAGGTAAGCAAACCTGTCCTCGTTTGTGGGGCTTCTGGTAAAAAAAAAAAAAAAATAAATAATAATAATAATAAGATAATGTAGCAACTACATACCAAAAGTTTGTCTACCTTCAAGAAAAAAAAAAATAACCAACAGTATAATTATATTTATTCTTTTCCTTTGGATTTTTTTATTTTCATGAAATTTTACCAAATATAATAGTAGGAAAAAGTTTATATGAAAGGTTGTCATGAGCACACAGAAAAAAAAAATAGTAACAACAAACAAGAGATAATAACAGAAATAACACAAAGTAAATGTTAAAGGAACAGGGTGCCATCAGAACATTATTTTTTTTTAATGAAAAGTTTCCTTTCATCTATAAATCCTGTCTCTGTAATGAGAGTCATGCTAGGGACACACCAACTGTTAATGATGGACCTCGTTGCTCCAGATCCTACATCAGTTGCTCCAGAATGTGGAGGCCCATGACGAGGCCGCACAGAGTTTCTACCAGACCTACTTCACGGACATCCTGCAGCACATTTTCTCCGTGGTCACAGACACCTCTCACACAGCAGGCAAGACTTTGAAGATTTGTCCGTTAATGCTTCAATTGACAGCAGTTGTGTTAATGAGTCTGGGAAAAAAAATAGACAATAATGGTTGCATTTTTTTATTTCGTAATTAGAAAATATACCTAAAATTATGCTTTTCTGAATTTTTTCGGATTTTTTGGAGTGCGGGAACTAATTTTAAAAAAATATATAAATACCTGAATTTGGGTGGTACACCTGATGGGACAACCGTGACGTCATTTGTCGTGCTGTGATTGGCTGTTGATGATGTCACGGCTGCTGTGATTGGCTGTCGATGACGTCACGGTTGTCCCATCAGGTGTACCACCCAAATTCAGACATTTTAAATATTTTTTTAAAATTAGTTCCCGCACTCCAAAAAATCTGAAAAAATTCAGAAAAGCTTAATTTAATGTATATTTTCTAATTATGAAATAAAAAAATGCAACCATTATTGTCTATTGTATTTCTTGAATTTCCTAATCTTATTGTAATAGTTAAAAAAAAAAAAAAAAGAAAAGCTGAATACTGCAGAGACTATTTTATTCAATGTTTTCTACATATTTTTTTTTATTATTCAATTTTAGGAAAATAAACTATTAAGATTGATATAAATTATTGAAAGAAAAGCATAGGAATAACCAGCAAGGATTTTTTTTTTAATAAAAAATTAATATTATTACTATAGAAGGAGCCATTTTTAGTGAAATTAATCCAGCAATTAACTTGTTGTTAGATAAATTGTTACAAAATATATTTCCCGTGTCTTATGCCTGAATTGTTTGACAGGTCTGACGATGCATGCCACCATCCTAGCCTACATGTTCACGATGGTTGAGATGGGCCGCATCAGCGTGCCCCTGGGTCCTGGCGCCACCTCCGCTGCAGACAACGTGTTGTACGTTCAGGAGTTTGTGGCGAATCTGCTGAGGCAGGCCTTCCCCCACCTCACTGACAACCAGATCAAGATCACCGTCCAGGGCCTGTTCAACCTGAACCAGGACATCGCTGGCTTCAAGGAGCACCTCCGTGACTTCCTCGTCCAGATCAGGGTGAGTCTCAACTCAGGCTTCAAGTAAGCTGATTTTGCAGTGGTCCCACCGTCCCATCTTAACCTATGTAAAAAAATAACCTTAAAATTGCTTTTTTGGCATTAAAGAAATCTTTTAGAGAAAAATAAGTTCCTGATTTGTTATCAGAAGGCCCCTAAATGATGGTGATGGCTTCAAATTAATAGCTTTTATGGTTACTATGAAAAAAAAGAATAATTTTTTTTAACATGGTGGCTTATGGATAAAATTTTCCTGCCGGGCCTCTATTTCCCTTTTTATTTTATGTGAAAGTTTTACAGTAGTTAATTAGGTATATACGTAGTGAACCTGTAAGAGCTGAACTACATGCCCCTAGTGATGATAGATTGGTTGTTTAACATTGCAAAATCATGTAAATGTCTGGCCACAGAGTTGATAACACCATAAAAAATAAGTAGTTGCGACATACCTCCCAACAAGCAATAAAAAAATATTTCAACTTTATAAGTGGGGTCTTTCATATAAACTTTTGTTATTTTTGTGATTCTCCCAATGCTGTAGGCGTTATTACAGCAGCCTTGAAAAAAGCAGCACAAATTTCAGCATTCAATGGCATCTATTGGTACTTTATGTCCTCAATATATACAGTAAAAAAAATTATTACGTTAAGTCAAGGGACCCAGGAAATTAAGTTTACCTTATAATATTATATTGAGTTGCAATGTTAATTATTTTTGACGGGACCTTGATCTCCTTTACTCAAAATCAAATTTTACCTAACAACGAGTTGTGTAATAAAGAGTTTTTACTGTATACATTGAAAATTTTAATAATAAGAATATATACATACAAGATTTTACTGCAATTTTAAACCTTTATGTGCATGTAGCTTAAGTTGTATTATGGACAACATACATAAAATTTTTTTTATTACAGAAATGAATAGAGGGTACCAAATTATGCTACTCTGAATTTTTTCAGATTATTTTGAGACCCAGAACTATTTTGAAATAATTATTGAAATTGCGGCCACGCCCCCTGGAGGTGTCAATAAGCGTCCAGTCTCTATCCTTTTTATTAAGGATTCAGGGGTGCTAACTTAAATTACAGGACTTTCAATAATTATTTAAAAATAGTTCCGGGTCTCAAAAAAATGTGAAAAAATTCAGAGTAGCATAATTTAGTACCCTCTATTCATTTCTGTAATAAAAAAATTTCGTGTATGTTGTCTATGAAAACGTCGTGGCTTATATTCTGAATCCTTAGGAGTATACCGGAGAGGACGACTCTGATTTGTTCCTGGACGAGCGTGAACTGGCGCTGCGACAAGCCCAGGACGACAAACGTCGTGCGCAGATGGCCGTGCCCGGCATCCTTAACCCCCACGAGATGCCCGAGGAAATGCAGGACTGAGCTTCCTGCAGGCACCACCGGCAGCAGCAGCAGCACCGGCAGCGTGACTCTCGAGTGATAGGTGACAGACAAGACTCATTGTCTTTAACTTTGAATGGCTGGTGTTGAATGAGAGGAATGCTTATCAAACATTTCAAAGTATAAATAATATTAATTGATTAATTAATAATTTAAAAATATGTACTAGGTTATATAGAAATTTGTAATGAGAAAAAGAAAAAAAAAAAAAAGGTGGTCGTATGAGTGTTTTTTTTTTTTTAAATTTAATTTCTTATTTTTTTTTCTTTTGTTGAAGTAAGATTTAAGGACCAAGACTGCTTAGTACCTCCCCTTTTGCCCTTTTTCACAAGCCTCAATCAATATGACAAACCAAACAACAACTATTTAATGTATTTCACCTTGTTGGTGGCATTTATGTATTTTCCCTCCTTCAAGAAACAAATCAAGAAAACAAAAATAAGAATTGAAAAATCATAATTAACAGATGATTCAAATGATCTGCTTTTTAAAGTGTATGTAATTTATTAAAGTAAATAAACACAATTTGTTGTTTAAAAACAAAACATGGTAACAAAATTCTAAAATTATTTTTATTTACTCCATCCAAATGGTTGGGGAAATATTTTTTTATTTTTCTGGTGGCTCTTTGACTCCCTGCACATCTGTGTGTATTAACTTTATGTATATGTGTGTATTAGTTTGCCTTAAGAATATTGCAGTATCCTACTTTCAAACAATGAAAGGTAATCGTATTTCTTACATATTCGTCGTACCTTTATGTTTTCCTTAATTGCAGTCAATAAAACTTTGTACAGTAACATTGTACATTTCCTGTAGTAATATTGACTTTTTGGATGAGACAAAATGGATTATCTTTGCTCTCAATCATTTAAAAAATATACAGGACGATTTATAATTCTTTTTGTTTAATTTTAATGCTCTAATTATTTTCTATTTGCAATGTGATTGTAATTAATTAGAGTTTAAATGTTTATTTTAAATTATAAGAATGAATTTATCCAGTTTTAAACCCAACTCTAATGGGAACAGAGTGTACTTGTGTGTATAAGTGTGTGTGTTGTAAAGAAAAAAAAAAACAATATCTTTTTTTTTTTTTTTCTTTCACAGTTATTATTTTTTTTTTAATTACTACTGTGCAGCTGTTGAGAAATAATAAAAGTACTTTTTAAGGCCTTGCAGTTAAAGAGTGAGTGAAATTGTGACCAACCAGAAGTTGTTATTTCTCGACCTGGTTTTGAGCAATTCTGAACAGCAATTCGAGAGATGCGTTAAAGTTGCTACCTCTGAAAGCTTCTGTTGTAAGAAGACAATATTGGGGGGCAATCGAAAGGAAAAAAGGTGAAATTATTGATTGCTAGCTTGTGTGTTGTATTATGGTCTAAAATATGCTCTCCGATGCTGCAAATGTAAGCTTTTACAAATTTAGAATGCTGAGTGAGGAATTAAGTTAATAAAAATATTTTACAAATAAAAGTTTTTAATTTTTATTTCATACTTATCATATCCCAGAAAAAATATTAACTTACTAACAATAGTTTAAGGGCATTGGGTGTAGCACCGGTAGTTTGCAACACTGACGTATCTTCACCATGTTAATTTTTGATCATTGCTCCTCGGAGTAATTTTTATGCTAGAGCTAAGCTGATTGCTGTAGTATCAAGATAATTAGTAGCCCAAGTGCACAATTTGACTAAATAAAGCCTGATATAAAGAAAAGTATTTTTTAGTAATTTTTTAAATTTACATGCATTTTTCTAAAATATAAAAAAAAAACACTTTTCTTTAAATCAGGCTTTATTTAGCCAAATTGTGCACTTGGGCTACTAATTATCTTGATACTACAGCAATCAGCTTAGCTCTAGCATAAATATTACTCCGAGGAGCAATGATAAAAAATTAACATGGTGAAGATACGTCAGTGTTGCCAACTACCGGTGCTACACCCAATGCCCTTAAGGGTAAGGTAACGCCACCAATGTTAAAAAAAAATCCCTCTCACAAAAATTCTGAAAAAAATTTAAAATGTTCTCCTCTATACCCCCTATCAGTAGCTAAAATATCAGGTATACAAATACGATCTAGTTTTTGAGTTATAAATTTTTAAAGTTGACTACTTTAACATGGAGAAATGAAACTCCCATGTTAAATTGGTCAACTTTAAAAATTCATAACTCAAAAACTAGATCGTATTTGTATACCTGATATTTTAGCTACTGATAGGGGGTGTAGAGGAGAACATTTAAAATTTTTTTCAGAAAGAATTTTTGTGAGAGGGATTTTTTTTAACATTGGTGGCGTTACCTTACCCTTAAAGCAGAGCTAGCTAATGTCATGTGTTCTTTTTCCAAAAATTTTTGAGTTATTATTTTACTATTTTCTAAAAAAAATAGTACTAGTGCTTCTTCATAAGGAACCAAAATAATAATAATAAAAAAAAAAAAAAAAAAATCTATCTCCCATGCATAGGTATTTACATTTACACAGTACAGTATTTTGATTGTTGTACTTTCAGCCAAAAGATATAATTATGTTGATTAATTTTCTAAAGTTCTACAATAATAATACACAGTTCAAAGCTTAAGGGTAAGATAACACAAACAATCAATTGTTGTAGTCCCATTTGATTAACATGTAAACCTTAGCAACCTCATAATAATTCTGAATTTTTTTTTTAGAAACAGTTTTTGGCACCAAAAAATGTGGAAAAAATTTCAAAACAATCGGACGATCCAATTTTTTTAAATGAATTTTTTAAATTTTCAGTATAGGGCTTTCCCATGGAGACCTAAACTAAGAATTTAATTTTAAAAAATTGGATCGTCAATACTACTTAGTATAATAAAAAAAAATTTTCTTTGACATGTGTATTTAATTGTTATTATTTTACATTCTTATATATATATATATAAAAAGAATTCAAAATTTTGGCATATACAATATACAAATTGCTTTTATACATTTAAAAAATATGAATATGCTGCAGTGAATATTTTTTCATAATTATCACCTTTTACATATTTGTAGTTTCTAAAATGCAGGTAAATATGGAGAGACCAATTTTATTTTTGACCCTGACAGAGAGAAGGCGAGCGGCTTTAGATATAGCAACGTAATAAAGTTAACATGCGCTGGAACTCAATGTTCCCGCAGCACGGTAAAATAAATGGTTGTTACTTCTCCGTGCGAACATGTTCTCTTGAGAGTCCTATGTGGAGGAGAAGTAGCTTCCAAAAAACCCTTTCTAAATGTGTTTTCTCAGTCGATCGCATCATTTACTATTTGTTTATCTCTAAAATTGTTGTATACAATATATGTATAATTTTATATTATACATAAAATATAAAGTAGTTTATTAAAGTAGAGTGAGCGATTGCATTTTTTTTTAATATTTTAATTTCTAAAAATAGTTTAAGCTGCCCTCTATTGAGAAATGAAAACTAAAAAATTCCACCTCAAATATAGTTTCACCACAAAAAATTCCCAAAGTTGGTGTTTCGGAGGCCTTTGACGTGCAGCCTTATGGAACATAAAACCGCGTTTTACTCTAACATTTTCTGAACTATGGTACCATTTAATTAAAAAATACCTACGTAATCTATGATGAATTCTTTAATGGATTTTTAAATATATATTTTTTTTTACGGAGCCGTTTTTTCGGAAAAAAATCTTTTTGCGGGTTAATTCCCATAAGGATTTTCATGATTTTTTTCCAAGAAAACGACCCGGTATTTTTTTTTTTATTTGAAAATTCATTAAAGAATTCATCATAGATTACGTAAGTATTTTTTTAATGGTACGATAGTTCAGAAAAAGTTGGAGTAAAACGCGGTTTTATGTTCCATAAGGCTGCACGTTAAAGGCCTCCATTTCTCAATAGAGGGCGGCTTAAACTATTTTTAAAAAATAAAATATTAAAAAAAATGCAATCGCTCACTCTACTTAATAAATGTATCTCAACAGAAAGTTGCACCTTCTAATAAAAGAAAACAACAACAAAAAAAAAAAAAACATTACGTATTATTAATATATTTTAGTCCATACACATTTGGTACGGAAATATAAAAAGCAAGAAGCAAATATTTTAACATCAAACATTGTAATTTTCTATGCTAAAATCTAGCTAACGGTTGGTCAACTTATATATAGATAGGTCTTTATGAATATTTTATACAAACAGCTATTTTTTTTCATGTGTATATTAATTTAAGGTTTAAAATATTAAATTCAAATTCTTTAAGCCTATACATAACATTAAATTATTCATTAGCAATTTGCGGTTTTTCACATCGCTTAATTAGTCAGGTTTGGATTTGGTGATAGGGGGCGCAGATGAGGGAGCTCTTAAACTCCAATATGGGGGGGGGGGGGTCTGGAGGGCACTACATCAGGGAGGCGGGGCACATCCCTGATCTCTTATAGCCAATCCAACCCTGCATCGCTAGTTTGCTTGAAGCATCGACTTATTCAAATAATTATGCATGACGATGCGCGTTTCCGTATTGAACTTCAAAGAATCTTAAAATATATTTTATACAGACTTTGCACTGTATTCACGAAAAACACATAAATTATTAAATTTGTCAGCTACATGAAAAAAATAAAAAAATATATATAACATGGAATAAACTATAGATATATATTAGATATATTATAGTACTTTTTGCTTTTAAAAGAATAAGTTCCTTTTACAACGAAAAAGAATTTTTAGTATAAATATTAATTTATGTAAATTAATATATTACTATAAATATTTAAAATAAATAATAATTAATTAAAAAAAATAGTAAATAATTAAATTTGTTAAATAGAATTATTCATTCAAAATTTTATCTTCTTCATCCTAGCTTTTATATAAACAAAAAATGCATTATATAATATATTATATATAATATAATATGCCAGTAAAAAAAAAACAATTATTTTTCTAAGTAAAAAGTATTTTTCTATGCTTTCGTAAAGTTTGTTTTGTTGTTGATTTTCTTTTGTTTTCTCGGTGCAAGGTCCATTTCTAAACGAGCATTTTTCAGACCGGCAACTGTACGTACTCAGCTCGAACACAAAAACATATTTTTAAAGAGAAGCATCACTCTCATATATGATCCTGTCATGTCTCAAACAAAGAATTTATCGATTGGATCGAATTCACAATCTATTATCAAAATAAAGCCAGTTAGAACCAGTTAAAGTCAGTTCGCATTACTAAAACGTTAAATTGTTTTGTCCACTTTAATCAAGATCAGCCACTTTAATTAAAGTGAAAACGTTGCAAGTTTTGTGTTGTTTTTCACGAGCTACAAGAAAATTCTTTAAATATTCCGCTGGAGACAATACTTTTTATCAGCTGCCGCCTTATCACTGCTATCAGCACCCCCATTCTTTTGTACTAGCATGACCTATAGTATTTCATGCACAAGGAAATGGATACTTATAAAGGAGACAATTAATGTCAAAGGCAAAAATGACCTCTAGAGAGGCCTAGGGTGTACGTCCTATTCTGCAATATAAGTGGGGTAAAATGTTAAGCATGTTAATATCTTTTCATTATCTCAATAAATCCATTCTGGGAGTAACACCATCCTCAAATTACGTTGCAGAATAGAACACCGTACGCCTCTCCAAGGGCATTGTCTCCTTTAGAAACCATTTGCATGAAATACTTGAGAACTGTTGTTAAAAGTTAGTGATTTGTTCAGCAAGTTGGAAGTTGTAGGAGCGACGACGTCTTCAAGCATTTTGATGCTGAACAATTTGCCTAATCTCAAGGCGAGAGTTCAAGAGGCTTCATTTATATTTTATTTGAGTGTACAAATTGGACATTTAATAAATGACGTCACAGCTAGATTTGCAATCTACTTTGAACTCTTACTGGTAATGCACATTAATTACTGCAATCAAAGTTGTAAATAAAATTTTTTACGTCTATATATACCCTTAACATATACTTTATATAATAATATATTAAGCATAATATATTCTTTAAAATTGATGATGAAGCTTATTAAAATTTGGTTTCAAATTGTATTTGATATTCTCAACACAGAATTTACTTAATTTACTCAGTCCCTTATATAACCATTTTACCTCACGCCTCATGCAAGCTCATAGTTTTTTTATGTAATAGAAAGTAAAGTTAAATGCGATTTTTTTATTTACTTTTAATTCTTACCTCGATCACACGAAAGGTTTTATTTATTTATTTTTATTTTCTTTATTCAAACTTTTTCGATTGTACAAGACAACATATGTTCATGTCAAAAAAACTTAATATTAACAAACATACATAACATCAAAACGCAACACTTTATAAATATAACAAAGGAAAAAAATAAGTATAAAAAAATGAACCACAATATTAACAAAAATTATGAACCAGGTTTTAAATCATAAGGATACAATACTCTCAGGCAAAACAAAAGAAAACAAAAGAATTCAATCAAATAAGTTTTCCTAATTTTTTTCAAATGTTTTAAAGGGAATATGTTCTTGTCACTTGCATTTAAACTCTGATGATAGAAAAGTGTAGAATTTTAAAATATACAAATCCAAAAATTGAAAAATCTACAAGCTTTAATATTAAAAATTATCAAGTTCATATTAAAATACTGATGTTTTATTGTTATACAAAGTTTTTTAAAACCATAAAAATGTTTAAGAAATTATTTTCCATGTTTTTTTTAGTACAAATTAAAATGTTGAAGTACACAATATATGATATGAGTTGATCGAGTAAAATATTTGATCTGGAAATACGAAATATACGCGCTTAAAAGCTTTTTTGTTAGTACACTAATGCAAAAGAGAGGAAAAAAAAGTTTGCAAACTTGTAATTAAATTGAGTGCAGCCTAATGCTGTATTCGTGGAGTTAATTTTATTAATATAACAAAATTAATAGAAATTGCGTGAATTGAAGTCGAAAGGTGCTTTAAATTCCGATTTGAGGAACACAGAATAAAGTTATGCTTGGTAAGTTTAAATCAATGTTTTATGCAGAAGACCTAAGTTTGAAGTTATATTGTTAAAAAGAACATGTTTTTCATTTCACGTATAAAGTTGGTTTTATATAATTTTATATAAAATGGTGTATGCCATTTTCTAGGTCATGCAAGGAAAAAAATTGTAAAAAAAAATGTTTTCATTTAAGGTAAAACATTAAATTTTCTTATTTATTTAAAAGAAAATGAAGTAAAAGACCTTTTTAATTAGCAGAAAACACTAACGAAAAATCTAAGCAAACAGGATTAAATTTCATAAGATTTTTTCCCCGAGAAAATAGTTTGCTGAAATTTTATTTTTGACAAACTGCAACTAAATATTGACATATTCATTTCTTGGTTAAATATTATTATATTTCTTCCTAACTAGAAAAAATAATATTAGCACTATAAGTATATAATATATTATATTATTATGTATATACATTTTATATTACTATATATAGTACAACATCTTACTGTATAAGTATTATATAATATATTACCAGAAGATGTCACCAGTAGATGGCATTGCAGCATCGTCAATAACGTGGAAACTGTAAACATTCTGCCAACTCTTGTAGAAAAAACTTTCAGGGGTGTCTACTAACCTGCTCAATACTCTGAGGTACACAAAGTGAACATTGATTTCCTATAGTCCGGAGTACATGACGATGGATTTTGTTATCGAGTCAAGGCGGATTTACGTGAGCGATGTGAAGCAGTTTTGCTGTGAAATATATCTTTCCGAATTTGCGATGACGAAGGTGAACAAAAATTCGATTTCACAGCAAATGCGCATTCTTCGCGTCTTTTGCCTCCAAAAATCCCACATGTAAATCCTTCTCAAGCTGCACAAACAAACTCTTCCATTTACGAGATCATGAAATGTGTCGATAGGAAAAGCATTACAAGTTTTGCAATGATGACAAAACTTCTTTCTCGCATGTAAGAAGCGATTTTATGATTTAACGGCAACGTTTCACTTTATACAGCAAAAATAAAAAAAAAATCCCCTCCGAGCAGTTAAGTTTGTTTCTTTTAATTTACTGTTTTACCTTCACTGTCCTACATTAATTGTTTGAAGAGATTGATGATAAACACAAAACTTTATTAATTGAGAAGAAAATATTTATTGTAACAATGAATCGTCAAACAGAATGAAGTCTTACTCTTTATTGTGCGTTTTTCTCTTTTATCAAATAATAAAAAAAAAAAAAATGGAAATTTCCATTCGCTCTCCACGTTCAAATTGGTTCACGTGCGCCGGCCTGTCCCGTGTCTAAAAACTTTTAACTTTTATATACCTTACTAGTTCATATTATAAATGTTTGAAAGAAAAAAAAAATTCGTCGGAACTATGAGTTTATTTAAATTATTTATTACATTATTGGGGGTTTCATTGTTCAAAGTTTTTATATTAAAAGTATGAATATTAATTAAATCTGCATATGTTTTATTAACGCATCAATAAAATCAATACAAAAAAAAAAGTAATAAATAAATAAAAATTACCATTAATACAACATACAAATATAATTATATATATATAGCATACTTATTACGGCGGGTTAAAGGTCCTTGACAATAAACCCCTTCATTGTAAATAACTATAACAATAATTAAAGTTTAATTTCAGTAAAATGGGGAAATCGACCTAATTGCCCATGTCATATTAATTTATAGTTTGGGGCGGAATCTTTGCAGTTGTACATTTTACAATTTCCGTGTTCTGTTTGTGGGCCTATAAGTGAACTCATTTTTTGGGGGGGAAGGCTTTTCGGGTCGACTTTTCTTACCTTTCCCAAAATCTTGTTCTCATTTCAGAGTCGAGGAGTGTACATAGTTTTCATTGTTTTCGAAACAGGTGACGTCTCTTTAATTGGCCAATTAGTAAATTATTCACTGAAGCTTTAAATTAAAAAGTTTTCACCTGAACAGATCATTATTTGCTTGACGAAATCAATGTTATTGCTTTGACATTTTCATTTAATAAAGAGTATTTTATCAATATAGCATCTTTTTAATAATATATTTTCCATGAATTTATAAAAAATATACTTTGATCAAAACTAATGACTAAAAAATATTAATTAAAAAGCATGCATCGATGCGGATCACACGTACCATTATAGCATAGATAGTACAAAGAATTAATATCTACTAGAAGACTTACCGCTTATGGCGGCTTTCGTCCACTTTATCTTAGCAGAAAGCTTTAAGACATGGACGCAAGGTATCGCGACAGTCGCGATCGACGGATCGAGTTTGTTCAGAGCAGAGAGGGGAAGTAAAAGAAGGCGACGGGCAGATCTAGCTGGCCGGAGTGGGGGGAAGGTATGCTAGGGATGAATGGCCAGAGGATAACAATGACTAAAGTCATTCTTTTAAATAGAAGCAGGTGCATTATCGTCTTCAGTAGCAGCACTTTAGAAATATTAATATATAATATTTATTATAAATTATGTTCATTTTGTAACATTCAATCAATATTAATATAGTCATGATATTTTTTTAATTTTACAATTTAATTTTTCAATGCTTTATAAAATTGATTCGCCAATTTAAAAATAGAGAATGTTATTTTAAATAAAGTCGAACAATCAGTAGAAATAATTTTAATTTTTTTCATTATTTTTGCTGAAAAGTAGCCATTGTGAAAATCTGATTTATTTATTTATTATATTTATTCAGAAATATAATAAATAAATAAATCAGAATTTCACAATTGTAATTAATCAACATTTTTCTTCTTTTTTTTTTTTTTTTAAACTTGGTTACTAAAATTTTATTTCAAGGATCAAGATTTTATGTTGTTTTTTTTTTCGATCGAAATTAACGAAAATTATTGCAGGTAAATATTACAGGACAAGTTGAAGCGTAATTTTTCAACTAGGGATTCCTCGATCGATAAATAAAATAGTAAAAAAATTAATAATATTTTCTCTTCTACTGTAATTTATTTACAAATCTATTTGCAACCAATGCAGTAACAATAAACCTAATCTTTTTACCTCTAATGCACACCTTATTTCATCTTCGATGAATGTGAGGATGAAATGGAGTCAACATTTCTAACATTCTATATTAATTATATTAATTTATATTTTCAGTAAAGATCCTACGAATGTTACGTATTATCGTAAAATAAAAATTCATATACAATTCTACATTCTTGTACTATCATAATAATATATACATACATATATACATACACATATATATATATATATATATATATATATATATATATATATATACTATATATATATATATATATTATATATGTGTGTATTTGTATGTATAATATTATAGTTTTATTTTATTTTCCTGACGTTAACTAAAAGCCCGGTTTAAGGATGATTTCTCATTTTAATGTAAATCTTCAATAATTTCAAACTGATTAAAACTAAAAATTATTTTTAAAAAATAAATAAATAAATATTAAAACTGTTTATTAGGTGGACCCCGACAGCGCATGCTTCTTTTAATTTAAGTCAATATAATGTCATGTGATACTGTGATTATTTTTTTTTTATTATGAGTGCTTACATTATTTTGGTACAATCGAAAAGTAAAGCAATAAAAATAATTATGAAATATAATTTTCCGCACTTCATTAGTTTTTTTAAAGTGCCTGACAACAATATTTCTAACATTTTTATGTTCAAGTAGTGAGTAGAGGAAAAAATATGTAATCTCGTCTTTTTCTCTTCTTTTCCTCTAAAATGGTTTAAAATGAGAGCAAATTAGACGAAATATTTAAAAGAATTCCCTGTTGACAACGACAACAATAAATACACAATACGATCGTGATAACAATATTGCCTCGGTAAAATCTGCTATTGTTCTGCTGAGTTGCCCTCCTTCTAACCTCACCCTTCTCTAACTTCCCCTCCCTTTCTTCAATTTTTACGACCGTGCTCCGGCCGTGCTAGGGTTGATTGACGTCACGGACTTTCCAATACAATACTAATAGGAGTCACGTGACGTTAAGTCAACCCTAGCCCTGCCGAACTGTATAGCCTCAGACAAAGGAGACATCTAGTGTCCATGTCATCGTTAGCTCACTTCAAAAGCGCAAACAGGTTTTTCTTTTAAAATAGGAGAGACGAAACTTTAACACGGCGGTAAGTCTTCTAGTAGATATTAATTCTTTGGATAGTATATACATATAACGATAGATAGAACGTCTCCCCACCCTCTGAATGACATATTTCTTCTCACTTATTTAACTTTCATTTTTTAATATAAAGGACAATAATGATGCTCAAACAACACACGTTTTGCGTCTATAATGAACTTTATAATATTAATTATACCATATTTTTTTTTCAAGTTCATGTAATACAATATGGAGTTGTAACTCGAAATTTAAGAAGATAGCTTTTTTTATGATTAATGATCATGTGCTTAATAATATTCATTTCGTAAAAATTAATTTTTCTTTAAGTTACTTGTTACCTTAATTGTTCAGCTAAGTGATTTTTTTTTATATATTTTTTTCATTGAAATTGCATTAAAGTTTGTAGAATTTATTTGAAATGAATTTCTTTTGAGCCAAATAAATCTCACATAAGATTGATTTTCAGATTGGGGGACACAAAAGAATTATTATTTTTATTTATTCATCGTATTATGATTTATTTTTGAAAATTCTAACGTGAAATGTACAAAACGTTTTAAAGGAGTCAACTCTCACGAAATAAATTTAACTTACCAGACTTCAATACTGTGCATGATGAAGCTATTACACCTTAGTATGATACCATACTGGATTACTGCTGTAATATTAATCTTGTTAAGTAAAGTATTTATATCTGTATATTTGTATCATGATGTGTGATTTGGCGTGCAATTGAAAAGCAATTGAATTATGAATGAACGGGGAAATGCAACACTAAAGAGTCCGCACTTGCGTCTCCAGGTCATTTTTGTTGATGTAACCAGCTTGAACAATATTTCAAACTAAAGAAAGTTTATCATACAAATATAAAGATCTCTTACAAAAAATTTTTCAATAATTTAAATTCAACGTGCTGTATTAAAGAGCGCTTAATCGAGTCGATTGCTGGCTCCTACATCTCAGCAACCCGCTTCACTCACCTACACAAAACGTTGCATACCTTAAGGGGACAAAGATAGTAATGAAGCAAGATAACCAGCTTTCTCACTAACCACGGTGAACGTCAGTCTAACATTGAACGTGGACGGTCTCCTTCATTCAAAGTGTTGCATTTTATATTGTTTGTACGTTTGGAAATTGATGAAAAAAAAAAAAAAAATGTTGTAAATTAAGATTAAATTTAAAGAGATAATAAGGGTCTTGAAGAATTATTCTTTTTAATAACTTGTTTCAACCAATAAGGTTATGTAAAATAACCTTGGTTGATCTATGTAACAAAATGACCAATATAAAAAAAAAAAAAAAAAAAAAAAAAAAAAAAATTGAATTTAAAGGTTGTTCTTTCTGGATTAATTCTATCTGAATCAGGCCCCATATTGCTATCATTGAAATAAAAAAAAATCAAATAAACAAAGAGTACAATACTTGATATAAAAAAATATAAATTTCAAATTAAGGTAAATTGATTAATAAAACAAATTTATTCAAAATTTCAAAAGGGTGTAAATAAAGATTGATGATTTTTACTCCACGTTGACATGAATTTATGCATGACCTGTCTTTTAGAAAGATCAATAAATTTCTTATAGTTACAAATGAATGAACATTAAATTAACGTCATGTGCCAGTCATACCAACTGACCAAAGTGGCAACTGAAATTGAATATGAGACGATGAATAACACCGGGGGGGAAGTTTTTAGTTAAAAAATTGCAACAAAATATTAAAATTGGCGTGAAAGTGGCTCTACATTATAATATTTAAACAGTAAGTGTAAAATAATGAAGCATGTATGTATAAAATAAATTCTAGGAATTTCATTATTTTATTTTTGTACGTACATATTACAGTGATTTCCAAGAACGAGGAAACAATAAAACACAAATTATTTCATGCTTATAAATTTTTAGTAAATGCAATGTGTAATGTTTACTGTTTTGTAAGTGATATAAAAAAAAAAATAAATAATATAATGTTTTATTATTTACATGCTAACAGATTGCAGCTATGAAGAAAATTCTTTACAAACAAATTGCTTGGAAGTTTAAAGTTTGCTGAAATTTCAGTAACTTATTAAAGCTCAGCAGTAGAAGATACAGCTTTGTAAAATATGTAGCTTATTTTTCTTCATAGAGAGTATAATATAGCGTCTTCTACTTTTTCATCTAAAATATTATAAATAAAACAGTAAGCAGAATTTGTTTTCCTTTATTATTATGTCACAGCTAAAATATCATGTACATTTTAATAAACTAAACTCTGATATAACATAATAATATAACGAACAAATGTGTACAAGAGGTATTTTTACGATAGGTGATTTATTTTTATAGATTGATTTTTTATTACATTTATTGGCGATATATTTTCCAATTATTTCCGAGTACGTGACGAAAGACTGGAGGTCACATTATAGAGGTCAGATTGTCCTCTTGGGGGTCAAGTGAAAGTGTGCGGGGATTCCCCACGGGGGTATCAAATCTTCAATCATGTCCTCACTCGAACTTGGGTGACGTCATAGCCACAGTCAATTTAACCTTCATTCAAACCGGAAGTAGCCGGAAATTCACGAGTTATCGATTTCCTATTCTATAAATTACGTCGAGTTTATCAGCTGAAGAGTATTAAGTGTGTTATTTCAAGAATATAAACCGTGCAATTCGGTAATGATTTTTTAATTAATTTGAGTTGCAGAGTCGGATTGGCCTTGTTTCCATTCAGATGGACCCAGGGGAAATCCGGACTCATTGAAGGCTAATACAGAAGGGACGCCTGGTCCATATTTGAATACTGTTCGAAGTTTTTTTAACAGAGACCAGAACCGAATATTCACGAAAATGCACGACATACCTAGCAATAGGAAATGACGTCATTAAGACAATAATAGAACTTATGGACTCTGAATTTACCTGAGTTATTTTAAAAGTGTCATTGTTTTAATATCAGAGCTTTGCTACTGGCTAAAGTACACGTGTAGTTAAGTCATACTGACTCTATAGAGGCTGTTTTCAATGCCATCTATCGGTGAGGTCAATGGTAATAGTATAAATTAGTGCACAGTTATGGTCGTACCACCCGGATAGTTAGCTGCACCGATCTCGACGTACCTGGCAACGTTGTCTGTTTTTTCTGCTATAGAAGATTACTGTTAGTCAACTGACAGTGTTGCCACATCTTCACATGGAAAGCGGAGTGTTCATTGCAACAAGTGTACCAGTTTTTTTGACCATTTCTGTACAATAAAAAACATGCTGAAGTTCATGCGTGATATTCTTGTAGGTGTAGAAATAACTAAAAAAAAAAAATCGATTAACAAAGTTTTGAAAGTTAATTAAAAATGAGAAAACCTCGTAAATTTTCAATTAAAAAAATTATAACGTATTCTCACCCTTATACTGAAGTGATATTAGTGTGTGTAAAATATTACCCATGCAAGGAAGCTAGATTGACGTTTAGAGGAATGTATTCAGTAATTTTACTAACTCTACTGTGATGCAAAAATCATAAAAACAAAACTGTTACGCTGAAGTTTTTTTACTGTCTTTTATTTATTTATAAAATTCATTTACAGTGATATTGTGTTCCACTGTTGAGCAGCTGAAATCAATATTTTATATAAAATAATTCAAACTCACGTCATGTCATGCATTCGATGATAGGAATGATAAAATAAAAACATGTTTTTTTTATAATGCTACATTTATTCTAATCTTTTTCTTTTATCATACATAAATAACTTGTACACCATTCATGTGTACAATGTTACAATAATTTATTTATTGTGCGATAACATGGGCTATATATTTTTTTATAATTACTGTATATAATATTTTTTGTCATTAGCAAAAGCGTTAGTAACTAATGTTAATCTAAAAAAAAAAAGTTCTTATTTTAAATTAACCCATTTTTATATATACACAATACATACATATTATAATTATAATACAATATATTTTTATAAAACTTTTTTAAAAGTTAAATGATATAAACAAATTTTTATGCTTTTGTGCTTTTAATGCAAATTAAGAAATAAAATGCACCACGGGCGTGGATTTAGATCCCCCCCCCTCTCCAATTTTAAATTTGCAGAACAGATATTTCCCCCATCCCAATTTATATTTCCTTAATCCCTATATGTTATTATTTATTTTAAATCCACGCCTAATAATATGTATAAATAATTCAACTCAGGAAGGAAGAACATTTTTAAAAAAATGGCATTTTCGTCCATGTACATTTATAACATTTAATACCTAGCTCAAAATGTGAAAACCTGACTAATTAAAACTAAAAATCATCAGGTAAGAATTTCAGTAGTTTATCTCCGCTAGGCATAAGGTCCACTTTCTGTCTTCCAATGCAAGGTTATGGCCCTTATTGCAAAGTGGAGATAAATCACTTGCATTCTCAGCCCACGATATGCACCACATATTTTGAAATCTTGAGCCCAAAATGGCTGCCATTTTAACGCAATTATAAACACTGTACAGATATATTTTAACTAATTAAATCTTCAGCTAAGATTTAAACGATTGAATTTGTTAATTAATATTATTCCTTGAAAGACCAATTTCGAAAAGAATTTTGTTGGAATAAAATTTAATACATTCATTATTTTTATTATGACATTTAAACCTATAATATTTACAATAACATCGTGGCTTAGATATGGACAAAGGACAGTTGTGTCACAATGCTAATTAAAATTTGAAATATGTAACCAATAAATTAAAATGTTCCATATTGTACCCCTCACATAAACAAGGACCGACTAGACCAGGGGCGGATCCAGCCCGCGGCTTTGGGGGGGGGGGGGGCGGTGCCCTATCCCGCAATGTTAAATTTTGGAGTGGGAGGGGGGCAATGGGTGGGGGGTGGTAATACCTTCAATGTATTTTGGGACCTTTTTTGGGGGGGGGGAGCGATCGCCCCCATCGCCCCCCCTTGGATCCGCGCCTTGACTAGACCTACAAATCGGTTGAAAAAGTGCAAAAAAAAAAGTTTATAAAGCCACAAAGCAAAGAATTTCAGGAGAAAATAAAACGAAGAAAATTGACGAAACGATTCATCCTCTTTACACTTACTTGCCAATGACGCGGCGTTCGACAGAGAAGTTCTTGGTAATGCTAAGGAGGATGGTTTTTAGCATTTTGTGGTCCCTCAACGTTTGACAACATAAAAAATAACATTGATAAAGCATGGATATTGTATGTTCAGTTTTTCCGACACAATGCTATGTAGTGTCACACTCTTCACCCATGATTCTTTTATATTAAGTTTTTATTATCAGGAGTTTTTTAAAAAAACGATGAAATCTATTGATCGTGCCGTAAAAAAATTAGATAAAATGATCAAATTAAAATATAATTTTAGCTGTTATGAGGCATTAGCAGCAGTGGTATTATATAAAATTTAAAAGGACGTGCAGGCGTAACACGAATTGTACTATCAGTTACGTAATATTTAATGCTTCTTTTGTTCAAAATTAACAATAGCAGCTGATTTTGTTACTGAATATTCATTATGAGACCAATACTGAAAGTAGAGAAGGGCTTTACTATAATATTTCAAACTTTATATTGTATAATGTATTTCTATTATGATACATTATAATTATTATGTCAAATGTAATTATAATTAACTGATTTACAGGTTTACTTAATAATTTTAAAACCAAGAGAAAGATCATGCACGGAATGCAGTCAGTCATACAATTTAAATCTCCGCATGATTTTTTTTTTTTACTGCACAAATAAAAAAGCGTAAAAAAGGTACATTTACGATATAGCGAGAATTGTATTTAAATATTAACAATTTTGATAAATTTACTAATCAAAATGCATGCACGATGCACATAGTTATATTTATTGAACCATTTTCTTTTTGTAACATGTTTATGATAAAGAAAAAAATTTGCTTCCCAAATCTGAATTTAGACTAAATTAATAAAATTTATTACTTGATGGACTTTCTTGTCACGTGGTCTCTGGAGGCGCGGGACTCTTGTGGGATAACTTACCTTCTTTATAACTTCAAATTGATAAATCCTCGGCTACCGAACTTATCTCGAACGCTACTTTTCACCAAATCGAATGTAATTCTAAACATTGTGACAATTTTTTATAAGTTACGGTGTACCACTGCAGAAATTGTATGAATTTTGTACACATTTTTTCGTATAGTTAGAAGCTACATGCAACATTAATAACCTGCATACTCTGACTGAACACACAATATTAGCGTATTTTATTTTGACTAAAAATTAAATAATTTGTAAAAACATTAAATTTATTAATATGAAAATATAAGCAATAAAGCATTATATTAAAATTTGCTTGTGTTTGCTTCATTATTTCTTATATTTCATATTAAATTTTGATTTCTGTTTATTTAATTATAAATATAAAATAAATCAACACGTATTGTAAATGCACAACGTTCTTTTTTAATTAGAAATAATGTACTCAAAAACTCATTTGTTCAGATCTACATTGATTAAAAGTGAAACTTGTATCACAAAATAAACCATCATATTCGAAGACAATATTATTTTTCTACATTAAAACGAAAGCAACATCGAAAGATTTTCACGATTTTTTTTTTTTTTTATTTTTTACATTGAATTTTATTTTAATTTTCCAATACATTAGGTGGAATATGTCTTTGATTGAAGACGTACTATCAATTTAATTGACAATTGATTTTTATAATACGTTAGCTTATCTTCTTTTTGCCATCCATGGTGTTGAAGGAAGCGAAAGAGGGGGGGGGGGATGTGGCCCCCTGCCCCGAGTTGGTGGTGAGTGGCGCTGCAGTCTCTCCATCTGAAAACAACAAAAACACGTTAGTGCGTGACCCCTGGAGGGAAGGGGGGGGGGGGTCAGAAAGCCTCTCTCATTTGCATATTCTATTATCAACACCATTGCAGCTAAACCAAAGAATAATGTTGGAGAGAAATGAGTTTTTTGATATGAAAATACCACTTGGTCTCACGTAGCTATGCATTATATACATAACAGTATTATATATACTGCTGCATACTCTACAGATTAAATATATAGTTGTATATATTATGTATTAGAGAGAGTTAAAGAGAAATGAATTTTCATGATACCACTTGGTCTTACACGTAGCTATAATGCATTGTGTAACAGTATATACTGCTGCATATATACTATACATATTAATTAAATATAAAATGATAATATATACCAAGAGGAATTTGATAAAATAAAAGCATTGAAGTTTGACAAAATATTTTTACAGAAAATAGAACCACATTGACAAAATATGTTCAGTATTTTGTTAATTGCTAATCAGAATCTTTTAAAGTTAAAATCCATACACTTTTAGTTTCCAATTTTTAACTTCATTAATGGAATAGAGTGGTTTACTAATAACATTCCACCAGAAACAAGCTACTCAAATTTCCATAACCTTTGTGAATTAACATTTTGAAAACGAGACTTCATTATAATAACATTATCAAAAGTTTCCGTCATGAAGTTTCCAGATTATACAGTTTATTGTTGTTTATATCACGTTACTTGTTTGTTGGCTTGTGGGAATTTGTTTATTTTATTAATTTATTGTCAACACCTCTCTCTGTTATAAACCGTGATATTTTTGCATACATGCTGTATACAAAGGACTGTATATTATCATACAATTCAAGCGACTGAGTAATTGGAATATATGAATGTTTAAAAAAATAAAATTCTACTTTTTACTTTAATTAAAATTTATGACCTAGAAAAGTAAAAAAAAAAAAATTATACGAATAAAACTTTGTTAAAAATCAGAAATACACAATTTTTTACATTTTTCAAGTACGAAGGTAGTATAATTTAATGTAAATTATTTACATGATGTAATGTTAAATTATTATGATGTATGTAATTAAACTTGTTACAACAACACAATTAACATTTTGAAGTGTTACATACTTGTGCCTTCAGGCTGTACAGGTAATATACCACACCAGAATTACAAAGTGTAATAATTATATCATACGTAGCTTATTTTTCAAATTCTTTCATAAATCGTGTTTATAAAATAAAAATTTAGTATAAAACATTAACACATTATATTAACACATGATACATTTTTATACTCTTAAATTTAATAGCATGATTCACAATAGACAATAATGGTTTCATTTTTTTATTTCATATTTAGAAAATATACCTAAAATTATGCTTTTCTGAATTTTATCAGATTTTTTGGAGTGCGGGAACTAATTTTAAAAAAATATTTAAAATACCTGAATTTGGGTGCCATGGTACATCTGATGGGACAACCGTGACGTCATTTGTCGTGCTGTGATTGGCTGTTGATGATGTCTCACGGCTGCTGTGATTGGCTGTCGATGACGTCACGGTTGTCCCATCATGTGTACCACCCAAATTCAGACATTTTAAATATTTTTTTAAAATTAGTTCCCGCACTCCAAAAAATCTGAAAAAATTTCAGAAAAGCTTAATTTAATGTATATTTTCTAATTATGAAATAAAAAAATGCAACCATTATTGTCTATTGCTAATGCATAATTTATTCTTCCGTCATTTTAGATGGATATACTGGGTGCGATTCACGAAGCAGTTAGCCAGGTTCCTAACCACGTTTAACTTAACCACGATTAACTATACCTGTTTTACATGTTAATCCACCTTAGTTAAATGTGGTTATGCTAAACTTGGTTAGAAACCTGGTTAACTGCTTCGTGAATCGTGTCAACTAACGTTATATAAAATGTATAATGTTGTATAACACAAGGTTGGCTTTATACAGGTTAAGTCACCGATTGGACCATTGTTAAAGGGCTTAGCCAATCACGTTCAAGTATTTTTGGCCACATCGTGCCGCGAAATTTTGAATGCGCCCATCATGCAATGCTATTTTTGAAATTTCGCGGTGCAATGGGGCCTGAAAATTTACCAAAATTGACGTACGAAATGCGTGCGTGTCTTAACCTGTATAAAGGAACGTTGGTATGACACAACTACCACAGAGAGTCCATGAAGTCCACGATCGATGCAACTTCATATACCTCCACTAGCTTTTTCTTTAAGGATATGACGCCATATAGTTTGATGATGATGGTTATGGTGGTGTTCACTTATCTACGGGGAAGAACGACCTTGAACATGCAACGTCCTTAACACGATTAATTTGTTGCCACTACGACTAGAAGAACTCAGAACCAAATTTCAGACAAGAGGCTGTCTCCATGCGTAAGGCCAATGTTAAAAAAATTGAGAGAGGGGAAAATTTCTATATTGCCCATGTTAGATTTAAAATTAAGATATTAAACGGATATAAATAATGAATAATCTATAACTCGAATATACACCGCAGAGCTCAATTTTTTCCTGTTTTACTTTGATGTATAAAATTACAAAGATCATAATATATGATGTAAAAAAATGTTGTAAAAAATGACACTAAACTGCACTGTATTGAGAGAAGTCGATCAAATTAATTCGATGTTTGATTTACGTAGTTATTAAAATAATTGGTAAAATATGAACTACTTGTCAGTGAAAATCACTAAGTAATTTTATGAGCACTTTTATCAAATTACTCAAAAGCTTAACGTATATAAACTACTAAAATTTAAAAAAAGTAATTAAAGAATCAAGATAAAACGAATTAATTTTATTAACTTTTATAGGATTATATTATTATTGACAGAACAGTCCATTTTTTATTTTTGTGGTACGGTTTACATTTTTTTAATAATTTAATGTTTACTTTGTGAAACGAGATGTTTAAAGTGAAAATGGGATTATGGACAACGCGTGTATGTAACTCTTTAGAGACTTTATTTAATTGAATTCGAGCTAATTTGTTGGTAACTTTGAACGTTCCAAAACTTCAATTAAACTCAAAACTTCTTGCTGAAAAAAAAAACTTATTTGGAAACGTTGCAAAAAAATGTTTCTAATTTCTTTATACCTTCTGGACGTGGTGAGGATTTGGAATTCACTCATTTTTTACTTTCAATTATTTATACTTTTTTTTTTTTTTTTTTTACTATTAAGAAATAAAAAAAAAACTAGATGGAGTGTTTTTTTTTTATTATATTTTAACATGAGTTTATAATCTAATAAACCATTGCATCATCGTACGTATATAAATTAATTATAAATCAAATTAATTTAGTGTTATAATTAATTGTGCATGATGCAATTATAATTTTTTATTGAAAGCGATCTCGACAGCGTGAAGATGCGAAAGATCGTGATAGAAAGCTTTTTCTAAGAATTTAAGGGTTGGGAAAACGTAATGACTACACTTCATCATTTAATCCCCCGTGAGAAGAAGGGTTGCTATAAAATGGAGGGAGAATTTTGCATCTTCGATGAGGTTAAAATTAAACCTAACAGACCAAGAAAAGTATCGATGAAAATATTATGTAATTTTCCCGATAGAAAACTTTGATTCCTCTTCTCATACGTATATAAAAATATGTAAATGTATTTTTTCTTATTAATCACATTGATACATGAGATATGATTCCATTAAACTGAATAAAAAAAGGATATAAAAATATATTATGAATAAAGCAAAATAACGTACAGTACACTTTTATCTTTTATATATATATTTTTTATCAAAATGTTGAAAATAATAAAAATATATAATTGATGAAAAATGTTATGCATACAAAATTTTAGTGAAGATTGCATATTTTGCTTAAGTTTCTATTTTTCCCAAACCATGTATAATTATCAATATTTAAAAAAAAAGACAACTGATGTTTGCAAATATATTAAACTACTTTTAGCGTCGAAAGATGTTGCAATTTTCGGATAACTGGTTTTGTATCTGATGGTTCATTTTATTATTAAATTATGAATTATTATATTTCCTGGTTGAAAGACTTTACATTTTTTTCCTGTAGCTTAATCACTAGTATATATATATAATCGTTCAGTATTATTTCGTGTTGTTGACAAGTTGATGTGGTATGTCAACAACAAACTCTCAAGTAAGCAACTGACTTGTAACTTAATTCACACCGAACTTCAACGAGTTTTTCAACAGAATTTATTTTCATTCGTATAAATTAGCCCATAGTGTGTTTGTGACTTCAAATCAACATGTAATTAACTTGAGACTCGAACGTTCTCAAGTTTTAGTTGACTTTACAACAAACGAGCAATGAAATAAAAATATTTTGTCATCTTTAACAAGCTTCTTCATTATTTTGTCAAAACAAATAAAGTTTACTTTCATTTCGATACATTCTCTACGTTCACATGACGGTGTGTTTGCTACTATATACCACCAAGATCTGCACCGACGGCGGTTCCAGGCAGCCTCACGCCCAGACCCTTCAACGCTCACCGACCCTCCTACTCACCGGGGCTTCGCAGCCGAAACCACCCGCCTTCTGTCACCGGCATCTTTACATACATATTCGTCGATGACACCTCACAAGAATAACATAATCCATCGTGTATTAAACACCGTCATGTGAACGTACTGAAGTTTCGCCAACACTCAATTTCCAGCTAATTGGGGAAAGTGAAATATTATAAAATACGCTTATGATTGAAATTTGTTTTACAAAACTTTCAAAACATAATAATGAAAAAGTGTACTGTTTGAACCATACGAGTGACTTGTTGGAGAGTAGAAATAAATAATTCCTAGCAACCCATTGTGCTTTAAGACTAAGAGAGATTATACCTCACTAAATTTAGTTAGATTATTTATTTGATGATATCATTGTTGTTTTCTATAATATAATTCAAATTTCTAGTTTTTTTTTTTTTTAGTAATTAACTCAATATACAGTTAAAAATTTAAGTATAAAAACACCAAGTCTTATATACAGGTAGTAACAAACACATGTGGAGCAAAAATAAGTTCAGCAGGGTCTTTCTGGTAGGTTATTTCTTTAAAAACATTTCTCTTTGCAAGACTCAGATATTCTCGTCGCGTTGCATTTTTCTAGTTCATCTTCACTCGTCTTCACTCTTTCCTCAAAAGAAGAACTTTTTTATAATCTTGTTACTGTACACCAAGGGACGGCATGAACCCTTGCTCTGTTTGTGAGCTTTGCTGTGGAGGCGTGGCGAATTTGGAATCTTTAAAATACGTAGAATTGATGCTCTTTAACTGTCCCAAAATTAAAAATCTTCACTTTTTGTCTCAGGCGGTGGGTCTCGAGGGATATTTAAGAACCAATACTGGTCTTAATAATTTTATTTTCTGAGAAAAATTTTCATGTTATGATATTTTATAATAGTGCTTATTTTGTGGCAAAAAGTTAAGCTTATAAAATTTAGAGTAGAATATTCAACGTGTGGGAGAAATCTCTAAAGCCGATGATGGTTTTGACTTTATCCTGTCTTGCCATTAATTCATTGACTTGTAAGTCGTAATTCTCAGAATATTTCATGACATTTTCACCTTTTAGTTGTATTAAGAAGAGGATTAGGGTTGCATTAAAACGTTGGGGACATAAATATTAAAAATAGAGGTGCACATCTACACTGCACGAACTTAACTCCTGCTTTGTTTGTAGACGTTACCAATCAGTCTATAGGGGCGTGGGGAACCAAAAATTTTTTGATATTGATAGAATGAGTGCTATTTTTACCTCCCCTAAAATTACAAATCTGCATCTCTGTGTATTGGAGCTGCAGTTCTAGCAAATGAGACAGGAGTGCTATCCACAGAGGTGTACATATCGATTGAAATGAAAAATATCAATTTTCGGAGGACTTACCCTGAATGAAAAATTACGTCATTTGTATGCCGAAAACTTATCTTTTTACCTCTAAAACACATCTTATTTTCTCCTCACCCAAAGTGAGGATGAAATGACAATTATTCTATAGCATTTTATGCTCAAGAAGAGGGAAAAATACATAAACTCATCTCTTTCTCTCTTTTTTCCTCTTTAAAATTATGCAAAATAGGAGGACAAAAGACGAAAGGAGAGCTTTGTAGAGAACAAAAGATGAAATTTACTTGAACTGGGGATTGTCACCTGCTCAGTGCGAGGGCGCGCACCCCCCGGCCGCCACGCCGCTGGTGAGGCGCTCCTGTTCGATGGCCTCTTTCATGATGACGCTCATGTAGCGGAACAGCTGCAGCCACGACTCTTGCAGCTCCTCCGTCCACCGCTCCTCTAGCGAGGGACGAATCGCCTGGATGAACTGGGGGCCGATCAGCTGCAACAAAGAAGGTGTCAGTACCTCGTGAGGTCGAGGGAAAAGTTCTATATCGTCCCTCGTCCGCAATAATGAGGTATCTCACGATTTCATTGCAACAATGAGCTATCTGCTATTTCAGGTGAACGTAATTATCAGCTGTAAATAAGTATAAAATTTTACCTGATATAGCTCATTATTGCAACGAGATGTGACAGGCTAACAGCTCATTTTTCTGGACGAGGGAAAATATATAGTGGCGATTTTGGTAAAAGATGGAGAAAATGGTTCAAATTTATTCTTAAATTGCAACTGTTTTGAAAGTCTATGTCATGATCATATAATATAAATTTAATATAATTAATGTTCTCCGTTCAATTTTTGTGACGTCTCTTCTATCTAGTACATTTAAAAATACAAAACTACTCCTATTTAACTAACTAAAAAGGGGTAGTTTTTTTGTGTTGAGACCCCCTCAATTTTGGGTGACCCACAGCTAGTATGGACAATCTTGATGAAAATTTTTATTACATATTTGGATAGAGGACCTCGAGTTATGTATTGTCAATTTCTTTCACATTTTTTTAACCCTCAAAATGAAGGGGAAAGACGCTGTGACGTCATAGTCATGAAAACAAATTTCTCAAGGCTTGCGTGTTAAATATTTGCATGACTGTGACGTCACAGCGTTTTGCAGCACCTTTTTAAGAGTGTTAGGTGAAATTTTTTTGACAATACATAACTTGAAGTTTTCTATTCAAATATGCAATAAACAATTTCATAAAGATTGTCCATACTAGCTGTGAGTTGGAGGGGTTTAAAAACACAAAAACTACCCCTTTTTAATTGAAGAGTAACTACTTCTAAATGTATTAGATGAGACAGACGTCACAAAAGCAAAAAAAAAAAAAAAAAATTAAGGAGAACATTAATTTATTAAATTTATTTTATATGGCTGAAATAGACTTTCATTTGCAATAAAATCGCTACATATCACTTAAGAATGAATGTAAACAATTTTCTCCACCTCAAAATCGACTGTCGACGTTCCACTAAAAGCTTTTGGAACATTCTTTTACTTCACGAATGTCTCTCCTAAAACCCAAAAATGATATAAACTGAAACTTTATAAAATTTCGAGTCCTTTACCTCGCATCTAAATTGTGTCATTGTTTTTAGGTTGTTTAATATTTCAGCAGCCAGGAGGGAAAGATTGATTGATTTAATTCAAATTTGAGTTGGCATTATATAGGACTAAATATTCCATGCAGCCGCTAAGTATAACACTGCGATAACAGTGTAATTTTACTTTATAGCTCTGTATTTGTTTTTATATTATTATTATTTTAAAAGAACTGCATGCATTGTGGGTAGGGAGGAATGAGATCCATGTTCTGATAGTGGCAGTGTATTTTTTGCCTTGAAGAAACACACTGGGAGAACAAACAAGTACATTACTGCCACGTACAATTTATTGATCATTCAAGAGAACAGTTCTGTTTTATTTGTTACTTGAGAATACACAATAAAGGAGGACGCTTAAATTGAGATACTTGTTCCAGAATTTCTTTTGCTGTAATTTCATAGGTAATGTAATGGAGGGTAATTCAGGTCAATGTATTTCAAATGTGTTGTATACTTTGGTCAAGGAAAAACTTTACAAAGCGTGAACTAAAAGTAAAAAAAAATTGAGAACACAAAGTTCACCTAGATATAACAGAACATCAATTTTTTACGTTTTTGGAAACGTGTAATATCTTTCCAGACGTTTTTATGTTATCATAAAAATTATTTTGATAGCTTCACATAGAAATTTATTAAGGTAGAGATAATACGGATCAGCTGGCCCAATGCTAAAATAATCCCATTCATAAAAATTATGAAAAAAATTTAAAGTGTTCTCCTCTACATCCCCTATCAGTAGGTAAAATATCAGGTATACAAAAACGAGCTAGTTTTCGAGTTATTAATTTTTAAAGTTGACCAATTTAACATGGAAGTTCCATTTCTCCATGTTAAATTGGTCAACTTTAAAAATTAATAACTCGAAAACTAGCTCGTTTTTGTATACCTGATATTTTACCTACTGATAGGGGATGTTGAGGAGAACACTTTAAATTTTTTTCAGAATTTTTATGAATGGGATTTTTTTAGCATTGGGCCAGCTGACCCGTATTATCTCTACCTTAACTACAGTTTAACAAATGAAAGATTTCTACCGGAAATGTGTGAACTATGAACATGAAAACTCTTTACAATCCTTAAGGGTAAGGTAAAACGCTCAATGTTAAAAAAATCCCTCACATGAAAATTATGAAAAAAATTAAAATGTTCTCCTCTACATCCCCTGTCAGTAGCTAAAATATCAGGTATACAAATATGATCTAGTTTTTGAGTTATGAATTTTTAAAATTTACTAATTTAACAAGGAGAAATGGAACTTCCATGTTAAATTAGTCAACTTTAAAAATTAATAACTCGAAAACTAGCTCGTATTTGTACATCTGATATTTTAGCTACTGATAGGGGTTGTAGAGCAGAACATTTTAATTTTTCATAATATTTGTGTGAGGGATTTTTTTTTAACATTAGGCTTGTTACCTTACCCTTAAACATAAATTTCTCTGCAAAATTTCATGTTCAAAGAAAGTCCAGGAACTCGCACTTCCGGTGTTAAACCTTCATTCGTCGAACTGTACGAACATTCATCACATTTTAGCTTTAACAATATTTACGTTATAAATTTTATGTCAGATAAAAATCTGTCATAAGAAAACAAAACACTGCAATTTCGTTTTATTGCAAATTAACTCGTTCATATTCCAAGCATGATCCGAGATTTTACAACAAAATATTTCACTGCATAGCAAGCTAATCTGATACAAATAACTGAGAATTAATTCGGATTGTGGGTAATCCTATCAGAAAACTATACAGTAGGGGAAATGAAAATGTGTAGGAAGCCGTGGTATTGACAAACATTGTTATAACACACAGTAAAACTTTAGTTACGACATAGTAGAGCTTATATGGATACTGCAGAAATAAAAGTTACATTTAAACAAAAAGGGATCAAGAAAATACACAAAGAATTGAGACTTTTCTGTGAGATGAATTAATCCAAATCTTTTAAAGGGAATGTGACATAAATAAAGTAGCTGGGACGTGTTTAACTTTTTAAACGCATAGTGCACAAAATTTCACATACAAAAGGGTTATATTTATCTTTCAAATTAGTTCATGACAGCAGTTTGATAACTGTAAGACTTCATTACTCACAAATGTTCTCACACACTATTTTCCATCTTACTTGAAATCGATTACATCATAATTATATTGTGTTCGCTTTTTAGCTTTGTAGTATGCTATTTAGGTGATAATAATTACCATACATATTTTTTTAGAGATTATGACGTGTTTGCTTTATAGATACTGCAGAATTTCTGTTGAGAAATTTTTATATATATTTTAACCTGACATGTGACCCACAAACAATTGTTTAGCTAAATTATGTTATAAAAAAGTTACAACCATGTGAAACAGTCAAATTTTCACCAAACCAGCAGTAAAAAAGAACATGCAAATACATTATTTTATACTCTTTATGAAACAACAAACAATGCAATGCACAATATTTTTCAGTAAATGAAAACTTGTCATGTATATCTTTATATTCTTTATTTTCGTTAGTAAAACCAAAGAATTAATATCTAGATATTAATTCTTTGGTAAAACTATCTGAATTATAATATATATGTATTAAAATTTAGCATTGTGTATATTGATTTTTTTAGTGTAATTGGATTTTCATATTTTTTTTTAACTAAATTTAATTTTCAATAGCCTTAAAAATAAACACGCACCAGAAAATTCCTCATTTTTTTTTATCAATTCAAACAAAATTTAACATTTAGTACTGTAACTCAGGCTAACTCTAATTATATTTTTGTGTTACAACTTCAGCAAATCTGGATAATGTTCGTGCTTTAGATGTAATGTACTGCATGTGACCAAGTTGTACAATTGTTAGACAACAATAAATGCATTGTTGCAATTATAAATGCAAAGTTTCACTTAGTTACAACATGAGAAAATTAAACAACAGTATATAAGTAAATTGCTTTGAATGTACTGACTGTTTGCAGCACAATTTATGAAGTACATTGACCTGTACAGAGTTAACAACACAAGTTATTCAGTACAGAAAGAAAAATCATATTCAGAGAAGTCCTTGAAATTTTCTTGGCAAGTAAAATTATTCAAATGAGTATATAGATTTTTGAAGTTAAGGTTCTTTGATCTTTTCGTAACATCAAAAAGTAGTTAGTGATTGGTACATGTAAAGGATTTTCTTTCTTCAGTTATTAATGCATTCATTTTTTTAATATACATGATTGTAAAATTTTTGAATTTTCTTTGAGAATTTACAAGAGGAAATATTTTTTTCCATTTCACATTTTTGTTGTTAACTTTTATTTTATTTTTCAACAATTTTAATTAGTTTTCAAGTGAGGAAACAAAGGTATATATAAAAAGTTCTCTGATCTGGAAGGGACATTACACATCATTGGTCATTGCAATAGCATCGATTAAATTGATTGAATTGTTGAACATTATTTTCATGATATTGCATTTGATATATTGTACGATAGGACTTGTATAAAAAGCAAAGCGTAAAAAAATAAAAAATAAATAGGTGGAACTTTTTGAGTACTTTGTACAGCGATGTTCTGTGAGTTCTTTGTAATATTGGATGTGTCTTGCCCATGCATAATGCTTTATTTTTACTTGCTATTAATATACGCATAAATGTACCTGGAAATGGATGAATAAATTGAATTGAAATTGAAATATCTTCTCAAATTTCATTAATTCACACTAAATTTTTAGATGCTGAATTGTTTTCAGTACATTATGTCAGTACAAAATTGCTCCAGTTTCGTCTTACATCCAGCACTTTTGACGAAAAAAAACACTTAATTCAAGTACAAATTTGGTACTGAAAAAAGAGAGTCAATTTTTTGTACTTTTTTTTTACTCTCTTTTTTCAGTACCAAATTTGTACTTGGAATAAGTGTTTTATAGGTTAAATGTGCTGAATGTAAGACGAAACTGGAGAAATTTTGTACTGACTGGAGCAATTTTGTACTGACATAAAGTACTGAAATCAATTCAGCATCTAAAAATTTAGTGTGTTGGTGTGTGGGAAATTTGCTTGTATACTTTACCTCGAGGTCCGCCAAATATGCACAAGAGAAGATTCATATCTGGACCAGCTTTTAAAAAAATGGTACTTTCGCAGAGTGTCTATAAAATATCATAAGTATTTCTTACTCATATCATCATTGTAGCGGGAAATGGACGTATGTTAAATAGAAGTGGCATCATAAAAGAGCGTAACTCAATATTTTGATAAAAATATATATTTTTTTTAATTATTAATATTTTGAAGTAAAGTGGACATGCGCCCTCGTACGATTTAGCAATAATACAGTACCTATTTGTCCATTTACAATGTTTATTTAAATATTTTCTTTCGAACAATATCAATTAATATATTTAGAACATGAAGAAACTATATAACCTTTAATTTTTAAATATTTATTTTTTCTTAATTTTGTTGCATTAATATGTGTGGATTCTAATATATAATATCATATATTCATATATCATGTATATGAAAATATGATTTTAGGAACAAATGTAATTAATAAAATAATTTCGAATTTAAAAAGCAACTTAACCTGAAATTATTCTCATTTATTCCTCTTCTTTGTTCCCAATTTATCTCTTTTTATCAAGTATGTTATTTCTACGGACGAAATGTGTTCGGGTAAAGTCAATTCTCTCGCCCTGAGGTATTATTGTGTGTCAATCTTCGCAGGATCAAACGAACTCCAATCAAACAAATAAACCCGCGGGAAATTCAAATATTCTGAATTTAAATTACTAGTCTTATTGAAACATAAATATTTAGCAGTGAATTTCAATTGTAAAAATAATTTCTGTTGTTTCGATCATTATATTTTACAATTTGTTACCTGAGGTGATACAGTTTCAAATAAAAATCTAACCTTTACAGCAGTTGTAAAAAAGGTAATAAAACTAAAAAAAAATGTTGTGCATAATTTTATTTTTCTGTAAATTTTGTAATTAAATAAAAGCTAGATTTTTTTTTAATATATATATTTAATGAAACTCAAGCTTTTGTTTTCTGTGACTTCCTTATTATTTTGTTCTTTGTTTATGAGAAGAGACCTTATAATAACGCCATGCACCCAATACTAGATTATATGTCTTTGAAATTTCTAAATTGTTCGTACTTTTTTCTCCCAGCAGCACAAAACGTGTTATAGATTAGATTTATAAAAGTGCTTTAGATAAAACTAAATAAATGACTTACACGAACGCCTAACTGCAACTCTTTGTTACAACAATGGGATTTTTTTATACGTGATTTGAGATAGCCTTTAAAAACTATCCTCTTTTTGTCGACTCAGAAAGTTACATTTTTATGTTTCCGTTTAAAACACACTTTATTTTCATGACGCCATTTATTTCAAGTGTAAATTATAAAAATGATTCTTTCATACATGCAGGTGGTATAAAAAGGTATGTTATTACGATAATAATGATCCAGAGAGAGATAAATTAATTAATTTAGCAGAACGTGCATCTCAGGACAGCATGAATTGTACACCATACACATATACGTGCTAAACTTTTAGATGCTGGATTAGTTTCAATACTTAACGTCTGTATATAATTGCTCCAATTTCATCTCATATCCAGCACTTTTTACCAATATATTACAATAAAATACTTATTCTTAAGTACAGATTTGGTACTGAAAAAAAAAAATCTCTCTTTTTTCAGTAGTAATAATTTTTACCTAGTTGAAGTACTTTATTAGTCAAAAGTGTTGGATGTAAGATGAAATCAGAACAATTATGTACTAACAAAAGTATTGAAACTAATTCAGCATATCTTAAAATTCAGCTGGTTTTTCGTTTGCAACTAGAAGAGACAAAGCGATGTAGTTTTATAATTGTATGGGAAGCAAAGTCTTCTGCTCGTTGTTAGTAAACAAAGTATTGTTATGTAATGTCTGTCGCGTGAAAGGAAAAAACATGGGACGGTTGTTGATTTACATGTTAACTTATGGAAAATGACCCTTAATTATGAAGTTGACATCGTTGCCTAGCGCCAACAATGCCATTACGTTCTCTGCTCTGGTGGCAAAATTAGGCACTACGTCGTCCCATGTTTAACAATGAAAAAGGCCTTCATGCGACAGACATTATAAACAATGTTTTGTTACAACCATTGTGCGAGTAGAAGACTTTGGTAGGAAGTAAAACGAGCACCAAAAATATAAGTTCCCCACGCCTGCATGGCAACGCTCATAAACAAAAGTATAACGTTTGTGGCATCCCGAAGTGAACTGAGTTGTGTTCATATAAAACTCCTCCTGCTGCTGCTGCAGATTTTCCCAGGCTGCACACAAAGAAAAAAAGATAAGCACGAATGGGGGGGGGGGGTATTTAATTAAGGAAAGCTCCAAAGTGACTCAACGGTCCAATGAGAGCTCTGGGAGATATAAACCGTCGTAAAATTGGCTTGATTTGATTACCTCTACGAGATGAATTTTACTGTCACAATGATTAAGATGTAATTAAATTATGTCACGTATAATTTATATTAGTGGGGCGACTCCACTCAGATCCTCCTTGAAGTGTGACCGAGTCTGTTATTTGAAAAAATAATATTAGTTGGTTGTTCTGTATAATTTTTTTTGTGTTTTTAATCAAACCCTATTGGGTACTTCTATTTACTAATTATATACATACTACTTTGAAACCCCGAACCTTCCGAAACCCTAACTTGAGCGTTTCGCGGGCTCTTCTGGAACGAGGGCGGCCACGGCCTTGCAAATCCATCCCGGCATTTGCCTGCGGCTGAGGGAAACGTGGAAACCTCAGCCAGGATGGACGCTACAGCTTTTGTCAATGAACCGGAAGTGCAATGGTCCAAAGCCAGGGGAACCACATAGTGGAAAAGCGCAACGTTTTACCCCTGGGTGGGAACCGTGGTTTTTGTTGAAAATGGTCACCCATCCAACTACTAACCACGCGCGGCGTTACTTGACTTCGGTGATCTGACGAGACCCGGTCAAGCGCACTGCGCCACACCTCCCACATAATTAGTGTTTACAAAAGATTTTTTTTTTTTTTTTTAATTATTAACTTTCAAGTTGTAAATGAAATAATGTACACTCGTCGCCTTGGAAAATTTCCAACTTGCAGCCTTGTACCATTGTTACGGGGCATGGTGGTTAAATTAACAAGCCGAAAAGGGAAATTTTACAAGGTGAAAACTGTACCTCCAATTTTTTATCTCAACAATTTTTTTTTCTGAAGTACGGGAGCTTTTTATTCAAGTGATTGCCAGTCCTCTTCACGTCTTTATTTTTAATAAAAAGGCTACAGGAGCGTTGGAATGTTGGAAAATAGCATGGTCTTCAAAACTTAGTTGTAAGTTGATGTATTTGAAATTGGTTCTTCAACTCAGAATAAGTGCCAGGTTATTTGATAGAGATGACATATAGACGGAGAGTTTTAAATTGTTTTACAGAGAATGAAATGTTATAATAATTACGACTTATTTTTTTAAAACTGTTTCCAAATATACAGGAACCGGATGCACTCGTTCTTTTCGTGCATCCGAGATGCGCATCCGGATGCATTCATTTTTTCCCGTGCATCTGGGATGCGCATCCGGATGCATTCATTTTTACCTGTGCATCTGGGATGCACGGATGCGGATGCAAGCCCATTTTTGCGCATCCGTGTGCATCTTGCATCTGCATCCGCATCCGATCCCTGCAAATATATCATAAATATTGAGGTAATTATGTTTATAGTTTCAACAAGTTTCTTGCAAAATTTCATTACTAAAAAATATTATATCAAATTACAATAACGTGATGCTATTGTTTTATTTGATAATAATCAATAATATTGCAAATTTACAAATTAATGCAAGATATTTTATTCTCCTCTTTTGAAGGGACTTGTCAAATCATCAGTGTAGAAATTTACTTACGAAACGTTTTATTTATTATTTATTACTCAAGTAACTTACCAGAGGGCTCCAATTTAATTTTTTCTTTAACGATTATACTCATCAGGTACTTCAGCTGATTCAAAAAATATTTCTGAGAATGAATCGAGTTAAATAAAATTTAAAATTCGAGGACTTTCGATCTGCTTACGGTTTGACGAGATTCAAGAGTTGTTATTCTCAGGCCCTTCTTTATTTTTCGTCATCCATTTTAAACTTGTACTTCAATATCTACAAAGCTGGTAAAATGTCCACTTCGCATGCCACCTATTGATGTCAAGTCCCCTGCAATGCAAGTCTTTTTAAAATTAGATATCCATTTATTCATCCTTAATAAAAATGTGTGCAGCGAAGACAATAAATTTATGGTTGCTTCCTCCCGAGTTGAAAAGAAATTCATCTTTTATTCTCCATTAAGCTCTCTCCTCGTCTAATTTCCTCTTATTTTGCACCATTTTAGAAGAAAAAGGACGATATTACGTCTTTTTTTCTTCTTATTGAGCATAAAATGTTAGAAATAAGATCTCCATTTCATCCTCATTTTAAGCGAAGAAGAAAGAATATGTGTTTTTGAGATAAAATGACGTTATAAGATTAGTTTTAGACGTGTAATAAAGGATGAAAACGTAAATTTTCAACTGTTTGAAGGACTTCTCGGAAACGAGATAAATTTGAGCTTCTGTTTGCATCTTCTCCTCTACCCACTTGGATTGATTCCCTTATTGCGGTTGAGAAATTTGACTCAAGTCTTTCTCTCGGGGGTACACACTTAGCTAATTGTTGCCAGTGGAACACAAAACTCGACAGTTTCTGAAATTACGTGGGACGACAACTTCTCTGATACAAGCCTCTGACGTCATCACGTTAAAGCACCGTCATCGTGTTTATTTTTACCATATTTCAAGGGGGGTTCTTAAAGAAATTTCCTATTGAATGGTGGAAAGAAAGGAAAAAAAGTCCACATTTTTTTGATAGCTTAGTATTGATTTGTAAAGGATAATATACCAGCTAGTATTACATAAAGAAATTGTTTAATTTTGATGAGAAATAATTATTGATTATCAACACAATAAAACAATTTCTTGTATATAATTATTTTTAAATTTATATGTTAAAAGCTTTACAAATAGCAGGAAGTTAGTTATCTCTTGAAATTTAATACCACGAGCAGAATTAAAACAATAAACACCCACCTATCCTGTGGTATAATTAGAGCTAATTTCGTGTGTTTGTTTGGTATGTGTACTAAACGAACACACGAAATTAGAGAGATATACGCAAGTATAAGACTTATACTTACAAGTTAGTATACTTAGTATACGCATTACTATACGATCTCTCTCTAACTTTGGGTATTAGGATTACTGAGGGAAGATTGTAGTTCAAAACAACAGAGAAATCATTAAATTATATCGCGTAATTATTTAATAATTCATGGTGAAATTTAATAATAAATACGTACTACATAATTCATGACTGAATTAATTTAACGTGTTTGTTCATTTTTACCACTGAATTTATTTTAAAATTATTCCAGGAAATAATGTATTTTAAATTTAACGCGCTCTTTTTTTAAATGCTAATTATTCATGATACAAGGAAAGTATAATATGCTAAATCTAAAATAAACGGACTGCTTTGTTTGCTAGTTTATAAATTATGTTATTACGGATGGTTGCTTAGAACTATCAAAAATACAATATTTAAAATAATACCAAGTAAAATACATTATATTAAAAATACACATATTTTAATAAGGATTTTTTTTAAAGCTCTAGGTTCTTAATTAGCATTATTTCTTTGAACCCTCAATGTAAAAATTGTTTTCAAATTTTCTCTGTAAGCCTATATAATATATTATATCGAAAGAAAATGTTACGCTCCTTGCTTTTTATTTTTTTAAAAAGGGAGATACTGTAATATATAATAATCCTATTATATTTTGTATTATAATATTATAGAATTATATATACGTTTTATATTTGATTTCTATTGATTTTATTCACCAATTAATATTTAATGTTTCATAGGCATTGATGTATAAAAACAAACAATATTGTATCACAATATATAATCTGTAAAATATCCGTTAAATTATATTCTTTTAAATACTAAATGAGTAATATTTTGTATTCTTCAATCCGATTTATAGACACAATAACAATAAAATTCTAACGTTGTAATAATTTGTTTTGCTTTTAACTTTAAATCAAATTTCTCTTGAACTTGCACGTAGAGTGAAATGAAAAATGAAATTCAATTTTAGCACAAATTTTATAACAGAAATGATGATTTTGCAGTCATTCTTCATTTGTTCCAGCCACACATTTGTGAAACTGCCCTCCGTGAAATCTGAATTAGAGTCACAAAAAGCGGACTTGAGACCAGACCGGTCCAAACTTGCTCAAAGTTTGTTGCTGATTTATTACACTCTAGCCTGTGAGTGATATCTCGCTAGCTGTGCCAGTTGGGCGATCCTATTTGTCAATCTGTGAGAGTTATGTGGATATTCGAAATTACCGAAATAAACCACGCACAATAACGTCGTTCCATCTTACAATAAAATAAAATGCAAGTTTATTAAAATAAATTATGCAAATGCGTTATATAAAAACCAAAAGTATTAACAGTTATCGGATACAGGAAAAGCCAGAAAGAATTTTTCAAATGCAACAATTTTAGAAAACTTAACGAGAGAAAAAAAAAACTGTATATAGTGACATCACACCAATCGAACACACTAAATTTTTAGATGCTGAATTGATTTCAGTACTTTATGTCAGTACAAAATTTCTCCAGTTTCCTCTTACATCCAGCACTTTTGACCTATAAAACACTTAATCCAAGTACATATTTGGTACTGAAAAAATAATTTTTTTGTACTTTTTTTTTACTCTCTTTTTTCAGTACCAAATTTGTACTTGGAATAAGTGTTTTATAGGTCAAAAGTGCTGGATGTAAGATGAAACTAGAGAAATTTTGTACTGACTGGAGCAATTTTGTACTGACATAGAGTACTGAAACCAATTCAGCATCTAAAAATTTAGTGTGAAGATATTTATTTTTATCTCAGTTAAAAAAGTTATGAAGTTAAGCTGCCATTTCATAAAATGAACTTCTCTCTTCCCTGCAAGTGACTTAAACTTTTTCATGTAAGATTTTTTGTCCCCATGTTTGAACACTACTATTTCAATTGAAAATAATATACTGTATATATAATAAAATATATTTTTAGTCTAGAAAAATTATAGGCAAAATTGCATGGCGTTAAGTTGGCTTTATTAACACAAAAGATAGCATTATCTTATCAGTATGATATTAATGAAATTGTGATTTTTATTTTAGTAAAAAATTAGTGAAGTAGTGGAATTAATTCTTTATTAGAAAATTGTAAAAAAAAATAAAATTATTTAGTATTTTTTTTTACAATATTTTCAACATTTTGTTTTATTTTTTATTTTTTCTTCTGACAAAGTGATAAACAAAAATGCAACAGCTGGCAAGGCAACAACTCGAGTCATGTGTCTTAGTTTATAACTTACTTTGACTTATGTTGTTGTGTTGCAGGAAAAATAGAAATTAAGGACAACAATAACACTTTTATACGATACAAAATGCAATATCCTTCACGGCTATAATATTTTTACTATTATTAGAACTTTTATTGTTAGGAACTATAAATTACAGAAAAGAAACGTTTCATAAGAGTATAACTTTTAGTTGCGTCGTTGATTAAATTAGGTCATTAAAGTTACAAACACTTAAATTGAGCATTTTGATACAATTAGCTGTAAAAAACAACAATGAAAACTTGTTTACAAAACTTTAGTACTTGCTTCATGACAAACAAGTTGTTTAACATGCCTTTGTAATTTTATTCCTCGTATACCAGAGAATAAATTTAATCGTTGTTGTTGTAAATATCCACCAGTTTCATAACGTACTAAATTGACATGTAAGTAAGTAAAGTACAAAGTGACAAAATGTATAATATTACATACACAACAAGTAAATATATGGAGAGAGAGAGAGAGAGAGAGAGAGAGAGAGAGAGAGAGAGAGAGAGAGAGAGAGAGAGAGAGAGAGAGAGAGAGAGAGAGAGAGAGAGGAGGGGGGGGGGGCTTTAATCAACACATTACACACAGAACTAAAGATTGCTTTGAAATCTAAACCTTAAATACATACAATTATACTTAAAGTTCACATACAGTCAAATTTAAATTATATTCCCTCCGGAAGTAGCCGGAAGTGTAAAGTTTCTGGTCTTCCTATTCGTATTTCAGCGTTAAAATTTCACACATAGGTCAATACTTCTACTACAAACCACTCTGTAAAATTAAATGACTGACAGAAGAGATGCAAACTTCACACTTTCGGCCACTTCCGGATGAATTTTCAAATTAATTTAACTGTATTTACTAAAAACAACAAGCAAGACTTATACAGAATGTGAAGGCGAGAGATAGAGACACGACTTGCATGTAACATATGTTGCTGCATGCTGACGATATATTGACGTGGAGCTATAACACGAGACGATGTAATGTAGCCACGTGCTGTTATAGTCAAATGAGGTCCCTCGGTGTTCGTCGTGGGTCGATACATCCTAAAATAGATCACATTTTCTCACCATGATTACACTTTCGTAAAAAAAACAAGAGACAATGGAGATGAAACTTATAAAAAATTTATATAAAAGCTTGTATAATTTTTGTTCCGCCCATGACGAGAGAGAGAGATAAATCTTCGTCAAATGTTTTTTATGACACTTTAAATCTTTGAGATTTGACTTGCAATGAAATTTTCGTTGCGTACGATCACTATTTCTTTCATAAAGAAAATGTACTTAGAATAAATGAACTTTAAAGTGATAGAAAATGGTAGCAATGTTTTTGTAATATAAGAAAAGTTGAACGTTAAATTGAAATTTGCACACTGCGCATTCGATCATGGATAAATTTTTCAGAATGGACAACATACATGAAAAAAAATTATTGCAGAAATGAATAGAGGGTACCAAATTATGCTACTCTGAATTTTTTCAGATTTTTTTATGACCCAGAACTATTTTTAAATAATTATTGAAAATCCTGTGATTTCAGTTGGCACCCCTGCAGCCTTAATAAAAAGGATAGAGACTGGACGCCTATTGACGCCTCCAGGGGGCGTGGCCGCACTTTCAATAATTATTTAAAAATAGTTCTGGGTCTCAAAAAAATCTGAAAGAATTCAGAGTAGCATAATTTGGTACCCTCTATTCATTTCTGCAATAAAAAATTGTCATGTATGTTGTCCATTGTTTTTCGATTGTGCAACAATGTAAGCACGTCATGCAGATTTAATCACAAACATGTTGAACTTACGTCAATATAATTTGTATTGTTACTTTATATTTGCAAAAATGTTTTATTCTTTCACTTGTTTTTTTATATATTCATGAGGGAAATATAAAAAATAATAAATATAAATAAAACAATTACATAACAAAAAATACATTGAGATATTAGAATGTGAAAATTTTAGTGGCTTAATTGAAAGAAGGGGTAAAAATATGGTATTGTGAAATTTTTCAGATTTTTCTGAGACCGGGAACTATTTTTAAAAAATTATTGAAAGTCTATTTTGATGACGTCACGGGCGGCACTCCTTAAGAAAAAGGATAGGGCAGTGCCGCCCGTGACGTCATAAAATAGACTTTTAAATAATTTTTTAAAAATAGTTCCCGGTCTCAGAAAAATCTGAAAAAATTCACAGTATCATATTTTTACCCCTTCTTTCGATTAAGCCACTAAAATTTTCACATTCTAATATCTCATTAAGAAACAAGCCTCATAAAAATAAATAAAACGTCATCACATGATTCATATATACAGACAACTTTAATTATATTTACTCCTTGAAATTGGTACATTTTAATTGTATCTAATTATTTAGCAAATCATATGAAAAAATAGAAAATGTAAAATACACGAATATAAAAATTATCAGTGAGGTTTATCAAGTCCAAGACTTTAAATTTAGAAGAACCTTTTAAAGCGAACAATATCGATTTTCAGGCAGTCATTTGAGAAGTTGATTTTGGAATGCTCGTTGTTTGATTGCGCCTGTATCTTAGGCAAATTTTTCAGATTAGCTCCACTTTACCTTGCTGTAAGTTTAATATATTGTGTGCGTGTCATGTATATTTTATGATGTATAAACAACTCCATTCAGATGCCAATCAAGTGGTTTGTCATCAACGTGAGATTTTCTGGAATTATAGAGGTTGTTTATTTATTGTATATATATGTTAAAAAAAATATGTCAAAAATTGCTAAAATAAAGCTCCGTGTATTTGAAAACTTATGGTAAATCTTTGGCACACCTTTTTGTACTTACCAGCTTATTTTAATAAGAGGATTATAAACTATTAACTAAAATATAACAGAAAAAAATCAATGATACTTCAAGTAAATTTTCCTCGTTCGTAATTAATTTGTGTCATCCCCAATGGCATGGACTGTTTAAATAACAAGAAAATATGAATACCGTCATCGGGGATGTTATTGGGTAAAAAAAAAGTCCCATAAGATACACAGTATTTATTTTCTACCTCGCTCAGTATGGATTATTGGATGCCTTGATTCATTACTGTGCTATATTTATGTATAATATTATATTGTTATATTTGCATAACTTTTATTAGATATAAAGTTATTGGTAGTTAATAGTTGCAGCAGAAAGCGATGCTATTCTAAAAAGAAAGCTATTTTGTTTACAATATTAATTAGACAAAAAAACAAGCTTCGTTATTGCACCGTAAAAAAAAGCACGTAAATTTGTAATCTCAGCAATGCAAAGTATTGTAATGGTTGCTGCTGCGTCTAAGCACTGTACAGAATAATATTCACTGTGGTTATAATAATACCCAGAAAGAATTCATTTTTTTTACCGTATAAAAAACTTAATATTTTATAAAATGTTTTTTTTTTTTTTTTTTTTTTTTTTTCAAAATAATTAAAATTTAAGTTATACTTCTTAAGGGTAAGGTAACTCGCTCAATGTTAAAAAAAAATCCCACACATGAAAATTATGAAAAAAAAAATTAAAATGTTCTCCTCTATATACCCTTTATCAGTTATAGCTAAAATATCAGGTATACAAATTCGAGCTAGTTTTTGAGTTATTGAATTTTTAAAGTTGACTTAGAAAAATCAAAATTCCATGTTAAATTAGTCATTTCATGCGTGGAATTATTTTTAATATTTGGCGTGTCATCTTACCTTTAAAAAAATAACTAAGTAATATTTTAAGTAAAATATTAATTTTATTAATAATTATAAACACAATCATTTCTCAAAGATAAAATACTTCATGAAATATTGAAGAAAAAAATTAAAATATTGTTTAAATTTAAAGTAAATTTTAAAAATTATCATTCTTTCATTCGTTAAAAAATGTTAATCGTTTATCACTTTAAACTTTAATTAAGGAACCGTTTCATCTCGTAAATTGCAAGTTAATTATTACAATGCTTCAAAAGAAATGTAAATGCTACTCACCAGTATTTTCTCTCGACTATAAAAGCTTCAAAGACTTCTAAATTTGAAATTATCTCTCAAATAAAACTCCCATATATTTATATAAATATAAAAATGATAATCTTTATCATACTTCATATAATGCTTTAAATATTCGTTCTTTGTTCTTGCTTGCTTTAATAAAGCCTTTTAAATATAAAATGATTTAAATTTATGTAACAACTCTTCTGTAGATAAATGGGAACGTACTTTAAGTGAATTCATATTACACCATCAAGACAAAAGACACTGGATTATAATATTGAATTCATCAAAGCATGACTAAAACTTTCATTAATGATACCCCCACTGAATAACTTTATATATGCAGTATATAATTATGTACGATACCGTTTAGTTTGTGGGAGGCTATTTATATTCAAAGTCTTAGAAATATCCATACGTAGAACACACAATAGACAATCAGTTCATTTTAAGTATGTAATATTGAAATGATATAAATAATGATTTTGAAGTTATATTGAAAAATAATAGGACAAACCCACGTGACATCACTGCAACGCAAATTGCATACTTTACAGGAACCTGCCGCGCCATATTGTTGTGTTACATCAGCAGCGTGTAAGGGAGAAAATGCATAGGAAAAAAATATAAATACTGCATATAATATATTATATTTATATCGTTTCAATATCATCTAGCTGGTAGTATATAAATTTGAATAAATCTGGCAACAAAGTCAATTTTTCTATTTTTTTCAATGATGTACGGCTTGTTAGCGTTATTCTGTAAGTAGGCAACCCAAAAATCTCGTACTGCCCTATAATAATTCTGGCAATAAAATTATATCAACTTGCAGCTTCAGCAATGCCACGTAGCCTTTCAGAGGGAGGGGGGGGGGAGTGAGTTCCAACTTTTTGAAATTGTAGAAAAAACACCAGCCCCCTTAGAATGTACAGCCCGTATATGTATGAATATTTTTTATTAAATGGACAGAAGACCCCGGATTATCATTTTTTTTTTTCAGATTTTTAAAAATTCTAACCTTCTCAAATTGTAACTAAAAAAAAAAAAACATGATTATGACGTCACAGAGTGATTTTGCCATGATTTTCAACGTGTTAGAAAAATGTTGATGGTAAGTAGATAATAAAAAAATATATAAATAATAAAATTGCTGAAGCAATAAAAACTTATGGAGGTTGGCTGCCATAACTATTTTGCAAGTAATGTTGATATTATGCTATACGTCAGCATGCTACGCTTATTATGAATGTGTGTGTGCAAATTGACATAAAATTAAAAATATTAATTTACCTCAATGTTGAAACATAAAACAGTTTTAAATTTCCGGTAAAGTTAATGAGGTTACGTAAAAGGAACATAAAATAAACGAAAAGTATATATCACACTAAATTTTTAGATGCTGAATTGGTTTTCAGTACTTTATGTCAGTACAAAATTGCTCTAGTAAGTACAAAATTTCTCCAGTTTCGTCTTACATCCAGCACTTTTTACCTATAAAACACTTATTCCAAGTACAAATTTGGTACTGAAAAAAGAGAGTCAAAAAAAGTACAAAAAATTGACTCTCTTTTTTCAGTACCAAATTTGTACTTGGATTAAGTGTTTTATATTAGGTCAAAAGTGCTGAATGTAAGACGAAACTGGAGCAATTTTGTACTGACATAAAGTACTGAAACCAATTCAGCATCTAAAAATTTAGTTACACAATGTTTAATAACATTCTAAAAGTGTTCAAAAGTCGCGAGATTATAATTGCACCGAGCTTCTCGATCTTCTGAGTTTTACAAGAGAGCCGACTTTGGAGCTGTCAATATGTCTGCAGGGTGATTGATGGCGGGATTGAAAATCTGTGCGTGCCGCGGTACCTTATCATACTTTGAGAGGGAGGGAGGGGCTGATAAAATAAAAATGAGTTCTATATCACACAACGGGCAGCCCAATATAACATGTGATTTAATAGAAATATACGAATGTATGCGGTGCATTGGTCCCGGGGATTTCCCTTAGAATAAAATAGAATAATTTATTCGACCACAGGTGGTACATACAGTGACAAAAAATTTGTCACAGTACAACATTAGTCATGTCAATACAGAATTTTAATAGTATAACATAAAAACAAAGTCACATGGATAAATCAGTCTCGTCAAGTACACAACAATCTTTTAAGCAAACTGAAACAAGTAACAGATTTATTACACATATAATGGACCCTTTATTTAAATATAAATTACATAACAAGTAAATTTATGCATTATGAGTATACATACTTATATTCTTTTTAGAAGTGTGACGCAAAATATATTTTTCTGTTATTTTAAATTCATTTTTAAAAAAATTATTTACCTCATAATACTCTTTACATACTAACACTTTTTTAACAAATTCTTAAACAGGATTTCATTTTTTATATTTCTTAAAAGACTAGGAACTTGATCATAAAATTTAGCTGTTTGATAATATGAGCTCTTTTCTGTGCTTAACTTACTATGGTTTGGTATAACAACTTTACAACTGTTTCTTGTATTATATGGGTGAACATCATGAAATACATCATACAAATTTGGATGTTTTCTCTTGTACATAATACAATTAAAAATATATATACAGAAGGTAACTACACCTTGTATGGTGTGGGCCACTACAACCACAGCCAGAACTAGCCAGAGCAATGCATAGACCTGTCAAGCCTACACCGATCCTAGCCGTATCAGCAGCACAGTAAAGGACATGCAAGTGCCATCACTCGGAAAGCACGAGCATACACTCGAAGCGCATGCATTTACAATGTAAAAGCCACCTGCACCCGAGCCTCCCGAGCGACAGACAAGCATACATCCACTGCACCACTAACTTGACATTACGCCTATCTGCCCGGCAACCCTTTGTACTCCTAAAATATTAAAGTTTAACGTTATAAATAAACTTTTCAGACAAGATCTTCTCCTCTAATAATTATAATATAATATAATATAATATAATATAATATAATATAATATAATATAATATAATATAATATAATATAATATAATATAATATAATATAATATAATATAATATAATATAATATAATATAATATAATATAATATAATATAATATAATATAATATAATATAATATAATATAATATTACGTTAGAAGAAACATCTGTTAAGTTTCCTTAGTATTAATTACAACTATATATTTACATATGGTATTTTGAAATGTTTAAACTATGTGATAATGAATATTTAGCTTTAAATAAGGTCTGAATATTCCTTTTTAAGTTATTAAAACAAAGTTTAGCAACTTTTATATAAAGGTTAAATAAGAGGTCGATTAGATCCGCTATTTAAATATAAAATAAATAGAACAATGTTAAACCTTTATACCTTGGTGACGAATACTTAAACTTTGAAAGATCAATTTATTTTTGAGTCAACTTTGAGTTACCTAAATTTAATTAAGTTGGCAAACATTGCTATTACCCTCACAAAAGAGTGTATGTTTATACAAGTTTAGTTCATAGCAAGTTATCGATGAAAACATCCATACATCTATGCTGTTACCGCGTGTGAATCATTTTATATATATTGAAAGTATTGCAAGATGTGATAATAACAATAATACAATATGGTCCATTTATTTATGATTGTTTTATGATATTTAAATAAAAATGTATTATAATTATTATTATATTAATATAGTAATAAAATAATGCGCCTGTTTTTATATATAATATATAACATCTTCTAAATCCATATCAAATTATATTTTAAATTTTTTGCTGAGCCGATATAGATAAAACAATGTTGAATATTTGGCCTCTTTTTTACAATAATTTAAAACTTGCTACGATGAATTTATCAAGAGAGGAAATAACTTAATATTCGATCTTTGCTCAGCCTTTTTCAAGAACAAAATTAACGTAATGAATCAGGAAATTTTTTGAGTCCACAGTAAAGGAGTTCCAAGTTTTTGTAACAAATTGTTCAACTTGAAATGTAAAGAAAATGGAAATTTAAAAGTCGCAGTTGTACTACTAGCGAAAGCTAAATAAATAAAAAAAAAAAAAAAAAAAAAAAAAAAAAAAAAAAAAAAGTTGTTCACATGAGAAAACCCCACTGTTTTTGGAAAATCAAAAAATATATTCTATATACTGAAAATCATGAATTTAACATACGTACCTTATTCATTGGGTCTTTGAGATGCTATATGTTATTCTTTTAGTTTTTTTTATTTAGTTTTGAGACGTATTTAATTATGAAATTGAATTATATTTTCAGTTTGAACAAATAAATTATTTTCTAGCATTGATGTAAAATAAATTACTATAAATTTGTTCTGTAAACACTATCAAGGTATTTAGATAGTTGCCATCACTAATTTTATTGAAGACGCAGATAATTTTTCAAATAAATAATAAATTAACATGTAATTGCTTCAATAAGTTACATTAATTCGATAAGTAAATAAAATTTGTTTATTATTTTTATTATTTACATTAGTAAATAAATAAAATTAGTTCTGTTTACATGACAGCATATATATGGGTGTACAAAAATTATTACATAATACTTATATATGTTATAATTATAAAATAAATAATATCAGAGGTTGCTCAATTTCAGTGAGTCACCCTAGCTAGTTTTTATACAGAATTCTGATGTAGATCAATATATAAAATTTGCATGCATACTATAACCTTGTGATTTATTGCAAAATTTTATGATACAACTTGTATCATAGATACAACGTTTTGCAAGTCTGATTTTGTTTGTTTTTATTATTATTGAAAGTTGAGTACAATTACAATGTAATCATGTTTATTAATCTAATATATTATTTCTATAATATTTAACATACTTCAATGGCATTGTTTATTAAATTTTACTGGTTCTTCTTGTTTGTAATACCCTCAGTTTTTGGCTGACAATTTGTAACAAACTTTCTCATTGGTGGACAAGAGCCGAACACTCCCGAAAAGACACGATGAAAACCGATTTGAATGCGACGGTTTCTGTAGAAATATTATAAATTATTTCCATGCAAATTAAAAACTTGACTTTTTTGTCAGCAATAATTACAACAAATCACAGTAATTTTGTATAATTATAAAATAATTTTTAAAGCAATAAAACTAAATTTATATAGAGCACTTAATGAAAACATTTATTGCAGTCTATAATATTATAACTACACAAATGCATTAGTAGAAACTATTTTATGAAACATTTCAAATTACAATTAAATAATTTAAATATATAGTCAGTCATTAGTACATTATAATTATGTAATATTTTAATAGACGCAGTGTTGTATTATTTAGCAGTAAAATATATTATATTATATCAAAGGCTTCTACTCGCACAATGGTTGTAACAAACCATTGTTTATAATGTCTGTCGCATGAAGGCCTTTTTCATTATTAAACATGGGACGACGTAGTGCCTAATTTTGCCACCAGAGCAGAGAACGTAATGGCATTGTTGGCGCTAGGCAACGGTGTCAACTTCATAATTAACGATCATTTTCCATAAGTTAACATGTAAATCAACAACCGTCCCATGTTTTTCCCTTCACGCGACAGACATTACACAACAATACTTTGTTTACCAACAACGAGCAGAAGACTTTGTATTATATTTACAAATAATACGCGATAAGTACAGAGTAATGGACAATCTGCATGCTGTTTTTAACTGCATGAGAATATCGAGTTATGCACTCACATTTTTTTTTTTTCTTATTTATTTCAACGCTCTCATACACTTCAAATCGTGTTGCAAAACGTTGTGACGTCCTGAAGTCATATAGCAAGCAAGCAATAGAGGAATGCATTGCATGACTATTATGCAACACAACATAATATAGCACTTGTAATACAAATATATATATATATATATATATATATATATATATATATATATTGCAAAAAGGGATCGAGGGTGTAAAATTATGTCACCCTGATTTTTTTTTTTTTTTTTTTTTTCAGATTTTTAGAGCTCGAGAAAAAAAGTTTCCGAGGTCAAGTTCGAACCCACGCCCCTTTTAAAATATGAAAAAAAATCAAAGTAGCATAACTTTGCACCCTCTATCCATTTCTGTAATAAAAAATTTTGAGGTCGATAGTCCAATATGCAAAAACGTGTATAGGGTACTAACAGCAAGTGACCTTGGGGTGCTAGATATGACCTCCCCTAGGGTACTAACAGCAAGTAACCTGTGGAAGTACTAGATATGATCTCGTCTGGGTACTCACGTCCACGTAGGCTGCCTGCGCGCCGTAGAAGTAATGCTTCTGTCCGAGGTCCCGCAGCAGCGCCTCCAGCTTTTCGGGCTCATGGAGGCGGGCGATCGCTTTCTGCACGAACGCCATCACCCTGCGGACACCAGTGACGTCACCGTTTTATTGAATATGTTTGCACGCCAGTAGGAATTTTGTTACGAGGACTCCGTGGTGTTAACCCCGATATTAGTGACCAGTAGAAATCCAAGTGGCAATATTTACTTTCATAAAATATACCTGTAATACAGTTTATTTACAAATTAATTCGGAATTTATACTTTTTTTTAAAAAAAACTTTTACAAGGGTAGAAGAATATTTTATACAGAATTTGAATTTTTCTTTAAGGAGAGAGTACAGTCCTGATCACAATACTGGAACTTTAAAAAAAGAATTAGCTCCTCCAAATATTATAATAAATTTAATAATGTATGGATAAAGGACTTCTGTGCTTTTGTATCAATTTTTATTAACAGCATACTGTTAACGATTGACCTCAGTTGAAACCGGAAGTAGGAAATTTCCGTCGAACAGAATCGAATGAAATAAATTTAAAAAAATCGAGGATGCTCTAAAACTTAATCGCTGATGGTTTGAGCAAATTCAAGGGGGCGGTTTTCTCACAACAGCTCCATTTCCGGTTTCCGTCCATAAAGCCAATGTTAAACTTCTGCCTCAATTTTCTCAAAACTGGTCGAACAGATCCGCTTCAAAAAAATTAAGCAACCTTATTGTGGCAAGCTTTAAGACTCCTGCAAGTCTCATTAAAATCAAGGAGGCCGTTTCCGAGATCCAAATCAACTGAGGTCAATCCTTAAAAGATATATATAAATGACTTTAAAACTACAGTAAAATGATTTCTTCTTATTAAGCATTGTTTTTATAACCATTGCTACTATTGTGAAAATGAATATTATGTTAAATTTTGATTGTTGTAGCTCGTGTTACGTTTTGTTTTTAATGACGCATGCATTTATGTATAATATGTGTGTATCTTGTATCGGGAATTGGATAAAATAAATCATTTGAATAAGTCAAAACTACATTAGTCACACAAACAAGTATAGTAATTACAATGGACAACATACATGATGAAAATTTTTTATTGCAGAAATGAATAGAGGGTACCAAATTATGCTACTCTGAATTCTTTCAGATTTTTTTGAGACCCAGAACTATTTTTAATAATTATTGAAAGTACGGCCACGCCCCCTGGAGGCGTCAATAGGCGTCCAGTCTCTATCCTTTTTATTAAGGCTGCAGGGGTGCCAACTGAAATCACAGGACTTTCAATGATTATTTAAAAATAGTTCCGGGTCTCAAAAAAATCTGAACAAATTCAGAGTAGCATAATTTGGTGCCCTCTATTCATTTCTTCAATAAAATTTTTTCATGTATGTTGTCCATTATAAATATTCAGCTTGTTAAAAAGCAATAAATTTTAATATTTTTCTCCAGTCTGGTAAACGTTGTAACACTGTAGTGGAGGCCAATGAAACATGTGAGAGAGAAGGCTTTCTTGCATGTATGTAGATCCTGTAGTAGTGTATTATTCAGGAACATTTGCAAACATGCTTTGACGTTTAAATCCTTGGGGTTTAGTGGTTGCAGTAATTATCTTCAAGTTGATGATTTTAATTAAAACACACACTAATATTATTAAAAATTAATATTTGTAAGTGCAGCTTGATATTGCCACTTATAACTTGATGTAATGCATAAAAATGAGCTTGAAATTTTAAAGAGAAAATGGTTTTAAAAAGTCGGTTTAAAGAACTTAAATTTTTTTAAATGGTATTATAATTAATTTTATATGACAGTAACCTCATTAGAGAAGCCCCTCTAGCTTTGCCTGATGTAAGTAAGTTTACTCATTTAAAAAGTATTAATGTTTAATTATTTTTACTCTTGGTGTTGCAATAAAAAAGTTCCTTGACATCATGACATCGTTTAATATTGTTTAATATAATTACAAATATTGTATTATTTTTATATATTTAACGTAATATTAAATATATTATAATATTACTGATATTTCTCCATGATAAAACGAAGCTAGTAATTAAAAGTTTTCTTACATTGTTCCAAAAAGTTTCTTCGATGAAACATTATTTACCTGAATAAAGCTTTGTTGTGATTTCTCATTAAGTTATCTGCAGCGTACAAAGATTCAAATATTCATCAAAGAAGTAATTTGAGGAAAATTTATTATGAATTTGCTTGGAAACAAAATTACGTTTTATTTTTGTTTCTCGAATTGTATTTACATTTCAATTTTTAATAATTATATTTACTTTATACAGGTTGTCTTGTGTGTTCAAGAAAAAAGTGAGACAATTTTTATTTATTAAGAAAGTGTATCATATATAGACGATTTCTTTAAAGACTGATAAACTGAAAGAACTTAAGTGATTAATCATGTATTATGTATGTTGACTTGTCTTTATGTAAGATTAATAAAAATTCTGATTCTGATTCTGATATGTACGTTAAATTTACAGTGACAAGTTGACAAATTTACAAACTTAAACAATAAATTTAACATACATGTATATATTTGTCAGAGTTTATTCACACAAAAAATTGCTTGCAAACTCAAAATTTTTAGTAAGTACCATAATTTGAAGTCAATTTACGATGAATGAGGACTAAACCAGGTACTAAATATTTTTTATTCTTTTTAAATTGTTTTTGCTAGCTCCTTTACGAATGACTTAATTAAATTGATTTTATTTATCGTTCCTTTTTTATACAATTATTATTTTTCAAACTTAAATTATTTAAAATATCAAATTATTTAAAAATTAAAATTTATGTAAACGAGAGTACGTCAGTATAAAAATAACAAAACACAAATTTCAACAATAACAATATTTTACATGTCGATTGAAATCACAAAATTGTATACTTTATTTACATATAACGGTTGTTCGATTGAGGTTATATATATATGTATATATATATTATATAATGTTACAATATATCCACATTGCTAAAGCAAAATGTGATTATTTAAAAAATATTTCTCTGCAGTACAATAATTTTTATTGTTGTTGAGACTTTTGATTAAAAAAGGTTCATTTTTATTAAAAGAAAAATGTTCTAAAATTGCATGCTTTATTATTATTATTTAAATAACAATAAATTTTAATTGTTTTTTTAACTCATTCAAGTATGCAAATTTTTATGGCCTTCCAGAATGATTGATTTTTTAACATTTTAGCATTCTTTAATTAAAACTAGTGAGAAAAAAATTAATAAATTTCTAATTTAAATATTTATTGATAAGTATTTCATTATTTTTAATTAATTCAAATTAATTAAAATTTTATAATTTAAATGATAAACGAAAAAAAATTTGAAGGCACGCCATCTTATTATATATTTATATACTGAATTTATTATTTTCTATGAAATTTTGCACAGGCTGAAAACGCATATCACATGAGAGCAAGTATGGCAAATACAACCTACTCTCTAAACAGAGTCTTACAAATTGATGAAATTTCAGTAAAATTAAATATTTACTCTATAGTGTTGGAACTGTACTTCTAACATATCAGTCAATTGAAATGTCCATTATTATTAATGATAAATAAGAACGGTTTCATAAGGAATTGTGTCCCAATTTGTTCTCGTTGTATGGATGTTAGTTAATCCCAAGTGTCCTAACTCCAAGCTGAAAGCCTAGCTTATCTTTGAAACCATTCACTAAACGCACTGCAACAATTTATGTCTCTAGTCTGAAAATCTCGCGTTGAACAACCTTTCCATCATATAAATGGATTCATATCTACAGTAGTAGGTCTCCAAGCTTTGATGATAAGTTTGACGATGCTGAACAATATGAACCTCAAGGGGAGATGGTGGAGTGGACACTTAATGGAGTATCGACCTAAAAAAAATTGCAGAAAGGGTGCAAAGTTATGCTACTCAGATTTTTGTTTTCATATTTTTTTTGAGTCCGGGAACTATTTTTAAAAAAAATGTTGAAAGTACAGATAAAGTAACGCCTCTTGACGCTTCTCGTAATAAAAGGATATATAGCACCTAAAAAGGGCATGAGTTCAAACCCGACTTCGGCAAAAAATTTTAGCAATACTTCCCATCCTGTAAAAATGTGAAAAAAATCAGAGTGGCATAAATTTGCACCCTCTATACATTTTTGCAATAAAAAAATTTGAGGTTGACACTTAATTGTTTGAGTGAATGCAAAAACTGTAGTAGCAAAATTTACGAGATCTTAACGTTAAAAAATGTATAAACCATTATTAATGTATAAGGTCGTTGCCTCTTTACGAAAGCTAATTAAGAAACTGAACTTTAGTCATGAATTTGTTTGTTCCTGCACGGGTATTTTGTTTTCTTAATATTTATTTTGCTTCTTCAATAACACAGATAACATTAAGATCTGTTTGCCTTTAATTTTGTCCTAGCCAATGAGAACAGACGTTATAAATGATCCTCCAATGTTATATAAAAACGTTAAATATTTAAGACGCGAGATGCTGGAAATGTCATCTGCAGTGTCGTATTGTTTTTTTAATATAATAAGAGAATGGAAAAACATCGAGATCCATTGTGAAAGATTTTTGTTATCATTAATTCTGACGACATGCGAACTCCATAACAAGTGAGCGAGCTTTGTGCATCTACATGTTTAAAAAAAGTATTGCAGAGGTAAATTTTACTTGCTGACAGATATAATAAAAATAATGTGCTATGAAGCTCATTAATGAGTGTCCGGAATAAATTTGATTGATGGGAAACATAAAATTTTAATTTTTTATTTCATTATTTTGTTGGACATCTTCTAGCTCAATTTAAAAATTTGAAGACGAAGAAGAAAAAACGACATATCATGTTTTTGTTTCCATTTAGCAGTGACATCTGTCACATTCAATTCAAACTTTCTGAAGTGGAATGAAGCGACGGGAACTATATTAAGAAATTGGAAATATTTATTATTTAAAATGTTTACTCTGATGACATTCCCGAAATTGTGAATTTACATATAATTTATTTGAGCAACATATAGTTAGAGAATGGGTTTATACACATATATCTTTGAATAACTTGTTTCAGTACAAATATTTATTTATTCAACTTGTCATAAAATCTTCCAGCTTGTAAATTATTTTCTCTTGTAAAAACAATTTGCAAATACATGGACAGAGGGTGTGTTCCCCCACTTATTTCGCCCCTCCCCTAGAACGATAAAACAGACCTCGTTTTATTTCTGATACGTGACCAAATTACACACCCTTCTGACTGCCCCAAGGTGCATACGTAACAATTATTTGTTGCAAATTTTGAATTGAGGGAAAAATTTCTACCCTTGAGAGTTCCTGTAAATTTAATTTTTTAAAGAAAAAAAAAATGGATGAGAAATTTATTATTATTATTATTTTTTCATCCAGCATGTCGCATTTTTATCAACTAAATGTTTTTGAAACAGTGATCGCCATTACATTGTATGTTACAGAAATAGTAATATATATATATTATATGAATGCAAATATACAAATTCAATAAATTTGTAATAACGTTTTTATACTGTTAGAAATGAAAAATCATAAAACAATAATATACATTGTTTATTTATAGTCATACTTTTGTAACAAAACAAATAAAATATTTTTATTGAATTTGTTGCAGAATTTTCATATCTTTTTGTCAATAAAAAGAATCCCATTAAAAGTTCTTGTGAACTTTTCTCCCCTAAGAAACCTTTTCTTTGTTTAAATTTCACTTAAAAAAACAATAAATTTTAAAAAAAAGTTTTAATTAAAAAAACTCTCCCGTTTGTGTTTCTTAATGTCCTTCATTTATCGTGTGTTTTCTGCTCCATGCAAGTTCGTATCACGTGCTTGAGTGGCAGCTGCTACGGGGGGAAGTTCACGGCGGCTGAAGGCCGCTTCAATGAGGCGGAATGGAGTTGTGCTTCTGTTTGACGGAAAACGATCGGATTCCGTTAGCTGATTGGTCCACATAGAAGACATTAATGTTGACTTCGTAATATTACGTAAGTGCAGTATAATGGATATAATGAAGTATCGACCTCAAAAATATTTATTGCATAAATGGATAGACAGTTATGCTACTCTGTTTTTTTTTTTAATTTGTTTAGAGTTTAGAGCCCGTAATTTTTTTTTTAAATTATTGAATTTAATTACAGAGAAAGTGACGCCTTTGGACGCGGATGACCTAAAAGGGGCGTGGGTTCAAATCCTACTTCGGCAAAACTTTTTAGCAATATTTGGGGTCTAAAAAATCTGAAAAAATCAGAGTTACATAACTTTACACCCTCTATCTATTTTTACAATAAAAAGAAATTGAGGTCGGTATTCCATTTTATCAAGGTAGTAGGATATTCACAGATTTATTTTATATAAATAAACATTTCTCAACCATCACGTCATAAAATGGCGACGGAAGCATCAATTTCTTCTCATATTTTGCTGATACTTTTTTTAAAGTAGAAACGCACCTGACAATATTCTCCTCGTGAAAACGTTCTCCAAGAAAAGTGGAGAACGTTCCTTCTAGCTTTTCTAAACACTTAACAAAGTAGCAAACAATAAAGCTTGAGAGACTATTAAACAAAAAGCCACAAACACAAGCACCTGGCAACTAAATCTCACCTACATCTTCCATAAACAACTTGGCCGAGTTCCAATCTCTTACACCGCAAACGACTTTTTGTCGTGGGTAGTAGTTTTAAATAAGACTTAAATTGTTTGAAGTAAGAAAAATAATTATAATTGGTTCTTATGGTTTATAAAACTATAGTTAATGCATGAAAAATGTCCATATTTATTTATGCATGTTAATTTGAAACTCTACTTTAAAAAGTTTTATAATTACATATTATTATAAATTGTATAATAACAACTATAAAAAAACTTTGAGCCTGTAAAAAAATAATTATAACTTCTAATTAAATAAAGTTAATTAAATAGCTAGTGAATTGCATTAAAATATAATTATTATTATTACGAGATTTTCTTACGTATTTTTTTATTTCTTTCTTGCCTAGTTTGTTCTTTCCACGAGATTTTATAATATATACTGTATATCTAACCTCTTTGGTGCTTTCAAAGACATATTATAAAATTGAAAGTGTTGTGGTTATACAAAGCCGTGCAAATTAGCAATAACAAATGTACATACTTGGGGAAGGTGAAAGTCAAAGGCACCACAACATACCCCCCCCTCGCTTTGTATCCTTATGAGTTAACCTGCTTGAACCACGCTGTCGGGGAGAATGAGGGATTTAGGAAGATTCGAGTAGGGGAGACAGGGAGGCGTCACGTGAAAAGAATCTCTGAATGAAAACGAGAAGTTTTGTCAACAGCCTTTGAAGTCGACTCTTTACGTTGAAGAAGTTTGCCGTCATCACACCGTCTCGAATCAAAAGAGGTCTCGTCATTCGCCCTACTTCTCGTTACATTTTTATTTTGAGTTTTAGACAAGAAAAATATACATCAGTAACTTCTAACGTACAAGAAATAAAAAATGAATTATTTATTCTATGTATAATCAAATGTTTTATAACGTAACATACTGAAATACCACGTGAAAGAAAAAAAAAAAAAATGAAATGTACAGTCCTGGTAAAAATTAATGGTGCTACCTTCCTCACTTTAATGATTAATTTCCAGTTCTCCTTCGCGCCTCCATATATACTGCCTGGCGACACTATAATACTCTGGTTCACATTTAATTTGATTTTTGTCGTTTTTGTAACATCTTCTGTAATTGGTGCGTTGTTTGTAACGAAGAACTTCACTGGTCGAGCCGCAACACACACGAGCGTTTCCGACGAAACCCAAGTTAAATATAAACCTTATAATGTACCCTCGGGTCGGGGCAAGGTATATGAAATGTGGTAGAGTACTCGTAGAATGCAACTTGCTTTGTTGTATGAAAAACAGTGTGTGTTAAAACTGACAACGCTGCATCATGTAAGACCCAGATTGGTCGGTAAAAAGAAAATCTAGTTCTATTTTGCGTCTTTTCTCATGCACCTCTTGGCTACCTCACAGCAGTCAAACACAAATATGTTTGGTCTTGAATGACGTAATAATCATTGCTCGTCTTGCTGAACAATTATTTTCAGCTAAGTATGAATGAGTGAGGCTATAGTAGCGAAAAAGAGACTCGTAAAAGATAGATGTAAAATAAAAAAAAAGTTAAGAATTATATTCCAATATTGCTTAATTTCTTAGAATACATAAAATTTAAGATTCGCAAAGACTTTTTAGAATTAAAATTTTATATAAAAATCAAGTAATTAAACGTGTTATTTAAAAGTTTTTAATTCGTGCATGTCAAGTTCTGTGAAATCCAACTATCATAACTTCTTTAGAAAATGTATTTGAGAAATCTCGTGCAAAATAAACACTCTTCTTCTGTTTGCTTGAAAATGTAGATTATTATACCTGAGCTAAGTTCATGAGAGCTCCAGGAAACATTTAATGCTTCTCGCAAAGTGTCGCTACTCAGTGAAGCACCACTCTAGGCCATCTCACAAGTGCAAAATGCCAGCTAGGAGCGTTGACCAATTACGTAACTACGAGAAAGCAGAGGTCTGGGCAAATAAAAGTACATGTTAGTTGGTAGTACTTAGGGTTGTAACAATTCTGGAAACTAATGCTATGTATACACTTTAATCTTAAGTTGCATAAATACTTACTCTGTTAAGAAAAATGTCATTGTTTGGTAACATTTTGTGAAAGAAAGGAAAAAAAAAAGTGTTCTCAAAAACAGGAAAATGTCACGCTGAAAAATAAAAATTTCGTTCTAATAAATTCTCGCTGGTCTAAATAAAAGTTTTTTAAAAAAGAAACAAAAGGTAAAAAAGGTATAGCGACTACATAAAAAACATTGAGCAATTTTTTTCTTTTAAATGTAAAGCAATTCAATACGTTAAAATTTCTTTTATTTTATTATTAATTATAAAAAATGAAAAATTGTAGAAAAAAAAAAGGTGTAAAATTTGAGATAGTGTGTTTAAAGTCTTTGTCCAAAATGTCTTTTTATTAAAATTTGCAGCTGAAAATTCGATACGCCAACCAAATTCCACTCTGCGTCTTAACAATGTCAGTCTTGGAGAAATATTTTGAAATTTTAACGTCTGAAGCAATTTATCTTAAAGCTCTTTTATAGAATTTTTCTTTTTATAAAAGAAAAACGAAATTCCATTCCAATATACTAGATTATACAAAGAGAAGTATTTTATATAATAATATCTTTACAAATATGTGTCGCCTGGATGAGAAAAATCATGTAAAGAAATATAACGTACTGTATATTTATACATTATTATGTTAAAAGAGGCTCAAAATAATGATACATGAGTATACTAAAAAGCAAGGTTGGCTTTATACAAGGTTGGCTTTATACAGGTTAAGCCACCGATTGGACCAATGTTAAAGGGCTTAGCCAATCACGTTCAAGTATTTTTGGCCACATCGTAACGCGAAATTTTGAATGCGCCCATCATGCAATGCTATTTTTGAAATTTCGCGGTGCAATGGGGCCTGAAAATTTACCAAAATTGACGCACGAAATGCGTGCGTGTCTTAACCTGTATAAAGGAACGTTGCTAAAAAGTAGAAACATAAGGAAATAAAATATATTTAGTTCCTATTTCATTATATTATAAAAATTACAATTATAGGCAATAGTGTAATTGTATATCTATAAAATATGAAGAGAATACACCAAGGTTGAAAAATAGTAAAAATCACTGTTTTTTTTTAGCATGGTCCCACAGGATACCTCAGCAGTCGCGCCGAAATGAGAAGCTTTAACATTGACGACACAATTCTCTCAGCCAATGAAAATCTAGCACGCGAACTGCGCGCGACGACATATTCTATCAAGCTTCCTATCCTTTAACCCAGCGGTACCTGGTTTTTAATTTTTTCCGACGGTTTTTATGAAGGGCAAGATTAATAATTCATATGAGCCACGGGAAAGATCACTTTACACGACTTAAAAAATATTCGAGATTTTGTGCAGCATAAAATTTGAATGAAAAAATAAATAAGATTTTTCTCCTAACAAACCTTATGGAGCGATGTCAGAATGCGGCGCTGCGGCATTTTTACGTTGAAGCTTGTCAATGCATTATTACGTTTTTTCGCATGCAAATCCACATTGGTGCTTTGTCGTAACATTTTGTAAGTCATCCCCAATTGTGATTAGGATTAGTAGCCTCTCATGCTGGCTCTTTGAAGTGGAGATAATCAAGGGTTATTGAAAGGCCCTGGAATTACATGGAAGTATGCTCGCATATCATAATCTGGACACAGCTTGGCGTAACATGGAATTCAGAATCTTCTATGAAAAATATCTATGGAAATTGAGCTCTTGGTAGTTGAGTATAACACAAGACGTAGTTCAATATGCAGAGGAGTTACATAATATTTTAATTAAATATTTCATTTTAAGTCAAAATTACGTTTTACGCTACAAAATTATATATTAATACTTAAAAATTATTTCATTAATATTAATTATAATTAAATCCAAAAAATAAGCTACATGGTAGAAGAAAATAATATTCACAGAAAACTACGTATATATTATTAAGCTTAAAAGTTTGAACCTAAATTTAGTATGCTATACAAGATTTTGATATTAAAATACTGTTGGATGAAACTGTTTTGTATTAATTACACCGCCTTCACTGTCTTTTAGTTTTATTTAACATTTAAAATTTAATTTTTGGTTGAGAAATGAAATTAAATAAAAAAAAAAATCTACTGATCATTTTGATAATGATGTGATAAGTATGTAAAATTTATGTGTGGGGGAGAGACGTAGTTTTACAATAGGTAATTGAATAATAAATTATTTTAAATTAAACGAGCGATGAGAATGAAAAACGTTCAATTGAATAAATAAAGCATCTCTATTGAAATAAGGATAATTGTTAATTCTGTTTCAAGTTTGCGCTTCGAGCGAAGTTTCATTTCAATACCAAGAGGTGAATTTGCATCATCAAATAGTGGCTGTTATAATTGTCATGTAGTTTGACGCCATTCAAGTGGCGACGAGTTCAAGATGTTAACAAGATTGCACTGGAGGTCACGGGAGTTGTCGGTGACGTCACAGCCCCAACTTAATTACTTTGAGGAAATAGAGGCTTCAAGCCACCGTTAGAAAATTTGATTTTTTTCTCAATAATTATTAAAGCTATGAATTTTAAACCATTTAGAGATCTTCTGATAATGAATCAATGAATCAATAACTTATTTCGCTCTAAAAAAAATTCTTTAATGCCAAAAAAATCAATTTCGAGTATATTTTACATAGGTTTGGATAGGACGGTGGGAACACCACAAAATCAGCTGACTTGAAGCCTCTGTATTATAGTTTACACTAAAAGGACATAGCTATTAAAACAAAAATGTTTGTTTTATGAATTCAATAATGAAAGAGAGTTAGAAAAAGTATGTTGTTAAGTTTTTATTTTAATTGTTGTGTTTACATAATTTACAACAAACACTACGAGCTAGGTTGTTAATAACAATGTAAAGTTTGAGTCTAGACAGTCAATTTGCAAATAAAAATTCCACTCACAATATTGAAAAAAACTATAATTAATAATGTATTTTGACTCTACAGGTATTAAAAATTAACAGCTTTAACTAACTTATTTATGTATAAATATAACTATTTCTAAATTTAGCTACCACTCATGTGTTTTGATACCTTGCGTGCTATCCTCAACCTATTACTTAAATACATTTTTATTCATGTATTATTGGGTGAAATAATTAATAAATACTTATGTGACATGCTTATATTGTAATGTACAATCGAAAAGCAATAAACAAATATGATAAAGAGAGAGAGAAAGTTAGCAAGCTAGCATATAATTTATTAAGTATTACAAGATGTATGTATTAGCTACAAGTCTAACTATAACACAACTTGTTAATAATTACGACAGTGTGAGTGATTAAAATTATCTTAACGGGAACTAATTTAGCATAATAATTATGTCATTTTAGCTGAAGCCTGGAAAGTTTAGAAGTAACTAATTTAGCATGTCATCTTATAATAGTTATATTATTCTTGAATAAAATAATATCGGTTTTTCATTGTCACAATTATATCTCTTCTATAATAATAATTCATCCAAACGAGAAGTTTAGAGAGACTAATTGATATTCATGCAAATGTGTTCCATTTCACGTCAAATCTACTGCTGTAATTGGCGGAGTGAGTCCTCATTGATAAATCTCTTCTATAATATCTTCTAGTAAGCTTATGGTATGATTAATTGCTCCTTTTAAATTTTGTTATCATTTTACTTCATTCTTTTCTGTATTTATTTTCTTAATTGTTAATCAATAATTTTTTACTATAACATATTGTTGAGTCATTCTATATAGCATAATTTAAGTAAAAATCATCAAAAAAAAAGAGTAAAAAGTGAGTTCTATTGATTCAAATAGTGAAAATATAAATATTGCAGATCTATATTACATATGTGACGTGACAATATTTTTGTTTTTATTTGTTTTTTTATCTTGTTCAATTTTTATGATGTGTTCCAAGTGCTTCAAAAACATTATTTAATTACGTGCCGATCAAATTTGCCTTGTTGTTTACATCGTATCGCAACGATGAATTGAATCAGGAGAGTCACTGAAACTACACTACACTGAAACCTTTTAATACCAGACGTATTTTATAATGTCACCCATAAGGCCTGTGTATAGACAAATTTAAAACCCATGTGGACCACATAATATATAAGCTCAAAATGGTTTTTATATTTAAGAAACAAAGATATATCATAATTATTTAAAAAAAAAAAAAAAAAAAAAATGGAGTGAGAATGGAGTATCGACCTCAAAATTTTTTATAGCAGAAATGGATAGAGGATGAAAAGTTTTGTTACTCTGATTTTTTTCAGAATTTTTAGGGACCGGGAAGTATTGCTAAAAAGTTTTGGCGAGGTCGGGTTCGAATCCACATCCCTTTTGGGTCCTATCTTTTATTAAGAAAGGCGGCAATAATTTCTGCACTTTCAATAATTTTTAAAAAATAGTTGCCGGGATTTAAAAAATCTGAAAAAATCAGAGTAGCATAACTTTGCACCCTCTATCCATTTCTGCAATAAAAAAAATTGAGGTCGGTACTCCATTCTGTCGATCCCAAAATGTAAATGTATAAAATTTTGACTGAACTGTTTTTTACAAGTTGATATTTTATTTACATTTGTTATTAGAGTTTTTTTTCCTTCTTTATTATTAAATTAATTTAAAAGAGATTATATGCGTAACTTTCCCGTTGCGTTATGATCTGTATATATGTGTTAGTATCATATAACATGAGGAAAACATAAAAAAAATAATTAAATAACGTGTTTCATAGAAGCATGAACACCACCCCAAACGGAACAGAGTAACGTCCGCAAGCAGCATCATTGAGGGAATGTGTTCAGTTTATGATGTTGATAATCCGTGCGGACTTCCAATTTGAAATGTTACACTCGCTCGCCTATTGAGTTACCGAAGTTGATTGAAATTACGGTAGGGTCGAATTCCACTCCAGATATTCATCGGATAATAGGAAAACCGTATTCTATACAAGTGAGGGAATCTCCTGCATGAGCCGGTGTGCCATGTTTTACTCTGAGGAAAAGAGGCTTCAAGTCAGCTGATTTTTCGGTGTTCCCACCGTCTTATCTATAAATCTATGTAAAAAAAAAATTAATAATTCTTTTTTTCATTAAGATGAAGATTTTCTAGGGAAAATTCCTCTACGGAACTTCGGTCCAAACCAAAAAAACAGTTGACAATGGACAATTTGCATGAAATTTTTTTATTGCAGAAATGGATAGAGGGTGCAAAGTTATGCTACTCTGAATTTTTTTAGATTTTTTAGAGACCCAGAAATATTTTTAAAAAATTATTAAAAATCAGTTTTATGACGTCACGGGCGTTTAGCGCCTATCATTTTCTTATAAGAACAGACTCCTCGTGACATCATAAATCCCGCTCTAAAAAAAAAAATCATAATTTGGTACCCTCTATCCATTTCTGTAATAAAAAAATGTCATGCAAATTGTCCATTGAAGATTTAGATTTTTTATGTCATATAACCGAGAAAAGTTAAAAAAAAAAACTTTGCTTTATTTTCAAGATGGACCTTAGCGACACAAATGAGCATCGCGAAGCGCACTCACTTGAAGTCTCTATTGAGCATGACCGTGGCCTGCACTTGGCAGAAATTTGACCAATTACGACGAAATGCCACTGGAAATAACAATGGAGGGTCTAAATGAACATCAGGCCACAATATTTGTTATTTCACTTCGTTGTTTTTATTTCATCGCAGAAAATTCTCCGAAATTCAAGTAACTTAATGCTTTATCATCACATTTCATTTATAGCAAACTTCTAATCGTATTAAAAATCATTAGGAGTTGGGACTGGTAATTTTATGAACCTGGATCAGAAATTTAATTATATTATGGCTTTATTTGGGACCAAATAAAATAAATGACTGAAATGACAGTAAATAATTAAAAAAATAATAACGAAAAAAAAAATGTCTAGAATGGGGAATTCTCTTACAACTCAAATTTTAATTTAACTACTACATTATGATACGGTACATATTAACAATAAGTTTGACTTAAATTTCAACTTTTTTAACTCAAATTTGGGGACTCTGAAGGGATTATTAGAATAGGGGCAAAGTATGCAACCCGCGCGCAAACCTGAAAATTGTGACGTAGAAACTCCCTAGTTAACACACAACAACTGCCTGATATCATAGTTTGAGCGTCAAGGAGTCATTGGCTATAAATTTTAGTAACACGATCGAAATCAGCGGGTTTTTCTACCCTAGTATCAATAGTTTTGTCCCTAATATCAGTTTACTTTAAGAGTGATAATCGAAAATATAAATTTATTGCCGGAAAATTTCGCCTGCTAGGCAGTTTCTACGTCACGTTTTGGCGCTAAATTCAAAAGGAGAAAGATTTTTAAAAAATTCCCATGTCTCCAATTTTCAAAATTGAAACATTTTTGTTTTGGGACATTTAGTTTCAAGGCATAGAGCATCTGAAAAAAAAAATAAAATAAATGTAGGAGAATTCCCCATAGTAAAAAAGTAACATACGCATTTGAAATAAAATAGAATATCAATAAAATAAACAAAAAAACAATTGCACTTAATTAAAAAATGTAAATTTGATAAGTTCTTGAAAATTTTAGACAACTGGCAGAAAGTTTCGAGAAAAGTAGATATACTTTTATAATTTCTTCTAAATTTACATCTAAAAAATTTCTTACACTGACACCTCTAAAAGTAAATGTTGATGTTTTTTTATGTTCAATGTTAAAAGTTTTAAAAAAATGTTTAGAATGATAATTTTTCAATTTTGATACAATTAGTCATAATTTTAATGACAAATTTTCAGTCTTCATTTTTGAAGCATCAATGTGGACTTAACCCGAGTTGAAATAAATTTAATCTTTTATTCGCTATTAAGCTCACCTGTCGTTTACCCCCCCCCCCTTATTTTGCATTATTTTTTAGATTTTTTTTTAGTAATTTTATGTATTTATTTATTTTTTATTTTAGAAATACGAGATTATGTCTTTAAATTTCTTCTTCTTGACAGAATAAAATATTAAAAATATTTTCTTCATTTCATCCTGACTTTGAGCGAAGAGGAAATAATGTGTTTTAGAGGTAAAAAGATTAGGTTTCGACGCTTTAAGGATGAGTTGAAGACCAGATTTTTCAACTAGGGAATGTTTTTAATGAAAATTTCATAATATAACAACTTGTTCCATTATTAACATAGGATTTGTTAATTAAAACGATAAGACACGATTCTCTTTGTCAGCCCGCACCCTGTTGCCTCCTTCATCGCCAGGCATATGTGGGTCCTCACATGATTTAGATTTAATTGTACAAAGAGTTACAATATTAACTTGTACACACAGGCCATGGTATAACGCCAGCACACATTCTTGCTTGATCAGTAGCGTTACCATGGGGGACACACTCTTTTTAGAGCAGGGTTGTTTCACGCTGCTGAGAAAAATCTAAAAAATTAGTGATCCACCAAGCAAAGAATTTCCGCAGAAAAATTAAAAAGATAGCAAAGAGAATATTTTTTTTTTTAGCAAAGGGATTTAAACTACTTTGAGTCGTTTGCCCCCCCCCCCCCCTCCCCCTCCTGGTAATGTGTGAAGAAAAATATCTTGTTAATTTTAGAGTTAAACAATTGAAAGACGATGACATTGACACTGCAACATACAGAACAAATTATTCTGAGTAACTTAAATTTCATCTCGCCTTGAAGTTGGGTAACTTATGCAGCATTCAAATCGAGCGAGGACTGTGCAATGTAACGTAGCAGGGGAACGTTTTAATTAAGACTCCCGACTTGCAAATTTTGACAATCAACAAGTTGTCGCATTGCGATGATCAGAAAATTTTTATTTCTTAAATAAATTTTAGAGACAATCAACTTACCGACAAGTGAAGAAAATTTATAGTATTATTTCGTGCTTTTTAAATGTATTGGATGCGATTCATGAAGCAGTTATCTAGGTGTCTAACCACGTTTAGCTTAACCATGTTTAACTATACCTGTTTTACGTGTTGAACCACCTATTTAAACGTGGTTTAAGCTAAACGTGGTTATAAACCTGACTAACTGCTTCATGAATCGCTCCCATTATCACTAAATTAGCCTTAATTAGCTTAATATGTATAAAGCAACTTTATTTTTGTTTAATCTTGGTAAATTTAAGTTTTTAAATGCCACGTTACGTACGTGCCATGCTGCTTACATTCAATTTGCTAACTTCTCCAAGAATATCTTCTTAGCTGAAAAGTTAGAGAACTTCGCTTGTTAAAATTATGCCGAGTTCGTCATTAAAGGGAGAAATATAACATTTTAAGTAATGAGAAAGTCAAAATTTTGTAGTATCATGAAAAAAAAACAAAAAAAAAAAAAAAAAAACATCGAGATCAAAAGATGGCCAAAGATCTCAGTAATTTTTTTGTCGATAAATTCCATGGAGAAAAATCTTGGAACATTTCAAATATTTTAAAATAGAGACTATGAAATTTAACTTTATTATCATGACAAGACTTTTACTACCGTTCTTTTCTCTTTTAAATTTAACCTTCTTTATCTTGCAAAACTTGACAATGTCAACACAACGTTTCGTCCTAACAGTATATAAAATTTTTAAACACACATTGAATGTAAATTAATTTGAATATTTTTCCAACTTTATTACAGCTGAGTTGAAAAATGTTCATCTCTTATCGTCTTTCTTCGGCTCTTTCAGGATTGCTCCCTTTCAGATTAAAAAAAGACGAGATTACATCTTAATGAGGATCAAAAATATTAAAAATTACATCTCTAAAACCTCCTTAGTTTTAGTGAGGATGATGAAATTATAGACGCACAAAAATAGGAGAAGATAAAGAAGATAGTAAGGTGGCGAGGTTTAGGTCCACTATTGTTTTCCCTTTTTTTTTCTACAAAATCGAGTCGGGGTAATTGGTGGGGAAGAGATAGGTTCAGGTTAAGGGTAAAGTAATGCCACCAATGTTAAAAAAAAAAATCCCTCACACAAAAATTCTGAAAAAAATTTAAAATGTTCTCCTCTACACCCCCTATGAGTAGCTAAAATATCAGGTATACAAATTTGATCTAGTTTTTGAGTTATGAATTTTTAAAGTTGACCAATTTAACATGGGATTTCCATTTCTCCATGTTAAAGTAGTCAACTTTAAAAATTCATAACTCAAAAACTAGATCGAATTTGTATACCTGATATTTTAGCTACTGATAGGGGGTGTAGAGGAGAACATTTTAAATTTTTTTCAGAATTTTTGTGTGAGGGATTTTTTTTTTAAGATTGGTGGCGTTACCTTACCCTTAACCTGACCATTTAGAAAGAAGGCAAAGGAGAGATAGGAGAGATTTATGCGGCCACAGCCAAGTTATTGATCCCAACATTTGTCTAGTTTAAGTGAGAAAGCATGGAAACCTCGGACATCGGTCAGGATGGTCGATTATGACTGCAGTGTTGCCAATTACCTTCCAAATACACCAAAAAATGTGATTTGAGTTGAAAAGACATATTAAAATTATGCAATAATTATTTTTAAGATAGTTTATAAGTTAAAGACACTACTCTACTCTGATTCTAACGGTAAATTTGACACTGATTAGTTTAACCGATATCGTTATAGATACTTTTACAACAAAAAACTGTCAACTCTATCCTGGTGATCACACCTTTCCTTGATAGAACTTAAATTGAAAATATATTGACTTTTAAGAAACGTGCTTGCTGACACAAAAATAACAGACGGAGATGTAGCAAACTGGAACGTAGCTGATACAGCATAACAATTACTACAGTGAGAAAACCAATAAATTAATGTAAAACTTTTATCATTCATTAAGATCATTAAGATAAAGTGATATAATGAAAAAAAAAAAGGAAAAATAAAATCAAACATGTGATTGTGGTTAATTTTTCATATTAAAATCTTACCTTTAACTGATAAAAATAATAAATATAATTTTCATAATAATTCATGAATTCAAGAAGTGCATCAAGAAACTTATTATACTGTGAAAAGAAGAAATAAATTATTTGAATATATGACAATTTATGCAAAAGTGCTTTTAAAAAAAAATAATTTGCAATATTTACTAACTAGTAAAGTGTTAAAATAACCAGTTAACTTGTCATAATGTATAGACTTTTAATTGAATTTAAAAGTTGTGTGTTAAATATATTATGGTGCTAATGTGATGTTTAAAAGAATACAATTTTAATTATTATATTAATTTTATAGATCACATTTTTAAATATTGTTTGGGTATATGTGTTTAAATTAATTAAATTTATGCTAATTTTAATTAGAATTAAGTATGTTACATATTTTATGTAATAATTGACGTGATCCATGCTGTACAGCCTATGATCGAAATAAAAATTTGAATTTGTAACTGGCCAGACTTGTATTAAGCCGGTATTACACGATACAATTTTCCTAAAAATTTCATACAATTTTTCCTTTCAAGAAAACTTGAACTACATTTTTTTTTTTGTATGGAGGTGGAATTTTTCTCGCAAGGAAAAATTGTATGCAAAATTGTATCGTGTAATATCCTGTACGTATACCGGCTTTATACCAAAATTGACCTTTTCGAAATAAACTTATCCATTCAATCGATCTACTTCTTACAAGTTGGACACAACGACATGTTTATAATTGCCTGATAATTAAATTGTCTTTTAATTAAAGGGGATCATCCACTCGATACAAAATATTGTACACTTTTAGACAATGAACATCGCTGCAATAATCGCTTTTTCCCGTTGTTTATTTTCAACTTCGTACTATGTCTTCATCTGGAAGCAATTAGACTTTTGAACCAACAATAGCGTTCTTAAATAAACAACTAATTAGACTCTCCAACTGAAGGAGCCAAAAATTCATTTTATCATTCATTCTCGATCCAATTTACAATAGTCGCTTAAGAAAGTTTTATTTATCAACGATAAAGAGACAGACGTTTCGTTTTGTAATTCAGCTGAGATCGAGAGAAATATAACAAAAAAACTCGGGACATTTTGAACTTCACCCCTGATCATTTTGTAGCACGTTGGAGCGATGAACTTGAACGACCTTGGACTGAGTGCCCTTCTTCTGTTCTCCAAAATTGCAAATTATGTACACACTAAATTTTTAGATGCTGAATTGGTTTCAGTACTTTATGTCAGTACAAAATTGCTCCAGTTTCGTCTTACATTCAGCACTTTTGACCTATAAAACACTTAATCCAAGTACAAATTGGGTACTGAAAGAAGAGAGTCAATTTTTTGTACTTTTTTTTACTCTCTTTTTTCAGTACCAAATTTGTACTTGGAATAAGTGTTTTATAGGTCAAAAGTGCTGGATGTAAGACGAAACCGGAGAAATTTTGTACTGACTGGAGCAATTTTGTACTGACATAAAGTACTGAAAACCAATTCAGCATCTAAAAATTTAGTGTGTAGGGAACATGTTTCAAACGGTATCATAACTAAATACAAAACAAAATGTAAATATGATGTTTTGTTGAAACAGCGAGGAAAATTGCTTCTTTTGGTCGAAATTATCAAACCAATTTTTAATGTAACATAAAAACTTTCACTAAACTTCTTAAATTTTAAAATTAGTAGTTTACTTAAAGAAATTCACTTTCAGATTTATTCCGTCTGCAGGGAATGTTAAATTAATTAAGTTAGCTCACAGCTTTTAACCCAAAACTCTAGCGGGGAATAATAATTCTTGGTTTACCCCTGCGAAGTGTTTTAGGCAATTTCTTAAGCACACCTCTCGTGCGGGTTGCATAAGATTGTATTAAAATAAACTGTGAATTTTCGCAGCAACATTACTAGAATATTGTTAATTTTTTTATTTCCCCTTCAGTACATCCTATAACATAATAATTATTACAGTAGGAAATTTAATTACTGTCATAGCACACTAAACTTTTAGATACTTACTCTAAGGATAATATTTGTACTTTTATTGACTCTGTTTTTTCAGTACTAAATTTGTACTTAAAAGTGCGAAAAGTACTAAAATTAAGGTTTAATTAGCCCATTTTAAGTACTGAAACCTAAAAAATTCTTACTATAAGGTGAAAATAATTGTACTGAAATCGTATTCAGCATCTAATAATTTAGTGTGAGAATGCAGCCAATCATTGACATTTATATTTGCTTCCTCTCCAGCAAGATATCCGTTGTAAGTTCAGCTGAACAATAGCAATCAATTGGTACTTGATGACTCATTACTGAGGCATAAAAGCGAACCAATTGAGCAGAAATTGTAGTAATTGAAGCAGATATTGCAATGAAATAGGTCACAATTAAGTACACAGGAGGACGAATGTTGCTTGAATTGGTTCAGAGATGCAGATTTGAAATTTTAAAATAAAAGAGCACCCAGTCTAGCCATCTTCACAAAAACGTATGTTAAAATTCAAAAATGTAATTTTTTTAAAGTATTTCGTATAAAAAATACATTATTTATAAATTATAATCACGTATAGCGCTCCATATATAGACGAGAATAATAACCATCCACATTATTTAATTCCAATCTCTGTGTGACCATGATAAAATTTTCTGCTGGAGTGCACGGTGTAAAAAATAGCTTTGAGTAGACGACAGAGTTAAATAATGTACGAGATTCATTAACATTGACAGGTTAAAATCGTGCGTTTTTCAACTTTATATTTAATTTAGAATTCCCTATCAATATTTTATTATTTATCTCTGACCTTTGTTTAGACTCTATAAATGTTCGACAATTTAAAGCAGATTTATTTTTTTCATTATTTAGAAGAACAACATTAAATTTGCATTCCGGAATAAAGAATAAGCGTAAATTTGATAAAATGTATTTTTTTTCCTGAAGGTTCAATTAAGAATTATCTTCTTAAAGCTCTAGGACTGGCGGATTTAACAACAAAAGCAAAGTAAATGAACTAAATATTGTTAGAACTACAATAAAATCAATTTTAAATAATTCCCGCCGCAATTAAGTACCCGGAAAAGTAAAGTTTCTGTCCTTCGTTTTCTTTTTTGAAATTTTGCAAAGAGCTTTTTAATAAGAGTAAGCAAAATTTCAACAAATTAATCGTGAGCAAGAAATTAATAAAATAACACATTTCCAGCTATCTCCGAATGTAAAATAAATTTGACTGTAACAATAGGTCTGTTCGCAAGAACTCTGAGCAGGGTCTTCTAGGACTTACGAACAAAAACTGTGACGTCATCTGCACTACACTCCCTACCCCCACCCTCTGAGCTGGTGTAGACAATGGGACATTCACAAAGCCTCAATTTTTATCCCGGGTGCTAAACGAAAAGCTATATAACATGTGGTTATAGTTCCTGGTATAACACCCGGGATAAAAATCAAGGCTCAAGTGTGGGTTGTGAATACCCCCATTTTGTGTTCTCCGAGCAGTGTTTACGAACACACCTCATGTGTCACGTGACTCACCTGAGAGCGTGCGCGCGCAGCTGTTTGCTCTGCTTCAGCTCCTCCAGCTCCATCCCACTGAACGGCAGGAAGGTCTGCTGGACGTCTGGGTGGGTCTCAAACAAGCTAGAACATGAAACAAATTAGTCTCAAACAAGCTGGAACATGAAACAAATTAGTTTAAACAAGTTGGAACACGAAACAAATTAGTCTCAAACAAGCTGCAACATGAAACAAATTAGTCTCAAACAAGCTGGAACACGAAACAAATTAGTCTCAAACAAGCTGCAACACGAAACAAATTAGTCTCAAACAAGCTGGAACATGAAACAAATGAGTTTTAAACAAGCTGCAACACGAAACAAATGAGTCTCAAACAAGCTGGAACACGAAACAAATGAGTCTCAAACAAGCTGGAACACGAAACAAATGAGTTTTAAACAAGCTGCAACACGAAACAAATGAGTTTAAACAAGCTGCATGGAACGTTTAAAACCAAGTGAGGGGATTTCACTTCATTAGATTTCAAACTGGACAACTTAAATTATTAACCATTATAGTCAAATAAGCAATTTTTTCAAACTATAACAAACTATAAAAATTAATAACTTGAAAATTAAATTAATTTTTTTACCCCAGCAAGTTTAGTAAAAATATTCCAGACCAGGAAAAATTAATTGCTGAAGTTTAATCTTGTTTGACCTCAAGGACATAAAAAAAAGTTTAAGACTTCCATGAGAGCTGGAAGAAGTTATGGAGATGAATTTCCCTCTGTGGACAAACATCATTATAAAAACCTTTCAAGTAATCAAACATTTCAATTTCAGGATAATTAACAAATAAGTGCTGTGTCAATGGCACTCTTTAAATATTTATTTTTCATTTAAATCATTCTCATTTTCCATTCGATATTTTATGAAGCATAATATTTTATAAATAAGAATTATACGTTCATACAAAATGAACAATATATATTTGTTATTACTTTCATCTGATAGTGAAATTAATCCAGCTTAGCAAAATTGAAGCAATAATTGAAAAAACAAAGGTTTATTTTATGAAAATTAAATAATACTATTCACATGGTATGATATTTCTATTGAATGTGTAAATCTATAGAAAAATAGAATAACTGGTTTTATATTTATAAAGTTTTTTTTAAATTACGCATACTCTAGGCATGATACATATGTAGAAATAATTAATATTGGAGTTACTAAAAAGTATTTAAAATAATATTTTTTAATACTTTATGATAATGGAACATATACAAAATCACTCACTTGGTTCGTTTTGTTTTTATAATAAAAGTTTAAAATACATATTTGTTTGCTTTCCTCAAATTGAGAAGGAATATTGAAAAATACGTTCAAGCATTTACAAATTTTTTGCTAAAAATACTGAAGGGGTATTATTTTATTTATTTTTGATTTAACACCAAAAATACTTCTTAAACAGTTATAATCAACTACGGTGCATCAACAGTTCTTTATTTTTAACATATGGAAGGTAAATATTTTGTATCGCATATTATAATTGAGGACACGTTTTATTTCAATTAATAAACATTCGTTTTACTGAAGAGTGTTAGCATCAAGGAATTTAAGTTAGCTTGCTTTGGGGCTTTTCTTACGATGTTTAAAAAAAAAATACATATTAAAAACATCCAACATTTTCCTAACTTAATAAAATACTTTTATGATATGCTGCTACATCATGTATTTAAACTTATGGAATTACTTACTATAGATATACTACATTGGATTCAAGAAGCAAATAAAAAAAATATAAAAGTTAAATAATTTTGTCCGTGCATATTGATGACACAAACAGAAAGAATCAAACAAAAGTTTCGGAAACAATAAAAGTTGTATATTTCTTCTTTACCAAATTAAAAGCGTTTTGTTTTAAAAAAACATTAAACTGGAAGATTATTCATAAAACAATCAAAAATCAAAGTTAAAAAAGTATTTTGAATTTTCCTTGATATTTTATTTTTAGATTGAACAAAAAAAGAAGTTTTCACTCGTTACAGAAATGTCTCAAACAAATTAATTATTCATGTCTACAAAATTGTTAATAATTGAAGTGAGAATTTACTGTTATTGTCACGTGATTTGCGGGGGGGGGGGGGAGAGTGCTGGACCGTACTCCGAACTTTCTGCATATGATTCAAGAGACCGCAAGCTGACAATCGGAAAGTGCCGAACTTCGCCGAACTTTGCGACGAAAACAAGCGAGGCAAGCACTAATTACATTCTGACAATAAAAAAACGAAAATATTATTCACAGCCAGGCCGCAGCACGTTGCTTTTTTAATAAATGTAATGAAAATATGAAGTTGAAAAACAAACAACAAGGTCTGTTATTTTTTTATGGTTATTAAAATATATTTAATGTTCATAAACTTATTTTTCTTGTGATTTATGTTTTTATAATTCGTTAATTATACTCTCGATAATGTTTATATATTTTGTTGTTCCCAAGCTTTAGCGTTTAAGCCACTTATTTAATATAGACCATCTCTTTTCTTGTTGCTAGGCAACCAGTCTACTTATTATCATAAATTATAACAAACAAAAACAAACAGAGGCTTTTCTCTTTTTAGTTTTACGTAAATCATACTTCTCTAATCTCTACTGATAATACCTTTTGTATTATTTCACTGAGTCTATTTAAATCTAATTTAATAAAATTACATGTCTTGAATTACAACATGATGATTGTTGTTAAGAAGTATTTTCTTTGTTGCAACGACTCTCAATGACGTCATCTGGAGGACAAAAAGTCGTGGGAGGGGACACAAGAATATTATATTACAATCAATATAAATATTTTACAATCCTTTTATGGTAGAGATTATACGAATCAGCTGTTCGACGTAGTCCCCTTTGATTATCATGTAAACCTTAGCAAATTCACAAAAATTCTGAAATTTTTTTGAGAGGCAGATTTTAGTGCCTAAAAGCCCAACAAAAAATTTCAATACAATTTAAGGAGCCAAATTTTTTTTTTTTAATTTATTGTTTTAATTTTCAGCATAGGGCTTTTTCCATGGAGAGACAAACTAAGAATTTATTTTTAAAAAATCGGCTCGTTAAATGGTTTTGAAATTTTTTGTATGGCTTTTAAGGTAGATATAACGCCGAACAGCTGATCGACGTAATCCCCTTTGATTAACATGTAAACCTTAGCAAATTGACAAAAATTCTGAAATTTTTTTGAGAGGCAGATATTAGTGCCTAAAAGCCATAGAAAAATTTCAAAGCGATTTAACGAGCCGATTTTTTATAATTGATTTTTTTTTAATTTTCAGCATAGGGCTTTCCCATGGAGAGCCAAACTAAAAAATTAATTTAAAAAAATCGGCTCGTTAAATGTTTTTGAAACTTTTGCTATGGCTTTTAGGCACTAATATCTGCCTCTCAAAAAAATTTCAGAATTTTTGTCAATTTGCTAAGGTTTACATGTTAATCAAAGGGGATTACGTCAAACAGCTGTTCGGTGTTATCTCTACCTTAAGCACGAAAATCTGCATTTCAAAAAATTTTCAGAACTTTTGTGACTTTGCTAAGGTTTAAATGTTAATCAAAGGGGACTACGTCGAACAGCTGATTCGTATTATCTCTACCTTAAGAAAAAAATAGGAAAAATAACATTCTAATGCATGACGTTATTGTTGAAAACCAGCTTGGGAGATAGTCTGGTCTAGAAGCATGACGAAGCAGTGAACCCCCCCGAACAAAAATTCCCCCAGTCTAGTTATGTTCGCCACACAAACCAGAAACTGCAAGCTAGCAGCAATCCGCTTACGTTTGTTTGCGAATACAAACATATAATTTTAAGTATACAATCTCTTCTTATAATTATTAAAATTTCAGGATACGTTGAAATTTGTATGATATCAAATAATGACATGCAACTTGTTAAAACAATTATAAAAAACAACAACAAAGACTGTATATTATCATATATGAAACTATGAAAAAAGGAAAAAATTGATTACTCAGATGTAAAATTTTTAACAAATACAAAACTTGTTGTTTAGTTTCTTCTTTTTTCTCTTTATTTATTAATAATTTACAAGCATTTCCTTAAATATAATTTTAAGCTACCTAAGAACTAGAATCTACAGACAAGGATGGAGGGCAATAAGGTACCCTGTTCCATGACCTTTGCCAGGATGAAAGGTCGAGTGAATTAAGAGGTTATTATACTGTAAGATAGGCAAAGATTTAGGTGGCAGTGGTTTTGTGTTTACATTTCAAATTGAGCTTGCGACTTAATTTGAGCACACGACGTGTCAATCAAAGTCGCTGCAAGATAACGTACACATTGAATAGAGTATATAGCCCACTCTAAGTGTCAAAATGATAAGATTTAAAACACAGATTCCTGAATTATTTTCACTGATAATTATTATGTATTTTATATGTAATATTGAAGCCGAAATAGTTAAATTTTCCTGTAATACGTAGAACATTTAATTTTAAATTGATATTTAAACATGTCATACATAGAGAAATATGATTATTATTGAAAATTTTATCAAAAGGAAATGAATAATTTCAAGTTCAAATAATCGAAGAAAGATTAATAAATTTTTAGCTTAAATTTTAATTTAATTTATTTGGTTTAAACACTTCTAGAAATAATCAAAATATTTGTTAATTTTGGGGCTTGGTCAAATCACTATAGAGGCATTTTTTTTTAAACTTTGGTGCCAACAGTAATACACAAAAATATACCGACTGGAAAATTAAAAAATATTAATAATTGAAGTTTAATTAAAATAAATTCTCGTCGAGAAAAAAAAACAAACACGTACGTTATTAATGTTTACATGGCGACAGGTGAAGTGGGTCAATTAATATTATACCTGTCGTCATCAGAACCAGCCTACCTGCTGACCTCAATTAATACGAGAGGATATATGAAGTTATTTCAACTAATTTCCAATTAATTTTTAATTTAAAATGACGCATCTGTGACGTTTGTCCAGACTTAATATTGGAGTGGCGGATTAAATAGAATGGTGACATTACATTGTGTAATTAATGTTGAAATAATATTCAGTGTAATTAAGAAAATAATTACGGAGATTTATTGATTTCAAAAAATTCTGTAAATAAACACATCATAATTATAATATGATGATGAAAAAGCTTAACTATTTGTAAAGAAGAAAAAAAAAAAAAAAAAAAAGCTTTTGAAAAAAATCACTTGAATTTTTCTACCTCGCATTCCTCTTTTATGCCAATTAGGCTTATTTTTATTATTTTTCTTAACAGGATACACCCCTAAGAGCTTACATTTCGCGGAAATGGGTACCAAGTAAAAACTAGGTTAGGTAACGTAGTTTTATTTCAAGACAGCCTTTCCCCATTTGATTGACATTTGAAACATTTTGCATCTCCAGTTTTTTGTGGTAAAAAAACTTTTGACCATGCAGAAATAACATTCAAGTTTCATATTATTTTATTTCGGAACTATTATGAACCTCGATCTTTGTATTGCAAAGGACTGCAAAAAGTGAACTCATTTTAATTTTTTTGCAAAAATTTGTTTTGAAAGGCAGCTAACACAGAGCAACTCATGCTGAAATTCAAAGCGTCCATATAAAAAAAAAAATTGTTTAAATTTTAGTGCACAAAGAAAAAAAAAAGTAAGGGAAAAACGGAATTTTATATTAAATAATGCTTTTTTACATTTTTTTTAATGCATTAAAAATTAATACACGTGATTTTCTTTTATGCATGTAACACAACTCCCAAGGGACCTGAGCAAATATTGTTTACTTGAATGGCAATATCTCACGCTAAACTTTTGTTAGTTAAAAAACAATTGGCTCTTTCCCGACCGCCATTCAGAATTTGTCACTGCAAAAGTGAAAACAAAGCAATTCTATTTTATAACATTTTTATATGTACAAGTTGCAAATTTAATATTTTAATAAAGTAAAAAAAAATTGTGAGTAATGGAAAACCGTGTTAATAAATAGTAAATTATAACATTATAACCTTTTTTACTATAACCGTATACATGAGTTTGTGCATGATGATAAAATCATTCCTACTAAACAACAAAATAAGGTTTCTCTTAACTTTCATTGGACGAAACTTTGCAGTGATAAAATTTATAATAAATAACTTCACGAATCAATAATAAATTATTATTCTATGCTTTTTACTCCTGCACAAAATGTTTTTAGTACAATTTAATGGCATGCTGGTATGTTTCCAGGGCATATTGTTTAACATTATTTTTTTCGCTTTGTCATCATACACAACATACTTATCGAAGCATCTGTAAAATAATTTACCATATTTATTGGAGAATGCTTTGAAAATATTATTTATAATGTTATTTCTATCAACAAAAAATACAGCTTCATACTTTTGTCTATAATATATGTTATATTATATAATAATAATATTGGGGGACATTCACAAAGCACTTTAACCCCAATTTTAGCCCCAATTTTTATCCCTGGGACTAACCATATGTTAAGCTCCTAGTTTAGCACCATGTTTAGCACCAGGGATAAAAATTGAGGCTAAAGTGCTTTGTGAATGCCCCCCATTGTCACTATATAACTACCCAGTGATCCCTCTATGATATAACATAGGTCTGTTGGTTAATACAAAATCCAAATTAACCCAGAATCAAATGCACATTATGTGTAGGAATGAAAGGATGATTTGAATTCGTTTTTATTTTATTTTTCTTGTTGTTATGCTAGCAGTTGAATCATTTACTGGTTGTTTGCATATTGAAATTGTTGAATTGGTTTACAAAAATGAAATAATTACAATTGTGTATCGTAAATATTAATTACATTTCGACTCATTTTTAGTTCACTGAATCTCACGTAAAATATCGTTCAACTCTTTCTCTTTAAATTTGAAAAGGTTTAAAACAGCTTTCAAATTCTCGAGTACCTATGCTACCGAATGCCACAAAATAATATAAACAAAACTCGACTAAATACACAAATATACGGTTATATATTAACTAAAATATAATACACATGTATATGATACACTCTTCAGTTGTTCTAACATATTTCGTGGAATACATATAAAATTTGAGGGAAAATAATGAGTTTTATATTACAACAAAAGTTTGTTATAACAATTATACTGTTATTATTGTTATTGTTGTTAATGATTACGCAAATAGCAGAATATACTGTAGTAAGCTAACATTGTAAATGAAATAAATAAACAAATGTAACTTTGATTTATATCAAATAAATATTTCTGTTTTAGCAGTTGAAATGGCGATTATTCACTCTTTCGAGATTACGTAATTTTTAATTCATTTCTATTTTCCCCTTTGCTTTCTATTATGTACCATCCGCCTATGAAATATCTAATGAATAAATAATTTATTGTATTAATAATAATAAAATAATTGTAATAAAATAAGAAAAAGGTATATTCAAGTACAAATTATATTCCAATATTAAATTGTTTTATTTACAATAATTTATTAGTTCTGTCCATATTTTGACATTAATTTTAAAGTAAAAAATATGATCATTATCAAAAATATTCTTGCCATTACTCAAAAATATGACAAACTTCTTCAAACTTAACAAGCAATTATATAGTTTTAAATTTCAAAACTTGCACCATTAAAAGTATTATTTGCCGAAGTTTGATCTCCAGATAATTGGGCTCTAATACGAGAGGCAAGTTTTTACATACTGCAAAACTTTGCTTGTTACGCGCCGTGACTTGAAGTTAATGAACTTCTCAATGTGTACACTAATAAGAGTTTTTACAAACATGTGAACTCAGCCACATGGGCCAGTTTAATATCCAGACTGAGATTAGAGTCCACATCAACCAGCTGCTCTCAATCTTGCAGGGGTGGCGCTTGGGTGGCGCCTAACGAGCCTCTCCATCAACTAATTACCCGCGGGATGAGAGAGTTTCTTTTTAACGAAGCGCTCTTCTTATCAATCAACAAAATTTATCGTTATAAACTTCAAAATTCATTCGATTGGCATCAAAATATTATAATAGTTCATAGCAAATTTTATACCTTGTTTATACTATACTTTTTTGTAATGAAAAAGAAAAATATTTTTCTATGGAGAAATCCCTTAGATCAAAACAGATTGCTTATTTGTCATAGAAGGTTGTTATCTATTGCAAGAAACTTAACTATATATATATATATAAGATGAAAAGCTTTTTTGAGCCCCACATGTATGAATTCAATATAAATAAATAAATAAATAAATAAATAAATTCTTATTTATTCGGCAACAGTTACAGAACCAATGACCAAATATAATAAAGTCAATAACACAACATACAAAAAAAAACACATAATAATAGTACCAATAAAAATGACTATAATATAAATATAAAGGAAAAAAAAAAAAAAAAAAACAAAAAAAAAACAGTAAAATAATAGTCATGCACAATAAATAGCAAAAAAAAACAAAAAAACAAAAAAAAAAAAAAAAAAAAGCTTAAAACAGAGCGTTCATCAGATTGGTCCGAAATTGACATAAAGAAGAGTTGAATATGTCCACATTACTATGATCAGATACAAATTTGTTGTAGAGATATACAGTATATTATATTTTGTCATCTCAAAGCTGTTTTCATGGCGATGGTAGGTAGTTGGTCTATTATTGTTCAACTTCTCTCATTTTGTCATTTTCACTTTTCAATTTATTGTCTTGCTTTCCTACTTGAGAACATAAATTTAAAGTGGGGATTTTAAAGCAATTTTATAATGCTCTCTAGATTAAATGGTAAAAAAAAAACAATTATTTTTATTTCGTATCATAGACGCCATTAGTTAGACTAAAAAATCTCTGTGATTTAAAATAATTAAATTTACTATCAAGATCTTGATGTATAGATTAAAAGCATTTTTTTAACGCTTCAAAAGTTTCAATGTAATCAAAATAAATTTAAATCAAAATAAACAAAAATATTTTAACGTTATATTTTCAAATATTGTTCCAATTTTGTTAACTTTAAATTATTTATTAAAATATTATCACGATTTGTATTTTGCTTTTTTATTTAAATTAATTCCTAAAACACAATTTTAATCCTGTTATTGTTGGAATAACAAAACAATGGTCGGAAAATATTCAATTTAACTAAAGTTGTTTGTGACAATGTTTTCTGTACCGCCACATAAGTCCCTTCTACTTCTCACAAGGGGGGGGGGTAATCCGGGAAATTCCCCCCAACTTGAATCACATTTCGTGTCAAAAAGCTTACATTGCGCTACACAAAAATTCTACATAGATCTTCGCTTCTGGTACCAACTTCTGTATCCCAATGGAGTATTGTCCTCAATTTTTTTATTGCAGAAATGGATAGAGCGTGCAAAGTTATGCAACCCTGATTTTTTCCAGATTTTTTAGAGCCCGGGAACTATTTATAAAAAATTATTGAAAGCTATTTTTGTGACGTCACGAGACGCCGCTCCTTCAGAAAAAGATAGGACTTGTCACCGCGTGACGTCACAAAAAGGACTTTCAATAATTTTTTAAAAATAGTTCCCGGGCTCTAAAAAATCTGAAAAAAATCAGGATAGCATAACTTTGCACGCTCTATCCATTTCTGCAATAAAAAAAATGAGGACAATACTCTATTGTAAAAACAACGTTCAGGAGAAGTTTTGAAAAGACCGCATCAGTGCGTTATTGCCATGCGAATATCAAACAATCTCATTTCATGTTTGTTTTTATTTTTAGCTACCCGTACAGCCTAAAGTTAAATTTCTTTCTATATTTTTACTTGAAGAAAATAAAATTAAAAAAAAGGAATTGTGAGTAAATTTCTGTAAATTGTACTTGATGAAAATAATAGAGAAAAAGTTTTTCTATATGCAAACTTTACATTTTTAAAAACTTACTAGTCTTATATAGTTCTGCAATAACACAGCTTTCTTGTCTTAGGATCAAATATAGTAGAGAAAATTCTTGTCATGAAACTGTCAGAACTTAATATTGAAAACTCGAATATCTCAACTTACTTTTCTACAGCTTATATTATAAAAAAAAAGTTAAGGGATATATATGGTCCCTTTGGCGTATGTAGAGTATACATATAGAATATCAGAGTGGAAGTAGAGAGAGAGAGAGAGAGAGAGAGAGAGAGAGAGAGAAGAGTTATGTGAACATTATATTCTCGTGTATATGACGACTCGTCGTTCATCCGTTATGAGCAAGCCCTAAAGTATGTAGGGGTGGCTCGATATTTGGAAAGACCTCTCCACCCCCACTTCACCACCCTCTCTCCTGCAACTCACGCCCGCTCCCCTCTCATTCTATGTGTGGTAAAGTGGGCATATGCATGAATTTAATGAGAGGAAAAATGATAAAAAAAAAAAAAAAACTAAAATCTCTGCATGGAGTTATGCAAAATGTAACAATAAAAAAAAAATTTATCCCTAAAATATATGTGTGAGAATATAGTACAGTAGCTTACGTCAAATATTTTATGTTTTATGATATTATTATTCCATGGGTGGAGAGACAGTCAAAATCACATTTATAAACAACGTAAAGCTTAGGTAAGTTCCGGGAAATTATAACTAAAGTCGTTTTTTACCTTTGTTCAGCAGAAACAAAGGATTTTACGTTTTTTTTTAACATTATCAAGGAGAATAAATTTAATATTTATTTGGCTCAGACTGGACATGTATGAATACGGTCCATTTCTGAAGTGCTTAAGTCTTTATAATAAGTTGCCAGGTGACAACCTAAAGATTATTCACGCAAGTGTTAAAAATTTGTTATTGGATAATTGTTTTTACAGCGTTAATGTATAGACCACATGATTTTAATTCTGCATGTTTACCATTTACTACATTGCTTGAATCTTCAATCCTTGGCCAATAATTATTGCCACACGACGTGTCCTATTTTAACCTAAAATAAAATCTATTGTGATATTTTGATTGCATTGTAGGAGAAATGGATTCAATAAAAAAAATTGAATATATATGAATTAATAAAAAAATAGTCTGGGTTGTGTAATTTCAGTGGGATGAGGTTGCAACATAACATGATCATATTATATATTCTGGTTGTTCGGTCAAGCCTTTTATATTATCATGGGTTGTGATGAATTCTGATTACTATTTATTTTGTAATCACATGTTATTGTGAAATAAATTTATATGAAAATCACGTGCATTTGTGCATAATTATATTTGTGTCTTATTATTTAACATCAAAGTATTTTAATTTGATTATCATGTATGTCACAAAATTGTCGAGTATATTAATTTGTTGGATTACGTTGTTGGTATTAATGTAGCATTTTGCTTTATAAATTATTTAAGCATTAAAACGGTTTATCATGACAATAATAATCCTCTTATTTGTTTACATTGTTTCAATGGAGATTTTATACACGGTGTAAACTACAGTATAATGCTATTAGAGGGGTTTCATATTACCAGGATCATCGTGGCACATCCTACGAAAATCAAGCCATTGTATACAGTATAGTCATGTATAAATAAATGTACACAGATATATCAGTGTGTTCATGGTAATATAGATTAAAACGGTACGGTTTTAATTGTAAAAATAACTGATACGACAGTTTTTATAGTGCATAATAACATAGCCAATGTTATACATAATAATATATAAAATATTTTCGGGAATTACAAAAGTATGACAAAAAATGAACCTTTTAAATTTTTGCTTTGTGGTCTTGTTAATCACCATGCTCGGTAAGAATAACACAGGGCATGCATGTGATTGACAAGGCTGCAAGTGGGATTTTTTTTAAGACGACGAGTGTACCAGAATTTTATATGCATGCTATATTAATTATTGCAAGAAAAAATTATTGAACTCCCATTATTCAAAATTTAGAGCAAAAATACTCTAAAGTTGGTATTACACGATAAATTTTGAATGCAATTTTTTCTTACAAGAAAATTTCAACTCCATACAAACAAATGGAGTTCAATTTTCTTGCAACGAATATTTGTATGCAATAATTAGACAAATTGTATCGTGTAATGCCAGCTCAATTAAGTTGAAATTATAATTATGTGTGTTAAATATTAATAATTATAATTATATGAGTCTAAACTCATGGTGATGTATTGACCTTTCTGAACAACAATAGTGCACAAAAATTAAACCAATTGTTGAATAAATACCGGTCCTATAAATAACACACACATGTATATTAATTATAATTTTATAAATTAATAATTTTTATCATTTTATATTCATAGAATCTATTTTAATAACAACCACTTTTTTTATTTACTAACATTATTTATTAATCATTTCCTTTCATCATGATTTAACTATAATTAAATTTGATATTTTTTCATTAAAAAAAAACAAGCAAATTCTAAAATTTCACGTCACAATTGAAGCTTAGAGAAAATCGATTATTAGATTATCACGCACACTGCTAGAGAGAGAGAGAGAGAGAGAGAGAGAGAGAGAGAGAGAGAGAGAGAGAGAGAGAGAGAGAGAGAGAGAGAGCGAGAGAGCGAGAGAGCGAGAGAGCGAGAGAGCGAGAGAGCGAGAGAGCGAGAGAGCGAGAGAGCGAGAGAGCGAGAGAGCGAGAGAGCGAGAGGGCGAGAGAGAGAGAGAGAGAGAGAGAGAGAGAGAGAGAGAGAGAGAGAGAGAGAGAGAGAGAGAGAGAGAGAGATTTTATCATACAGCGGTAGAGTCTACATCTCCATTAAATTTAATGCGTAAAACGAGTAAGAGATACATTTACATAATAATGTAAGACTGCAGCAAAGGAAGTTATATAGACAAAAGCTATTATTATGTAATGTACACTGACGGTAAAGTTATTATAATTATGTAATATACATTATAAGGTTAGAATTTATGTAATATACTAGTGCTGAATTACGTCATTATACTGAAAGTTCCTATTTTGACATGAGAAAAAATTGAAATTTTATTAGAATTTAGACATTAAATAAAATTTTGAAATTTTGGCGCTTTCAATGAAAATACTGTGTATAAAAATAGAACAAAAGGCATTATTAATTAATTAGGTCGATTTTCTAATATTTTATCTGAAGGTATTTCAGTATTGTCACAACTATGTATGCTATTTTCAATCCTGTAGATTTATAATGTGGCTTCTGTCAGAACATACAATGGAGTATCGACCTCAGAAACTTTTACTGCAAAAATCGATGTTTTTCAGATCTTTTAGAGCCCGGCAAGTATTGCTAAAAAGTTTTGCCGAGGTCGGGTTTGAACCCACACCCCCTTTTGGTCCTATATATCCAGAGAGGCGTCACTTTTTCTGTACATTCAATAATTTTTTAAAAATAATTTCCCAACTCCAAAAAATCAAAGTAGCATAACTTTGCACCCTCTATCCATTTCTGCAATAAAAAAAAAATTGAGGTCGATACTCCATTGCTACAATGCAACTAAGCTTTATAATTTTATACTACATATTTACTTTTGTGTGCCATGCACTCTTTTAGAGCACACGCTCCCTTCGTCACAAAACAACATGAAACTTTATGTGGAACTGCATAACTACAAGGCGGGCTTCATAAATTTTATAAACAGTGTGTACTAATGCATTTTTTTTGCACATATTTAAAGTACCCATTACTTTTGTTTGTACTAACACAAAACTACAAAGCTACAAACCATAGTCAGATAATACCAGTATAATGTACAACCTACATGAAAAATTTTTACTGCAGAAATGAATAGAATTGCGCTGCATTAAATTTTTAGAGGACCAGAACTATTTTTAAATAATTATTGAATGTAAGGCCACGCCCCCTGGAGGCGTCAATAGGCGTCTAGGCCCTAACCTTTATATTAAGGATTCAAGAGTGCCAACTTAAATTACAGAACTTTCAATAATTATTTTAAAATAGTTCCGCAACTAAAAAAAAAAAAAATCTGAAAATATTCAGAGTAGCATAATTTGGTACCCTCTATTCATTTCTGCAATAAAATTTTTTCATGCATGTTGTCTATTATAGAACTACTTCCATTTTGATGTTGCTTACCTAAGTTTAAGGTCAGATATTCTGGAAAATATTGAGAATATTATGGTAAGAATTGGTGAATAAAATTATTATAGTTGAAATTAATATGATACATTTTCCTTCAAATCACGTGAAATTATTTTTTTTATCAAATTTAATCCTGTAACGTTCAAGAACATTGATATTCACTATGGTACATTATATTATTGAGCATTGCTTCTTTTTAATTTAATATGAGAAGTTTCAAAGCTTTTTCCTTATATATTTAAATATATTGAGAGTTAATTTCCTTTCAATAATAACTTTTATTATTGAATTAAAATTTTCTCGATAAAAAAACACGTTACAGAAAAGGAAATATTATTTTTTTACTTGTGGGTGTTTAAGCTTTAAATTTTGGTCTTTGTAATGGAGCTAAATTTATCAATGTGACAATTTCTGCGTCTAGGCCATTATGTCAAGTGCTAACCTCAAGCTGCAGATACCGATATACAGTACATAAACGAGTAAATATACACTATGTACAGTTCATAGAATATCCTAGAGTTTCTACAATGGAGCTTATAACAACAATTTTTAAAATCATTTTTTAATAAAATTTAATTAAAATTTGATTTTGATACAATTGTCATAAATTTAGTCATATAATTTCAAATTTGCGGTAAGAATTACTTTCCTCGTAAACAAGTAAGATAATGATCCATAGCAGCAAAATGAAGATTTCCAGCAATTCAATTCAATCAAGTTTACAATAATTTTAAATAAATGAATTATGAAGAAGAGAATTATAATTTATTAAATTTATTATTATAAATGTGATTCTTCTTTATAAGCAACGTTTCATCGTCATCATTATCTTCCTGTTTTATGTCACTGGCGTCACTTCTCTTGTGCATTTTACATTGACTGATTGAACGGTAGCCCTTTAATATCTATAAAGTATCATTTAATATTGTATTAAAAAAAGTGAGACAAGAAACTGACGTAGAATGCAATATTGTGTATTAAATAATTATTGTAATTTTATAAGAGTTTTATTAAACAAGAATAGTGTACAGAAAAAATTAGACATAGGCATAGATAATTAACACAAAACATAAAACAAATACAGATAACAAAAAATTGCGATTTTGCTTATCGTTTTTGCTAAGGGTTAAAATTTATCTTTTCTCTGAAACACTCGTGCATTATAAAAAAATACAACATAGGAAAATATATTGATAATACCTGGAAATATATATTAATTATACCTCAGGGTGTGGACAATCTGTTTACTATTATATATTGCTCCTCTTTGAGCGACTATATTGACAGAAAATATTGGTAAATAACACACTTCCCCGTATCGTGTAGAAATATTCTCTATGCACTATAAAAAAAAAAAGTACAGGTGAGTTTCAATTTTATTGTCCCTTCACGGTCGCAGATAAAGTACATGGGCTGTGAGTTTTCCCACCCACTCCTCTTCAACTGTGTAAAATTTCAATTCGTGTTCCGACTTTAAAACAAGTTGACTTTAAATGGGAGGCTCACGAACGTTAGACAAGTGACAGGTGTGTCTGGCAGGTCGTGCTAATTGTTTAAACTTCAAGTTTGGAGACAGTTGTTGTCGCTAACTGTCAGGAAACCACGTGATCCATGTTAATTAGTCCTAATCTCATAATTAGTCTGGTGCTGACATGTACCTCATTTGTCTGTTGTAATTTTATATGTGCTCTGTACATTTACTAATAGGTGAAAAATTGATCATTTTAATTGGATTTGATTTTTTGTAATTTTAAGTGTCAAGTATCTTATATTATATTTCCTTTTAGCTCTGTTGGAGGGTACTTGTCACACGTGGTTAAATTTAACTTCCCGGCTCTTTCACCATCACAAGAATGCTTGTGAGTTGAGTGGGTCCCTTTCAAACCGAGGCCTATATGGTATATAATTATAGCAATCCATCCAAGCATTTGCCTAGTTGTCACTGAGAAAACCATGGAAACCTCAGTCAATATGGTCAACAATTGATGGAGGATGCCATCAATCACCACCCGGATGTACGAGTGCGTATTCTTTAGCAACCGCCACTTGCAAAAAGTTTGGCGGTGCCTGGGATCGAACTCACGACCATCAGATAATGATTCAGATGCTCATACCACTGCGTCAAGTGGTTGGTCGAAAGATATTTGACAACGCCTTGTTGCCTTGATAAGAAAAATTATATATTTTTTGTTCTTTTTGTACTGAACAAATTGCCTAACCTCAAGGCGAAATGATTTTTCTTAATTAGTATTAATTAATTTATAAAAATATATTTTATAATTCAATGCATAATTGCATATTAGATTTTCTTTTTAATTATTATGCTAATATTAATAAATTCGTTTCAGCTTTGCGTATTAAAATAAAGAGTGAATATGACTAATAAAAAAGGCTATATAACAATTTAGCTACATCAATTTTAATATACAAAAAAGAATTAGGCTAAAAATTTAATAATAAATAAGTGCACATTTATTCTAATACAGCTAGTCTGGTTGCTGTACAATATTAATACGTTATGATTATATATGAAGCACATGCAACCATGCACCATTTTCACTCCAACTAAATATTTTAAAAGTACTCTTTGGTCGATAAGTACCCGATGTACGTGATATCTGCACACCCCTTAGATACAAAAAAAAAGTGACTCTGACGTCTGACGTCACAGAAAATTTTAAGTTTGAAAGAGGCATGAAAACATACGAGAAAAATAATTGAAAAATTACATCTTCAACTCATCCTTTACACGTCTAAACTTAATCTTACAACGTCTTTTCACCTCAAAAACAAATCTTATTTTCTCCTTGCTCAAAGTGAGGATGAAATGGAGACAATATTTCTAACATTTTATGCTTAATCTCGTCTATTTTCCTCTTTTTACCTCTAAAATGGTGCAAAATAAGAGAGAATTTGACGAAGAGAGAGCTTAATAGCAAGTAAAAGATTAAATTTATTTCAACTCGGGCAGGTAAAAATCATAAACTTGAATTCCTGCAGCAGTATTTGTAAAACAGCGCTCTTTTCCTCATCCTGAGGGAATATTATACGCAATTTGATTCAGTAAACATTAAAGAGCGATTTAAGAAGCATTTTATTATTTTTATTTTATTTTATTTTATTTTATTTTATTTTATTTTATTTTATTTTATTTTATTTTATTTTATTTTAATTTATTTTATTTTATTTTATTTTATTTTATTTTATTTTATTTTATTTTATTTTATTTTATTTTATTTTATTTTATTTTATTTTATTTTATTTTATTTTATTTTATTTTATTTTATTTTATTTTATTTTATTTTATTTTAATTTATTTTATTTTATTTTATTTTATTTTATTTTATTTTATTTTATTTTATTTTATTTTATTTTATTTTATTTTATTTTATTATTAAGAATAAGAGTTTTTTTATAAGAGGTAACAGGCAAGAAAAACGCTTCTTATAAATGGCTCCTTAATGCTCGCTAAACAATTATTAGTTCAATATTTTAAGTTCATCATTCGGAAGAAGGTATGTGTACAAAGTTTCGATCTTTAAACAAAAGTTTAAAACTTTTCAAAGAGCTCCACCTTATTAGTTTTGTTGTAGATATTTGAAACAACTCGTAACCAACAGTGTACAAAATGGCAGTGACGAACGGTCGTGTGTTCTACCGCAAAATTGCTTGTGGAGCGAAAACTTGGGCTCACCGAAACCGCCTGTGACGTCATTGTTAATTAAAACCTTTAAGTAACGAACGAGAAGTTTGAAATATTTTCTATTGAGTTCCACCTTGAAATGTTAGATAAGTAGGCTGGTTATTGCGTTATAATGTTGACTAGAAGAGACAATATTTGATGTATATTTAGTGATGTCGTCTCCTGGAATGGTGAATTTTACTTTACATCTACCTTGTTTGCTTAGCTAGAGGAGACATTCCTTTTCCAGCTTGACGCAAGAATTTGCAAGCTCGGTTCGTGCCAAAACTTTTAACTTTAAAGTATAAACTAATTCTTGTCTCTGGGAAAGTATAAGAATGTTGAATTGAGTTTTCTAATGTTAAGTGACATTTTCTTATCAAAAATTACATTTTTTTTTTTAGATATTATATATTAAATAACATTCCACAATAATATTTTAAAATATTTGGCATCGAACAATGGTCAGCATCCATGATGACATCACCAATCCTTTGTCCTCCCATTTACTTACAAAAAAAAGATTGGGCGCACGTAAGATCCTATACGGAGCAATTTTTCGATCGCTTATTTTTAACCCTCTAAATAAGTTATGTTTGCAAATTTAAAAATACATACTGGCACTAACCTTTTACGATTGCTGCTATAAAAATTTTATTATTTGCCTTGGGTCAGTTTAATTAAAGAGCATCTAAAGAATTTCGCGTTGTGTTTTGACTTCGAGCCGAAAAAACGTGCGCAGAAGGGTTGCGCGCCGATGCGCGGTGGTTGTAGCAGGAGTCAAAATTAGCAAACGAACATGGCGACTATATAATTTTTCTGATGGATACTTACCATTAAAAAAAATGTTAAATTCTAAATAATGGATTATAACTTTCATGCAATATTTCGATGGAGAACCTCGAATTATGTACTGTCAATTTTTCCTTAAAACGCTGTGACGTCACAGTCATGCAAATGTTTAACACGTAATCCTAGAGAAAAATTTGCATGACTATGACGTCACAGCATCTTTTTTCTCGATTTTGAAGATGTTAGAGAGAATTAATTAAACCACTGAAAATAATTTATAATACATCACATATAATAACGATAACAAGAAAGCATACCCAGGTTATTCCGACACATTTTTGTAATGTTAAATTATTTAAAAAAATGTAATAAAATATAAAATAAAATTGTTGGTTAGTTATAAGACTTGTCATGATAAGGCAAGTATATATTGCAGCCAGACATCAAAGCTCAGATTATCAATGATCTTCATATGAAAGAAAAAATTTGAGATCACAAGACAGATAGTAAAATACTAAAAAAGAATTTCTGTTCAAGTTCCATAGAAAGAACCACTGAGGCTCTTATAAATTTCCAAGTATAATCTAATAATCACCAAAGTTGAAATTATCTTTGTCGGATTAGCAATGCTCTCATTTTTAGCAAATCCTTAGAGATATTTCCTCAGAAGATCTTTACAAAGATATTAAAAGATAAAATGAATATCTAGATATTAAATTTCATAATTTATTTTATGGATTCAATTTGAAAATTAAGAAAATATTAGCTGATATTTCTGGTGTAAAATAACATAAAACAGTGTTGTTTCATAGAACTTCATTCAAAATTGAATCGAGAGTATAAGAAAAGTGTTACGGTGTAAACACCCACAGCTTTGGGGGCCGAGTTTAAGAAAACAAACATTTATCGGATGAAAGAAATACGTAGGTGGGCGGATGGTGCTCCCGTGAGACACAGACCAGAGTTGTGGGCGGCCCGTGGCGTAATTATAATCAAAAGTGGGGGGGGGGGGGCTTCTTACTCTACACGAAGTATCTCTCAAACACTTGCTTTTGTATGAAACATCAAGTTGAAAATATATTTTTGTATGATCAACTAAAATAACAAACAATTTTCCGTTTTCATTGAAGTTTAAAATTCGTTGTATAGAGCATGTTTCCAGGTGTTTATTTACTAAAATGTATACTAAAAAAAATAACGTCCTACCATTTGATTCAGTTTTACCTTGCATTAGTTATTTTAAAATATTTATTTTTAAATGAATACTCAAAACTATCATTACCTATACTAAAAATTTATTGGTTTCTGAAAATGTGTTGTAATATTTATATTCTTAACTGTCCTTAATTTATTTTAATAACACAACGAGATGAAGACTTGATTTGTGTGATTTGATTTGTTTATTTTATCCAATGCCATTTTATATTTTTATGAATACATAATATAGTACATCACCAACAAGGAAACATATACCAATATCACAAAAACACACTTAAAATAGGCCTAAAATATAATTAAATATACAAATGCATTAATTACACAAACTGTAGGTTGTTTTGTTCGTTAACATATTAACTTACTCTATTGGCGACTAATTCAATATAATTTTTTATAGTGCTTTAATACAGCAATTTCTAGGATATTGCAGTTTTTAATTGTTTATAATTTATATGAAATAAATTAAAGAAAGAAGACATATTACAAGATATCTGGACTCGCGCTGAATACGCACACTATTAAAACAAAATGCAACAAGACTTGAAATGCATGATGACACAAATTTCTGGGTGTGCACTTGAGCACGTTTCTCGTTATTTTGTAATATGGTCACAATTTTGTCCCTGAACCTTCCCAACCTCACTGCATAACCACAGCTCTTGACCCCAATGTAAGCCTTCGGGGCAGCAGTGAGCAAAAATCTTCTTTGTATCTTTTGTTCAATATGTGAAGACTCGGCAGCAATTCTGCATTCCCCGCGGTTTTTTTTTACTGCAATACATTTATTCTTACATGAACAATTTATGGAATAAAAATTGTTAAGAAAAATACAGATTCAAAATAGATCGTGACTTTCTTCAAACAAGGAAGATTGCGAGAGAAAAATTAAAAAATTTCTTTATTGATTATTTGTGTTTATTAAACAAGCGTACAATGTAAAAGTAGTTACAAGTTACATTCTCTTTCATATTGTAGTATTGTATCTTCTTATTCAAATACCATGCCGACTCAAAACATCAAGTAAACAATAGTTACCTTCAGTTAATACTTGCAAATTTAGAGTTTGTTAACTTTTAAACCCCTTTTTTATTGTTAGGACCAGGTAGTATGCAATCTGCGTTATCAATTGCTTACAACGTTCAAATTTCTATAGAAAAATTGTAAATTTAAAATATAGATTTATCATTAATTAAATAAAATAATTAATTAAAAATCACAATAACGTCAGCAAGCTCAATTGTTACAATTATTAAAAAGGAAAATGTTTCGTATTTTTGATGAATGGACCAGGGCTAATCCTCTATTGAACCGGGTAAAGTCACTCAAGACCGTTACAAAAAAAATTGGATTGTTGAAATTTGTAAACAACACGCAAATAACCCCTTTTTAACCAATAGGAAGGCGTTTCAGCAAAACGGGTTATTTCTAAGCCAATCAGAATTCAGAATTGGGCCTCCATAAGCCGGAAGGGAGTGACTATACCCCCTACAATAGAGGATTAGCCCTGGAATGGACCTTCTATTTAAATGCCCGTCATGAGAGCAACAATGAAAAATTGCGTTCAAATCGAAACAAAGGTTATAAAAAAAAAGAACTGCTTTTTGGTGGACCACTTTTTGTGAACATGTTTTCAGCTTTTATATATACCATCATGTAGTTCTGGACTTAGATAAAGTTTCCACAGCGATATTTTGACCTCAGATGCAAACTCTCTCATAAATTTGTGTTAATATTTAATTTACACAAACTTTCTTTTCCCTTTGATGATCTGTACCTTTTTTAAAAAAATAAAATAACCAAAATAGCAGCAGCAGCTAGTTTTACTGTAGACAGATAAGTTGTAAAAGTTTTACATCATACTTTATTATGTTTGACGTTGGGCGATGCTCTAAATTTTGAATGTTACGCACCGTCAAAAAGTTTGGAGATTTTACGATATTTTTCACTGATATTTTGCTGGCACTTCCAACATAAGACCTAAAGGTTATTTCTTGACCCTCAGACTCTGACACTGTCATACATAAAATATTATGTACAGAGACAGCCAGAGTGGTACGTGCGCAGTGCGTATACCATTTTTGTTTTAGTTAGACCAAGGCTGTGAGGTCATTATAATTAATTTTGTGTCAAACTTTGTAACATAATGATCTTATTAAATTGTTATAAAAGCAGAACCAATGAAGGTACTGAAAATTTTTCTGTCAAATTTTAGAAACAAATCTTGAAGATTATTTTTGGGAAGTTATAAAATACAAAACAATATATTATTTCATATTAGTATCAAAATATATATCAAACATAACAAGAGACTTCATTTCATTCTAAATATTAATGAAATTAATGAAAATGGTTATTTTTGATTATATTTAAATGCGAATATTAAATTCATTGTAGCATAATATTCTTACCAATATAAAGTATTATTTATGAATAGTAAAAAATTGAAACCGTTTAAATTGATTGGTTATGTTATGTAATATGGAATATAACCAACCATTTTTTTGTGAATTTTTTAAATAAAGCCCGTTCTTGGAAGTGATATAAATATTGGATGTATGGAAAAAACAAACATAAGTTTAAAATATTTTTCATAACTTCGAAGATATTGTAAAGTTTAAAATAATAACAATCGATTCAGAATGCATAATTTTATTTTCTGCAAGATATTTTGCTACAAAACTGAATAATAATAATCTTTTTTATATATGTTATGCATTATTTATTCAAACAGTATTATTTCTTGCGATAAAATAATATAACAATAATAAAATACATTTCTATAGCACATTAATTACATCTTACTAGATTATTATTTTATCATATATTGTAACAATATATATTGATTAAATTATAGTAATATTTGAAATAAAATTTATTGTTGTTTATAGAATAAAAATATTACTGAAAAAATCATAATAAATTTTATCCCATTTTTTTTTTCCCAATCTTATTCAAAGGTAAAATTGCAATTTTTTTTAAATATTAAACTATGTTTTTGCTACTGTGATTTTCGAAAAGGTCTGAAGTCGATCGACCCGAGCACGTGACTTTGTGGCCAAAGTTAAGAAGTTCAACTCCCCAGAGACGTCTTTTATGTCTTCAAAAATTGAAAGTAAGCAGCTCTCTGTCAGCCCGGGAAATTGCAAAGTTCACGAGTGCAAAATATCATAAAGAAATATAATTTGGTGGAGTTCATCGCAGTACATACAACTGAAAATATTTGTGATTGAATGACCATGTTATGCAATTTGATTCACCTCATTGTTTTCTCCTCAGAGGATTTGTATTTGTTTATTGAATCCAATACAGTATATCTATAAGAATATATATAGATATAGAACACTATATATTTACATATTCCAGTTTACTTTATTTTACTCGTATTTTTTTTAGAAAACAATTTTTTTATAGAAATGGATATAGGAAAATTCAGCATGTACATATTTTCATTTGTATATAATTCAAACCTTATAGTTTTCAATAACTTGTCGTATGGATTTAATAGAATTTGCAAAATATGTTGTTTTCAAGCAATATTAATTAATTTTCAAATATTCAATAAATCAATAAAGAAATTAGTAACTGGTACTACGTATATTGTATATACATTAAATGTTAACATTAACACAGAAATAACGCAGAAAAATAGTTTGAAACACCTGTGATAAAATTCATTATAATTAATTTCCCTGTTTAAAACATATTTTAAATTTTAAAGTGATATTGAATAACAAGAAAAATATATTTGCGTACGTCATTTGTTTTCTAGCTCCTTTCCGCGTTTATATTCGCAAGTGCCTAAGGCTACAGATTTAATTAATCCTGTTTTAATACCCCGTGAAAATTTGTTGAGGAAGCCTTATAGGTATTTCATTAATCTTAACTTTACTGGCTAAAGTTAGAATAACGATATTGGTTAACTTGGAGCGATTAATTTGAATGAGAAACAAAGCTAAAGATTTCCATTACTTCAATAAAAAATGTTGCGGCTGTTAAGAACACGTGAAAATTTGATTGAAGGCTTCGTGTTTTGTAATTAGTTAAATAATTTACAAGTTATTTATAACTTTTATTGAAAGTAATGATGCTTGAATACAATTTTATATTTATAAATACAAGATAATTTTATTATAAGTACATTATTATTTTTGACTGAAGTTATCATAGTGAAAACATAAAAAAACAAATCCCAGTAAAAAATAATATAAACTAACACAATCTTAAGTATAGGAAAGAAAAGAAAAACTTTTTTTTTTACGTTTCTTTGTAAATAATTGGCACTTTTTGTAAGCTCGCAGGTGCAAATTATTTTATTAATGTATTTAACAAATTTTTAGTTTCATTCTGAATTGAGTAACAAAGTGAACAAAAGATAAAAAATTAGCACTTGATAAAATAATAGAGAACTGTATGGTTGTATCAGGGAATACCATGATGATCTATTCCCTGGTTGTATACACAGAAGGCGTGTAAATAGATTTGCAAGTACTTTTTTTTTTTACGCGACTTCAATACAATCTAAAAGCACCGTACTTTTATCTATATTTCAATCTCGTAAATTTCTCATTCAAGAAAAATCTTCATTAAAATCAACTTACCTTATAAAAGTGATGACTCCAACCTTAGCGATATTCGACTCAAGTTCCTTCCAGGTCTCCGCCAACAATATCATTTGTCCCTCAGTGAGACTTGGTAACATCACTTCGCTACCAAGGGTCTCGGGGACAACCTGGTGCTCAGTCACTACGGTACCATTGCCCTCAGGGGTGCCCGCGACCCCTGACTTGGTGCTCTTATTACCCATGTTCTCAAGCGCTTGCCACCAACATAACTACCCTCCTGCGTTCACCAAGAAACTACTCCCCCGCATCAACAGATGGGACTTCAACCCTTCCTTTCTCCCCCCACCACCACCCGGCAGTTCGCGCATGAGCCGTCGATGTAATAATAAACTAAAATATTTATAACGTATATTTTATAGTGCTGATATTATAGAAAACATATAATTTATGTAACTCAAGTAAAAACATTGTGGGAAAATTAAAATAATATGAATGGAGTATTGACGTTTTAAAATTTCCGCAGGATGTTGCTAGGTATATAAATATATTATATTAAATATTTATTTTATTTTCAACATTGTGTAACATATTTGGTACTAACGTGAACATATAAAGGGGCATTCACAAAGCCTTAAGGCCACATTTAAGGCTCAATAATTTAAGACCAGAAATTTTGGGCCTAAAAAACACGTCTAAAATCAAGCTTTAAATTATCGAGCCTTAAATGTGGTCTTAAGACTTTGTGAATGCCCCTTAAATTGTCTTGTAAAACCGAAAAGATCCAAATAAATAAAATATATTTAATAAAAAATATTTGCTAAGAGTTTTCAATTTTTTAGTACTAGACTTTAATTAAATAGCAAGAGTATTTAATTACAATTAGAACAATGATTTTTTTCTTTCAATTATTTTAAAAAAGAGAACAAAAATATAAGTATTATTTTGTTTCGTAAAAAATATATTTCATACTAAATATAAACTAACGATACAAGTACAATGATATAACATTTTGATATAATTATATTGTACGCAATGCTGCGCTTGGAGAAAGGTATACATCAACCTAACTCTAGGCCGCCGCCTTTCCTAGAAGGTTTTACTCTTGGTTATAGACAGACTAGCCTATACATACAAAACGAAACATACAGCATGTTATGACAGTGGTTCTCACGTTGATATAATTAATTATTAATTAGTGGCGTTAAATTAAATTAGAATACCACACAGGTAACGTTGTTACTCTCCAGAGGTTTGTCTAATAGTTCTGAATATTTCCAAAGTACTATCAATAAATAACAGTTTCCTGAAGCTAGTAATTAATTAATAATGTTAATTACAACTTGTAGAGTCTGCAGTTGTAAATGATTATTTATTTATGACTTTCAATCGAAACATGTATATAATAGAACAACATAATTTATTCATAATATCAAATTTCCTTGCATGTATAATTTTCCCTTCTCTACGAGTTTCTAAAGAGGCAACCACACACTCAGTTTGAGGTCTCTCTGTTATAGTTGTATTCATTACACTTCACCGTTGGCAAGTACCTGTACGTATAGTTAATTAATAATATACATGAAGACAACCAGTCAGCTGATTTTGTGGTCCTCGCACCGTCCTATCTAAATTTATGTAAAAGAAAAACACTCAACATTGCTTTTTTTATTAAATAAATTTTTTAAAGGAAAATAGAAATCATTATCGAAAGAAAAACATGAATATTTTCAAATCGATAGTTAAATAACACGGTGGCTTATGGAGAAAATATTCCATTCAGGAAATATTGAAGCCTCTATAAGCACAAAACACACTATAATAGACTTAAAATTTAATTAAATTGTGTTCTGGATTGCAGTCAATGTTTACGATAACTTAAGTGTATTGTTGATCTTATTTATAACTTTATCAAATTCTACCTTGTGGTCCAGAATGATAAATCTTTCTTTGACAATATCAGTATGCAACAATACTATTGTCGTTCACTTAAGGAAGCTTATACATGGGACACTTTAGGACACTTTATGTCGGTGAAGCTGTACAGTCAGAGTATAAATTAATAACTGGAACTCGCTTCATCCATCACTCTGCCATACTAAATAAAAGTAAATTGCATGTCAAGTTTTACCAAAAAGTAAGTTAGCTGTCTTCTTTATTACGTTGAAATGGAGTAAAGTTTATTACGATTTTTTTTTAATAATAAAAGAATTGAAAATAAAATATCATCAACGTTTCTTGAGAAGGAATGCAATTCTTCTTTTTTATTTGTTGTTAAAAATAAATCTTTTGTTGTTGTCAAAAGAATTTTATATTACTTTTGACATTATTAGTGTTAATATTGATTACAATTTTTATATTGAAAATATTTTTATATATGAAGCAATTGGCTCAATTTAATTAATTGAGAGAAATGTGAAAGGTATAAAATTGATTCGTTCTCTTTTCAACTAAAACATTGAAGCATGATGGCTACCAGTTCAAACACGATTGTAATTTCCTTGAACACATTTGACAAAACGTTATTTTCAATTGAGTTTGATTGCATTAGCTTAATTGTGTATTGATTATACATTCACGTTGAATTAAAATGTGATATTAATAATACCATGAGATAAATTACTCCATTCAAACACGTTCAATTGCAAATGAAGTATTCTCTTCGTACCAAAAATAATCAATTCATCAAAACAACAATCTTATCATTTTCAATGAAATTAATCGAAAGATACATATTTCTGAAATCTTATTCAAATGTAACATAAGAAAATTAAATTTAAAAAGAGTGTATTTATATATACTTGACAATGTATCTGTTAATTACACAATTTTACTTTTTGTATTGATGTTGTTGCGATCGGAGTACATAATATGTGTTTTTATTACATTGTAATCATTACCTTTACAACCCCAATTTCATTTTTAAAAATGGATTTTTTTAAAACTATTTTTACATATTTTTTTAAAAATCGGTTACACCCCTCGGAAAAATCTTTAATTTGATTTGAGTTGTTTATTTGTTCCAATACAGACATGTCCTTGTTGTGAAAACATTGATGAATACACATTGTAATGCAGTTATGTACAATCCTAAAACATAAATAAAATGCAACATACATTATATACATGACTATACATATAGTTACAAATAAATATCTATAACCTCGTACAACACAGAGAATATACATAATAATCTGAAAGCAATATATTGATCAAGAAATTCTAATTTTAAAAGTCAAATTGATTAATCCGTTGTAATCAAATTAACCCATTAAAGCCTAGCGATGCATTTTAGCATCGCAAAACACTCCCTGGCAAAAAAATATTTAAAAATAAAGTTACGATGCTATATTGCTAAAAACAGTCAATAACTATTTGCATTGACACTATAGATATGCTAATATATCAATTTTGATTTTTTTAAAAAAATTGTTCATCAGACGCTAAATCAAAGTTGGGGTACAAATTTTGTTCGCCTTCTGCTCAAAGTTATTTTGCAAATATTTTAATAACTTTTTTTAAAATTGTAGTCAAATTTTCATTCTTATATGAAAATGCCCCCTACATACTACACTTTGAAGTAAAAAATCAAAAAGTTGGTTGACATAAATATTTTGGGTGATATGCCGTGTCAAGTAAGAGTGATGCTAAATTGCATCGCTAGGCTCTAATGTAGTCAATTTCTGCTTTTTTGCTGTTTTGAGGTTACGACCTCTTACAGTCCAAAAAAGTTTTTTGGGGGATTTCTAATGAGTAGATCCTTCTGTTTTATGTAAAAACAAAAATTCAGAGGGTCCCAAGTGGGTCCTAAAGGCAAAGGACCCACTTTGACATCACTTATAGAAACAAAATAAAGTGTCAAAAAAGGCAATGGCTATTCAAATTTGTTATATCTGTGTGTTGAATATAATTTTTTATGTTACTTGGAAGCATATGAAGGGACTTCAACGGGTCCCAACAAGGGGTCCCAAGGGTCCCAGAGTAGTTTTTTGCTCCCTATTCTTTTTATCATTTTAATTGAATACCATATAGAAAGTATTATTTGAACTTATGGCATTGCAAGTCCCAAGATGCAAGTTACATGTTGGGGCCCATGCAGGGCCTCATATGAGACCCAGGGGCCCATAATACTCTTGCTCCTATATTTTAGTTTGGTATTTTATATATTTTCTAATGCGGCCATCAGTGTCTTTATTCCAGTAAAGTGTAACCCGTACCCTCAAGCTAGCGATAATTTTGTAAATATACAGTTACCTTGAAAATACGGTTAACCCTTTAGTAGCGCAAAAGCAATGAGCATTACATTAGATTAGAAAATATGTAAGATGCTAAAATACAATATAAGAGCAAGCGTATTATGGGTCCCTGGGTCCCATGAGAGACCGTGCATAGACACCGCCATCATGTTCATACCTTGCAATGCTAGCTCAAAAACAGTACACTCGAGTGTATTGTTTGAGCTAGCATTGCAAGGTATATCCCAACATGATGGCGGAGTCTATGCACGGTCTCTCATGGGACCCAGGGACCCATAATACGCTTGCTCTTATATTGTATTTTAGCATCTTACATATTTTCTAATCTAATGTAATGCTCATTGCTTTTGCGCTACTAAAGGGTTAACCGTATTTTCAAGGTAACTGTATATTTACAAAATTATCGCTAGCTTGAGGGTACGGGCTACACTTAACTGGAATAAAGACACTGAGGGCTGCATTAGAAAATATATAAAATACCAAACTAAAATATAGGAGCAAGAGTATTATGGGCCCCTGGGTCTCATATTACGCCCTGCATGGGCCCCAACATGTAACTTGCATCTTGGGACTTGCAATGCCATAAGTTCAAATAATACTTTCTATATGGTATTCACTTACAATGATAAAAAAATAGGGAGCAAAAAACTACTCTGGGACCCTTGGGACCCCTTGTTGGGACCCGTTGAAGTCCCTTCATATGCTTCCAAGTAACATAAAAAATTATATTCAACACACAGATATAACAAATTTGAATAGCCATTGCCTTTTTTGACACTTTATTTTGTTTCTATAAGTGATGTCAAAGTGGGTCCTTTGCCTTTAGGGCCCACTTGGGACCCTCTGAATTTTTGTTTTGACATAAAACAGAAGGGCCTACCCATTAGAGACCCCCAAAAAACTTTTTTGGACTGTAAGAGGTCTTAACCTCAAAACAGCAAAAAAGCAGAAATTGACTACATTAGAGCCTAGCGATGCAATTTAGCATCACTCTTTAATTGTCAATTAAAACTTCAATTAAAATTTAAAAAAATTAAAATTTTGATTTTTCTCACTTAGAGACCTAATACTTTCAAATTATAGCAAAAAAAATTAAATTTGAAACAAAAAATTAATTCAGGCTCTAATGGGTTAATTTTATAAAAAACAAAAAATCTTAACATATTTAAAATCAAAATAACATAATTTTAGACTCTCAGTTACTTTATTAAAAAAACATGTAGTTTGTCCGTATTGCACCATGCTGATGACAAAATATTATTTTCCTATATTACAAAACTCCCAGCTGTATTTATTTTAGATTAATGAGGGGGGATGTCAGCAAGTAATAATGAAAATGCACAAGAAACGTCACCACCACGCAATATCCTAGCATCGCAATCAACGGAAGTAGAGCGAGAGTTTCCACCTCTTTGTGTAGGTGCAGGAGATGACGTCACACAGGTGTCAAAACAAAACGCAAATAATAGTAAACATGCTCCTTCCATGAATTAAGTGAAAAAATCGGTAATTGCTCAAGCACAAATGCACAAATGCAAATTTTGCACAAAAAAGATATTAGTATCGCATAGTTTTTAGGGGATTAGAGTTAATATTAAATTTTTGCTAATTTTTTAGACTTGCTCGTTTTGTTTATTACTTTAAACGTAAAATAGAATGTAAATGATTAATTTTATTTGTAAAAATTTACCATCTAATATTTTTAAAAATAATATTTGTGATCATTTTTGATAATTAATAGTTGTTTGTTAACATAAAAATGAATATATTAGCAAGTACTTTCTACTCGGGTTGCGTTGCCGTCATAATATTTTCTATAGACATAAAAGAGATTAAATTTTCTCTAAAAATTTAACCTCACTTGCATTGTGTGTAACAATAGACGAAAATTTTCTTTTTCCTCCTTTGATCGTAAGTAGAAATTGCAACTGATTTTCAAAATGCAATTTCTTTTTTTTATGCTAAGGTAATAGAATTTTTGATCACAGTTCAAAGGACCATTAGTAAAATGTCAAAGATTTTTTTGAAGTTATAATTAGGTTACAAAAATGAGGAAGCAACATTATTTAAAGAAGGTGATGTGTTATTATGTATATGACAGTGGAATTATTATAACTTTGCATGTGTATAGTGCTTTTCTATGCTATTTTAAACTATTATATATATATAAGCGTGATATGTGCCATCATATCTTTCGAGTTCTTTTATACTGTATACCAAGAGTATTATAAAGTTGCTATTTTTAACCTGTTAACAAATTGGATTTCAATGTTAAATTTTTATTTTATAGAGAAGTGGTTTGAAGTAATTAGTACTGCAGGTGAACCTTTTTAAAATTTTAAAGAAAATCAATATCCTTTGAATATTTTACTTAATTTTGAAAGAAAAATATCATTCTCTATTTTCTCTACAATCTTCAATGTTAAAAATTATATTATTTTCAATATTAAGAATAAAAATTTATTATTGAATAAATAAAGCCGGGATGTAATGAGCAATAATAAAATAGAGAAGAATAATTAGCTAATTATTGTAAGCTTGTGTTAGTGAGAGAGGCATTTTTACGCAACGCACTTTTATAAACTGGCTGAGAGTGGGAGCATAGATAAGGACTCGTGATCAGTTAGTGTTTATTCTTTAGTTTGAAATCAAGCAAGTACTTTGGTCTGTCATTATTTATATACTGCATATCGAGGGAAATAGAATGATCTTGCAATAATGGAATAATATTTGCTGTGTGACCAGAGTGTATATGTACTTGACTATTCTGGCAGCTATTATCTTCGTCATTAATTACCTGATTAATTAACTTAAATGGGAATAAATTAAAATTAATTTTGTCAAAGTGATATTTTAAGATATTTTTAAATTTTCTTTGAGAAAATTAAATGTAAATAACGAATCTGCTTTAACGTCGTTATTAAATTTATGAAATATAATTATTTAAAATGTGAAAATAATCCCCGTGGCAAACATTTTTTAAAACTTTTTAGTGGAACCAGCGTAGTCGGCTACAGATAATTAATATTTTTTTTTTTCATATAATGGACAACCTGCTTGAAAATTTTTTTTTTGAACAGAGGGTACCAAAGAAGGCTAATTTATTTTTTTCAGATTTTTTTAGAGTTGCATAATTATTTATAAAAAAATTATTAATTGAATTACTTTCTAGCAACATTAAAATATATGGAAAAATTCAGAGGAACACAATTTGATGCCCTCTATTCATTTATACAATAAAATATTTTCATCCAGTTTGTCCATTATGTGTTAAAATAAACGTAGAGTATAATTGTATTATATATGAAAGATATTTTTAATATAATGTTTGTTGTTTCATGTAAATTAATTACCCCCGGGATTTAGGTCAACAAAATTAATATACAAAGTGACTGAGGCATACATAATGATATTAAATTATTTGCAATTGTTTCGTGCTATACATACAGTACAATAATCAGATGTCAAAATAGCACGAAGCAATCTCTTAAGGTAGAGATAATACAGATCAGCTGGCCCAATGCTAAAAAAAAATCTCATTCATAAAAATTATGAAAAAAAATTAAAATGTTCTCCTCTACATCCCCTCACAGGTAAAATATCAGGTATACAAAAACGAGCTAGTTTTCGAGTTATTAATTTTTAAAGTTGACTAATTTAACATGGAGAAATGGAACTTCCATGTTAAATTGGTCAAACAAATTTTTTTCATAATTTTTATGAATGGGATTTTTTTTAGCATTGGGCCAGCTGATCTGTATTATCTCTACCTTAATAATTTAACATCACGCCATCTATTCAGAAAAAATAAAAAAAAATCACGTAAAATAATGATATATATAAAATTTAAACAAAAAATTGCAAATAACAATAATTATTTTTATAAAGTTTTGGTTTTTATATAAGCTTCTTTTATAGTGAATGAATTTTTACATTAGTTTTGCTTTTTATTGCTAAGTTTCTTTTTTTTTCCCTTTTTAGTGCATGCATGTAATAATTAGCTTTTTCGCAGAGTGCTTTAATTATTTAAATTATTAGCAGCATTGTTCTTGGTCTTTAAATAAGTCGGTCAATGGAAAGGTTCAGAAATAAAAACACACCTTTTAATGAACAGTCCACAGTATAATTTTAACAATAAAACAAAACAAACATTGTTGTTAAAATAAACTTTTTTACTAAAACAAAACAAATTAACATAAATTATATAAAATTATTCTAACAAAATTATAATTGTAATATAATACATTTATAATTTTGTATCACGAGGAGTTAACAGTCTTAATGGAGTGGTGCTAACAGTCTTTCATTCTACGGTTCTAAATACTCGTTAGTTCAGTTAGCTATAGAAGCTTCAAGTCAGCTGTTTTGCGGTCACGTCCCCTTGAAATTACTCTTTTGGTAATAAAGAAATTTTTTTATAAGAAACTAAACTCTTCATTCAATATTTTCAATTGAAGGAAGAAAGTAGGAGAAGTTTTAGCTTCAAAAACAAAGAAAAAAAATTTCAAATGAAGAAAATTTCCTTCGGGGAACACTCTTCTTCGTCGTTCGTTTAGTCAAATTCTAACAGTTTGGTTCTACAGCGAGGCTACAGTCAAATCAATTTGAATTACCCTCCGGAAACAACCGGAAGTGTGAAGTTTGCTGCTCTTCTGTTTGTTAATTAGTTTTGAAACTTAACATAGAGGTTTGCAGTAGAAGTGCGGACCTATATGTAAAATTGCAAATTGATAGACCAGAAACCTCACACTTCCGGAATAAGGAGGGAATATATAAATTTGAATATTATTAAGCTATCGGTTCAGTCAAATTCTACAGTTCTACAGCAAAGCTATTGGTTCACTTCTTCTTGGGGAAGGACATGGAGTAAATGAGACGAAAGGTTCCCGCCAGGCCAATGACGCAAAGGACCGCAGTGAGTCCGAACAGAATCCTGTCACCTGAGCCGCCCTTCAGGTGCACTGGCACTCCGTCCGCTCTCTGAAACATACCAAAACATGCTCATAGAAATAATTTGTTTTAGTTGTCATTAACAGAATACAGAGTGATAAAAATATATATTATTCATATATTTTAAAACATAGTTTAAATACTGTATTTTGTGAGTACATTGTTAAAAAAAATTGACATTAAACATTAATGTATAAGATTAACAAAATAAGATAAAACAAAGGACAACCTGCATGTATGCAAATTTTTTTATTACATGATGTAAATTTGGAAAGGGGACATGTTTTGTATTTTCACGACTTTTAGTTTTTATTATTATTATTATTTTTTTTTTTACATGCAGCATCAAAATGTTTTTATGTTTAAATCATATAAATCTATAATGCTTGCGTGTTAAACATATGCATGACTGACGTCACAGCATTTTGCACTATTCTTATAGCTTAAAAAACAGCTGAAGTATTAAGGAATTTCAATATTGCCTGGATGAGACTTCGAAACGCTGCGCGATCTTCAACTTTTTTTATTGTCTGTGTAGCTATTTACAAGGACATTTCCCAGTTATAGAATTACAACGTCATTAAAATTAACAATGAAATGCAGACCACGGTATTGATCGAGTCTGGTACACATGTCTGTGCTTGTCAACTATATATAATAATATATATGAGTATTTTTTATTTACTCTTTCCTCTGTAGAGAAAACAAAAAAAAGAGACGAACACAATTTTTATTTGAACCAAAAGTTCAAAGAGAATACATAAAACTTATAATTAGTTTTAATGTGCAGAATTATGAAGTAAATAACAAGTACATGACAGTACATAAGGCAGTGATTTTGATTGGCACAAAAAGGTCGCAATCAGACTCGCTTTGTCATGTGTTTAAATTAAGTCTCTTGTTATCAAAGTTAGACTGCTAATTAATTAATTAATTACTGTCATTTCATGGAATTTTTAATTAATACTTGTTCATTTGTTACTGTAGAAGGTAATAATTATTATTTGTTCACTGAAACTTGGATTTTTTAATTAATTAATTAATTAATTAATTAATTAATTAATTAATTAATTAATTAATTAATTGTGAGCTCATTTCTTTCACTTGTACTTATTAGTTTTCTGCTTTTATTATTCTATGTAATGAATTATAAAAGTATTATAAAGCTAATTTAAAAAAATACAGCGAATGAAAATAATTGCTTAAAAATTACTTTAAAAACAGTGTTGTAAATTGAAAATAATTAAGAATAACTCCTATGATTTCGTTTTGATATACTTTTTACTTTAGAGATATTATGAACTCAATAAAAAATATGAATCTTACAGCAAAAAAAGGCATACAATGTTTTATAAAAAAAAATGCATTGAACATATACCCAATATTACAGCAAATGACCAGGCATTAATTAAGATTATTAGAAGCGTTCATTTTATATATGAATCTACAACACAAATTTAGCAAAAAAAAAAAAATAGCATAGCAATTAAAAATACAGTCAAATTAATTTGATATTCGCACCGGAAGTGTGACGTTTGCAGCTCTTCTGTTTGTAATTTAATTTTGAAACTTTACTATAAGAGGTTTGAAGTATAAGTACTGACTAAATTTTGAATAGAAAGTCAAGAAACCTTACACTTCCGACTACTTCCGGAGGGAATATAATGTAAATTTGACTGTAGTATAAAAATAAAGTATGTAGAAAGGTCAGGGTTGAACGTCCTGAGTGAACTCACCTGAAAGAGCTCCATCTTCTTTCTCAGGGTCTCAGGTACCTCGGCGTAAAGTTCCTGGGTGCCAGGAACAAATTTCTTCTGACTTGCTCTCCTTATTGGGGTTTCCTGTGCAATTTTAACGTACGGGGTCTCAAACATTATCTTAGGAGAATGATTTTTGGAAAGAGGTTTAGGGCCCTGAAAAAGTTTTATATAATAAAATTCATAAACTATATAATTTTGATTGAATTTATATTTTATTAATTAATATTTTATATGCAAGTATTAAAATTAATTAATTATTAATTATATTCTATAATTTTTTTGGTAAACTTACCACAGGGAAGTATGGAGTCATATGTGTTGATCCGATTAAACGGTTTGTAAAATTATTATATTGATAATACATTATTTAATTTAATAAAAATTATCGCCGAGGAAACTATATCACAGCTGTGGCAACTTCTATAATGTAGAAAAAGATCGATTAGAGCGCCTTACATAGACGGGTGGCAATGATTGTAACTAACAATTTTATTGTGTAAAAAAAGTATCTTATTCTAGTACGAGCGCTACATGCGCAAAGTGTAGTTAATCTAGCGCGGGATAAACGCGAATTACACTGTCAACAATTTGTTTTAAATAATTATCTTAATCAAAAAGTGAAGTTAAATTTGATAGGCAGAGAAAAAATGTGTAGAAAAAATGGCTAGTGAAACTTCTGAAGATAAACTGAAAGAAGAGCAAGAAGATTGGGAGATTTTTCAAATTCTTTGTACAGGAAATTCAGATGTGAGTGTATTTAATATTTATTTAATGTTAGAAATAATATTTTAAGATTTACTATCCAGGAAAATAAGTAATGAAAATTCTAAACAACCACGGTTCAAAAATCATGTTCTCTCCAACTCAAAGTTTGCTAAAAAATATTCTGCATTCTTATTTGAAAAAAGATTTTCATTTTCCTCTTTAATTAATGTGTCAAAAAATACAATGAATTTTTATAATTGCTTACATTTTTAAGTAGAAGTATTTTATGTAAGTATATTATAATTAGAAAAGAAAAACTCTAAATTATATGGAAGATAAATCTTTTATTAAAAACAAAATAAATTGTTAAATATTTATATTATCAAATATAAACAAAAGAATTACGATACTGCAGTGATGTACGGTGCTAAGACACGATATTGAAAAAGTTGAGGTTCAATTTCCTGAGAACGTTATTGACCAAACTTGGCGTGTAACTAAGGACTCAAATTGGCCCCCCAACAATCGATTGTCACGAGTTGTGAGCGTGTTCTAGACAGGATGAAGTTAGCTCCATGAATAATTTCCAATTACTAGAACAAAATTAGTTGCTGGACCGAAATCAACGTCATTGAAACAAACGTTTTGCTGCTTTGAAGAGAGAGAGAGAGAGAGAGAGAGAGAGAGAGAGAGAGAGAGAGAGAGAGAGAGAGAGAGAGAGAGAGAGAGAGAGAGAGAGAGAGAGAGCAAAATTATACATATTATAAAGTTGTATCTAGAATTTTATTTGACCATACACATTCGTTTTTATGTTGTCATACATCTAAAAAACTTACCCGGGGGAAAAAATATTTTGTAGACAAAATTACGCATCGTCTATTTAAAAAGATCAATATTAACAAAATCGTCCACACTCAAAACTTAGGTTGACACTATTTTTTTACGAATTGTAATTAAATTCAATTCATATTTAACCGCGTGCTGTTTATACAATTACAACATGAGCTTCGACATTTAAACAACAACACTTCCTAAAAATTAAATAAAACTACAAAAAAACACTTGAAGCAACTGAAATACATCTTCACTGAAAAAGAATATTTTTCAATTTTTTTTCTTAAAAAGATTTCCATTTTCAATTTTCCTCAAACTTAATGGTAGATTTTGACTGTCTGATAGGCAGAACTTTTTTCCAATACACTTGAATTTTGTGCTTATTTTTATAATTATTATATATAGTAAATAAACGCATTTATAAGTGATTGCAAACTTAACTCGCGTTTAAATAACATGTAATTCACAAGTTACTTATAGTACATATATTATCATCTGAAATTTACGCATGCAAAGATTAATTACTTTGATAAATTAATAATTTTATATAAATAATTAATAATTATTTAAATTAAAAATTCTTCATATATATATATATATATATATATGTCAGTCTTCTGTACAAGAAGTATAATATTCTAAATTTAAAAATAAAATCAATTTTCTAAAAGCTTTTTTATCACATTGCAAATTTAAATCTGCTTTAAAATACACAAAATAATATTTTTAAGATTCCCTTTGCTAAAGATGTCAAAGAATTCAATTTCCGCTTATTTTAAAATGGACGAAAATGAAAATATTGTTTTCATTAAAAATTAGAATATTAATCAACATTCTTATCGAATCATTTCTCGTTTATGACGCAATGAAGCAACGTCAGAAAAATTAATTAAAAATATCAATTTCTGTTAGAGGAATGATAAAGTTATAATTTACATTTTTAAATTATTGAAATGGCGCCTTTATAAATTAAAATATACAAAAGTATAGTGAATATTTACACACAAGATAGGAAAAAATATATTCCATTGATTTTTTTGGACCAGTTTTATATTGCTCGTTATTATTTCACATCAATACTTAAAACTTATGGGCTATGGAAAGTTCTGTATATTGATAGCGGTTGTTACAGGGGAACGCATGACAAAACTATTATTATGTTTTAATTATGAACATCATCAGCGTGATATGAAAGAAATGCCGAACTTTACTACAGTTAGATTGATATAATGTTCCTTCCGGAAGCAGCCGGAAGTGTAAAGTTTCTGGCCTTTCTGTTCGTATTTCAGCGTTGCAATTTCACACATAGGTCAGTAATTGTACTGAAAACCCCTCTGCAATGTTTCAAAACTAAATTACAAATAGAAAAGCTACAAAATTCACACTTCTGGCTACTTCCGGAGAGAATATAATATAAATTTAACTATAGCTCCAATGCAGCGACTGTTAGATGACGTCACTTGCCAGCTTAGAACTGACTTGGAACTTGAAACTATGCAACCCGCGTTACTTGTGTGCTCAAAGAGTTGCCTAAATTCAAAGGGCGATGTTCAAGACACCTCTTATGGCAATTAGGGAGAGAAAAAGATGGCGCGAACGGGCAAACAGCCCTTAGCGTCACTGTGTGAGAAAAATTAATTTGTTGATCTACAACGCGAAGAAAGTATTTGTAACTGTGCAAGGTGAATCTTAAATAAATTAGCAATGGATACCAGTGAAATGATGGACTATTTTAGAAAGGAATTTGATGTAATGAGAAATTTGTTGTTCGACGAGCGTGCTGAGCGTATTGCACTGCAAGCTCAGTTCAACCACGAAATAAGCTGCCTGAAAAGGGCCAACGACGAACTTCAACGAGCACTGGACGCACAAGAAAGTAAGAACAGAAAAAATAACATTATAATTTTTGGTGTTGATGAAGCCTCTGATCAGACATGCGAGGAGACTGTGACTGACATTTGCATGTCATTAAAAGTAGATATGGGTGAAAATGGAATTTCGGAGGCATTCCGTGTTGGCCGCAACCGAGGTAAACGACCAATTGTATGCAAGATCGCAAATTTTAATAAGAAATGTGAAATAATGAGGAAAAATAAGCAATGTGGAAACTTCAAAATACTTCATGACCTAACAAAAAAGAGCGACGCGATCGCCAAGAACTCCAGCACCACCTCAACATAGCTAGAGGCAAAGGCAAGCATGCATTCGTTAGACACGGCAACATAGTGGTAGATGGCTTCACATATACAAAAGAGCAGTTGTCAAGTGCACCATCACACAACAACGCGACAATGGCGGTGGACGAGGCAGAATGCAGCAAAAATGACAAACCGACAACATTGCAGTTTTCCGAAACACATGGCTCTGACGTCAGTGTTTCATCAGTTAGGGGAGCAAGCTCTGAGAAATGCATCCCCACAAACGTGCGACCTTGGGAACTGAGGAGCCGAGATTGCACCGCGGCGAGTAACGTGAGACCAGCAGCAGCAGAAATCCCCCGCCCCCGTCAACCAGCTCCAGCTGGCAAAACTGTGCCACGAGATACACTGTACAAAATTAAACGTGCGCCCACCACTCATTCACATGTTGTGCAAAGGAAAAAAAATGATAAATCGTTCAATTAATTAAATCAATTAAAACAAATTAAAAATTTTATTAGTGTACAATGAGTGAATCAACAAATTGGACTAAGAGACTTACTTTGGACACTGTGGAATACTTGAGACTTTTAAATTTATATTTTTAAGCAAATAATAAAAAAATAAAAAAATCCAAAAAAATTGTAAAACCCCGCAGGTAGAGATGATATAATAAGACTTAATTGTTTTGAATCCTAACTCTGTATTTGTATTATGTGAATTTGAATAAAACCTATTCTGAATCTGAATCTGAATCTGAATCTGAATCTTATGGCAATTATTTCTTTACTGTTCATATTTTAAATCTCATTCTTTTATGCTTCTTTATAAGAAATTTACTTGAAAAAATGTTGATACCTTTTGCATAATGACATTAATGACGTCTCGATCTTAATTGGCATGGATATTTGTTATTTATTTATTTTTTTGACATATAACTCTATGATACATTGGTCAAACCGTGTCAATTATTAGAAGTGAGGAGTGAAAATAATATTTTCCTTAAAGATTGTAAAAATGTATTAAATTGTTTTATTTTTGAAAGCTGCTATTATTCTCACTAACCCGTATAACTTACAGTTAGATGTATAAAAAAAATATAACGAATCGAGTACATAAACAGGTGGTATTATGATTATAGAATAGAATAATTTCTTTATTTAAGTGATGTTTGGACATTCTTCCACATAACCTCAAAACCTAAAATAATGAACCTAAAATAAAATAAATATCCTCTATACAGTAATAGTTACATTTTTTTTACGTGATTAAGAAGAAATGGAATGCTATTTCAATTTCCTGAGAGCCCAAAGAATTACACACACCTCGTTTTCACCTCTGTCTGAAGGATTATGTGAACAAGCTGTTTCATGTTTATTTCAAGCGTTGTCACTCTGTGAGGGTTCATTTAAATATTTTTATATAAGCTTGACTTTTGCTGCCTCTCTAAATGTTAAATTTGCAAACATAATTATTTCCTCTGGAATATCCAACAGGAGGAACGTTTGCAATGTCCAGAAGTGTACAGTATATAGGTCAGCGCCACGAGATTGTTGGGTTGCCTACTTAAAGGATAACGATCAGCTGTTTACGTACCCTTCCTTTCCCTACTGTTGTCATACCGTACGCTTAAAACCATTGAAAAAAATAGCTAGAAAATTTGACTTTGTTGCCAGGTATAATTATTTAAAGACATGAAAATGTTGTTTGTGTATTCTTTATAAACTAGCAGATGATATGAAAACTATATTAAATTTAATAATTGCCGTATATAATTTATATTATTTTTCTTCATTTTTTCCCCTTACACGCTGCTGATGCAATACAACACCATGACGTGGCAATATGCGTTGCAGTGACATCACGTGGGCCTGGCTATACTTTGGAACATAAACCATTATAATAAATAAATAAATAAATAAATAAATAAATAAATAAATAAATAAATAAATAAATAAATAAATAAATAAATAAATAAATAAATAAATAAATAAATAAATAAATAAATAAATAAATAAATAGACGTCACTTTAATTTCTGTACAGACAATTACATTTAATTGAAAACACTGCTCTGTATACAATCAATTCAGCAATTGATGATATAATCTATATATATATACCACCGCAATACGATACTTGTGCATGCGTAAAAGATCGATGTTTATTGGAGTCAGGCAGTGCCAGGCAGCCTACTTATTTATTTCCCAGTATCTACATACTCCCGTATCTTTCCCAATCGTTACACTGCAAGCGTTTTACCATGCACTTGTGTCAAAATAAATTCCATGTCATTTAACTTTCACAACTCTTGGTGGACATTTAAACAATAATTGGGTCAGATCTAACGGAAGTTATTGTGGTGAGGCGGGGGACGGAACAGGCTGACACGTGACGTCACATTTCTCATCACAAGGGGGAAACAAGTTCAGTCAGGGTTGACGTTGAAAGGAAAGAAGGTCTTCTCCAAGATGGACTTCGCAACAGGTAGGGACACCAACTTCCGGTCTAAAACAAATGAACATCGTTAAATTTAATAAGTCTAATATTCGATTATTATTGATGAAACATAAGATCATCAATAAAAATCGATTCTTTCTGATTGCGTATATACAACTACAGATTTTGATGATATGATATTATACCGTAGTTTTTAAAATTTAAGTGGAATTGATTGTAATGGACAATTTGAATGACATTTTTTTTATTACAGAAATGGATAGAGGGTACTAAATTATGCTACTCTGAATTTTTTTCAAATTTTTTTTGAGAGCGCGGGAACTATTTTTAAAAAATAATTGAAAGACAGTTTTATGATGTCACGGGGGTTTAGCGTCTAACCTTTTCTTAAGGACAGACTCCTCGATCGTGACGTCATAAAATCGACTTTCAATAATTTTTTTAAAAATAGTTCCCGGTCTCTAAAAATTCTGAAAAAATTCAGAGTAGCATAATTTGGTACCCTCTATCCATTTCTGCAAAAAAAAATGTAATGCAAATTGTCCATTATTGGAAAATAAATTTATAATTAACAATTATTACGTTCTTTAATATGTATCCGTTATATAATGACACCTCATAAGAATTACATAATCCGTCATCAACGGATCTGTTTTAAGTATCGTCAATGTGTATAATACAACAACATTTCGCTCTAAAAATTCATTCATGTTTCTTTTTGCACCTCTATTTTTTTGCTCTATAAAAGTTTGATATTGTTTATAACAGACATTTTTTTGAAACTTGTGATAAAAAAAATCATTAATAAAAGCAATATAAATTTGCAACAGAAAATAGAATTACGATATAATAAACTTCCTTTACTTGAAAATAGAAAAATGATAAACAAAAAAATAAGCCTTTCCTTCCTCTGCATATAAATATGGGATATATACGTACATAATGTACATTTTATATAAATATAGGATAACGTGAAAGTGGACGAAAAGCAGAATTTCATTCTCTTTATTTTTATCTGAAAAAGCAACAAACGTGATTTTAGTGAGGGACTACAGAAAGGCAGGCAGGGATCTTCGGAGCCCTGGGGACATTTTGAACGCACTCGACTGAAGTAGCATTTATAAATCAAAACAAAAGATTTTATATTTATAGTACACTTGCTCTGTAAAATAATTCGTAATCATCGTATTTATTTTTAAAACAAGTGCATTATATGAAACTTAATAAAGAAATGTTATTGCCAATAAAAAAAGTATTTAACACAGAATTTGTATTAATTTTACCCTTCAATTTTTACTAAAAATGGATTTTATTCTAAATGAGAGAATATTTTTGTGTATATTGTAGCAATAATAAATGCATTGTACTTTTCATTAAATTTAGTATATACGTTTCCATGAATAATTTCAAAATATTATTTTTAATATACTCCCACTAAGGCTCATTATCTCAAAGTTTTACTGATAAAAATGACTCTTGTCAGCAGCAGTTTTTGCAACTAGTTGAAATAAGATCATTTAAATATTTTTTGTTTTTGTTTCCACAATAACGTTTTAGCATTCATAGCCATCTGATGGTAAACATTTATTGTATTTTTTTTGTTTAAAACAGTATATAATTACCATCGCCAGCTGCTATGGAAGTTTTGCGATTAAAAAAGGACATCAATACGCTTGTTTAGTTACTTTTCATTTAAAAACTGACATTGCATGCAAAAATCAAACAGCGTTTATATTACCACATTTGTATTCTAGCTCATGTTACCATGCACATAAACATTAAAAAAACAACAACAATCTACAAAGCAGAGTATTGAGTGTCAAATAAATATGATGACAAGCATTTGTTTTCTGTTACAGGAAATTAATAGTATTTTACATTGATCGTTATATCGAGTTTATTGTTTTCTACCACACTGAAAACAATGCACGGTGATACGTGTATGGTAGCGGGTAGGGCCGTTTGTGTATAATTTTTTAAAAATAATAAAACATAATTACAAAGAAAACTTTATGAAGATAATTTGTAAATTGTGAAAAGTGGAATATTAAAATAACTACACACATTTTAATTTTCATTAAAAATAATTTATTGCAATTATTGCAAATAAAATTTTTAGAAGTGTGAAGTCTGATAGTGTGGTGAGATAATATTTTATTTATTTTTTTCACTCGCTTTAATTTTAAGTTTGTCCTCGCGTAATGCAGAAATTAAATTATAAATAAATTGAAATGGTTTTAATAAAGCTCATAAAATTAAAACTAGATTAATTCAATGGGTTCGTTGCTATAGTAATTTTTCATTCATTAAAAAGTAAAAAAAAAAACTGTTAAATGTTTTTCAGTATTAAAATTGTAGCGTTGGAAATTTTATTTTTTACTCGCATGAATATTTTTTACTGCAATAATCCTCTTTAAAAGAAAAATTTTTAACGCTCTTTTGTGAAATAAAATTGTAAAGTGATGAAAGAGAAATTAAATTTACCGATGGTGATGTATTTTATGTAATCGTCTCCATTGTATCGTACATGAATGTAACCAATATAGTGCGATAATGCGTTTAAATTTAAAACTGATTATAGTTACTTATAGCTTTCATTTAGTTATTTCATATTCACCTACTAGTAATAATCAACGCACTGTCAGTGACAATATGTAACAGAATTACCTCCATAGTTTGTGGTGAAAAAAAAATCATGTAACATGGGGCAATGGACTCGTTCAAGGTAAAAATAATATTTAAACTTTTTGATTGAATATTATTATTTATAGAACAAATTCTATATACATTTCACTAAAAATTTATTTATATTTTTACCTCGTGTGTATTCACAAGTACCCTTGTGAAACCAAACTAAAATAATCTTTTTCAAACAATTTTTTTAAGTGTGATATAGAAAAAATTGAGCAGTGAGAGAGAGAGATTGCTAAAACTGCTAAAACTCGCAAATCCTTCCTACACTCATTATATTCGGTGACAAAAATATATCAACATTATATCATTAAAGGGACACTGAATAATAAATATATGTAAGCATATATAATATTAAGTTTCTGTAACATATGTTAATGCTAGAAACTAGATATTATTAATAAATTTTGGTAAATATAGAGAACTGCAGGACAATTTCGCAGGCAACATCGGCAGGTAATAGAGGGGGGGGGGGTAATCAGGATATGGCGGAAAGAACCGAGAATGACCGAAGAGCCAGCTGTAATTCGTGACGTCACGAATCCACGCTCTCGCTTCTCGCTAGGGCACTCGCCACCGTCGTAGTCGTAGTTAGTGGGTAATGTTTAATTAAAAAATACTTATTTTTAGGGTCCATGCAGTGTCCCAGGCATATTATTTTTAGCTATAACTACGATCAAGTGCAACACTGAGTTAAGAACATACCTATAACGTTGCAAACTAAATTACTTTCTGCTCACCAGATGGACTCAGATGATATGTCACACGACCTCGCCACCGCATTACGTAGTGAGCTCGCTGCGTTACAGTACAAAAAAGAACGTTTATTGGCTGAGGTAAGTCCTAGTTGGTCACGTGACTTTAGATCTCGACTCTGATTGGTCATGCAGTTGCAGGATGTCCGCGTGCAGTTGCGAGGACGCGACCAGCGATCGCTGGAACTTCAGAGCGAGGTGGAAACACTAAGGGAACAGTCGGCACGTCAGACCGCGGTCATCGCGTCCCTCAAGAAGCGACAACATGAACTGGAGGAACGGGAGAGGGGTCTCAATGTGAGCAGTGGCCGGGCCGAGCAGGAAGTGCAGAGTCTGCACAGGGACAAGAGGTTCATGGAGGAGAGGATCAAGGAACTCGAGAAGAAGGTCAGGTAAGGTGATGGTCAACAATGTTGAGTCACAGGCTTCAAATGTTCCACGGTGGGGAAATTTTCTCCATAAGCCACCATCCAACATTTTAGAATATACATTATATTTTTTCATTTATTGAATTGTATTTTTTTTATTTTTTTTTATTTTTTTTTATAAGGATACCTTATAAGGGAGTTTAAAAAAGTTTTTATTGTATTAAAAAAAAACACAGTAGAGTAGATACACATAGTCGAGTTAGATAAAAAAATATCTATAACTCAAATCAACCTTGATTATTTTTAAAATTAGAAGGAAATTTTATGCACATAAAATAAACATATTATAAAAAATAGATACTGATACATAGTTATATAATATGAATAAAATACAGACAAAAATATTTCTCTCTCCGTAATAAAAATATGACTTAATTATATTAATAATTAAATTTAATTTGATATTATTGCATATTGAGATATATAAGGTCCTGCTACACAATGGACAACATACATGAAAAAATTTTATTGCAGGAATGAATAGATGGTACCAAATTATGATACTCTGAATTTTTTCAGTTTTTTTTGAAACCCGGAACTATTTTTAAATAATTATTGAAAGTCCTGTGATTTCAGTTGGCACCCCTGCAGCCTTAATAAAAAGGATAGAGACTGGACGCCTACTGACGCCTCCAGGGGGCGTGGCCGCACTTTCAATAATTATTTAAAAATAGTTCTGGGTTTCAAAAAAATCTGAAAGAATTCAGAGTAGCATAATTTGGTACCCTCTATTCATTTCTGCAATAATTTTTTTTCATGTATGTTGTCCATTGACACATCAGACATTGAGTTCTTATTGTAAATATACTGTTATCAATATGAAAAGAGCTCGAACCGACTTGGAACTCGAAACTATGCAACCCGTTTCACCTGCATGCTGAACAAGTTGCCTAGCCTCAAGGGGCGATGTTCGTTTACGATCTGGATAGTACGGAGATGCCCGAAGCCGCCCGAAGATCTTCGGGATGTAGGCAGAAAACCCTAACATCCTATGCTGTGCTTGTTAACGTAATTCACAACATATCTTTTTTAATAATAGCTTTGGTTGCCAAATATTTTTCTTCAATAATATAATATATAGCATGTGGTATTATACTTATTGTCACCATTTATGAAAGAAAATTCTTAGAAAAATGATGCAATTAGCCAGTATAGAAATTAATTTCGAGACCAACTTTAGCACGTATCAGCTATGCGGCTGACAATTTTTTGCCTACAAAATCGTGACGTTATATTATTATATGACGTATGGTGAAAGACCCGTATAGGTAGAGATAAGGAAGGGAAAGGATTATTCAATACCTAAAGAAGATATTAATTCGAAAATATTTATTTATTAGAACCTATTTTTCTTTAAAACCTTGCGTTAATGCTAAAACAGTTATTATTTACGGTTATGTAACCGTTGATAAATAAATAATAATTTGAATTTATTTTTCTCATGGGGTTGGATATATAGGTGGGAACTTAAAAGCAGCTTGCCTCTATATTAATAAGATTAAAATCATTATCTGACTGGCGTGGGCGCGAGGAAGTTGATCTCTACTGGAAATTGTCTTCTATATTAATGTGGCATCAAACTGAAGATTTCAAACCTGTAACATCCCGAGTTGAAATTATTTTCATTTTTTTTTTTTTTTTTTTTTTTTTCTATTAAGGTTAAACCTTCGCAAATTGACAAAAATTCTGAAATTTTTTTGAGAGGCAGATATTAGTGCCTAAAAGCCATAGCAAAAGTTTCAAAAACATTTAACGAGCCGATTTTTTTTAATTAATTTTTTTAATTTTCAGCATAGGGCTTTCCCATGGAGAGCCAAACTAAAAAATTAATTTAAAAAAATCGGCTCGTTAAATGTTTTTGAAACTTTTGCTATGGCTTTTAGGCACTAATATCTGCCTCTCAAAAAAATTTCAGAATTTTTGTCAATTTGCGAAGGTTTAACCTTAATAGAAAAAAAAAAAAAAAAAAAAAAAATGAAAATAATTTCAACTCGGGATGTTACAGGTTTGAAATCTTCAGTTTGATGCCACATTAATATAGAAGACAATTTCCAGTAGAGATCAACTTCCTCGCGCCCACGCCAGTCAGATAATGATTTTAATCTTATTAATATAGAGGCAAGCTGCTTTTAAGTTCCCACCTATATATCCAACCCCATGAGAAAAATAAATTCAAATTATTATTTATTTATCAACGGTTACATAACCGTAAATAATAACTGTTTTAGCATTAACGCAAGGTTTTAAAGAAAAATAGGTTCTAATAAATAAAAAAAATTTTAATTTTCAGCATAGGGCTTTCCCATGGAGAGCCAAACTAAAAAATTAATTTAAAAAAATCGGCTCGTTAAATCGTTTTGAAATTTTTTCTATGGTTTTTAGGCACTAATATCTGCCTCTCAAAAAAATTTCAGAATTTTTGTCAATTTGCTAAGGTTTACATGTTAATCAAAGGGCATTACGTCGATCAGCTGTTCGGCGTTATCTCTACCTTAAGCTCTCTTCTCGTCTAATTTCTTCTTATTTTGCACCTTTTTAGAGGAAAAAAAACAAACGAAATTTCATCTTTTTCACTCTTCTTGAGCCTAAAATATTTGAAATATTGTCTTTATTTCATTCTAACTTTGAGCGAAGAGAAAATGATATGTGTTTTAGAGGTAAAAGGCTTAGGTTTAAACGTGTTAAAGGATGAGTTGAAGACGTAATGTTTAAACTCAGGATAATTATATCGGATGAAACTGGTATGTGTTGAAATTTATATTAATAAACACATCAACTGGTTGATTTATTATCACGAAATTACACAGGCATTCCATCAAGCACAATGACAATTAAAACACGTTATATTTGCAATGTTGAGTTATCGATTTTAGTTAAAACATAAATTGTAAAAGCACATTCATTAACAGAAAACACAATTTGATGAGGCATTACATCCTTCATTTTAATGTTTTGGACCACAGTTTGACGACACTGTAATGATGAAGAGATGATGGTAAACAAAGTCTACAGTGACCGTCACATTTAAAAGGCTCATGGTCGTGTATGTAACGCTCTCAGTCATTGGTAGTCGGTTTGTAACGAAGAATATCATTGGCCGAGCCGAGCCGAATGACTCCCGAGCGCTTCCGACCATGAGCCAGTTAAATGTGACGGCTATTGTAAATGCGTGTGATGGCGCTCTCAAACACGCGTCAGTTGCCCCTGCCGCCCCGCAACCTGCATGGCACTTCCCAACTACAGAGTTAGTGGACTAGGTTGATCTGAATTTTTGGACATCGATATAATAACGTATAATTATTGTTTAATTAAAATAATTTAAATCAAATTTCGGAAACGGTAATAAAAGAAATTATTTCAAGATGAGAATTGTTGATAATATTCTATAATTTTTTAAAGAATATAGTTATAATAAACCATCTAGAGTTTGCATGTACATTAAATGTAATTAAGACAATATATCGATTATAATTTAATTTCTATTTTAATATGATTCCAATTTGATTTATAAATTAATGAGGTTAATAAATACCGAATTAAAATGAACTGATTATGACAATGATATAGATACTGTACTTGTAATAACTAATGTAATCATATCAAACCAACACTTCATGTAGCCAGGAGTTATGGAATTGTTTTGACAGTTAAACACAATTATCATATAATCGTATTCAACGTCATAATGGCTTCATACACTCTGTGTAGTTATTACATGAAAATTTAATATCAGAGTGTTCGTTATTAAAATTGTTGCTTTTCTATCCCGACACCACAATACAAAAAAATAGTCTCTGTACAACAAATATTAAATAGCTTTTCTACTAAATTTTTTCCTGTGGAAGAAAATCATAAGCTTCTTAAATTTTTTGTTTATAAATTCATTAAATTTACAAGATCTACAAAGAGCTCAAGGGTAAGGTAACACAACCAATATTAAAAAATTCTCACACTTAAAAAATATGAAACATTTCTTTAAAATGTTCTCCTATTCATACACTATCAGTAGCTAAAATATCAGGTACACGAATTCGAACTACAATAGTTTTTGAGTTCTTAATTTTGAAAGTTGACTAATTTAACATGATGGAATTTCCATTTCTCCATGTTAAATTAGACAACTTTAAAAATTAATAACTCAAAAATTAGCTCTAATTTTTATACCTGATATGGAAAAACAATTTAAGATATGTTTTATAATTTTCATGTGTGGAACTATTTTTAACATTAGGCGTGTTAACATTCCCCCTAAGGCATGAACTGGTCAATAAATTGTGGCGTTGTGTACTCTCATTACAAACTGGAAACGATTTTGTCTGCAGATGCCTCGAGCTGGAGTGTAACTCGGAGGAACAGCAGAAAGATCTGTCACGAAAGACGATGCACGATTTTGTTCGCCGACTCGCCGCGGCGCTCGGGACGGAGTTTTCCGACTCGATGGTGTCGTGTCCCGAGTCTCTGGTGCACAAAGCCTCGGAGCTGGTGCAGGTGATTTACATTTTTTGTACTGTGACTTACCAAAACAAAGTTGGTAAATGTTTCATAGCAAAAAATACTAAATAATGCAAAGTTTTACTTGTAGTGTAATTAATTTTTTATAACTTTCTAAAACTAAATAGTATATTTAATCAAAGTGTTTTTTTATATAATTCATTACTGCTATGGTATGAAGCTTACATTTATATAATGTATTCTCTTGTGTGCGGTTCTCCTTTTGTATTTTTTACTCTGATATTACAATTGTTGTATGTAAATTTTTTTTTATATTAAATTCATTACCTGAGATTAAGAAATGTGGCAACAATAGTACTGCAGAGCTAACTCTTTTATTATAGTATTGACAGTAAAAAAATTGTGACTATTTTAAGGTTTACAATATTTTACATATAATAAGCTTTGGAATAATTTACAAAATTCAATTCAATACTCATAGTTTATTCTCGAATATATATTTTTTAAAACCTTTAATGTATTTTTTTCTAAAAATGTTACTCTCCAAAATATATATTTGATAATTTATTACTAAAATTTATTATGCCGTTAAAGGGACTAGGAAATATATCACGTTTATCTTTTTGACACAAAGAAGAAAGCTCCAATGACGATTGCATGGAGGAAATGGAAGAAGCATCTTAATGTGTAGATATCCGTCGGTGATAATTTCCTTTCTTGGAGGTACATTACCGTCTTCACGCTGTGTCAACTTTGTTTATTGCTTTCTAGTCTGCAAACATTTACCTTGGGAAAATATCAACAGTGTGTTATTATTTATTATTATATCAAGTTTATTGACTTTTTCGTATCTAAACAAGCCGATATTCTGATGGATTCGAAATCTTGACACCTTCAAAATTAATAGCACTTCATCAAGTAGTTCCTTACATTGTTAAATAGATCGAACTGCCTCAAGGACTGATGTCCATACAGTATATGTTTGAACCACCTGATTAATTACCTATACTGCGATCACTGCAAGTTTATGTGACGTCATTAACAGCTTATTGAATAGCAGTCTTATCATTACAATTAATATATAGTGAAATTCTAATAAAATTATTAGATGTGATGTCATGAGCAGCTTCGATAAATTCAACACCGCAGTCTCTGCACTAATTACTTTATATTGAAATTATATGAAGTTTCTGTGATGTCATATCAACAATAGATTTAGATCAGTTCAACATCAGTCTCATTCATTACTTATATAGTGAAATTATTTCTGTGATGTCATATCTCATATCAACTGCATATTCATCCTACCACAGTTTAGGCTTATGGACATCTGAAATTTTTACTGTAACTAAACATTTTCATGGTCCTATCATAAACAAGAGTATTAAAAACGTTGCAAACCACCTGCATTACAGTTCAGTGAGGAATGGCTGTCCAGATTTTGGACATAACTTTGGCTTATTTATAAAAAGTAGAAGTGTCCGTCCTGACTGAGGTTTAACACGGTTCCCTCAGTCTCACCTCAGTGGATGCTGAGACACGTAATAGGCCGTGGCCACCATCCTTTACCTCCATTATCACGCTTTGAGCTCCAAGCTCATAAGAATGTATCGTTGTTAAAAAATCTACAGGAGACCGCAAGGTTGCGCAGTCGTTCGTGCGCAACCTCCGAGACGCTGACAGCTGCCGAGGTGGAGCTGCGCAGCTGCAGGGACGCCCTGGAGCGAGCCGTCACGGACCGAGATTGTCTGCAGCGACAGGCGGCCGGGCACCTTCTAGAGCTGGACCGTCTCAGACAGGTACCTCGATCCTGGTACTTCAAAATGGCTACCAAACCAGACAATATCGACCTCAAATTTTTTTATTGCAAAATTGGATAGAGGGTACAAATTTACGCCACTCTGATATTTTTCAGATTTTTTAGAGTCCGGGAAGTATTGTTAAAAATTTTTGCAGAGATCAGGTTTGAACCCACGCCCCTTTTAGGTCCTACCCTTTTATAAAGGGAGGCGTCTGACGTTACTTTCTCTGTACTTTCAAGATTTTTTTTTAATTAGTTCCAGGCCTCTAAAAAAATCTGAAAAAAATCAGAGTAGCATATATAACTTTGCACCCTCTTATCCATTTCTGCAATAAAAATTTTTAATGTCGATATACTCTATACATAACCTGAAATCTAATTGCAACAAAATTAAAATCTCTAAAGGCTTGTCGTACTTACAAACGAAGTAACGATATTTGACCTTGACATTTGAGTAATTTGACCTTGACCTTCAGGACAAGGAGACCCTGGAGATGCAGCACCGCGTAGTAGACCGTGAGCTGACCGACCTGAGGGACAAGATGGCGGCCACTAGTCGAACGCTCGGCAGCGCCACGGGGTCACTGGCCGCGCAGGAGTCAGCCCTGGCGCAGATGAGAGGTGAGGTACAGTTCCGGTAAACTGGTGCTGGAGTGTTGACTAACTTTGGTTAAATCTGACAACTTCGGCTTGAACCAAAGAATGTAATGACGTCATAGGCGTTGTGGAAAAATTCTGCATGTCTTTACCTCCTGGAGCTGCAGCTCGAACAAATAAAAAAAATGTACCGTTCGTGATATCTTGGAGTGTACGTGAAAAACTCACAACTAAACTTCATGATGATTCGATTTTCTCTTCAAATTCATCTTCAAAATTACATTCAATGAATTATGTATCACGTGAAATTCACGTGAAAAATAAAAAAGGAGAGATTAAAAAAGCTATAAAAAAATGTATAGGTTTGTTTTCCGCTTGATGACTCCAACTTTCAGCGATGTCATGTAACGTGTTAAGCCCTTGAAATGTGGAATTATCGTGATGTTCGAGTCACATCGAATCACACACAGCACAGTCCGTGTTTGACAGCGTGAAATTGAGTAGAACAAATATGACGATCAAGCTGTGAAGCTCAACTTGTGAAATAAATGTTTCTCGCTGAATACAAATAATTTTCTCTTACGGTAGCTGTCAGTTTCAATATCTAATATGCTCTTTTCTGCAGTAAAATATATCAAGTAAGTTACTGTCATGCAGATGATAATTAACGTATCTGCTATGATAGATATCGATTACATACTAAATGAGAACTTGTAACTATAGGTTTCTATACAGCACAGACTGGAGATGTACCTTTAATTGGTGCCATATTATATTAGCAATGAAGTCAATTAATGGACTATTTTATTATAGGTCTGTTCGTAAACCCTGCTCGGTGTACATTGCACTTTCTGCCCTCAATCGACCTTATATGCACATGAACATAAGGTCGATGAACATAAGGTCGATGAGGGCAGAAAATGTACACCTAGCAAGGTTTACGAATAGCACTTATTATTATTTAAGTACATTCACGCCCTTTGAGGAATTATTTACTGATTTCATTTTTAATTATTTTATATTAAGCGACGCCAGCTATAGAGGCCTGGTTGCTTCCATTATTTAATTTTTTTAATCTGATAGAAAACAGAAGTACAATTTAAAGTCTCCGACACTGCCCTCAGAGGAACTGAAGGTCCGCGAAGACAAGGCCACGCGGGCTCAGGGGGAACTGCGGCGTGTGCTGGAGGGTTTAGCCGTGCAGCTGAGCTCGCCCGCGAGGTTCGTTGAGGCCTGCGAGGAGAGCATCCGAGAGCGCCTGCGAGAGATCCTACAGGACTGTCGCGAGAAGGCCACGGTAAGTCCGAATTACCGACAACCTGCATGTAATTTGTGTAGAGACGATTCAAGTCAGCTCATTTTGTGGTGTTCCCATCGTCCCAGCCAAACCTATGTAAAAAAAAAAAAAAAAGAAAAAAGCTTTTTTAGCATTAAAGATTTTTTTATAGGAAAATAAGTTCTTGATTCATTATCAGAAGACCCCTAAAGGGGAGAGGTAGGAGATGGTTTGAAATTAATAGCTTTAATAGTTACAGAGGAAAAAAAATCAAATTTTCTAACATGGTGGCTTATGAAGAAAATTTTCCCACTGGGAAACACTTGAAACCTCTATTGCATGCTTGGGTAGAGAATGTTAAGTTAAGTATTACGTTGTCAATTTTTTTTTTTTTTTTTTAAATCTCTTACACCCTCAAAATGAAGGGGAAACATGCTATGACGTCATAGTCATGCAACGTCTTTCCTTGTGCTTGTGTGTTAAATATCTGCATGACTATGACGTCACAATTTCTTTCCCCCTCACTTTCATATAATTATATAACTCAAAGTTTTCTTATTCTGCAATAAAAAATTTCACGAAGGTCGTTCATTGTAACTAAGATTACTGAAACATCTAAATAAATAGAAAAATGATATAGTAAAATGTATATAGTTGATATTTATGGCAATCCTCTAATTTTTTGGCCCGTGGGAGTAGAAATTCAAAATAGACCCCTAGCATCTCAGAGTCCTGTACTCCATTTTTAAAATATCAGCCCCCCTTTGCGTGAATGCCTATGAGAAAAAATACTCTGCTATACCCCCTCTATACCGCCACTGATTGTATTACTTTACAAACAATGAAGATATAAAAGAGAGACATGTCTAACACAGACGCAACGTTGGTAGGATCTGAAAACTAACAATAAAAAATTGTTTTAAAATATTGTTTTACTGGCTATGGTTTCACACACATCTGCTCGAAATTTGCCCAACACATAATAATATTATTGTTGTTCGCCTTCCCAACTGGAACCTGGTTGCGGATATTTCCATTGTTTTATATAAAATAGCCCAGATTAAATTTCACACAATTTTACATAATTTTAATTAACTGTGTATTTCCTTACTGCTGTGGTTTTATGGATTCATTTTTTTTTTAACGTTATGATGTAGAACCGAAATTTAATCATTTTAGTAAACAAACACCAAAATACAATGATACTTGTGAAATGTAATGTGGAAAACATGAATTTGAATGTGATAGATTTATTATGATTTATATGTGAACACCATCGGAAAATTGAATAAATTCAAGAGATAAGGTGTTTTAGCCGCATCACGATATTTTTTTAATTATTGCATACAATTTTTCATTGCAAAAAAACTCAACTCTGTTTGTATGAAGATAAAATTTTCTTGTAAGGAAAATTTGTATGCAAAATTGTATCGTGTAATACAGGCTTAACATTAGCAATTTTAAAGAGCGTTGTGAGGCAAATATTTTGTAATACGAATATTTGTGATATTTATATCCATGTGTGAAAGTCGTCAAATTGACGTAAAACTTATATTTACAAGCGAATTCGAAAAGTTGCGATGGCGCATGAAATTTCGTCATCAGAATTTCAGACATTTTCAAATCACTCTGAAAACTCAATCAAAATGTAAACCTTAAACTTTATCGTATCCTACATGAACTCTGTGAACAACAACAGTAGGAGTGGTGGTTGAAGATTTAATTCGCACGTGACCGTATATAAATCGATGTTATTGAACTGACAGCTGACTCAACGCTGCGAAATTAGTTTTGGAACGTAAAGACGTGACTTCATTCGACACGTCAGTATTGAGAAATCATCTCCACTTATTTAATAACGTAATTAACGGTTACGTGAGATGATTAATGAAATTTGTTTACGCGGTAATTAATCGTAATTTCAGAGAAAGTCTTCAATATTTATTAGCAACAAGCAAAAGCGTTTACTTAATTGATATGTAAATTTTCACAAATATACATAAATATACATTGATATATTACTCGAAATTACTCGAAATAATGTATCATAATACATTATTTATTATTTATTATTATTATTATTTTTATATTATTATTATTATTATTATTTATTATTTATTTATTTATTTATTTATTTATTTATTTATTTATTTATTTATTTATTTATTTATTTATTTATTTATTTATTTATTTATTTTATTATGTATGATAATTTGAAGCTTAAGGTCAGGCACGCACGTAATTAATTTTTTTTTAAAAAAATGCGTATATTATTATGTATAAATAATATACTATATATTATGAGTTTTATTATAATATCTGTTTATTTTATAAAAAATAATGTTAACAAACTAAAGTGTGTACCAATTTTATACCTCACCCCAGTGGCAATAAAACATGTCATATCTGACCCAAAATACATAATTCAATTTGAGTAATCAACCCTCGAGTATAATAAAATTATGATATTTTTTGTTATATAAAAAACTTTGAAATCTCAGAAATCAGAATAACATAAAGATATATTATAATTATTATTCATAATTATAATTCTAGATCAATGTAACATTAATTTCTTTGTTACTTCCTAAAATTCAAGTTAACATATGTATATTATATAAACTGCATGTTAAACCTTTCGTTGCTGAATTTTTTTTTTTTTTTTTTTTTTTTTTTGCTTGTGTGCATCTCCGTATTCTTGTCCCGTCAAGACAGAGTCTTATCGACAGGTGCTGTAGTTTGCACTGCGTCCATGGCCGAAAAAATTAAAATTAATTAAAATTAATTAATTTAATTTTAATCATGCACTTACGTCATTGAGGTCATATTTAATTTTAATTTCATTTACTTGATGCAACATTAAATAATAAAATAAGACTCACAGCATTATCAATAAATTAAATTATTCAATATTTGCATAACAATTACTACGTTTACATGATGATATTTAATGCGTATTCGTTGATGACGGCTAATGTTAATTCTTATGAGGCGTCGTCAACGAATACGTATTAAACACCGTCATATAAACGTAGTGATTGAGGAATAATGTAATAAAAATAATTACTTGATAAATTAAGTTATGTATTGCATTATAATGAAGTTATTAAATACTATATTGAGACTCTTCAAATGAAAACAGTTTTAACGTCATTCAGTTACACTATAAAAAAAAAAGTCAGCGTTACAAACTAAAATGTTGAAAAATATACATCCAACTTTTTTTGGATTGTATATTTATTTAGATTCTAAGCAGTTTTGCCATGGAGTTACGTCAAACCCAATTTCAATCCATAAGTTAGTGTTTCAAACTTTTCAACACTTTTTTATTGTTGAGTTACTAAGATTTCGTCTAAGAATGTTACTATTTAAATGAAAAAATATAGGAAAATGACCTTAAAGGAAAATTGAAAATCTTGTTTGGTCCTCAGCCTCTCGATTAATTTACAGTTTTTGAATCAACACTCCCACACATACAAAATAGGCGGAAGTACGAAGTTATGAGAGTTTGGTAAACTTTTGGTTTTCATAATGGAAATTATAATGAGTTAATTTTCACAATAAAAAGTTATTACCGGGAAGTGGCCGCAAAATGTTAATATCAACTTTAAGAACTGAAGCCAAACAACAGAATGTTTTCACAGCAGCCTTCAACTCGATTGAATATTACCGCAAAGTAATTTCAATAACTGTTTATTTTAATGAGAAATCAGTTAGGTCATGACTGGCGTTTGAAAAGGGCCCACACAATCATAATTAAGCATTGCCAGGTCGTGTCGGGTTAAATCCATTGTGAGCAGTACCTTAAATGTAGAACAGTCAAGGAAAAAATTACCAGCCATGGTAATTAATTATTGGTTTAGTGATAAATTTTAGAGAATTTCAACAAATCTTTCTTACATCAATGGCTTTATTTGAAAAAATAATCATGAGATACATTGGTCTAACGTTCGAAATTAAATATATTTAGCATTTCAATTGTTTGCAACAACAGCCATTATCATACTTTTTATCACTCTAAAATGATAATAATTAATTCAAAGATTAACTCGATTTGATGTTTTTACTTTAAAAATTTTAGGTTCGTAATTTGTTTAAAAAACTAAAGCCTGTATATTATAAGATAAATTTACATACAATTTTTTCTTACAAAAAAATACATCTCCATATATATAAACAAAATGTAATTATGTAAGGAAAAAATGTATGTAATACTGAGAAAAATTGTATCGTGTAGTACCGGATATTTTATTGACATTAAAAGTAGAATTTATGTGGACTGCGTGCGACGGTGACAAGGATATATCTGCTTTAAAATCAGCAGCAGTACCAAAAAGATGGTCACAACGTAAAATGTCCTTAAAGCTGATCGATGATTGATGTACGATTGAATGCGTTTCTCTCGTATTACAAATTGATGGGGAAATTTATTGATCGAATAACTTCATCAATTTTTTTTAAAACGTTGCATCTCGGAAAATTATTTACCCTGACGTCACTAACATCGGTTATTTATGCTTTCAATAGACAAAATTTATGATTTTTTACCAAATAGTCTTACAAATATAGCTAATCCCAATTCTTTTAAAAACATGTTGAAGAAAATTTTAATTAATAAGGAGTATTATTCAGTTAAATCTTTTTTTAGTAGTAAATTACCAGAAAATATTGTATTGAGTTAGTTTATTTGGCATGAAAATTGTTAAACGATTAATAATTTATTAGATAGTTTGTGTATTTGTCATGTCCTTGTATATAATTATGTGTTTATTTAATATTAGTTTTATATTTTATAATAAGTGTTGACTTGATCAATGTTTGTCTCTGTACAAGCCAAATGATTTAAAATAATAATAAAAAAAAAAATACACCGCTTGCATGTCAATTAAGAGTGTTACTTGAAAGCTTGATAATTAATTAATGAGCAAATTAATATTACTATACTTGGCTATAGTCATAGAAAATTTAAATCTCTATTTACTTTTGGGTTATAGAAACCTCAATTAAAGTGCACTAAAAACAGAAAACAATAAAGATTAAATAAATATAATATGAAATTTAAACAAAAAAAAATTAAGAAACATTTTGTGTAGTGAAAGCCTAATGTAATGCAAGTTAAAATTTAATTTTATTGTGTTGTATTTAAACCTAAAATGTGGAATATTCAATTTGTATAGTAAAAAAAATCAACTATCACGAAAAGGAGAAAAATGTTTTTTTTTTTTTTTTTAACAGTTTGCTTGATTTGATTAATTTGTGGAAAAATCCTGTTAAAAAAACTGCCAGATAAAATCATAATATTTTAAACTTTATAAATTTTAGTAACTTCACAAAAGGACACTACTTCTATTATCACACAATTAAGCTAGTATCTAGCTGTTTATTGGTGCCTCGCGCCACGTGTACCCTCAATAGCATAAAATATGTACCAACAATGGTCCTTTGTTATCACAGTACAAATTTAAATTCCCTACTTCTTATCACAGAGGCTGTGTGCTGTTTCATCGATACCAAGGTTGGCTTTATACAGGTTAAGCCTCCGATTTGACCAATGTTAACGGGCTTAGCCAATCAGATTCAAGTATTCCAGGACCTATCGTGCCGCGAAACTTTGAATGCGCCCATGATGCAATGCTATTTTTGAATTTTCGCGGTGCAATGGGTCCTGGAAATATTGGAAAAATGACGCACGAAATACGCACGTGGCTTAACCTGTATAAAGCCAACCTTGATTGATACTTACTTGCTAGCTCGGACTCTCTCATTGATGAGACAGCAAAGACACAAAAACTTCTGTGATAAGCTACAAGCAGGAAATTCAACTTTTTACCCTGACAACAATGAAAGAACCATTGTTGGTAGGTATTTCATGCTATTAACAGTACACTGACCGGTCACACATTACAGCAAGCGGAGTGCCTGCGCGACAAGGCAAATCTGAGCACCCAGCAGCTGAGTCGCGCGGTGGAGCAGGGGGACGCCACGTGTCGCCGACTGCGCGCCCTTGAGGACGACAAGCTCACCTTGGAGACGAGGCTGAGCAAGACCGAGGCCGAGCTGGCCACCGCGGAGGTCGCCAGGGACGTCCTCCGGAGGGACAAGAGCATCGTGAGTACCTCACAATTGACCTATCAATTTTTTATTACAACAATGGATGTTAAGTTATGCCACTCTGATTTTTTTTTTTTTCATATATTTTAGAGAACGGGAAGTATTGCTAAAATATTTTGCGGAGATTGGATTTGAACCCACGCTCCTTTTAGAATTATGTTCTATCCTTTTATTAAGAGAGGCATCACTTTCCCTGTACTTTGAATAATTTTTTTAAATAGTTTCCGGACTCTTAAAAAATCTGAAAAAATCAGAATGGCGTAACTTTGCATCTTCTATTCATTTCTGTAATAAAAATTTTGAGATCGACACTCGATTAGAGTCAAGACGAGATAGCAATTCAGCTCAACGTAAGACGTTAGTTTTTTGCTGTGTACACTCTTCGCCTGTGAAAATTTCTCTTCTGTATTATAGCCTTGTCAATCACCGTGCCTTGCTGCCATGTTTTATCCTGACGGAGCATGGGGATTAACAAGGCTGCAGAAAGGAATTTTTTCAGTCGATGAATGTACAAAAAAAAAAACGAAATAAGAATAAACTATTTCTAATTTGAAATCTGTAAATCCAGCACTTTTCAATATGAATTTTTAAATTTGGGATATAAAAAAACTTTAAAAAATACGCAGTGTATCCTATATTATGTTTCATACGAAGTAGCTTATAAATTAGTTTATTTACTAAAATAAACGCTAGTTAAAATTTTAGTATTTATTTTTATATTATGAACATGAACTGCAACATGTACTGAAAACTGGGGGAAAAAACTGAATAAATAAATAAATAATGTTGGGTAGCAGGGTAGATCGCTTCGCCTCTTTCATCACCAAAACTTACTGAACTTCCATTTTCTATGCTGAATACGAAACTTGAGACATTTGGAAGCTTCACCTCAAAGTGGGGTAATTTATTGATTGTTTTAAATATAAAATTATCATAATTAATGTCAGACTAATAGTTTGTAAGCAGCTTGATGTATTGTCTTCAGCAAATTCACACACAGGAACACAATTGTGATGTACAACGCTACTTACACATTCTCTTTGATAAATAATGTTTCATTTTAGTTCGAAATAACTAACCGCATCTTCACTCTCGTACAGTGTTATTAACAATCAGTCATTTTACCCTTGCGCAAAGAGACGCTATTTTGTTTTCAAATAAATTGTTTTCAGGAAATAATGAACCACCCAATTATATATGAATCCTTTGTCTTGGAAATTATAACTTTTCAATTTACTTTCTTTCCGTTCAAATTCAACGGATTGCTTGAAATATAACAATAATATATTATACAATTATACAATACAGGACAAAATACAATTTAGTTGCTAGCTATTAGATGTGTTTGAAAACTATCGACATTTAAATTAATGTCATGACGTCATGGGTGTGACAAAGACTTTCTTAATGTTAGAAATAATTAAGTGACGTCACCATTACGATGTTAGTTTTAAATTAATAAATCTGGAGAAGAAAATTTCAAGTTGTTGTTGAAATAAATTCGAGTGACATTTCTGTGAAATTCAATAGCAGCCATCTCACGACACGATTTTTCCTCTGATGCTTGATTGAATTCACTGCTGTCATTGAATTTCAAACCTCGACATTTTGCTCTCACGTAAATTTTTGTTGAGTCTTGCGTCAGCTTCAAAACCAAACGGGTTGTAACATTGTTATCAGGTTAATTCGTATATTGAATCTGAAGCTTTTTTACTAGGCTTAAGAGAAACCACATGATGTAATTTGTCTATCGGCAGGTCTTATGAGTTGTGAAATACGTTTGGCAGCAAGGTTTGGCTCTCCTGAAGTGCACCAGAATGCACAGACTAGCATATAAACAATTTTCATATTTATTTTTTTACTTAATTAAACAACATAAATCAAAGTTTAAAACATTGTAAGAATACACCAGTGCACGTAGACAAAAAATCACAATAAAAATTCTATTTTTTTCTGTTCTTTTTCTTTTTGTATAGTAATTTCTCCTATCTATATAGTCAACATTATATCGACACCCCACCTCCCCTCTCTACATTGTACCTCTCTCCTAATTAAGTCTCAAACATAATTTACAGCAAACAACTCTGTATACATTGTTTCCGATATACGATGGCAAACAACTGTCACATCTAGGGTAGAGCGTCCTGAGTTTATGTCGCGTCTAGGGTACAGCGTCCTGGGTTGGGCTGGCCAACAACGGGTGGTCCAGCCCAACTCAGGACGTTGTACCCTAGACGGGACAAAAAAAATCATTACATCTGAACGCTGCAACTTGTTGCAGTACCTGACGTTCCTCGAGAGGGTGGGACGCGCCCTCAACATGGACGAGATCTCTAAGGAGGTGGGCGTCGACCTTCACACGGAGAGTCTGCTGGCGCGCGCAGAACAGCTGGCCCGCCTGGAGAGCGACAAGCTGGTGGACAAGGTGAGAATCGACCTTATGTCCATGTACATAAGGTCCATCGAGCGAGGAAAATTTAGGTCGAATGGAGGCTTCAAGTGATGCGCTTTCGCTGCGCAACTGTTTGTCGCTAAGGTTCATCTTGCACTTGAAAATGAAGCAAAGTGTTTTTTTAACTTTTCTCGGTTATAAATCAAGTAAAAAATCTAAATCTTGAATTATCTACTTTATTTTTCAGTTTGGACCAAAGTTCCGTAAAGGAATTTTCCCTGAAAAATCTTATTCTTGGTGAAAAAACGAATTCACGTTTTTTTTTACATAGGTTTGGTATAGCGGGTGGGATCACCGAAAAATCAGCTGACTTGAAGCCTCTATTAGCCCAGTGTGTGATTTCGATAGACCTTATGTCCATGTACATAAGGTCTATCGAGTAAGAAAAACGAGGTGCAAGAAGGGAGGGGTTAGTGTATATACGTGCCTCAAATGTAAATTGAGGGCCTCAATTTACATAAAAAAGTAAAATAAGTAAAATGATGCATGCAGTCACTTCTGGAGCTGCCGTTCTCTCTTGTTCCTGCACACCAATGTTTGATCAATAACCTGTCTAAAAGGCACAGTAGGGCGCAGTTGGGCACAGTTGCCCTTCACAGTTGGACTAAATGGTACTCCCATTTAGTTACAGTTCACTCTCAAAATTCACATGTTAATTCAAATTGGTTCAACTGTACGTCCTATTTGAGACCAGCCACAAGGGGATTATGAACTAGGCTGCCAAGTTCAAATAACATTGGAAAAATACATGAATATTGAACTGGGTAGCTAACTGTGCCCAACTGTGCCTTTGAGTCAGGGAAATATTAAATATCATTATTTCTCTTCCTGTATGTGATTTTAAAGAATTGTACAGACGAAAAAACAAAGTTTATTGTGATAGTATTTATGTTAATTTAACTACGTGGATTCAGTAAAAACAAGTGTGTTGCAATAAAAATATAATTAATGCAGTAAACATGACGAAAATAATTTAAATAATTTGTTTTTTAATCACCCGAAGTACAGATAAAGCACAGCATACAGTACATGATTGTGTTTATGGCGAATGAGGTGAATAGATTAACAGCATAAATTTAATCAGGCTTAAAAACATTAAATAAATAATAAAATTAAATTGCTTTATGGTTGAATTATTCACATTAACATCATTAAAATTGTAAAGTAAACATTAAATTTGTATTTAAATATTAAAACAAATATATTGAACATTAACTAATAAAAATTATTATTATTATTATTTTTTATAAATTTTTATTTAATTAGATCGAAATAAAATAAAATTTTGAGTGCATTACAAAAAAAATTGTAATTAATTTTCCAATATTATGTGACAGCTTAAAGACATGTTTTGTATCAAAATAGTGACAACTAGCCCTTCACAGCTGTTTACTATCAAGTTTAATTGTGTGATGCTCTTTGTGTTTATCCCCAAGATCAGAAAGACAGTCTCTGTTTTATCTGACGTCATATCACACTAAATTTTTAGATGCTGAATTGGTTTCAGTACTTTATGTCAGTACAAAATTGCTCCAGTTTCATCTTACATCCAGCACTTTTGACCTATAAAATACTTAATCCAAGTACAAATTTGGTACTGAAAAAATAGAGTCAATTTTTTGTACTTTTTTTTTACTCTCTTTTTTCAGTACCAAATTTGTACTTGGAATAAGTGTTTTACAGGTCAAAAGTGCTGGATGTAAGACGAAACTGGAGAAATTTTGTACTGACTGGAGCAATTTTGTACTGACATTACTGACATAAAGTACTGAAAATAATTCAGCATCTAAAAATTTAGTGTGCAGATTTTGATAAATCTCAATTCCACCCACTAAATTTTTATCACCCTAATTATTAGGCCACACACCTTACTTACTTGATATTCCTTAACAACTGGCCAGCCTCAATTGTAGAGCTCTGTTTGTAAATATACAATCTGAAAGAATCGATTTTTATTGATGAACCTTATGTACATGGAACATAAGGTTCATCAATAAAAATCGATTCTTTCTGATTGTGTATTGACAAACAGAGCTATTGTTAAATCGAGCATAGAGGAAATACAGACAATTAAAGTTTTTCAAAGAAATTATCCTAAATCTTGTTCTGTAGGTGAAATTTCTAAACTTTAGTGAAGAGAATGGACAACATACATGAAATTTTTTTATTGCAGAAATGAATAGAGGGTACCAAATTATGCTACTCTGAATTCTTTTAGATTTTTTTGAAACCCAGAACTATTTTTAAATAATTATTGAATGTGCGGCCACGCCCCTTAGAGGCGTCAATAGGCGTTCAGTCTCTATCCTTTTTATTAAGGCTGCAGGGGTGCCAACTGAAATCACAGGACTTTCAATAATTATTTAAAAATGGTTCCGTGTTTCAAAAAAATCTGAAAAAATTCAGAGTAGCATAATTTGGTACCATCTATTCATTTCTGCAATAAATTTTTTTCATGTATGTCATTGTCCATTGTTAGACCTCCATCTTACGATAATCTGTTCATTCTTCAACTTTATGAAACGCTGGCTAAAAAGTTGGAAAATTGTCGATTTTAATCCGAAAAGTAAAGGAAACTTTTACCTATAATTAAATTAATTAAAAATTTTATGTTAAAAAATAGCTGCATATTATATTTAATTAAATTAATTAAGAAATTTGCTTGCTATATGATTATCAAGAATTATATTATTAGTTTTATGACGTGAAAAATCATTTGATATAGTTAATTGTAAATGCCAACTGAAAATACTTTGAATTTCAATAGTGAAGCTTTTTCATCTGCTACTTATCAACATTGAGCAAAGATTTAAAAAAAATGGAGATAAATACAGAAAGACTACGTTTTATTCTTTGTTTTGTTTTATTTCTCCAGTATTGTTGCTCCAGTATATTTTTAAATATTTGAACATACAGCAATAGTCACTTCATTTCCTTCTTATTTTTTCAATGAATTTCTTTTGAATTCCCTTGTTGGTTTGGCTTTATATTATGTACAAAAAGCTATTTTTTTTACAGGAAATGAAATTTTATACATTATTTTATTGCAAAGCAAATTTGTATAATATTTTATGCTTGAACACACCATACTAAAACCCACAAACTCGAAATAAAATAAATATTGACACTAAAATATATTGTAATCATGAATAACATCGATTTTTTTAAATATATGAAATCCTGGCTATTTACACAATTATATTAGTATCTAAGTTAACAAAGTAGCTTTTACATTATACTTAACAATTATTTTGAAAAATGTTAAACAAAACATAAAAAATATCAATTTTAAAATTAGAATAATGAAGTATTGTCCTCAATTTTTTTTTATTACAGAAATGGATAGAGCGTGCAAAGTTATGCTACCCTGATTTTTTTAAGATTTTTTAGAGCCCGGGAAGTATTTTTAAAAAATTATTGAAAGTCCTTTTTGTGACGTCACGCGGCGGCAAGTCCTATCTTTTTCTTAAGGAGCGGCGTCTCGTGACGTCACAAAAATAACTTTCAATATTTTTTTAAAAATAGTTCCCGGGCTCTAAAAAATCTGAAAAAAAATCAGGGTAGCATAACTTTGCACCCTCTACCCATTTCTGCAATAAAAAAATTGAGGTCAATACTCCATTTATCTTTTATATAATATATATTTATATAAGTATTGTAATTAAAGTGCAAGTAAGTATACTATATAGCTATTTCTTTTGCATTCACTAATTGGGTACTATAATAGTTGTGTTATTTACTTTTATTAATATTTTCCCCCTCTAATTTCTGTACTTATTATTATTAATATAAGGAAGAAGTTAAAATTACAAATATCCAACATTGACATAAAAAGTTAGAAACTTGCTCGATCCCAATTCTAAAGAAGATTTTCCCTACTATTAATGTTGGGTGATAATTTGGGCAGGCATACACCCATGTACAATGTGTTTGTGTTGCTCAGCTGTTGCTGTCAGATTACGCTGATCGTCTGAGGCGCGAGAAATTGTACTGCTGTGAGGGTTCCCTCAAAGAAGTAAGCGTCTCGTTAGAGCTGCCTTTGCTGCTGAAATAGCCAGCAATGTCACCAGCACGCTTGCTTTGTTATCATGCATGCCATAGAATTGAGCCAAGTCCAAATTTCAAAAAAAAAAAATATCACCCAGAAAAAAAACGTCATCCTCCTTAGTAAAAAGATTTTTTTCCTTTTCAGATTATCTTTTTTCAAGTTAATGAAAAAAACATTATACCTTTTCCTTGATTTGTTGGACTTTTTCCTCGTCGGTTTGATTGCTTTAATAACAGTGAGATTTTCGTAAGACTTCTTGCTGTACGTCAGTCTTCTACCGAGACAAAGAGAAAGCTTAACAAATTTAATCAAGCCAACAAATTGTGTTACAAAATTCATATTATTATTTACTTTAAGTCTTTAAATCTGTTAAGGTAGAGATAACGTCGAACAGCTGTTCGACGTAATCCCCTTTGATTAACATGTAAACCTTAGCAAATTGACAAAAATTCTGAAATTTTTTTGAGAGGCAGATATTAGTGCCTTAAAAGCCATAGCAAAAGTTTCAAAAACATTTAACGAGCCGATTTTTTTAAATTAATTTTTTAGTTTGGCTCTCCATGGGAGAGCCCTATGCTGAAAATTAAAAAAATTAATTAAAAAAAAATTGGCTCGTTAAATCGTTTTGAAATTTTTTCTATGGCTTTTAGGCACTAATATCTGCCTCTCAAAAAAATTTCAGAATTTTTGTCAATTTGCTAAGGTTTGCATGTTAATCAAAGGGCATTACGTCAATCAGCTGTTCGGCGTTATCTCTACCTTAATTAAGTCACACGGATTGAATTTATATATTTTTTTACATATTGCACTAAAAAAGAAAAAAAAATATTGATTATTTATTTATTTTTGTTATAGATAGCGAAAAAATTCACACTGACAATAATATGTAGACCCTGGTAAAAAAAATTCAATTTATCCTAGTAAATGCACTGGAAAACTATACACTGTATAAAAATTAAAAGGAACTAAGATTATATAAAACTACATTATAAGACACGCTAAATACTCACTCAAATCTATGTAATGATAGTCTATTAATAAAAATGCACTAATTAAAAAAATTAAAAAAAAAAATCTTGCATGAAGTTACGTATTAATTACGTAAATATTTTAGGATCACAAAATGTCAAAAGAAAATATTAAATTTACAATTAGCATGATACAGACGTACGTAAAATTGCACATGTGTATGAAGAAACAACAAAACAATTTTTTTATCATACTGTGAATAAAAACTGGAAAGCTAAACTTCCACCTTTTTTTACTTTTCTTTTTTGTGATATGTGAGTTGTTTTCTTTGCTATAGAAAATCAGATTTTGAATATCTATTAAAAAACATAATTATCTATATATAAAATATTCAAAGGGTTTTTCCTCGTAACTTTTTTTGTCATATTATATGTTTCGAACAGCGAGGATATGAGTTTTTTTTTTAAATCAAAGTTTACAGTTTTCAATATAATTTTTATACTTTTTATAGTAACAAGTAGTATATAATATTATACTTTATATCGTTCGTATATTTAATGTTGCATAACAGGTGTGAGCTAAAAAATGGTTGAGGTACAAATAAAATGCCTTTGTATGTCTTAGGTTTTCTGAAAAAATTAATAAGTTTAATGTAATAATTATATATTTTAATGATAATTATATAATAAGTTTAATATTTCAGTCATAATGGGGGGTATTCACGAAGTACTTTAACCCTCGATGTTTATCTCGGATGCTAGGTTGAGCGTGGCGCAGTGCATTAACCGGTTCTCGTTAGATCACCGAAGTCAGGCTACGTCGAGCGTGGTTAGTACTTGGATGGGTGACCATTTGAAGTAAAAAATACGCTGCTCCCTCCCTGGGGTAAATTCATCTCGCTTTCCACCCAGTGCAGTGATGCACTTGTGTGTGGTTCCCCAGGCTTTGGACATCGCTTTGGTCCATTGAGAAAAAGTAGAGGTGTCCGTCCTGACTGAGGTTTTCCACGGTTCCCTCAGTCTCACCTCAGCGAATGCTGGGACGCGTAGCATATATGCAGGCCGTGGCCACTATCCGTTCCCCACCTTATCCCTACCCAGTACCCCGCCGCGAGCTGTAAGCTCTTAGGGGTGTATCCTTGTAAAAAAAAAAAAATGGTGCTAAACCAGGGTCTAAACATTTGGTTAACCACTGGTTTAGCACCCGAGATAAAAACTGAGGCCAAAGTGGGGGTTAAAGTGCTTCGTGAATGCCCCCATATATTCTTTAATTAACTGGGGGTATACATGCATAACTTGAAAAAAAAATATACAAAACTTGATTTACTCACTCATATTGAGAATATAGATTTACATATATTTAATATAATTATATTCTCTGCATTATATAAGGTAATAGTTAACGTAAGATAATGTATCTTTAAAATTTTATTAAATTCACTTGCATTAAATAATTCCATATGGAAATTAATCATGTTAATTAATTAGTCTTGGTAATAAAAATAGAATAGATAATTTAGATTGACGACTAATTTTTCTACATTCTCCCCCAGTTTGAATTAGCATCCCTCGAGAAACTTCCGTTTTTTTGGTTTGGTAAAGGTCATAATCTGGCGACAAGTCATTGCAACTTGACCTTCATGAATTTTGTTTACTGTACCGAATGGACCATAAAAAATGCTTGTTTGTTTACATGATATCGGCAACGATGTGTATTGAATATGAGGAGTAACGGTCAGTCGGATGTGCCTGTTTTTATCACTCGTGCCTTGATGCCAAACGTCATTTATGATGTCTTTCATAAGGCCTGTGTATATAGACATTTTATGATATGGTCCTGCCGGTAGATTTAGAGAAAACCTTGAGTTATGAATTGTCAATTTATTCACATTTTTTTTAACCTGCTATTAACAACTACAAAAAACGAGGAGAAAGATGCTGTGACGTCATAGTCATGCATCGTCTTTCCATTTGCTTGAGTGTTAAATATTTGCATGACTCAGAGCGTTTTGCAGCAAAATTTTAATGGTATTTTAGAGATTTCAAGAAATCTAAAAAATGAAAAAAATATTGTTAGGATGTTGCCTCAGTCTTGACACGTGTTACAGACCGCGGCCGTGTATCAGTTACAACGACGCGTGCGCACCCTTCGCGAGCAGCTGCAGCGGCGTGACCTTCACCTTGATCTTCTGCGCCGCAAGATCACCTTGCAGGAGGACAACGGTCGCATCCGGAGTTTACTGGAGGGAGAGCGCGACGAGGCAAACATGAGGTACACCCTGCCTTTATCACCGAGTGTTGATAATTGACCTCAAAATTTTAATGCAAAAATGAATAGAGGTTGCAAAGTTATGACACTCTGATTTTTTTTTCAGATTTTTTAGAGCCTTGGAAGTATTGCTAAAAAGTTTTGCCGAGGTCAGGTTTGAACCTACGCCCCTTTTAGGTCCTATCTTTTTATTAAGAGAAGCGTCTCTCTTTCTGTATTTTCAACATTTTTTTAAAAATAGCGGACTTAAAAAAATATGAAAAAAAATCAGAGTAGCATAACTTTGCACCCTCTATCTAATCTGCAATAAAAAAATTTAAGGTTGATACGTCGATACTGTATTGAATTTAAGGTCGATACTGTATTGAATTGTTGTCTTAGGCCGTAGCCTTTTTTCTATCCTAGTAACTTCGTCATCCTGTCACCTTACCTCTCTCATTCTAAGGATTGTCAGGCACCCGAGGGTGTTTTGGCTCTGGCCTTTCCTGGCTGCCCTACGTCCCTGTTTACTATTTGTGAAGACAAGCTAAACATGCTGGAATAAGTAGCTAAAAATTACAACTTAAGTGATACAATTTTATTTTTTAAAAGGAAAACATGAAGTGTTTTATATGAAAATAGAATAAAACTACCACCTGGATGGGAGTATTTAAAATTTAATTTGAAATATAAAACTGCACATGGATAATGAACAATGGACAACAAACATGAATTTTTTTATTGCAGAAATGAATAGAGGGTACCAAATTATGCTACTCTGAATTTTTTCAGATTTTTTTGAGACCCAGAACTATTTTTAAATAATTATTGAAAGTGCGGCCACGCCCCCTGGAGGCGTCAGTAGGCGTCCAGTCTCTATCCTTTTTATTAAGGCTGCAGGGGTGCCAACTGAAATCACAGGACTTTCAATAATTATTTAAAAATAGTTCCGGGTTTCAAAATAATCTGAAAAAATTCAGGGTAGCATAATTTGGTACCCTCTATTCATTTCTGCAATAAAAAATTTTCATGTATGTTGTCCATTAGAAGAAAAGTGCATTTTTCTATTCAAATCCTAAATTTGCCTTGAAAATGCATTATATATATATATATATATATATATATATAAATTAGTAATTATGGCATTTATATCAATGTAATACTCGTAAAGTAGTAATATATAACTATTTATTATACACCACGGGAAATAAGGGATCAGCCGCGACATGTATGCAACTGTTTTAGCGTTTATGCAGTGCGGGTTGTATAACTTCCGTGCGCTTAAAAAAGTTTTTAACTGCAGCTGTACTGAGCGTGGAGGTAAATTGGATTATTTGCATGTATCCAGGTAAATGAATTAGAGCATCCAATATGCTGCAGTGATTTTTTGTTGCTTTTTATACTTGGAAGCAAAAAAATACATCATTGTTGCAGTGTATGTGATATAATGTAATATTGCATGCACTTAATAAAAGGTAAGTTTAATATTTTCGTATCACACAAAGTAATCATATTCCACATTTAGTAAAAAAGTTGTATGTGCAATTCAATTAATGTCATATTTATTAAATGGAATTATGAGTCATAAAAAAAAATGTCATCATAAATTTTTTTTGAAACGTCATTGAAACTGATTGGAGAATTTAAAATACACAAATAAAGTTTAAAAGTTAACGACTATACTCGACAATAATCAGTGCACGATGTCACAGGGTGAAGAAGATGGTGAAACAGGTGGATCGTCTGCAGTTGCAGTTGGCCGAGGCACGCGCACATGTGAGGGATCTCAAGAGTCAGCTGGCCGACTCCACTGAGTACAAGGTGAGGTGTTTCTTATCTGCCATGACCGTCTTCACAGGCTCGGACTGGCCATTAGAGATGGTGAACGATCGCTCAGTAGGCCCCCTCGGCTGGGAGACCCCTACAACGTTTAAAGTAGGCCCCCACAGGGTCAAGTAGGCTCTTGATATGGGCCCGTACTCCTGTTTGCTCAGTAGGCCCTTCGAGCCCAGTCCGACCCTGACCGTCGTGTACGTAGTAGCTTCCTATCCAATTTAAAGAGACTCCTCCACACAACTAATCTCATAATCGCTTCAATTCCACCCCAGCTGCTCGCCAACTGAAGAGATTACATCATGTAGTGGAAGGGCCGGGGTATCCTATGTATAGTTATAGTGAATGCTGTCTTTCTTCCGATAAACGTATAAACAAAATGGAAGAGCTAGGCCTCTTTCCTCTCTCTTAAGGGGGGTAAGGTAACACGGCCAATGTTAAAAAAAAAAAATCCCTCACATGAAAGTTATGAAAAAAAAAAAATGTTCTCCTCTACAACCCCTATCAGTATTTAAAATATCAGGTATACAAATACGAGCTAGTTTTTTGAGTTATGAATTTTTAAAGTTGACTAATTTAACATGGAAGTTTCATTTCTCCACATGTTAAATTAGTCAACTTTAAAAGTTAATAACTCAAAAACTATATAGCTCGAACTTGTATACCTGATATTTTAACTACTGTTAGGGAATGTAGAGGAGAACATTTTGATTTTTTTTTAATAATTTTCATGTCAGTTTTTTTTTAAACATTGGCCGTGTTAACTTAATTAATAAATAATTAATAATACACTGTATTTATGTTGTTAAGTTTTTAATATTTACTAATTTTTCCATCTCTGTCCTTCGATATTTATAAATTTGAACACCTAGTTCGAGACTTGCATGCAATGAACACAATATACTTAATTTCGCCTTCAAAGAACATTCATTCAATTTGTGTTGTAGATTTCTGCTCTGGAACGAGGCAGGAAAGTTGAGGAACTCGAGAAACGACTCGCGGAGTCCGAACTACTCAGGACTAGATATAACCGCAAGGTTACAATCCTCAAGGACCAGGTATAAATTTTAACGACGTTTATAGTGGTCGAATCTACTCTAGAATTGCTTATATTTTGGAACAACATTACAAGAGATATATATTAGAATGTAAAAATTTTAGTAGCTTAATCGAAAGAAGGGGTAAAAATATGGTACATTGTGAATTTTTTCAGATTTTTCTGAGACCGGGAACTATTTTTAAAAAATTATTGAAAGTCTATTTTATGACGTCACGGGTGGCACTGCCCTATCCTTTTTCTTAAAAAGTGCCACCCGTGACGTCATCAAAATAGACTTTCAATTATTTTTTAAAAATAATTCCCGGTCTCAGAAAAATCTGAAAAAATTCACAGTACCATATTTTTACCTCTTCTTTCGATTAAGCCACTAAAATTTTTACATTCTAATATCTCATTAACGTGTACTCCTCAACACTTGTCTTTCAAGTATACTTTGTATTTAACAATGGTTTCTTGAAAGAGTTTTTATGATTGTTTATAATTAATTTGTAATTAATACTAAAAATTGCTTTTGTATTCCAATAAGAAAGATTAAAATGCTGCATATCTAATTGATCAATAATACACGTATACATGGCAAAAAACATTATTATAAACAGATAATAATGCACTGTCTGATCGGAAAATTTCTTTCACCGGGAGAATTCTCCAAGGAATGTTTTGATGAATTCTTTGTTGTCATATTTCTCAGGTGCGTACCTCGGGTCAGTCTGCCCTGGAGGAACGTTCGGTGCACGACCACACCATGCAGCTACTCAGGGATGACCTGGCGAGTGCCAAGCACAACCTGGCCGAGACCCAGAGACGGGAGTGTCAGGTAGGGAGGAATTACCCTTTCAGGGTAGATATTTCATTACAAATATAACTTACTATTTTTCTTGGTGATTTTATATCTTTATTGTAATTTTTTTAAAGATGAAACAATTTATTTATTTTTATTTTGTTATATTTCCCTCATGATTACATAAAAGTAACAAGTAAGAGTCAGAAGATTCACAAGCAGTCCAATAAGAACCAATAAGAACATTTCACCATAATGTATATGCCGTATACGGTTAACAAAATACTGAATTTAAGTTATACTTGTTAATAATAAAAGAATCAAGTACAGATTGAATGAAATTTTTCATGCAATTCATGCATTATTCATGCAAGATAAAGAAGTTTACCCTCCGCTTCCCTATAAAACTCTTCACTACCCCCCACAAATATTATACATACATGTATATTGCTCGTTCAAATAGTTTCAAAACTAATTAAAAATGCACTTCTATATTATATTGTAACAGCAATCACGATTTAAAAATTAAGAGGGGCAGTTAAAGTGCTTTGTGAATGCCCTCAGATTCAGATTCAGATTCAAAAGGCTTTTATTCAGAAAACACATATTACAATACAAGTTTGGGTTTAAGTACAAGACTTTTTAACCGGATCAGCCATAAAAAATGTAAAAAAAAATACATAATTATATGCATTGAATAAAAAAACATATGAGACATAATTTCAGTTTAAATATAGGAAATGTTCTGCTTGATTATATTTAATAAGTTTTTATTGTTTTTCTTTCGTAGGTAATATTGTCTTTATAATTGCACACACTAATATATTGCACTGACACTTTTATGGTGAGAGCGGCTTTAAATTGCACTTCACTGCCCCTCTTTTTTTAAGATATTGAGTTACACACTCCCTATGGTTGGCGGCGTAAGAAACATTCGACTCGCTCGAATGAAAGAAACATGCCGCCAAGACAAACATGAGACACTGATTTATAAATGCCATACACAGTTAGCATAACCTTGTTACTGTGACAGATAATTATTATTAACATTTTTACCCTAAATTGTGAATGCCCTCCTAAATGTTTACCTGTAAAGTATGCAACTGTTTCAGCAATCAAGTTATGCAGGTTGATGTGCTATAAAAGGGCTATAATGATCGAATTCTCCCCCAGTTGCTGACCCTGCGTGCCACGGTCGGTAAACTCCTCGGGGTGGACCCCTCCCGAAGCCCGGTCCCTGACTACGACATCGTGTCTCGGCTGCAGAAGTTGGTGCACGCACAGAGGGAGTTCGCGCAGGTGTCACGTCGCTACGAGGAACCGCTGCGTCTCCTACCGGGCAGTCCGCGCCGCTGCGCCACTCCTGGAGGTCACGGTGACCTCTGTGTCCGGACACCGGACAGTCGGAACCTCCGCTACGAAGACTCGGGGTTCGCGGACCCGGCGGACCTCTCGCCTCTCAGTGAACTTGATGACGTGTATAACAAGCGACCTCTTATGAGACCTTCCACCTGATATTCCACCTGATCTCTTATGATACCTGATTTTAATCAGGGTCAATTTGGTTGTGAAGATAATAAAAGGGCGTAAAATTGAAATTCTCATGTGTAAAACAATCCATGGGATTTAAGCGTATATTAATTAATTTTTTTTTTTTTGAAATTACTGCATTCCTATAATTATAATTCGAATGGACAACGTACATGAAATTTTTTTATTGCAGAAATGAATAGAGGGTACCAAATTATGCTACTCTGAATTTTTTCAGATTTTTTTGAAACCCAGAACTATTTTTAAATAATTATTGAAAGTACGGACACGCCCCCTGGAGGCGTCAATAGGCGTCCAGTCTCTATCCTTTTTATTAAGGCATCAGGGGTGCCAACTGAAATCACAGGACTTTCAATAATTGTTTAAAAATAGTTCCGGGTCTCAAAAAAATCTGAAAAAATTCAGGGTAGCATAATTTGGTGCCCTCTATTCATTTCTGCAATAAAAAAATGTAATGTATGTTGTCCATTGTAATAATTTGTAAGAGGAAGCAATAGTTTTATTTCATTTTATTATATTTCCCTCCTGAGTACATAACTAACAAGTCAGCGGCAGGAGATTTACAAACAGTCCAATAAGAACAAATAATTAAGTTTCCTATAATAACAAAAAAACTTGTTCTGTAGTTCTAAATATTGAAGAATCTTATATTCTATAGATTTAAAAAAGCTATGATATATCTTAATTAAGTTAAAATTGTTATAGTTTAATATTGGGGCATTAATTATGATATTATGATGAGTCTAGTAATAAATAATGATTTATTAAAATTTTCAGCAGAGCATCATAATATATTACACGTGGCAATTTACACAAAAACTACACAAGTGAGACGGTGCATAATAATTATTACACTGGAAGAGCTGTAGCATTTTGGACTAAAAGACGTCTTGCCAAAAAAGTCAAAAGACATGTCTTTGAAGCATATTGTTATTGTAAGCTAATCATTGTTGCTAATATATATCTTAAAAGATAAAAACCATTAAAAAAATAAATTACTGTAATTTTATCATAATTTTATGTAATCACTGTACATTTCTCACTAAAATTTGCTTGTTATTATCATGATATTTGTTAGAAATCATTATGTTTTGTAAAATACAATTTATAAAATACACCCGCGAAAACAAAAATATAATGTGTTCATACTATTAAGATAAAATATTAAGTGTAAATTAGCAAAATTTTAATAACATTTTGTCATTAATTGTAAAAAAAAAATATAATCATGTTTGATAAAATACATGTAACACAGATCGAGCAATGAAATAGTTTCCTTGTTAGAGGTAGAATGTTGTAAGCTGTGATAGAACGTAGAATTTCTTGTAATGTTGAAATAAAAGTATAAATAACAATTATGAAAATTTGACATATTATTAGTACTGTTACTATATATTATTATATAGGTTCGTGCAATTAGCACACCTGACAGACCTGACTATTAATTAATCTGATCATGACCCTGATATTGCTCGAGTACGACCCATGCACGAAGGTTTCATTGAATATTTGTATATTTAATTAAAAGACTCTAGCTGTTCATACTGCAAATTTATTAACTTATTTTATCAAACACTATGGCAATGACAATATCCTCCATAATTTACTGATCATCCAGGCTTACTAAATGATATATAGTAATGATTATATTTGCCTGCATTGGAGAGTCCCTGCAACATGCTTTGCTTTTGGATAATAAGACGCATATATATGAAGCTCCTACAATTTTATAAAAAATAATATGGCTATTTAATATACCAATAATCTCTAAGTTCTGTAATGGAGTATCGATCGACCTCATTTTTTAATTGCAGAAATAGATAGAGCGTGCAAAGATATGCTACCCTGATTTTTTTCAGATTTTTTAGAGCCCGGGAACTATTTTTAAAAAATTATATAAATAATCCTAGTAATATGTATATGCCCTGTGAGTGTATATCACAATATTTAACAAGGCTGCAAAAAATTAACTTTTCAGACTCGAGGAGTGTATTGCATGGTCATTATAATTAATTAAGAAATTATTGACATTTTTTTCATAGATTTTGAATTTCGGAGAACATTGATTTGTTGTAAAAAATTATTGAATTAATTAAAAAGCTGGAACAATTAAATCAAGAAAGCTTCTATTGAAAATAAGATATAATAATAAATTTTACTTAATAAAAGTTTATTTGCAACTTGTCCATGCAGCATATAATTGCATGTTAATAAATAATAAAAAAAACAAAAACAACAACCAAAAAGTTTACGATCGATAAAAATTAATTTTATCCATGTATTCATACAACAAATAAATAGCTTCGCTCGAGATCATTATAAATTATGGGTATACTTCTTGCAGAGAAAATAATACTGCAGTACTTAATTAATATATAATTCCGATTAATATATATATATTATATAATATATAATATATATATATCATATATATATATTATATATATAATATATATATATATAATATATATATATTATATATATAATATATATATATAATACGTATAATGAATGGCACCATGAACTATGGCAAATAATTATAATGACAGTCAAAATGACAACATTTCTAGCGTATAGCAAAAAACTTTTTATCATAAAATTAATGAGTCTTTTCAAGCAGAATGAATAAAAGTCCTCGAAATTAATTTTCCTATATATATATATATATATATATATATATATATATATATATATATATATATATATATATATATATATATATATATATATATACGGGTCTTTCACCATACGTCACAAAAACATGACGTCACGTGAATGTAGGCAAAAAGCACCTATTTAACATGGTAGTAGCATACCAAAAAGTATTTATTTTCTGCGATATGACAATCGTGGTACATTTGACAATTAATTATTTTATTTGATAGATTGAAATGTCAAGTAAATGGAAAAAAATACAATATTTGCCAATGATATCTGTGGAAAATACAATAAATCATTAATTAAAATGTAAATCGGCTCCAAATTTCACGTCAATAATGACCATTTTACGACACTTATGCACTGATATTGACCCTAAGATTCTTAAAAAAAATCAGCCAATCACCGACCATTGCTTTCCCCGCGGACTTTTGAATGCGAGGGGGAAACGGCACAACAAAAAATTATCATAAGAAAACCAGGTAAAATAAAAAAAATGTATATGTTCAAGTTATGTATATTAATTTCTTACGTATATATTATTGTTAAAAAAAAATTAAAAATACGTTAAATTAGGAGGAATAAATCAAGTGATTCCAGTTCCCTCTCAGTACCTACTGCTGAATGTAAACAACAACAAAGCCAGGCAAACGCTATATATATATATATATATATTATATATTATATATATACGCATGCATATTTTTTCTGCTCCCATGCATGCCATCCCCTACGATAATAATATATCAGGCCTGATATCAGGCTGATGTCAGGGCAGCCTGATATCAGCCTGATATCAGGAAGTGGACAGAAGAAACCTGACATCAGGCTGGCCTGATGTTTCCCTGACGTCTCCACCTGATAGTTCCCTGATGGTCTCCTGACTATAACGCCTGATGGCTACCATTTTGGACTATAATAGATAAAAACACATTTTATTATTAGAATTAAATTAAATAAATAACACTATCATCATTAACACTAAATAAAGAATATATCAATAAAACAAATTGAAGAAAATTTAAATACAAATGCGATGTTGTGCAGCTAGGAGCTAGGTGGCCTTTATTCTAGCTGGCTCGACTGTTGTCCCATGGTCCACAGCTATCCATAGGCAGCAAGACGGTGGATTTTCTAATATTTCAGGCCTCAGAGTCCTAAAATACCTGCAGCAAAAGACACCCCACATAGTATATTACCCCCAAAACAACTTATAAGCTAAAGAATTATAGTTTAATTACCATTATTTGTTGATTTTCTCCTCTCGTGAAGTAGCTGCCATTTTTCTATCAACAAACCTTTCTCCTTTGATGCAACAATGGTGCCGCCTAGTGTTAAAACTTATAACTAATGGAGCCTGACACTCCCCTGATACCCCCTGATATCAGGCTGATATAGCCCTGATGTCCCCCTGATATCAGGCTGATGTGACCTGACATCAGCCTGATACCCCCTGATATCAGCCTGATACCCCCTGATATCAGCCTGATACCCCCTGATATCAGCCTGATATCAGGCCTGATATATTATTATCGTAGGGGATGGGCATGGGAGCAGAATTTTTTTTCGACTTGTCCGATGTGTTCAAAATAAAATACTCATCTCGCGGGCTTGCCGATGCTCATTTTTCATCTTTTTTCATCCAGCTGTTCGGTGCAACTGTTGCTTGAAATTATCTAATAATTATTTTTTGTACCCTTATAATTTTGTTGATTTCCTTAATATTCTGAGTGTAACAGACAGATTAAAAGTTATTATTGTATTTATTATATATCAGTACACATAAAAATAATCATGGTCGATGCACCAACGCGTAAAGAGCGATATGCGATGCATAATTCCTTGATCTGCCTAGTGCAGGCCTTGAAGGAGCACTATGTTACTATTGAAATGCGCTGTGGTGAAACTGTCTCGGGGAAACTTTCTCATGTTGATGGGTAGGTAGATTTGATATGCATATAATGCACATACAGTACTATGACAATTTATCCTGAAATGCATTGTGGCCGGTTTTGCATTTGTCCCGAGCTGCCGTTAAATTAAAATGTTCTAAATATCATTACCGAAGCACAAAAAAGCCTTAATTAACTAGATTATATTGGTATTTTAGTGCCAATTAACTTGTAAAGATTTTGCACAGCCAGCTTACTTTAAAAGTTAATGAGTCTTCTTTACAGTATTACGACCAATATTATAAATAAATTCTGTACTGGACAGTATGCATGCATACTACGTATAGTTCCGTATGTTATTAGTCCTGTACAATTAAGCTCTATTCCTAGGTGTAGCAACGAGTTGTCTGAACCCTGCATCAAAGCATTTTTCCATCTAGGATACAGTATGGCATATAGACATGAAAATACATGTACCGCTGATGTGCAATAGATTTTGGATGAAGCCCCATACCCCCTGGGTTCTGACATTGAAATCACTCCTTTGAGGCAACCATAAAAATTAGTTATAACCCAGAGGGTTTTCTCACCCCTCTCATCTCCATCCCCCAGGTGTTGCCTGCCTTGTCATCAAGCTGTTCCCTTCAAACCAGCCTGCTATTATTTAGCAAAACACAGCAAAGAAATTGATGAAGCCCAGATTTTTTTTTTTTTTTTTTTTACATTCTTTTAATTTGAGTTACTAGTAAATTACAATGAAACAGTTTCTGATAAATCTGAGCTGTTTGGAACAAGTTTTATCTCTTATCGTTTCTAGATTTTTATCAAAATAAATCAATGCTCTTAGGGGTGTATCCTTGTAAAAAAAAAAAAAAAATGCTTGTTATCTCTCAATAATTTTGTATGTTCCTTCTTCAGGTATTTATCAAAAGGAGTTGGTAATCTAGCCTGTGTTTGATATATTGTAGTACTGTAAATATATTCTGGCTCCTTTGTGTGTAAAGAGGTAAATTCTGCACATTAATTATACTGTGTACAATATAAAATTAGTTGAATTAGTTACATCAGTTTTTGTAACAGCTATTAATAGATTTTAAAATTTCTAACGTGTTTAGTATATCATTATTCTGACCAAACTTCTCATTATTTTGAGAGTTAAGTTAAATGTGATGCACAGTGTAGGTTCACCTCAGCATTACCAAGGTCTTCCTTGTCCTTGCAAAACCGAGGGGAGAGTGGGCAAACAAACAACCACTTAATTAATAAGTGGCAAGCTAAAAAATTAAAGTTTACTAACTTTTTGGTAGCAGTCTTTTAAATATTTTTCCCGCTTTAAAAGATGTGTGGGTCCCCTGTTCCCTTGGCAATGTTAAAGGTACATTAAATATAAAATGTTTATATGTTGCAGGTACATGAACATGGCGATGGACGATGCGGTGTTCATCACAGCAGACAACAGACAGCACGTGTTCGAGTACTTCTACGTGCAAGCAAGGAACATCAAGTTTGTCACCATTCCACAATACGTAAGTTATTGGAACAGAGAGATTAAAACCGTTGGATTTTTTTAAATGTACTGATGGATTAAAAGGTAGGGATCATGGTAGTACATATCGCCGTGCACAATTGCATCTTCGTTAAAAGATACAATCGCCTCGTAAGATTTGAATCTTCTTACTGCCAATTAAGTATTTTCAATGATAAGGTTGTATGGAGATTTTCTCCGCAAATATGCTGGTGCTAACCGTCCCAAAAAACGGTAAGCTTCTGAAACTTTTTATCTTCAAATTATGAGACAGAGAGAGGTCTGTCTGCATCGACCAGAAAATTTCAATAATAATATTAATAAATAATAAGAGTTTTATTGCCACTGTTGTGCTTGTGTTTGTGTAACAGTTCCCAGTTTCCGTGGAGCCATAAATTTTTATCAAATATCTGGTCATAAGACTGATGGTCAGTAAAGAAACGCAATAAGGAGAACCACACTTCCACTTTGGACCCCCCTTAAGGGTTAAAAGAATTATCGGATCAAAATTTCAATGATGCTATACAATTTTGTGTTTTGTTTTTAGTAGGAATACAAATTTTCAAGTCTCCAGTAGAAAAATTAAATTTGTAATAAAAAATCTTCCTTGACACTTAAGTAATGGAATACTGACAATCTCAATACAATTTATTATTTCAATATTTTTGCTCAATACAACTGCATTTTTAAAAAAATAATATATATTATATATAAATGTTCTAAAATAAATTGAACTAACTTAAAATATTTAAATTAACTAAAAAAGAACATTCTTTAGTAAATTATTATTTATATTTTATTCAATTATCAATTTTATTTATATTTCCTACTTGATTTGTATTGTTATTTTAAAAATATCTGAAAAGAAAATATTTTAAACACAAAATTATAATCCCGGATCAAAAGTTAATCCACCGACGTCGGTGGTTTAAATTTAATCCCAAAATTAACAACTTTGAACCTGGTTCAGCAAATTTTTGCGGTGGAGCTTACGGAAAACTGCGTTGAACCAAGTTTGAACCAGGTTTAAACCAACAATGCGTTGAACCTGGTTTAACTTCGGTGGAGCTTACGAAAATTTTATTTGATCTCGGTTCAACTTTGAACCTGGTTTAAGTAACTTTAGACCAGGTTCAAGTAGGGTGGAGCTTACGGCCCTAAGTGTTAATAATATAAAGGTGCTTTCACATATTCGAAGATCGCTACGGAGTTCCGTAGCTATGCCGTAGGCCTTTCACATATTCTCATTCATCTGTGGCAGCTGCGGCGGAAAATCATGTGAATGCCGTAGCAAAATCAAACTCATCTTGATTTTGCTACGGAGTTCCGTAGATCGATCGCGAGGTGCTACGGTGCAGCTACAGTGCGCAGCAGAAAAATCAACACATTTGCTACGGAGTGTTTCCGTAGCGATTTTCGAATATGTGAAAGCACCTTTATATTATTTATAAAAATTAGAAAGGGTTAGAGCCGTACTACCCACGTTGAATTTAAAAGAGGCGGGGCCTTGGCGGCCTACTTTCTAGATCGTCGTCTTTCCATAAATTATTCTCAAAAATAGTCTCTTCATCATAGAGTTTCTGGGATTCCATTTTCTGAACTATTATGCAGAAGTTAAAAAATATACTTATATATTTTAACTATTTCCCACATAAAATTTAAAAAAACAGGAGTCAGCTGTTTTTAATTAATTTTGTTGCCAACATTACAAAATTATCACTAAATTATTAGCATTATTTTTTAATTCCTCAACAAAGAATTATTTGAGTATTAATCAAGAAATCAAAAGATATGGACTAATTTAAAACAAAACTTGAATTTAATTGAAAATTAATTTCAAATACATTAAATTTTCCTATAAAATTACAGGATTCTTAATGCCATCATATTGGCATCTCTGCCAAAACAAACCTCTGGTCGATGTCACAATCAAAAATGTAAAAAAAAGGTTAAAAATAGAGCATTTCATTGCTATTTTATCTGGAGTGCAGAATGCAAGTAACCGTTCCACGATGTTTGTCATTTTTTTCGCCATTTGTTCGCCACAATGTGCTCTCAAGGCCACTGCTGATAAAGAAACGCAAGTCATGCGTCGAATTCGCGATCGCGAGGCGAAACATCATGGGAACTCGTGTGAAATCTCCAACTTTCGACTTCTCAAAATATAATTGTATTGGTTTTGATCTAGACAATACAATTTGTAGGTACAAAATAACTAATTTAGTCCAGCTAGAATATGAAGCTTTAACTAAATTTTTAGTTGAACAGAAGAACTACAAAGCAGAAGTATTGGAACATCCTGTTGATTTTGACTTCTTACAAAAAGGTTTGATTTTAGATTTTGATCGTGGAAATGTTTTAAGAGTTACTGCTACAGGGAAAATTTGGAAAGTAAGTCACGGAACAAAATTTCTATCAGATGTAGAAATTGTTGCCATTTATGGCGAAGAGCGAACATGGGAGGTAACTTCGACGTTTTGCAAAGATCCATTAATGACATGGAATGGACCAATGTCAGAACGTATGAGGAGCTTGTTGGACTATTTTGATATGCCTGCTGCTTTAGCCTTTGCCAGAATCATTGACGATATTGACAAACGGAACGGAGGACCGTTGAAAGAAGCGTACCAAGTCTGGCCAGATGTACTTGATGGATTATGCTACATGTTTGCTAGAGATAAGTATTCTGCGAAAGATGGAGGACACTACTTCACAAACCTGAGATCAAACCCTGAGAAGTACGTGAATCGCTGCACTCCTGAAGCAATTGCGTGGCTACGTAAACTGAAGGAAACCAAGAAAATGTTTCTTATAACAGGATCTCATATTGATTTTGCATCGTACACTGCCTCGAATTCTCTGGGACCAGATTGGAAAGATCTGTTTGACATTGTGATAAGTTTTGCTCGTAAACCAGCCTTCTTTACCGGCAACCGTCCCTTCCTGAGTCTCCGTGGTGCCGAGGAGGGAGACCCAGTTCCCGATCTGAGCGTCCTGACTGAGGGTTTCATCGCCGTCAGCCAGGGAAACTGGCAGGAGCTCTTGCAGGTAATATGAGTTAGTCTTGCAGGTACAGACAGCACCAATCTATTGCAAAAATCTTGGGGAGTGTGCCTCGATCTTTAAACGGCACATAGGACCAGGTGTCTCCCCAGATGGTGAGAAAGTAAAGACATTCCAAGCAATAACATTAACTAACTCTTTTACCGCAGGGAAGGAGGCGGCGAAACTTGACAGTAGACCGGATATTGATGGTTAATTAGGCATAGACCATCAATATTTGATCCATTGTCTAGCCTCCTTTCCGACAATAGAGTTACCGGTAGTTAATATTTTCAACTGGAATGTCATTATTTTATGACCGTCTGTGAAGACACCTGCTTCTTTGTGCCGTTCAGAGATTGAGGCACACTCTTTAAGATTTTCGCAATGGATTTGACGCTGGCTGTACTTAAACTTTGAAATAGTTGGTCTTGCAGATACTTTAACTTTAATTAGGCTTAAGTGTAATTGCGTTCATTACTCGAAAGGCACAAACTGGATCGACCATCAGAATCAAAACTGCGTATTTACACTTTCAATAAGAGCTATAACTGTTATCATAACACTTGGATTGTAGCCTTTATTGCAAGTGCTTTTCATTAAGTTGTGATTCTGATCTGGACCTAATTCTTTCACCTTTTTCTAATACTGTTGAAGTGGAACAACATACAATATGGATACAGTACTTAGTTATTGAAGTTATGTACAGTATTTTTCATTGCTGTAATATTGTACTATATTGTAATTATTACATTCATACAGTATTTACCAATTTGAGTCTTAATTTTCCACTATCAGCAAGATCAAACTTATTTTATTTTACAAGAATATTTCAGTTTCTTGTATACACTGATTTTAATTCAATGCCAAATTTAACTGAGACTGCAATGCGAGCACCACTAACATCTGTGACAGTTCCTGCAGTCTCGTCTGGCTGATGGTGAGGCTCCTCGCTGTCTCTACGTGGGGGACAACGTTGTGCAGGACGTTTACTCACCGGCCCACTTCACGCGCTGTGACACTCTGGCGGTGATGGAGGAGCTGTGGGCAGAGAACGGGCTGAAACCGTCCCACCCAGAGCACCGTTCCATCGTCTCCCAGCCATGGGGCTCTTACTTCGGCACCGCGGCCGAGCCCTCCCTGTGGCACGAACTCCTCACAAAGAGCGCACAGCTGATCGTGCCGAGCTTCGAGACTCTCGCCAATCTGGACGGACCGGTACCCACAGGATTCTTCCCAGAGGTACCAAATTCACACAAGCAATAATCGGCACGAGTGCTTTAATGTAGAGCAACTAAAATTTAATGTAAAAACTACATTATAATGTAAGCTACAGATAATAACAAACTGCATGATATTGCAAATTTATATTTTGTAGTTAATTTACATTGCAAATTTGGATAGATGACGTCAAGTTGTAAAAGAAATATAAAATTTTTTGGAACCCTGTGACACCTTCAAAATTGAAGGAAAAGAAGTTGTGACATCATAGTCACGCAACATATTTCTCCATGGTTGTGTGTTAAAATTTAACTGCATGGCTATAACGTTAAGCCGGTATTACACCATACAATTTTGCATACAATTTTTCCTTGCAAGAAAATTTCATCTCCATGCAAACAAATGGAGTTCAAGTTTTCTTGAAAGGAAAAATTGTATAAAATAGTTAGAAAAATTGTATCGTGTAATACCGGCTTTACAGCGTATTTCTTCTCTAAAAAAAAAAAACAATTGGGAAAATTTGACAATAAATAACTCGAAGTCCTTTTATCAAAATTTACAATAAAAAATAAGCAGGTTGTCCATTGAAGTTCATGAAACAATATGTAATTATAATTACATAATTATTTAAAACAAGAATCTGTCATTAGGATTGTTAAGATTGACACAAAATTTATTTAAATGCTCTAGGAATGTACAAATTCAAAACTATATTTACTTGTCAAAATATTGGAGGATGTGCCAGTTTTGCTTGTGTTCATTTGGTATTTCCAAGGTAAAAAGGTAGAGTCTGAATTTGTGATTGCAGGCTTTAAAGGTCAAATCTGTTATTGTGTTTGTTTTCAGTCCCTATGAATCCATTCCAACTGTATTATTTTTGCTTTATTATTAATTATATTAATAACCAATTTATATTTCTGTATTATAATCAATATACAGTAAAGAGGGTATACTTAAACACTACTCAATATTAAGCTAGATGTTGAAATGCCCAATAATAATTTTATTGCTGGATAGTATATAGCAAAAGTACTACAGTTCATAAATTGTGTGTAGTAAAATATAACAACGTGTCAAAAATAGCTTCCCATTGCAATGATTGATCTTGTATTTTTACCATAACCAAAATAACATGAAATCTTCATACTGTAAAAACACGGGCTTGATGTCAGTGCATAGCATTTTAATGTCTACCATGGATTTTCTACTTCCAAAGAATACTGCTGTTTTTAACTGAGTTGCAATTAAACAGGCTTATAAATAATATTCCCTGAAGTTGATATAAAAAATGCATAAAAATTTCCTGCATTAGCCTGTTTGATTCTCAAAAACTCAGTACATAACAGTAGTTAGTTTTGTCTTTATAACAAAACATTAGAACCAAAGTTTTAATTTTCTTGTTATTATTTTTAAACTAATTGTTATCGTTACCTTTTATTAATTTTACTTATCAGCTATCTTCGTTTGTTTTGTTTTAGTTTGTATGAATTAAAAATTTAATGTTAAGTCATAAAAACAAGGATTGATTAATGATTGATTAATTATTTCACAAAATGTTTCTCTACTTATCAATATTTTATGTATGTCTGTGCCATATATTTGATAAAGTCTACAAATATTACAAAGTTTATAATGTTCTGCCATGTTCTAATCTGTACTAATCAACAGTAATTGTTAATTGGGAGGGGGGGGATATTCCTCATTTTCGTGAGGCTGGTTTGTTTCTTCATGGGGAAAAAATCTGTTTTATTTTCAAGTGATTTTAACATACATACTGGTATGTGTGTTTTTGTTTTAATTGTAATTACTGTACATATATTAATTATATAACAAGTGCAAAAAAAAATTTTTGATAGTTGTGTGATCTGTGTTTGTCAATTGCATGGGACATGATACAAAGGATCTGTTGATAAATGAAAATTGTCTCTCTGTTAGCAACAAATTTGAAGAGTAGGCACTGCCATTTATTTCTGAGGTGAAAATACTTACCCTCCTCCCTGTGTTGTATTTTTAGACCTATTTTTAGTCCTGGACTAAGTAGATCTAATGTATTGTTGTACTGTCGTAAGCACAGTACTTTGAATATTATATTTGCACAATAATCAATATTTATTTAGCTTTAGTATTAGAGCATTAAAATTATCTATATGTGAAGTATTGATAGAGTGTGAATTTGACATAATTATTTCAAGTAATATGTTTTTAAATATAATTTTATAATTTAAACTTTACAAATAGTAAAAACTTGTTATTACGTAAAGTCTAGAGACCCAGGAAATTAGGTTTACCTTGTATCTAGTATTACCTTATATCAGATTTTCCTATACCTTTACAATGCTTATTATTTTTTACAGGAACGCAATCTCCTTTATTCAAAATCGAGTTTCACCTAACAAGTTGCGTAATGACGAGTTTTACTGTGAAATTTATAAAGAGTAAGATACTCTAAGGGAAATCCATCATTTTAAATGGTCTCCATTCAACACCAATAAGAATGCAAGATTTCTCTTGGCATGAAGCTGTCTTGCCTCTAATATGTTATTAATAATATAATAATTATTATATTTTACTTACATGACTTTCATGCCGTTTACTCTGTTTAATATACTGTGAATAACAACTTGAGTTTGTGTTTAAGGGAAAGGTAACATGCCCAATGTTAAAAAAAAAATCCCATATATGAAAATTATGTTTTTTTTTTGTGTTTTTTTTTTTTTAAATATTCTCCTCTACATACCCTATCAGTAGCTAAAATATCAGGTATACAAATTTGAGCTAGTTTTTTAGTTATGAATTTTTAAAGTTGACTACTATAACATTGAGAAATGGAATTTCCATGTTAAATTAGTCAAAGTTAAAAATTCATAACTTAAAAACTAGATCGAATTTGTATACCTGATATTTTAGCTACTGACAGGGGATGATGTAGAGGAGAACATTTTAAATATTTTTCATGTGAGGGATTTTTTTTTTTTTTTTTTACATTGGGCGTGTTTCACTTTACTCTTAACAAGTTTTGGCAGTTGAAATATCCTCGAGAGCAATTTTATTAATTGTGGGTATGTAAAAATAAAATCAGCAAGTTCAAAATAGCTCAATATATGATGTGGCTTTTCGGCCATATTTTGTTATAAATTACAGCAATATATTGTAAATTGTGTTTTAATTGTGTTTTAATTTAAATATGATGGGCTCTGGTAGCTTATTAAATAAAATAGATTCTTAAAAAAATTAATATATTTATTTAACCGATTTAACATAATACACATGCATACTATGTAGGCAGAAAAAACTTTATTGATTGAATTTTAAAATGGTATTAATTATCCAGTATCATATCATGCAATGCATGGAAAAAATATTTCATACACGATACAATGTGCATTTTTTTTTTTTTTTTTTAATTACAATTGTAAAATTGTAAATGCATTTTATAGTTAATGACACACTTTTTACGAATGAGAAGAGGAAATTTAATGAAATAAAATAAATAAAAATAATAGTAAAAAGATAGTGATAATTAATTTGTGTTGGCAGTATAGTCTAATATATAATTATAGTCATCAGAGAATTTAACAAGCAAAAACTGGGTCTTCAGTCAGAATCTATTGTGATGGACTTATGGCCGTAAGTTGCAGCCAACCTAATATCTTGGAAAAATCCGACAATTATCCTAGAATTTTAATGTTAATTAGTAAATAAATAAAATAATCCACGGATAATCCTCAGATTATTCTCGGATAGGTGGCTGCAACTTACGGCCATTAATTAATGTGTCATATTGATGAGACTTTAAATTAAAGCGATTAGTTTACAGGAAAATAAAACAACAAATAATTCTATTTTTGTTTTAAAATTGACATACCTTGTGAGGGAAAAAAAGAAAACAATTACTAATAGGTCATATATTTAATGTACCCTCCTCGCTTTGAAAAATTCTCTTCTACTGCGTTGTTATTCACCATGCAGTGTGCAATATTCATACTATATGATAACCTAGCCAGGAACTATTTTATAATTTCATTTTTTAAAAAGAGGGTATATTCTTCAAATTATATAATTATATGCGATGTATATATATATATATATATTATATATATATATATATATATATATATTTATTTTTACTTATTAGTATGATATTTTCTCCCCTTTTTCACTACAAATTCATTAATTTGTAAAATAATAAAAAAAAAAAACATTTATTGAAGAATTAAATAAGCTAAGTTAATAGTATGCATTTATGTACATAAATATATCGTTAAAAGGGATACTATTCGCAACCTCGTTGTGATTTGTTCTTTAAAGGACTGTTATAGTGTCACCTGCCAACTGTTATGTATGTAACATGTGGGAAATATAATAAAATAAAAATAAATAAATAACTGAAAAAAAAATACCATCAATATCTTCAGTGTCTTGATTGATTCATCTTCATTGTGGACAGCAACGTGCTAGACAGTGTTCGACTGTTTCAGATGGACATTGCAGAGATCATCATGAGTCAGCTGACGGACAACCGTCGCAGGTTCTGTCACCGCGGGGTGGGCGTCGTCGGCAGCAAGCAGATGAAGCTCAAGCTGCAGAAGAAGGGGCGGGCCCCCAGCACCTCACAGCAGCCCCCTCTCCCTTAGTAGCCCAAGTAAGACTGCCTTTCAGCCCCTGAATTTTATCCAATGTGTCTTTAATTCAGGTACTGATGTAATAATTTTTTTCTTACATAAACCCAGTGCAGGCTTATTGGGTATTTCCAGAATTTATTCAATATTGAAGTGTGAAATGAAAAATTGGTTATCTGATATTTATTAATTCCATTAAAATTTGTTCATTTTCTCTTTACTTGCAAGCACACATTATTTTTATAATAATTATATTACTGGTGGCCAAACAGCGTAATTTTAGCTATATTTTTGTAATACCCCTCTAAATATAGCATTTATAATCCTTCAATAATTTGTGTTTTATATGGGTCTTGTCTATCAATATAGTGCGTTGTTGCAAAAACAAAAACTTAATTCCAAACAAATCTGCTTTATTAATATCAGCAGAAATTTGATTATATGTTTTGTGGATGTTTTGAGTAGAGCAGTAAGAGCTATCGTCAGATGGCAATATATGATGATTATGGTATTTAAAAATCATCTAGAAAAAAACTGTTTTGTTTTCAGTAATTACATTACATGTGTCCTAATTAAGTCCTAAACCTTTCTGAACTCCAGTGCTCTATACACCTTATTTCATTGGCTCTAGTTGTTTTTAAGATATGACTTAAAATAACTCAGACTAACTCAAACTCAAGCGAATCAATGAGTCAGACGAGAAACATTGGTATAAAAGTTTAGGAGTGATGGAGTATCGACCTCAAAATTTTATTGCAGAAATGGATAGAGGGTGCAATGTTATGTTACCCTGATTTTTTTCAGATTCTTTAGATTGTTTTTTAGATTACTGAAAGTATAATACAGAGAAAGTGATGTCTCTAAACGCCTCTCTTAATAAAAGCATAGGACCTAAAAGGGGCGTGGGTTCAAACCCAACCTTGGCAAACTTTTTAGCAATACTTCTCAAACTCTAAAAAATCTGAATAAATAAATAAATAAATAAATAAATAAATAAATAAATAAATAAATAAATAAATAAATAAAAAATAGAGTGGCATAACTTTGCACCCTCTATCCATTTTTGCAATAAAAAATTTTAAGGTCGATACTCCATTACGTAATATTTCCCCTTATGTCTGATTAATCTACATACCAAGCTGCAATGGTCTCAATCAATCAAGTTTTATTACTTTTTTTAAAGTAAAGTAAAAAGACTAATTTGTGTTTTCAAACTTAATTAAACTGTTCTATTGTGATAATAGATTTATTATGTTTCATTATAAAACCTAGTTATTTTGTAATTGAACAATGAATTTGTAAAGTTTACGGTATTTGAAGAAATCAATAAAAAAAAGTTTGAAATATTTTTTTATTTAATGTGAATGTGCTGAAAAATAATTATGTACATAATTAAAACAATAAAATTACTATTAAATTTTATTGAGAATTCCACTTTCTAAGTTAATTTACCTTTTACAATAAAACTTGATTGTTTTATTATTAATTTTTTTTTATCAATTAAGACTGAGAATTAGTCATTGATGGTCAAAATTGAGTGTGTGTAATTAATAGTATATACTTATTTCAAAGATACGAGTAGAATGTCTACAATTAGTGTGTATCAGATTGTTATAAAATAATTAATTTAAAAGTGACATTTTACCCTTGTATTTTAGCAACCCAAATTGCTCGTGTGTAGAAAAAGTTGCAGAACTAACAGGAGCTATAATATTTTACATTCATTAATTATCAATCTCAATTCATCAAGCTTACTTATTATACACTTTAACTTTAATGTGAATATTTTGTAAATTAAGACAATTTTTAGCACATCGATTGATGTAGAATATTATAATTATAATATAATTATAATATTATATAATTATATTATAATTATATTATAATTTCGGAAGGTTCGAGGTTTCAAAGTAGTATGTAATTAGTAAATAGAAGTACCCAATAGGGGTTGATTAAAAAAAAACTAAAAAAAAAATATAATTATTATGACGATCTGTTTTTGTCTAACATATGCATATAATTATGCTATATAGTGCAAAATAATAAAAATTACAGCTGGACCATGGATAAATTATAGATTTTCTTATGAGCATAGACGATGATACTGTACAATTATAAGAGAGGTATACAAATTTTAATACACTATATATATCTATTATACATTTATATATATTATTATATTATTAGTCTTTTATTAAACACAAAAAGTGTGCATATATAATTCAGTTAAAAAAAATATAATTTTAATTTCTAATGTCAGTAATTTTTAGAACTTGATTTTCTTTATTTTTATTTCGACATCAACTTTTAATTAAAAAAAAATTATAAACTTATAGTTTTCCTTAAAACCACGTTCGTTCGAAGCTGCTTGTAGCATCAAAATAAACAGCTGAAAAAATAAAATAATTTAACTTAAAATAGACACAATACATGAGAAACCTTATAATTTATAATAAAACAAAATAATATATATTATTTTAATGTGATTTAAAGGAGCTCATTTATTTTTTTTTATCATAACATCGTACTCATATGAGCATGTATTTTAGTATTTTCTCTATGTCAAATAATTATTAATATATAATTATTATATTATGTCATCTTAATTTTAATTATGAAATTGTTTTACTTTTTAAAAATTTATACTCATAAATATTTCGTGTGCACCCTTTTTAAATTATTAAACTAAACAATTTTTTATTGCATTGTTCTTATGCAAAAATGAAATCTCATTCACAGAATAAGTTCTTACGTGTGCGATTGTTTACTAAATGAGTCGTTTATTTCATTGTTTAAGTTTTAGTCTCAAATTCTGAGTATGCAAAGCGCAATTTTTTTGTTGGTTGCCGTTATGTGCGGAGGCGCGTAGAATCCAGGCCGCCTGCACAATGGACCTGTCGCCCCGGGGGGGTCGTCCCCTCAAGTCACGGACAACGGGACATGGTCGTGGGTTGTCGTTGTTGGAGAATATCGTCCGTAATAATGAGCTATCTGCTTACTATAATATATCGTTGCAATAATGAGCTGTCTGCTATTTCAGGTGAGCACAATTTTAAGCTGTAAATCGGTATAAAAAAAACTCATAATTGCGCTCATCTGATATAGCAAATAGTTCGTCATTATTGCAAAGAAGTCGTGGAGGCAGATAGCTCATAATTCCGGACGAGGGACGATTTTTCGTGGATTAAAAAATAATGGAGATCGAAAATAATAATCAAATTATATATCAGTTTGCACTTTAACAATATAAAAAGGACAAAATTCTTTAATGTTCAGGAAATATCAAATGTTAATAAATTAAGATCAGTAATATGTCAAAAATTATTGTTTTTTTTTTCTATTATATTATAGGTTAATTGCTATTTTAATTATATTGAAAGTGAAAACGGAAAATATAATTTCAATCGCAATTTTACTCTATATATTTTATTGCATGATATCAATTTTGAGTTAATTTTTGTAACATAATATAATATTATTAAAGCAAATCGCTTTAAATAAAAGAAAACAATAAATTAATTAACAAAAGATGATTGCTATATTATATTTATTTAGTGAATATCATGGGCTCATAACTCGTATATATATATATATATATATATATATATATATATATATATATATATATATATATATATATATATATATATATATATATATATATATATATATAAATATAATTTAATGTACAGTTCTTAAAAGTTAAAAATTGGAATACATGCATTAGAATCTTTTTATATGAATTCCAATTTTTAACTTTAAAAACTGTACATTGATATCTCTGCTATAATATTATATTTATAGATCCAAATAAAACTTATGAAATATTATAATAATTAAATTATATTTATTATACTTTTGGAATAATTAATGAAAAAATATGTATAATATATAAAAAAAAATGCAATTAATTAAGAGATATATTTGAATTAAAATTTTGAAATTATGTTGCTTTGATAGATTATTCTTCATTAAAACCAATTAAAAACTTCAAAAACAAAACTACTTGACCTAAAAAATTCCATCCCGACAGACGTATATAATTCTACCGCGTTTTGCAGTGTAGTTTGCCGAGGAATGTTTATGGAAGAGTGTTTTTGTCTGCACCACCCCCCTGGTGGCGTCTGGGCGAAGCTCGCGGCCGTGAACTTGCCGCGGGAACTTCACTGAGGGTGCAACAGCCGCGCCCTTCCCTCCTCATCAGAGACTGTGTAAGTACGCGGTATTACTCTTTGTACTCGAGTGCTTGCGTGTTTCAACTTTTTTATGCATAAAAATTATGTAAAGTTTTGACTTTATGCTTTTTTACGCTACACATGAATGTTATTTATATAGATGTTATTTAATTATATTTAGATAAATTATTTGCAAGCAATTTCTAACGGTTCAAATGTAAAATAATATGTTATTTATTAAATTATACAAGATCAATATTTTATATTTTAATAATTGATATCAAATAATAATATAATGTATACAATATTACCAATATTATTACGAGGAAACCAATTTTTAATGTTTTTAAAAATATACAATACAGTATTTATATAATATAAAAAAAATATACGTAAAGAGCAACATTAATATTTATCAACATAAATTTTAAATAAGTAAACAAATTGGCCTGAATTTACTGTTATGACAACAAAGTAGTGCCACACCCCCTTCTAGAAACACGTGTCGCATCGACCCGTCCCTGCAGCTTTGTGTTTGTATGCACTTTGTGCGAGGGTGTGGCTGCACCAAGGATTTTGTATGAATGGATAGGTTATCTCTATACCAATAGCATTAAAGCTACTGAGGCAAATCTCCAACGTAAGATGGCGACCGAGCGCAACCATCTGCATTGTAAACTGTATGGAAGTTCCCCAACGTAAGATGGCGGACATCCCATTGGTTACTGCTGTAACCGCCACCCACTTCCTCCTCACGACTGTGCCTCACCGACGGCAGTACCATCACCTATCCATACATACAAAATCCTTGCATGGGCTGCACGCCAATCGATCCACGCCAGGGATGATGCACTCTCGGTTTTATATGTAGGTCTATCAGTGTTAATTGAAATTAATGATTTTATCATGGAAATAGAAAAGTCGAAAGTTTTTTTTTTACCCTCGAGCTTTTAAATTATTATTTTTATGAAATATTTTGGAAATTATAGTAGTTCTATAAATTATAGTCGTATATATTGTGTCAAGTATAGAAAACCTTGTCCGATATATATTTTATTATGGTGTAATAATAATTTAATAGTTCAACTTTAAATGTAGTTAATAACTGTATAATTAATTTTAGTTATTTCTAATAATTTTTAAAAGCTTTATTGAAAAAAAAAAACGCTTCTCGCAGAAAATAGAAGCTCGCAGGTTTATAATAAGATTATAATATTTATATTATGATTCATTGACTTTTATCAAAAACACTCCTTTTTATAATTTGAAGATTATCTTATTTATCTTTACATAAAGGTTATAATATTTTAGAACGGTTTGTGTAGTAATAAGTAGTATACTACATCGCCTCCACGATGAATGGAACTCTTTGATTTGTCCTAATTAATTTTTTTTTTATCGAATTTCACCGTCACAATATTATCAAAAGATGCAACGCCTTTGTAAAACTTTGACATGAATTGACTTATTGTGACTTACGTGTGATACATTTTTACTTACAAATTTGCCTTATTTACAATGTATTTTTATATTTATTATAAGTTGGCTTAATTCACACATTCAATTTTGCTTACAATTTATTTTATCTATAAGTTTAGAGCTTCTTCACTTTTTTTTTCTTTGCTTATAAATTAACTTTTATAACACATTCTAATTTACTTTTTAAGTCTTATTGTAATTAATATAATATATATATATATATATATATACCTTGTATGCAAATTGCTTGCAAGAGGTTCATAATATGTACTGTGCGTACATCACTACATTTTGCAAAATCTTATAGCTGCACATATAATATAATCTCACTGTCATGCGCTGACTGTTTTACAAAAAAACAATAGAATTTTCAGTTAATTGAATCATTTTTGTAAGTCACTACATTTAGGTCATTAAAAGATAATATTTTCCAACAATAGTTTCATAATTTTCATTGCACCCGGTATCAAAACAGAATTACTGAGTGTATTAAAAATTTCGATAATTCGTCAATTGTGTCACGTGGTGTCATTGTTATCAACTAATCAAGGCCACCCGCAGCCGGGAGCAGCCCGTGGCCCCAATATGACAGGGCGGGGAGGGTTTCGATTTCTTTACATTATTATACGATTTGTTAATGCGTGGTGTCTAATATAGCGTTGGTTTACGAAAACAAACTGATTTGTTTTATTATTGCGCTACAGGGTACACCAAATTATGCTACTCTTTTTTTTTTTTCAGATCGACTTCAAAATCTGAATTTTGACTCACTTTTTAACAATACTAACCGAACTCTAAAAAATCCGAAAAAAAATCAGAATAACATAATTTGGTGCCTTTTATTTATTTCTGCAATAAAAATAAAATCTTGTCTTGTAAGTTGTCCACCATATAAACATAATTATGCTTTATTTTCTGTTTATTTTTTTCACACATTTTTTACTTTCTTTGCAGCAGATTTTATATAAACAATAATTTAATTTTTTTTTTCAAGCAATCGTTAGAAATTAGAAATAAAATAGTGATATTTGTAATTATTATACAGTGATATTAAAGGCTGAAATTTTCTCCTTGAAATTGAATGATTAGTTTCACCCTTGTCCAGTAGTCACTTGGGGTTGCGATCGCCCCCTCCATGGCACCACCTTTCTATAAGTAAAGATACTGTCCTGAAATTATACACCAAGAAGTATGAATATTGCGGAAGAGGACAAAACCGAAGGCTAAATCGCCCTGCCCTTCTTGTATATATCCACTCCTTTACATTCGTTCTTAATTAAAAACTTTTAAGGTACATTATGTTGTTGTTCTAACAAAATTTAATGGGTGTTGAAATTATGACTATAATAACAAATGTCTTTGACGGCTCGACAACAATCGCTACTCCTCAGTGTTTACCGTAGGTTGCGTAACCGCTTCACACAGGAAGGTATACACACATTAACACGGGCTTGTATTTGCAGAGGAAATTGCGACATGTACCAGATAGATAGGAAAGGCATTTCCGAATTAACTCGAGCTAGTCGGCAATTTTTTAAATCGTCATTTATGTTGTCGTCACTCATGGCAGAAAATGCTTAGTGCATGTAGCAAAATTTAAGGAAGAGATTCTAAGCCTATCAATTAACCCATGATATTATATTTATGTATTATAAATTATGTTGCACTATAACTATAATACAGCATCGACCTTAAAAATTTTAATAGAATAAATGAATACAGGCTGCAAAATTATGCCACTCTTATATTTTTTAAAGATCGGGAAATATTGCTAAAAAGTTTTGCCGAGGTCGGGTTTGAACCCACGCCCATTTTAAGTCCTATAATATAATTATATCCTTTTATTGAGAGAGGTATCAAGAGGCGTCACTTTCTCTGAAATTCCAATAATTTTTTAAGACTATTTCCCGGACTCCAAAAATTCTGAAAAAAAAAAAAAATAATAACTTTACTCTTTATTGCAATATTTTTTTTTGAGGTCGATACTCGATTGAGTGGAAATCATGTCAATTTCATTCCAATTGCAATCATACTAACTTGTGATGCATCATATTTTCACCTGTCACAGTTCCACATAAGGCTAATTTAGATCAAGTCTTACATAAGCTCTCGGTGACACAACCGCGGGTTCATCTGCATGCATGTCACGTCGCCCGCCTCGCCCGGCGGTGAGGCAACCTGCCAAGCTGTGATGATGCCCTGGCGGTGAGCTAACTTGCCAGGTTGTGCAGCTGATGCCCTGGTGATGTCCGTGCCAGAGCCAGGGTAGTTCTCAGGGCAGGTAGCTCGGAGACGCGCTCTCAGCATTTTGTTGCATGTAATTGCTCAAATTTTGTCCGGAATAAAGAGATATCTGTTATTTCAGGTAAGTTCAAAATCAGTATAAAATAAAGTTAATAATTGCGCTCATCTGAAATAGCATATATATATAAGCTCATTATTGCAACAAAATCATGGTAGGCAGGTAGCTCATTATTCCGGACGATAGACGATATACTCGTGTTATCAGTTTATGGTCAACTTTTTATCAGAAGGGAAAATCAATCAATTTTGTTTTATCGTTTGACTGAAAAAAAAACTACCTTTTCTAATAGAAATTAACACTAGCTGCGTATATACATAATATATTCTCGTGACAGTGATCAGATTAAATTAAACAAAAACACAATACATTTCAAATTGATAATATTCCAAGAATGTATAAATTAAAAAAAAATGTACCCATAATTTTTTAATTTAAGTTAAAATTTTGACTGTTTTATAAAAATTGTAATAATTTTTAATACATATTGCGTGTGTTCTCTCTTAGTTGTAATCTAAATGCTATATATAATAATGAAGTTGTGATACACGTTGAATTATAAATAATACAATGAACTGCATGTAAATAAACTTGTTGATGATTATCTTGATGCTACAGAAAGTTTGCAATATAAAATATATTGAGCGGCTTGCAGTGAAGTGGAACTGCAACTAATTGCAATGAATTATCATCTCTCGATATACAGAGATTATTAAGAGTCGATCAATAATGAATTTATACATTTCTCTGTTACATAAGCGTAGTTTTTATAAAAAATCTTGTATCTGTAAGCAAATTCTTTTGTAAAAAGAGTAAAGAATCGTCATGCGCAGTTTCCTAACTCATTAAAATTGCGTATTTTAAAAAAAACTAATGCACAACTTACATGAATTTTTTTATTGCATACTAAATAGAGGGTCTCTATATTGTCAATATTTTCTCAGATGTTTTGAACCCTCGTGTTGGTTGCAAAACGCTGTGACGTCATATTCATGCAAATAATTAATACACAAACATAAGGAAATACGCGTTGCATGACTATGACGTCACAGCATCTTTCCCCTCGATTTTGATGGTGTTCAAAAAATCTGACAAAAATTGTCAATAACTCGAAGTCTTAATTCTATATCCAAATATGTCAATAAAAAATGTTATGAATATTAGCGACTGCAAATTTTCGTCGAGCCTGCCTGACCGGGGGCCTTGCGACAATGTTCCGCACGTCTTGCTCGCGGCCCAGTTCACGTACGTCGGGGCATCGTGAACACTTTCATACGTTTTATGTATATAAGTGTGACACATTACCATGATATTACCGTAATAAAAATTCGATCATAGTCGGAGCTGGTACCTCAATATTATAACATGGAGAAACATAATGCTTTTATATATATTATAGTAAACATAGAATGATGCAAAAGAATGAATCATTAAAAAAAATAATTTTATTTTTTGTAATTTTAATTAAACTTCGCCCTATTGGTGCTATCACAGATAAATATTTGTATTATATTATATATTGTATTTAATTATTTATTTCAGGGTGGAATTACGCAGATAATTTTGTTGAAATTTTGCAATCTCAATAAATTACCTCGATACTTATAAGGGAATGTAATAGAAACTGTACTAGATTAATTAATATCTATATAGGATCTTTATAATTCAATTCCCAAGATCAAGAACTAATATATAAACAAAATAATTCAGATCTGAGAGTGTTTTTATAATACAGTTCTTTAAGCTCTCTTAACGAATTAACTGCTACGATTTCTAAATCTAAATTAATTAACGAGATTTCTCTGGTGCCGAGTTCAATGTTCGGGGGGTGCGGGTGGAGGGCCTTGGTTCGGTCACCGACCTCCAAGCCACCTTTGCTCGCCGAAGGCTGCTGCGAGGACCGGCCGTTGCCAGGCAACCGGCAAAACAACTTCTCGCCAATAAATTCAACAACCTTCCCAATTATACTAATCCTTTTAGCGCTACTTTATACTTCAGATATAATCTAAAGAAAGTAGGACTCTGTAAAATGTGTTTGAGTTTGTCGATATTTGATATCAAATTTTGTGGAAAGTATATGTTTTGTCTTGTTATTGATAGTGCATTAAAATTTGATAAAATATTTAGAAAAATAATAAAAAATTTCAAAGATTTATAAGACATAAAAATAGATTAAGGGATAAAAAAAAATTGGAGTTGTTTAGATGTAATTTACAGTCATTGAGATAAAAGTGATATTAAATTATCTACGAATCACATTTTTAATTTAAACTACTTTTAAATTGTTGTAAAAAATGTTTAACATTAAATTCGATTGAACTACACAGCATTTTTTATACTTTAAAGCATGGTTTATAAATTATAATCACACCTTTCCTTATATGGTTTAATTTTTTTACGTTATTACGTTTTCTGTAGTTAATTTACATAAAAAATAACACACATCGTTAAAGTCTCGTTAAAAAGTGACCCATGTGCTGAAAAGTCATTATATAAAAAATTTGCTGGTAATATTGCAAGGAACTTGCTATAAGAGACCAGCATTGATCAGATGGCTTCGTAGTCCGAAATTTTCAAAGTTGGTGCCATGCTTTCCCGAGACATTATTAGCGCAAGGTTCGAGTTTACCAAAATTGTTAAATTCGCGATAGAAACGTTATCTCCCGTAAAACCAACATCTTTAGTAGCTTTTGTCCTACGAATTGTCCATAAGACATCTGTGATAATCTTTGCCAGGCAACCTTACTTGAACTGCCAGCTGTAGAAAACTCAACATAATCTTCACCTTTGATCCACCTAAATGTTTTTTTAATAAATATTTTCATTAATGTTGACCCCTTTTTTTTGAAGATCCTTGTATCATGTATCATTTTTAAAAAAAAAACAATATACGCTGACGGTGACTTTAGTTTGAAGACCCGTCACTTTCCTTCAATGTGAAAGTAATATTGTGGGATAATTCTCACACATGTTAACGTTAATTAGACTGGACATGCGTACACATTGATGACAATAAGGATAACAAGGCTGCAGGATATTCAAACGTGAATTATAAAAGATTTTCTTTTGTTATGTACGCAATCGTTTTTCCAGGTGTATATGCAGTTTATTCAACTGCATTGTCTTGTAATCTGTGTACAGACTTGAACAATAAATACTATCCCTGTATAGTACCTGTACAGTTTTACAAAAAGTACTGTAATTTTTATTTATATCGTAGGATCAATAAAAGTCTAGCTTTTACAATAACATTCGTACATTTTTTTTTTTTTTTTAATTCTAAATAAAAAAAAAAATAGAGGATCCGTCATAAAAATTTCAGGTCAAAAATAGCAAAGACGTTAAATTCTTTTGCTTATTTGACATGACTCTGACGTCATATCAGCATAATATATCTCAATTTTGGAGTTGGATAATCAATTTTGTTAAAAATATCTTCAAAAATTGAAAACTATATATATACGTAACTTGAGAAATATTTTTGTAATAAATAAATTGTAGGTTCTTCTGCATGCAGAAAAAAGGGTCTAAATTCTATTGTCTGTGGCTGTACTTTATTAATCACAATGCATAAACGTGTATCTATTTAGAAAAAAACTTATTCATCTTGGTTTAAATTATACCATTCAAATTAATAGTTCTCTCTATATAATAAATTATGCAGCATCATGGTCGAACATAAATTGCATCGTCATGTAAAAATACATGTCATGTTTTACTTATATTTTTTTTTGCAGCGAGTCTAAATCCTTGAACTTACAGTACTGCATCAGGTAAGCAATATGATCATAAATATATCTGTATATATACGTGTAAGACAAATATATAAGACACGACGAGTCGTAAGTTATTTTTATATTTAGTAAATCATGTTGAATAAGGAAAATTAATAATATATTTGTTATATAAAATGGAACGCTTTATTAAAAAAAGACGCTTCTTTTTAACACATTTTTCTTTATATAAATATTTTTAGCAAAATTTAAGAGTTAAGTTAATTTATTAATTAATCAAATTTTTGTGCATTTTCTTTTATTATTCCCATATTTATGTTGCAGTTAGTTGAAATTAAATTTATTGTCATCTTGTCACCAAGTTATAATTGATAAAATTGACGTTTCCCGGTACGAGTTTTTCAAACTTTTGATGGGGTTTATTTTTATGTAATATACTGTCTTATATCGGATTTTAAATGAATTAAAATAAATATTAATATTAAAATTTATGCAAAAGGAGAAAATAAACACCCACTGTCATAAAAATAAAAATTAGTCACGGCCAGGAGATAGTCATGTGGATTAATGTCCTCGTAAAAAAAAATGCTAATTACGAATTAGAAAGCAACGCCGCACTATAGCTCATACTTTATACAAAAAAGCAATTCAATTACATTAACAATAGTCTGAAAGGGAGTGTCATGGTTTTTTGATATATAAAACATACAGCAATGACATCAGTAATGTATAATTTATTCCCTAACCCTTGAACTGGTAGGGTTATCATGAAGAGAGAGTATCTGTTTGTTTTCCGCACCCCTTTTTCAGTTTTCTCCCCTTCAATTGTTTCTTCTTGCACACATGACTCACGTGTGTTTATCGTTGCCATGGAAACTGCACGTCGTCAGCTGTTCTTTGAAAAGCTCGCTCTTTGTACATCATGTACACGTTGAATAAACAAACAGAAAAAGTGAGAGCTTGAAAATGGACAGCATTTTTATTTTCTTACAACAAAACTATTGTGTTGTATTCAAAGTATGTTATTTTATTGTAAAACGTAATAATGACTACCTGTATGTATAAAGTTCAAGTAAAAGCTGTGTTTTCTCATAACATTACTAATTATTGTAATTTAAAAAAAAAAATCTATATACATAAACTTAAGTGTACTTCAAGGTTTCATTTTTTTTTTTTTTTTTTTTAAATTATATACATGAGAAATATTAAAGAAAAAAATTATTTTTAATTTTACGTACTCGGTAACAATGATACATTGTTATAGATCCCATTTATTGTAACAGTACTATATTAATTTTAATCACGCACTTACGAATCAGCTGACTCCGTGAGGTCCCGCACTCACTAGCACGACCAATTGTTAAAGCCGCTAACCACCGATCATGGCACGAGCTGCTAAGTCGACATTAAGTGACTATTATTACAGTTCTTCAATCTGTTTCCCGCAAGCTTCAGCACTTATCTCGCCTAGGCAGAGCTTCGAGCAATGATAATCAAAAACTGTTTATCCTGTATCGTAATTCTGAAAGGTCTTGATGTTATTATTATCGTTTTTTTTTTTTTTTTTTTTTTTTTTTCAAATTTCTATTATATAATTTATTATAAAAAAATGAGGGTTAAGTTTAGTTTGATAATTTTCATACAATCAAAAATATACTACGGTTAAGGGTCACTAATAAATGGACAAAAAGCAATTCAAGATTGACCAAATTATATATTATAACCATTAAGGCAAAAAAAAAAAAAAATAATAAATAAATAAATAAATAAAAATGGAAGATAAAATATAACATTGTTAACAAAATTGCAGCAAAACTAAACAAGTAAATTGAAGCTGGCTTTGCACATTTTTATTTATCGTTTGCAACAAAAAATCCTTTCCTCCTGAATGTGACTTGAGTAAAAAATTCATACATAATATTTTCGTTTACAATTAATTAAAAACATCTTCTAAATCAATTAAAAGCAAATTTCTTACACACAATTCTTACAAGACGAGGCAAAAAAATATTGTAAGGAAAACTTGTAATGAAAATTGTTTTATGGGAAAAAGCTGATAAATTATGGTATGATGTAACTGGCAAATGGTAAATATTAGCAAATAGAGTGTACTCATCTCTGATGACAAATTTGAATCACGTGACTGATGACGTCACGTGACCGGAAGTGCATGTTGCAGCAATCTTGTTGAAAATTGACCCTACTAGTGTTAAAATTAAAGGGCCGATATTATGTCATGCAGTGTGTGGCGAGGCAGATGTATTGAAGTCACGAGTAAAAAATTGTGTAAAAATTCGTGATGTTTAATCTAAGATTACATTAATCTTAGATTACATTAATCGTGACCAATTTTTAAATTTCCCACTTTGAGTGGAAGGAACAATCTTATGATAATAAAACTTTCTATACTTCGATTTATTATATAATTTAGTTTTAAAAAATAAACAGTATATAACACTGATGAAAAAATAAGACAAATTTGAAAGGAATCATGATGTATTTTTGTTCTAACCATGCATTGATGATAGCTATAATATTTGAAAACTGGCAATTTTCTTGTAAACAAGAGATGCTACCTCCTATTATATTTTTCACTGACAACCAACGTCCTAATATCAAAGAGCTTACAATGGAGTATTGTCCTCAATTTTTTTTTTATTGCAGAAATGGATAGAGGGTGCAAAGTTATGCTACCCTGATTTTTTTCAAATTTTTTTGAGACCTGGAACTATTTTTAAAAAATTATTGAAAGTCCTATTTGTGACGTCACGCGGCGTCAAGTCCTATCTTTTTCTTAAGGAGCGGCGTCTCGTGACGTCACAAAAAGAACTTTCAATAATTTTTTAAAAATACTTCCCGGTCTCTAAAAAATCTGAAAAAAATCAGGGTAGCATAACTTTTCACCCTCTATCCATTTCTGCAATAAAAAAAATTGAGGACAATACTTCATTAATACGTTCATATGAATGTGTTTAATACTTATTCGTTAATGTTATTCTTATGAGGCGTCGTCAACGGATATGTCATGTGAACGTAGTGATTGTACGCTACAAAATCTCTGGTCCTACTCGCTCTCATCGTCCACCAAGGCTCGATCTTGTCCCTGGTGCGCTTGTTCTTTTGCTGAAGGTCTCTCGGTTCTGGTTGATGATGGTTGTCTGCAGAAACTGCCGCGCCCTCTTCAAGCACTCCATGTCCTCCCTCGTGAGGTCCTCCGTCCGAGAATCTCTGAAAAGAGAAGAGATTAAGGTCGTGCACCTTTCCTATGTGAAGGTTGCCATAGGGTAATCGAATAATAATTCAAATTCAAATTTTTATTTCGATCATAGGCTGTACAGCATGGATCACATCAATTATTACATTAAATATGTAACATACTTAATTCTAATTAAAATTATAGCCTAAATTTAATAAATTTAAACACATATATACCCAAACAATATTTAAAATATATATGATCTATAAAATTAATACAATAATTAAAATTGTGTCCTTTTAAACATCACATTAGCACCATAATATATTTAACACATAACTTTTAAATTCAATTAATAGTGACCGAGTCTGTATTACGTACGTGCCATATATGCACTTATTTTTTAATTAAAATGTTATCACTTTATACAAAGTATATAATGCAGCATATTTTTCATTAAATATAAGGTACGATCACTTTTATTTGTTATGTCGCTATGTTAGTGTACGGCCAATAATAACTTTAAAAAAATAACAAAAACTTGTCGCTTTGATGTTGTTCACGTCATCGATGGATCTTTGTTCGTCTTTGAAGGGTCCAGTGAGGTGCAGTTGAGTGGAAAATGTCTCTCCAGTCTGATGCCAGGACTCGCATTCGTGGAGAGCTGAAATTAGTTTTAATTATCTTATATAAAAAAATATAGCTGGACACTGGACACAAAATGTTAATTTTGAAATGTTAATAAAAAAAACATTAATTGTACTTTGAAGGGCTGGGAAGGTTAGTATAACAGATCTTTACATCACATGCTGCAAATTAATAAACTCTCTTCAGCTTTAAATATCGTAAATTAATTGCAAACATACCAAATCAAATTCGCTTTGTTGCCACACATAAAAACAACATTTCCAAAGCAATAATTATAGTTTAATTAAATTTTAATTTATTGTTTTTTAAATATATTAATTTTTATATGCTAGTAAAAATTTAACAATTTCATATATAATGATATTTGAACAAACAAACCTGATTAATTTGCTTGTTTGATAATTTGATCGGTTTCGCACGCGTGCTGCCTGTTTGGTGCTCATGTACGGGGGTGGAGTCACCTTGGTAACAGTGGAGGGTCGCGGGGGCGTCAGTTTGGTTCTCCGCGAAGGTGGGTGTTGTGGTAGAAAGAGGCTTAGTTGATAAAACGCACGTAGGATTTTGTAGATGGGGGAGGTAATCGCATTAATTAGAGTCGAGCGAGGGTTTCCTCTGAGAGGTCATGCAAAGTTTGGAGGTTTTAGAATATTCGTCAGGGATATAAACTGGGTGATAAACTTCTGAAATCAAAATAATTATATTTTTAACTTTATTTTAATCATCTTTCCTGTTTTGTCATGCTATTTTGGCTGGCGGCAACTTCGAAGGGACCATCAGCTCAGAAAACAGTTCTTCAGAATTATAATTTATTTTTTTAATGACCGTATTTACAATTATAAAAATTATGTTTATTTGTAGATATAATTATATTCTTTATTATGTTACAAGTGGATAAAATTTACTTATTAGCTCATTATAAAAAAATAAATTTAAATTTTGGAAACCAACATTTATATTTACTATCTGAAATTTGGATAAGGGATGGATATCCCATGACAATTGTTATTTTACACTTAAACAAACGAAATGTTGTGTCCAACTTTGTGTTTGTATTGACATAATATTGCTTTATTTATTGTTTTGATGGAACGAAAAGTTCCGTAAATTTCATACAACTTAAAATTGTAAAAATAAAACCTACAACCTATATAATATTGAATCGCGGAAAAAAAACCCTCGGAAAAAAAACCCTTGTATTAAAAAACCCTTGAAAAAAAACCCTAGGAAAAAAAACCCTCGGGGATAAAAAAAAAACACGGAAAAAAAAACCTTCGCTGAAGGAGCAGCCCCAAGGAGCATTCGTGGCTCGTGGCATAGTAGCGCGGTAGCGAGGTTTCACGGTGTGGGGAGCTCATCAAAATGTAGAAGTCTACGCGGCGATGTTGTGGAAGTTAACTATTATCTGTATAGTAATTCCAATTTCCAACTGTGTTTTTAGTTAAAAATTATTTTAAAAACATATTTTTTCTAACTTCGAATATTATATATTGGATATAAAATAATTAAAATAAAAAAGTAATAAAACAAAAAAAGTCGTCGTCCTACTCGTATTATTAATATATAACATATAGACATAAAATGAACATTTGAAAATTATAATATCTTATAGGTTAAGTGATTCAATAATTATTATTAACATCGACTAATGAGACTAATCAGATATATGATATCTTATGTAATATATATTATTGGAACATTATAATGATAATCTGTCAAAATAGGAAAAAAAAAACGTGAAACCTCGCTACCGCGCTACTACGCCACGAATGCTCCTTGGGGCTGCTCCTTCAGCGAAGGGTTTTTTTTCCGTGGGTTTTTTATCCCCAAGGGTTTTTTTTCCTAGGGTTTTTTTTCAAGGGTTTTTTAATACAAGGGTTTTTTTTCCGAGTGTTTTTTTTCCGCTTACCATAATATTATATATAGGTATATTATTTTATTAATTTAAAAAAATAACCTGGTCATGATCTCACAAAATTAAAATAATTAGTTTTAAGCTTACAGCTATAATTAAGTTATAACTTTTATTATATATAAAAAAAATGTACAAAAATGTTAAGAATTTTGCAGGTATTTTTTTACCTGATTTTTGTAAAGTTGTGTTGATGGTATAGTGATAAACATAATAATAAAAGATTATAACGGGGTCTAAAGTTGCTACCCTAACAAAATTCTTTAGCGACCGTGCCAGGATTCTGAAATACAACCTAGAATGTACCGTCATCCCGTCCTATCATAATTGAGATCCGAGTTGCAGACATATCGACACGGCAAATCACTCCTCATGTTGGCGAAGCGTGAGCAAAGTGCATGACCCGACAGTCATGACAATTACTTTATATTTTTTTACACCTCGTTCTGTGTACACTCGTCGCCTTGGAAAATTTCCCTTTGCGGCCTTGTTAATCATCATGCCCCGTAAGAATAATACAGAACTTTAACGTGAATATGATATGTCATAATATAATGTTATACCCCAGTCAGGGAGACACCAAATAAATGCAATAAGAAAATATAGGGCTGTATCCATATTTATAATAAAATAATTATTTTCAAATTCAAATTTTTATTTCGATCATAGGCTGTACAGCATGGATCACGTCAATTATTACATAAAATATGTGTAACATACTTAATTCTAATTAAAATTAGCTTTTCTAAATGTAATTAATTGAAACACATAATTATGTATAATACGTTGTCCATTGTAATTATTTATAATTTTTTAACACAAGTCTTATCAGGATAACTTAAAACTAATTTATACTGCTTTGTTTAAATATAATTATTATAATAAAAATATCAAATTAATTAACCATTCATTTGTCTAATGGAGAGTTGTAGATTCGATCGCTTACAATATTGTAGCCTATTTTCCTGTTCTCTTTAAATTGAAAATCACGTTGCTCAAAGATCACGAAAGGGGTAGGTGGTGCACGTTTGTGAGGTCACGTGGGGCACCGGTTATAACGGGACAGCAGGTCATCGGGAGTCAGAGTTATGTCAACTTAGATTATTTACTCTAAATCGCAGACAAAGAGTCATATACTAAAAGAATTAATATAATAATATGTTAAATATTAGATGATCGTCGTGACTAGGGTGGTCGCACACTGCCTTCATTTCGCATCATATGACTTAATTCGTATGTGATAAAAATTTAGAACCACTTCTAAATGAGGAACTTAGGATGTCATGCGCTGCGATACGAAGCTGTGCGCGCGTACACCTGATCGCATAGGTTCTTAATTTTGTTATCATACGATGCGAAATCATACGATTATGTGTGCGATAGCCCCAATTAAGAGACGCGAAAGCAGACAATTATTTGGGTTGAATTTTGTTCTGTTATTATTTATTATTGTCAACTTTTAGGGCATGCCAGATATTTAATTATTACATCGACATCGGTGTAAATAAGAAGGTCCTGCGCTTAGAGTTAAACAAAAATAGCTTACCTCTATTGTCTGGTTTCGCACCTGCATGGTGGTCTCAAATTGATGTGTACTTTGTCAAACATTTTTATTTTGGTATGGCTGTGTCAGTCAAGTATTACTAATAAGATAAAATTGTGTTATAAATATTAATGTGAGAATATTAAATGTTGATGAAACTTATTCAAGATAGGAGAAAATTAATTCACATAATTATAAAGCTTCATGAATTTGTATTATAATTTTACTGTACAACAATTGTAGATTAATTCTTTCACACGGGACTAAAAATATATATTTTTTTTTAATTACTTGTAATTATAACATTGTTGATCATGTGATATCATGTGTGGTGTTTTTCATTGTTGCAAGTCAACAATTTTACATCCTGCACATACGTAACTTACTGAGGTACACCCTTGTTCAATAAAAATGAAACATTGCGGGGTGATCGCTGTGTTTCACTAATTGGTTCTAAAAACGTAAATATCATCTACATGAATAGTGAAATTTTTACAGTAAATTAACAAAATTAAATTAAATTAATGTTCCACCAAATAAGCAAAAGTGTTGGTGTAAGTTTTTAGCACTCAATCGAATGAAATTTTTTAAATTTCACGCTCCATGGTTTTTATGTAATAAATAATATAGCAGAGCTTCAGTGTGCACTCAAACATGTAATAATTGTTTACTTTTATTGGATATAATTTTTGCTGATTTGAGGCTACATCTCTGGACAACACGAACGTTACTCCGGCTCTGTTTGTGGACATTTTCACTCCGTCTATTTTACCATGACAAACTTGGATGTTGTTCGAGATTACTCTATACTGGGTGCTTTTATATCTCCATAAAAAAATCAAACCTACACCTCTCAGAGCTGCATGACTGTAATAGACACAGGTATAACTTTTGAGCTTTCCTATATAAGGTGAAAAGTCTGAAAAAGTGTATGTTTTATTGAAATATATTATTAAATTCCACAAAAATAAAAATATCGATATTCAATATGGGGGGCATTCACAAATCACTTTCACCCCCACTTTAGCCTCGATTTTTATCCCTGGTGCTAAACATGGTGCTAAACTATGAGCTTAACATGGTTAACCCCTGAGCTTAACATGGTTAAGGGTAAGGTAACGCCACCAATGTTAAAAAAAATCCCTCTCAAAAAAATTCTGAAAAAAATTTAAAATGTTCTCCTCTACACCCCCTATCAGTAGCTTAAATATCAGGTATACAAATACGGTCTAGTTTTTGAGTTATGAATTTTTAAAGTTGACCAATTTAACACGGGAGTTTCATTTCTCCATGTTAAAGTAGTCAACTTTAAAAATTTATAACTCAAAAACTAGATCGTATTTGTATACCTGATATTTTAGCTACTGATAGGGGGTATAGAGGAGAACATTTTAAATTTTTTTCAGAATTTTTGTGAGAGGGATTTTTTTTAACATTGGTGACGTTACCTTACCCTTAACCCTTGGTTTAGCACCATGTTTAGCACCAAGGATAAAAATTGAGGCTAAAGTGGGGGTTAAAGTGCTTTATGAATGCCCCCCAAATGATTTTATATAATGTGATATTTTCCTGGTTCTGCTTATGCGGTTGTCTGGAAGATTTCCAGCTGTAAAAGTTCCCGCGGGCTACAGACGGGAGTCTGGTTCCTGGAGACGACAGGGAGAGGACGTATTGTTGGCATGTGAGTCATTGGGGGCTAGTCAGGTGACCACAAACCAGGCAAATAACGAGACCTGACAAAATTTGTAGCAAATCTGCTAGTAACCTGAAACTGTCTGCTATAAGATTGAGGTTTGCTTGGGAATCGTCTTGCGAGTATGAAATGTGTTCAACAGACATACTACATAAAAAACTTTTTATCGGGAAAAAATCAAGTTCATCATCAATTTTAATTACAAAATAAAATTACATATTTATAGTAAATGGAGCTCAAATATGACAATAATTTGATATTGTAAATCAATTTGATGTAGATGATTCGGAATACATATAATATAAAATACAATTACTATATATACGTTATACAAAATATACAATACATGAAACTATTGAAATTTTAATTAAATATTAATCTTGCCAGTTTTTGTCATGTGATGCCAACAATATGATGCAAGTTCTGTAAATTTTATTTACAATCTTTTTTTATAGTAAAATGTATTAGCAAATTAATCATAATAAAATAACTTGTGAACGATTACTTTACTAAAAACATTATTATAAAAATGTTAGGCAATGAAGTTGTACAGTTGATAACAGCTTTATAAATTACACGTTTCCAAAAATCTTAATTGATTTTCATTGATTAAAGCATGCACGTGAGAAAATCTTTACTTTGATGAGAGCAGAGGAAATTAAGGGTAAGATAACGCCACCAATGTTAAAAAAAATCCCTCACACAAAAATTCTGAAAAAAAATTAAAATGTTCTCCTCTACACCCCCTAACAGTAGTTAAAATATCAGGTACACAAATACGATCTAGTTTTTGAGTTATGAATTTTTAAATTTCTATAATTTAACATGGAGAAATAAATCCCATGTTAAATTAGTCAACATTAAAAATTAATAACTCAAAAACTAGATCGTATTTGTATACCTGATATTTTAGCTACTGATAGGGGGTGTAGAGGAGAACATTTTAAATTTTTTTCAGAATTTTTGTGTAAGGGATTTCTTTTAACATTGGTGGCGTTACCTTACCCTTAATAATAATTCATCTCTATAAATTCTATAAGTTAATATCATTATTATTCATGAATGTTTTATTTGTTTTTTTATTTTAGAACTACTACAAAATTAGCTAGCTGCCTAAACTCTGAATTCATTAAGTCATGGTGGATTTATTTATATGAGACTAGTCAATAACATTTCATATTCAAATTCAAATTTTTATTTCGATCGTTGGCTTTACAGCATAATAAATATTCAAGTTGTAATTAATACTTATTATTACCTGTAATAACATATATAATTATAAATTATAAAATTCCAAAGGAAGTAATATGAATAATTTAATCTACAATTAAATGTTTTTATAGACAATTTATTAATAATTAAACTGAGAAATGTATGTCAATAAAAGACCCCGATATAACAGTATTAAAATTTTATAATATTTACCGCTATTAAAGTTAAACAATAATGATATAGTGCTTTCAATGAGTGCAATTTAAGTTAAATTAAAAAAAAAAAAGTAGAGAAGTTATGACGAAATATTTTTACAACGGATGATAGGTCAGTCTGAAAATTATATGGATATGTAATATGTTTTATGTGCCGTTACACATTGCACGCAACTTTACATATGGCTCCGCCTCCGTTATTATTTCTCTCTAATATGACTGAGTGACCAAGTGGAACTGATATATATATACGTGATGGGTGTTCGTTTCGATGATGTAAATGATCCAATTTTATCGTGAGGACTAAGGACAATGACTTGGGGTTGTTTTTCCGTATTAAATTTGTAAGATTTATCGTGATAAATTTACTTAATTTTTAAATTAATTTGAACAAGTTAAATTTTATAAAACCTTATTTTTTCTAAATATTTTTTTATTGATATTTGATTAAATATTAATAAACTCTTAAATTAAATTTTAATATTTAATCTATTTATAAATAATTGGTTATACAATAATTTGGCGAAATATATCGATAAAATTATTTTTATTAGATTTAGTGATTTGGTTTCTAAAGTAAATATCAAAATCTTTCAAAATAAGCAAATGATTAGTTTCTAAAAATTATTATTTCGACGTTGTAGCTGCAAATATAATAAGTCTCAGTAGTTATAGTCACTATAGTTTATATAGTTTGTTATATCGGAAAACAGGCCTCAAGTTTGTTGTTGTGATGCAATACGAGGAAATTATAAAATAAATAAAATATAATCATCTTGGTGGGGCATGTTGGGAAATCCTCTAGTTCATTTACTTGAGGCATTGAGATACATTTTACCAAAATAGACTTGACTGTATTGAATTATTGCGATTGTTAAAAATATCTTAATCTTTATACTCCTTTCTCGTGATCTCAGCAGAATTAAAATAATACAAATGAAGTCTTTTTAAAAGGATCAAAAATGTGAAAAGTTGAGGACATTACAAACTTATTGACAGACTGGAGTGGCTGCTGGTCTCAAGGAAGTCACAGTAACATATGGTGCCGTTATGCTGATATGATCACGTTGTTGCACTTGCCGCCACATGGAAGCACTTCTTTCTCACATTGCTAACTGGAGTCGAACCGAGGGACACTTTTTGTTACAAAAAACAAAGTTGACATGGAAATTATCATGCTAACTCATATAATGATTATTTTTAACATGCAGTTTTTAAAAATGTCTTATATGAATAAAATGAAAGTTATATTTATGGGAAAAAAAAAATTAAAATGATCTCCTCTATTTACATCCCCTATCAGTTATAGTTAAAATATCAGGTATACAAATTACGAATTTATAATACCTGATATTTTAGCTATAACTAAAATTTTTATTTTTGTTCATAATTTTCATGTGTGGGATTTTTTTTTTTAACATTGGGCGTGTTACCTTACCCTTAATTAACTTTCTTTAGAAACTTAAATTATACTTTTTTTTAAAACACGGGAAGAGATAAATTTACACTAATTATCAACAAATACTTTTTATTAAATACGCTTCCTTATTTGTTCATATAAAATTTATATGACTTGAAGAGTCTATAACTTACTATTTCTTTGCATGGCATCACTGTTCATGATTATTGTTATTATATATTTTTTGTACATGTGCGCCACACGGTTGTTGAAGCATATCATAAAAATATAAATTGCAGTATCATTAACTTATGATAAAAAAAGATCAAATAATTTTTCATAACTCTCATTTCCTCTTAAAACGGTTCGAGGACCTTCAATACTTACTGGTGCCTTTCGATTAACTTGCACATATTTCTGTGTGAAAATCTTTTCCATTGCCAGTAAACTATTGAAGCACAGCGATACAAACTGCAATGATCTCGGCCTCGCTTTAACTCAAGGTTAATATGTATAGCAAGCTTTGAACCTGCCGATGTTAATAATAATGGAATTAGAATTACAACCTTCTGGAGGTCATCCCAAGGTCAGAGGTCAACACTTGTAATAATTAATTATGTTCTCAGGTTACTACAATTTTAATATTGTAGTACTTTATCATTTAAATTATTATATATACAAAAAGTAAAGAACATGAGATGAATATTAATTTTAAAAACAAATTATTTTGATGTAAATTAGAATATTAAAGCTTATGATGAAGATTCGACTCTGAGAAAATAAAAAAAAAATCTAAATTATAAATTATTTTGATGTAGTTTTATGTTTGCTAAAACAGGATAATAAATTTGGTCGTTTGATTATTTTTATCAACGTTCCTTTATACAGGTTAAGCCACCGATTGGACCAATGTTAAAGGGCTAAGCCAATCACGTTCAAGTATTTTTGGCCACATCGTGCCGCGAAACTTTGAATGCGCCCATCATGCAATGCTATTTTTGAAATTTCGCGGTACAATGTGGCCTGGAAATTTAACGAAATTGACGCACGAAATGCGTGCGTGTCTTAACCTGTATAAAGAAACCTTGATTTTTATTGCTGATGTTTATACCGTACAAAGTCAAGGTTCAAAGAAAGTCAAGTGCGAATTCTTGATGGTTGGTTGGCCACACGCATGCAGATTCGCAGACTGTGAGTAATAGCTGCTTAGGAATGAAAAATCACTTGGAAAGTGAATTATTTTTTTAAAAGAAAATTTATTTAAAATTTAAAAAAATAGCTGTAATAAGGTGTTGATAATTATAAAATATAACTTAGCATCCATCCATCACACAACGGGTATGCCCAGTAACATGTAACTTAATAGAAATTGATTGATTTCGTGCGGTGGATTGGTGAACTGTCCCGGAATGGAGGCTTCAAGTGATGCGCTTTCGCTGCACAACTGTTTGTCGCTAAGGTCCATCTTGCACTTGAAAATGAAGCAAAGTGTTTTTTTAACTTTTCTCGGTTATAAATCAAGTAAAAAAATCTAAATCTTGAATTATCTACTTTATTTTTCAGTTTGGACCAAAGTTCTGTAAAGGAATTATCCCTGAAAAATCTTATTCTTGGTGAAAAAACGAATTCACGTTTTTTTTACATAGGTTTGGTATAGCGGGTGGGATCATCGAAAAATCAGCTGACTTGAAGCCTCTATTTCCCTTGTATGGTGTGGGCCACTACAATCACAGCCAGAACTAGCCAGAGCAGTGCATATAGACCTATCAAGCCTATAACGCACCGATCCTAGCCGTATCAGCAGCACAGTAAAGGACATGCAAGCGTCAACACTCGAAGCACGAGCACATACTCGAAGCAAGTACAGTGCCATGGCATTGTAAAATGTAAAAGTCACTTACACTGATTGTATTAAAAATTCTCAATACAATCATATGGCAACTCTACTGTATATATTAATGTTATAATGCTGACATTTTACGCGTTAATTATGTATAAAAAAAAAATCTAGGGTCAATTACACGATGTCGAAACTCTAAATTAGGAACCATTATTGTCGAACTCCTTACAATACTACCATATATAGTGACCATTACTAATGTCCATCATTGTAGTATAAAGCTTTATAAAGTGACAGATAATTTCCTTACATTCAAAAGCTCTGAGATTTTTCCACGTAAACAAAATCCCCCAGACACAACAACAAATGACGTCGCCATGACAACGAGATGGTCACGTGATCGTTTCCACGTGAACAGACTTGTTGGTAAGGCTGGTTAGCTATTATACCCTTTAGAAGAAGCAACGAGTACCTAGGGAGCTGGAAACTACCGACACTAATTTATCTCAAGTCGGAATATTTACAAAAACTCGGATTTTGGGTCTTCTTTACTTGGCCTAAAGTTTAGTTCTGGCGGAATGTGGTCCTTCTATAGTGATAAATCAAGTCTAAATAATCCTCAGCTCTCACAGGGATGTAGTTTCTTATAAAAGAGTTAATTCTCAGAAATATTAAACATAAATAAAAAAAAATACTCTTGCACAAAAAATATCTACCTGCGTAACTGTTTTAAAATATGTAAATTTATATATAAAAAAAAATATGTTATGCATGATACATAATTTCTTCTTCGTGCTTCAATAAAAACTACTAAATGCATGCAGGCATTTATAGTTGAGGTTGTCTAAAAAATGTAGGAGCTTAAAGAAATGTATCTCTATAATATAATAGAACAAACCATTATTTTACAAATAATACGCAATCTTGAACATAAGATTTATTTGATTTTTTCTATTATAATTTGCCTGCTGATAAAATTGTAATGTATATTATTGTACAAGAGCATGCAGTTCAATTTCTTACATAATTATTTTAGCAGAGGATGTGGGTAACTTCCTCATAAATTTCCTTGTGTTATTTTATTAACAAGTTCCTTGCCGGTATTACACGATACAATTTTTTTTAACTATTGAATACAATTTTTCCTTTCAAGAAAATTTGAACTTCATTTGTTTGTATGGAGATGAAATTTTCTTAAAAGGAAAAATTGTATTCAATAGTTAGGAAAATTGTATCGTGTAATACCGGCTTTATCTAAAATTGTCAAGCTTTGATTTCGACTCTACAAATAAATATTCTAAAACAATTAATTACATTGTTTTGTTTTACATTGTTATTTCAAATAAGGTTTCTTAAAATATACAAAATTATTTTTTTTTTAATTTATTTAAAAATAATTAATTACAAAAATCACCGTCAATTTTAATTAATAATAAATAAAAATTGTTGTAAAACAAATGTATTTTATTTTGATGATTGTTATAGCTAAAATTAAAAGTACATACATGATTTATCACAGAAGCTAGAAGAAACACCCAGGTGCATATTAAATAAAAATATAATAATGAATCACCTGATGAATCATGACACCTGTATCACATTTCCTACCTATAATATTATTTTACTTTGTATAACACCTATGCCATAACATTCACTAATGCATTTTTTATTCTTAAAATACAATTTTCAAATAGACTAGAACTTTTAATATTTTTTTTAGACAAACATGCAGTCTGCTGTGCTTCGAATAAATTATAAAATGGTAACAAATTAATAGGAATGCAAAATTCGTTGAAAGAGAAAATATATTTTTATTCTTCTGCATGCTTAACTAAATAAAACCAACATGCTATGAATAATCCCCGATTTCTCCGAGTTTAAATTGGTCCATGTCTCCCTACTGCAATAGTTGTTTGATCCCCGGGCACCACTCTCTCTTGGCAAACGATCTCTCCATCAGCGATTTCTGTATATGTCACTGTCATATATCCACAACAATGCATGTCAACAATATCTTGGCGAGACATCTTTGCTAGTCATCATTTTCTTACAAATCAAAATTTATAGAGGTCGAGCGTGGCGCAGTGCATTGACCGGTTCTTGTTAGATCACCGAAGTTAAGCTACGTTGAGCGTGATTAGTACTTGGATGGGTGAACGTTTCAAGTAAAAATTACGTTGCTGAATCGGAATAAATTCGTCTCGCTTTCCACCCAGTGCAGTGATGAACTTATGTGTGGTTCCCCAGACTTTGGACATCACTTTGGTCCATTGAGAAAAAGTAAAAGTGTTCATCCTAACTATATAAGGTTTTCCACGGTTCCCTCAGTCTTACACCTCAACGAATGTTGGGACCCGTAACTGGCCGTGGCCATAATCCTTTTCTTACCTTATACGCTTTACCACGCTTCGAGCTGTAAGCTATTAGGGGTGTATCCTTGTAAAACGAAAAAAAAAAAAAAAAAAAAAAAAAAAAAAAAAAAAAAAAAAACTTCCACTTTCCACTTTCTACATAATCTGTTAACTTATTTTATATTTTTATTATTTTAAGGTCATTGTAATTTTATTGTTTTTTAACAAAAAAGTTATTATATATATATGATTTCATAATAGAAAATTAATGGTTTTATTGTTTCAATCATTAAATATGATCAAATCGAAAGTTATGTATAATTATATAATAAGATTTTATATTATACAAGAAGTGTATAGTTATCAAAATCCATTAGGTTCTAATAAATAGTCACGATGTATTTCACAATAGACTGTTAGAATTTATCATTATTTGTAAGGTGTTATGTCATTTTCAGCGTAAAGAGCAGAGGTGTGATTATGAAATGAAATTATAGCTTTAAACCAATTTGTACTCACGACTTTTAATAAAAAAGAAATAAACTCTTTGTTTAAACCTCCAATTGTGTAGTTTTTAAATGTCCAATCAGCTCAAAATTGGATATGTCCTTTCAGAACCGAAATTTTATTTTTCGTGCAGTATGGACAGCACAAACGTAACTGAACACTTATAGTGAATATAATCTTCTTTTTTAGTCACCCATTGAGCATTTTTATAAAATATTGTGTATAAATAAAATGTATTAATGCATATATTAGATAATAAAATGTTTTTTTTTTGCTGAATTAACATTTATATTAATACTATTAAACGTTACCCCTGCTCGGTTTATGGACGTTGTCACACTACTAGAATTATTTTGAGGATGACTGGACCGGGTCATGCTCTTCTTACCTCCCACAAATTGTCATTCTGTCTTTCATCATTCCAAATTGTCATTCTGTCTCTCGGAGGCCTCGGAGCTGCCAGCAGAAGTTCGTGCGATCCTGAGGTATGCCCATTTGATTGTTGATTTCTCAACAATTGTCTTTTATTGGAGCATTGGTTTCAGACGTCAACCATTCTTAATTTATCTTTATAATTTTTTAAACATTTTCTAGGTAAAAAAAAAATTCCGAGGCTAAAGAAGCTGACAATGACGTCACTTTTGTGTCTAGCAGTGCGTTTAATGCTTTTATTAGTTGTTTCCTTCGTAAGCAGATGCTGGGGAATGCAAGCACCATCTTTATGTTATACAACACTTCATAGTATGAAACAGTCTCGTCATTTCTAAAATTACATGTTGAAGGAAAATATTTTAAAAAATATTATATCTAATTCTTCTTATTATTATTATTGAGGTTAAATGTATAGTTTAGAAAATATAATAATAAATATGAAAAACCACTGTTTTTATTTTTATTTATTTCTTTGAAAGGAAAAAATATAATGTTAACCTACATAGTTTTGAACACGCATAGGTGGGTATAATGCAGCATTGGATGCAAGATGAGAGCAAGTTTGTAGGAATTCGTGGAAAAAATTGTTTTTTTTTTTTTATGTTGCTGAGGAGGCTGCTTTGCATGGCAGGGTATGTAGATTCGTTTTTTATACAGTAGTACGTGAGCACAGACAGACATCATGCAGCTACGCGAGTGTCGTTGAGCCAAAGAGATTACAAATTTGTACTATAAGATCTCTGGTTGTGCCAGTAGAAGACAACAATACACTGTCAAAATTTATTTCAACAATGGTTTTACTTCCCCGTATTCAGTACTCTATTAAAATTAAAAATATACTTTAAGACAACATGATTTGAAAATAGAATTACGATGTTTTTGTCATTCAAATTTCAAATGCAGTAGCTGATGCAATTTCCTATTTTGTTTATCAGTATATAGTCTGACTTGGAGCAAAATGGATCTACTTCGTTTTTATATTAACCAACATATGACATGTATAATAGAAAACAATTGTTTTTTAAAAAATATTTAGCTCAGTATAAAAAAATTGACCATACAATATCATATAGAGAAATTTTAAAACCATCATCATACATGACTATGCGGCCGGTACACCCCCATCGCCGCAGAATATTCCCCAAAACATCGATGCATGTTAGGGAAAATTTTCCACGGATAATCTTATGTTCTTATTTTTTATGATTATGATATATGTTTGTAACTAAAATTTCCATATCGTTTCATCCTAAAATTTAGTTCCTGCTATTTTAATAATTCACCCGAAAGTCGAGAATTAACATTTAAATCAAATTATTTATTTGTTTCATTTTTTTTTCCGTAACTTTTTTTCACACATGCATCAATTTATTTACATATAATTTTCGTTGTATTTATTTGACTACTAGGACAGTTTTCCCCGAGTATACTAAAAACATGAATGCATCCACCTGCGGTTGCTCGGTCGATCGCATCCTTCAAGTGCCCCAGAGAAACAATTCCAGCCGAGGTTTTTATTAATAAGATGACACTGTTACGGAGAGATTTATACATGCAATATAAGTTAGTAAAAAAATTCGATTCGTAGAAATTAGAAGGAAACTCAATATATATATTATATAAGTTTGTATTTTTTATTAATTCTCTTTTGACCGGCATATAATTATAATTATTTGATATATTGTGGTATTTATGTGTTTTAATTTAATTAGCCACAAATTTTACCACGGAAAATCCTGTTAAAATTTCTCCACACTTCCTTTATATCGATAACGTATATTATTGTTCAACTAAAGGAAATTCTAATTTAATATTTGACGCCACGAGTGTATTTTATCATTGCTATAATTAACATTAGCCCTGGTGGTTTAATCTCTTATATTAACTATTAATTATTTAGATAGGGGTCTCCCCCTGCTCCTCGTGCTTGAAATATAGCCCTGAATGCTGCATGGACCAGCGGAGATAATACGGCAGATGACGTTCAGCTCGTGATAGCACTCGAGATAATATATTATATAGAGGCTTCAAGTGAGTGCGCCTTGCGATGTTCATTTGTGTCGCTAAGGTCCATCTTGCACTTAAAAATGAAGCAAAGTGTTTTTTCTTCATTTTTAAAAGATGTAAAAAATCTAAATCTTGCATTATCCTCCACGTTCTGTATTTTTTAGTTTGGACTGATGTAAAGAAATTTTCCATAAAAAATCTTATTTTTAATGAAAAAACAATTTTACGTTTTATTTACATGGGTTTAGATAGGACGGTGGTAACACCGAAAAATCAGCTGACTTGAAGTCTCTATTGAAGTTCAAACGACGCAGCATAAATACGTTTTTAGGAAGTTAATATGTATTTACTTAATTCTGATTTAAAAACAGGGTTATGTTTTTTGTATTAAAATTTAAAATATTTTATAATCATATTTTTACGTTATATGACACAATTTTTATACAGTAAGAAACTGTCACATTTTTTTTTTTTTTTTTAATATGAGAACAATGCTGGGACAAGAATTTGTAATTATACTCTAGTTTTAATTTTTAATTGACCTTTTTATATGAGCTGCATTTATTAACTTTTCCATTGTGCTTCATATAATCAAATTTTAATAAAAAAAATACTCGTATAATGAATTTACAAAATATGAAAATATTCATATCTCTATTTATAAATATTTATAGGTAAATTTCTGCTGGTCTTGCTGAAAATTTTACCTGAAATGATTAACTAAACATCGTTTTCATTGCAATATATTAAAATTTTCCCCTATATTTACGTCTTATGTAATACAAAATATGTTTATGACATCTGTATGTTAACTTCAAATCAACTCTTAAATAAATATTATAATGTTTCTAATAAAATTAGCAAGCAGATAATTAATATTATAAATGTTTACAGACATTGGCAGCTAGTTAATGTTCTATTACAAAAATTATCACCGTGAGTCACGTTGTCGGAAAACGTAGTTCATTCACAACAACTTTCACAACTTCATTTAAAAGTACACGGCGATCGTCACTGACTCTGGTGGTGATGTCACGCTGCTCGTGCAGCTGGAGGCATTTGACGTGGATCACTTGAAATTATTAAAGAAAAATACCAGTTTAATATAAAGCCTGCATGATTAAGCTCCGTTTGGTATACAAATGAGATAAAATTCAAGAAAAATATACAGGGTGATCACAAACTTCTTGAAAATTTTATCCACAAATAAAACAAACTCAATTACACTTTCTATATATCAAATTGAAGCGCTAGATTCAAAATTTTCAAAACTGAAGTTAAAAAAATTATTGACAAAGTGGCTTTCTCACAAGTTGAAACAAGGTAAAAATTGCAATTTTGTGCCTCTTTTTCTTAATTGAAGTTTTAAGCCTGCAGCATCTAGTACCTAAAATTCAATGCATGAAAACGCTTGCTTGTTGTTGTTTTTTTGTTTTTTTATCCACATAATTTTCCTTAAGGGTAAGGTAACGCCACCAATGTTAAAAAAAAATCCCTCTCACAAAAATTCTGAAAAAAATTTAAAATGTTCTCCTCTATACCTCCTATCAGTACCTAAAATATCAGGTATACAAATACGATCTAGTTTTTGAGTTATAAATTTTTAAAGTTGACTACTTTAACATGGAGAAATGAAACTCCCATGTTAAATTGGTCAACTTTAAAAATTCATAACTCAAAAACTAGATCGTATTTGTATACCTGATATTTTAGCTACTGATAGGGGGTGTAGAGGAGAACATTTTAAATTTTTTTCAGAATTTTTGTGAGAGGGATTTTTTTTAACATTGGTGGCGTTACCTTACCCTTAAGGTTTCTCCACATAAAAGCCCCATTCGTACGACAAAAGTGTGGAGTCCACCTTTATTTTTCTTAAAGTCATGGAATATGGAAGCTTCTAAGATGGATGCTTCCATTGATAACAAATAATTCTTCAAATTTTCATCATAGAAGGTTCAGTAGCCAGTTCAATGGACTCTTAAGGGCATTGGGTGTAGCACCAGTAGTTGGCAACACTGACGTATCTTCACCATGTTAATTTTTGATCATTGCTCCTCGGAGTAATTTTTGTGCTGGAGCTAAGCTGATTGCTGTAGTATCAAGATAATTAGTAGCTCATGCAAGTGCATAATTTGGCTAAATAAAGCCTGATTTAAAGAAAAGTATTTTTTTTTTATATTTTAGAAAAATGCATAAAAATTTAAAAAATTACTACAATTACATGTGATTGTGGTTAAATTTTCATATTAAAATTTTATAATTTTCATAATAATTCATACAAGAAGAGTAAGTGCATCAAGAAACTTATTGTACTGTGAAAAGAAGAAATAAATTATGTGAATATATGACAATTTATGCAAAAGTGCTTTTTAAATAACTAATTTACTACTAGTAAATTGTTAAAGTAACTAATTATTTTGTCAAGATGTATAGACTTTTAATTGAATTTAAAAGTTGTGTGTTAAATATATTATGGTGCTAATGTGATGTTTAAAAGGACACAATTTTAATTATTGTATTAATTTTATAGATCATATATATTTTAAATATTGTTTGGGTATATGTGTTTAAATTTATTAAATTTAGGCTAATTTTAATTAGAATTAAGTATGTTACATATTTAATGTAATAATTGACGTGATCCATGCTGTACAGCCTATGATCGAAATAAAAATTTGAATTTTGAATTTGAATTTGAACTAAAAATACTTTTCTTTAAATCAGGCTTTATTTAATCAAATTGTGCACTTGGGCTACTAATTATCTTGATACTACAGCAATCAGCTTAGCTCTAGTATAAAAATTACTCCGAGGAGCAATGATAAAAAATTAACATGGTGAAGATACGTCAGTGTTGCCAACTACCGGTGCTACACCCAAAAATGCCCTTAATGACTAGCTGGTAGACTACTGAACCATCTACGACACCTCCTTCTTTGCGAAGGCTAAATGCACTAAAGTCACCTGTTAACTGTAAAAGAGAATCAATTTGCAATGCTTCTTATAACAATAAAAATTTAATATGACTTGTAATGCCAAATTTTGGTCCAAATCATAAATTATAATATAAAATTCAGAGTTTACAAAAATAAAAAATCTTCTAAAAATTAAAACAAAAACATTTTTTTTAATATAAATATGAGTGCTCAATAAGTGAGAAAAAAATCGATATAATTTTTTTAATTACCTAAATCAAAATTTCCATTACATTTGTGCATTACTATTATTTCGTGGTTAAATTTTATCAAATATTTTACTATTTTACGCGATTAAGATGATAATAATTATAACTCCATGGAGTTATTAGCAAAATAAATTAATCATAACAAATTAATAAACGAATTCGGGAAAAAAAACAACAATTTTTTAACATTTTTTAATAAAAAAAAAAGCAAGCATGCTGTCTATTACATATACAACACAAAATATTTAACCCCTGGCAGATAGGCAACCCAACGTACACCACCATGCAGCAGCAGCCGCGAGCGAGCAGCAAGCAGGCATAGCAGGTAGCAGCATCGGCGGCTCGATTGCTCGCGAGCGGCGGCGGCGGCTGCTGAGCTCCGACACATACAGCAAGCAGAGCTGTTAGCGGAGAGCGATACTGCGGGCATCACCGGCGTTTGGCGACGGCAAGAGTATTTCGACCCTCGTCCCGCTCGTCCGCAATATAAATGAGCTACCGTGATTTCGTTGTAATAATGAGCTATCTGCTATTGCAGGTGAAGCTTCATTTTATACCGAGTTACAGCTCAATCATAATTGCACTGACCTGAAATAACAGATAGCTTACAGGCGCGGATCTAGGGGGGTGGCTGAGGGGGCTGCAGCCCCTCCTGAAATTTTGAATTTAACATGGCCAATATAGTAGGCATTTTCCCCACTCCCAAATTTTTTCTTAACATTTGCCTTATGGAGATAGCCCCTCCCGCGCCTGATAGCTCATTATTCCAGACGAGGGACGATTTGCTACTATAGTTATATTATATTCCTTGTGAAAGTATGGAGTTTCTGGCATTTCAGAATTGTAATTTCACTTATAATGTCATTAATTGTACTGTAAATTCTTCTGCAAAGCTAAAATAGAGAATATAGAGCCTAAAACTTCACTACCTCGACTATTTCCGGAGGGAGGGACAAAACACGTGTAAAATTTGGTGGTTGATCATATATGAATTATGCATGGGTTTTATACCTTTTTCGTACCACCGTTTGGGTTATGTATTCTTACTTTTTTTTTTATTATGTTATATTTATTAATTTTTACTCTTAAGTCATCTCTTGTTTTGTTGTTGTTTGTTTTTTTTTTTTTCATGTCTTTCCCCCCATTCTTTTGTATTACTTAACCCAATAAACAAATATTATTATTATTATAACCGCACCTCAAGCTCTCGCAATTTTTACCTTGTTTCAGTTTGTGAGAAAGCCATGATTTTGTCAATAATTTTTTATCTTAATTTTAAAAAATGTTAAATCCAGGGCTTCAATTTGATGTATGGAAAGTGTCCAATGAGATGTTTTATTGATTTTATTTGCGGGTACAATTTTCAAGAATTTTATGATATCACTCAGTAGTTTTAGAGTATTATTCAAGACTGCACTTAACTAATTATTATTATTATTAAAGAATAAATAGTCTATATTATACTATATAATAATTTATATTTATTATTAATAATAATAAATATAAGGCGTATTATTTAAGGGCAATCGGAAATGATTTTATTTCGGAAATTACTTAGATTAAGTTCCGCGAGCTTATAGCAACATTTGGCATTATTGCTATATCATTATAGAAGATAAAAATTCTGACTTCTTTCACCAAACTTCTAATTTAAAAAGCTAATAATAATTTCCAAAACGCCATCGCAGGTGATGACGCACGCGAAGGTTCTCACGCGTTGACCGTGGCCCGAGCGACCTCTTCCATCTGTACGCATGTGGTCCTGCAGGTCTTTGTTCCAGCCGAGGCCATCTGGAGAACCTTATAATGCCACCATAATATGGTCAAGTGCATGTATCATACAGAGAGAGCGTTCAATTTTCATGGGATTTTAGCACGGGAAAATCACTTGCTTCAATTGCTCTCCGGCATTATTTTTTTATTTTATTTATTTTTTTATTTTATTTTTTTTTACCTTTATACATAACATGGAAATTTCATGGTCTTTCATGGGACTGCGTTCTAAAAAAACAACAACAATATTTTATACCATGTACCCACAATGACCTCTGAAACCTCTCGTGTTTAGACCATTGGCAATGGACAACATACATGAAAAAATTTTATTGCAGAAATGAATAGAGGGTACCAAATTATGCTACTCTGAATTTTTTCAGATTTTTTTGAGACCCGGAACTATTTTTAAATAATTATTGAAAGTCCTGTGATTTCAGTTGGCACCCCTGCAGCCTAAATAAAAAGAATATAGACTGGACGCCTATTGACGCCTCCAGGGGGCGTGGCCGCACTTTCAATAATTATTTAAAAATAGTTCTGGGTCTCAAAAATATCTGAAAGAATTCAGAGTAGCATAATTTGGTACCCTCTATTCATTTCTGCAATAAAAAATTTTCATGTATGTTGTCCATTGGCATAATATGATGTAGTATTCATTGAAAAAAACTACAAAATGGCTCAAATTGGAGTTGAGTAACTCAATTTTTCTTTACGTATGAAGACACTTGTTTATAATACTAACTTTGAGTCATCTCCCGGCTGTAAGTATACCGGATATTACACGTGTATATCTCAGTACATGGTGATTATTTTAACGATCCCGACTGTTCTTACTCATCTAAAGTCACGTTCTCTGGATTGTAAATATGTTCATACGTGTCTCACCTTCATATTTAGTCTCAGAGTTGAACATAAAGCTCAATTTTCATTAAATTTTTAATACAATTTTAACCTTTTTAATAAAAAATGTTATTTAAACATTTAAATAATATTATTATTTGATATAAAGTGACCTGCATTTTAATGTTTACGTTTGGCGGCCACTTGTTATAAGGTCACACACACAGCTCACAGTGTGTTCTCAAGTTGCAGCAACCTCGTCAATATGACGTATGATTGCAAGCCTCATTATCGCGACCAACTTCACTGCTGCCAAGTGTACTAATGGGTTTTTAATTTAATGATTTTTATTAGAAATTGAAATAGGTTTGATTAGTCAGATGAGAATTTATAATCAGAACCAAACTACTTGAATCGAACGTACACAGCATAAATAATTATAGAAGCTTCAATAAATATATATGATATATTTTGTGTAAAAAATACATAACTCTCCTGTAAAAGGTAGTGTTATAAATGGAGTATTGTCCTCAATTTTTTTTATTGCAGAAATGGATAGAGGGTGAAAAGTTATGCTATCCTGAATTTTTTCTGATTTTTTAGAGCCCGAGAAGTACTTTTAAAAAAATATTGAAAGTCCTATTTGTGACGTCACGCGGCGTCAAGTCCTATCTTTTTCTTAAAGGTGAACTGAAGGGATTGCTTTTTTTTTCCCTTTAGGGAACCTTATATTACCTATCCCATCCATCTGCACTAATTTTTTCATGGCAGATACTTATTGTGCTGCTGTAGGACAATTAGTGAAAAAGTGAAGTTGTGACGTATCAGCGACGGTTGGTTGACTTAAAACTCGCCGCCGTGAAAAAACACACGAGCGACCGCGGAAACTGCCGAGAGAGTGGCGATCGCCATGAAAAAATTAGTGCAGATGGATGGGATAGGTAATATAAGGTTCCCTAAAGGGAAAAAAAAGCAATCCCTTCAGTTCACCTTTAAGGAGCGGCGTCTCGTGACGTCACAAAAAGAACTTTCAATAATTTTTTAAAAATAGTTCCCGGGCTCTAAAAAATCTGAAAAAAATCAGGGTAGCATAACTTTGCACCCTCTATCCATTTCTGCAATAAAAAATTGAGGACAATACTTCATTGGAATATTACCAACCAATAATATTGTTTTTATTTATTATATTTATTCTGAAAACAGACTACAGGCTAGGTAATCCGATTATAAAGAATACAATAGTTCATACAAATTCTTAGTTAAAATACACCACGTACAAAAATTATTATGTAAATAAAATCTTGGTAACATATAATACATTATATTTATGTATATATTAATGTATATATAACACTGCAACATATTATAGAGGAAGGAGAAAACAAATGCAAGAACACATTTGAAGAGAGTATGAAGATAGGAGTTTCTTTCATTAAATTTTTATACAATTGATGCATGATGGATGATGGTGCATGTTCCTTTAAATTTTAATGTACAGTCCAAGTAATTTAAAGTAAAGTGAATGAAAACTACCCCCTTCCTGAAATATATCAGATCTCATGTTTTTTTAGATTTCTGAAAGATGTAAGAGGAGCACCCAGTTCAGTAATCCCAAAATAATTTAATTCTAGACTTAAGGCGCCTACATTAACTTTCAAGCTCCATATATAAAAAAAAAAAAACACTTACTATTTTTATTTCTTTACGTTATAGTCCTTAGTATAATCTTCATCTTTTTATTGATAATGTTCTGTTAACCTATGGAAATTCAAACTCCAGTTATATTACACTGCATTTAATCTTTAATAAAAGAACTTTAATGATCATTTTTTTGTCGGCTTCGTTTTTAACTGACAATGTAGATGCGACAATTATTATTAAAAGTTTATTTTCTCTTTTACAGCCTTCTTTGTGATGTTTTTTAAAGCCCTCCTACATGAGTTGCTCACGAAATGCTGCGAGCACAGAAATAATTAGAATTGGTGTGAGGCAGCTTGTTACATTTTATATCATCAGTAATAAAACTCGATGTAAAGTGCATCATAACGAACAAGTAAAAGTTGTTTTGTGGGTCAATTGGTGGTAATATAACAATAATTTGTGACCTAATTTTATATTAAAAATATATAAATAATAAATTTGTTAAATAATATACATTGGAATTTTATTTTTCATTACATTGTGTGGAACTAATATATTAAAAATAATAATACATAATCTATCGATGTAGGTCTTCAAATGAACAAATCGTGGAATATTAAGATATATCGTTATGTCTTTGTTTTTTGTTGTTATTCTGTTTACGTCAGCGTTTCTGGCAGACTTACACAAAAAAAAAAAAAAAAAAACATCTCATTGTTCGCTTCTTGCAGCCTTCAAAATTTTGTGGCTCGATTTCAAGCCTCTAAGTAGCATAGAATTTGCAATTCATCAGGATTTCAGTTAAATAACTGTAAGAAGATTGGCCGTGAATCGCAACCCCTTTCGTGCTAAATTTATTTCTTAAGGGCATTGGGTGTAGCACCGGTAGTTGGCAACACTGACGTATCTTCACCATGTTAATTTTTGATCATTGCTCCTCGGAGTAGTTTTTATGCTAGAGCTAAGCTGATTGCTGTAGTATCAAGATAATTAGTAGCCCAAGTGCACAATTTGGCTAAATAAAGCCTGATTTAAAGAAAAGTATTTTTTAGTAATTTTTTAAATTTACATGCATTTTTCTAAAATATAAAAAAAAATACTTTTCTTTAAATCAGGCTTTATTTAGCCAAATTGTGCACTTGGGCTACTAATTATCTTGATACTACAGCAATCAGCTTAGCTCTAGCATAAAAATTACTCCGAGGAGCAATGATCAAAAATTAACATGGTGAAGATACGTCAGTGTTGCCAACTACCAGTGCTACACCCAATGCCCTTAACCTAAATATGGATAATTTAAACACTGCAGACGTTTTAAAAGGTTTAATAAAAATCCCGCACCAAAATGTTGTTATTTGACTTCAGTTTAAAGTTAAAAGGGGTAATTTATTTACATGAAATTTTTTCGGTTGTTAAAATTTATGATTTTTGGTTAAATTTTTGCCCAAAAGTATAATAAAATAAAAATTACAAAACATTGACTGGAATATGCCTTTACTTTTCATATGTTGATCCCAAATTGAGGGAGGGGGGTACCACACTTGGCTGCAATTGTCACATTACTAATGGAAGCACAGAACTTTCGTTTGTTGATTACTGTATATGTATATTGCGACTAATAATGAGACTGATTTAATTTAATAGGATCAAATTTACATAGCATTAAATTATCAATGAGTGCATCATGATATTTCTGATTATTACAATAATATACACGCAGTCAGAGAGTTACATCGTATAGAATAGAATAGAATAGAATAGAATAGAATAGAATAGAATAGAATAGAATAGAATAGAATAGAATAGAATAGAATAGAATAGAATAGAATAGAATAGAATAGAATAGAATAGAATAGAATAGAATAGAATAGAATAGAATAGAATAGAATAGAATAGAATAGAATAGAATAGAATAGAATAGAATAGATTAGAATAGAATAGAATAGAATAGAATAGAATAGAATAGAATAGAATAGAATAGAATAGAATAGAATAGAATAGAATAGAATAGAATAGAATAGAATAGAATAGAATAGAATAGAATAGAATAGAATAGAATAGAATAGAATAGAATAGAATAGAATAGAATAGAATAGAATAGAATAGAATAGAATAGAATATAGAATAGTTATATAGCATCTGATATAACTATGACTATTTTGTTTTGCTTGAATGTCAATATCTTGTTCTTATCTTAAGAATTAAGCTTATATTATGTATATAGTAATCTCATAATAACTTGAGATATTTAAGCCTTCATATAGTGGGTGCACTCTAGACGTACAATGTCCCGTTCTGCTAGTGACGTCACCAGGGTCAATTGGTGGTCACCCCCTCCCCTCCCAGATGTGGCGCCGTGAGAGCTGACCGCTCAATCCAGCAGCTCTCCCAATCAATGTTTTGACACGTGTTCTACAAATTAAATCTGATAATAACAATGTTTAAATTACCTGTCTTTTTTATTATATGTCTTAATATATTTTTCAATTTAGATTTATTTGTAAAGATTATAAAGTATAGGTTAATGTTGTTTATTCACTGTATCACCATTAAGCCTCTTTAATGACTAAAACAAGAAAATTTTATGCTCTGATAAATTCTTAAATATATTTTCCTTTAAAGGATTATAAAATCATCTTCATTTGCTTGTTATAGGAAAAGAAAAGGAGAAAATTATCATTAGAGAATTTTAAGATACAAAATAAAGCTGTCTGGTATATTAAATTATAAATTTTTTGTTCAACATTTAATATTTTCTTAAAAGAAATTTTTAAATTAAAATTTAATCACTTCTTGAAATTTTATTTAATATAAAAAAATATTAAACTTAAAATTGTGCTTATCTTATTATAATTTTTTTATATGCCAATATAGAAATTTGAGAAGAAAAAAAAATTATTGGGATATATTGTTTAGATAATGTATATGGGCACTTGGCACAGTGGCATGCACATCTGATTCGTAATCAGATGGTCGTGAGTTCGATCCCAGGCACTGCCAAACTTTTCACAGCTCATGGTTGCTAAATATTATTCACTCTTGCATCCGGGAGGTGATTGATGGCATTATCCATCATTTGCCGACCATCCTGACTGAGGTTTCCATATTTCCCTCAGTCTCAACCAGGTGAATGCTGGATTGTTATAATAGGCTAATGGTCGCCACAGTTTGGAAGGGACCTACAAAACCCTGAGGCAAAAAGAATTTATTTATTAATAATAATAATGAAAATTAAATTTGATTATTTTCACAAACAGAGTCAAGCCAACAATTTTATTAAAATTTTGTGTTTTTACGCGCAGACAAAATTTGACCAGCAAAGTTGCCGCTCCGCACGCTATAGTAGAGAGATGCAGAGAGCGGATGAGTGTTTAGGCGCCTGGCGTCTTTTCAAGCGCCTCACTCTCTATCTTGTATGCCGTTAGCTCGCGTGCCGCCACTTCAAAACATCATCTCCGCTGGCGCCTGTTAACCCACAACACGCACCAAACCTCGTTGTTTTTGTAAGTGGCAAAATATGTGAGATATCTTGGGAGTGACCTTTCATTGACGAGACTTAAATTTAATAAACAAATTTAGTTGAATATCAATGTCATGAAAGCATGTATAGTCAATTTAATTTTAAGTAATTGTTTTTGAATGTCAAAAAGTCTGATCATCAGAGGGCAAATGAAGGTTAACACTGCAGAGAGATCGGGGATCGTTCACACCAATAATAGGAACGTCTCGTCTGTATTGGAACCACAATTGAAATTATATTAATATATTCTAACTGTTAAATTCCTCGATCAGAGGGTGATAATTTTCCTGATTTAAAGGCCGGCGCTGCAGTTCCAAAACTAGAAGAGGTACTTGCAATTTTGGCACGAAAGGTTAATATACCATTTATGAATTATTAAATAGGTATGTTATATGTTATATAATAAGATGCCCCTGCAGCAGAGCTAAGTGTGGAATGTGCAATAATAATAGACAATAATGGTTGCATTTTTTTTATTTCATAATTAGAAAATATACCTAAAATTATGCTTTTCTGAATTTTTCCAGATTTTTTGGAGTGCGCGAGAACTAATTTTAAAAAAATATTTAAAATCTCTGAATTAGGGTGGTACATCTGATGGGACAACCGTGACGTCATTTGTCGTGCTGTGATTGGCTATTGATGACGTCACGGTTGTCCCATCAGATGTACCACCCTAATTCAGATATTTTAAATATTTTTTAAAAATTAGTTCCCGCACTCCAAAAAATCAGAAAAAAATTCAGAAAAGCATAATTTTATGTATATTTTCTAATTATGAAATAAAAAAATGCAACCATTATTGTCTATTACTAATAATGGCACTGGTATATTTTCCATAGGGATCATTATCATTGGGGGAGAGTTTTGTCATGTATATATTATATTACATATAAGTGGGCGCATCCATTATATGTAAATTCACCTAATTAGGATATATTTATTAAAAAAAAAACTTGTCTATATAACGCCAGGGTATAATTCTGAACAGAGCATACAATATTGATTTAATATATTTAGCTTTCAAAAACATTAGAAAAACTAATAAAACACATTTTTGAAAGTATAATAAATAGATAAAATTTTAAATGCTGTCTTGTTTTGAAAATTTGAATTAAGAAATTAGTAAAATTTTACCTAAAAAATTTCATTTACTCTCGTTAATCAAATTTCTATTTATTATAAACACAAATTCTAGACACACATACACAACATATCATATATTTTTAATTGTTTGATTGCGTATCTAAAATATTTTTAAAATAATAATTAATACTATATCCTCCTTTCTCTATATATTATCTTATTGATAAATTGGATGCTACCAATCTGATTTTTTAACATTCACTCACGCTGCTTATAACAAAGATTCTCTAATCACAACAATACGTGCAGAGAGTAGGCCATCTGGAATGTAACTGTGACGTCACTTGGTGCTCGGAAATATTGACCCGCCGGGACATGTGGGCCAGTGGGTCATCCACTCTCTCCTCACAACAATCACCCACCGTCTTCTGGACATTGTTACAATGTAATGGAGAGTGTAACAAAGTTTCCTGTTTACAGATTATAATGGGCGTCAAATTAAGAACCACAGGTTCTTCGATAACCGCGGATTGTGTGTGTCGTTTTATGTTTTTTCCTGGTATAATCTTATTAATATATATAATTATACAGTATATTTACTGTCCCTCGTCCGGAATAATGAGCTATCTGCCTACCATGATTTTGTTGTAATAATGAGCTATCTGCTATTTCAGGTTAGAGCAAAAATGAGCTTTATTTTATATTGATTTACAGCTCGTAATTGCGCTCACCTGATGAGTAGCAGATAGTGTCAAAAGTGAAAGATAGTTTCATAAGTGTCAAACTGGCCAAATTGATTTAAACTTCGCTAATTCTGTAGTCAATGGACGTCCCATTAGAGGGCAAGACGGGGCAGTTCGGCTCATTCCACCAAAGGCTCGAATTGATCGTTACCAAAATGGCTTTGTAATAAGATCTGTGGATGAGTGGAATCGGCTTCCGGGTCCTATCAAGAAATGTTCTGAAACACAGTTTCCTAGTGTTTTAAAGAAACACTATATTTGTAAAAATAGTTTATGATTACACATTTATTTTGACACAAGCTTACAGCTAATGATTGTTTTTTTCAGTAGTTATATAAAGGATTGTAACCACTTTTTAGTGAAATAGTGCCATCGGTGCTTTGTTGCAATCCGCACCCTAATTTTTGTAAATATATTTTGTATTTGTACTTTGGGTAAAATAAATAAATAAATAAATAAATAAACAAATAAATAAATAAATAAATAAATAAATAAATAAATAAATAAATAAATAAATAAATAAATAAATAAATAAATAAATAAATAAATAAATAAATAAATAAATAAATAAATAAATAAACAAACAAACAAATAAATAAATAAATAAATAAATAAATAAATAAATAAATAAATAAATAAATAAATAAATAAATAAACAAATAAACAAATAAATAAATAAATAGCTCATTGTTGCAACGACATCATGCTTGGTAGGCAGATAGCTCAATATTCCAGACGAGGGACGATTATATAATATATTATTGTCAACCCTTCTGAATTAATTTAAGTACGTTTACAATGATTATGTTTTTAATTACTCAATCTAATTACAGCTATTCCGAGTCATTATATGTTCGTTTTTTTATATTAGCTATTATATATACAGCATATTTATGATATATATAACTTCTAATTATTGTAATATTTGTGTTCTATTTATACTAAGTAATTATGCAAATTATATTCTGTCATCTTGTCATAATATAATATTGATAAATTTGGTGGGAGGTGTGGCGCAGTGCGCTTGACCGGGTCTCGTCAGATCACCGAAGTCAAGCAACGCCGCGCGTGGTTAGTAGTTGGATGGGTGACCATTTTCAACAAAAACCACGTTTCCCACCCAGGGGTAAAACGTTGCGCTTTTCCACTATGTGGTTCCCCTGGCTTTGGACCATTGCACTTCCGGTTCATTGACAAAAGCTGTAGCGTCCATCCTGGCTGAGGTTTCCACGTTTCCCTCAGCCGCAGGCAAATGCCGGGATGGATTTACAAGGCCGTGGCCGCCCTCGTTCCAGAAGAGCCCGCGAAACGCTCAAGTTAGGGTTTCGGAAGGTTCGGGGTTTCAAAGTAGTATGTAATTAGTAAATAGAAGTACCCAATAGGGTTTGATTAAAAAATTTAAAATATTGATGAATTTGATCAAGAGTTTTTAAAACTCCTGTTACATGCATGTATAATGTTTGTTGTTATGAAAAAACTAATAATAAAAAAAAAACGTGGTTAGTGAGAAAGCTAGGAACGTGCCTAATATTGATTGTAGTTGATATAGGTTAATTATTTGAACTTCTGTTTGTTTTGTAAACACAATTCATTAATCAGTTCCCTCGTGATTGTTGTTATGTTATACGCCAAGTTTTAACTCTAAATCACAACAATGGTGCACACTTGATGAGAAAGGTAAACAATTTTCGTGGTCGAAGAGAGAGTAGATTTACAAACAGAAATAAACGTTGCAGAAAAACGATCAGTTAAAAAAAATACTTCTTGGGAAATTTAGTGTGAAATGATAATTACTTTTAACGCGTAAATTTTTTAAGTGGAAATAATATACATATATATAAAGATAGGCCTGAGTGAAATCTGAAGTAAAACTTTAAATTGAAATAATTACAAAATTACTAAACATGCTCTCTCTCTCTCTCTCTCTCTCTCTCTCTCTCTCTCTCTCTCTCTCTCTCTCTCTCTCTCTCTCTCTCTCTCTCTCTCTTCTACATTTTTTTTTACACCACACGTGCAGTTAAACTTCATATATTGAAGAAGCATTAATTAATTTATTATATTTTAACGTAAAATATTATAATTTTTTCAGAGTTTTAAATTAAAAAAAATGCATGACATTTAATAAAACTATAATTAATAAAATGATTTTAATTAATTTTAACTTAAATTTATATTTTTATAAAACGTTTATTATAATTAAAACTTTTTATTTAAAAATATAAAAAATTAATTAATTTAGTTATTAATTAATACTTTTGTTTCCAACTCGATGCATTTTTACTAATTTTCTCCTTTTAAGTTCATTAAGCATGAAAACATTATTAAAAACACCTCGTTCCAGATTTTGTGTTCTTCCACTTTCCAGTCTCGGAGTGGACCCCCGGGCTGGAATTTCGTAACTTTCCCCCTTGCAGTGACAAATTCACGCGTTAACAATTAGCCTTAATTAACATGGGCGTCGTCTCCCGCAGCATCACTATGTATTTATAACGCCCGCGGAAGAGAGTAGAACCTTCCTTCTTTCTTTCGAAAAGTAAGAACTTATAATTGCAACAAATTCAACGTGTATATATTGCATGTTAAAAATTTTCCTAAATTTGGTTATCGTTTTAGTTGCAACAATACACAACGTCGTGTCACTGAAAAGAACAGAGGTTGTTGTCTCTTTCATAACATTTTAGAAATATCTCAAAATGTTTTCTTTTCCTAAAGTCAAGCTGCACGTTGTTTTGTTTTCATCGAACATGCGCGTAATTTACGTAATTCGTGATTGTGTTTGTTCGTATATAAACAAATAATTCGGGTTTCACTTTTTTAGTATTTAAATATTTGTAATACCATAGAGCAACATACCAATATATTCTTTATGATAGTACCTTTTGTTTTTGTTGATTGATTTGACCTACAATTATTTTAATATTATGTCTACATTTTTTACTAATTTGTGATGCATATTAACGCATTAAAAAAAGAAAATCTTTGTAAAATATAACAGTGTTTAATCTCATTCAGAATAAATAATGTTAACATGTTATGCTTATACAATAAAAAACATCGAAGTTAAGTTTCAAAATAATTAAACACATTTGTCTTGGATCTCGATGCTTTCTTGTGGTTTATATAATATATCGTCTTCAATTAGTCAAAAGTGTACCCTCATTTTCTCTTTTCTTTTTGTCGTAATTTTTATCTTATCTCTGATTAATTTGTTCATTTACTATACCCTTTGTGAGGTCGACAAAGTACCTGGACTTTAAAATAAAACTAATATATTGTATTTTTTTATTATTAATTAATGCAGTGTTAAAAAAACAAAAAAAAATACGCGTATAGTTTTCCACTCATCATCAAATTCAAAACAAAAAGTAACCTTTTTTTCGAGAAAAACGATTGAAATAAGAAGCTTTCATTAAAGACAAAAATATTAGAAATTGAAATAATTGTCTTCCTATGTATATAAGTAATTATCTAAAAGGGTACGTTAATTATTGTAATTTTTATAAATTTAATACAATTAATAGCAAAAAAAAAAGAAAAAAAAAGCAACATAAATTCATATTATAGCTAAACAATAATTTTATTCAGTGTAATAATTATTTTCTATTTTTTGCTATGAAAAACATTTTCTGGTATTTAAAATTTAAGAAAAATCGGTAAACAAAAAGGTGAAATGAGTCAGAGAGTGACGTAATTTTTTTGAGTCACTGACGCGCGGGTAGGGCGGCGCCACCGGCGTGCAGGCGCAGCGATCTCGCGCGACAGGAGAGACGCGCCAGTTGTGAATCTGCCTCCGTGTGTAGTGCTGGAGCGTCCTATAATTTGTTGCTCGCTTTGGCTGCCGTGTTGTTCAACCAATGTGTCAGTGACTTCTTTCTGTGCACCTGTAAGTAGCAATTGTCTGTGTGCATTTTCATGAAAAAAATGTTTTTAGTTACCAGTGATATTAAAAATGTTACGTATAATTAAAGAGTTGAGTTAACTCAAGAAATGATATAATTATATCGATCAGTTTTTACATTGAGTATATTATATAAATTAAACTTTAAATTGAACTCACTATTTTGTTCATATTATAGATATAAATTAGACTATATTTATTATTTTTTATATATCATTTACCATTATTTGCAAGGCTTCTAACAATCATTATACCTTTTAAGCTCCAAACGCGCGCTCATATACGCGCAATGAATGTTATATATATATATATATATATATATATATATATATATATATATATATATATATATATATATATATATATATATATAAATATATATATATATATAGTATGACACTAGCTCTGCAAAATATTACAAGATATTACAAAAATATGTATGAAATTTTATTCCATTAAAATAATAATTAAAATAATAATAATTGCTGAAATCGTGAATATATAATGTTGCGGTCCTCTATATATGTTAAAATCGTATACGTCCGCTAGTTCTTCCTTTAACTTTAAAATGTGGTTTATTAATTAAAAATGTTATAAAACTAAAATTTCGTGATCATATTTACAATTGAGAGCAGGCGCGGATTCAAAGGGGGGGGGGGGGCGATGGGGGCGATCGCCCGTCCCAAAAAGTCTCAAAATGCATTGAAGGTGTTACCACCCCCCACCCGTTGCCCCACCCTCCCACCCCAAATTTAACATTGCGGGATAGAGCACCCCTTCTCCAAAGCCACGCGCTGGATCCGCCCCTGATTGAGAGCAACTGAATCATTGACAGGACGGTTGACAATCGATCAATTGTGATGGAAGATATCGGGAAGTGTAATTATCTGCTTTTGTAATTATCTGCTTTTGAAACTCTCCGCGGAAGGAACGTCACTTTTTTATATGCGAAAGAAGTTCATTTCAAACTTTCTTGTAATTGGCGCGGCAGAGGTACAAAGGAGGTGCTCATGGATGTAATTTTCCGATAGAGTGGCCGGTAGTGGCTTGTCCGATACGCTTCACGGGGAAGGGTGCAGCCTCTTGTAAACAACGCTCTGGAGAGCACCAACAGTTGCAAGGGGATTCTGATTTGGCAATGTACAGGTGCGGCCACTGATATATAATGATGACAACATTGTTATGCGGGCAGTTACGAAAGTGACGCACTTTTCGATTGTTTGTTTTTTTTCTTTTTTCAATGTAATTTCGATACCAGTTTTGATACTTTCTTTTTCATATTACCTAGCTGTTATAAAAATTCTAAATCAATAGATTTCTCCGATTTTCATGAAAATATCTTCTTGTTGATAAATTTTTACGTTCGGTGGTTCAGTAATGAAAATTTGGAGGATGGCGTGATCTCTAGATATAAACGGCCTGCAGGTGCATGCAATGTCTGTCATGACTCATAGCTTGTCAGATCGCCGTGGCTAACAACATTACCTGAGTCCACATAAAAATAAAGCGTATTTAAAATTATCACTACTAAATAAAAAAAAATATATATATAGTATATTATCACAGAGTTCTACTTAGTAAGTGGAACTCTGTGAGTATTATATTCGTGAATTTTGAGGCAGTATATTATAAGAGATGAACGTACATAATTTTGAGAGAACATGACAATGAGGTTGCTAATCACACTGATATTGACGTGCTTATATATTGTAATGTACAGTACAATCAAAAAGCAATAAAGATGAATATGAATGGAAATTAAATGTGAAAAACAAGCGTTATTGTGAAAATAGAAAATACTATGATCGAGGTGAATTTTCATATAGCTTCTTCGTTTTGCTACACATACGGGTAAGAGGAAGTGACGTCACACCACTGCGTTAATTATCATCATTAGCATAAAACTGAAAAACCACAATATTATTATCGTCCTCGGTTTTATTGTGCAAACTGATTATACGCTCTAACTTCCTTCTGGACTGGAGTTACGCAGTTAGATCTTAATGTATCCACAGAATTCAAATGTTATGGGAACATAATAAGGGGCATTCACAAAGTCTTAAGGCCACATTTAGGGCTCGATAAATTAAGACCAGAAATTTTGGATCTAAAAAGCATGGCTAAAATCGGGCTTTAAATTATCGAGCCCTAAATGTGGCCTTAGGGCTTTGTGAATGCTCCTTTATAAAATATTGTAATATTTTTGAAATTTCTAGAACATCCCTTTTTCTAAAATTTTCAAAATTTCTGTTTACAAAAAATATGACCTCAAGAGATGATATTGAAAAACTCCTCGTTAGAATCAATCAATATAACTCAACTACACGTGTACTTTAGCCAGTAGCAAAGCTCTTATATCAAAACATTGCAACTTTTAGAATCACTCGGGTAAAATCTACCAGATGTCCTTACTTGTCTTTATGACGTCAATATTTTTGCTATGGATTATTTAATATTTACCGTAATGTTTCATGTATACATTAAAAATACAAACAGAATTATTATGACGTTGAAATTTTTCATGCTTGATTAGCATAATAATATAAAGGGTTAAATTGTTATTTCAAGTCGCCAACATAATTTTTCTATAAATCGTAAGCAAAATAAGAGTTTCTATTTTATTATAAAAGATGAAGCTTGAAAATTTTTAAAGATTGAAATAAAAAAAAAAGTTTATTTTTTATACCTTTCTGTATAATTATAAGTAAATAAATTTTAGAAGTAAGCTGTTATCAAAATATGATAACATAAGCACTTAAGCTATGTTAAACCCCCACTAAGAATCGTTTTAAAATTTAAAACATTTTTCGTTATCTGACTTTTGGATAAGAGAAAACTTCCTTGTAAGTATTTATTTTACTCATACCCTGAAGATAGATATCAGGTCGAGGACCTGACATGCAGTAATAAAAATACTGGTACATACAGTATGAATGCGTGTGTTGATGGCAATATAATTCGCTGCTGTCTGTTATGTAGGACTACAGAGATCGGAAGATGCTAGAAAAGTGTACGTCTATAAGTTGCTTTCTACCGGGATGATTTATCACTTTTTGTATATCAATTAGTCTTTGTCATCCTGTTAATAGTTTTCACTTGTGTTGAACAAAGGTAATAATTATGTCTCAGTTTTGCATATACGAACTATTAAAATTATTATTTTAATTTCGGATCTATTCTATAGCACGTTGTTAATTTGTAAATATAGTTTTTACTTTTATTGTACACTCGACGCCTTGGAAAATTTCTCACTTGCAGCTTTGTTGGTTAATATTATGGGGCATGGTGATTAACAAGGCTGCAAAGGGAAATTTTCCGAGCCGGCCACTGTACAAAAGTAATAACTATGCCTCAGTTCTGCATGTAATACATAAGTATTAAAATTATTATTTTATGAAAGTTTGATCAAATTATAATTCGTGATGTCAAAGGATAAAATAAAATCTCAAGTTGCGTCATAATTTTCTCTTAAGGAGCATATTATTATAAATTGTGTAATGTCCTTTCAATAGGCATGCATGGTTGCAACATGCGCCGGGATTATATTTTGTGGTCAGTTTCAAGATGGTGACCATTAAATTGAAATGTCATTGAAATTATAAAAAAAAAAAAATTATCATGACCTCATCAATTAATTTTAATTTTTAGGAGGATGGATTAAATTTTATTTTATCTTTTTTTTTTAACAACTTAAGGAATATTAAATTTATTTTGAATCCTTCAAAAACTGCGACTGGCTTGTTAATATTATTATAGGAAGGTGTAAGTCGTTAATTAAAGGTTGTACCTGAGTTGCACCTGAGAAAAACTGAAGGTAGATGGCATGAAGTTGGAGGACTGCATTCTTCTTTCTGACTTTAAATATTTAATTAAATATTATTTTGTCTAATAATTCTTTAACCTATAAATTTCTTCTCTAACTTTTGATATTATTCTATATGATGCATAATTTTTAAACTTTAAATTAATTAAATAATAAATTAAATTTATTTTTAATTAATTTATTTTAAAAAAATCTGAGAACATGATTTTTTTTACACGTAGATAAAAACAGTTACATAAAATGCAATTAAAACTTTCAGATATATTAATAATGATAAATTTATATATAGAAAATTGCATTGTTTCTTGTACATCAACATCGTCACGAGATAATATTTTTAATGTACGAGTTGGCAATTAGCGGTGATGGGAAACCGTCTATAAAATAATATCTCACGAGCAAACAATTCCCATGCGAAATCACTGTTAACAAATAATATAAACAATAATTGTTCGCCAGCAGTAAAATTCCTGCGGTACGCTGCAAGTGTTGAAACTGTACCAGGGCTAATCCTCTATTGTAGGGGGTATAGTCACTTCCTTCCGGCTTATGGAGGCCCAATTCTGAATTCTGATTGGCTTAGAAATAACCATTTTTGCTGAAACGCCTTCTTATTGGTTAAAAAGGGGTTAGTGGAAATACAACTTGGAAGTATATCGGAAGTAAATTGTTATTTACATTAAAAAATATCACTTTCTTAAATATTTTTATGGTATTAATTATAAAAGGAAATCATATATAAAAAATATTATACAGAAAAATGTATTTATCTTCCCAACATTTCCTTTAATTATAATATAGATTTAACACAATTATGTATTTTTTTTAAAGCGTTTCCTTATTTTAATTTTTAAATAGAAAGTTTTTAATTTTTTTAAAATTTAAAAATTTCATGGTCTGATGGTTAGATGTATCGGAAGGAACTGTAGCAACAAAGTGATAAGATGAGGAGCGTTACAGAAAGCTACAAATGTTGTTTTTCAACTTCCGACTGCAGAAATTACAGCAAAGTTTTTACTATAACCTTGGAGATAATACGCAAAATTGTCCCAGAAATACTTAAGAATAATGATGGGAAAAGTATATTTTAATTTAGTTGTAACTTAATTTCAAGGCCTTTTAGTTCATTTTACATATAAATATAAATTAGTATGTTAAGTAATATGTATACAAGTATTGTGTTTATTTCGTGTACATAAATTATTTTCTTTACATGATTTATTAGCTATTCTTAAGTGTGAAATAATACAAGGTAAAAAAAATTATTTATTAATCCTGTCTTTCATGGAATATTTTTTATCGTCAAATGTTTACCGATTTCAAAATAGTAAATACAACATCATAATGATAAATTATATCAGCAGCTAAATCAATATTTTTCAGATTAAAATAAGATATGACATCATTTTTTTTAAGAAGTTGACGTTTTTTTATCCACGTTTTTCTTTAACTAAGTTTTCCAGGAATATCAGCTGTATAAAATTTTCATGGTGTCTACAACAACATATTCACTAATATCATCGTACAATAATCTTTACATGCAGAGACATAGACATGCAGTTATTATAGTTGTTGACTAAAAAAAAAAAAAAAAATAGTAACGATAAATAAAATAAATTTCAGTGTTTTAAAAAATCTTCCATGTAAACTCACAATCAGTGCAAAAACAAAAATTATTAATAAAATCATGCGTAAATGTATATATATAAGTCATCATAAACTGCCTTTATAGGGGAGAAATTCATAAGGCCTTTAACATTGATTTAATTCATGTTTTTTATCGTTATAATGCTAACAGCTAGTTTTGTGTAAATATCTCAGCATCCTCCATTTTTTTTATATAAAGGTTTATTTTTTTTTATAATTTCTGCTGATTTAAATACTCATTTAAATTATTTACACAAATTACAATCACAATTTGGTGGAGTTTCTTCTAAAACTAATAACTCATTTTGTTGCTAAAAAGATAACTATGGATATTAAAAATTAACTCGTTTTATACATCAGTGAATGCTGGGACGCGTTACAGGCCATGGTCAGCATCTTTTCCCTTCCTTATCCTTAATAGTCATTACCCCGGCTCGAGCTCCAAGCTCATAAGGGTTGTAAGATAACCTTGCAAAAAAATATATAGTTGATATTTATGTTTTACACCGTTAAAATCACATTAAAAAACTACAATTATTTCTATATAATTATATCGGTTTCTTGATAAAACGAATTCGATTTGGAGCAATACAATCTTATGATAAATAAGTCGTTCTGATGAAAAATGTTTTATAACACGAGAAGAGGTCATCTCTGGTTGTTTTGGCATCCTCACGTGTGTAAACGTATAATAATCTTATCAGCTGGCGTGCTCTACTTACTCCCCTAGCTCGCAGGAGTTTCCTCGAATATACAAACTTGAGGCGCCACTTTTTGTGATAACAACGCGTCTCTCAAATTGCTGCAATAATGTTCTTTATGTCCCCTCATCTCAGTTGTTGTAAATGTAGCAAATAGAACTTTACTTGGGGAAAAAAACTAAATATTTACTAAAAATATTATACGTCTGCTTGTTAACCCTATACCCGAATACATTTTCTGAATTTGATTTTATATATTATGGAAGTATAATATACTGTATAAAGGTGGATTCACATGGCGATTTTTACCATGCGACGCGACGCGAATAATGCGCACTTGCTGTAACATCCATTGGCGGCCATATTGGGCGACTAAAAGAAAAAGAGCATCATAATTAACGCGATCACAGGCGAATTCGCCGCCGCATAGGATTTCACAGCTTTTACGTCAAAATCGCGTCGCATCGCCGTTGTCGCCATCTGAATCCGCCTTAAGAATATCGAAGGCATAAAATTTTCATGCACGGTTTATATGAACAGCTCTGTTGACAATTTTGATATTTAATTTAGTAAATTCACGTATTTCTGAAAACTGCAATGGATACAACAACATATAGTGCACAGAATTTATGTTACTATACAATAAGACTTACGAATTTCGTTATTCACATTATAGAAAATAATAATTTTTTATCTTTTATGCATAGCAGAACTTCAATTATGAGCAAACAAGACCCATTATTTGTAAACGAAAGTTTTCCGCTCTAAACATCACGGTTCAAGAACTAAGCTTCTTTATCGCCCACCTATACATTTTTTTTTCACGCCTTAATTAACTATAATTGATGCAATTTACGTCTTTTTAATTTAAAACACATAAAACTAAAACAATTAGCATTTGCTTAACTCAGTACTGCAGATAAATAAGAATGAAAATATTATTGAAGTCACTAATTATATAGAATGAATATTTTAAATTTACATATTTTAATTTTTATTAATACATTCAATACATCAATTAGTTCATGAAAAATTAAGTGTTGAGTTAAGAATATACATATTTACCAACACAATTCTTAATTTTAACATTGTTTAATTGAAAGGGTAATTAAATTTTACATTTTGATTGTAACAATAAATTTTTTATCTCATGATTTTTAATTTTAAATTGGTATGAACGCTCTCTGTAGTCATTGCTCCAGTTCACACGAAAGTAAGTAATTTCCTCTAATTAACATTCACTTTTTTTTGTTTAATTTGGTCACTCTCATGAGCTTCAAGACGGAAGTTGGGGGGGGGGGGTGACCCCTCACGGGGGGTCAAGCTCGTGGTGATCGCACTCTCCAAGGCTCCCAACAAGCTTCGTGCGATCCGTCTGCATGGCCTTGCAAAACCACGCTGGAAACTTCTACGATTAAATTAATTTTATTGCAGAAAAACTGTATATATACAACTTGATAGTAAAATTTATTATCATAATAATTTTAGTAATAAATAGTCTTATACCATCATGTAAATCATATTATAGGAGAAAAAACAATTTATATTATGAATATTGAAGAAATTCACTTTAAAAATAATGCCATAAACAATAATTGTAATAATAAAATTAATAAAGAAACATCTGCATGTTTAAATTACAAGAATTTTAAAATCAATTTACTAATGATTAAATCATGAAAAACTCATATGTATACGTCTTAATGGTGCTACATGAATCAGCGTAGTAATTTTAATGCGGTTACCATGTATATAATGTTGCAAGGAGGTCACGCAGCGTCGTTCAGATCCGGAGGAGAGTCCTGGTTGCCATGGAGATGCTTCTGGACCTCGAACATGTACATACATGAAAAAAAGTCATGTTGTTATACTGTACGGACTTTCGCAAGGTTTACATCATTGTCGAGTGAAATGAATCAAGTTTTTTCAAATAAAATATTCTTTTTATTCATATTAATTATTTTTTACTTCAAGTTAAACGTACACTTTCCTTAACATTGTTGACCTCTGTTTTATACCTGCGATGTTAATATTTATGTTACAGGAAAGTTTATAGTAAAAGGTATATATCGTATATCCATGTAATAAATAATACTGGGTTTATCTATGTTACCGCATTTTAGGTATGGATACATAAAAAAAAAAAAATTGAATAGACTATTTTTTTTTTTCATTTTCATTAATATTTGCTGTGTTATGTGTGCTTAATTGCTATTACTTTGAAACGAATTATAAATTTATTCATCTGTTTTAATTTGTTCAACATGTTCTTGAGTTTCATGACCTCGAAAAAGGTTGTAAGATTCTTGTAGCAATAACAAACAAAATTTATTGTTTTTTTAATACGTTTACATGTTTTCTCATTATTTACAATAATTATTATATCAAATATTATTATTCATAATTTATACATCTGTATGTTGGTATATAATATTATTTCAAGTATATAAGCGTCATGCACTGCTGATAATGTGCACTTTATTTGTAATATTCATAAAACATAAATTATTATTTTTTAATATTTTTAAGTGCCTATCATCAATTTATAAATTTATGAACACGATTTAAAACTGATGATATATTTACTCACCAATGGAGAAAAAAAAAATATAAATTATTTAACAAGTTTCATGAGGCAATTGTAATGGTTATTTTTATATATACATATCATTAGTAATTTAGCACATTCATGGTCATACTTATATAGTACATAGAAAACTATACATCATTTATAGCTGAATAATCTTTGTACGTTGAGGTTACAACCACTTTCTTGCTGGAAAGACATTACATTGTTACGTTCTCCACTCGCCATTGTTGCGTTCTCCACTATCGCCATTGTGCGCACTTGAAAATCTTCTCACGAGACTAAATGCCACGTAATGCTCGAATGACGTCATCGCAATTTATTTACTCGTTGCTATGGTGGTTGCTAAGGACATTTAAAACTACGCCATATTATTTTAACAGTTATTGTATGGGGTGGTAAAATTAGTGAATTTGCTCCAAATTTGTTGCTCAAGTTATTACGTAAAAATTAACTACGGTAAAAGTTACATTCCGCGGGAAACAAGTTCACTACAGCAGTAGATTTTTTTTTTTTTTTAAGAAAAAGTATCCATCACGATGTTTTTTTGCTTCATTATATCCAAACTAATGTGCTCTAGTTTAGGTTTTGGTAATTTATTCAGCGACTTTATTATTGTTTTACATTTTAGATATGAGGACATTTTCGAGTCCATTAGGAATTAGAAATCGTAATCTTTTAGCCATACCTTCTTGTCAATTAATTTAATTAAATAAAAAAATATTCTCAACATAACAAAATATAAAATAAATTAAAATTGTAGAAATCTTGTTTTAAATTATATTATAAGATGATTTGCTCAAATTATGTATAGGAATTAGGAAACATAATATGGTTCCTAATTTACATAGAATGAATGTATAAATTATACAAAACAAATTATACTTTTTTAATTCTCTCTCTCACGAGAAGCGAGCAATTTTTTTCACCGAGCACTAATATTTACTTGCAAGCGAAGACTGTGCAGGTTGACCTGTCGTCAAACACAGATTTTTTTACTTGCGTGCAAATTTGCCATTCCCATGCTCCGAGTATATTTACACAGCAGCTCAGTGGTCGTATTTCACATTCCTTTGTTAATGCAAAGTCTACATCGAAAAATTAAGTGGATGCTTTAACTTTATAATAAAATATATAATTAGAGTGCTCTCTTGTATACAATATAAGTAATATGTTGATGAAATTTAATTATCTCTTATCATTATTTAACAGATAATCAAAAATCTAGTCAAAACCTCTAAAAACAAAAACAAAATGTGTTGTAATTAGAATAAAGGTTTTGATAAAGATTATATATTTTAAAATATATATTTTAATAACATTAATGATATTGAAATTTAATAATAAAATGCCTATGCAGTAAAAGAGTATACTGACTTCAGTACCGAGTTTGGACAAGGCAGCTCAGACGTGCTAGGGTATCAAATGGAGACTTAAACACCGACTTAAGTTCTAAGTCTGGACGAGGCAGCTCAGATATATGACGTGCCAGGGTATCAAATGGAGACTTAAACACCGACTTAAGTTCTAAGTCTGGACGAGGCAGCTCAGATATATGACGTGCCAGGGTATCAAATGGAGACTTAAACACCGACTTAAGTTCTAAGTCTGGACGAGGCAGCTCAGATATATGACGTGCCAGGGTATCACATGGAGACTTAAACACCGACTTAAGTTCTAAGTCTGGACAGACGTGTCTGGGATAACACACGTGCAGCAGGGGTACACGTGACACCGCGGACAGCTGCAGCGTGTTGGTATAATGAACGGGTTAGTCTTACAGCCTCCTGTGTTCATTATCATATGCACTTCTGATGTTGATAAACATGTGGTGTTAATTCGCAGAACTTGCAGACGTTTTTAATAACACAGACTACAGTATACGGTTCTTTTTATATTGTGAATGGATAAGTTATAAATAATATGAATGCATTTATATAATGTCATTTATAAAATATATGTATCATCTGTAAGCTCGTCTAGACCAATTTCTCTGAACTCTTTAAAAATAAATATTGTATTTACATTAAATTTTTCATTTGAATCTCTTTTTCTGATGAGATATTTTAATATTACAAAAAAATAAATAATAAATAAAATACTCAATATTTAGAGATTTTACCTGAAAATGTCTGTCAATATTCCTCTATTAAAAAAAATCAAACAGAGAGTTAATAAATATACTCTGATGTTAAACTTTTATTTCCTCTTGATAATTAAGGTAGAGATAATACGGATCAGCTGGCCCAATGCTAAAAAAATCCCATTCATAAAAATTATGCAAAAAAATTAAAATGTTCTCCTCTACACCTCCTATCAGTAGCTAAAATGTCAGGTATACAAAAACGAGCTAGTTTTTGAGTTATGAATTTTTAAAGTTGACTAATTTAACATGGAGAAATGGAACTTCCATGTTAAAGTAGTCAACTTTAAAAATTAATAACTCGAAAACTAGCTCGTTTTTGTATACCTGACATTTTAGCTACTGATAGGAGGTGTAGAGGAGAACATTTTAAATTTTTTTCATAATTTTTATGAATGGGATTTTTTTAGCATTGGGCCAGCTGATCCGTATTATCTCTACCTTAAAGTAATTACCTCTCACGACTTTCACTTTCTGCCGGTCTCACGGAAGCGCATCTTCACTCCCGAACAATCTCATCCATCAAAAGTCCCTGACAGATGACATCGCGCTAATGAAGGACATTGCCTCGTCACTTCACTGCCTTTTCCATTTTTAATAAAAAATATCACTAGTTTTTACGACTTAAAGTGAAGAAACTCTATGATGCAGTACGAATAAAAATCGCATAGAATTCACAGGTGTATTTTTCGACCTCCTCTTTCGATTGAGCTACTAAAAAAAGTTGATGCAAATTGTCCAATGTACGGTAGTTCTTTATTTGCTTGTAACTAAAATTCCCCACTTCGTTCGCTTCGTTCCGCTCGGAGCTCTGACGAGAAAACGCGCGGAAAGTTTGAGGAACCACGCCCTCACGTTACTCCGTGTCTCCTCTTCACAAAACTTAACGTTTTTCGTCTTAAAAAAAAAATTACAAATTTACTGTTAACTAATTTAAGGTTTGACATTTTTCTTTAATCTGTGTAATTAATTCTTTAAATTATAGTAATAAATCTTATTATATATAAAATGTATAAGGAGCCATACATGGGTTTACTGAGCAAATTACTTAATGATTTGTTAAAACATTTGTTAGTTGTGGTCTTGCGGTTTTAGTAAACACTGCTGACTGTATAAATCACATATATGGTATTAATTATGTAACAAATATCGCGGGAAAGAGCGACCGCAATTTGTGATTCGACGTCATTAGTTATTATGTCATTGGTTTTATTAATCATAAAAAAACAATCATAAATTTTCAATTATATACATGATGATTTTTATTATAATTATGCATGCAGTTTTTATTATATTACAATAATTGTAATTTACATTATATTAAATGTAAATAATATTAATTTCATGGATTAACAGTTAATTAAGAAACAAATTAAATATTAAAAAAAAACTCAAACTGTTTATTAGCAATTTTATGTTCCAACCAATTTGGTTCATATTTCTCTAATAAGCAAGTTAATAACAATCCATATTGGAAATTGTTTATATAGTAGACTCGATATTGTTAGCAATAAATAGTTCCTTAATGCTCTGATATCTCTAACAGTTTTGACATACTGTCGATTGCACCGTATGTTATTGGCTACACATGTGGTACACCTGTCAGGCTAATTACGTCATGGTTTAGCACCTGAGTTGATGGGCGGGCCTCCACATATTTACGTGTAACATTGTTGTTTATTATAAGCGATGCGCGCATAATCTCTCGTGAGTCAAGTTTTTCTCCCGAGCCATAAAAACAATATACATGTGGTGATGTCATGGAAATAATATGTATTAATTAAACAATGAAATTATTACTTGGAAACTATTATTGTTAAAATAATGTTAAACTTTTGACCAGCTACTGCAGTCTTAGTACAAAAACAAAAAAGGAGTGTAAAATATTGAGATCATTAAAGTAAGCTAGGTTTACATGAGCAGATACCAAAATGAGTAACAAATTGGTATGAGTACAAACATTAGATTGCTATGTTGGTGGAATACAGGCAGACAACACTTTACAAAATACTAATAATAAAAACTTAAAGTGAAAATAAATTTTTGAGATAAAAAAAAAAATAATAATAATTTTTTGATCACCTTAGAATTTCTATTTAAATTTAAATTATTTTTTTTTTCCTAAAACCATCTGGGTGTAGCTCCCACAACAAGGATGCCATAAGCTATATAATAATTGTCCAAATGTGACGTCACTTGCAAGGTGAAGTAAGGTAAACTGCATGAGGCTAAAGAATGCATTATTTTCAGGGTCAACAAATAAAATTCATTATTTATGGCAACAATGCGCGCGATTATGCATGTCATCACATTGTTGTGATCCTGATGGTCTTTCCATCCATATCCTTGTTCATATAAAAACAAGTACGTGTGACCATGAATATATATTTTTGACATCCCCACCTTTAAGCTTTTAGAACTTTCATAACAAATTTTCTTTTTAAAAAAATATTTTCGGTTCAATAAATATCAGACATTTTTGTTATATCAATATAATAGTAATAAAAACTTTAAAAGTGTTAAAATATTACTGTAATTTTATTGATGGTTGAATGACCTTCGTGACAAAGGTCGATGTTACTTTTGGTCTAAAATGTTATGCAAATTTTGAGCACTCAGCACTTCTAGTGAACTCGATCTGTCGGCTTTGGATCGTGACTTGAGTACCGTGACATTTTTTGTCCCCTCACTTAGCAGGCGTTCCACCCCACAAAAGAAAGTTTTTAAAACAAAAGACGTGATACATTTAAGTAAACAACGTTTTTAAAAGAAGTTTCAATATTTTTTATGTGTGTTTTTTTTTAAACTCATTTCAAGTCCTTTTAAATGTATCTGTTTAGAACGTGATGTTGGTGTAAATATTTAAAGGGGAGATCAATACAGTAATTTAAGTTAATTCTCAAATAAATTTATCTTCATTTTATTGATTTTCAAAGTATTTAAAGCACAATCGTGCTAAGCGACAGTGAAGTTATTTTTTCATTGATGTAAAGAGATTAAGCGTAGAATAAAAGTTAAGCGATCCATTTTAATAAAATTAATATTGGTTGCATGTTTTTAAAAAGAGGAGCGATATTTGTTTCACTGACCTGGCTATATTAAAACAGTTCACGGGGACTACGGGGAGTGTCATAAGCAAATACGGCCGTCTCAAACAAGGCTGCAGTGTCCATTTCGCTGACAATGAGGCGACACGTGACATTTCTCCTAACGTGTCTGACACTCATCGTTTCACGTACGACTAATTAAAAGGTCCTTGCCGTGGTGTCGTTTAATTGTCCTAAATAAAAAAAAAAAGTTGATATCATGCAATGTTTTAAACTCATAGTCGAACATTTTAAATAGTTTACTGTAATGTACACCAACAATTCATATAATAGCTTTTACTGTTTGAGAGAAAAGGTACAGTTATCACATCAGAAAACTTCCCTTGCCAATAGATGGCGTCGATAACTAAAATATATTTTTTATCTTTCACTTTCAAATTTTCATACCGGGTTAATAGCTACATTTTTTTTTCTAAAAAGGATAAATCTCTATGATCTTGGAGATCGAGTTGGGGTAATGGTTATAAGGATAAAGAAAGAAAAGGATTGTGGCAGCCTGTTATGTGTCTCAGCATTTGCTGAGGTGAAACTGAGGGAACCGTGGAAAACCTCAGTCAGGACGGACACGTCAAATTTTTATTTGTTTTTAATTTTATTTCTGTGAATTCAAACGTTCGACCCGTGTAAACGCACCTCTATTAGATTTTCCGTCTGGGTTACATACTTCACGTCTGACATTGGACCCTCCGCATTGTCTAGCTTAGCGGGAATTCATCATGCAAATGTGCAAGTACTTTATCAAGCATGACGGGATGTTGGCGTTTTATCGATTGAGCACAAATTGTTTACACGCAGTTCACTAAATACTTTATAAACCAAATTTCCTGTTTTATTTTTTGTTTAAGTCATTTTTTAGTAATTACATTTAAAAATGAAGGAAAAAAGTTGTATTCTATTTATTTTTGTATGAGGACGAAACGTTTCTGTTCAATGTCAAATCATTTTATACTTCTTTTTATAAAAAAAAATAGTTTCGGCAATTTTCTTTCGTTGTGGGTTTATTAAGCATATCATAAAAACATAAATACACAGTTATAGTCAAAAAGTTTACGTTAATTCACTTCTTTATGCAGTGATTTTTTTATAATTAACAAAATTCTGTTTAAAAATATTCTAATTTGATCGTTTTAAGGATTAAAATATTAATGCCATTGCTCAATATTTTCCGATAATAAACTGAAAATATTTTTAGTCCTGTTGGTTTGCTAATGTAAAAAAACAACAAATTCAGTTTTAATTTTAACTAATTAATATTTTTGTATGAAAAAAATAATACTTTGACTAAAAGTCACAGCAGTCCCCATTTAAAACAATGGTAATTAGTAATTTCAATGTTGAATATATCGAAATTTTCATCGAATTTGGTCTATTTTTTATTTCAATTATTTCATGGTGTCAGTAAGGTTTGCTAAAAATTTCAAAGTATTTCACCATCTACTAAGCCCACTGAAATTAATCCTTAAATTTAAAAAGTAAAAAAAAACATTGAAATCAGTCAAAATTTTGCAGTTACTAATTTCTTTCCGTGAATGTTGCAGTTCGTGACGTCACGATGAAGAGTCCAGCAACTCCAGATCGTGTGACCCTCGCGAATCAGTACGCGTCGTGTCCTCAGCTCCAGAAGGGCCAGCACAAGCCCGCCGAGGCCCCCACGGAGCTACAGGCCGTGCGACGCTTCGCAGCTAAGTACGACTCTTACCAGGGTCTTCTGCAGGCGGCCCAGCAGCGGCCCTCCTCTCCCGGCAGCAGCGAGGCGTGCAGCAGCGAGACTGGCGAGGACGATCCACCCCCGGGGGTCACCGAGCAAGAGCGTCTTCAGACAGAGGCCTTCTTCAGGGGTCTCAAGACGCAGGTGTTCGTGAGCAGCTCCCTGGCAAACCTTTATTTCGGGACTGTTACTCACTCGCCGGCTACAGGGTGAGCATACTTTTTTTTTTTTTTATAAATTTTGCGTACGTTTACTTACTGAAAAGTTTGAAACACCCTTCCGAAACCCTAACGACTCTAACTACTATCAGAACCAAAAAGGTGTGCCCCTCTCCTTATGGAACTTGTATGCTATTCAGGGGCACATCTTTTTGGTTCTGATAGTAGAGTGGTTTCTCAGGGGGAGAGGGGGGCGGCCACGGTCTTGCAATTCATCTTGGTATTTACCTGTGACTAAGGGAAATGTGGAAACTTCAGTCAGGATAGACGCTGTATACAGCTTTTTTTAATGGACCAGTATGAGCATACTTATGTATATAGGACTGTAGAACTTATGTACTTATTTGGCTTTGTCTGATGTTTAGGTGCACCATAATATATAAATATCTCGATTTTAAAATTCATATTTGATATTGGTCATCTTTGACTCACTCTTATTAAAATAATTATTCTGATTTCTGGATGTGTTAAAGGTTAATTATAACATGGGAACTTTGAAAACGTTATAAAGTTTATATTTTATATTTATACACACCCTGAGAGTTGGACATGGTCGCGTTTTTTTATTTTATTGCAATTTATTATATATCAAAATATATTTTAAATCTTAAAAAAAAAAAAGGATTTTAAAATAAAATAACTGTATTATATACACTTTCATTTAAATATTGCGTTGCAAATGTTTTTTATATAGAGATATACGGGTTACATTTCATACATATACAATAATTGTAAATCTGTATAGATTATAATATACTTAGCATTTATTTTTAAATTCTAACATTTTATATAAATTAAAGAGAAAAAGTTTTGAAAAAAAAAAACAGTAAATTTTATACTAAAAACTCCCTTATGTGCATGCAGTCGTTTATCCCAAGTGGTTCATTTAGAAACGTACGTATACTTATTAATTTTTATGGTTGATACGTTCTTCCCCTTTCATAAATGTTTTTTTTATATAAGGGTAAATTTTCATAATTATCCCTCGCGGCGGGGTAAGTTTTTATTTCACATAAATTTTATGTGTCTCCTCTCTTAAATTTCCCCTGCCTGGAGGGACCTGCAAGGGTAGCTAACGTGTAATTTGTCTGTGGGAACGTCTTGTGTGTGGCTTCACAAACCGCACAGCAAGTTGAGTTTACTGCAGCTTGAATTTAATCTCGAATGTTGTGTATTTCTTTATAAATATTTCATAAAAAGTGAGCTTTTCTCTGCGATAAAATTGTATATTTCTTTATAAATGTTACATAAAAAGTGAGGTTTTCTCTGCAATAAAATTATATTTGTAAAGATATACTTGTAATATCAAAATTTTCGCGTCAAACTACATATAGAATGGGTACGATTTTCGAAAAATATTTTAAGGGGCATTCACAAAGTCTTAAGGCCACATTTAGGGTTCGATAATTTAAAAACAAAAATTTTGGGTCTAAAAAGCATGCCTAAAATCGGGCTTTAAATTATCAAGCCCTAAATGTGGCCTTAGGGTTTTGTGAATGCCCCCTTTTATTTACTAAAATTAAATAATATATATCGAGTTTTTTTACTATAATAATCACGGTTAAGAGTCAGCTTAACTCAATAATAAACGTGGATAGCATGCAACAAACGAGGGTGTAATATTTCTGGATAATTTATTTGTAAAAGGTGACCATATCAGATTGATTTTCTAATTTACATGTGCTTCAAAAAGTGTAGCGTAAAATGAACATCACTACTAACATTAATTTTCCACTTGGCTGAGAATCATGCAGTATTTTTAAAAGTTGAAGTAAAAAAAAAAAAATATAAACTTTAATTTACATTGTTTCAGTTTTTATTATGAATTTATTTTACTCTTCTTTCATTAATTATCAGATGCTGAAATTTTTCCCTCTACTCTGCATTGACGTGTAAACTCAAACTTTTTGTAATCCATAAAACGTAAACTGTAATTTTTATTATTATTATTTTTTTTTTCATTTAAATTTTAGGTTGTACAATACAAACATATAGGTTCTCGTCATAATTCATGAAACAAATACATAAAACAAACGGACAAAACAAACATTTACATAATATCAAAACTTATAAGTTATCACAACACTATATCACCATCAAATATATATAGCACTATTATATATAATATTATATACAAATTAAGATGTAATACATATCACCTGCTTGCACCTTAATTAAATTTTTTTATCCTTAGGAAATTCATTACTTAGAAATGATTTCAATGAAAAAAACTTTTGATTGGTTAAATTTTTCTTTAGTTTGGTGTGGAATAATAAAATTTATTACTTCCAATATTTTTTAAACAAAGTGGAATAGAACTGGCCATATACATTTTTTAGAGTCTGATATACATGGGGCTATACTTTCAAATAACTTTGAGTTATGTTTTTCGGTAACAATTAACTTTATTTTTATTCCAAAAATAAAAAATAATAATGATAATGGACAACCGGACAACCTGCATGAAAAATTTTTGTTTGCAGAAATGAAAAGAGGGAACCAAATTATATATATGCCACTCTAATTTTTTTCAGATTTTTTATAGTCCAAGGAACTATTTTTAAATAATTATTGAAAGTTCTGCAAGTTAAGTTTTGGCACCCCTGAATCTTTAATAAAAAGGATATAGAGCCTAGACGCCTTTTGACGCCTCCAGGGGGCGTGGCCATGACACCTTCAATAATTATTTAAAAATAGTTTTAGGACTCAAAAAAATTTGAAAACATTTAGAGCAGCATAATTTGGACCCCTCTAGTCATTTTTGCAGTAAAAATTTGTCATACAGGTTGTCCATTATAAATTATAATAAAAAACAGACAACGTGACCTAATCATGACCTTGTCCACAGTGCAAGCACCGCTCCTGCCTGGGAACTCCGCTACACGGGGATTCCGGTGGTGATCCTGGACAGCGGGGAGACGCGTTCCAGACGCAAGCGCCGCATCCAGATCCTACTGTCCGAGCGCGGCTCGTGCTTCACCCTGTGGAAGGACACCATTGATAACCTGACGGCCTACAAGCAAGCGGGCCCGGCCTTCCACACCATGTACCTGAGTTCGGACCACCGCCGTCTAGTGGGACTCAGCTTCGACAGTCCGGACGCTGCGGACGAACTCCTGGCAGAGATCGAGTCTCTTACGTCACGTCCAGAAAACATCAGTTTGTCCGTGCCCAAGTCTGCAAAGTCTGCAAAACCACCTCCAGTGGCAAACGTACCCAAGAGGCTGCCTCCAAAGAGCCAAATCTCCCAGCCTTGTTGTTTCCAGCACGTCAGTAGTGTGGCCCCCGCCGACAGAAGTCGCTACTTCTCACTGCAGACGCTGGTGCCGAAACTGCATCGATCGAACTCTCACTCCTCGTCATCTGAGACCTCGTCAGACGTCCTTGAGTGACTTTTTACTGGACTGATTTGTAAATATAAGTTTTAATTTAAGTGTGTTAATCTGCAGTCACACACTTAACTTTTAGATACTGAATCTAACGACAATTTGTGTACTTAAATTGACCCTGTTTAATTCAGTACAAAATTTGTACTGAAAAGTGCATAAAGTACTGAAAATAAGGTTTAATTCAGCCATTTAATGTACTGAATCCTAAAACGTCCTTGCTGTAAGGTGAAAATAAAAGTACTGAAAACCCATTCAGTATCTAAAAAGTTTAGTGTGCAATATAACCAGTGAATGTGGTTTAATTAATGTTAATTAAAATACCCACCGAACAAAGTTTTAGATATTCTAAATTAATTTTTTTATTATTATTATTATTTTTTAAAAGTCAAATAATCAAATGTTAAATTAATTAAGTTGAAAATGAAGTAATGTTTGTAAATATTTTATGTTATGTGATATTTGTTCCTATATTAGCAGCTTCTATAATTATTTTAAGCTGATTTATGTAAATAATTGTCTATTTTTCTGTTTATTTTATGAAATTAAAGTTTGATTTTTTAAAAAAAAATTCTTTATAATAATATATTTTTTTTTTTAATTACAAAGCTTTGTAAAAATAATATTGCTAAAAAGTTGGAACGATTTTTATAATATGAACATGATGCGAGTGCAGTATGTTTCCGTTAATTGTTTTGTAACATATTCGTATATTTGTATATTAAAATATGAAAATGTGAAAAAAACGAAAATTATTACATTTTGCTTTTAAATAAGTTAATTAAGTGTTAAGATGATTAGTTGATTGAATGTTTAAATATACTTAAAATTATTCATTGCACCAAAAATAACAGTTTTTTGCATTTTTGGTCGAACTATAAATATTATGTCATATTCAATGTTAGCTCTATCATGCATTTGTTTTTTTTATTCTTGAATAAAATCTATTATAATTATATTTAATTATATATATTATTTACAGAATTAATTACATTTTTATCAAAATTGTAGCCTTTGTGCTTCAGAAAAAAATTACTAATTAATAATTAATAATAATCAATATTTTAATTAAAGTCAATGTTTTGCTCAAAGATAACCAAAATTGTTGTTTCAAAATTTCTGAGGTTTCAAGTTCGTAATGAAGATATATAATTATATAAAGTTAGAAAAATTTGATTTTATTTTTTTCAAGTAAAACAATATTTTAGAGTATCGACATCATTTTTTTACTGCAGAAATGGATAGAGCGTGCTAAGTTATGCTACCCTGATTTTTTTTTTTCAGATTTTTTAGAGCCCGGGAAGTATTTTTAAAAAATTATTGAAAGTCCTTTTTGTGACTTCATGCATGCGGCGCGGCGGCAAGTCCCATGACGGTACAGTCCTATCTTTTTTTAAGGAGTGGCGTCTCGTGACGTCACAAAAAGAACATTCAATAATTTTTTAAAAATATTTCCCGGGCTCTAAAACATCTAAAAAAAAAAAAAAAAATCAGGGTAGCATAACTTTGCACCCTCTATCCATTTCTGCAATTAATAAAAAAAATTTGAACAAATAAACAAAATTTCATATTACTTTGTGTCAAATTCGCGGATCTTTACAGTTTTATGTCTATTTAAAATTTGTATTATAATTAAATGCAAACTACAAATATAATATATTATGTAAAAAAATTGTATATTATGACGATTTTTTTTAATAAAATAAAATTTATCAAAATTATTTTATTGTTTTTTCCAAAAGTGATGTAAACAATTACTTTTAGAATTTGTAAATAATATAGCTCGGCAAAAATACTAAAGGACTAAAGGACTTAATTAGCAAGGACTGTATACTGGGTTAAATTGTATATAGCTATAGTCCTTGCTTAATAGAGGCTTCAAGTCAGCTGATTTTTCGGTGATCCCACCCGCTATACCAAACCTATGTAAAAAAAACGTGAATTCGTTTTTCACCAAGAGTAAGATTTTTCAGGGATAATTCCTTTACGGAACTTTGGTCCAAACTGAAAAATAAAGTAGATAATTAAAGATTTAGATTTTTTACTTGATTTATAACCGAGAAAAGTTAAAAAAACACTTTGCTTCATTTTCAAGTGCAAGATGGACCTTAGCGACAAACAGTTGCGCAGCGAAAGCGCATCACTTGAAGCCTCCATTATAGGTTTGTCCATAACCCTATATAGCTGTGTTTTAATTTCATGGCTTGAACATTAAGAACATTTAAATATAACATATTTTTTTATTTATTTTTATTTATTCACATTAATTTAAAAGCCAATTAATCAGAATTAAAAGAGCTCCTTGGAAATCCTTGCATGTGATTAGTCTAGAGACGAGTTCCCATGCATAATTAAGGCAGAATGGACTTACAAAAGCAGAGATGCACATGCTGTGACCAAGGATAATATATATATATATATATTATATATATATATATATATAGATAATTCGTCCATGCTCCTGACTTCTAATCCAATGGTCCTGGGTTCGAGTCCCAATGACACCCGTTTTTTAAGCAATTTTTTTTTTTGCTATTCTCAATTTTTGGTGACTTCATTGTAATGGTTAAAAAGGTTTTTTTAATTGGCAATTAACCTAATTGCTATGTAATCCCTAAAATCAAAAATATTTAATTCTAATAAGATCTAATTAGAAATTAATAAAAGACTTAATAAGATCTAATTAGAAATTTTAATAAGATCTAGTTGAATCTTATTGCCAAAACTGAACTATAGTTCTTATTTAAAATTCTAATTAGATTTTTCAATAAGAAACTTGCAATAGGGTTATATCCCCTCCACGGACACACGTACGTACTCTTCTTATATATGGCAGTCCAGGCAGTCCACTCACCAGTCCAGCTAAAAATGTAAACTCGGCTTATCTTAGCGGGCCTAAAATTCACAATAGAGCGTCACTTAATTGTGAATTAACTAGATTCTAGTCTCTGGTTAAAATTTGAAAATTGTTCAATCTGAACAAGTGTCGGGAGATCGAATAAAAAAAAAAAAGTTTTGCTAAAAAACATCCAAAGTGGTTATAGAGGCGTCTGTATTTGATTAATTAAATTTATGCAAGGATTTTTGTATACGGGTCTTTCACCATACGTCACAAAAATATGACGTCACGTGAATGTAGGCAAAAAGCACCTATTTAACATGGTAGTAGCATACCAGAAACTATTTATTTTCTGCGATATGACAATCGTGGTACTTTTGACAATTATTTTATTTGATAGATTGAAATGTCAGGTAAATGGAAAAAAATACAATATATGCCAATGATATCTGTGAAAAATACAATAAATCATTAAATAAAATGTAAATCGACTCCAAATTTTACGTCAATAATGATCATTTTAGGACACTTATGCACTGATAGTGACCCTAAGATTCTTTGAAAAAATCAGCCAATCACCGACCATTGCTTTCCCCGCGGACTTTTGAATACGAGGGGGAAACGGCACAACAAAAAATGATCATAAAGAAACTAGGTAAAATAAAAAAAATGTATGCTCAAGTTATGTATATTAATTTCTTAAGTATATATTATTGTTAAAAAAAATAAAAATATGTTAAATTAGGAGGAATAAATCAAGTGATTCCAGTTCCCTCTCAGTACCTACTGCTGAATGTAAACAACAACAAAGCCAGGCAAACGCTATATAGTATATATAATGTATATGGATTGGTTAATTTTAATTATCTCTATCTATCTCTATACCAATATATTGCATTAGAGCTACTGAGGCCTGAGGGGGCCAGGGGCGTAGACAAGGGGGGGGTTTTGGGTGTTATAACCCCCCCCCCCCTTGAGAGCTGAACCTTAGTAAATTTTAAGGGAAAAATAACAAAAAATGGGACTCGACAGATACGATTTAGCTAAAATTTTATGAAAAATTTTCTTAAAAAAAATAATAAAAATAAAAATTTATATCCCCGAAACACATCGTTAATACATATTTATTTTATTTAAAATCGGTCTGCAGAATTATGATTATATAATCATGGTATAATTCTATATTATTATAATTATAATATGTACTATTCCTCATTAAGTTATTTATGTTTTTGTACACGTAAAGACAACAATTTAAAGTATAAAAAATGTTGAAAGCATTCCCCGCATAATGTTCAGCATAAAAATAAAAATTATACATAGTATTTTATTATTTTTAATTTATTATATAGGTATATTACATCTTACAATTGCTAGTCTCATTGTCTCATGTATAATACTGTACGTATATCTTTGAATTTATTATTGAAGTTAAAAAAATCCGATTTTTTAAATGTATTAATTTTACAGTATACTTAATGTAATGAATTGATATTCCTGTTTTGAAAATTTAATAAAAATATTTTTTCTTGCTCGTACATCAGTACATCGTCTTAAAATATGCTCTATTTTTTTTATAAGAAAAAGTAGTGACAAAAATATTGTAACTACATAATTTCCGATTTACAAATATAAGAAATTTGCTGCAACTTTTCATCGAAAAAATGTATAGTCCATGTCTCTTTTTCAAAAAAATCGCGCACCATGAAACTAATAAAAACGATATAAAAGTGGTATTAGATGAATTACTTGATTTAAATATACTCAATTAAAGCACGTTAGTGCACGTATAATATTGAAACGAAATTAAAAAAAAGAGGTGCAAAAAAAAAAATAAAATTTTAAAAATATTGCATCAGGCCATGCATTCTCTATAATAGTATTTTTTTATAATTTTACCCTAAAAAAGGGGCGTGTCCTTAAAAAAAATCGCGCCTGCGGCGGGCTATTCGGGGGCTACGCCCCCCAAACCCCCCAGTGGGTTGTTTTCCATCTTATTTATTTTCAAGACGACCCTGAAGTTATATAATTATGTATAACCTATATAAAACGTTCAACAGAGTTGTGGGGGCCTGCGTGCGAGGCTAGCGCATTGCACTAGTAATTCATTAATACCTAATTAATGAGTTATTGTTCGGCGTTCTAGTGCATTGAATGATGTTGTTGAATGCATAATGCATCGATTTTACACTATTATAACACTTAGAAGTTTAAATTGACGTAGAAAACTGAAGTATAAAAAATGTCATCAATACAAGTATTTTCGTTAATTAAAGTCAAATTTTTACCTCGAAGGACACCAGATTGGTAAATATTACAAAACGGAACTGATAGAAGGGCAAATAAAATATACTATGCCGAAATTTCATAACGTCCGGACTCGAAATTAAGGGGTGGCAATTTTTTAAAAATGACGCTTCAGGTGTCACGCAAATTTAATTATTCAATAAAAAAGCATCAAAAACCAATACAATGACGTCCAAAACTTTACCACATCATAAAAAACGATGTTATTAGTAATTAGGATCAGTTTACTTTCTCTAATTCATATAATTTTAATTTATATAAAGAAAAACAATTTTAGTACATGCTCCGCTATTCTGGGATACTTACCTAATTTTGGCAATGAAGGACACCGAGTTGCAAATTAATTTTTTGGTAATAAATGCAAGTAATACTCAGGATGCGGTCACCCGATTATGTTAACGTTCAGATAATTAGGGAATTAATTAAAATTCTAATAGCGTCATAACAGGCCAAGCGCACTGCATAGCGCGTTTGGTATATTAACGATAAAAAGTCAAGAAGGACAAGGACTGCGTGTCTCAAAATCAATTTGATAATTATTTAGGTATAATAAAATAATTATTTATTATGTTTGACCCCAAATTTAATTTTTTTAGCCCAAAAAGTAATTTTTTTAAATTTTTTGCCCAATTAAGGAAAAATTTTCATACGAAGGACACGGGTTCTGCGGTTAATTTTCACAATATATTATGCATCTGATATGTATGTAAATTGTGCCCAAGTTTTATTACGTTCTGACAAATAGGAAACCAGCGGCTACCGAAACCGTGTTGCATTGACGTCACTTGTGCTGCACGGATAATTTTGGTCAATATTTTTTTTCAGACAGTTAGGACAAAGTATTCTCGTAGAAAAAAATTCCACCCATGCTCCATAAACCCGATGTTAGGATTTATTAGATTTTTTCAAGTAAATTTAACGTTACACATATAATTTGGGCTAAAATGTAACTGATGTTATATTCTGCGTGTCTATAGGTTTTGCTACATATGGACAAATATAGGCTAGAAGGACAACGAGTCTGCAATTTAAATTATTTTCTTTGTATAGACATTTTACCGGCCCTAATTGTTTGTCTCAGTTGCACGCGTTCAAAGTAATAGGAACCACGTACTTAATTAATTACATCACGCGGCTACAAAGGGTTGCGCAATCTAAAAGCCGTGGCATTACGTGAAGGACACGGAGATCCGCTTCAAAATTTTACGTGACATTAACTATGAGTTTATACATTATTTTTTTTCATTTTTGCCAAGGGTTGGGACAAATTCAACTAGGAAATTTGGGCTAAAACACAAAAAAAAATTTTTTTTTGTAAAATGTCAGTAGAAAGACAATAAGTAAGACATTGTAATTTATTTTTTACATTTCCTTCATTATCAGGTTAAACCCCCTCCACCGTTTTAAACGTACAGACAAACCCAAGTCAATTACCGATTTAATTAGTAAATTAATCCCAATTTTACAAAAATGGTTTATTATGTATCTGATAGATGGCGCTCCAGTCGTGAAAAATATTTTCACCGCTTTATTTAAAGTACCTATTTTTCAAAAAACTCACATTTATGCATTAAATGCAATGGTTCAGCTCTCCTAATTAGTAACAAGATAACGTACTAAGTTATCAAGTTCATTTTGAAAACTTGATCTCATTTGTAAAGTGACACATTTAAGAAAAATCGTAGAAATTAACTCTCTGAAGTACAATGCATAAGCCTACATGGTAAAATACTTGGCCTTACTTCTTTAATTTTCTAATTTTCTAAGCCTGCTATTTCATTTTTGTTATATAATATGTGAAGAATAGTTAAAAAAGTACAAAATGAAATACACTTCAAAACTCTGGTCTAGAAATTACTAAAAGGAGATCATTACGCGTTTCTGTCTTGAAGAACTTTCTGCAAGATACAGTCCAGGTTGAAATGATTCGTTTCAAAATTTTGAAACTAATTTATTACTAAAGCAATGACCAAGAATGTTACATCAAACGATTTCTTATTAAATTCTGTGTGTATTATTTGCGAAGCATTTTTGTTGACACTTCGTCTGTAAAAAGATATTACCGAAAATGTTCATCTCGCGATCGAAAGGGTTAAGAGAATAGTCGATCGCCATTTTTCCTGACACAGCTGGTTGTTGGACGCGAATGAGTCTAGCCTGTTTTTTTTAAAAATGTAGGTGTTTATCTGCACTTCTACGGACAGGAATGTTACAATATCATAAAATATGGAACTTGTAACGTTTGAGTAAATAATCTTTATAAGAATTGTAATGTTTTTCGTCTAAAAGTGAGCTAGCGAAGTTCATATGGTATGCTACTGTACCGCTGTGTGACACAAGGTAAAGTTTACTTAATTATTATTTATTTATTTTTATTTATTTTGTTATATTTAATGAAATAAAAATACAAGGTCAAACTACTCAAACATCATCCTCCCTCCTTCATTGATTTTTCTTGTATGCATACTGTGTGCATATATTTATACCTTTGTATTAAATGTGACTGCTTTATAATTTGAACATCCTATTAGCTCTAATAACCCAATAACTATGCATACGTACTGTATGCATAGCATACCGGTATATATGCATATATATAATATATATATATATATATATATACATACTACATACATATAATGAATATATTTTATATGGATACTGTATATGCATACTACCTTCAATGCATCAAAATTAAGTGGGATTGTTTTAGAAAACTAAGATTGCAGAGATATTTATAAAATTAATGTATTTCTCTAGCTATATTTCTCATACATTAAAAAATATATATTTTATACAATTTACTCCATGGTTTTTGTTACTGCGTGTATATTGTTTGTTTACTTTCTGTTTATTATCTGTTTCTTATGTTCAACAATTTGACACTGTGTAAAAGTTTACATTTAAATAAGGAAGCTACGTTACTGATGTCACCCGGCTTGATTGTGCAGCAGGTAGAGAAGATGAAGTGCCAGCTTCCCCCCTCCACTAAGTTTGGCAAGCCAGGTCGCGATGAGCGCACCAGCCTTGACTCGGACGACTCTAGGATCTGCGGCTCTGAGACGAGCACCGACACCAGAGAGGCGAGGACAGACAGTTTCAAAGGCAGTGCCAAGACCCTCGCTGTAGTGGATCCCAAGGTGAGAGGACCACTTTAGGAGGGAAAGAGGGGGGTATTTTGAAGTAAAATAAGAAACTTCATTGATATGATGCACCCATAAATTAAAAACATTAAAAGAACAATTACATCAAAACATTGTTGTTTTACAATCAGTGCTAATATAATATATATCTTTGGTGTCGCAGGCTACAACCAGCTGGAGGCGCTGCAGCAGGCGTCGCCACAGCAGCTGGCTGAGCTGACTGGCCAATGGTGTGTTTGTGCCTCAGTACCATGACCCGGACGCAGAGTACCATTCTCTGGATCACCCTGGGGCCAACGGACACTCCACACACCCCTCCCCCTACCACCACCTTGAGAGCTCACCAGAGTTCTACTCCAACGAACCAGGAGCCCTGCTGGACCACACTTACCAACCACATTATCCCAAGAGCTACAGCAGCAGAGGTGAGTTTCAGTCACTGCAGTTGCACATTTTGAAATTAAAAAAGTGTTAGGTAATATCCTTAGTAATATTTTATTATTACTTGCTCCATCCTAATTTGCAAGTTCCGAAATATCTTGTTGAAACTTAATATTTACTACTGTATAGCCTGTGTATTAACCTAAAATAGTGTTGATAAAATTATTAGCCCTTTATGTTTGTTGCAAATGATATTCTAATTAAGTTTCAGTGTTTTTAATTTCTATACATTGTTTCAGGTCGCTATAGTCCCCCACATGATGCCTATAGTGACCCCTATGGTAGGCCCACACTGCGACACTTCCCGCTTCCAGACAGTGCCTAGCAGCGTGCACTCTGGGGGTGGTGGGGGCGATCACTGGGCATCAGCGAGCCCTGGCAATGACCTGGATCCTCCCCACTCTCACCCCCACCCCGCCTACCTCCAGCACCACGCTCCACCAGGGGGAGCAGAGAACAAGCCAACCCCAGCTCTGCAGAGTGCAATGCTGGCAGGATATTCAGGTGAGTGAACCAACCAAATAATGAAGATTGTGGTTAGACTAAAGAAATTCATTAAAACACATTAGGCCAAATATAAAAGTTAGAAACAGATTATAAAATTTTAACAATAATTATTTATCAATTATTATAATAACATTGTTTCGAACTTTACCTCAGTAAGAAATTAAGTTAAAAACAGAACACAAGAAATAATTAAAACACGGTATTAATTACTAGAAACTACTGTATCTAAATGAATTTTTGAAATTCTCACAGTTTAGGATAGATACATTACTGATGTAACTTAATTACAATTAAAAGTTGGCACACAAAACCTGAACCTCATGTTTTACCGACACAGGTGGCGGAGGCCTATGCTTCACCGGCTCTGGGCCCATCCAGTTGTGTCAGTTCCTGCTGGAGTTGCTGACGGACAAAGCATGCCAGGCGTTCATCTCGTGGACAGGCGACGGCTGGGAGTTCAGATGAGGTGGCTCGACGATGGGGCATCCACAAAAATAAGCCCAAGATGAACTACGAGGAGCTGAGCCGCGGCCTGCGCTACTACTACGACAAGAACATCATCCACAAGACTGCCGGCAAGAAATGCGTGTATTGGTTTGTCTGCGACCTGCAGAATCTTCCAGGGTGAGTAGCCATCTCCTATCTGTTTTTACAGTCATTCCATCAGATGACACTGTTTTCTGTTATATCATTTTATCAATACTATTTAACACTGCCATATATATTGTTATTCTAGTATTTATGGTGTCTTGACGATGAAAATTAAAAATAAAGTTTAACAATAATATCTGTTCAAACAGGGTTTTAACCATTGCCAAGCCCTTCTATAAATTGGGTTAATTATTCCTCCTATTTATAAAATGTTGCTAATTATTAACACAAATAATACTAAAAAAAAAAGTTTATGCTTAAAATTTATATGAAGTCTCAGATATGATATTTGATTACATCAACTAACAAGCTCGTTCGTTTGCAGCTACAGTCCTGAGGAGTTCCATGGTGGACCTCAAGCCGAAGAAGGAGGACGACTGAAGGACGGCAGAGTCACACTCGTAGGACGCACTATTAATAATACAATCTATATATGAATTTCTCGCTATTGATTTTTTTTTTTAAATATATTGATTCAATGTTATGAATTAAGAAGAATGTTTATTTTCATTTCACCTAAGCAAAATGATTTAGAATTTATTTTTTGTGGTTACCTAAAGTTTATTACATATACAGTATAAAAAAAACTTGTTTCTGCAGTAAAACAAATCATGTCTTTAAAGTTTAAAAGATAATATTGCATTCATATTATTTTTTCTTAATTTTTTTAAGTTAAAATCTACACAAGGAATTGAATTTCCAAATCTGCACATTGTAATTTTTAATTGTTGTCAATAGAATTTACAACGAACTGTTAATTTATGTGATTATGATGCATGCTTTTATTGTGTCACAGTTTTGTGGCACCGAATGAAGTTTGTGAGAATGGAAGCAGGAATTTGATTATTAAATTTGGGTGTTCAAATTTGTACTATTTTGTATGTAATTTATTAAATAAAAATGCCAGGATTTCAAATCCTTGGTGGGTAAAACATGTCCTGCTACTAGGGGCAAAATCAATTAAGCCAATATCTCCTCTCTATTTGGTGTTAGCTGGAGTGAGGGAAAAAAAAAAAAAGAAAAAAAAATCACCTTTTGCCTTAGGGGCACCGATTTATTTATTTATTATTTTGTATTTATTTTTCCAGTATGGTACCTGCATTGAAATGAAAATAATACAGTAAACCTTTAATTTTGTGAATTTCGATTTTGTAAATTCACGTTTTTTTTTTTAGGCCCCTTAAGGTAGAGATAATATCGATCAGCTGGCCCAATGCTAAAAAAATCCCATTCATAAAAATTATGAGAAAAATTTAAAATGTTCTCCTCTACATCCCCTATCAGTAGGTAAAATATCAGGTATACAAAAACGAGCTAGTTTTCGAGTTATGAATTTTTAAAGTTCTCTAATTTAACATGGAGAAACGGAACTTCCATGTTAAATTAGTCAACTTTAAAAATTAATAACTCAAAAACTAGCTCGTTTTTGTATACCTGATATTTTACCTACTGATAAGGTATGTTAAGGAGAACATTATAAATTTTTTTCATAATTTTTATGAATGGGATTTTTTTAGCATTGGGCCAGCTGATCCGTGTTATATCTACCTTAATTTCCTGTGACAAACATTCTCTGAGCTTACTCAGCCCCACAGTGAATTAAATGGTGCTAGCGGACGCTTCTTGGGGACACATTATATAGAGGATATATAGAGGGTGCAAATGTACCAGACCACCAAGATTTATGATTTTTTGCCAAGCTGTCTGAAAGATATAGAAAATAATAAATCGTTCAGATTAAAATTAAAAATTGTACTAATATCCAAGAAGTTTTATTCAGTTAAAGAGTTTGCATAGAAAAAAAAGTAATAATGTCCAAAAAAGTCCTATCTGCGTGAAAATGTCGTTTAATTTTTAAAGATCAAAAACATAATATAATATTTTGTTAATTTTCATTTTATTGCTACATATTAAATTTGAATTTCTAATCTGCATTCCATTTTTAATGTTGAATATCTTTTATATACGCGGTAACAATGTAAAATTGTTTTTTTTTGCTTCTTTTTGTTTTTGTTTTTTGTTTTTGTACTAACTTTTAATAACTATAATATACTGATATGAACTTGATGTATGCTTTTCAATGCAATCAACAAAAGTTTAAAAATATTAAATAATATAAATATTTTTTATAAATAAATAAATTAATAATAAATTAATTAATAATTAATTAATAAATAAATTATTTATTAAATAAATAATAATTAATTATTTAAATGCCTATAATGATTATATGTGTTTAAATATGTTCAAACAGAGTGGATAATAAAAAGTTAAAAAATCCATCAATAGCTATATATTATAAATGTTAAGCGTATCATAATCTGTTACAGCTTTGTACTATACTGATGAATGTGTATTTTTTATATAGAAAATCATCCTTTGGAGAGCTGAAGGAGCATCAGCACGGACCAATGGAGGACGATGCAGAGGATCATGTTGGTGCCGCTTCCGCTCATGCTGACCTTAAAGAAGGGGAAGTCAAGGAGGAGGAAGAAGGGAAGAGGGAGGAGATGAGGGAGGATCGGGAGGCCAGGGAGGAGTTGGGGGAGGAGGTGAGGGAGGCCAGGGAGGAGTTGGGGGAGGCCAGGGAGGAGTTGGGGGAGGCCAGGGAGGAGTTGGGGGAGGCCAGGGAGGAGTTGGGGGAGGACAGGGAGGAGTTGGGGGAGGAGGTGAGGGAGGCCAGGGAGGAGGTGGGGGAAGCCGGGGAGGAGGTGGGGGAAGCCGGGGAGGAGGTGGGGGAAGCCGGGGAGGAGGTGGGGGAAGCCGGGGAGGAGATGGGGGAAGAGGTGATGGAGGATTGGGAGGCCAGGGAGCTAAAGAGAATGCAGATAAGAAACATCAAGGCTAAAGATCTACCAGATTATTTGACTAGGGAACAGTATAAAGACACCATGATGTACTTAGGGTGGTGGCAATCAGATTCTCCAGAACTTCAGGAGAAATTAAACCTTGAAATGGAGAAAATTTTGGACGAAATGTATGGTCCAAAAGAGGAAAATTTTGATTAACTTAAGAACTTCGCTTAATTTTTGACTTAATAATGAGTGCGATAACAGAAAATTTCTTAACGCACATCATTATTGTTTGATTTAAACTTCTATTGCATACAAAATAACTGTAAACTGCAATGCACACCACAATAATTTATGTGAAATAAATAATTATATATTGCAAACTGTATTCTGTTTGAAACCACACTTTATAATGTATAAATATACACATCACCAAAATTCACATTCACAGTTCACAACATTGATTTTTTTCATAGCAATTTGTTTTCTCTTTTTTTAAAAAGTGAAAGTATTATAAACATTTTTCTGCTGTGTATATGCATATAATATAAAGTACAGGTAATTTTATTCCCTTAAAACATATTTAACCAAAGTAATATATATATATATATATATATATATATATATATATATATATATATATATATATATATATATATATATATATATATATATATATATATATGAATGTGTAATTACAATAAGCAATTACCTTGTAACTGGGCTATTTCCCTCGCTGAAAATTGTATATATATATATATATATATATATATATATACTGTATATATATATAATATCAGCTCTGTAATATAAAAATAAAATTAGTTTTGATAGAATTTTTTACTTCTATTTGTAATATTGAAAAATAGCCAATAATTAATATAAGAGTATTCACAATTTTTTTTTCATTCATTTATAATTTTTACACATTTCAAAAGTCAAAATGTCTGCAATTAACAGAAAGAAGACAAACTTTTTTAATTTATTAATTTACTTAATAAAATTTCTTTACACTATGGAAACATAAGTTATAAAGTTAAAAGCCATAATGTGAGTTATAATTTAATATTATGATAAAAAGCATACACGTACCTATATACTTGAAAAAATATAAAACATATAATTGCTTAATTAATATGAATTATTGTTGTATGTATTACATATATATACATATTATATATATATATATATATATATATATATATATATATATATATACACACACACACATATATAATAAATTAATTTGACTGTAATATATTGAATTTTCAAATTTACAAATTAATACATCGTCCCTCGTTGGGAATAATTAATGAGCTATCTGTTATACACAGGTGAGTGTAAATATATGGTTAAAGCTATAAGTAAAAAATGTATAGCTCATTATCCCACATGCATTTTAAAGAGTTAAATACTTTGACGAGAGACAATAACTTTTTTTCTATAATTAGTTAATCAGGCATGTGTGACTCAAACTCACCGATTTATTTTAAAATGGGAGAAAAATTCATTTTTTTGTAAATTATGGTTTGAATTATGGACATAGTCATCACATTTGTTGTGAGTCACATAATAATATAATAATAATAGTTAAAATATATTATGTAGTCGAACAAAAACTGCTATAAATTTGAAATAAATAATATACACACTAACAAAGTAAGTTTCATGAAAATTCCACGTATCAACCAATTATTTTGAAATTTTTTCTACATTTTTTTGGTGCCAAGAACTGTATCTAAAAAAAAAAAAAAAAAAAATACGAATTATTGAGGTTGCAAAGGTTTACATGTTAATCAAATGGGACTACTACAATCAATGTTTCGTGTTATCTTACTCTTAATTATGAATTATGAGTAACAAAATGATTCATTAACGCTAATAATTATTTAAGTAATTTATTAATCACTACCTAATTAATTATTCATGGAAAACGGCACATAAAATTATCATAATTCATAAATATACAGCTAGAAGATATTAAATTATTTCCCATAAAATAAGTGGAAAACATTATGTCACGAATAATAACTTGAAAAAATTTAAATTAATTACTTCCAAATTTCATTGTTATAGTATAACTTGCATAAATTTGTTTCAATATTTTAATATTGATACAGTAATGCACATGTTTATAGAGGAAGTTCATGCAGCTAAAAATGAAGAGTAACAAAATACTTGATTAGCGTGCAACTAATTAATTATTTTAATGGGAAATTAAGGCAAATTAATTTTATTATTAGATCAAGAAAAACAGCCTCAACGTTCTCAAAATTGAAATGCATAACATATTAATTATATATATTAATATAATAATAATTATATATAAAATAATATGTATATAATAATTATAAATATTAGTGTTTTCTAGAAAACAAGTTGAAAAGATCAGTCACTCCTACAAACTTGAATAAATTTACTAAATAACAATCAAAAAGAGGAAACGTGACCTGGAGATGCCTTCCGCAATGCCTATGACGTCACTACATTCTTTGGTTAAACTATATAACACTTGTAAACAGTAATACACGTAATTATTGCATTGTTGCTTGTATTATTTTTTATTTTATCTCAAATTTAAGTATGATATATGCAGTACTAAAAAAAAAAAAAATCGCATAAAATTCACACTGTGTGTGTTTAACAATATTTTCTTTCGATTCAGCTACTAAAATATGACATGCAGGAACATAATTACATTAATTAATGATGTTTAATTTATTTAAACACTTAAGATATTTTAACATATATGTATGTATATTAAAATATAAATATATTAATATATCTTACGTGTTTCAATTTGGAGAGGTTTGATAAATTTGTATGCATATATTATGCTTTACTGTACAGTATTGTATTTTAAATTATGAACATAATTAATAATAATAATTGTAACTACAATATATATATACAAAGGCACTTCGCACAAAGATTAGTCCAGTAAAAATTTCTGGAACAATCCCGAAAGTAACAAACAGTTTGTTCTTCAGTAATATTACTAATATTCATAACACTGGGGAAGGACAATCACTTGACATTGAATGAAGTTCGTCAGCACTTTCTTTTAAAACCAAGTCCTCTCAGACCAACCACAGGGGGTCTCACTTTGAGCTCGTGTGTGCGTCCTACGAGTGTGACTCTGCCGTCCTTCAGTCGTCCTCCTTCTTCGGCTTGAGGTCCACCATGAAACTCCTCAGGACTGTAGCTGCAAACGAACGAGCTTGTTAGTTGATGTAATCAAATATCATATCTGAGACTTCATATAAATTTTAAGCATAAACTTTTTTTTTTAGTATTATTTGTGTTAATAATTAGCAACATTTTATAAATAGGAGGAATAATTAACCCAATTTATAGAAGGGCTTGGCAATGGTTAAAACCCTGTTTGAACAGATATTATTGTTAAACTTTATTTTTAATTTTCATCGTCAAGACACCATAAATACTAGAATAACAATATATATGGCAGTGTTAAATAGTATTGATAAAATGATATAACAGAAAACAGTGTCATCTGATGGAATGACTGTAAAAACAGATAGGAGATGGCTACTCACCCTGGAAGATTCTGCAGGTCGCAGACAAACCAATACACGCATTTCTTGCCGGCAGTCTTGTGGATGATGTTCTTGTCGTAGTAGTAGCGCAGGCCGCGGCTCAGCTCCTCGTAGTTCATCTTGGGCTTATTTTTGTGGATGCCCCATCGTCGAGCCACCTCATCTGAACTCCCAGCCGTCGCCTGTCCACGAGATGAACGCCTGGCATGCTTTGTCCGTCAGCAACTCCAGCAGGAACTGACACAACTGGATGGGCCCAGAGCCGGTGAAGCATAGGCCTCCGCCACCTGTGTCGGTAAAACATAAGGTTCAGGTTTTGTGTGCCAACTTTTAATTGTAATTAAGTTACATCAGTAATGTATCTATCCTAAACTGTGAGAATTTCAAAAATTCATTTAGATACAGTAGTTTCTAGTAATTAATACCGTGTTTTAATTATTTCTTGTGTTCTGTTTTTAACTTAATTTCTTACTGAGGTAAAGTTCGAAACAAAGTTATTATAATAATTGATAAATAATTATTGTTAAAATTTTATAATCTGTTTCTAACTTTTATATTTGGCCTAATGTGTTTTAATGAATTTCTTTAGTCTAACCACAATCTTCATTATTTGGTTGGTTCACTCACTTGAATATCCTGCCAGCATTGCACTCTGCAGAGCTGGGGTTGGCTTGTTCTCTGCTCCCCCTGGTGGAGCGTAGTGCTGGAGGTAGGCGGGGTGGGGGTGAGAGTGGGGAGGATCCAGGTCATTGCCAGGGCTCGCTGATGCCCAGTGATCGCCCCCACCACCCCCAGAGTGCACGCTGCTAGGCACTGTCTGGAAGCGGGAAGTGTCGCAGTGTGGGCCTACCATAGGGGTCACTATAGGCATCATGTGGGGGACTATAGCGACCTGAAACAATGTATAGAAATTAAAAACACTGAAACTTAATTAGAATATCATTTGCAACAAACATAAAGGGCTAATAATTTTATCAACACTATTTTAGGTTAATACACAGGCTATACAGTAGTAAATATTAAGTTTCAACAAGATACAGTCAACCGGGGTAACTTTGAAAGCCCGGGGTAACTTTGAAAATGAGGAAAATAAAGATTTGTGATTTTTTATAGACCAATCTAATGTGTACACTGAAGTTTTTTCTCACTATATGGTAGGAACATGTTATTAGCTAATAGAGAAAAATAGATTTAAGGGTTGCAGTTGATAAATTGGAGATAATTATTTTTTTTACTGAAGAAGGAAAAAAGTGACCAAAATAAGAAGTCTGGAAATAAGCCATCCACAAGGTAAGCAATTACAAGTTGGAACTTGTAATGCTATTCAGTGTTATATTTCAACCCTTCTTAACACTTGTACCAAAGGATTTGAAATTTTTCCTGTAACTTTTTTTTTTATGAATTTTTACTTTCAATGGGGTAACATTGAAGGGCTCGGCGGGGTAACTTTGAAGGGCTTTAGAGAACATCACTATTTACTTGAATGAAACTTTAAAAAGAATCTGATACAAAATTTAGTGCACAAATCATACTATATATCATTGCATCATACATTTCAATTAATTTTGAACTACTTTTTTCTCTTTTAAGTCCACCACAATGATTTTTAGCACTTTATTCTGGTCCGGTACTCCGTGGCGGAGCCAGAAAAAAGTTCCAAAAAAAGTCTTCCATCTTTCAGAATGTTTCTCCCATGAAAAGTGAGTAGGGGAAGGTGAACCCACCCATTGCCCATGTATTTCTCTATGTACCACCACATCAATTGGGGGGGGGGGGGGGGGGATTGTCTATGCCATTACCTGTAATTACCGTACTGTACTATTGTTTGCCATTAGAACTATATTTGTCTCATTTCATGCCTGAACATTTTTAAGACTCAGTTACTGTTAAATTAATTTATTAATTTTATGATAAAGGTTAGAAAAGAACTACAATCATACTAATTAAATTTTAATTTCAGATTCATTAAGAAATCTCTTACGGACTACCGGTAGGCCTGATTCGAGTACAGAAGAGATCAACAAATACAAAGAGTGTATACAATGAAGACTGCACTGATGAAAATTTAGACCTACCAGTAGGTCACCTAGCCATCACCCCCCCCCCATGGAACCCCTTTTGCCTTCAAGTAGAACCAGGCAACCAAGCCACTGTCTCAAGTTATATTGCTCCTCGTCGGAGTATGAAAGTCAGAGTGAGTCCGCTAAAAGTCTTGGGATGGAGGGGTACAGAGACTAGAAGGAGCAGTGGGTGGGAGTTTTTTGAACTTAAGAACTATTCTAGAGGTGACCTAAACTATTGACTCCCCCTCCCTCCCCTTTTCCCCTGTCTACAGGTGGCATCAGGTAAAAGTGTGTCTCCAGCACATTTCTCCAGGTCTGAAGTCAGAGTAAGTCAGCTGAGTCTGGTGGGGTTATGGAAGATGGAGGGGCAATGGGTGGTATATTTAGTTAACACGAATGACCCCAACCATGCATGACCCCTCCCCTCCCTTGCCTAAAGATGGCACTAGGTAAGAGTGAAGAGTGTCGACATTCCTCGTCTGTTGCAAAGTCAAGAGTAAGTGATCAGAGTGTGAATGACAAAAAGAGCTCAAACAATGATGACAAAAAATTACAAATGGGAATAACACAGATTATAGTGACAAAAAAAAAAACAAAAAAAAAACAAAACATGACCCTGTCTACAACTGACAAGTGAGCTCGTCACTGGGATTAGCGACTTATGGCCGTAAGTTGCGTCCAACCTATCCTAGGATAATCCTCGGATTTTTTGTGGCTAAACGTATCCGAGAAAAATCCACAAATAATCCCTATCGGCCAATTATCCGAGATTTGCGTAAGTTGCGTCCCATGTCAAACTTATCCTGGAAACGTATACAAAGTTTTTGATTGGCCGATTTGTTTGCGCGGGAAGTTTTTCTATAGATGTTACTCTTGAAGGTTTTAATTTATTTATTTATTTATTTATTTATTTATTTATTTATTTATTTATTTATTTATTTATTTATTTATTTATTTATTTATTTATTTATTTATTTATTTATTTATTTATTTATTTATTTATTTATTTATTTATTTATTTATTCATTTATTATTTTATTACTTCATTAAAAACTAATTTTTTATTAAGAGAACCCCCTATCTTAAGGCGGATTCAGATGGCGACAACGGCGATGCGACGCGATTTTGACATAAAAGCTGTGAAATCCTATGCTGCGGCGAATTCGACGATAATCGCATTAATTACGATGCTTTTTTTCTTTTAATTGCCAAATATGGCCGCCAATTGATGCTACAGCAAGTGCGCATTATCCACGTCGCGTCGCATGATAAAAATTGCCATGTGAATATATCCACCTTTACAACTTTACAAAAAACATGCCAGAAAATGTAGAAGTGTTGACGAAATTTTCGTACTGTTATATTTTCAACCCTTAAAAAGAGTGCGAAACGAAAAGCTAGCAAATTTTGGGGATTGTAACTGTAAATATTTTTTTATATATATTGAAACTAACATTGATATATAGAGGGTGGGGGGCATACATGACCAAAATGTGTCAATTGCCCCAAAATACCAACCAACCATTAATTGATATATAGGGGCGTTATAAATTGATACACAAAATGTTATTGTATTATGTAAAATTTTCTCCCTGATATTATATTTTCATTTTTTAAGGGGTACCGTGTTTCACTTTTTTGCGTGATGTATTATCAGAAACTTATTTCCAATGTTTAAAACTATAAAAAAAAAATAATAATAATTATAACAAGTGTGATAAACTGCATCATGATCATGTTGACTAACTTATTTGACCGTCCCCTGTGCCTTCAGGGTTGGTTCCACTTCTCTATAGGATTTTTTTTTAATATTATTAATTGCCAATTGAAACATTTTGATTCCAGCATGATATTAATCCATCACAACGGTGATGATGTTAAAAATTTTTAGAACCCTGCATGCCTCCTATGAACAAAAACGGCAAATGGACGCTACGACCCACTACGTACAGTATGGCACCAAACACCCCTAGGGTTGGTGCCCACGACTTTCTCCAAAAATACAAGAGTCCTTATGGGACCCAGGATTTTGGAAGGAGGACCCATCCCAGCCCAAATTTAATTGGCTATCCGACCGTGGTTGATTTGAAGCCTCAACCCTATTTGGACCCATTATAATGGGGTACCCAATAAAAGCTCTGTTGCTAGCTTCAATTTCAGGGACCCCCAGCATATTGGGGCCAAATTTTAGGCTAGGAACGAGTTTAAGACCTTTTTAGAACCGTATTTGCAAGGCCTAACTTTGACTTATTTCGAATTTGAGTTTTTCAAAAAGCCCGGGAATCGGCAATGATATAAAATACAGTCGCATGCCAAAATTCGACTTTTTCTCTCCTTGAATAACTTTTTTCGAAAACCAGAATTTAAAAAAATACCCTGTTTGGAATTTGCCTACACATTTCAGCTTTCAGAAATTGTCTTCATTTTTTTTTTTTTTTTTTTTTTTTTTTTTTTACCTTGAAGGGTTTGGCCACGCGAGCTAAAAACGTAAGGGTACCTTCTGTCATAAGGATAACATGGGGAACTACACTCTTGCGTAATAACCTTTTTAAGAAACAAATTTTGACCGATTTGCACTGAAGCTTATTTTAACAAGTTCACAGACACACAAAATCTAATAGTGCTACTTAATTAAAACATGGTAAAAACTACCCTTAACGTAATATTGACTCATACTACGTCAAAATATTGTTTAATCCGAATTTTAAAAATTGCCATTGAAACAAGCTTTTTTTTTATTTATTTTTATTCTTTTTTTTTTTTTTTTTTACCCAGAAACGTACGATTGTTAACTTTTTCAAATCAGATGAAGCCAAGAATTTGAGGAAGGGAGCAAAATAAATAACATCCCCTAAAATCAAAGTCTTGGCTTCATCTGATTTAAAAAAATTAAAAATCATATCTGGGTCAAAAAAATTAGTTTGTTTCGGATCAATGGTAATTTTTAAAATTCGGATTAAACAATATTTTGACGTAGTATGAGTCAATATCACGTTAAGGGTAGTTTTTACCATGTTTTAATTAAGTAGCACTATTAGATTTTGTGTGTCTGTGAACTTGTTAAAATAAGCTTCAGTGCAAATCGGTCAAAATTTGTTTCTTAAAAAGGTTATTACGCAAGAGTGTAGTTCCCCATGTTATCCTTATGACAGAAGGTACCCTTACGTTTTAGCTCGCGTGGCCAAACCTTTCAAGGTAAAAAAAAAAAAAAAAATGACAATTTCTGAAAGCTGAAATGTGTAGGCAAATTCCAAACAGGGTATTTTTTTAAATTCTGGTTTTCGAAAAAAGTTATTCAAGGAGAGAAAAAGTCGTATTTTGGCATGCCACTGTATTTTATATCATTGCCGATTCCCGGGCTTTTTGAAAAACTCAAATTCGAAATAAGTCAAAGTTAGACCTTGCAAATACGGTTCTAAAAAGGTCTTAAACTCGTTCCTAGCCCAAAATTTGGCCCCAATATGCTGGGGGTCCCTGAAATTGAAGCTAGCAACAGAGCTTTTATTGGGTACCCCATTATAATGGGTCCAAATAGGGTTGAGGCTTCAAATCAACCACGGTCGGATAGCCAATTAAATTTGGGCTGGGATGGGTTCTCCTTCCAAAATCCTGGGTCCCATAAGGACTCTTGTATTTTTGGGGAAAGTCGTGGGTACCAACCCTAGGGATGTTTGGTGCCATACTGTACGTAGTGGGTCGTAGCGTCCATTTGCCGTTTTTGTTCATAGGAGGCATGCAGGGTTCTAAAAATTTTTAACATCATCACCGTTGTGATGGATTAATATCATGCTGGAATCAATGTTTCAACCTTAATTGCATGGCAATTAATAATATTAAAAAAAAAAAAATCCTATAGAGAAGAGGGAGAACCAACCCTGAAAGCACAGGGGACGGTCAAATAAGTTTTTCAACATGATCACATTTGTTGATTATATTTATAATCTACTTTTTTTCATATTCGTTTTAATTTACAGGTCCGAATTAGTTATGTGCGGCGTTTGAAACAGTCATGATATTTTTATTTTCATTATATTTCAAATTTAAGGGTTGACATAATTAAATGTAATTAAATTATAATTATCACCGGTGAAATTAATTTGTGCTTTTTTTAAGTAAGCTCATTTTCTTAAGAAAATTTTATACAATTTTTCAAAAATAATTAATATTTAACACGGTTGTCCTATATAGAAGGACATATTTTTTCACTCTTAATTTTTTTAATTAACTCGATTTTAAGGGTGGAAAATTAAATCAGATAATTAAATATAATTTTACTAAATTTCTTAATAAATTTTGGCCATGTGTGCAAAAATTTGTTTTGGTATTACATATTTTAATTTTTAATTGAAAGAAAAAATATGTATGTAATTAACACAGGACATGAAGAATAGTTTGATTTAATTTTATTTAATTATAATTAAATATTAGTAATTTTTAATTTGCTTATTTATAAAAATATTGTGAATATTTTCATTAAAGTTATTAATTGAATTTATTTTAATTGGCAATTTTAATTCCACTTTTCACATCAAAAATAGCGAAATTATCCGAACATTATCCGCCAAACTTCTTGGATAGATTTTCTAAGATAATCCTCGGATTTTTCTAGGATATTTCTCGGATAGTAGCAAATTTCGTGGACGCAACTTACCAAACTATCTCGGATAAGTTTAGCCACAAAAAATCCGAGGATTATCCTAGGATAGGTTGGACGCAACTTACGGCCATTAGCGACGGAACTGAGGCTTCACCTCTGGAACTTATCTGCTTGTCAAGTTAAAGAAGATGTATTGTGATATTCAAAATGGTTCAACTATACGTTCATAATTGAACAGCCAACTGACCAAGGACTTCAAGTTCTCTGTTAACCATCCGAATACTATTCCGGAAATGATGCCAGTTCAAGCCTGAGCATGAAGAGAAGAAATTTCTAAAAAGTTTCAACTTAACTTTTTAAATTCTTCTGCATTCTTATAAAATTATTAATGTTTGTAAACATATATGACACAATATTGGGGGACATTCAAAAAGCACTTTAACCCCAACTTTAGCCCCAAGTTTTATCCCTGGTACTAAACTAGGAGCGACATGGTTAGCCCCTGGTTTAGCACCATGTTTAGTACCAGGTATAAAACTTGGGGCTAAAGTTGGGGTTAAAGTGCTTTGTGAAAGCCCCCCAATATGTTCAGAGAGAGAAAAATAAATAAATAAAATGAATGTTTAAAATATTTGGAGGATTTTAATTAATTACTGTAATTAATTATCTAATTAACCTTTAATTAACTGCAAATAATGGTTTATTATGATACTAAGTTACTGAAAAATATGTCCAGAACAACAGTAAATTACATGATAGGACACATTAATAAAAAAATTACACTTTTAAGTTGCTTGAATATAAGTGTCCGCGAGGCCCTTCAATGTTACCCCATTGCCGGGGTAACTTTGAAGGGTAACTTTGTTTTAATTTTTTTTTACAGTTAATAATTGGGGCAAAAAAAATTTACAAACATTTTTAGACATCTCTAGCTAAGTTACACAACTGGTAATTTTTTTATTTGCCAGATATTTTTTTTTTTAAAGTTATGATTAGAAAGGTAGTAAAAACCCTTCAATGTTACCCCGGTTGACTGTATTTCGGAACTTGCAAATTAGGATGGAGCAAGTAATAATAAAATATTACTAAGGATATTACCTAACACTTTTTTAATTTCAAAATGTGCAACTGCAGTGACTGAAACTCACCTCTGCTGCTGTAGCTCTTGGGATAATGTGGTTGGTAAGTGTGGTCCAGCAGGGCTCCTGGTTCGTTGGAGTAGAACTCTGGTGAGCTCTCAAGGTGGTGGTAGGGGGAGGGGTGTGTGGAGTGTCCGTTGGCCCCAGGGTGATCCAGAGAATGGTACTCTGCGTCCGGGTCATGGTACTGAGGCACAAACACACCATTGGCCAGTCAGCTCAGCCAGCTGCTGTGGCGACGCCTGCTGCAGCGCCTCCAGCTGGTTGTAGCCTGCGACACCAAAGATATATATTATATTAGCACTGATTGTAAAACAACAATGTTTTGATGTAATTGTTCTTTTAATGTTTTTAATTTATGGGTGCATCATATCAATGAAGTTTCTTATTTTACTTCAAAATACCCCCCTCTTTCCCTCCTAAAGTGGTCCTCTCACCTTGGGATCCACTACAGCGAGGGTCTTGGCACTGCCTTTGAAACTGTCTGTCCTCGCCTCTCTGGTGTCGGTGCTCGTCTCAGAGCCGCAGATCCTAGAGTCGTCCGAGTCAAGGCTGGTGCGCTCATCGCGACCTGGCTTGCCAAACTTAGTGGAGGGGGGAAGCTGGCACTTCATCTTCTCTACCTGCTGCACAATCAAGCCGGGTGACATCAGTAACGTAGCTTCCTTATTTAAATGTAAACTTTTACACAGTGTCAAATTGTTGAACATAAGAAACAGATAATAAACAGAAAGTAAACAAACAATATACACGCAGTAACAAAAACCATGGAGTAAATTGTATAAAATATATATTTTTTAATGTATGAGAAATATAGCTAGAGAAATACATTAATTTTATAAATATCTCTGCAATCTTAGTTTTCTAAAACAATCCCACTTAATTTTGATGCATTGAAGGTAGTATGCATATACAGTATCCATATAAAATATATTCATTATATGTATGTAGTATGTATATATATATATATATATATATATTATATATATGCATATATACCGGTATGCTATGCATACAGTACGTATGCATAGTTATTGGGTTATTAGAGCTAATAGGATGTTCAAATTATAAAGCAGTCACATTTAATACAAAGGTATAAATATATGCACACAGTATGCATACAAGAAAAATCAATGAAGGAGGGAGGATGATGTTTGAGTAGTTTGACCTTGTATTTTTATTTCATTAAATATAACAAAATAAATAAAAATAAATAAATAATAATTAAGTAAACTTTACCTTGTGTCACACAGCGGTACAGTAGCATACCATATGAACTTCGCTAGCTCACTTTTAGACGAAAAACATTACAATTCTTATAAAGATTATTTACTCAAACGTTACAAGTTCCATATTTTATGATATTGTAACATTCCTGTCCGTAGAAGTGCAGATAAACACCTACATTTTTAAAAAAAACAGGCTAGACTCATTCGCGTCCAACAACCAGCTGTGTCAGGAAAAATGGCGATCGACTATTCTCTTAACCCTTTCGATCGCGAGATGAACATTTTCGGTAATATCTTTTTACAGACGAAGTGTCAACAAAAATGCTTCGCAAATAATACACACAGAATTTAATAAGAAATCGTTTGATGTAACATTCTTGGTCATTGCTTTAGTAATAAATTAGTTTCAAAATTTTGAAACGAATCATTTCAACCTGGACTGTATCTTGCAGAAAGTTCTTCAAGACAGAAACGCGTAATGATCTCCTTTTAGTAATTTCTAGACCAGAGTTTTGAAGTGTATTTCATTTTGTACTTTTTTAACTATTCTTCACATATTATATAACAAAAATGAAATAGCAGGCTTAGAAAATTAGAAAATTAAAGAAGTAAGGCCAATTAAGTATTTTACCATGTAGGCTTATGCATTGTACTTCAGAGAGTTAATTTCTACGATTTTTCTTAAATGTGTCACTTTACAAATGAGATCAAGTTTTCAAAATGAACTTGATAACTTAGTACGTTATCTTGTTACTAATTAGAAGAGCTGAACCATTGCATTTAATGCATAAATGTGAGTTTTTTGAAAAATAGGTACTTTAAATAAAGCGGTGAAAATATTTTTCACGACTGGAGCGCCATCTATCAGATACATAATAAACCATTTTTGTAAAATTGGGATTAATTTACTAATTAAATCGGTAATTGACTTGGGTTTGTCTGTACGTTTAAAACGGTGGAGGGGGTTTAACCTGATAATGAAGGAAATGTAAAAAATAAATTACAATGTCTTACTTATTGTCTTTCTACTGACATTTTACAAAAAAAAATTTTTTTTTGTGTTTTAGCCCAAATTTCCTAGTTGAATTTGTCCCAACCCTTGGCAAAAATGAAAAAAAATAATGTATAAACTCATAGTTAATGTCACGTAAAATTTTGAAGCGGATCTCCGTGTCCTTCACGTAATGCCACGGCTTTTAGATTGCGCAACCCTTTGTAGCCGCGTGATGTAATTAATTAAGTACGTGGTTCCTATTACTTTGAACGCGTGCAACTGAGACAAACAATTAGGGCCGGTAAAATGTCTATACAAAGAAAATAATTTAAATTGCAGACTCGTTGTCCTTCTAGCCTATATTTGTCCATATGTAGCAAAACCTATAGACACGCAGAATATAACATCAGTTACATTTTAGCCCAAATTATATGTGTAACGTTAAATTTACTTGAAAAAATCTAATAAATCCTAACATCGGGTTTATGGAGCATGGGTGGAATTTTTTTCTACGAGAATACTTTGTCCTAACTGTCTGAAAAAAAATATTGACCAAAATTATCCGTGCAGCACAAGTGACGTCAATGCAACACGGTTTCGGTAGCCGCTGGTTTCCTATTTGTCAGAACGTAATAAAACTTGGGCACAATTTACATACATATCAGATGCATAATATATTGTGAAAATTAACCGCAGAACCCGTGTCCTTCGTATGAAAATTTTTCCTTAATTGGGCAAAAAATTTAAAAAAATTACTTTTTGGGCTAAAAAAATTAAATTTGGGGTCAAACACAATAAATAATTATTTTATTATACCTAAATAATTATCAAATTGATTTTGAGACACGCAGTCCTTGTCCTTCTTGACTTTTTATCGTTAATATACCAAACGCGCTATGCAGTGCGCTTGGCCTGTTATGACGCTATTAGAATTTTAATTAATTCCCTAATTATCTGAACGTTAACATAATTGGGTGACCGCATCCTGAGTATTACTTGCATTTATTACCAAAAAATTAATTTGCAACTCGGTGTCCTTCATTGCCAAAATTAGGTAATTATCCCAGAATTGCGGAGCATGTACTAAAATTGTTTTTCTTTATATAAATTGAAATTATATGAATTAGAGAAAGTAAACTGATTCTAATTACTAATAACATCGTTTTTTATGATATGGTAAAGTTTTGGACGTCATTGTATTGGTTTTTGATGCTTTTTTATTGAATAATTAAATTTGCGTGACACCTGAAGCGTCATTTTTAAAAAATTGCCACCCCTTAATTTCGAGTCCGGACGTTATGAAATTTCGGCATAGTATATTTTATTTGCCCTTCTATCAGTTCCGTTTTGTAATATTTACCAATCTGGTGTCCTTCGAGGTAAAAATTTGACTTTAATTAACGAAAATACTTGTATTGATGACATTTTTTATACTTCAGTTTTCTACGTCAATTTAAACTTCTAAGTGTTATAATAGTGTAAAATCGATGCATTATGCATTGAACAACATCATTCAATGCACTAGAACGCCGAACAATAACTCATTAATTAGGTATTTAATGAATTACTAGTGCAATGCGCTAGCCTCGCACCCAGGCCCCCACAACTCTGTTGAACGTTTTATACAAGTTATACATAATTATATAACTTCTACGTCGTATTTTCAAGAACCCCCCCCTTGGGCAAATCCTGCCTACGCCACTGACTGAGGCAAATCGCCATCTTATTGGGTACTGTTGTAACCCCCACCCACTTCCTCCTCATGACTGTGCCTCACCGATGGCAGCTATCAGTACCATTACCTATATCCATAACATACAAAATCCTTGGATTTATGATCATTTATGCCGATTTCAGCAGTTCATCGCATCGCAGTTCATAAAAATATTCAAATCGCGCGTTTTTTTTTTTATTACGCTTATGTTTTTTAAGTTTTCAAGATGGCGATTATCCGCAAAAAAAAAAAACATAAGCGAACGCAAGTTACATTATCTTGCGCGATCTTGCGTATTATCTCTGGCAAGTTACGCGAGACGCGAGCGAACGTTAATCGGTTAGTAAGATAAATTATCCTTATTTTAAGTTTTTTAAGAAATTTGCCCGGCATTTTATCCAATGTGTACTATTATGCAATACTCATAGTAATTTTTAACTCGAAAATTCGAGAAATGTTGTGAACACATAAGTAATTATGATGATATTATGAGACGGTAATTTTGCCGCCTTTTTTCCCTCACAAGTCACAAGAGCGAGCCCACTCGAGTTTGTTGAAGTTGTTGATAAACGTAAAGTAATTTCGGCAATTTCTCGTATTTAAATTTTACCAGGACGCAAGGGTAGTATGCAAATCCATATTATTAAGTTAGAATGAATACATTTTTGTTAGTTGGAGAGAACACTTTGCAGTATGCATACAACATACATAAATAATGTACTGTATGCATATTTTTTTTTTTTTTTTACGAGCATACACCCCTAAGACCCTAAGAGCTTACAGCTCGCGGCGGGGTACTGGGTAGGGATAAGGTAGGGAACGGATAGTGGCCACGGCCTGCATGCTTACGCGTCCCAGCATTCGCTGAGGTGAGACTGAGGGAACCGTGGAAAACCTCAGTCAGGACGGACACCTCTACTTTTTCTCAATGGACCAAAGCGATGTCCAAAGCCTGGGGAACCACACACAAGTGCATTACTGCACTGGGTGGAAAGCGAGACGAATTTACCCCAGGGAGGGAGCAGCGTATTTTTTACTTGAAACGGTCACCCATCAAAGTACTAACCACGCTCGACGTAGCCTGACTTCGGTGATCTAACGAGAACTGGTCAATGCACTGCGCCACGCTTGACCTCTGCATACAGTATCACATACATTTATGTATGTATATGTATAATGTGACTACAGTATACTACTTTTATAAAAGATTTAAGCTGTACTGTGTATGCATACGCTTTACAGTACAGTATGCATCATACAGTAAGCATAGTTACAAATGTACAGTATGCATACATAATATGCATAAAGGTCCTTTCACATGGTCCAATTTTGCTGCAAAAACATGCCGCAACAAACGTATGCATACCGCCGTAAGAAAATCAAGAAGAGCTGCGTGGTGTATGACAGTAACAGAACAGACCTTAGGACGGATATAGACCTGTCTCCAGTGGAATAATTATCCTATCCCGATCTGTTAATTGTATGGATAGTGTATGTTATGATATATATGTCGGCCGCCAGATGAACGAACGGGATCACTTATCCCCTCCACTCTTCTCATGACAGTCCAGCTAAATGTAAACTCGGCTTATCTAAGCGGGCCTAAAATTCACAATAGAGCGTCACTTGTATCTAGACGTGCTTCAAAAGTCTCTGGTTAAAATTTGAAAATTGTTCGATCTGAACTACATAGTGTCGGGAGTAAAAAAAAAAAAAAAAAAGTTTTGCTAAAAAACATCCAAATGGTTAGGCGTCTGTATTTGATTCTCCTATCTTATTGTTTTGACTGGCTTGATATGCAATGAAACAATCCTTTATACAGTTCAACAAACAACGGAAGGTTTCTGGACTTTCTAGTTAAGTTTTAAACCTGAAACTGTGCTGTATAAGGGATGTACAATGAATATTTTTAGTGCTTTACAAGTTGGGACGGTAGCGCCACTGTCATATGTACATATTCAATGCTTATAAATTTAAAAAAAATAGTCTTAACAGCTATGTATTTACCAGACCTCATGAAGCTCTAATTTTTTTTGTCAATTTTCAAGTCTGGTTGAAAGAAAGGGGGGGGGGTAATTCAGGTAACAGCTCACAAATCTCTGTTAAATAAATACTTGCAGCAGTATCACGTATATAGTCAAAGGGTACATATTCTACAATCTTCACACAGATAAATAATGAAAAGTTAAATGCTGACTGCCTCAGTCCGGCATGCAATGTTTTGTTTTCTTTCTTGACGTAGTGTACGACAAAGTGCAACATTGCAGGCTGACTTCTTCACACACATACTACGTTATATATATCTTGTGCTTGTGTTATATATCTTAACATTGTAAACTGTATGTTAAGATAGAAGTATTTTTATTGATGAAAAAGCCGTTCTTGTAATTAAAAATATTCTGAAGGAGAGTCTCAAAGTAATTTTTTGTTTTCAGTGATCATCATGGCTGCCCCACCTCTGCAAACGTTCCAGAAAGGAGACCGTATCTTTGCTAAGATGCGAGGGTACCCTGCCTGGCCAGCTAGGGTGAGTCAGGGTGAAGTTATAATAATAATAATATTCAGTAAAAACTCGTTATTATGCTACTTGTTCTAAGATAAAACTCAATTTTGAATAAAGGAGATTGCGGTCCCGAAAAAAAATAAAATTAGCATTGCAGGTATAGGAAAAACTTGATATAAGGTTCATCTAATTTTCTGGGTCCCTTTACTTTACGTAATAACAAATTTTTACTGTACTATGCAATAGGTAGAAGAAAAGCATTGATAAATAAATCACAGCTATTGTAAAAAATAAATTATTGAGCGTGTGGTGTAAACTCACGAAACTGTTTCAAACTTTGTGTTGTAATGTGAAGTTTAAAATTATTTATTTTATTTTTTGTTGAAACCTCCGTGACTGTTTTAGATTGAGTCTCAGACTTCTGCCTCTCCCAACCCCAAGAACGCTCGCTACAACGTGTTCTTCTACGGAACATACCAAACGTAAGCTTTTGTTTCGTTAGCAATGATTGCAATATTCATCATAATACGAGACCAGAACCGCCTCTTTGCACTTTCTGGTGAAGTCTACAAGTGTTGTGATAAGAACTCTTTTATCAGAAAGTGCAGAGAGCAAGTTTTTGGTCTCATGTGTATTATATTTTACAGTTTGTGTGGTCAGAATTTAATTTAAATTGAATTTACAACTCTAACAATACCTGATTTCATCTTGTTTATATGTTTAATATTATATTGCAAATTGTGTACAGTAAAATAATGCTACAATTTTTTTACAGGGCTATTTGCAAAGCGGAAGATTTATGTGACTTTGTCGAGAAAAAAGAGAAACTAGGTTTGCCCAAGAAGCAACGAGGCTTCAATGAGGCCATGTGGGAAATTGAGCACAAGCCGGACGTTGAACCTCCCGTGATTGTGGACGTGGACCCCAGCTCTCCAGAACCAGACGGTATGTAATTTCAGTCTTACCTGACACTTTGCATTGGGCAGCGTTCCTTTATTTAGGTTAAGACACACTTGAATTTCGTGCACCAAAATAGCATTGCATGATAGGCTATGATTGCTCAAATTCAAAGTTTTGCAGCACGATGGGTCCTGTAATTAAAATACTGGAATCTGATTGGCTAATCCAATCAACATTGATCAAAAGAATGGCTGAACCTGTATAAAGGAACATTGGCATTGTGGATATTTGCAGAGTCAAACATTGTCAACTGAGGCACTTATGTCTTGTATTACAAAAAAAGAATGTTGTTAGTTAAGGGGAAGGGGGGAAGCAATGCGGTGATATGACCTTTTTTCTTGAACCTCATGCAACAATTTTAACTTTTATGGACAACCTGCATGAAAAAAATTTATTGCAGAAATGAATAGAGGGGACCAAATTATGCTACTCTGAATTTTGTTTTGAACTACTGTACTTTTAAATAATTACTGAACGTTCTGTAAGTTATCCTTCATAAAAAAGATAGGGCCTATTGACGTCTCCAGGGGGCGTGGCTGAACTTTAAATAATTATTTAAAAATACTTCTGGGATTCAAAAAAATCTGAAAAAATTCTGAGTAGCATAACTTTGTACCCTCTATTCATTTCTGCAATAAAAAAAATTCATGCACGGTGTCCTTTGTATGCCGTTTGTTGATTGTTAAATGGCTGTTGACAGAAGATATTGACTGTTGATTTGTGGTTGTTGACAGAGGATACTGATGTGGAGAAGACGCCTGCTAAGAAGACTCCGGCCAAAAAGGCGGCCCCCAAGCGAGCCCGCTCCTCCATCAAGCAAGAAGGAAATCCCGATAACACGGAGGTATGTCTTTCAAAATTAAGAGGGTACAAAATAACTTGGATTTCATCAAAACAGTCCAACCAGTTTAGTTGTTATCAAGAAAATCACTAGAGAAATCAAAATTGTAATTTACTTTTTCTTTTCATATCTTTCCTTTCCATGGATTTTAGTAACTAAATTTACATGCCCTAAAATACCTTCTTCTATAGCGAAGAATCTGCTTTAAATTATTACTAATACTAAATTTTTTTTGTTAGTTTTTCTAAATTAATTCTGGAAGGTTAGTTTTACTTCAAATTTTGATGCACAGCAACTGGTTTTGAATTTGCTTGTTAGTTTTCTCAACTAGAGATACACTGGATGCTATTTCTGTTGTATGCATGTTTTCTCTTTAGCCTTGCATGTTTTATGATGCATGCTTCTGTTGGGTTGATGTGTACCAAGGTTATGCAGCCGGTGGTTAGTAGATATATTGTGACAGTAGTAAACTCAGATGTTTTTTACCAAAATCTACAAGTTCTATTCCGTTCTTGATTCTGCTTATCTTTCTTGTTTTTACAGCATTTATTTTAATATTATTTTTAAGAAGAACCAATGTGTATTTATAATATGCAATCTTTATCTTAATAACTGTACATAACTAAGGGTGTTTGTTGCAATCTGAATTAACAGTGAATGCATCAAATTAATATTATGTGATCTCTTTAGAAACTGCATCTACCATTCAGCAAACTTTCACAATAATATTGAAACATTATCAGAGTTAACAAAGGGAAAATTTTCCCACCCTGTCTCCCTAGCAATTGCATAGAAAGCTGAATGTTATAAACTGATTGATAATAATGTAAACTATAAACGGAAATTATTGTAAATATTATAGTCTTGTAATTTATGCAATTATTATATTTTAGTAAACTAGCACTGTTGTGTTAAAAAGCTTGAGCTACTGAGCATGCACACAAAAAAGTCAAGCTTTTTTTTATATACTGTACTGTATATAGAACTTAAAAAAAAAAAATAGCTAGGTTATTACACTATAGAAGAATTTAAGATATTTTGTTTGTCTGCCTTAGTGATTGTTTAAATTTAAGAATATTTTGTAATATTTGATCTATTTTTAGTTATCAATATTTTCTTAGTCGAGTATAGTTAATTTTCGTCCATGATGATGATGCGTAGGGGCATACATGACCAAAATGTGTCAATTGCCCCAAAATACCAATCAATCAATCACTCAATCAATCGTCCATGATGCAATAAAATACAGTTTAAGGTATAACCTGAGAATTTGTCTTTCAAGGTCAAACTATAAAAAAAAAACTTGGCAACACTGTAGCGCCCTATTAAATGCTAATCGGCAGGAGTGGGAAGTGACTACAGTCCATGAGAGCGTTGCCACATTGCTTGCTCATCTAGTTTCAAGAACGAGCAACGCAGCAGTTTAAAATATATGAAAACATTCATAAAAATAGTCCAAAAATTAGCTTTTAATCTATATAAAATTTTAAAAAATCTCTCGAGCCGTTTTTGTGTAATGTTGATTGAAAAATTTAACACTGAAAGGATACAAAATTCACATTTGAATAAATTAATTATAATTAAATCAACGGTTAAAAAAATCTGAAAAAAATCAGCAGTATTTGGACAATTGTTGTAAGTCTACCAAATTAATTTCAAGAACATCTGTCGATACAATTTTTTTCGTCTAAATATCTCAGGTTAAGCCTTAATTTATAGACCATCAGTGACCATTTCTTATGAGCAGAAAGTTGATGCAAGGATTCGGAGCAGCAGATTCTCGGGACGGTAGTGCCTGTCATGCACAGCATTTAGCCTATGGTGCTGACACAAGGGGACGGAGAAACTAACCTTAGTTTGCCAGCTGTCCCAAGAAACTACTGTCCTCCGAAACTTCTCCATAAGACATGGTCGTCTCTAACAATCTCTGAGTAAAATTACAAGTAGTGTGTTCTCTTTAAAGTGGAACTTCTGGACTTGGTAATGTACTTTTTATAAAGCTAAAATAATAAAAATAAGGAAAATGACCTTCATTTATAGTCTCCTTTTTTAAAATAAATAATATGTAATTGCATTTTAACAGAAAAGTAATTTCTCCTGGTAAAAATTGTATGAGGTGTATGTGCGTGCACCAATTTTACATATATGGATTAAAATAATTTTTATCTCTCGACCCACAAACTTGTTTTGATTTGTGGATAGTGTAAGGTATGAACTGTACCTTCAAAAATACTTGACAAAGTCCCGATCTTTCACTTGAAGTTTTATTAATTATCCTGCTTTTGCTTCTGTATTGCTTATTTGTCTGTTTGCCATTGTTATTTTTAGTTTGGCAAGTTTTTGTAGCAAATATTTTAACCAAATAAAAAAACTACCTATACCTTGAAAAAAAAATATACAGTAAAAACTCGTTATTACTTATTACACAACTTGTTGTTAAATCTCTATTTTGAGTACAGGAGATTGTGGTCCCGTCAAAAATAATAAGCATTGTGTGGTATAGGAAAAAATTTATCTATGGTAATCCTAATTTTCTGTCCTGGGTCCCTTCATTTTATGTAATAACAAGTTTTTACTGTTTTATAAAAAAAAAAAAAAAAAAAATGTGAAGATTGCTAAAATTGGTGTACATATTGTTTAAGGGTAAGGTAACGCCACCAATGTTAAAAAAAATCCCTCAGACAAAAATTCTGAAAAAAATTTAAAATGTTCTCCTCTACACCCCCTATCAGTAGCTAAAATATCAGGTATACAAATACGATCTAGTTTTTGAGTTATAAATTTTTAAAGTTGACTACTTTAACATGGAAAAATGAAACTCCCATGTTAAATTGGTCAACTTTAAAAATTCATAACTCAAAAACTAGATCGTATTTGTATACCTGATATTTTAGCTACTGATAGGGGGTGTAGAGGAGAACATTTTAAATTTTTTTCAGAATTTTTGTGTGAGGGATTTTTTTTTAACATTGGTGGCGTTACCTTACCCGTAAGTGAAGCTGCGACCTTTATTTTTAAATTAATTTGCTGTGAGGAGAGTTAACATTTAAATTTTAAGGCTCATAACGGGCCACTCAACTCTAAAGACATAATAGTAGTTTCAAAAACAGCTGTTGTCCATTGTTCTTGAACTCTGAAAACACAAGAGCTTTGGTCCACAGCAGTGCTTACAACTATTTCCATGCACTTCTCGCTTCCAGATTATTTATTCAAGTAGTGGTCGTAAGATGGTATCAATTATTTCTTAGGGTTTTTGTTATAGTTTTTTTGCAAACAACATTTTCATATAGACAAAAGGCAAATTTTTATGAAATTTTTAAACTGCTCTATACAATTTTGTTCTAACATATTAAAGAATAAAAGTAATGCCACAGTTCCCAACGGTTGTGTTTTGCTGGGAGTGAATCATCAACCAAGACCAAACAAATCATCTGGGGGAAAAAAAAAAAAAAAAAAAATGTTGTATTCACAGTTGTTTTTTATTTGGTAAAATACATAATTGTTATTAACAAAGATGTTTTTTTATCAAATTTAAATAGTTAATTTCACAGAAAATACATAAAGGGAACTGCTTTAATAATAACATTTTTTTTAAATATATTAATATTCTTCTGCAAAATACATTATTAACATATTCAGGTGCGGATCCAGGGGGTGGCTGGGGAAGCTGCAGCACTCTCCATAAGTTAAGATTAACATGGGCAATAAGGAATTTCCCCCCTACCATTTTTTTTTTTTTTTTTTTAAATTGACCTTATGGAGACGGCCCCTCCCCAAATTTGGTTCTTGATCGGCTCCTGAACATATTGTAAAATCTTAGTTCACAAAAGTTTCTTTTATTTTATTTTCAGCGTCCAAAGAAGAAGAAATATATCAAGAGTGTTTATCACGGTGAAGAAATGCCATTTGGAGTGTTATCTGATGATGAAGGTGATTCAACAACTCCGAAGAAGAACATCAAAACTACCACAAGAAACAAATCACCTGTGTCAGCAAGAACGACTCAGAGAAGAACTCCAGTTAAAGATGTAACGACAGATGATGACGATTCACCAACTAAGACTGAAAATAGAGTCAAGCCCAAGGTACCTGTGATAGCCCTGCGTTCACCAGTCAAAAAGACCAACGAAGAGCCTGACGAGGACGAGGCGGAGACGCCATCGCCAGAGTACTCTGACATTGAACTGGAGGAGAGTGGAGCTCAAGACGTCAAGAAACCCAAGGTCGAGGTGAGGCGCAGTGGCAGGACAACGTAAAACATTCGAGCTTATTGTTTTGGGTATTGTAGTCTAACTACATCATTACAATAATGTGAAGTTGTTTATTACAGATGTTAAACGAGAAATAATATTAACTGGTCTATATTTAAAAAGCAGCTTTAAAAAAAAAAATTATCTCTTTATAGTTTATAGAAGTCAAAATCTGCCGGCATTTTAAAATGCAACTTCTGTTAATACATTTTTAACTTAAACCAAAAACTTTTATTAAGTACAAAACTTTTTAGGTGATAGTAGTAGTTAATAAAAACTTAGAGCTGAGTTTATTATGTAATAAGACACCTTAGATAACACAAAATTGTGTGATACAAATTTACATTTTTATAAATGATAATTTTCCATGAAAATAAACTTGCATAATGACGACGTATCTCAAGTACATAAAATGTGTTGTGATTAAAATTGAACCAAAGTTGTTTAAATTTAGGTTTCCAAAGTTATCTTCAATTTAAACCCCTCTATAATGTTATATAACATTGGCATGCAGTTTACAATTGATCCTAGAATATAACTTCATTCTTTTTATAACCTGCTAGATCAGAAAATTCCACATTTCTTCAGATTCTGTTGTATTTAGAAACCAGGAGCAGCAGGTTTTATCTTGTAAATTAGCTTATCAATGAAATTACATCTCTACATTTCACACACACATACAAAAATGCTTATTATGGACATTGAACACTCAATAATAAATTATCAAAATTTTCCTAAACCCCTGTTCTTTTGTTGTATTTTTTTTATTTTCCACCATTTTTTGGAGGGTATTTTTGGTTGTAATCATTGTTTTATTCCTTTAAAAAATGTAAATTCTTCTCATTATATGTTTCTATTCTATTACAAAATTGATTCAGTAGTTTTACAGAATACTTGGTAGTTGAAGTACCTCCAGCATGACCTGACAATAATTTGGCTCTGGATTCAATAAAATCCTGTTAGCAAATACCTGGTCCTTCCTCTTGCATGTGTTGCAGCACATAGTTTGATTAAAAAAAAAAAATCTCCTTTAAAACTCTGTTTTTGTGTCTGCAAACAATCATTTTATTTTGCAATAAAATAATTATGATTTATATTCCTGTATTCAGAATTTTAACATCAATTAAGCTAGAAATCAAATACTATTATTTGACAGTAAATTAAATAGGTACATATTGGTGTCAGTCTCCTTTATAAATTTAACTATTTCGTAAAGAGAGATGGCTGTAAATCTTCAATAGTCTGATTGGTTTGGCACATAGAGCGGCGGGTCATTTCCTACAGTAATAAATATTATTTGGCTCTATTTGGTTTGTAGCAAATAATTCGGTGTCTTATTAGAAATAGCAAAAAAAGGTTAAGGGTAAGGTAACGCCACCAATGTTAACAAAAATCCCTCACACAAAAATTCTGAATTTTTTTTAAAATGTTCTCCTCTACACCCCCTATCAGTAGCTAAAATATCAGGTATACAAATTCGATCTAGTTTTTGAGTTATAAATTTTTAAAGTTGACTAATTTATAACTCAAAAACTAGATCGAATTTGTATACCTGATATTTTAGCTACTGATAGGGGGTGTAGAGAAGAACATTTTAAATTTTTTTCAGAATTTTTGTGCGAGAGATTTTTTTTAACATTGGTGGCGTTACCTTACCCTTAATAACTTGACATTAATTTTTCACTGCATTTTCAGATGCTAATTTGACTAATTTTTTATTGTAGTTACCGCAGTGCTCATAATGTTCTTCCAATACTTACATTTATATCCTATATATGTATCTGAAAAACTTGATACTATATTTTATTTGTTTTTTTATTTCTAAAATATTAAATATTAAAGAGTTTTCACTCGCTTACTTGATTAATTATAAAATCATGAGGATGAGGAAATATAAGTATAAATTTTCACTTAAGGGTAAGGTAACGCCACCAATGTTAAAAAAAATCCCTCTCACAAAAATTCTGAAAAAAATTTAAAATGTTCTCCTCTATACCCCCTATCAGTACCTAAAATATCAGGTATACAAATACGATCTAGTTTTTGAGTTATGAATTTTTGAAGTTGACTACTTTAACATGGAGAAATGAAACTCCCATGTTAAATTGGTCAACTTTAAAAATTCATAACTCAAAAACTAGATCGTATTTGTATACCTGATATTTTAGCTACTGATAGGGGGTGTAGAGGAGAACATTTTAAATTTTTTTCAGAATTTTTGTGAGAGGGATTTTTTTTAACATTGGTGGCGTTACCTTACCCTTAACTCTGCTGGAGCACAGTTAAGTTAGGATGTTGCTATTCTACAGTCACCATTGAACTATATAATATGGAAGGCTTTCTCTTTTACATGGCTCGCGTTGAATCCAATTTTGTGGAGAAGCAAGTAAGAAAAGTCTCTCCTTCCTGTCATATACGGTCTTATAAGAGGAAAAATAGCGGGAGAATTTTTTTAAAGAAGTGCCAATAGCCAATAGAAACTTTGAATGATACAGCATTGCCGAATTGTAGTTAACGACTTGGCAAAGCAAAACCTTCCCATTAAGTTACGCTTGCCTGTTGGAAGATTTACCTCAATCCCGAGCATTCAGTCCCACCTCTTGACAGTTACCCAGTAACAAATTTGCAGAATTTTTTTTTATCATAGTAGTTAGCTGCATACTAAGCTATTAACTACTCTATGAATATCTTTACATAAAACTACTTTTCGGCATGAAAGGGTACTTTGAGGAATGAATTGTTACCTAAGCCAAGCAAATAAGAAATAAGCAAAATTCAAATTAACATAAAATGCATGCCGTAGTAATTTTTCATGTTATGTGACGTTTTCTCTTTCATAGATCTAGCTATAAAGTTATAAAAACAAAATATCAGGTAATGTGAAGATACTGATTGCATGTACTGCACATTTATTTCATAATGTTGTAAAAGTACTTATAAATATCTTAAAATGTTTCATTAAATTAAAATAGTTGGGTTTCAAGGTATACTGTAATATGTTATCAATTTTATTGTATTAGACATAAAAATTAATACATAACAGACAAAATATTTCCCTTGTCGGCGGTGAAATAATTTGCATTTTCTTAGCTGAAGGAGTGCAAGCTTCAAGAGGATGAAGACAACGGAAATGCGGATCACATCCGGGTGACGTTGACGCGCAAGCAAGTGCTGGACTTACTGTCAATGGAGGACGTTCCAGACAGCTTACGAGACAAACTGACCAAGCACCTTGTCGCCAAGTTTGAGAGTAAGGCTGTCCATCAAACCCAGGAGGAGAAAGCAAAGTAAGTTAATTGCAGACACTTCCCTTTAGAACACAGAGAGGAAATGTACTGCCGCTTGTTTGGTTTATGTAGGGAAGTAAGAAAATTTTTACAATTAAATTTTATATAAAAATTGAGGACATTATCATGACAACTTGACCTGATGCTTATTGACGTGCCAGCGGAAAAATATCCTAACTCCATTGGTAAACTGTAGAAAAAAAAAATATCCTAACTACATTGGTTTGCAAAATGGTTCGGTGTATATATATTAGCTTACGAATGAATGTATAGTTAGGATATTTTTCCGCTACCACATTGATATTTACAATCTAACTTGAAAATAATGTTAAAATCGTGATTATATGAGAAGACCATGAATATGTATCTCTTTTTTTGGGTGGTGATTCTTTTTAAGGGCCAATTTGATATTGCGAAACCATATTGTAGCAGTCCCAATAAATAAAACCTTATTAATAACTACTATGTAATATAAAAGAAAATTTTACAGATGAAGAAATCTTATGATGTAAATTTCCATAAAGCCTTTTCATTACAATGTCGTTAATATGAACAAATTTGAAAACCATAAATGCGTCCAAGTGGAGATTGAATGACAGTGAAAATTATTAATTATTGTAATTTGTTTATACAAAGAAGTGTCTTGCATGACCGTCATATTTTCTAGTTTACATTTTTCAGCCTCTTGCTGCTCGGAAGTTGCACTTTTTTTTTTTTTTTAATTGTAATAATGTTAGCTTTTTATAATTAGAAAGAAAATGTTTATTTATAACACATTAGAACACTGTGTGTGTTAAAATAGACAGTAAATTGTGTATTTTTTTTTTTATGATCTCCATTGCTTTGTACCAATTTTGTGAATGATAATCAATTTCGCGCGGTGGATACTATATATATATATTGTTCACAAATTCTCAGCAAGTTACAAATTCACATTTGTAATTTGGAAAGACTTAATTATATAATAAAAAAATACAAACTATTTGTGCAAGAACTTTATATATAGAAGTGGGCCTATTATAACTCTATATAATCTGGTAAAAAATATATCATTAACATTGATTGTAATTTTATTAAATTTGTCATCACTCAACACTTGTATCAAATTCTGTGCAAATAGAGTTTAATTAAGGTAGAGATAATACGGATCAGCTGGCCCAATGCTAAAAAAATCCCATTCATAAAAATTATGAAAAGAATTTACAATGTTCTACTGTAAATTTCCTATATGTAGGTAAAATATCAGTTATACAAAAACGAGCTAGTTTTCGTGTTATTATTTTTTTTTAAGTTCTCTAATTTAACATGGAGAAATGGAATTTACATGTTAAATTAGTCAACTTAAAAAATTAATAACTCGAAAACTAGCTCGTTTTTGTATACCTGATATTTTACCTACTGATGATAGGGGATGTAGAGGAGAACTTTTTAAAAAAAAAATCATAATTTTTATGAATGGGATTTTTTTAACATTGGGCCAGGTGATCCGTGTTATATCTACCTTAATTCAAATATAATAAAATTTCTTGCATCCTATGTTTCTAGTTTAATTGCCTTCTTTTAAATGTATAACTATTTGTTTTCATTTCTGTCATTTCTTTAATGGCCGTTAAAACAAAAGTATCTTTAATTACCAATGAACTTAATTATAGCACTCAAAAACCGTAATATAAGACGTATGATTCTCATGCTGAGTTTTAAGAAGTTGCACACACTCCCTGTGACACTGAACGGCTTCAGAGGTTTTCTCAGGGAAAGTGTGAACTGGAGTTGTATCATTAAAAACTCTGAGAAAGTCATCACGTCAAACTTGTACACACATGCTGTTGATAAGGTAGAATAAGTACATCCAAAATAGTGAAAGTGTTACTATTTTAAGGTTATAAAAATTTTGAATGTTGTATGATTTTCTGTATTTTAATTTCTAGACTTTTTTTGTTTTTTTTTTTTTGAAGAAAAATAAAATGAAATATAAAAAAAAAAATACAACCTGTCCTTACTTATTCTACCTTTTTAGTCCATAAAAAATGTCATCACCAAATTGCTAAGAAGAATTTTAATGTTAGACTAGGTTTAAGTTTGTTGATTTTGCTTATTGCAATGGAGGCTTCAAGTGATGCGCTTTCGCTGCGCAACTGTTTGTCGCTAAGGTCCATCTTGCACTTGAAAATGAAGCAAAGTGTTTTTTTAACTTTTCTCGGTTATAAATCAAGTAAAAAATCTAAATCTTGAATTATCTACTTTATTTTTCAGTTTGGAGCCAAGTTCCGTAAAGGAATTATCCCTGAAAAATCTTATTCTTGGTGAAAAAACGAATTCACGTTTTTTTTTACATAGGTTTGGTATAGCGGGTGGGATCACCGAAAAATCAGCTGACTTGAAGCCTCTATAGTAAAAATACAACAACAAAATCTATCAAAAAAATATTGACAGTATATATCATTATGTTCAGTAAATTTTTCAATGAAAAAAACAAAATCATGCAGGTTATCCATATTGAGTGATTTAACCCAGGGTGAAGGTATTAGGGCATTCTTTCATTCATAGTAAATTGAAAGATTTTAAACAGTCGTGTTAAAGCCTATTTGGCTGAACACTTGGCTGACATTGCAAGTTCCTCCAATCTGTCCCTTTCGTTCTTCAATATGAGAATCGTACTGGAGATGGAGGGAGGTGGTATATACTATATAGGTCTAATAAACTTTTAGTAGTTTTCTGCAAGAAAAATAGAAGTATTTTTATCAGATGATGAAAACTAAGAAAGATACAACCTGCATGTAAATGTAATTTTTTTTTTTTTTTTTTTTTTTTTTTTTTTTGCATTAAGGACCTCAAGTTATCTACTGTGTTTTTTTTCTGGACTTTTCTGAGTCTTCTAGAACACTTAAAATTGAGAGAGAAAATGCTGCTACGCTATATATTTATCATTCCCTCTCCTCTTGCATATTAAATATTTGCTTGTCTATAACGTCACAGCGTTTTGCAGCAAAATTTCAACAGTGTTGGAAGGTTTCAAAGAATCTAAAAAAATGACAATGCGTAACTCAAGTTTCTTTATTTATATGTTAAATTTATGCAATAAAAAAATCATGCTGATTTTTATGATAGTTGAACTTCTGTAAAAATTCCCTTGACATCTTGACACCGATTACATATTGTAATTGTTAAAATAATATATAATATCAGGCACAGATCCAGCAAAAAAAAAAAAAAAAAAAAAATCGTGGGGGGGGGGGAGGATGGGGGGCTGCCTCCATAAAGCCAATGTTTAAAAAAAAATTGGAGTGGGAGAAATGTCTACATTGCCCATGCTAAATCCAAAATTGGGTGGAGGGGGCTGGGGGTCTGCCCCCCCCCCCCCTTCCCCCCAGATTCCGTGCCTGTATGATATATGAGATGTCTTTCGAGAGTAAGAAACTCTCAATTTACTAAAAAGTTTTCTTGGTGAGTGGTGAGGTAGTATTAAATAATTCCATGCTTCGAGGTTTTTCAATATTTATATTTAAATATAAATATATTTATAAATACTAATATTATTTATGTCATCGTGTTTGTAACACTCTCATTCATTGTTAGTCGGTTTGTAACGAAGGACATCACTGGCCGAGCCGAATGTCTCCCGAGCGGTTCCGACCATGCAGGCGCGGATCCAAGGGGGGGGGGGGGCGATGGGGGCGATCGCCCCCCCCCCCCCCCCCAAAGGTCCCGAAATATATTGAAGGTATTACCACCCACCACCCGTCGCCCCCCCTCCCACCCCAAAATTTAACATTGCGGGATAGGGCACCGCCCCTCCCAAAGCCGCGGGCTGGATCCGCCCCTGCGACCATGAGTTAAATGTGACGGCTAGTGTCAGAGTTCTAAATAAAACTATGTAACAAATTGTGACGTTGGTGTGTGCAGGTTCCTGGACCTTGAGGATCAGATCTTGCAGGCCGAGAAGTTGTTCCCACTTTACCTGGGGGTGGAGGAGCCTGTGATGACCAAGAAAGCCATCGCTCTGCTCAAGCAGATTCAGCTCTTGAAGCTCAACTCACTCATGCTCTTAAAACATCCATTTTTTGTTGGTATTCTGGTCAAGGTAAATCATGAAAAACGAAAATGAAAAATACAGAAAAAACTTGTTATTGTTTAAAGTCAATTAAGGGACCCAAGAAATTAGGTTTACCTTATATTGAGTTTTTCCTATAATATACCACACAGTCATGCTAATTATTTTTCACGGGTCCGCAATCCCCTTCACTTAAAATTAAGTTTCACCTAACATTAAGTTGCATAATAATGAGTTTTTATTGTAATTGAAAAAAAGTGGTCATGTTGTATAATTATTATTATGTATTAAATACATTAAAACTGTCTTACATATATTTTTAAATGCTACTTATTGTAAAATCCATTATTATTATTATTTTTTTTTCAAATATTGCTAGGCAAAAACCTTAGTAATGTATTAACAATAGACATACTGCATTTATTTATTTATAAATTATGGAAGCTCAACTATGATTTAATATTCCTCCAAGTTTACGCTGTTGATTTATTGAAAGTTTTATGAGTTACAATTTTTTTTTTAAATTAATTATCTCTATCAATGATTTTATGTTGAAATTGTTTCTGTCTAGCTGACCCACTACACTGGGTGTGTGGCGATGTGGGAGCTCTCACCAGCTGAGGAGGTTGGTTAAATTTGGAGAAGTCAGAGGAAACCTTGCCAACAACAGTAGATGACTTGCAGTAGATAGGACAAAAATAACTTAAATAAAATAAAATAACATAAAATAAACAATGAAATAGCATGAAAAAAAGAGAAAAGTAAAATTATTACATTTTTATTTTCATTATAAAATATGAGATTTTAATATATATGAATTTAAATAATTTAATATCACGCTATCCAGTCAGAAGTAGAATTACAAAAAAAAAAAAAAAAATCTTGTTTTAATTAATTTACGTTTATTATAGCTACAAATTATTTTTAGACTTAAAAAAGCTATGTTTGTTTTTCTGCAGGAAACATTCATAAGTGATGCCAGCAAAATACGAGAGATTGCCAGAGAGGTTATTGATCATTGCAAGGTACGTATCTCTTTTTTGTGACTCTTGTGTAGTGATAAAGTGTTATCTCTACATTGGTACCCCTGATGTATAATCTTCCACATGCTAATAGCCCTTCAGACAAATATTATAAACATACAATAATCGGAAAAAATTAAATGGCTCAAGATTTAAGTTTGCTTAGGAATAAAATTGATGCATGTCTGGAAATGCAATTTAAGTATAGTTATAGTAACATAAATCATGAAAATTGCTTTGATTAATATTTATTATAAAATTATTATGAATTAATACAATGGTAATACAAATTTACAATGGTGAGAGCTAGGTCATGCTTTTAAATATGCAATATCTATCATGTATTTAAAAAAAAAAAAATCTTTATGGTTTTTATAAATTTCAAACAATATATTCACCACAATATGATTTAAAAGATTAACAGGGTGGTTCCTGGCTGGACGCTACTGTTATATAAATAAAATATATTTAAAAAAAAAAAAAATCAAAGGGCAAAACTTTCAAAATTAATTTAGCAGTAATCTTGATTTGTATTGGCACAAAGCACCGTTCAGTTGCAATTGCAAACCTTGCTTGATTATACAGGGAGTCTAAATTTCATCAAAAATGTTGACTGTACTCCCTCAAATAGTCATCTAAAAACATTTTTTATTGTTGAAGTAAAATCCGCTCTGTAGTGTAGTGGTTAGTACCCCTGGCTCTGGTTCGAGAGGTTCTTGGTTCAATTCCCGAACACGGCAGACTTTTCGTGACTTGGGATGGGTGTGACTGATTACTAGATTATGGAGTTGGTAGGAGGAAGGCAGCTTAAGGCTGTCTATATGCTCCGCTGCCCTGCAGTATTGCACTGCCACTGCAGGCTGCACAGATCTGGTAGTAGGAGCCCAGAAGAGTGCAGGAAAGGGAGGAAAGGGTTCTGGGAGCCTAGTAAGCCCCAGCATGGTCGCAAGATAACTCTTACTGACAAGGCTAAATATCGGCCTGGCCACACCCGAAAGGGTAAAATGGTGTCAAGGGTATTAACTTTTTCTTTTATTAATTTTTAAAAAAAATGCTGCAAAACCTTACTGATTAAAAATAAAATATTTAATAGGTTCACTAAACAATTAATTTAATTATAATGTCAGTGCATGACTTCTTTTCATTTGTAATGTTAATTATACCTCCTAGACCTCTGCTTCACTTTTCAATAAGTGTTATTTCCAGTATTTTTTCAAGTTCTCTTTAAGTTTTATAATTTTGGTTGTATTTGCAGACGTTGCTCAAAGTGCCCAAAGATTGCCGCTTCCTCTCATGGTACCAGAAGGAAGCTCTGCTTCTGCGCAGGCTGGTGCCCCTGGAATTGTTTAAAACGATGACTCAGGCACCGTCAGGTTGGTCAACACACAGACTTGGTACCGAAGGGGGTTCAAAAGTGTCTTGTTGTTTACATGGTATCGGCAACGATGTGTATTGTATTTATGAAGTGAAGGTCAGATGATGCTTCTTCTCTCTAATACCTTGATGCCAAATGTCCTTTATGACGTCACCCATAAGGCCTGTGTATAGACACATTTTAAACCCCCTTCTACATTGGTGGCTGGAGGAGCACACAGAATCTCAACGGTTGTTGTTTCAGTGTTGGACTTCTTTCATTCCCATGATGATGACGGGACAGGGGACGAAGACGACGAGATGTCTGCATCCGCCCACGTACGTACATTCCTACCTGCCTGTTTTAGTTTAATGGAGAAGTTATTTTCAAAAACCACTGACATTTATTAAGCATAATAAACTAATCACAACATTGTTTGTTTTTCGTTATGCAATGATATGTTGATTTTTTTGGAATTTTTTAGCAATTTCAAAGTGACATCTTATTACAAGCGAGTTCAATGGAACATTTGAAAACTAGATTTCCCGCTTTGACCTTCAATAAATTCCCAAGAATTAACAAATTATTGTAGAAACGCAAAACAAACAATTATATCATCAGTCTAATGAGATCCATCTGCTTAATTTGTTATAATTTTTTTTTTTTCCTTGGACACTTCCCCATTATACAGTAAATGAAATTAAATTGAAAATACGTATAAAAGAGTGACACGAGGCAGTCAACTAATTATTTAATTCATTTTAAATTAAAGGATTTTTTTTTCCCTCATGATAGCTTCATTTTTAATTTCCATCCATTTCTATAAAGCTTACATTTGTTCACAAAACTGATATATTGCCTTCAAAATTTACAAATTTGAGAACAAGTTCGAAATTTCCCGTAAGGTGTATTGATATTAAGGTGTTCATATATCAGATCCCTTGTGACTGAAGATTGTTGTGGACGGCTGCTGCTGGCTTTTACCTCGTAACTAACATGTAGTCATTTATTGGAATCCTTTTCTGTGGCATTGAGCATGAGAATATTCAACTAATAATAATTTTTTTTATGAGAAGTCCAAATGTATAATAGATGAATTAAATACTGTAGCTATATTGCTGAAACTGGCAATCAAAATTTGACTCACAATTTTTTACAGGGGGACTTTGCGTCAGGGCAAGGTGCCGAGGAGGAGACAGATGAGGAGCTGTTACCTGCACGCCTTCCTCTGCAACCAATTGCACTCAACTCCATGCCAGCGCAGAACTAAGTTGAAACAAGATATCTCTGAATCTCTAGCACTAACTTTGTTTTTTTATATCATACTTTTCTTATTTCCTTATTTTTTTAGTATTATTATTATTTTTTTTTACAAAGTCTGCTTTAGTAAAACTGTTTTTATGTTTGTTGTCGCAGGAATTTATTATCTTTACACTTTTTACCCTGTTTTCATGTTAACTTTTTTTGACTTGGTCGCTTTGAGGTTTGTTTGTAACCCTGAACTGTGTAAGAGTTGTGCACCATTTCCTTCAGTCCATGAAGTGCAATCCAAGCAGGGCTACCAAGAAACTTCATGATGTACAGGGCTATGCTCCATTGGGATGGGGGTGTACGCAGTTCGAGAAAAGTGGACCTTTTAGGCCACGCCCCCTGTAACCTTATGGGAAAACCACCAACTTTGGTGCTAATTTCCAGAGCTCCTGAAGAATTATGGTGGAAGATGAGACTATCTGGGGGTAATTTGTGCTGAAAATTACGATTTTTGAATCGTTGAAGTCGACCACTTAACGAAAACACCTACTTTTTGAGGTTGAAAACTTCCTGTCTTTTGATTGGTCAGTTCCATTTAATGGACTTAAATGCCCATTCGAAAAGTGGACTTTTTTCTGGCCTGTAATTGGTTCATTACGTTGCTTAGCAACCAATGAAAAGCCGCGAAAAAATCAACAAGCTCTTTGGGGCCAATCAGAAATTAGGAAAGTGGTCTCATATACCAGAAAGGAGCGCATATACCCGATTCTTATAAGTATAACCCTGGATGATGTACTAAACAAAGTCACTAAAACAAAGACCATGACTGCTCACTTCACACATAAATGCATTTAAATCTAAAATCAACCTTTATTTCTATGATATATTTGAATCTGCACACTAATATATAGCAAAGCTATGTATTTTTTTTTTATTTTATAAGTGGATTCAAATACAATAATAATATACATCAAATATATTAAAAAGTTACTTATTATATTTTTATCTTCAAATGGATTGATGGTGCCATAAGTATTGTAGTAACATTTAAATTTAACTGATAAAAATTAAATGATAAATAATTGTAATTGTATGTTTTAATTGATATAAGTTTAATCAATTTGCTAGATGTATTTTTGTACTTTGTATCACTTAAAGCAAATTGATTAATTTATTGGTAGGCTTTTTATTGCCAGTAAAAAATAATTATTTTGCTGTGGAATGGAGTACCGACCTCAAAATTTTTTATTGCAGAAATGGATAGAGGGTGCAAAGTTATGCTACTCTGATTTTTTTCAGATTTTTTAGTGACCGGGAAGTATTGCTAAAAAGTTTTGGCGAGGTCGGGTTTGAATCCACGTCCCTTTTGGGTCCTATCTTTTATTAAGAGAGGCGGCACTTTCAATAATTTTTAAAAAATAGTTGCCGGGCTCTAAAAAATCTGAAAAAAATCAGAGTAGCATAACTTTGCACCCTCTATCCATTTCTGCAATAAAAAATTTTGAGGTCGGTACTCCATTAAAAAAAGATTAATATTAAAATTGAGTTTTAACGTATCTTTTAATTGAATTTTTCAACAAAAGTGTGAGGGTAGAATTTCAGTTTAAGTTCATCAGAACTACATACAATATTTACGTTTTTTAAAATTATGATTGGAACAATAGAAAAATTGTCACAATAAATTAGAATTTGTTTCCATATTACACTAACCTATTGATAAAATAATAAGCCCAATGTTAAAAAATTCCCACATATATGTGCTTTTTTTTAACATATTCGGCATGTTATCTTACCCTTAAATATGGTTTAACAAACTTCTTTAATATTTTATGTATTATAGTTGTGCATTAAGGGTAAGATAACACGAACAATCGATTGTTGATAGTCCCATTTGATTAACATGTAAACCTTAGCAACCTCATAATAATTCTGATTTTTTTTTTGAGAGACAGTTCTTAGCACCAAAGAAATGTGGAAAAAATTTCAAAACAATCGGACGATCCAATTTTTTTAAATTAATTTTTTAAATTTTCAGTATCCGGGCTTTCCCATGGAGACCTAAACTGTAAGAAATTAATTTAAAAAATTGGATCGTCCGATTGTTTTGAAAATTTTTCCATATTTTTTTGGTGCCAAGAACTGTCTCTAAAAAAAAATTCAGAATCATTATGAGGTTGCTAAGGTTTACATGTTAATCAAATGGGACTACAACAATTGATTGTTCGTGTTATCTTACCCTTAAGTTTATTTTAGAAGGATGGGAATTTTCAGTAAATATTTTGAAATGCCCCTATAAAGTTTTAAACTATATTGCCAGAATAGTATATATAATTTTATGTTCCATGGAAAATAATTTAATAAGAGATAAATTAAACTCTTTCTCCATTGGCAATATATTAATTTTTTTTTTATTTATTATTATTATTTTTTTTTTTTTTTTTGCAATTACATAATAAGTTTACTACCCGATAGGTCTCATAAATCAAAGGTGCTACTATAATATATAATAAATTTGATATTGGGCACTGTAATTGAATGTTATATATGCAGTTTATAAGTCTGAAAATATTACGTGTATTAAATTTAGCATGAGAAGTATCTTTTATTCATGAATTGTTTTAAGTTATGGCAATTAAATAATTGATTGCATATTTTGATATTTCTTTTCAATATAACAAATCAGTATCATACTAACATTCTTTTTGAAAGTTTATAAAATTGATTGCATGGTTCTGTAAAACTATATTATCATGTGCATGTTAAATCATTAATTTGTAATTTCATCAGTACAGTACCTTTATGTATTGTTGTTATAATAGTAGGTACATTTATGCACATTATATGTTCTGGACTTTTTGTTGTACATACTGGGATGTTGTACACTATGCATTTGTGCTTAAGGTTTCTAAAATAAAATGAACTATTTTTAAAAATTGTAATATTGTTTTCTGTAAATTTTCAAAAACAAACAAAACCTAGAAACTTAATATTAAAATAATAAAAGTTAATATCCTTGATGCCATTTTACTCTTTTAGGGTGTGGCCAGGTATTTAACCTTAATTATTGTGTGGAAGAGTTATCTTGTGATCGAGCTGGGGCTTTTACTAGAACCCTTTCTTGCACTCTTCTGGGCTCTTACTACCTGATCTGTGCAGCTGGCAGTGCAATACTGCAGCCGAGCAGCAGTGTATACATCACAGCCATAAGCTGCCTTCTTTTTCTACCAACTCAATCATCTAGTAATCATGCAGTCACACCCATCCCAAGTCACGAAAAGTCTGCTGTGTTCGGGAATTGAACCGGAGACTTCTCAGCCAGGTACTCAATCTAACCACTACACCACAGTATATCTATAAAGAGTATAATATGAAAGAAAAATCAACAGAAGTAAATTATTAAGCTTTTAATGTACAAAAATATTTAACAAAATTCCAATAGTAACTGACATTGGCACTTATTTATCGAGTGCACATACTGAATGATTACTTTTTTGCAGTCATACTTTTGCTGGATAACACTAATAATAAACAATATTCAAAGTGCTCCCCCAAAAATATGAATTATATATATAACAAAAAGAAAAGTTTTCTTAACAGGGTTTATAGTGTTTCTTAAGAGCAACAAGTGGTACAAAATTCATGAAAAATTAACTAAGCCGTGCCCAAGAGCCAAGAATGTGGTACCCAAACTGATTGGATGTTGCCGCCAAAATTTTTAATATCTGTAAAATTACTGAAAGAGGAAGAACAGAAAGGGACTTGGTAAAATACACCGGGTTGCAGTTCAATGATATATGACAACATGGGTTAAACCATGTCCCTCAACAATCTGGTAAGAGACTTGTACGAAAATTGCTTCAAAACACTTGGGTCACACTTAATAGTTGTTTGTTCCTTATTCTAAACAAAGCAGGGTGTGAAACTGAAGTCAATCATGAAACAAATAGTTAATGGTATCTTAAGCCTTGCATGAATATGCACCCAACTCGCAAATTTTGCGAAGGGTATAGAAAGTTGGGGTGGCATTGGCAAAACTCAATTGGCCAAGCAGAGCGCCAGATTACTCGTAAATCGAAATAAGAAGCTTATATTCGAGACTTCAGGGGTCGAAGAAAAATAAATCGGAGGTAATAATTTAGATCCAAATTTAAACACGGTAAAATAAGTCAAATAAAGTAAAATAACCCTAAAAAAACAATAATAATAATAATGTTTCCTAACTTTGGAGACTATTTTTTACTCTGTTTATAGGATAGTTAAGAGTAAATCTAACAAAAAATACAGTTCGTTTTTCTCAGTAAAGAGTACATATTATTATAATTCTATTTGTCAAGGTCTCTTTAAACACTGATTCAAATATCGTTTAGTGAATTTTGATGCCACAAATAGTCTTTACGGCTTCTTTGCCTGTTTAAAGTAGGAGGTTATTTTGTTAGACCGAGCACCACCAGCATATGGGTCGTCGTAATCTGCCAAGTACTCTTCAAGGCTTGGATCTTTCTTTGATCCTGACTTTCTCTCAGGTGAACTCTCGTTTCCTGTCTTCTTGGATGAACTTGACTCAGATGTAGTTGCGGCACTTTCCTTGTTTGATTTGAATTTCGTGGAACTTTCAAATCTATCCACTGATGTTTCAGATTTGATGTGTGTTGATATTGAAGTACTTTCCTTCTTTTTACATACTACTACTTTAGCATAGGAATTTTGTTGTGATGAGCAATCCTCTACATTAATTTCACATTCAGCTTTATTTGTATGTTTGATGGACATTCCAGCACTTCTCGCGGTCCAGAAGTTGTCATCTTGTTTGCTTGTTTGTGCGGAGCTTGCAGTCTTTACCTCTTTTGTCAGCTGGACTTCCTCAGAGAAACTAAAACTATCTAATTGTTTGTTTTTTTCAGCAGCTACATGATGGGTTTGGGTTTCCCGTGACGTTGGCGGTTCTCTCTCTTTGGCTTTCATCACGTGTTTTCTCTCAGTCCAGAAGTCCTCTAGAGTGGGGCCAAATGCTTTCGACTGGCTGCCTGCTGGCTCGGTTTTCTTGGCTGCTTCCTCTTCAGCGTCTTCCTCAGCCAGCATGTCCTGCACTTGCTTTCTTCGGCCCTCAGCGTCCAGACGCTCGCTGCTGCCATGTTGCTCGCTGCTGCTCCGAACCTCCTTCTGCTTGTGTGTGGCTGCAACACAACGGGTAATTTACTTGATCATACCATTATTGTTGATAGAAATGTTTGTGTTCCTCACAAAATAAACACAATAAGTATTACTACAAAAAAAATTATCAGCCAAGGTTGAAAATAATTAAAAATTTAGTTAAATCAATTTTATTTTTATAAGAGTAAAGCACACAGAGTACAAAAAAAAAATATACTACTTTTTCATATCTAAATTTTGGGAACAGCTTCCCTGGTAAGGATGACTTACACACTGAGGTGAAGCTGCTTGTTGTTGGGGCTCCGTTTTCTCTGGCAAGTCGTGCATGGACAGGTGGTGGCAATCTTGTCCCGGGAGTAAACTTGGCTTGCAGGAAGTGATAGAGTTTGCACGAGAAGCGACCTTCCCAGAGGTAGTCCCTGACGTATTGTTGCAAGGCACGGTACATTTGACCTGACAACAATTAATGTTCATTAAGACCATATTCAAGTATATTAGAAATAGACCAATATGGAAAAATATTTTAATTTACAAGTTGATCATAAATAAAAATTTAACTAAATTAAAATTCATTTAAAAGTTAAAAAAACAAATACAAATTGTGTTACCATGATTTTTTTTTTTTTAAAGAAGCACAACATGGCTAAACTATCAATAAATATTTTTAAAAAAATAATGTAAAAATTTGATGGAAAAACAGACATAATATACTGTAGTATAAGTTTGCATGATCTAGACAATAAAAAAAAATGGCATGTGTATAGGTTCTCTATTGAGTGTAATAAAGAAATTATTTTGTATTGTTTTGTATGTATGTTTTATGTGTTCTATTGTAATGTTTTTCTATAATGTATGTTTCTAGTGCTGTTAATATGTACACTTTCTGTGTTTAATAAAAGACTAATAATAATAAAGAAATTACACAACAATACATCAGTTCGGCTACATTCTTGAGCTCACCGACAGTCGCCCGCTGTTCAACGAGCACAGAGTGCAACGTTGCCAGCTCGTCTCGCAAGACACGATCCCCAAAGGTGAAATAGGCAACGTCTCGGCCAGCCTGCGCCGCCGCCATCAGCTGCAGAATTGCCTTCAAGCGCTTGTCCCCCTGCAGGCAAAATCAATGAACCTTCAGCATAACAAAATGAATCAAACTGATTTTAAAATTCTAGATCTTTAAAAATACTAATAATTTAATAATAATAAAATTATTATGATTCATGGAATTTCTGTAATTTTCCTTTAAAAAAATCTTTAATTTAATAGAACTATATAGCAACTTTGCTGTCTTTAAAGCCTCAAATATAAACTACATATATATATGAATTTTTTATTTTAACTAATATGAATTAAATTTTTTATATTGAAGTTATAAAAATTGAAAAGAGATGTAAAGTTTATAAACACATTTTATCTCACATTTACACTGATATTATCTTGAATTATCTACATACATGTGTACATATTGTAAGAATACACTAAAAATCAAAGAAAAATCATTTTTAATTTGTTTTATTGAATTAATTTTAAAGTTAAAATGTTTATAATCGGCACATTAAAAGTGTATGCAGTATAATGTACACCATGATGGAAAAAAGAAAAAAATATAAATATTTGTAATAAAATAATTCTTTAATTAAAAAAGTTACTGCTGAATTTAATCTTCTATCACAGTACAAAAATTAAACTACAAAATTACTTTGACATTGCAGTTTCGCTATGAAATTATAAACTTTCAATATGCAGACTGCTCTATATTAATTTTGTTTTTCACCCAACACCAAATCTAATGCTAAAATCTGGGGTGAAGCAACTTTATGCTTGCAACAGCCAGGATGATGAGCCACCTGTCACTCGTGATGAGGGTTGATATTGAGGCAACCTTTAATGTTGTTTATAAGTAACTTTACCGATTTTTCTGTGCTTTTTGGGGAACAATGCGACAAATAAAAGAGTAATTTTTTTTATTGGTCATTTAATTATATTATTAATTGCTATTATTAATTAACTCGTTATCAGTAACAAAGGTCACCACGCTATCAACTCTTATCATGACTGACAGGTAACTTAACATTGTGATGCTTTTACAAGCACCGAGATGCTGGGATTTTCGCCATGTCCCTACCTGGAAGGCACCACAGCCCCAGTTTCCGGTAGCGATGGGCATATTGGGCTGCTCGTCAGACTCCTGAGCGCTGAAGCCGACGAAGGCCTTGTTGAGCTCCCTTCTCATCTTGGCAGGGTGGAACTGATCCACGTGCCTGCTGAACGGCAGAGCGTCGATTGCTACCATCGAGCACTGGCGACGCCCACTGTCGTCTCGAGGAGTTTTGTCTTTGTGGTCCCCCACCCACTCAAAGTCTTGGGCGTATCCACTGTAGTTGTTATACCGCTCCACTCCTGAACAATCAATCAGAACGCAGTGTCAACAATGCTGTACAAGTCGGGTCTTGTAAACTAAGACGTACCTATTTTTTAGTGACAAGATATTTTCTGAAATACTGTAGCTTTGTTTTGATCCCTCAAATACTGCACACAATATTTAAAAGTATTTTACAACTTATATGTATGTATTTCAATTAGTATTTTTACAATCCTAAACATAATTCTGTTGAGTTTCTATTATTAAATAACTGGGGAAAAAATATATATATCGTCGCCTCAGAATGCAAATCACGTAACTACAAAAAAATTTGATGCAACTTTAAACCTTATCTCACTAGAACATAAGGGTCAAAGTTCCATAATTTTTTTTGTAGTTACGTGATTTGCATTCTGAGGCGACGATATATACTCTTGTTTTAAATAGTTCAATTTAATTTTTGGTTAAAATGCACAGATTTATTTCAGAAAAAATTGAATATATATACTCATCACAGAAAAAGTACAATCCTAATATAAGTAGCAGGGTTAATGACCTGTGATGACGAGTGCCTCGTTGTGGTCCAGGCTCTCGGTGAAGAGGCGAGACACGATCAGCTCCGTGCAGATCACAAACCGGATCTCTTCCTGCACACAGCCACTTCCAAGCACACCGCCTCCTACAACCCTGTGTGCAAACAATCAACACAGCATAACACCAAGTAATACACCCTGAACAACCTGCAAGAATTTTTTTATCGCAGATATGAAAAGAGGCTACTATGATTTTTTTCAGATTTTTTACAGCCCGAAAGGCGACACTTCCCAATAGGACTTAAAAGGAGTGTGGGTTGAATCCTAAACTTTGAATAACTTTTTAGTAATACTTTTTGGCCTCTAAAAAATCATCAAAAATTCAGAGTGACCTCTATAATTTCTGCAATAAACAAATTTCATGCAGGTTGTTCTTTGAAAAATGGAAATCAGATGCCATTGAAGGACAAGCACCTGCAAGTCAATACCTGTTTGCAAAGTCAACCTGCAGCATGTTGAACCCTTGGTCCTCAATTGTTCCCGTTGAGGTGACGTGCAGCTTTGACAGCAGCACGTTTGAGTTTCCCCAATCTAGGAGGCTTTTGGGAGCCATGTGACGTCGAGAGAACGTCACGGTGCCTTGTGGGGCTGCAAGAAGGAAAATCTATGTCAAATCAACCAACATATTAGATATTTAAATTTAGTTGTTCTTGTAATGCTAATGTATTTATATACTGGATATGATACTCTTAGGAAAAATATAATCAGTAAAAACTCATTACGCAACTTGTTGTTAGGTAAAAATCATTTTTGAGTAAAGGAGATCTTGGTTCCATAAAAAATAATTAGCATTGAAGGTATAGGAAAAACTTGATATAAGGTAAAACTTGATGTAAGGTAAACCTAATTTCCTGGGTCCCTTGACTTTATGTAATAACAAGTTTTTACTGTATATAAATGAATGAATGCTGTAAAAATAAAAAATGAATAAAATATATCAATGTATAAAAAAAATTATTGTTTAACTTTTGAACACTGGACAGAAGGCTTACTCTCTTTGGTGACACGATTGAAGTAATGAAAAATACATTTCAACTTCCCAATTGTAGAACTCTTTGGGGTTTTCTTGTGCATGTGGAAAAGCCTGAAAAAAAAATATATTGAAAGAAAAAGTTAGCTGGACAAGAGAAATTCAAGCAAAAGTGTGTTGAAGGACATTAAACTTATGATTTTTATTTTATTTGTTAAGGAAGTTATTATCTATATTTTTATATATAATTTTTAAGATATTGGTTTTATTTGAATATTATGTACTGTTCAGTATAATTATGTATACAGTATGTGGTACATCCTAGCATCTAACTTATGAAATATTTTAATTAACATTGCTCAATAATAAACCACTTGCAAAACTATGTTGTAGCAAAAAGTAAACAAACTCGTCCACTCAGTGTATTGTTGTTGTTGATTATGTGTGTCAATTTTGCTTATACATTGGACCTTATGGGAATTTTACGATTTTCACATATGTACAGATTTCAATATATGACGAATGTAGAATTGTAAAAATGAATGTATCACCGGAATCTGCAGTTTTTGGCCATTTATGCCCCTGAAATGTGCATCGGAAGAAGTTTTCTTTATTTCAATATCATAATTTTTATATGATACCAAATCAGCCAATTGCATGGGATAAGATACGTAACTAAGCAAGCTCTAGATTGTTGATTATTGCAACACTTAAAATAAAAAAACTGGAGCTTGCTTCGTTATGTATCTAATCCCATGCAATTGGCTGATTTGGTATCATATGAAAATTACCATATTGAAATAAAGAAAACTTCTTCCGATGCACATTTCAGGGGCATAAATGGCCAAAAACTGCAGATTCTGGTGATACATTCATTTTTACAATGGACAATTTGCATGAAATTTTTTTATTGCAGAAATGGATAGAGGGTGCAGTGTTATGCTACTCTGAATTTTTTCAGATTTTTTTGGAGACCGGAAACTATTTTTAAAAAACTATTGAAATTCGATTTTATGACGTCACGAGGAGTCTGTCCTTAAGAAAAGGATAGGCGCTAAACGCCCGTGACGTAATAAAACTGACTTTCAATAATTTTTTAAAAATAGTTCCCGCCCTCAAAAAAATCTGAAAAAATTCAGAGTAGCATAATTTGGTACCCTCTATCCATTTCTGCAATAAAAAAATGTCATGCAAATTGTCCATCCTACACTCGTTATATATTGAAATCTGTATGTGAAAATCGTAAAATTCCCATAAGGTCTAATGTATAAGCAAAATTGACACACATAATCAACAACAACAATACACTTGGAGGACGAATTTGTTTACTTTTTGCTACAACATAGTTTTGCAAGTGGTCTATTGCCAGTAATAATATAAATAATATTAAAGTTTACCAATAAATAATGTGACTTTATACTGTATTAGGAGTATAATTTTATAATGATGGACAGATATTAATAAATACTGTAGTTTCATATTGTTACTGTAACTCTGTCTGTTTTTTTGTTAATTCATAATTTTTTATTGCTCTTTGTTTAAACAATATAAGTACGTCATATTTATATACTGTATTTATATATTAATATAATAAAAAATGTGGGGAAAAAGAAAAGGTGCCAATACAACAGAAGTTTCCTCAATCATCTCACTCTTTATAACCATTGTTTAGACTGCAGCAACTTACCGGTTGAAGTTGATGTCTGGGAAATTGTTGTACTCTCCTTGTGGTCTCTGTGCTGCAGAGTTGCGGCGAGGGAACGTGCACAGGAAGGCGTTGGCGAGAAGCGAGGCGATCTGCAGCTGACTGAGGCTCAGCTGACACTTCTCCCCTCGCAGCAGCAGCGGCACAGGCTGAGTCACCAGCGAGGGCAGTCGCAGAGCCAACTCAATTACCCTCGGAAGCAGCGAGTCAAATATCATCGAGGTCTCCTTTTCCGTCAAGTCCTAAACAGATCGGATCTTTGTTTTAGTCCACGGTTGTTTTAAATACGTTGGGTCAAATGCAGATGACTTTAAATTATTTTAACTAATACGTGTCAGTGAAATAACATAGCACTATTTTAAATTTACATCATCATTGTACTGTATATCTTTTGGACAAACCTTCACTGAAAAACTTAATTTATAAAGAAAATACTTTCAATTTGATTAATTTTTATTATGTTGACACTTTTCATTAATGATATAACATAATGTGGTGAAATAAATTATGAAATAAATAATATCACTCATTCATATCCCTTATGTGGTAAGCCAGCAGAATTATTATCTTGGTCAATGATATCCAAGGCAATTTTTCTCTGTTTTTTTAGTAAGATGTTATTTTAAATAGCTAGGCTTACTAGACCCCAAATAAATAAGTAAAATAATTAAAAATATATTTTAACTATTTAATATAACAATTTTCTTCATAGGAATACTGTAATATCAATCAATATTTCTGACAATAAACAGTACATATTGTACATGTTAAGATATAAAATGTTCTGCCTTTGTTACCTGTTCAAACATATAATGCAGGAGAGAGAAATCCCACGTCTCGCCGTAGGTATGGTTGTACGACATTATTGCCTCTTCGAGTTGCTGAGTGGAAGAGATTCTATTCTCAAACGCCTCTTGAATCATCTCCCAACGGTGTCGAAATACACTGGGCTCCTGTTTAAAATAAATTTTATTAACTAAAAGCCACATTTCTCTGTAAATTTAGATCATCAAGTACAATTATGATTTCATAAAAAATACAATACATATAAGTTATTCTCTGTAAATCAACCTTAAAGTTGCATGAACAGTGAATTTGTAATACTGAACACTGAATAACATTAGTAATTAAGGATTAATGTCAGTGGGCTTAGTAGATGGTGAACCACTCTGAAAATTTCCTTCCTGACACCATGAAATAATTTTCCATCAAAAAATTAGACAAAATTTGGTGAAATTTTCCAGATATTCAGCATTGAGATTAGCATTGTTTTAAATGGGGACTGCTGTGACTTTTAGTCAAATTAGCATCTTTTTCACACGAAAAAATTTACTACTCGAAATCTACACCAATTTTTTTTTATTCTTCTTCTTCTTTTTTTTTTTTTTTTCTTGCATTAGCAAATCAACAGTTATTTTGTCCTTCATTTTATGGCCTAAAAATATGTTCAGTTTATCATCGGAAAATATTGAGCATGCCGCGGTGACATTATCCTCAAACAAAAGTATTGTTACCTCCTTCACAGGATACTTGGACTTCTCCGAATACGGCATTCTGACGTGATCCTTGATCCAGCTGTCAAACAGAGTCTGAGGCTCTGGTCGGGGCACACATCCCGGACTGGTGGGTAGTTGGAACATCACCTTGTGGTTGGCTGCGGCCACCACAGGGGGCAGCTCGGACACGAGGCTCGCCGGGGTGATGGTCTCGATGCTGCTTCCCCGCCATTGCTCCTGCTGAAACAATTGCGATCCTCTCTGATGACACATTTATGTTAAGTGAAATTGTAGAGTAACACAACAACCTGAATTTTTTAAGATTTTTTAAAAAGTATTGCCAAGAGGTCAGATTTAAACCCAAATCTGTGGCGTAACCTGGTAAGTGTATATACAGAAACGTTGCTATCGTGTTGTGTTATCAATGACATAAACAACTCACAGTGTCCTCGTCATCAGATGTTGTTATATCATCATGTCCTTCATCAGAGACGTCTTGCTTTTCTGGGGAAGAATCTTGGTCCTCAACTCCAGCCGTGTCATCATCTGACATTACTGATCGCTCAGCAAGGGACGTCTCTGGGCTCTCGTCTGGCATATCAATCACTGTTTCCACAACATTCTGTCTAGCCTCATCTTCAGGTGATTTTTTAATATATTTCAAAGGCGAGGCCATTTCATCAATACTATTTTCTAAACTTGATAAATTTTCAGAAGCTGCAAAAGCTGTCTTATCTGAAACAATTAAATACTGTATGTATCATACTGTATTAGGCCGCGTTCACATACTAGAAATCTGCTACGGCATGCCGTAGGTCTCTTTGGTTATCTTATGAAGCTAAGCGTGCTACGGCATGAGTTCCGTAGCGATTTCCGGTACATATATACGTATGTGAAAGCTCCCTTACTGAATTAACTTTTAAAAGTGTGTGCATCAAGGGTGGATTCCAGCTCTAGCTAGTCTAGCTGGGAAACTAAGGACTCTATGCTGCAATGTTAAGTTTCAGGTTAGGGGACTTGTGGGAGCGACACGGGCTGGAGGAGCTTTAGGGCGAGGGAAATCACGATTGCTCCCTTGGCTTCCTTACTAGAGTATGCATAGGCATACAGTACCTTCTTACTGGGCTGCACAAGAGGAAGATGATGATAGCCAAGGAGTATACACATAGCTATATCTACACTCTTTGATTATAGCTATATGAGATCATATGAGATATGACATGTGTGATAAAAATCTGATAATACGGTACTGTAATTAAGGACAAAGACGACACGAAAATACTTCAGGAGGATCTGAATATAGTAGGTAAATGGGTAAAGGAAAATAAAATGCATCTTAATGTTGATAAATGTAGCACAGTCAAATTTAGTAGGAAAAGAGCAGGAAGCACAGCGATATATAAAATGGACGGAGCTGAACTTAAAGAGGAAAAGAAATATAAATATTTAGGGGTGGTAATGCAATGTAAGCTTAACTGGAATGACCAAATTGCATACATCACAAATAAAGGAAGAAGAAATCTGGAGTTTGTAATGAGAAATTTGAAAGGAACGGGGAGGGAAATCAGGGAAAAAGCGTACAAAACACTTATCCGACCAATGTTAGAATATGGATGCAACGTTTGGGACCCATATAGGACGAAGGGAAAGAAGGAACTGGAAAAGATACAGAGAAGAGCGGCCAGAAGAGTGACTGGCAAAATGGGAAGCTGGAAACTGGTGAGTGACGGAAGGGAAATTCATAAGGAAAGGGAGAGTGTCACACAAATGATTGGAGAACTGGGATGGAGCTCACTGGAGGAAAGGAGGAGGCAAATTAGATTGACAACAATGTACAAAATTACAAGGAATGCCAAGGGTTGGGAGGAGATGAGTGGAAAAGTGGACAGGGGAAGATATTTGGGGAGAAGGGACCATGAATGGAAGCTCGAGTATCAGGGTAGCAACAATGACGTGGGAAAGTATTCTTTTATCAGGAGGACGGCGAGAGAGTGGAATCTGCTGGGGTCTGCGGAGGTGGGCGTGGACAGGATTGAGAAGTTCAAGGAGCTGGTTACCTCAAGACCTCAAGCAGGACACAAACTGTGAGCCATAGTGGTGTGACCACAACTGCCGCAGTATAAACTAAATTTTATCTTATCTGTATGCATACGATCGAGCAAAAATTACCATCTCTGGATGCAGTAAAACAGTACTGTACAAATATGTATATTGTGCTAGTAATGTAGTACAGTATATTTATACAAATAGAGCAACATTACATTACTTACTTTTAAACACAAACTCAGACAATTTTCGCTTTGAAGACATATTTCAGTAAAAATTCCCCATCTGTTAATAATAATAAAATGTTTACGTTTCTTAATTTCTTGTTTCTTTTATTGTTTGTTTGACGAAATTTGCACTTCACTTTTTTTTTTTTTTTGAATTTATTTGTTGATTTGTTCGGTTCCCACCATTGGCACCATACACCATTGCACTTCGTTGATTGCAGTGTCGGCGTGTCAGCGTACTGTATGCATATCAGTTTGATTCGGTATTCGGTGTCAGTAAAAGTTGAATTTTTACAGACGTTTCTTCACATTCAAGATATTAAACGAGGGATCAAGAGGATAAAATTTTTGGTGAGTTCGGAAAAATAGTAAATGAGGAAGATAAGAGGAAGCTGCAGGAAGATCTAGATACTGTAGGTAGGTGGGTGGACAAAAATGGTATGAGTCTTAATGTTGGTAAATGTTCGGTAGTTAATTTTAGTAGGAAAAGAGTAAAAGAAGATGCAGTATACCTAATGAGAGGCGACGGGAGGACGATAAATATAAATACCTTGGGGTGGTTCTTCAGAGAGAGCTGAATTGGAATGAACATATTAGGTATGTAACGTCAAAGGGAAGGAGAAATTTGGAGTTTGTTATGAGAAATCTGAAGGGGGCTACTGTATTTGTCAGAGACAAGGCCTATAAGACCTTAGTGAGACCAATACTGGAGTATGCATGTAGTGTGTGGGACCCATATAGGCAGATTGGAAAGAAGGAGTTAGAAAAGGTTCAGCGGAGGGCTGCTAGAAGAGTTATGGGTAGAATGAGAAAATGGAGATTAGTTGCAGATGACAAAAAGGTGTGGAAAGATTATGAAAGCGTGTCGAAAATGATTCAGACTTTGGAGTGGGAGCCACTCGAGGAAAGGAGAAGGTACAACCGATTAGGAAATTTGTTTAAAGTTAAGGTAGAGATAACGTCGAACAGCTGTTCGCCGTAATCCCCTTTGATTAACATGTAAACCTCAGCAAATTGACAAAAATTCTGAAATTTTTTTGAGAGGCAGATATTAGTGCCTAAAAGCCATAGCAAAAGTTTCAAAAACATTTAACGAGCCGATTTTTTTAAATTAATTTTTTAGTTTTGCTCTCCATGGGAAAGCCCTATGCTGAAAATTAAAAAAATTAATTAAAAAAAATCGGCTCGTTAAATCGTTTTGCAATTTTTTCTATGGCTTTTAGGCACTAATATCTGCCTCTCAAAAAAAATTCAGAATTTTTGTCAATTTGCTAAAATTTACATGTTAATCAAAGGGCATTACGTCGATCAGCTGTTCGGCGTTATCTCTACCTTAATAGGGAGATGGCAGGTTGGAGCGAGTTTAGCGATAGAACTAGGAAAGGTAGATATATTGGGAGGGGGGATCATCAGTGGAAGCTGGAGTTCATGGGTAGTGGAAGCGATGTGGGAAAGTATTCCTTCATAAACCGAACAGTGAGGGAGTGGAACTCCCTGCCGTCCGAGGTGGTGGGGGCGGAGAGTTACGGGGGATTTAAGAGTGCGTTGAGCACTATATTGCGAGCCACCGTGGTTTAGCCACATTTGCCGCAGAGCGTTAAATCTAAAATGTCGCAGCAGGCTAGCTGCTCTATGATATGCATGGCACTGCTCAGTATGCAAAATATGATACTGTATGTACATAATAATATATGCATACAACAAGTGCCCCGCCCATTTGTCAATCTATCAGCCGCAAAAAGGTCTTGAACTGGAATAACTGAATCATCTCAATCTTCACTTCACAACAACTACCCACGTATGCAGAGTTAGTTATCCTGCATGGGCAACCCCATAAGACGTACCGACCAATGTTATATTAAACAAATTGGAGTGGTGGAATATATGTCTATATAATATTGCCCATGTTGAAGATTTAGATTTTAACGATCTGCGGCAAATGTGGCTAAACCACAGTGGCTCGCAATATAGTGCTCAACGCACTCTTATATCCCCCGTCCCCCGTAACTCTCCGCCCCCACCACCTCGGACGGCAGGGAGTTCCACTCCCTCACTGTTCGGTTTATGAAGGAGTACTTTCCCACGTACATCACTTCCACTATCCCTGAACTCCAGCTTCCATCGATGATCCCCCCTCCCAATATATCTACCTTTCCTAGTTATGTCGCTAAACTCGCTCCAACCTGCCATCTCCCTGTTAACTTTAAACAAATTTCCTAATCGGTTGTATCTTCTCCTTTCCTCGAGTGGCTCCCACTCCAAAGTCTGAATCATTTTCGACACGCTTTCATAATCCTTCCACACCTTTTTGTCATCTGTAACTAATCTCCATTTTCTCATTCTACCCATAACTCTTCTAGCAGCCCTCCTCTGAACCTTTTCCAACTTCTTTCCAATCTGCCTATACAGATCCCACACACTACATGCATACTCCAGTATTGGTCTCACTAAAGTCTTATAGGCCTTGTCTCTGACAAATACAGTCACCCCTTTCAGATTTCTCATAACGAACTCCAAATTTCTCCTTCCCTTTGACGTTACGTACCTAATATGCTCATTCCAATTCAGCTCTCTCTGAAGAACCACCCCAAGGTATTTATATGTATAGTCCTCCCTAAGTACCTCACCTCTCATTAGGTATACTGCTTCTTCTTTTACTTTTTTCCTACTGAAATTAACTACCAAGCATTTGCCAACATTAAGACTCATACCATTTTTGTCCACCCACCTACCTACAGTGTCTAGATCTTCTTGCAGCTTCCTCTTATCTTCCTCATTCACTATTTTCCTATACAAAACACTATCATCAGCAAACAACCTCATTAAAGAATCTACTCCCTCCGGCAAATCTTCAATAAAAATCAAGAACAAGATTGGTCCGAGGACGCTCCCCTGCGGAACTCCTGAGGTCACCCTAATCTCATCCGAAAAAGTTGATCCAATCTTCACTCTTTGAACCCTATCCCTTAGAAAATCCTGTATCAAGTCAACCAAACATTCATCGAGCATACACTTCCTCCTTAATTTATCTATCACGCAGTGGCGTGCGGTCCATTAATGCGTTGGATGCGGCGCATCTAGGGAAAATTTGAGCTTTCTTTAAAGAATATAAATATTTTCTTTTTCAATTTCATCACATCAAATTTCAATAAAAAAAAATAATTTATCTTTGTCTATGTGAAAATCTTTGTTTGAATTTATTGAAGCGTTTACCGCAAAAACGTAAATGAATTCGCGGTGCAATGCAAAGACGCCCTCTTGCATGAAAGCGGTAGACTCACTCAGCTTTGTTTTCCCCATGCATGAATCTACATTTCCCCTCCCACGCCCGTTTTTTCGTATAGTTTTATCATCAAAGAAAAAGATGAGCTTTCTACCGATTTAGGAGGTGGGGGCGAGCTTCAGTCCTGGGAGGGAGTTGAGAGAGGGGAGCGACGACGATCGAGGAGCCGATGTTTTTGCCTCGTGGATTATCGTAAATTATATGCTGCCGGGGAAAAAAATATTCGTTCGAAAACTTTATCTCTTATTTTTAAAGCAAAACAAATATATAGTTTCACAATTATGAAATCCACACTATAATTATTTTAAACGATTAAACTCATGTTCTTAAATTGACTTTACCTTTCAAAACAACAAATTATTTGAAAGAAATTACGTATCTTAGAAAATAAAATATTGATTTATCGACTGCTATCCTGATCAATCCGCGTCGCGGATCACAATTAGAATTTAATTGACTGCAGAGAATAAAATGCGTATTTTTTTTTCACGTATTGCAGCTGTACATAGTCGGAATCACAATACAAAAATTATACGTATTGTTTTTAGTGAAAATAATTATATTATATATATTAATTATGTGCTGATCGATCATGAATATAACTGTCATACGATCGATATAAAAAAAGACATTACCGACAAAAAATTTAACTCGTCTTACAAATTGATTTAAAAAATTATTTGTGATTGATTTTAGAATTGTATAAAACGTCGAAATATAATATATTTTTGTGTTATTTTTATGCTTAAAAAGTCGCCTGCCACGCCCCCTTTTTAAAAAATTTTTCACCTGCGGCGGGCTATCCGGGGGGCTCCGCCCCCCGGCCCCCCTTTTGCTGTGTCCAGTCCCATAATTTTGCCGCCGCATTACTGCCTGCTAAACCCACCGCACGCCACTGCTATCACGATGCTATGCGGAACCTTTTATCAAAAGCCTTCTCAAAGTCCAGAAACCCTGCATGCATTTCCCCTTTACTGTCTAAGCAATCTGCTAGTTACTGCACAAAAACCAACAGCTGGGTATCACAAGAATAATGTTTTCTAAATCCGTGTTGCCTTTTGCTAAAAAACTTTTGGTTCTCTAGCTCTCTCATCATAAACCGAACAATTACTTTTTCCATAACTTTGGAAATCACAGAGGTCAAGCTGACCGGTCGATGGTCGATAATTTTTTTAGCCTTGAACAAAAACGTTTGATATCTACAATGCATACCTATATTAAGCTTTAAAAAGGCTGCTGGTACACCATCTGGGCCAGCTGCTTTCCCTGTAGTCAGAGACTTTAGCGCCCTTTGTACATCTTTGAACCTAATTTTAAACTTCTTTTTATCGCCCAAATTATAATAGCATTACCGTTAGAATCCTCATTTTGTCTCTCATCTGCTACGTCGCTAACCTCCCCTGCCCCCAAATCCTCTTGAAAAACTGCCTGATATTGCCTGGCACATTTTTTTTTTTATTTATTTGTTTATTTGAACATGCATCTGCCTTCTCCTTATCTGTAGTATACCCCCCCCCCCCCCCAGTATCTTTTAGCACTGATATCTGATTTCCTGCTAGCCGAAGTCCCTTCACATGCTGATACATTCTTCTCCAACTACCACTTTTATCCCTCTCATCAACCATCTTTTTCATAAACTCATTTTCAGAACGCACCTTGGCAGTGTTAAGTTCTATCTCCGCTTTTTTAACACTGAATCCAAAATTAGGGGAGGGAGACTGCCCCCCCCCCCCGCCCCCCCTCCCTTCCCCTGAATATGTGCCTGCATCTCTCCCCATCACCCCCTTGCCACCTCAAAACTACAACTACAGTATTGCAGCAGGATACAAGACCCCACACAGCCCCCTAATAATGTTAAAATTTCAGGTTCTGTCTGGACGTATTTGGAGCAAACACAATATATTAAAAGCGAAATGGATCAAGCTTTACGAGCAGTGTCAAGCGGAAACTTTGACAAAGTGAAGGATCTTTTAGTCAATATCGAAGAGCAGAATCTTATGAACATAAAGGACTTTCGAGGCTACAGCTTACTGCATCGGTAAGCTAGCTCTGTTACATTATTTCAATGGACTTGCATGTAATATTTATATTTACATTGAGAGTAATGGGAACATCAAATTCAGGGGTGAGGCTCAATGCTTGGGACATGTTTGGATTTTGTTTCTTACTCTTTCAAACCCAGGACTTTTTTCAGCTCTCTTTGACATCCTTAGAATCAGGTTTCTAATTATATGGGAATTTGCTAAAACAAACGGAAGTTTGAAAATGACTTTCACATCTTATGATGAGATCTCCGTGTCATGTGGCGAGAAATTGGAACATAATTTTCAGAACTTCGCCAGTTCTAGTGACAGCAGCCACACTGTCGCACGTAAGCAATGTAATGTGTCATCCTCAGACTTATTGTGATGTTTGGCCTCGAGTTATGTATTGTCAATTTTTTGAATTTTTTTTTTTTTAACTCTATGCTTACGTGTTAAATACCTTCCCTCAATTCCCCCTCAATTTTGGTAGGGTACAAAAAATCTGAAATTTATTAACAGTACATAAGTTGAGGTTCTGTATCCAAATTTGCAATAAAAAATTTCATGCAGGTTGTATATTCACAACATACCTTTGTAATGTGTCCTTTCTCCCTTCTCCACTGAATCTGTGATAACAACAATATCGTCCCTCTTCCGCAATAATGAGATATCTGCTCCACGATCTTGTTGTAATAATGAGCTGTCTGCTCATTCAGGTGAGCACAATTTTGAGCCTTATTTTATAATGATTTATAGCTCAATATTGCATGTATTTGAAATAGCAGACAGCTCATTATTGCAACAAGATCGTGGAGCAGATAGCTCATTATTGCGGACGAGGGACGATATATTAAGTCCAACAAACTTTTAGTGCAACTGGATTTTAACTTACTGATGCTGTAGCTGCTAAAAACCTCTTGACATTTATTTATAAATAATGTAAAAAGGCACGTAAGTCCTTTAGTATGTATTTTAAAATGGCAATTGTATTTGCAGCAATCATTGTTTAATATAAAAAATTATTAAAACAGTAAAAATACTGGTGCAGTGCAGGTATTGCTTGTATTCTTTGAATTGTCTATGTTCATTAATACAGCATATCTTCTGTACTATAATACTGCTTACAGCATTACAGTATTTGATGTTTTTTTATTTAATATTTAGAAGAGTAATAACAGTAAATAGCTATAATAATAAAATTTAGTGAAATTAAGAAAATGAACCAAAATACAGTACTCACGTGCTTAAATGTCAAATTAAGTCCAAGGCCAAGCCTGCTGTTTTTTTGTAGTGCTGGAGCAGTAGCTGCTACTTTTGTGTTTTTTTTAGTTTAGATTACTGTATATCAATGTACGATGAATGTGATAGCATTCTAATGATGTTTAATAAAAAATGTTTCAGTGCCGTAGAAAACCGCTTCAAATTTACGACTAAGCTGTTCTCTGGAAAGAAACGTTGTGCCGAGCTGCTGCTACAGAGGGCGCCAAAGCTGGCAGAAGTGAAGAACAAGGAGGGAGAAACTCCTTTGCTCTCCATTTTCAATGCCAACTATTCACTGGATTGTCTGCTAGAATTTATCAAATTACTACTCGAAGCAAATCCAAGGACTGCTTCAATGGCTGACTTAAAAGGACAAACTCCATTGCATCAATGTAAGATTTGTTAACCTTTATAAAGCATAATTTTCAGGAGTGAATAAGCAAAAATAAAATAATTTTTAATAACTAATAATGAGCATTTTGCCTGCACCGTGTATGAGAATGACCTCTGATTCAGTGACAGCAGGCAGCTTGCACATATTTTGAAGGCATTAGTATAGGCGGGAGACAATACATTGTTTTTAGGATTCCTTTCCCACTATTTAGCAGCTTCAAATTTTATAGACGAAAAAAATATCAGTAATGAACAACCTGCATGATTTTTTTTCGCAAATTTGGATAGAAAAGCTCAAGCATTGTACTGTCAATTTTTTTAATTTTTATCCTTTTTTTTAACCCTTTAAGTAAAAATAAACATCAGGCAGGATTTTTTTATTATTAATTAAATTATAAACCTATTAATTTGAAAACGTCTCCTATCCCTCCACCCCCCTTAGAATTGACTGATATTTTGGGTTTTGCTCTAAACCTTGGTTAACACTGGAAATTTAGAATTTAGACATAAGTTTTTCTTGTTTCTTTCATTGGCATAATGGTGAATTCCCCCCCCCCCCCCCCCCTTCCCTTCCTCCCAAGAACTTATTTGCCGGCAAAACCCATAAATTATACTGTCTCCGTGTTTAAGCATTAGACACTGTATTATGGAAAAATAATAAATTAACTGGTATTTGATATTCTTATACCATGTTAAAAAGCTAAAATTAAGTTTTTTACTAATTTATATAACCTGGTGTGATTTCAGTGGTGAAGCTTATTTCATATTGTTACCCACAAGAAGATAAGAATGAGAAAATACTGGACACAATACATCTCCTGATTAAGAGTGGTGCCAACGTGAACGCTAGAAATTTCAAGGGCTGGACGCCACTGCATCAAGCTGTTGATAGTTGCACATCAGTTGACGACCATCCAGTCATCAACCTTCTCCTGGATCACGGAGCAAGATATGTATCTGAATCTCGCGTCAACGCAATCTCAATTGCTTGTGGCTCACCTAATGTTCTAAAACTTCTTCTTGAAAAAGATTCAACACACATCAATGATGCTAATTCTGAAGGACTGACACCTCTTAATTATTCTGTGAACAAAAATATTATTAAAGCCATAAATATGCTTTTAAATCATGGAGCTATTGTTGATTTAAAATCAATTGAATTAGCTCGTAAGAATAATATTTCATTTGAAGCAATTCTCGTACTTCTTGAAAATATAGATTGCCATGACATTAATTCCAAAGATGACAGTGGAAGGACATTGTTGATACAGTATGCACATACGAGCGAGAGTGTTGACAAGTTGTTACAGCTGGGTGCTGACGTATCGGCTGTTGCTGAAGATGGTACCACTGCCCTGATGATCGCAGTGAAGGAATTATCGATTGAATCAACCAGGATGTTGATTGCAGCTGGTGCGAACCCATTGGCTTTAGATGACAATGGTCAACATGTCTTATCTTTTCTGTGTAAAATGTTGACCAAACATCACTCAGATTACAGTTTGTTGATAACTTTTGCTGAAATATTATTTAATCTAGCACAGTTCAAAGATGAATCAGTAAAACCTGGATGTTTACCAGAACAACATCCTCAAAGTTTTATTTTGAAAAGTCTTCATAAATTTGATAATGCACATCAAATAGCATGTATTCATATTCTTAATCTTATTTTAAAATCTAATATTAAGGATCCAAGTTTGACTTTAGAATGTAATTTAAATGTTTTTTATAGTCGTTACACTTCTTACTATTTTGGCAAGCAAATATTTGGACCCATTAGCTGTCTTCTGAATGCACGTCACATCAAGAAGATACTGAGCAGTGGCATGGAAACTCAGCTAGACAAGATGCTGGACAGTGGTTTTTCTGTGGCTGACGTTCCCAAAAACTCTCTCTCTCCCCTCACAGTGCTGCTGTGTGCCAACCAAGACATCATGTCCTATTACGAAGAATGCGAAGATTTTGATTGCTTAGGTTACCTTCTTGACCCCAGTTACCTAGTTACTTACACTCGTGCTTTAACAGATAAGCTCATGGCATTGGTGAAACATTTCATACATTGTGGAGTTAACGTTGAAGATATGTCACTGAGACTCGATCTTTCTTACCATCGTAATGCCGAATTAGAGTTTTTGAGACGTCAGCTGTGGCTGCCTGATGCTTTGTGGATGGCATTTCTGACTGGAAATGTTGATGCTGTGAGAATGCTGCTTCCTCATTGGTCCGCTCCCCCAGCTGCTCTTCTTCTGTTTCACCCCGAAATAAGCTGCAAAGACTTCGAGAAGTGGTTTCCTGTCTTGATTGAGTATGGGGTTGTCCCACACGGCACAGAAGTGCACAAGAGACTTCAAAGTGCGACGTCAAACTTCAGGCTCAAGAAGACACGGAGTCCAGCAAGCGACGTTACCTCTTACAGTGAGCTTGATGGTGTGCCTGATTTTGTGATCAATGTAATAGTGTGATGAATTGCTTTCATGTGTTGATACTGTTTTTGTAATGCATAATAGGCAGTTACCATGGATTTTTTATTGCAAAAATGAATAGAGAGGGTACAAAATTATGCTACTCTAATTTTTCGTTAGTTTTTTTATCATAGGAATTGGGAACTCTTAACATTTTTTAAAAAAAGTCAGTATTGAAAGTTCAATCTTGCCCCGTAGAGACAATGAGGCCTTATTCTTTTATTTAAGGAGAAGAAGACCCTATTATTTAAAAAAAATGTCAATAATTTTTTTATCATGCTAACTGCCCATTGGAAAAAGTTTTGAAAGGCTTTTACATAATTTAGAAAATATTTAAAAGAGTATGAACATGTTTGGCATATATTGCATATATACAGTACTAGCTATTTATACAATATATTTTTCAGTGAACAAATTATGCAAGTCTCCGGGAATCAAAGCATTTAAAGTAAAGTGCGCGCTAGAAAAAAAAGTTGAGTTAGTATTTTCTAAAAATAGTTCAAGTAGTCCTCCATATCAAACCAAAATTCAAAAAATTCTATCTCAAATAGGTTTGCCAGAAAAAAATTCCAAAGTCAGAGTGAACGCGTCGCTTAACATGGGGCCTTACCTGACAAAAACCCTCGAATATCTCGAAAAAATACACCGTTAGGTGGTATGAAAAAAATAAAGTGATGTTCTATGACCCAAGCTTTAACCAAAAACCGATTAAAAAAAAATTCTCTCGAATCCATTTTTCCGTAAAAAAATCAAGAAAATCTACCATGTTAATTCCCATAAGATTTTTTATTATTTTTTTACGGAAAAATGGATTCGAGAGAAATTTTTTTTAATCGGTTTTTGGTTAAAGCTTGGGTCATAGAACATCACTATATTTTTTTCATACCACCTAACGGTGTATTTTTTCGAGATATTCGAGGGTTTTTGTCAGGTAAGGCCCCATGTTAAGCAACGCGTTCACTCTGACTTTGCAATTTTTTTCTGGCAAACCTATTTGAGATAGAATTTTTTGAATTTTGGTTTGATATGGAGGACTACTTGAACTATTTTTAGAAAATACTAACTCAACTTTTTTTTCTAGCGCGCACTTTACTTTAAAAGTAATTAAAAGTCAGTTTCTTACTTTGTTATCCCTGTTAATTATGACAAAGATTTGTGCCGTGGGTACTCGCATTTGTCGATTTGATTGTGTATAAAATCACTCATATTTAGATGTAATAAAATTTGTCAATACTGTAATGAATAATGATACGTATATGAGACTTTTTTTCTGATTGTTACTACTGAGTTGATAAAAATGTTTGCATAGAAAGAAAAATGTAAAATTTTGACAAAAATCACATTTAGACTTCTTAAAATAAACAGGAGGCGTCATTTTAAATGAAATTACAGTAGAATAATTTGTCCTAGATTTTCTTACACTGCCCAGCATTATACAGTATCATAAATGCATTTTTTTTTTCATTTTGTCGACAGGTTCTCCACTGAGTCTGCGAGAGTTGTCGAGGTACGTTGTTCGAGCGTCGGTGGCTGCAAGAGCGTCCCAGCCTGGCAACAGTCTGCCGGACCTACTGGCGTCAATCTGCCCCCCTGGACTCAAAGATTACCTCCTCATGAAGTCGCATTAATTTTGTAAGTACTTCATGTATTGTATAATGTAATTATAACTTACAACTAGTTGAACGTACTGAAAAATGAAACTATGTGTGTTTAAGGATTAACGTTACCGTTTTCCAATGGTGAAATGAAATTATTAAAATGTTTTAAAAATAAACGACAGTTAATCAGGACCATGTCTTTTGTGTGTGTGTAACTAATTTTAATTTTTTCAATGGTTCTGATTTGAGTAATAAGCCCAGCAGAGCACCCATTAAAAGCAATGCTATTCTTCAATACTGCAATTAGAACTGGACGATATTTTCATATTCGTACTTTAATAGGTTTGCTACAATTTTCAGAGCCTAGGCCTATTTTCATTGCCACTGACAATTCAACCTTACTCTAAATTTTGTCTGTAATGGCCAGTTCTTTGTTCTTTGTTTTTATGTGACAGTTTACCTCCCCATCCTTACCCTCTTGTTTTTAAAAAAAAAATGGATTAAAAAATTGGAGTAAACCAACTAAACACTCCACAACAAATAAATAAATGATAATTGATTGACTTTGCCACCAGCTTTAATAGTATTGAAGGACACTAAAGCATGGTTAATGGTGTGTACTTAACAAACTGCCAGATTTATGATATATATATATAGTTATGTGTATATTATAGTGTATATTATATTATGCAATTATGCTCATCCTTAAAAAAAGAGATTTTTAAATATTTGAATGTTCAGAGCTTTTATTCAATATATCCAAATCAAGCAAAATAATGCTAAATTGGATATAAATGTTTATATTAAGAATAGTTCGAAGAAAATATACACTTGTAATATGTTTCTATATATTATGTACATATATTACATATTACGCACACAAAAAAATAAAAAATCTAATATGTATTAATGCATATTATACTGATTTTGTTCTGAATCTCTTTCTTTTTTTTCTTCCCTTTTGTATTGTGTCATGTTAATGTATGTAGTTAGGGAATTAACAACCAAATTTCACGAAAATCGCGCTATTGGTGATACCGGGCTGAAATTTTCAGTACTTGCTAATAACATCATTTGCATCAACTTTTTTGGCGGATCCCAAAAAAAAGTGTCATACCGTGACCTTGAGTGACCTTTGAACTTTGACCTCCGATTGATTTACGTTTGATTTTTTTACAAGGAATCTAAGGCAGATACGAAAAATATTTTCATAAGCAAATATGTTTGTACTAATACGGAGAGTAATTAGCAATTTTTGGGAAAGACCTAAATCCATAAAAAACAAAATGGCGGCCGATGAAACTTTTATTGACCTCTTTTTTGACAGCTTTCTTGCTTATTTTAACCAAACTAGCAAACTTTTTAGCTTAAAATAGCAACTATCAATTGTCTACTATCATTACAATTAAAAAAAATCATAATGCTTGTTGATAAGAGAATAATAACTCGAGATATTGTAATTTCTACCGTAAAACGAGCACTTATTCCCTATGCTATTATAATACATTTTTTAACTAAAATCCATACTTTTTGTGACAAAAGCATTAAACATACAGAAATGATTAATTGCATCATAAGAACCTTAAAAAATACTGTTACTTAAAATTTTGAACCACCCTTGACCCCTGGTGACCTTTCAAAATGGCGGATGTGGAGAACAGGAAAGTATTATTTTCTGGCAAACCAAAGGTCGGGATAAAGATATATTCCGCAGAAAAGATGCTTGGATGGTTGCAATTATTTAAAAAGGGTCCCTAATTATTTTCAAATTGCAATGTTGCCAAATATTGCACCCCTAAAGACCTAAATTTTATTTGACTTTTTTTCAGTTAAAATCGTATAAAATCCATGCTTTCTGAAAGTGGAGCTTCTAATTTTCAAGCATGATTAATTAATTGGGGTCACGAGAACCAAAAAAATAAAAAAAAAAAACTCCCCTAACCCCCACCCCCCTAAAAATTGAAACTTTTTACGCCTCCTGCCCAGAGTTCTTTAAGCCATGATTGACTCGGGGAATTATAATTATATTTTTTAGGCCATTATAGTCAGTGCATTGAAGTAATTGCAGTTAGTTACCATTTGTCTACAGTGTACGTATTTCTAGTAAATAAAAATTAAAACCAAGAGTAATTTTAAGAGTGTCCCTAATTAAAAAAAAAATGCTGCGTTTCCAAGTCTTCCTAAAATCTGAGTAATTTAATCTATTTCTCGATAAACAAGCATATATGAATCACAACCCTCTTTACTCTTTAAGATATAAGATACCAACATATAATTAAGCCTCCACCCCCCCCTCTCTCCTTTACATCGCCCCCCTAAATTGACTTTACAGAACATGAAGCACCTCTGCATGTCCTCTTCCATTAAATTAAAAAACTCCGCTGGATCACCGTTCTTGCTAATCATATGTCATCAAGGTTACACTGTATACGAATATATAATCAATGACAATAATAAAACTATATAAATCTTACTATCTAAAGGCGGATTCACATGGCGATTTTTACCATGCGACGCGACGCGAATAATGCGCACTTGCTGTAACATCCATTGGCGGCCATATTGGGCGATTAAAAGAAAAAGAGCATCGTAATTAACTCGATTACCTGCGAATTCGCCGCCGCATAGGATTTCACAGCTTTTAAGTTAAAATCGCGCCGCGTCGCCGTTGCCGCCCATGAAAATCCACCTTTAGTCAAATTATAAATGCATTACAATTAATTTTTATACTTAAATATATTGTAAATCTTTACGGGTACGGGGGGAAATACCTAGAGGGACATATCCCACTTGTTGGGTTATTACCAACATGCAAGTTGTCTCATAATTAACTTCCTTTAAACGCTTAAATTAAAACAACCCGGCAAGGATCGACAATATTGAAGGAACCAGCTCCAAAATGTAGTTCATTGCAGCTAAAAAAAACTATCATTGTGAAAATGAGTTTTGAAAAACTTTTCTTAATGAGTGAGGAACTGAAAAATGCAAATCAACATATTAGTGTTCCACTATCATCCCGGAGTTAGGGATTCGTCTTAAAATCAAAATGTTTAAAATTATCATAAACGACAAAATGACACAAATGAAGCCCGGCAGTAATTTTTTAGCACTATTTTTTGACGCATGCAGATTCAGCAAAAATTTATTTCTTTTAATTCACCCTCTCTTATTTTAGAATGGAAATTTGAAAACAACAACAAAAAAAAAAAAGAGAAAAAAAAAAGAGAAAAAAGAGAAAATTTTACATACAATACTTCTCTAAGCAGGTTTGAAAGTAAGTGCTGGAAATGTGGAAAATAATAAAATATATATAATATTAGTGATTGGGAAATTGTTTCTTTTTATTCTTTTTTTCTCTTGTTGTTGTAGCTATCATAAATACGCAGAACTAACTTTTGATGTTGGTACCTTCAATATTGCCCTGGCGCGGATGCAGGGGGGGGGGGGGGGGGTCAGATATGTTTTATTTAACAAGGGCAATGGCAATATAGGCATTTGCCACACTCCACTTTTTTCTTTTAACATTGGCCTTATGGAGGAAGCACGTTCCCCCCTCGCCCCCCCTCTGATTTTTTTTCTGGATTCACGGCTGATATTGTGATATTGCCCTTGCTGGGTTGATTTAAACGTGCATATAAAGGGGGTAATGTATGCCTCCGTTGCACCCCCGAAAGTCGCTCATAAATTAACGTTGCAGATTTGGAGCATTGTGCGTATGCACGAACACGTACCTTTTCCATTTTAGAACCCCGCTGGAGCTCCGATCGTATAATACATACTTATATTATACAGATTGTACATATTTATATATTGTACTGTGAACGAATGGTTAAAAGCATTATCAAAAAATTTAGTGAGCATTATTTATATAAATGCAGTGTATTTTTAGCATATATATTTTATTAAACATTTTTTATACAGTATATATTATGCTTGTTTATCGAGAAATAGATTACTCAGATTTTAGGAAGACTTGGAAACGCAGCATTTTTTCTTTTTAATTAGGGACACTCTTAAAATTACTATTGGTTTTAATTTTTATTTAGTAGAAATACGTATACTATAGACAAACGGTTACTAACTGCAATTACTTCAATGCACTGACTATATGGCCTAAAAAAATATAATTATAATTCCCCGAGTCAATCATGGCTTAATTAAAGAACCCTGGGCAGGAGGCGTAAAATGTTTCAATTTTTTTTTGGGGGGGGGGTGAGGGGAGAGAGGTTCTTATTTTTTTGGTTCTCGTGACCCCAATTAATTAATCATGCTTGAAAATTAGAAGCTCCACTTTCAGAAAGCATGGATTTTATACGATTTTAACTGAAAAAAAGTCAAATAAAATTTAGGTCTTTAGGGGTGCAATATTTGGCAACATTGCACTTTGAAAATAATTAGAGACCCTTTTTAAATAATTGCAACCATCTAAGCATCTTTTCTGCGGAATATATCTTTATCCCGACCTTTGGTTTGCCAGAAAATAATACTTTCCTGTTCTCCACATCCGCCATTTTGAAAGGTCACCAGGGGTCAAGGGTGGTTCAAAATTTTAAGTAACAGTATTTTTTAAGGTTCTTATGATGCAATTAATCATTTCTGTATGTTTAATGCTTTTGTCACAAAAAGTATGGATTTTAGTTAAAAAATGTATTATAATAGCATAGGGAATAAGTGCTCGTTTTACGGTAGAAATTACAATATCTTGAGTTATTATTCTCTTATCAACAAGCATTATGATTTTTTTTTTAATCGTAATGATAGTAGACAATTGATAGTTGCTATTTTAAGCTAAAAAGTTTGCTAGTTTGGTTAAAATAAGCTAGAAAGCTGCCAAAAAAGAGGTCAATAAAAGTTTCATCGGCCGCCATTTTGTTTTTTATGGACTTAGGTCTTTCCCAAAAATTGCTAATTACTCTTCGTATTAGTACAAACATATTTGCTAATGAAAATATTTTTCGTATCTGCCTTAGATTCCTTGTAAAAAAATCAAACGTAAATCAATCGGAGGTCAAAGTTCAAAGGTCACTCAAGGTCACGGTATGACACTTTTTTTTGGGATCCGCCAAAAAAGTTGATGCAAATGATGTTATTAGCAAGTACTGAAAATTTCAGCCCGGTATCACCAATAGCGCGATTTTTGCCATTAATTCCCTAACTAATGTTGTTTGAATGTGTTTTTTTTTTTTTTTTTACTTATTCCACACAATATGTATGTCGAAGGAAGCATTAAATATTCTATTCTTTGTTAAATTGCAACTAATTATTTATAATTAGTTGCAATTTAATTTTGTTTTTCCTCTCTTATTTTACGCACTGCTATTGTGAGTTTAAAGTATATAGATGAGTGAGCGATTTCATTTTTTGCAATATTTTATTTTCTAAAAATTGTTTCATCTGCCTTCTATTGAGAAATGAAAACCAAAAAATTCCATCTCAAATAGTTTCACCACAAAAAATCCCCAAAGTATGTGTTTCGGAGGCCTTTAACATGCATCCTTATGGAACAGAAAACAGCTTTTTACTCCAACTTTCGTTTAAACTATGGTACCATTTAAAAAATACATACACATGAATTCTTTGTTGTATTTTCAAATAAAACAAAAATTTTACGGAGCCGTTTAAAAATATTGACATTTTTGCGGGCTAATTCTCATATAAGGATTTTCAAGATTTTTTTCCGGAAAAACGGCTCCGTAATTTTTTTTATTATTATTTAAAAATCCATTAAAGTATTCATCATAGATTACGTACGTATTTTTTAATTGGTACCATAGTTCAGACGAAGTTGGAGTAAAAAGCTGTTTTCTGTTCCATAAGGATGCATGTTAAAGGCCTCCGAAACACATAATTTGGGGATTTTTTGTGGTGAAATTTGAGATGGAATTTTTTGGTTTTCATTTCCCTATCTCTACGGTCTGGTAGAACCTGGTAAGGTGGCTGGTACAAAACTTGGCCATCTGCAGGTACAATTTAACATTATATAATACCGTGTACCAGCCTGGCTGCATGATAAGAAATGAGAATTCTCAATAATAGAGCTAGGGCGAGTTGAACTATTTTTATAAAATAAAATATTCAAAAAAATTAAATCGCTCACTCTACTTTAATATTTAACCTGACTTTGCTCCCTTCTTTTGTTGAACTTAACCACACTACATTTTCCAACATTAAGCTTCATTTTATTAGCTCCTATCCATATACCCACTGTCTCCAGATCCTTTTGTAGAATAAGCAGGATGAGCAAATTCTACAAAAGGATCTGGAGACAGTGGGTATATGGATAGGAGCTAATAAAATGAAGCTTAATGTTGGAAAATGTTGTGTGGTTAAGTTCAACAAAAGAAGGGAGCAAAGTCAGGTTAAATATTTTATGGAGGGGGAAGAAATCAAATCAGAGGACAAATACAAATATCTGGGAGTAATGCTTCAGTGCAAACTTAATTGGGATGAACATATTAGGTATGTAACCGCAAAGAGCAGAAGGAATCTTGAGTTTGTAATGAGGAATCTTAAGGGGGCAGGCAGGACAGTAAGAGAAAAAGCATACAAGTCTCTGATTAGACCAATAATGGAATATGGATGTAATGCGTGGGACCCGTATAGAGCAAAAGGGAAGAAAGAGATGGAAAAGATACAAAGACGAGCAGCAAGAAGGGTTTTAGAAAAGGGGAACTGGAGCTTTATCTGTGATAAAAGCAAAATTTATAAGGGAAGAGAGAGTGTGACCAGAATGATAGAGCAACTGGGATGGGAGGATCTGGAGGAAAGGAGGATCGAAGCAAAGTAGACTGACAACAATGTATAAAATAACTAGGAACCAAAAGGGCTGGGAGGAGCTTAGCGATCGTACTGAGGAAGGGTGTTATAAAGGTAGGAGGGACCATGATTGGAAGCTGGAGTATAGGAGAAGCAAAAATGATGTGGGCAAGTATTCTTTTTTGAGAAGAACGGTGAGGGAGTGGAATTTGTTGGATTCTGGGCTTGTGGATGCTCGGAGTGTTGGTGAGTTCAGGGAGGGGCTGAGAGAGTCAGCCGCAAGCAAGCGAGCCACCGTGGTGGAATACCCACAATTATAGCCGCAAGCAGTGGTGTATGTATGTGATGTGGAATCGCGGAAAAAAAAAACTCGGAAAAAAAAACCCTTGTATTAAAAAACCCTTGAAAAAAAAAACTAGGAAAAAAAACCCTCGGGGACAAAAAACCCACGGAAAAAAAACCCTTCGCTGAAGGAGCAGCCCCAAGGAGCATTCGTGGCATAGTAGCGCGGTACGTAGCGAGGTTTCACGGTGTGGGGAGCTCATCAAAATGTAGAAGTCTACGCGGCGATGTTGTGGAAGTTAACTATTATCTGTATAGTAATTCCAACTGTGTTTTTAGTTAAAAATTATTTTAAAAACATATTTTTTCTAACTTCGAATATTATATATTGGATATAAAATAATTAAAATAAAAAAGTAATAAAACAAAAAAGTCGTCGTCCTACTCGTATTATTATTATATAACATATAGACATAAAATGAACATTTGAAAATTATAATATCTTATAGGTTAAGTGATTCAATAATTATTATTAACATGACTAATGAGACTAATCAGATGTATATGATATCTTATGTAATATATATTATTGGAACATTAAAATGATAATCTGTCAAAATAGGAAAAAAAAAAAAAAAAAAACGTGAAACCTCGCTACCGCGCTACTACGCCACGAATGCTCCTTGCATGGGGCTGCTCTTTCAGCGAAGGTTTTTTTTTCCGTGGGTTTTTTATCCCCAAGGGTTTTTTTTCCTAGGGTTTTTTTTTCAAGGGTTTTTTAATACAAGGGTTTTTTTTCCGAGGGTTTTTTTTTTTCCGCTTACCGTAATGTGTGTACACACTGCTATTTAATATTATTTAATCTTTAAACAAATAAATTAAAATTGGGCGCTCAGTAATAATAATCGTTTTTTACGATTTTGATAAATCGATTATAAATCACTCTACTTTTGCATTTGCAAATATGGCTGCCATTGGCTGCTAAATTAAGTTCAAGGTAAAAATATGTAAAAACCGGGAATTTTAGCTTATTATCACGTAAATATTATGAATTATTAATGCATTTTTATTAAATTTCATCTTAAAATTGTAGGCACTTAATAATTTCACTTATTACCATTTTGTATGCTGTTTTCTGTTAGGATGATTTTTCTGACTTAGGAGCACGTGTTTTTATATGCGCGCATACTCTTTTTTTTTTTTTTTCCAGGCGTGTTAAATACTGCATACAAATACATTTTCTTCTTATAAATATCATAATCAGCAATCAATCTGAAAGCTTTTATACCTTTTCACCACCGAGTTCCCAAATGGAGGAAGAAATTCTTGGAGCAGCATTGGGAGAAGATGCAACTGCCCTGCAGAAGCTTCTGGATGCAATGGATATTTCATCACTGACAACAATAAAGGACAAGGATGGTTGCAATGCATTGCATAGGTATGTATCACAGAACGCTTCATATTAATTAATTTGGACAGCATGCAAGCATAATTAATTTATTATGCATATTTATGCATTCTGTATCACAATTATCAGGTATGCATATAATATGCATATATATAAATATAATACGTGCGTATATCATGCATGCATACTATATGCATATATGTCTTACATGTACAGTATGTATATACATGGAGAGGTTTGAACCACCTTCAATTTTTTTGGCACACAGTTAAATTGGAAAGCTGAGAATTGATTGAACGCACACACTTTGCAGTTTTCTGCTTTCATGGTGGTGGTTCAAAACCCCCTTGTAGATGAAAATTAAACTTGTAAGCTCACCTTGGCTCAGCTAATCAAATAATACTGTATTCAGTGTTGTTGGGTTTGCTTGTTGTTGTTGTGTTTTTTTTTTTGGGGGGGGGGGGGGGGAGGTCGAAAGAAGGCAACTGAAAAATTAAGAATTGATCCACTACAGTCCAAGAGGTTTCATTCGCCCATATTTTTTGAAGGGCTCGAAGACCAATAATCCCCACACATGATTTAAAACATGCATGAATTTAACAATGAATGCTGGAGATTTTATTATGGGTTCAATGTTAAGGTATAACTTGAGAATTTGTCTGTCAAGGTCAGACCATAAAAAAACTTGGCAACACTGTAGCGCCCTAGTATAATGCTAATCGGCAGGAGTGGGAGATGACTACAGTCCCTGAGAGCGTTGCCACATTGCTCATCTAGTTTCAAGAACGAGCAACGCAGTGGTTCAAAATATATGAAAACATTCATAAAAATATTAAAAAAAAAAAAAATAGCTTTTAATCTATATAAAATTTTAAAAAAATTCTCGTGCCGTTTTTGTGTAATGTTGATTGAAAAATTTAAGATTGAAAGGATGCGAAATTCACATTTGAATAAATTAATTTTAACTAAACCAACGGTTAAAAAATCTGAAAAATCAGCAGTATTTGGACAATTATTGTAAGTCTACCAAATTAATTTCAAGAACATCTGTCGATACGACTTTTTTCATCCAAATATATCAGGTTAAGCCTTAAAAACATGCATGAATGTAACAATGAATGCTGGAGATTTTTTTATGGGTTTAATGTTCAGGTATAACCTGAGAATTTTTCTGTCAAGGTCACACCATAAAAAAACTTGGCAACACTGTTGCACTAGTAATGCGAATATGGGAGGAGGGGAGGTGACTACAGTCCCTGAGAGCATTGCCAAGTTTCTTATCCCTTATTGAAAACAATCAACGCCATGGTTCGAAATATATGAAAACAATTCAGAAAAATAATCTAAAAAATTAGGTTTTAGTAGAAAAAAAGTAAAAGTCTGTTTTATAGTTTTTTTGCAATGCTAATTAAAAAATTTAACATTGGAAGGATAAAAAAATTCACATTTCAATAAATTAATTATAATTAAACCAATGGTTAAAAAATTCTGAAAAAATTCAGAGCTAATTTGACGATTGTTGTATACTTATAAGTCTACCAAATTAATCTGAAGAACATCTCTGTTAAGTAACAAATTTTTAGTCCAAATTTCTCATGTTAAGCCTTAAATTCATGCATGTTTTATATGTACAGGGACCTTGGATGGTTAGATTGATTTATTTGGTCCAATGTTTTGTTAAGCAGCTCTTAAATATCAGCTATTGATTATTGAAATTCAGTCTCACCCTTTTACTTTGACTGATCTGCAATGATAAAAATCAAGTCTTGTTAGGAATGTATTAAGGGTAAGATAACGCCACCAATCGTCCCTCGTCCGCAATGTTGAGCTATCTGCTCCACGATCTCGTTGCAATAATGAGCTGTCTGCTCTTTCAAGTGAGCACAATTTTGAGCCTTATTTTATACCGATTTATAGCTCAAATGTTCTTCGGAATGTTCTTGGCTATAATTTGTGCACTTCAATAAGGAGAGCACGCCAAATTTGAAAAATAATTATAAGAACCTGTACATGCAAGCATCCGTATTTAACATTTGAGTTCTTATGCTGACAAGCTCATTTAGCTTAAACTCAAACATTAATTGGCGTTTGGCCCTGTAATTTTCCTCAAAATATGTGGAGACAATATGTTAAAGTAAAAGTACACTATGTTTAATAAATAAACTTAAAAAAATATGAAGAAATAGGTTATAGTATATAAAGTATATCTTCCCAAAATTTTGAGTTATGTAGCACTTTCATTTCTTTCTTTATTTTTTAACGATTAATCTCAGTTACTTCGGAATCAAAGAATATTTCCCTGCAAACGAATCGAATGAAATAAATTTTAAAAAATTGATTATGTTCTAAAACTTAATCGCTTATGGTTTGAGCAAATTCAGTCTTGCAGTTTTCTTACAACAGCTCCATTTCCGGTTTCCGTCCATAAGGCCAATGTTAAACTTCTACCTCAGTTTTCACAAAACTGATAAGACAGATTCGCTTCAAAATTTGTATGCCACCTATTAATGGTGAGTTCTAAGTTCTCTGCAAGTCTTGTTGCATTCAGGCGGTATGATTGCGAGATATCAACCTACTGAGATTCATCCTTTACTACATTGTAGTTCTAATGTTTCTCCATGTAGAACCGAACCCCTTAAAAATTTCATCCCTCACAATTTCTTCAGATAAGAACTCCATAGTTAGAGTTGACATTCACTTAACATGGGGCCTTACCTGACAAAATTAAATATTAAAAATTAAATTAAAGAAATTAAAAGAAAAAAAATCTTATGGGGTGTATTTAATATTGAAAATTTTCTTGATTTTCTCAAGGAAATTGGTTTCATTTTAAAAGTTTTTTGGTTAAGGGTTAATGTCAGTAGCATGACAAATAGGCTTAGCAGATTATGGTACAGCTCTCTGAAAATTTCAGCAAACCTTCAACAACCTTAAATAATTTTCCATGACAAAGAAATAAACAAAAATCTGGAAAATTTTTAGGATGTTTCATATAGAGACCCAATTTAAAATAATGCCAATCTTAAATGCTGAATATCTCGAAACTTTCAACGATTTTGGTCTAATTTTTCTTGATGTCGAGAAGGTTTGCTAGAGAGCTGCACCATGTACTGACAAGTAAGCCTACTTTTCTTACCAATGACGTCAAAAGTTCGTTTCCTAGAACATTATTGTATTTTACAGTCAATCCTCGTAACATTCTTTGAGGAAATAAAGGGGTGTTACATGATCTCAATGGGGTACTGACTGGTATTTGAGTTAGCAATACTAGTAAAAAGTACTGTGAATTCTATGAAGATCGAGCCCTATTACAGCATTCTACGACAATTTGCTGATTTTATATGAATTTTTAAAACTTTTTTTGATGACGTCATACCATTGAACCTTAAATGGGGAAATGCATCAGTTAACATTGCTAAAATGAAAAGTTATTGAGGTAGGAATTTGAAACCTTCATTATCGTGATTCTAGCACCTAAAAACCTTGCAAATTAAGGTTTGGTTACATTTCAATATTAAGTATGGCATTTGGCAATGTTAAGGGTAAGGTAACGCCACCAATGTTAAAAAAAAATCCCTCTCACAAAAATTCTGAAAAAAATTTAAAATGTTCTCCTCTATACCCCCTATTAGTACCTAAAATATCAGGTATACAAGTACGATCTAGTTTTTGAGTTATAAAATTTTAAAGTTGACTACTTTAACATGGAGAAATGAAACTCCCATGTTAAATTGGTCAACTTTAAAAATTCATAACTCAAAAACTAGATCGTATTTGATCAATGGTATGACGTCATTTTTGAGAGGTTTCAAAAATTCATATAAAATCAGGAAATTGTCGTAGAATGCTCTAATAGGGCTTGTTCTTCATGAAATTCTTGTGTCTTTTGAAATACTGACAAAAACTTGGAACTTTTTTTTTGGTCAGTACCCCATTTAGGATTTTGTTTTTTTGTTTTTTTTTTTTTTTTCGCTATGACATGTATTTTTTTTTCCATATGTTAATTTCTTTATTAAACACAAATATATTGTAGTACATATTATACATTACAAAATAAAATTAGATAACCCTCTTATAATATAGAAAAATAACTTTCTATATGGTGGAGCATTAGAACTTTTTTTTTTTTAAATACTTAGAAAAATTCGGGAAAACGGAGATACCGTTGGTTCTACATTAAATTTAAAGGCCTTATGAACCTTTTCACAGTATTAAGTACACGGTTAGCTTTGCTTAAGTGTGATTCGGCTGCATAAATTTTTTTGTTTCAGTAGCACAAATATCAGAGATAATAGCCGATGAAGAAGCACCTGTGACGTCACTCAGGCTCATTCAGCGTCGGCAATATAGGGAAATCCCTGCAAAAGATAGGTTCACTCTCGCTGCAACCACGGACACAATTTTAATTCTGGAATTTTGAAACTTTACCAGGGCAGTCTTGATAGTATTTGTCAAATAGACTGAAAGAATTTTTTTGGTGGCGTGTGTACAGACTGAGTTATTGCGGTAGCAAGATAAGCCAAAAATTTAACATTGTTTTCCTATACAACATTTTTGCTCCTCTTTCTACTGCAATAACTCGGTTTGTATGAATGTCATAAAAAAAAAATCTTTCAGGCTATTTGAAAAATACTATCAAGACTGTCCTGGTAAAGTTTCAAAATTACAGAAGTCAAATTGTGGCCGTGGTTGCAGCGAGAGTGAACCTATCTTTTGCAGGGATTTCCCTATATTGTCACCGCTGAATGAGCGTGAGTGACGTCACAGGTTCCTTTTCATTGGATATTATCTCTGATATCTCTGATGATATAATTTTTTTTTATATATATACTTTGATTGGAGGTAATTGAATTCAGTACTGTTAATAATTTTTGAACCTAAGTTTAAATTTTGTAACTATAAATACCACTATAAGTCACTATAATTAACATTAACCTTCTTGATTTTAAATTATTTTTATTAATTGATTGATTTTACTAAACACAAATAGTGTACAGATACAATTAAACATGAATAAATAAATAAATAAATATACATAGAAACATAGACACAAAATTATGGAACAAAATATTAAATTAAATTATTTTTAAAGTATTATTTTACACTTTACAATAAGGACAAAAGAACAGAATCTGTTGTTTAGAAAAAATAAATAAATAAACTATAGTGGAGAACCTTCATTATTATTTTTTTAATGGCATAATTATTTGTTTATTTTGTGTTATTTTTTAAGCTCCTCTACCAGTCTTAAAGTGATTCGGGCCTCAAATTAAAAATTAGCCAATCACCAAGAGTTGCTGGCTGTGAGGTGTGACGTCATAAAAATCAAGCTATATATCCTACTTTATAGTTGCATTTTTGCCCAGCTGCATCATGTTTTGATAAAAATAATGCACATAATGATAATCAGCTCCAACAACTCTTGGCGATCGGCTAATTTTTAATTTGAGGCCCGGATAACTTTAAAATTGAGTAAAAGATATGAAATAGTCATGGAAAATTTTGTAACACATTTCTCTGTTTTGACAACAATGTCATTGGTGGCACTGTGAGGTTCAATCTGCTGAACAGAAAGAGTGTCTACTGCACTCATGAGTTACTCAGTCAATTCCCTGCATTTTTTATATATTATTAAAAACATTAAGGGTAAGGCCTAAGGTAACGCCACCAATGTTAAAAAAAATCCCTCACAAAAATTCTGAAAAAAATTTAAAATGTTCTCCTCTATACCCCCTATCAGTACCTAAAATATCAGGTATACAAATACGATCTAGTTTTTGAGTTATAAATTTTTAAAGTTGACTACTTTAACATGGAGAAATGAAACTCCCATGTTAAATTGGTCAACTTTAAAAATTCATAACTCAAAAACTAGATTGTATTTGTATACCTGATATTTTAGCTACTGATAGGGGGTGTAGAGGAGCACATTTTAAATTTTTTTCAGAATTTTTGTGAGAGGGATTTTTTTTAACATTGGTAACGTTACCTTACCCTTAAGATATGACACATACACTAGTTTTTAGTATCAGGAGAATGTATAATTTTCTTGTAACTTTTAGGCTCCTTGCAAAGTTCTTTATCAGTGGCAGAAGTTCTTATAAATAAAATGAGCAAATTTTATATCACTGCGTATTGTTGCAGGACCGTCAAATATTTCCTCCCTGGCGCAGAGTCCTGCATCAAGCTGCTTCTGGAGAAGGCACCGAGCTTGATGGCTGAGAAAAATAACAATGGCAACACCCCTTTGATGAGTTTCCTGCAATCTTGGGAGCCTTTCGACATCTCGTTGATGTTGCTCCATGCCAGCCCTAGCACTGCCACCATTGCCAACTACGAGGGGGAGACGCCTTTGCATCACGGTAAGTTCCAATATTTGATTGGTCAATTATTTAGCTTTTGTTAAAACTTGAAAGGATTAGTGTCATACATTTCTTGAATAAAAAAACAGTAATTATTTTATTGCATATAGAGATAAAGAGGACATGATGTGAGTTTTTAAAGTAACAGATTTGCATCACAGAAAAAAAAAAACAAAAATCAATGCTATGCAATTTTGAATTTAAGTTGTGTTGGGAGGAGGGGGCGATTTTAACTTTAAAAGGTTCTATTCATTTTTTTTTTTATTATTAAAATAAATAAATTATTACTGTATTATTATTATTATTTTTTTTTATTATTGTGACACTACTGGACCGCCTTGGTCATAGGACAAACCCAATAGTGCCTCATTTTTTCCCAACAAAGCCCTCTTCCTCCCACCTTGCAATTATTATTATTATGGGTAACTCCCAACCTAGTTGGGGTGGTTAGGCGCCAGCACCGGGCCCAATTAGGCCAAGATAAAGGCGCCCACTGATCCTGTTGGGGATGTTATTATTATTATTTACAGTATTTATTATTATTATTATTATTTTTTTTTTTTTGTTTTGCAAAGTATGACTCTTTTTTTTTATCAGACTTGGTTATCTTAAAATTTAACAGTTTATCATAAATATTATTATTAAAATTCTCGTGTACCTACCCATTTTGTCTCCTCCAAATCCCATAACGGCAGTGAAAATTACATTTTTTATTACTACTGTTATTTTCCTTCATTTGTTCACAGCTGCAGCTCTGTTTAAGGGAGCGAAGGATGCTCTGCAGAAGTCTCAAGCTATTAAAATTGCTCAAATTTTAATTGACAATGGAGCCCTGGTGAATGCAGAAGACTCTAGTGGACTGACTCCTCTTCATTTTGCTGTTAAAAGCCTCATCGCTAATCGCACAAATGGCCTGCAAATGATCGACTTCCTGTTCAGCCAAGGAGCAACTTGCTGCTCAAACTCCGGTGTAAATGCTCTCTCGTTTGCACTTAAATGTGTGAGTGTTGTGGCTTACCTCTTGGAAAAAGATCCAAGTTCTATTAATGTTCCTGATAAAAAAGGATTGACTCCTCTTCATTGCTTACTCCAATTGGGAAAAGAATTAGAAGTTGAATCAGTGAAACTTCTTCTCGATCACGGAGCAGCTACTGATGTTGAACCCAATTTAATTGATTTAGCTCGTGAGAAAAGATGTCAATTTGAAATAGTTGAACTACTGCTTAATAATATTCCATATGATATTAATTCAAAACAGGAAATAAGAGGGACTTTGCTGCAGCAGTATGCAACTAGTTATGAGAATGTAAAAAAACTGATTGAGCTAGGAGCAGATGCAAGCATTCTTCCAGTTACAAGGTACGAAAACAGTATTTTGAAGACTGCAGTTAAGAAATGCCACAGTAAATCAATGGAATGTGTGAAACTGTTGATCGAAGCAGGAGCAGACCCAACGTGGGGGCTGAAACAAGACAGTGAAAACATCCTGAATCTGGCTCTTGAGAGATATGCACAGGAACACCAAAAACATTTGGTTCCGCTTATAGAGTACTTGTTCAGTCTCCCGCAGTTCACAGATCCAGAGTTAAAAATTGAAATTGACCGCTCTTTGCACCCACAATCTAGAGTGCTACAAAATTTCTATGAGGTAGATAGGGAAAGTGCAATCAAAATTCTGACGTGTCTTCTCAAATCCAACTTCATTGAACCTGATTATGAAGTTCCAAGTATTCTGGATTTCGCAGTAAACTACTCGCATTTTTTTGAAGGAAGGTTTCTGACTCCAATTGGTGCGTTGTTAAACACAGACAATATTAGGACAATGCTGAGCAAGGAAAACATGGACTTGCTAGCCTTGATGTTTGAGAAAGGATTTAAAGTAACTGACACAAGGGAAGAACCTAGTGTTCCTACAGTCCTCACGGTCCTTTTGGCTGTTCAATCAAGAACCTTCTACCCAGGTCTTCACAAGTCTGATAGTCTTGATAGTGATTCAGAGGAAGAAAGGTTTGAGGGTGAGGACAGTGATCTACAAGGAGAATGGTCTGAGAATGATGGCGGTGATCCAGAGGGGAAAATGTCTGAGAATGGTGACGGTGATACAGAGGAACCAAGTATGAACCTTGATTCTGAGGAGGTAACTGACAATGAAGTGGCTGATCGTGGTGATGACTCAAAAGTTGATACATCTTACATAGATAAGTTAATGTCAATGGCTGAAGATTTCATTAAACAAGGAGTAAACGTTGAGGATATGTCTTTGGAATTTATGAATCCACATGATGAGAATAATGAATACCATGTTGACACCATGAATAGAGATAAGTTCATTGATGAAATGAAAAATATCCTGGGAGTACCACAGGGTCCAAGTGAAGGAGAATTAAGACAAGAATTCATTGCAAAGGTTAAAAACGTTCGTAAGGAACTCTGGCTGCCTGATGCATTGTGGGTGACGTTTCTATCTGGAAATGCTCGCGGTGTGAAGCTGCTGCTTCCTTATTGGTCCGCTCCACCACTTGCGCTGCTGCTCTTCCAACCAAGGCCTCAGAGGTCTTCTGTCGACTACTGGTTCCCTATCTTGGCACAATATGGTGGCGTCCCTCACGGAACGGAGGTCATGACAAGACTCTCCTCTCTCCTAGACTCGCTGCAGTCAGAAAAGGCAACAACAGAGATGACTAGTTTCCAGGAATTTCATAAACTGCACAGTAAGAACCAACAAATGGCTTGTTTATTTGTACTGTAATCTTGTTTGTGTACCAATCTACCAATAATGAAACATGAAAAAGGCAATGCTGGCTTTGACTATGTCATTATACTGTCATAATATTATTATATTGTGTGATCAGCAAGGCCTTATTGTTATCCCTATCCTTTTCTTTCAAACATATTATATCACTACGTAAATGGTTTATTATATTAAACCATTTACATGGTTTATATGGTTTATTAAATTGAATATATTGTGTGATTGTTAGTCAAAAACCATACAGCACATTCATTTGCTTTGTAAATTAATAATTAAATGTTGAATCAGGACTTAAGTGCAACTAGGTTGAAGTAACTATGAAGGGGAATGTAGATTTTGATTTGTTCTTTATTTAGTGTTTCCTTATTTAATTTAAAAAAAATTAGACGAGACTCGTAAAAAGTTTTTTATTGAAAAGGTGACCAAAATATGTTGTTACTTCTGTATCAGTCAGCAGCAAGTTTAATTATTGCTTGTCAAGTATTTTTGAAAGATATTACATAGTCTTTAGACTTTTTAAAATAAAAATATGAAGCCTGACATTTCCTTTCATCAACTGATTTGCACAATATGTTAAATCATACAATCAGAAACAATACGATTGACAAAAAAAAAAAAAAATGAAGTCTCCATTTCAGGCATGAAACAAATTTAGGAGATTTTCAAATCTGTGATATCTTTTGTGGGTCATTACGTTAGCAGTAGGCGGTATCATTTTATGCACAGTATTATGTATTACCATTTTGTCGGCAGGTTCTCCACTGAGTCTGCGAGAGTTATCGAGGTACGTAGTTCGAGCGTCTGTGGCTGCAAAAGCGTTCCAGCCTGGCAACAGTCTGCCGGACCTGCTGGCGTCAATCTGCCCCCCTGGACTCAAAGATTATCTCCTCATGAAGTCACGTGAGCAGCCTTGTGCCACACAAGTAGGAGATAAAAAACGCATTAGAAGTTTTCAATTTATTTATAGTTGTAGTATATGACCATTTATTGAGACTCTAAACCTCACTCAGGATCTCAAAAATGGACTTTGGCTTTATTTTAATAAAGTTTGTAGAAGACTTGAAACTTCCCATCAATATACTTTTTTCTTTAAATTTCTCTGTTACCTACAGTAATAAATAAATAAATAAATAATACATAATTATGAGTCTCGTGGACAGAAACTAGAACAATGAAGCTGTTGTGGGAAAACTGCCCCCTTGAATTTTTTAAACCGTGAACAATAAATCGGAGTACTTTTTCACATTTTTAATTTCATTCAAATCTGACAGAATATTGTGTGCAGCAGAGTAGAAATTAGGCATTATAACATACTACAAAAGTATTTATTTTTTTTTGAAGAAAAAATGAAGTAAAATTTAGAATTGAACTGTTGCTCTGGGTTTTCTTATTTTTATTTATTTATTTATTTTTTTTTTTTTCCGTTAATTAGGTAGTAATTTTTGATGGTCGACTTTTATTGAGAATTTTCATGATGGATGCTACTGTGAAGTCAAATTTTAGCAATTCAATATTTTAAATGAATATTTGCAAAAATAAAATTTATAACTTGCCTCCGTTGCAGTAGTTCACAACACAAAAGTTGAGGTATTATCGCATTTCAAAAGAAAATTATATCAAATTGAATTCATTTTTGTATAAGTTTCCGCATGAGGGTGTTACCTTAATATTGTCAATGAAATGAAATGAAATGAAATAATCTTTATTTAGCTTTCGCTATTCAGTACAAATAATTAGCTCAATGCATTTAATTATGAATATGTATGATTAATTGTATTCTTGGCAATATGGGACTTAGTAATTGGCCCGAGGAAATTACTGGTAAAAATGTCAATGGGTGTTATAAAAAGCATTTCTCATGTCTACACTACTTTAAAGTTTAGATAACACGCCCAATGTAAAAAAAATCCCACTCATGAAAATTATGAAACATTTATCTTAAAATGTTCTCCTTTACATCTTCTATCAGTAGCTAAGATATCAGGTATACAAATTGAAGCTAGTTTTTGAGTTATGAATTTTTAAAGTTGATTAATTTAACGTGGATAAATGAAACTTTCATGTTCCATGTTAAAAAAATCATAACTTAAAAACGAGCTCGAATTTGTATACCTGGTATTTTAGCTGCTGATGGGGGATGTAGAGGAGAATATTTTAAGATGTATATGTTTTATAATTTTCATATGTGGGAATTTTGAACATTGGGTGTGTTATCTTAACCTTAAAGGGACATTGGACCATAAAATCATGAATGCATAAAAAGTTTATGTAAGATATGTTAATGCGAGAAATTAGTAAATTTCCATCCCCTGAATTTATAAAAATTATATAAATACAGAGAGCCGCAGGGCAATTGCATAGGCAACATCGTACTGAGCATGGCTGGCCGGGAGGAGGGGGGAGTGAGTTCCGTGGAAAAGAGGCAACTTTGTTGCCTTTCGTAATTGCTGACATCTGCAATCCACACTTTAGTTACTCGCTGAGGCACCACCGTGCTGCATGCATTCATACTCAGTTAGTGGGTAACTTTTAAATAAAAAATACTTATTTTTATGGTCCCCTGTCCCTTTAAGTAAAACAGTTCAATTAATTATTTATTATGAACATTACACTGTTCTTTACAATTTTGTTTCCTCTGATGTTTGTTAATAAGTGATATTTTTTTATACTGTATATGTAATAAGCCTTACACAGTTTGCTTATCTAGAATTAAAAATATAATAATAAAAACATAAAAATATAATGATCAACAATTATTATTATTCTGAAAAAAAAAATTGAAATGTTCTCCTCTACACCCCCTATCAGTAGCTAAAATATCAGGTATACAAATTCGATCTAGTTTTTGAGTTATGAATTTGTATACCTGATATTTTAGCTACTGATAGGGGGTGTAGAGGAGAACATTTTAAATTCTTTTCAGAATTTTTGTGTGAGGGATTTTTTTTAACATTGGTGGTGTTACCTTACCCTTAAATGGTGCTTTTCTTGTGCAAGGTTGTGGATCAAAATTATTTTAGATCTGTTTATATGTCTACTCATGCTAGAACCAGGGTATTTTTTTTTTTTTTTTTTTTATTTCTTATAGGTCGTCCACTTACAGATTTATATCTTCATTTTAGTATAATATCAACAACCTTAATGGTTTAATTTTAAAGGGTTTTGGTAAGAATTTGGTATTTTAATGTGTTTTTTTTTTTTTTTTTTTATATATCATATACTGTATATACTGAATCCGAAGTATATCACTGATTGAGCGTTTGTTGCAGTATAATTATGTTTTTCATCAGTTGTAAAAATATAATAAATAATTTTAAAACTGTATAACAACTGCAATTTATCGGACAATAAAATTCAAAATCCAAATAAATGAGGTGTGTCTTATTTGTTATTAAAACCTTTTTTTTTTTTTTTTTTTTTTCCCCTAACCTAGTTGTTATATAGATTTTTATTTTGTAAGAAAGTCTTATAGTCTTTATTTATATAATTGTTATTATATGATATATTATTAATATTATGTTGTATGTACACTTTTTGTGTTTAATAAAAGACTAATAATATATATTATTATGTATAAAATTGGAGCTTCATGGGTACATGTTGTACGTTAGTTTTAGAGTATTTCAAAAATTGCATTTGAATTTGCTTGTGACTTGAAACGTAAATCTTGGCTTTTGTAAATGATATGAGACACGAATTTCACTCATTATGTCGTTTTTTTCAACTTTTTTCTGCAAAAAAAAAAAAAAAAGGAATAAATAATACAGTATATTTATTTAATTTATCCTATTATTTAAAAAAGATCAAATCAGAAGTCATCAGAACATGCAGGATAATTATTTTTCTCCGTGGTCTTAGAAGATGAAAGTGCTAAAAATATGAAACCCAAAAAACCACGTACATGCCATCGAGCTGTCGTAGTTCAAAAAGAGTTGTTTTCTATTAAAAAAAAAAAAAAAAAAACATAAAATAATTAATATCATAACATCAATGCTACGTACATTATTATAAATTAAATCATAAAAGATATTTTGAGAGGCTTGTGAGAGTATAATTATATGCCTATATATATATAGGCGCATTGATCTGAAATTAATTTTTAAGAGTTCAAGTTTGCTAAAATGTAGAGCCTATTAGAAATTGATGTATGGTCCCTCCTGTACTTTATATAGATCTAAGTATAGTTTTTAAAAAAACAGAGACGATAGAGAGAGAAAAAAGAAATCTGCAGAAGTATTCATTTCAGTTATCATCACTGTACTGTGGTTATCATTGAATTTTATTAATTTACGCGCGGTTGCGCATTTCGAGAGTCATTCAAAACTTTTGCGCGTTTTCGGCTTTTCCGTGCGTCGCTTTTTTATGCAATAACAAACATGGCCGATGGAGAGAAGCGAAGCGGACAAGGAGCCGGTGAAATTGTTAAGAAATTAATAATTAACACCCTACATCTTTAAAAGTGTGACTGAATATCTTCAAAAAATAGATAAAAATTAACTTTTATCGTAAGTGAATATTGTTTTACTTCTAAACTGAGTTATCTCAAGAAAAAGGGTCTCACTATTTTTTTTAACTGTTTTCAGGTGCAGTTCGCTTCAGTTCTGCTATTTTGTATCTACTTAAGTACATAGTAAGAAAATTTCATAGATAAATACTTCTTACAAGAAAAAAATGGAGTCTTTACTCCAAGCAGCCTCGCAAGGTGACTTGCTTGGTTTGCAAAAACCTCTGGGTAGCATCAAAGATGAGAAGCCTAGTGATGAAAGTGTTGAAAATATGGAACGTGAAACGCGTTGGAAACGAGTAACAAATGCGACTGGGCCTCCACCAAAACCGCGTCATGGTCATCGTGCTGTAGCTATAAAAGACTTGATGATTATATTTGGGGGTGGAAACGAAGGGATTGTTGATGAATTGCACGTATTTAATACTGCAAATAATCAATGGTTTGTGCCTGAGGTAAAGGGAGATGTACCTCCAGGATGTGCAGCATACGGGCTAGTTGTGGATGGAACTCGTATCCTTGTTTTTGGTGGTATGGTTGAATTTGGCAAATATTCAAATGAACTTTACGAATTACAGGCCAGTAGATGGGAATGGAAGAGGTTAAAACCAAAACCACCAAAAAATGGAATCCTTCCTTGCCCACGTCTTGGTCATAGTTTCACTCTTATCGGAAACAAAGTCTACTTATTTGGTGGACTTGCAAATGACGGCGACAATCCTAAAAACAACATCCCAAGATACCTAAACGACTTGTACACTCTCGAGCTGCGTCCTAACTCTACAGTTGCATGGGAAATGCCTAAAACTTACGGCCAAGCTCCTCAGCCAAGAGAGTCCCACACTTGCGTAGCATATACTGACCCAAACACTGGTAAATCTCGTCTCGTGATCTATGGTGGCATGTGCGGTTGTCGTCTCGGAGATGTTTGGATTCTCGACGTACTGAACATGTCTTGGAGCAAGCCTGTCATCACTGGAATCCCACCACTGCCGCGATCACTGCATAGCTCAATCATCATCGGAAAGAGAATGATCATATTCGGAGGTTGGGTTCCTATTGTTTCTGATGATATGAGAGCATCTCATGAGAAAGAATGGAAGTGCACCAATACTCTAGCAAGTTTGAATGTTGAAAGCCTGGCTTGGGAACAAATGGGTACAGATGCTTTTGAAGATATGGCACCTCGAGCAAGAGCAGGTCATTGTGCAGTCGCCATTCACTCGAGAATGTACGTCTGGTCTGGAAGGGACTGCTATCGAAAAATCTGCTGTAAAGATTTGTGGTACTTGGACATTGAGAAGCCTTCCACGCCGGGCCGTGTCCAGCTTGTACGAGCTTCCACCACATCCCTGGAGGTCAGCTGGTCGAGTGCGCCAGCCACGGATGCGTACCTCCTGCAGATCCAGAAGTATGACGTACCTCCGTCGGCCGACATGACCTCCCTGCCCTCCACCTCCGACAAGAGTGCTCTTCCAACGACAACCTCCACCCCCGCCACAACGACAACTGCAGCCGCGGTCGTCAAGTCTGTCACTTCCCCAGTCAAGATCGTAACGTCAGCTTCCACTCCTCTCTCTCAGATAAAAGGCAAGTATATGTTTTTTGAATTTTCAGTTTTGTATAAGAATGATGTGTTGTGCTTGAAGTACCTATTGTGCTGTAGCACATATTGTCATCTCAGAATGCAAAAAAAAAAAGAAATAAAAAAAAAAATGATACAACTTTGACTTGAGTTGTGAGAACAAGTTCAGACTTGCATTTTTTTTTTTTTTTTTAATTTTGTTCTTGCATGACTTTCTGAGACATCAAAATGTGTCGGTTTTGTACATTACTTATATACAGAATTACATAGTTAACATCCACAGTATTTGTTCTGTCACCATATAATTGACCTAACTTTGTCCTTCAATGTCTTGATGCCCCCCCCCTTCCTCACCCCCCCCCCACACACAAGATAGTTCTATGTTATAGTTATTTTTATAAATAGCCGTAGTATGAAACCAAAATGGTGTTAAAATTACAGAAACTTGCAATTTACAATATTGAATAAAAAGTTTTTTTTTTTTTTTTTTTTTTTTTTTTTTTTTTTTTTTTTTTTTTTTTTTTGTAGCATTTAAACTCACTTTTAAATTGTTGATAAAAATTTTGAGATTAAATGTGGTTCCTCCTTTTTTTTTATTTTTTTTATTAATTAATGGTATCTTCACACAATCAGAATAAAGTTGAGATTTAATATTGATAATGTTCGTCTTGGCTGGGAGGCGATTGCTTATAAAAGAAAAGAAAAAGTTAATTTTATTCTTTTGTTCCAGCCTTGTCTGTCTGACAGCTGATTTACTGAAGTTTATTTTATCTAATGATGATGTGGAGCTTTAACAAACAAATAATGAATATTGGCAACAATGGGAGCGATTCAGCAAGCGTTAAGTAACGATTTAAGGAGCATTTTTTAAAGAAGCGTTTTTCTTACCTGTTACCTGGGATAAAAATCGCTTCTTAAAACGTTCCTTAACGCTTGCTGAATTTCTACCAATGTTTTTTATTATGCATCACGATGTCTGCTGATGAAAAGAGTTCACTTATGCAGGACATGGTTGCAATAACATCTCTAAAATCCAGGCAATATGCATTTCTAGAGCCCCCGTCAGTACAGTCACATTATTGTAACATCATTTACTCATGTACGTAATAGTAGTTATAACAATTCACTCTGCTATTCCTTGGTCCAAGAAATAGATTTGGCAACTTGGAACTATTTATATTGATACCTCGTAATGATATTTCTTATGGGAGTAAACCTGAATTTCAATTACTATATATCGTATTTCCTAGGAATAAAATTAATTTTATTACCTTTTTAAACTAAAATTAAATTAACTTAAATTCAACTTACGATATTTATTAGCTGTCAATGATTTGCTCTAATGAATGAGATACAGACTGCCTATGATTCTTGGCGAGGAAACTACTAACACCGTCATTTTGGGGGCATGGCTAATGTCATTTGGATTTCAAGTTTTATTGGTGAATTGCTAATTTTTTTTTTTTTGTCATGATAGGAAGCAGCTTGGCTCGAATGCTGTCTCCAGCAACCATCACAACTCCAACTACCGTCAGTTTGGGTTCTATCGCCACCGCAGCTCAGACCAACTCTCCCCTGCAGCAGCAGATGTCTGGCATCCAAGCCCTGGCGACCGCCGCAGCGGCCACTCAGAAGATAGGCTCCAGTCTTCTGGTGCAGCAGCCTGGCACCTCCCAGGTACTCAAAGACGGCTCTTCTATAGGAGGACAGGTGTTGAAACTAGCGACTCCAGATGGAAAATACATCCAAGGTTCATCTTTGAACCAACCAGGGAGACAAATAATACTACAAAAACCAGGAGGCGCACCAGGAAGCGGACAAATTGTAACACTTGTCAAAACAAGTCAAGGAATGACGTTTGCCACAATTCCTAAAATGAGTTTACTTCAAGGTAAAGCTGGAATGTCAGGAGGAACACAAGTTACTTCCATTCAAGGAGAAACCACAAAAACCATTCCACATGGTGCTACTATTATGAAGCTTTTCAGTGGAGGTGCTGGAAATACCAAGTTATTGACAGCTGTTAAACCATCAAATGTTATGACTGTGAACAAAGGTCAAAATGTTCCTGTTGGTATGCAAGGTAAACAGATGATAGTGATCACCAAGCCCGGCGCTGGTGGTGGTAACGTACAGCAGCTGATAATGGTGACTTCTGCTGCGGGGCTGCGCACGGTGCAAGCCTCGGGCACAACGACTCAGGCACCCTCGCAGCCCAAGATGATAATGCTAACGAGACCAACGACAGCGGCCAGCTCTCCTGGTGTCACCACTCTGACAGTGGCTTCACCACCCCCGGCCAAGACAATGAGACTCACTCCTTCCGGGACTGACACTGGTTCAGAGCCAATCAAGGCAGAGCCAGTTCAGTCAACAAGTGAGGCTACAGAGACTCCCTTACGTCAGGCAGTAGCTACACTTGCTGCTGCTTCTGATGGGCCAGCGACTACAGACGCTGCACTTGCTGCCTTGGCAGCGGAGGCAGGTCTCGTGGAGCCTGCAGCCACTCAGGGGCCAGGGGAGGCCTCAGGCTCAGCAACTCAACAAGAAGAAAAGCCCGTTGTGGAACCAGAGGTGAGCAAGAAAATTGATGAAGACAAGAAAGAGCTTGAGAAGGAAGAGGATCAGAAACCTAAATCAGAAGAAGAACAGAAAACTTTAGAATTAAGTGCACCAAAAGAAGAACCTATGGAAGTAGATGACATTAAAAATAATTCTTCAGATTTACTTTCAACCCTGGCCTCAACTGCAATTAAGTCGGCTGATGAAGAGGAGGCATTGAACGATACAAAGAAACAACAAGAAGAGGAGGCAAAGAAACTGGAAGAAGAGGCAAAGAAACTGGAAGAAGAGGCAAAGAAACAAGAAGAAGAGGCAAAGAAACTGGAAGAAGAGGCAAAGAAACAGGAAGAAGAGGCAAAGAAACTGGAAGAAGAGGCTAAAAAAAAAGAAGAAGAGGCAAAGAAACAGGAAGAAGAGGCTAAGAAAAAAGAAGAAGAGATAAGGAAACAAGAGGAGGAAGCAAAAATTGTACCTGTGGTTCCAAAGAAGACTGAACCACATTGGCATGATGTTGGAATCATTAAAGGAACATCTTGTGTAGTACAAAGCTATTATTTGCATGAAGATTTAATGGCAGAAAAAGAAATTGATTCTCTCGACACATCTCTTAAAAAGATTGACCTACAACCTGGTACAGCGTATAAATTCCGCGTTGCAGCTATTAACTCTTGTGGCCGTGGACCTTACAGTGAAGTTTCTGCCTTCAAAACTTCTCTACCGGGCTTCCCTGGAGCTCCATCTGCTATTAAGATAGCCAAATCTGTGGAGGGAGCTCATTTATCGTGGGATCCTCCACAGTGCACTGCGGGAGAAATCACTGAGTTTGCCGTATTTCTGGCCGTTCGTAATGCAACACAGACGGGCCAAGGCGAGGCTCAGACTGTCTCAAGTGCCGCCAACAAACTGGCGTTCGTCCGGGTGTACTGCGGGGCCAAGAACCAGTGCACCGTGGCCAACGAAACCCTGGCCGCTGCGCACATTGACACATCCACCAAGCCAGCGATCATCTTCAGGATTGCAGCACGCAACGAGAAGGGCTACGGACCGGCAACCCAAGTCAGGTGGCTTCAGGAGATTGCAAATGCAAAGCCCGCAACTGCAGACAGACAGGTAAACCACAATAAATTTTCTACTTTGTTTGATAAAAAGAAAATTAGTGATCACTGTGATCAGATATTGTAGTAGAAATTATTGTACTGCATAGCTTTTTTTTTTATTTTTTTAATACGTTTAAGAAAAAAGAAATGGTATGAACACTTTCAGATCAAAATGTACCCTATCATGCTGTGATTTTAAAAAATAATTTTTCTATGTTTATTAAAAAAAAAAAAAAATGTTGGGTTAAAAGCTAATTTTACACTTGGTTATTGTCAATTAAAAATTAATTTCAAACTTTCAGCTATTTTCATAGTCCATTTTAAAAATAATTTATTCAGAATAAACCTCTCTCAGTGCCATCTTTTGGAAGCTAGAGGAGGGTGCAACAAATAATCTCCTTGTGTAATTAACACAACACCATTATGTCACATGTCTATTTTTTGTCACATATATTTTTGTTTTTAGTTTTCATTTGAAGTAAAGACCTAACTTGTTCCCGCAGGCTCGGCGCTGAATGTTCGACCCGCTTGGTGCAAGTTCGGTGACTGAGAGAGAATCTGCTAGCACCAATCTTGAGTGAGCTCGCAAATCAATGCTACATTAACAATTTAAAGTTTTATATATTAGATGGTGTGTTTATGTATCTCACGTAGCCTGAACGAAATTTTGCACAACTAACTCTGATTCATATCTATATAAAAAAAAGAGTGACTGCGTAATATTTGCTATCTTGGTTGCACCTTAGCTACGTGAGATCACATCAGCCAGTTTTAGTTTTCTGTCAATGTGGTTAATATTTTAATAATTGAAATGATTTTTCATTTCAAGGACTTTTCTATATTGACATACATGTAATATAAAATGCATGATAAGTCACATCATTTATTTAGTTCTCAAATATTTGGTTAATTTTTTTAACCATGTTTTTCTTCTTTTTTTTTTTAAAAATATAAATTAATGGATGATAATATTATTATTTTAGCTACCACTTTGTGTGACAGCAAATGATTAAAATGATGTTGTGTATAGGAGTAATACTGTTCTACAGTAAAATCTACGTGGTGTACAGGTACTATACTAAAAAATCTAGTGCGTGAGTTGCACACGAATATTATTTTCTTAAGTAGCGTAGTTATCCATATACTGTAACAATACTGTGTTTTGGGAAATCTTATTGTATTCATTTAATAATAAAATTGGATTTTAGTTTTTTTTTTTTTTTTTTTTTTTACTAACTTTAAATTTGTCTTTCAAATGTCTTTTAGAGTAAAATTAAGGCAATTGATTTCCCAAAGTGTTGTGCCAGTTCATTTTGGACCTTAGAGTAATAAAGTCGTGTATGACAAGAGCAAAATCACAAATTTAACACTCGTGAAAATGTTCATTGGGTTTTTTTTTTTTTTTTATATATATATTACTTTTATTTCATTTTTCTTGGTTTTGTTTTTTTAATATTTCCGTTTTTATATTACCAACATATAAGAAAGAAAAAAAATACAATATATTTTTTGTGATGTTTTCAAATTCCATTTTTGTAAATAATAATTAATGTGTGTGTCTGTAGTGCCCTAAGTAAATATACCCTATGCTCTATTTGTAATCCTAAATTTTAACTGGTTTTTGCTCTTGTTCAACTTTATTTTCTCTTCATTAAAAATAGAAAATATCCTTTAAAGTTAGTGTTTAGAATATATTATAATTATTTCTATGTAATACTTCTAAATTAATTTGTGCTCCATAAAAAAAAAAAAAATGCTAATTTGAAATTTGCTCTGACACTTTGATAAGAAAATTTTGAAAGGGAGGTAATTAATACTAATTGGACATCGTGCTAGAGATAGACTCATGTATAAAGCATCATTGTTGTGGCAGTATCAATAATTTTAATGTATATATATAAAAAAAACTTTTGGGTGGTCTATAGTGGTTTTGTCGGTAATAACTTTATTTTTTACAAAGAATAATTGCTGCTGCTACATTTTATTTTGTGTTTTTACCTAACAAGTTTTCAATAAAAGTCTTTGATCCAATACAAACTTATAATATTATACCTTTTTCTCTTTAATAATAATACATCTACATAAAAATATAGTAATTTAAAAAAAAAAAATGGTCTTAAATAGTTAAACTATATCAGCGTAATTTTTGGCTCTACATTAAAAAGAAAAAGAATCTCATTTTAACAGCAAATATTTCAAATTAGTGTGTTTATATTTTTATATTAGTGTTCTTATAAATAATATTGGATTGTTATCTACAATCCTGAAATATATTCAGTACTAAGTTCTTTGATTGACCTAAGGAACACAATTTCCTTACATGATTTAGCATTCAATGGATTAATGATTAAAGAAAATTTTGTATGTTAATGAAGAATAAAATTATGGTAAAAATATTAATAATTTTTATTTAAATTTTTGTGATAAAATGTTAGATTATTATTAGCATGCAGCAATGCACAAAAGAAGATGACCTTGTCTCACTGACCACAATTTATGTAATTGCAGTGATGCACTTGAGTGGAGTTCCATAGGCTTTGGACATCTTTTTGCTTCATTGATAAAAAAAAAAAAATAGAGGTATCCATCCTAACTGAATTTTCCACAGTTCCCTCAGTCTCACCTCAGCGAATGCTAGGATGTGTAATAGGCCGTGGCCAACATCCTTTCCCTACTCATTACCCAGCCGAGAGCTGTAAGCTCTTACAAGTTAGAGGTGTATCCTTGTATAAAAAAACAAAATATATTATGCATAAGTCTCAGAATGTAAATGTCCTATAAAAACCACAAGGTTTTGATACTATTATGGACCTTATGTACATGTACACAAGGTCCATAATAGTATCAAAAAATTATACAACACTTATATTCTGAGGCAGGCGCGGATCCAGGGGAGGGGGGCCCCACATTGGCCTGTTCTGAGGTGATAATATTTAAGCCTTAAATTCTCAATGCTACTAAATTATTGTGAAACCTGGTAATCTCTAATCACACCCATTATATTTCCATTAGTTTTGGGTCATTAATATATTATGGACTCTAGCTTTCTACATGAGAATTCTTTAGGTTGATATATCATTGTCATGAGAAAGAAAATAATTGGGTCCGTCTTTATGAAGTCAAGATCAAAATTAAAACAATTTTACCATGATCGATTAGCTTTCTAATAAATGACAGGACGGAAATAAGGATGGTTATAGTACTAATAATTTTGATATATTTACTTTTTATCATTTATTTTCATTTTCGTTATTGATTAATATATAAGAAATACTTGCATATATAATTTATTAGTCTTTTATTAAACACAAAAAGTGTACATACAACATAGTATTATGTTGTATAATACGGTATAATATATAGACACGAGGCAATGAAGTATTGAAAAAAAAATCAGTTTTTAAAAACAAAAAAAAAACTAATTCTTATTACAAACAATAAACATACTAATGATTTTTTTTATACATACGCATAATTATATGGCAATCGTAGAGGCCAGAAGAATTTATATTGAATGTATTATACTGTCTAATCGGTATCACGTCAAAACAACGAAAACAAAAATCACGAAAGCATTTTCAACGACTGACTTTATCCCGAAAACAATTACATCGAAAACAAATATAAACGAAATCATTTACCACGAAATTAAATTAACACGAAACAAAATAATAACGAGAACAAAAATCACAAAAACAATTTGTACGAAAGTAATTTGACCGAAATTAAAAAGGACGAAAGTAAATTAGAACGAAATTATTTTAATACGAATTCAATAAGCACGAAAACAATTTGAACGAAAGTTATTTGAACGAAAACATTTAAGACGAATACAAAAACCACGAAAACAATTTGACTGAAAAAATATTTGAACGAAAACATTTAAGACGAAATAAAAAAAGAACGAAAACAATTTGACCGAAAGTTATTTGAACGAAAACATTTTGGACGAATCAAAAAATAACGAAAACAATTTGACCGAAAGTTATTTGAACGAAAACATTTAAGACGAATCAAAAAAGAACGAAAACAATTTGACCGACAGTTATTTGAACGAAAACATTTAAAACGAATGAAAAAATCACGAATACAATTTGAACGAACGCTATTGAACCGAAATAAAAAACACCGATGAAGAAAAATATTAATAAAAAATTATAACAAAACATTAAAAAAAAAATGTAAATTAAAACGAATGCAATAAAGAAGTATATTATACAGACTGAGCCAGAAATGGTGTTCCGAACAATCCGAACCCATGCTAAAATTTGGGAAGGTTAACTTATTTGAGCTAGAAATTTGGAATTTGGCATACGTAAAGCCAAGGGTTCCAGATTCTTTTGACATGTACATACACGTGTTAAACAATTTTTAAAATTAATATTTCCTACCGTTTTAGGGGTTGATTCACGATTTGCATTTCTTCCTTATGGGATTTCCATGTTAAATTAAGTTGATAGAAAAATTTTAGCCGATTTGCACCAAAATTAGTTTTTAAGGTTTTCAGAGCACGCTGTATTTAATGGTGTTTCCTCACCCCTAAAAATTAGATCGTTAACTCTTGCTCGGATTCAAAAAATTCAAAGGTTGTTTATGGGGTAAAAAAATAAGTCCGTTTCAGTGGCATAATCAAAATTTTGATAGCATCATTTTTTCCTGTAACATGGGTCATTATCTCATTAGGGGTTGTTTTCACCACTTTTTAAATTACACCGTTAAATTCAACGTGCTCTGAAAACCTTAAAAACCAATTTTGGTGCAAATCGGCTAAAATTTTTCTATCAACTTAATTTAACATGGAAATCCCATAAGGAAGAAATGCAAATCGTGAATCAACCCCTAAAACGTTAGGAAATATTAATTTTAAAAATTGTTTAACACGTACATGTCAAAAGAATCTGGAACCCTTGGCTTTACGTTTGCCAAATTTCAAATTTCTAGCTCAAATAAGTTAACCTGCCCAAATTTTAGCATGGGTTCGGAACACCATTTCTGGCTCAGTCTGTATAATATACTTCTTTATTGCATTCGTTTTAATTTACAATTTTTTTTTAAATGTTTTTTTATAATTTTTTATTAATATTTTTCTTCATCGGTGTTTTTTATTTCGGTTCAATAGCGTTCGTTCAAATTGTATTCGTGATTTTTTCATTCGTTTTAAATGTTTTCGTTCAAATAACTGTCGGTCAAATTGTTTTCGTTCTTTTTTGATTCGTCTTAAATGTTTTCGTTCAAATAACTTTCGGTCAAATTGTTTTCGTTCTTTTTTGATTCGTCTTAAATGTTTTCGTTCAAATAACTTTCGGTCAAATTGTTTTCGTTCTTTTTTGATTCGTCTAAAATGTTTTCGTTCAAATAACTTTCGGCCAAATTGTTTTCGTGAATTTTTTATTTCGTTTTAAATGTTTTCGTTCTAATTTACTTTCGTTGTTTTCCAATTCGTTCAAATAACTATCGGCCAAATGGTTTTCGTGATTATTGAATTCGGCTAAAATGTTTTCGCTGTAAATGCTTTCGTGTTTTTTAAGTTTCGTTATAAATGCATTCGCACATTTTCCATTTCGGTTAATTATATTTTCGTTTAAAATGTTTTCGTGTTAAATTACTTTCGTCCTTTTTGTTTTCGGTGTAATGCCTTTCGTTTAAATTGTTTTCGTTCTTTTATTTTCCGTTCTTTTGACGTAGACTCGTCTAATCTAATCTTGCAATGTTATTAATTTTCAAATTTTTAAATGAATGGCGCTGAATGCCATATTAGCCTATTAGCAGCGGCCGAGCGGCTTTCGGCGGCTTTTAACCACCAATCAATGAGCATATTGCTAGAAGTTTTTTTCTCAGCAGCCAATCATAAGTGAAAAAAAAAAAAATGTGTTGAGAAAAATGGTAAACAAAACAAATATGTATTATGTACTAAATATTAGTACATATTTACCATACAAAAGTGGGCCTGTGTTTATATAGTTCAGTGGCCTGTGTTTATACAATATATTATCGCGATCTGTATTTTTATTTTATTTATTTATTATTTTGTATAAATGCATATTTATTATCTCTGGGCCTGTGGCCGTTTATATTTGCCATATTTGCCATCGGCATGATTATGCATACCATTATGAAGTATACGTATTATGAAATGTAGCGATAAGAACTTGCATAGAAATTTACATCCTGTGATTACATCTGCCATGGAATACCTGTTGTTTACTGCAGCATCTTATGGGGATTTGCCTGCCCTCAAGCAGTTATTGAAACAATTTGCAGAGGACACAGACATTTTAATAAAAGATTCCAAGGGATGCTCACTGCTGCATTGGTAAGTGTGTTCTTTTCTCAGCCTGTATAATATATGATCAAATATTGCAAAAATGGAGCTTTCACATGCTCTAAAATTTTGGTATGCAGTAGACTAGAAATGCTGCAAACTTCATAGAATTTTTGCTGCTGCCATAAAAAAAAAAAAAAAAAACAGTATGCATATCATCAGAGTAAAGTAAAGGTAGTATGTATATACATATTACATATATAAACAGGCATATGTATACACCCCTGCTTGCTATTGTGGATTATGCATATTCCACCACGCGGTGCCTGCTTACGGCTGACTCCCTCAGCATCATAGTATCAGTATTATTGTATCAGCTATAAGCTACGGCATGTTTTGCAGGTCATATGATTAAATAGCAATTTTTTTGCATCCTACACACTACGTTTATGGATCATGAAACTGCATGTGAAAGCGTCTTACTCTCACTAAAAATTGGTTGCAAAAGAACATACATGTAATTTATAAAAATATTCTGAGTCAAGTATGTATGTACTCCAGTTCCAATGGCCCTTTCTCCATTTTCCAGAAGGATTGTTGTTGTTTTGCTCATAGTATAATTAAGTACCTGAAACATAAATTTTAAGTGCAAAAATGGAAGAAAAAATGAAATCTACAAACGTAGCTACGTTACTCTTCTCCTCATTTTAAGTGTATGCTACAACATGCACAGAGACTACCATAACATGATTGATTCTGTGCTGCTGTACATACTTTAATATGCATACCACATCTGACATGCTTTTTACTCTGTGTAGCACCTTGAAGAAGTGCAGAGGCGAAGCAGGGTTCAGGACTCGAGAGCCCCTCATTAAGTTCCTGCTAGAGCAAGCCCCAACACTTGCGATGGAACAGGATTGTGACGGAGCCACGCCGCTGGGGCTTGCCTGCAGGGAGAAACTGACGCTGGCCTGCTGCTCGCTGCTGCTCCTCTCTGATCCGAGAGCAGCGCTGGTAGGCGACGGCAAGGGACGCACTCCCCTACATCACGGTGAGTTAACGTTTGAAACGTCGGCCTTCGAAGATTTTTTTTTTTTTAATGACGCCTCGAGAAATAAATTGAGAAAAAAATAATCTACTCGGAATCAAAAAATAGACTCAAAAAAGTTGTTTTTCAAAGGCTCAAATTTTTCAACTCTAAAACACTTGTTTGTACTCTGAACTTTATAATATCTAGTCATCAGCACAGCTTATGTTTTCATGCAGTAGTTTGTAAATTATACATCTTCTTATCGGTTATACACTGTACGACAACATACTGAAAATAATACTTGACATACAAGCGCTACAGTATAGAACCAATAAAATCTGTAATTGTACTATGTTGCTCAAATAAATATTTCTGACAAATAATTTCCTCACAGGTGCTTAATATTCACATGATTCGAAGGGTTGAACTAGACACTTTGCCTAATACAGTTTCTTTTGTAAGGAAAGAGGGACGTTATTAATAGAGAGAAGGTATCCCCCTCCCCCCCACCTCTCACAACCTTTGCTAATTTTTTGGTCAGGCTTGGTGTTTGTATGAACTCTTATTTTTGTGAAAAATTTAACAATTTTGTTTCTTGCAGTCAAGTATATTGTTGTTCATATGGCTCATTTTATGGGCATAGTAAAAAAAAAAAAAAAAAAGGGAAAGGAAAGGAGAGGAGAGGAGAGGGCTGGAGGAGAGTAAATTCCCCCATTTATTTTCTGTATTTATATGTTTATTTATATGCTTCAATATTTTCCAGTGGCAGGAGGCATTCACAAATTGAACGATGAACCAGACTCTGATAGCATCACCAAAAATGAAATGCTACAACTAGCACATCTTCTGTTACAAAAAAATGCGTCAGTAAATTGTGAAGACAAGAAAGGCTGGTCTGCACTTCATCTGACGCTTGAAAAGAAACGGAACATTTACATTGACGACAACATGGAAATGTTTCAGTTTCTATTGAGTCGCGGGGCCAAACTCTGCACTCAGTCCGGAACCCACGCCCTCTCGTTTGTAGGCCAGTCGGAAGAAATCACAAGGTATTTGTTAAGCCTGATGGACTTGAGTGAGATCAACAAATGGGACCGTGACGGCTGGACTCCTCTACATCATGTCTTGGAGAAGAGCAATGAGGATGAGGTCATTGAACTTCTAATATCTAAAGGGGCAGTAACTGAAGATGGTACAAATGCAGTAGATCTTGCTAGACAGAATGGAAATTCTTTTAAGGTTGTTGAACTTTTACTTTCAAAATATTGTAATTATGATATAAATTCTAAAGATGAAAGTGGAAAAACAATGTTAATACAATATTCCAGCAGCCTGAAGAATATACACAAACTGCTAAGACTTGGTGCTGATGCTACTGCGCTTGCAGATAGTGGAACTAATGCTCTCTTTACGGCCATACAAATTATTGAATCTCCCATAGAAATATTAAATGCAGTGGCTGCATTGATAGCAGCTGGTGCTAACGTTGCAACGGTTGATTGTAGAGGTCAGAATGTGTTGTCGTTGGTTGCTTCTTTGTTTACAACATTTTCAGTTTGTGAACAAAGTGAAATATTAGATAAATTAAAATTAGCAAAATATCTTTTTGAGCAACCAGCTTTTCAAAATAAGCATATAGCTAATTTACCGAAACAGAAACACCCTCAATACATGATCCTATTAAAATTGTATAATATTGTAGTGTATAGATATGGTATAGATACTACTAAACAAATTCTGAAATTAATTTTTAATTCAAATATGAAAGATGAATGTATGACATTTCCAGTTACTCTGGCTGAAATAGCGCCTGGACTCAGATTCAATTCTTGTTGCCTGCTTGGACCTGTTAGCTACGTACTTTTCAAAGATCATGCTTGTAATTTGACGTTTGATAGAGCGACAATGGAAATGCTTTACTTGCTGCTAAACCACGGATTTTCTATTTCTACAATTCCTACAAGCACTGTGTCCCCTCTCACTATGTTACTGTTACTTAAGCCTGAGAGATTGGACAAAAATTCTATGTATAAATCTTCGGGAACATCAAATGATTCTGCAGTAAATCCCGTTAGTATTACTGATGAACCATCTCAGCAAATTAATAAACCAAGTTGCTCAAAACGACCAAAAGTAGAAATCCCTTCATCTGATGTAATAGCAACAGTTGCTCAAGACTTGATAAATCGAGATGTTAATGTTAATGATAGATCATTACAATTTTTCTCTGTATCCCCCTGCTCTTACAATGCCACATTGTTAATGGGTTATATGGGAAGAATGTTGTACTTGCCTGATGCCTTGTGGGTGGCATTTCTGAAGGAAAATGTGTCCGTGGTGAAAACGCTTCTTCCCTATTGGTCAGCACCTCCGCTCGCTCTCCTTTTCTTCTACGCCTACGTGAGCGACGGCATCTTCACAACCTGGTTCCCGGTACTCTCTGAATACGGAGGCATTCCGCACGGCACGGAAATTTACTACAGGCTGGAGAAGCATCTGAGGGACATTCTCCAGGCAAGCAAGAATGACCCAATGTTATTTGCAAAGTTTCTCCCCATCTTCAACTCCTTCAAAGAACTCCATAGTAAGTATTTTAAAATTTAAAGAGAGCTATGTCAATGTCATGTTGATTAACATAAATTCTACACCAGTTTTATTTAAGGGTAAGGTAACGCCACCAATGTTAAAAAAAATCCCTCACACAAAAATTCTGAAAAAAATTTAAAATGTTCTCCTCTACACCCCCTATCAGTAGTTAAAATATCAGGTATACAAATTCGATCTAGTTTTTGAGTTATGAATTTGTATACCTGATATTTTAGCTACTGATAGGGGGTGTAGAGGAGAACATTTTAAATTTTTTTCAGAATTTTTGTGTGAGGGATTTTTTTTAACATTGGTGGCGTTACCTTACCCTTAGTATTTATAAATTTATTTCTGTACAGTAAATATAATATTATGTGATAATCAACAAGCTAATGTGTACACTACGTCCCTTGGAAAGTTTCTCTCACCAATAAATAGTCAATTATTTAATTGTTTTAATTAATTAATTAATTGTTTTAATCTGAGCATAACGACTGATGCATGTGCTGCAACCAAGGCTAAACTCAATTAAACCTTAATTAAATTTGCTTTTAAAAAAAGTATATAACAAAATATAAAAAAAAAGTAATATAGCTTATATGAGCAAGAAGTCATTAGAGACTTGAAAACATTTTTCCAGAAACACAATTTTTTAAGGCAAGATTAAAAAACATACAACACACTAAAGCTTTTGATTTATGTTAAAAATGTGTTCCTCCTTTTAAATATTGATATGTTTAATTTTTAATTGCTGCTTGAGCTGTAAAATTAATTAAAATAAGTTTAAAATTGCTTTGCTGTTTGCTGAAGCTGATATTTGCAATATTATAAAATTGAATGTACTATAAAAGTTAAAATCTCATTCACACCTAATGTTAAATTCTAATTAGCAAATTCATATTCCAGTAAAATGTTATAAAAGCAACTGTTTGTTTTGTTCCATGGCTTGTAATTTTGTTGACAGGTTCTCCACTGAGTCTGCGAGAGTTGTCGAGGTACGTTGTTCGAGCGGCGGTGACTAAGAGGCGCCCCGAGGACAAACTGCCCCGCCTTCTGGAAGCAATCTGCCCCCCTGGACTGAAAGATTTCCTCCTCATGATGCCACAGTGACCACTGTCTTATAAGGCCTACTTTCCTTATCTCTAAGCCTTGACTGTGACCCTTATGGCAGACATCAATTTTTTATTTTGATCGGGAGAAAATTGTTTTGCTTCCTGTTCCGACTTAAGTACTTTTTTTTAAATATTGTTATCTGTAAAAAAGTTGTCAATTAAATCCATGGTTCCTAATTAGGATTATTACTTATATACTAGACTATTATTATTGGACATTTTGTGCAAAAAAAAAAAAAAAAAAATTATAATTATGAATTAAACTGTGAATTCATATTCGTGATCATATTTTAAGTTGTATTAATATTTGTACTTGCATAGCTATTTACTATAAATTTATTTTCTAATACTATAAATGTTATTATTATTATTTTTTTTTAACAGCTTTATCATTTTTTTATTCATGTTCAAATTGTATATCAGTGTACAGACAAAATGGTAATTAATTTGTGAATAAATTAGAAATTAATTAATAAACAATGATCTTAAATTTTATTCAGAACTGTAAATATATAATAATTCCATTGAAATAGTTTTGTTTTATACTGTTCTTATTTTTCTTTTTTAAAACTTTCTATTAGGAATTAAGAGTAAGATAACGCCACCAATGTTAAAAAAAAATCCCTCACACAAAAATTCTGAAAAAAATTTAAAATGTTCTCCTCTACACCCCCTATCAGTAGATAAAATATCAGGTATACAAATACGATCTAGTTTTTGAGTTATGAATTTTTAAAGTTGACTAATTTAACATGGGATTTCCATTTCTCCATATGTTAAAGTAGTCAACTTTAAAAATTCATAACTCAAAAACTAGATCGTATTTGTATACCTGATATTTTAGCTACTGATGGAGGGTGTAGAGGAGAACATTTTAAATTTTTTTCAGAATTTTTGTGTGAGGGATTTTTTTTAACATTGGTGGCGTTACCTTACCCTTAATTTTATTTTTCCAAAGATCTTATCTAAATTAATTCTGATATTAACAATATATAAAGCCTATAATTGAAAGGTAATATATTCAACAACAAATATATGTATCCACTTTCTATGAAATCAGTTTCTTAAGTGGAAGGTAACATGCCCAATGTTAAAAAAAGTCTTGCACATGAAAATTAAGAAACAAATTTAAAATATTCTCCTCCACATCCCCTATCAGCAGCTAAAATTTCAGTTTTACAAATTCGAGCTAGTATTCAAGTTATTTTTTAAACTGGCCAATTTAACATGGAGAAATGAAACTTCCATGTTAAATTAGTCAACTTTAAAAATTCATAACTCAAAAACTAGATCGTATTTGTATACCTGATATTTTAGCTGCTGATAGGGGATGTAGAGGAGAACCTTTAAAATTTTTCTGTAATTTTCATGTGGTATTTTTTTTTTTTAAAACATTGGGCATGTTACCTTCCCCTTAAATAGAGATAAAATCCTAGCACCTCTCACCCCTGAAAACTTTCCTAGTGGTAATGGCAGCAATGCATTGTTGGAACAATAGCTTGACACCATTTCTTAGAGAGGCGCGCTAGTTTGCAGGGGTACCGACTACCAACTGGCTTGTAACATGCTTCTTTATCACTTGTGCATGTGGCATTTCTTTTACCTGATTTAAGGGTAAGGTAACGCCACCAATGTTAAAAAAAATCCCTCACACAAAAATTCTGAAAAAAAATTAAAATGTTCTCCTCTACACCCCCTATCAGTAGCTAAAATATCAGGTATACAAATACGATCTAGTTTTTGAGTTATAAATTTTTAAAGTTGACTAATTTAACATGGAAGTTTCATTTCTCCATGTTAAAGTAGTCAACTTTAAAAATTTATAACTCAAAAACTAGATCGAATTTGTATACCTGATATTTTAGCTACTGCATGATAGGGGGTGTAGAGGAGAACATTTTAAATTTTTTTCAGAATTTTTGTGTGAGGGATTTTTTTTAACATTGGTGGCGTTACCTTACCCTTAATTGCATTTAATGACAATACATTTTTACAAAATATATATTTATTATATTTTTCAAAGATACAACCTATAGCAATAAAGGAGAAACTGTGGAATAACAACTTCTGTTTTTTTACTAAGATGATAACATTGAAAGTAAAAACAAAATTGGCTTGCATTCAGATTTATTATTTAATATTAGTACAAATACGCAACACTCGTCAATTTACATTAGCTGCAAGACTTCTAGCACAAAATGAAGAAATTTTCTTAACAAATAAACATTTTAATTTTATTTCTTATTATCTATGAATTTGTGACATAAATATTCACCTTCAATTCAAATAAAATATTTTTTAAATATTTACAAAGCCAACAATTTTTAATTTTTTGTGTTATTAATATTATCATAGTTTTAGTTAGAATGAAAAAGAAAAAAGAACATCATGCATGGATAATGATTTCAGCAAACGGTTTTATACTAAACAAATTTACGTACTCAACTTTTAGTTATTATAGTTTCAAATACTGTACAAAAAGAAATAGTGAATAAATTATTTACATAAAATTTTGCTAATCTACAGAAGGATCTACAATAATTACTATGAAAATCTGTGATATTTTACTACCTCCGCCTATATAACTGATCACTGAAATAAAAAAATAAAAAATATGCAGATAATAGCAGAAAACTAATAGGAATACAGTATCAAAAACCTCATAATCTTTTATAGACCAAAAGTTTCATACAAGAGAACGGAACAACAAGTATGAATATGACGAACCAAAGATGAAATAATGAACAGGCGGCATGTGGCTCTATCTTCCCGGGAAACCAACCTCGTATGAACTATGAGCTGTTCATAAAATTCACGAGTCTCTCTAATACCGCACAGCATTATTTAAATTTGTAGGAAATACAATAAAAAAAAATTGGTAGACAGGTTGTGTGAAAAAGAATAATTATGTTGACGGTCTATGTATATGGCTCAAGTTTCAACCATTATTTAATTAAATACTGAACATAATTATCTTCTTCTTTTCTTATGCCCACGCATTGGCGTTTAAGCCATTTTACTTCTAGTAAGCCAATAGAGAAGAGCTTTCTTCTCTTCTTTCTTCATGTTGCCAGGCAACGAGTCAAGTTCCACAGTTAATGCTGAGCATCTAAATAGATGCCCTCTGTCTTGAGGTTCTTTTTTACACAATTTACAAATGTCACTATCTTGGATTTTGAATTTCTTCTGATAGCATCCAAGATAGTCATGGCCAGTATCTAGTCTGAATTTAGCAGTGTCTGTGAGTCTATTATAAGTGTGAGTTTTGGCTGATTTAAATATGAGATCTCCCCATGCTTTAATACTTGCTTGTTCTTTCCAATCTGAGTCAACTTTCTGTTTCACTGCACTATTAATATGAGCTTGAATTGAATGAATGGAGATGCTTGTTGTTGGCTGTGTCATCTTGCTGCCCATTTTGGCCAAGTAGTCTGCTTGCTCATTGCCATGAATATTACAATGAGCTGGTATCTACTGTAAGACTATTTCTATGTTATTGTCTTGGTGTTCTTGTATAAGTTTTTTACATTCATTTACTCTATGGTCTTGAGAATTTGAGGAGGCTATTGCTTGTATTGCTGCTGTTGAATCTGAGAGTATGACTATTTTACCGTATTTGTTTTGATTATTGGTTTTCAGTAGGGCTATTTTTATTGCTTGGACTTCTCCGTCAAAGTTGCTGCCATACTTGCTTGTTTAATTTATAACATAATTATAAATATAAACAAATCAATTTGTGGGAAGATGATGCAAGTTTACTATTATCTTTAAAAATGTATTTGTTTTCATGGAAACGGAGTTCGTTAAATTGCTAAAGTAATAACGAGCACACTAATCAGTGAGGAATTTGACACCTTGAAACAGCACGAACTTCGTACCTTTGCTTTCTTTGTGCACGTTCAGTGCCATAATTAGAGTCCGTAAACTAGTGAACTTGGACTCCTTTGGGATAGCTCTTAATTTCTTACTTCCATTGCAAATCTGTAACTTTTGGAGCTGTACCATCAACAATTGAGGCAGAGGTAAAGCTTGTGCTGTCCCAAGGTGTATACATATCGACTGTCAGCCTTTTAAATAGAGCTCATATAAATTAGCCTTGAGCACACAAGTGGATTTCATACAACACGTGACAGTAACTTTTGTAAAAAAGACTTATAATAAAGTATAACGAATCATAAATTACAGTAATACAATATCAATTTGTGATTAATTGTACTTTATAATAGGACTTTTTTGCAAGGGAAGCTACCAGACTCTATGTGCTCTCATTAAATATATAAAAAAACTCAAATTAGTAGATTACTCGGACACTGTAATATTTAAATATTTAATTTTTTTGTTTTAAATTATTGTAATTTGAAAAACTTCTTACAACACACAAAGTTCACTCGGTGGAGTCAGTTTTAATGTCTGCCGTCTCACCAACAACTTCAGACGGCTCTTGGTTCAACACCGAGTCACTGGATTGGTTAGAACTGACGTCACCCTTGCTGGCATCTTCCGACTCTGGCGTACTGGGTATCAGAAGTTTCTCATGGCAAGAAGCTACCAACGGCAAAAGGTGCATGATTTCATTAGGATCTGTGCACAGAGCAGACGGAATATTTATTTCATCCAGACGAGCTTCACGAGAGGTGAATTCTCGCAGCAAGTATCCCCATTGAAACTCGTGGTAGAGTCGAGTATCGTTTAAACGAACAAGAACACCGTCTACACGAAGGAAGAAACGTAGCAAAATGTAGAAGCTATTTGGCATCAAACGAATCTTTGCATTACATACAGCGATACCATTATCATGTAACTCATCTTCAAAAAGAGTTACATCTTTGTAAAATAGAATTTTTTCTTTGCGACGCAGTTTGTCAAGATCTATTCTCTCGGTTGTTTCTTCAATTCCTATATCTCCGAGAAGAGTACCACTGTATTTGGTACTGAATGTCCAATCAAATGGGTTTTTTACTCCTTCTTCTAGAAGTTTGCATCCTTTTCTTGAATCTTTCCAGGCTTGAGCACAAGCCACGACCAGGTCCATCTTGTCAGGACTAACTCCTTGCAGGGCATCCAATGCTGAAAACTCAATGCCGGCTCCTGTCTCATGAGTCAAACGCAACACATTGCTGGCAAACACCATGTCAGGTAGTTGCGGTAGTGACAGATTTTGAGTGAAAACACAGAACTGACACTTCTCTTCTTCCATATTTTCATTGGATTCAGAGCATGGTCCTTTAGGATTGCTGCACTTTGAGCCGAGAATGTGACTGTTCTTACTAAAAACATTCCAAGATTTAACTTTCATTTCATCGTCACTGGCCGGGAAACGTTTGATGTCAGGGTTTGCAGCTGTAGACTGATAGCCGGACAACATTTTTTAAGTATGGAAATAACCGTTACTTACTAATATTTTTTCAAAACTAGCAAAAATATGCCCAGAAAACTTGAAATTGGCGTAAACAATTAAAATGTCAGCCGCAACAGCCGACAGCTGTTTTTCGGATGAAACGATTGTCAATTGTTTTACTTAACCGCGTAATTCTTCGAAATTCTTCAAAAGTTTTGGAAAACAAAAACCTCTGAAACAAAATTTACTGAAACTATACGGGAATTTCATGTTTACATTTTGGGTAGCACGGAGATGCCCGAAGAGCTTCGGGAAGTAGGCAGAAAACCCTAAAATCCTATGCTGTGCATGTTAACGTAACTCACAACACCTCTTTTCTCATAACAGTTTTGGTCGCCAAATATTTTTTTTCATTAGCATTGGTTCGTATTACATAAGTTTTTGTCATTATATAATAATGTTATAATAATTAATTAAATTAGGGCAATTATAATGTAATTGTGAGAAAATGTCAGATCTTTGGTGATATATTCAAAAGTATAATTAATTATATTATTAGTCTTTTATTAAACACAGAAAGTGTACATATTAACAGCACTAGAAACATTTAATTATAATATAATATATACATAAATATCAATTAAAACGTATTATATACATAAATTATAATATATATTATATAATGCTACAATTAATTATTATTTTCAAGAGATGCATGTTCACTATACCAGGACAAAATATTTTTATTACATACCTATATAAATCTATAATACATAATATAATACAAAATATACATGAAACAGGAATTAAATATACATATATTAATTATGAAACATATTGTTTTAACCAAGCACTATATTTAAAAAATAATATATAATATAATATAATATATGGTATTATAGTATATACAGTATATATACCGAGTTGTAATAATTGAATATTAATTGTTATTTTAATTGTGGTATTTTGGATGTCTCTATTATATGATTGTATTACTAATATTTTTTTTTTTTTTTTTTTTACAGCTATTTCAAATTTAATTAACGTTTAGTATGTAGTCATAATGTATCAACTGATATTTAATGTGAATAAATAAAATAAATAAATAAATAAATAAATAAATAAATAAATAAATAAATAAATAAATAAATGAAAATAAATATGCAGAGCAAAAACTGTATATGAACCACTTTGTAACAGCATAATTATTATACCTACTCCATGCAGCTTTCCTAAAAGAGAAGAAAAGTCAAGTATCGTTCTGAATCACTCTTTTAGTAATTTTCCTTCAATGGACAACCATGAAAAAATTGTAATGTCTCTGCTGTACGAAAGGTAGAATAATGCTACTCAGAATGGAGCATCGACCTCATTTTTTTTATTGCAGAAATGTATAGAGGATGAAAAGTTATGCTACCCTGATTTTTTTTCAGATTTTTTAGAGCCCGGGAACTATTTTTAAAAAATTATTGAAAGTCCTTTTTGTGAAGTCACGCGGCGGCAAGTCTTATCTTTTTCTTAAGGAGCGGTGTCTCGTGATGTCACAAAAAGAACTTTCAATAATTTTTTAAAAATAGTTCCCGGGCTCTAAAAAATCTAAAAAAAATCAGGGTAACACAACTTTGCACCCTTTATCAATTTCTGCAATAAAAAAAAAATGAGGTTGATACTCCATTCTTTCAGGTTTTTCTGACCAAGTGCGGTAGCTATTTAAAAAATGAAACTACAAAAAAAGCCTGAATACCTCCAGGGAAAGTTGCCAAATTTGAACACTTTTTTTTAAAAAATAGTTCTTAAACTCAGAAAAAAAAAAAAAAAAAAAAAAAAAAAAAAAAAAAAAAAAGTATCCTCTATTCATTTTTGCAGTTAAAAAAAAAAATCATATATACGTTGTTTATTGCTAATATTTGCCTATCATTGAGTAATAGTGAAAATAAATTAAATAATAATTCCAATATTGGCAGGTTAAATCAGAACTTCTACAGGATGTTCCATAATTATGATTAATTTTAAACAACAGTAGTAAAAACACTAAAAGCTGTACTTATTTTTCAAAACTGTAAAAGCAGTTCCATCACCCACACTTGGCTACAATAAATAAGACACAACACTAAGCTTGACTAACAATGAGAGGAGAGGGAGATCTCCAGGTCTGAACTGCCCCCTCTCCCTTTTCTCCCATTTTACAGGCTACTATGAGCCTGCGTGCTAGGTCATAGGTTCCAGGACGAGGCAGGGCTGCTCGTAGACCAAGACTAGCACAGGCACGAGGAGCAAGAGAGACTAGGCGGCGAGACGGACCCAAGAAACAAAGACCTGAGCCAGCGTGTGGAGAGTACAGCTGGGTGCTCCGTACCACTCCTCTGTTGACAGGTGCAACATATCAATTAATCTAGTAACTTTTATTATTATATTAAAGCTGTTTTTCTTTTTTTTTTTCATGTAAAAGTTTCATACGTACGTTATTGCCTACAACAGCAAATCAAGGGAATTGATTTGACTCAATAATGAGCAGATGTTACAAAACTGCAATAAAAAGTATCAGTTCTACAATTTTTATAATCATGCTTTCTAAAAGCATAAGTTATACTGTATAATATTATATTAATGCATGCCAGTATAATTAATTAATTAGGTTAATTCTTAGTTTTTTTTTTTTTAATTTCAAAGTAAAAGAGAAAAAATACTCACATTGGTGCCTCATTGGTGCTGACAGTCACCTCCAGCTGGTTGTCTGAACAATTCTGGAGTAACAGCTGCACTGGCACCACACATAGTCTGCAACCATAAAAAATTGTTACAACATATTAAAAAAAATTAAAACAAACAAATAAACAAAACAATACAAGAAACATAACATGGAAAAGAAGTATTGAGAAACCTTTCTTTATTAGAGTAATTGAAACAACATTGATACTTTTAAATTTTCTGTCAACACACCTGGCTAATTTGAAGTCATGCTGCAGAGAGGGTGTGTGTTGTAAACTGTGACACACAAGACTCTGAGCTGTAGTCAGCTCAGCCGATACCTCTGGTAGCAGTGGCAATACTGGAAAATAGAAACAAGGGTCCATATTGCATTAGAAATTAATTAAAGCTAGTGTGTAACAACTTTCAAATCCCGATTTTTATTTATTTTCATTGCTTGCCTCAACTTTCATGGCAAAATTCCTGGAAAAAAACAAACAAACATATTTTCACATCCTTTTTCTTAATAAGCCCAAATGCTGCTTAATTTTAGGTAAATTTACTTCAGTACTATAATAGTACCTCCCCTCAATTCTTTTTCTTTCTAAGCTCCCTTCGTTGTTAGTAAAGAGATCTAGAACTTCAGCACTTTCGGATTGCTGACCTGGGGCAGGGGGCGGAGGCAGGTCTCCATACTGTGGCCAGCTGGTTGACGTTCCCAGCTGCACCAAAGACACCTGGTGCTGACCCTCACGAATCTCCTTGCCACGTTGTACCTGCAATTATTAAAGTAACATTTTAGCGACTTCTTCCGTGAAAAGCAACATTGTCCTTACTTTTATATTATTGTAATATGTGACTTTTTTGTTACTAATAGAGTATTGACCAGGGGGCGAGACTACACACTAGGGTTTGAAGCAAATAAAGATTGCTTCCACCTGCCTGCCAGCTGATTTCTTCCCACTATTTCTTCCCACTATAGTAGGAAGGTCAGACCTTTTCAATGTTATTTCATGTTAAGGGATCAGCTGTGATGGTATAGGAGAAACTTTTTTTTTTGCCTCAGCGCGGAGGGTGTAGAAGAGCGGGCGTTAGCTTTCCATAGTATATAGTTCAGTGGTATTGACATCAATTTTTTTATTATAGAAATGGATGTAGGGTGCAAAGTTATGCTACTCTGATTTTTTCAGATTTTTTAGAGACCGGGAACTATTTTCAAACAATTATTGAAAGTACAGAGGACGCCTTGTGACGCCTCTGTTAATAAAAGGATAGGACCTAAAAGGGTCGTGGGTTCAATCTAAGCCTCGGCAAAACTTTTTAGCAATACTTCCCGGCTTGTAAAAAATCTGGAAAAAGTCAGAGTAGTATAAATTTGCACCCTCTATCCATTTCTGCAATAAAAAATTTTAAGGTTGATACTCTATTGCATAACTAATTCTTGATTAAAAAATATAAATCACATTCTTTTAAAATAATCCAAGTTGAGCAAAGTGGAATTATAAACAACGAATACAAATTCTAATTTTATAGGCTAGCTATTTTTATTGAAATGTTTACAGGCTAGCTAGACACACACCTTCCACCGGATGATGAGGCTAAGGTCTAGGGCTGCCTGCTGGCTTTCACCAACGTTCACCAGCTCTCTCACCAGGAACTGCAGACTAGGCCATGAGCTTGCTGCCTGCTGAGATCCGAGACCTGTCTGGGAGTAGAGGCGAGCAGGAGGAGAAACTGTGTGATCATCACAAAACAAATATTATTATTACAAAGCTAATTCATATGTAGTGCTACAAGGAATATTTTAAGGAAATGTTACCAAAATTTAATATAACAATATTTTTAATTTTCAAATAATAAAAATTTAAAGAACAGAACACAGTAAAAATACTAACTGTATATAATTTATATATTGTATAAGGAGTAGCTTTAATTGAAAATAATTTTTTTTTTGTTCATTATGTACTACTTAAACTATAATTAATACTACTTGCAATTAATTTAATTGTAACTGTACACTATTTGTGTTCAGTAAAATAAAATAAACTGTAATTAGTAAAAACTGTAAACAATTTCTCTCTGTGTTCAGCATATACAAATATGAGAGACTGGAGTGATACTACATGTTGGTGACACTCACATTTCTCAGCTGCTCGCAGGATCTTGAAGAGAAGGTGGGAGGACTCTTGGGGTCTCAAACCAGACTCTATAACAAAATATATAATATATATTTTTTTACACATCAAATTAATGACAGCAATTTTATATTTATAAGCTTTAACAAAGGATGAAAAATCTAAAAGGATAAAACATAATACTGTAATTAATTAAGTATCTGTATTTGAATTCATGAAGTAAAAAACCTTATATTCAGAAGTCAAATTTGTTGATATTTTCTGTTACATAAAACGAAAACAAAAAACCATTAACTCACCTTGGGGTGCAATGACAAGGTGGCCTAGATGCCAGTGCCGGCTCACCAGAGCCACCTGTTGAACAATCAGAGAAGCTTCATCTGCTTCGCTCCAGCCCTCAGAGTCCTGTGTAGTAAGAAAGAGAGATTATAAGGGCTTACATTGCTAGTTGCAGACACTATCATGTGCTAAAAAAACGGGAATGGTTTACCAGAATGGAGGGCAGTCCCTTCTGTCAAAAATGTCTAAAAAGTTTGTTTTTCCCATAAAAATGAAACTACTGGATAGGCTAGCTGTCATTAGTACTATGTATGTCAAATGTAAATGACAAATCTTTACTGCTATATAAATTTAATAAAGTACTTTTAGATTACTACATTTTTACGCTGTCATTGTTCCAGGAGAACATTTTTTATCATACACTTACAACACTATCTTTGCTAACACTGCTCCATATCTCCATGATATTTAAGGCATTGTTTAGACTTGTTCTAAACATACATGTATGTCACAGAACTTAATAAAAAATCTGAAATCTGAAATCTGAAATCAAATATCAGCTTACCTGAGGAGGGGCGTGGGCAACCTGCAGCACCAAATTCAGTGACTCCGCCCTGCTGTCTTCTGATTGGCCTGCAGCTGGTGGGGAGGGGCAAGCACTGCGTACAACTTGGGCAGTCAATGACATTGCATTGGTCAACGACACTCTCCAAGAGTGCCTCAGCGTACGGTACCTGGAATAAGAAGTAAGAAGAAATAAGTCCAATCATTAGATACACCATAAAGATTAAAAAAAAAAAAATCCAAGCATTCAATGGGAAATAGTTTGTTAGCGTTATATTAAGGATCATACAGTGCTGTTAATATGTACACTTTCTGTGTTTAATAAAAGACTAATAATTAAGGATCATACAATATTTCTTATGGCAAGTTCCTCGTCCAAAAATCTACAGTTCAGATCATGTTTGTTGATAATGGCCTTAGCATAAAATCTATTCATTGAAACAACTTTTGGTGGTACATATATAGTACCTGCTGTTGTCTGCTCCCTCATAGTACAGCATGAAGTTGAGTTTCAGTGAGCCACGAGATATCGGAGCCTTCACCCAAAGCTGTACGGTGGCTTCTGCACCAGGGGCAAGGGACGATCCAGGCAACGGCACTCGTACCACTCGAGGCTCTGAACCCACTGCCAACCGTGCCAATCTAAAAGAGAAGTTGTTATTAGATTTTTCACATTTTTTGATAATGTTGACCGAGAAAAAAAAATAATAATAATAAAAAATAATCAATCAATCAATCAATACAGTAAATAAATAAATTTCACACTTTGATATACAAGTTTGATGCATTTACTCGTGGCACTGACCTGTAGCCTTGCTGGGAGTGCTGGTGTTGTGCTGGTCCCAGCTGTGAGAGAGGGGAAGGTGGAGGCTTGCCACCTTGAGGCAGGGCCAAGCAAGCTGCATCTGCAGGGGACAAAGCCAGCAGGAGGTTCTTCAAGGGCTGGGGTCCTGCATTCCTCAACACCACTCCTAGTCTACGAGTCTCCCCACATAAGAGGCGAGGACATACACCTTCAAACCTTGCCTGAAACAAATGTAAATTATGCATTACTCAATATATAGTAGCTAGTAACTAAAAACGTATAGGATGAAAATATATTGTCTTTTGTCAATAAATTTGTAAAACTTTTATACTTCTGATTAGGTTACCGACTGCCAAGTTAAAATTTTATTTACGCAATGTGTAGTGTACACAAATTAAGAACATAAAACTTTTAAAATACTCTAACTGCAGTGGAAACATCATAAGCAGTTATAAATTAACCCAACATATTTTAATATAAAATTATTTATAAATTTTAAATATTCCATTTGCTTCTAAATACTGTAATTAGTGCTAACATTTCTGTGTTCAATAAATAATTTTAAAAAAAATTACCGGTAGTATTAAAATATATGATTATAATGAAATAAAAATTAGAATTCATGCTACCTACTTTTTTTTTTTTTTTTTTTTTTACCACAGCAATACAATAAACAAGTACAATAATGCAATGAACTGTCACCTGCAATAGAGGCATGGGAGGTCGCACACTGATGGTCAGCCGGTAGTCAGGGGCATAGTTCTCCTCCTTGCCCTTTAGCCTTGCTCCTCGTACACTCAGCAAAATCTTGCCTGCAAGCAATCATGATGAAGTTTAAACACATATTATAAAATAACTTGCATACAAATTAGAAAACTTGACATACTGTATGTTTTTTGTTTTTGTTTTTTTCTATTTTGTGTCTACATATTAGTTTCAGTTTTTTTAAATAGTTATTTTTACACTATGTCACTTTATTTCATGCACTTTATGCCAACATCTGGATCCACAATGTACATATACAACTTTGAGGCTTGGAAGAAAAAATAATTGCAACATTTTCAAATTACCAACAATACTGGAGGGAGGAGGAAAAAAACTCTTGACTGCTTTTGATTAAATGACTTGCAGTACACGTAGTTAGAAAAATCTGTTTCCCTCTGCCCGTTTTCTGTACACTTATAATCAAATGAGCAAATCTACAAAATTTTCATCCTAATACTTCTTACAAATAACAATTAGGATAAGCTACTACACACCTGGTACTGCTATGGGAGTGTGCTCGGGGCTGGTAGGTCCACACAGGTGGAAGGCAAGAGCCGTCACTTTAAGTTCCCCCAACTGACGAGGTGTGACAGAGAGTGCCACCTGGTGTGTGGCCCCAGGATCAAGGGTCAGGCTGGCCAGGGTCAAGGTATCAGCCACTCCGGGCACCTCTGCTCCCTCACTAGTGCAGGTGATGCCTCCTTCAGTCTCTGGAGAGAAGCTCCACAGAAGTCGGACACTTGTCAGAGTTAGGGGAAGTTGAAGAGGGTTCGTCAAAGTCAGTTGCACTGTCACAGGCTCTGCGAAATTATTATATATAATATAATCATCACAGTGTACCAAATAATGATTATCTGGAATCATAAAACCAGTCTTCTGCATGCAAAATAATGCACTGTTTTGTATCATTTGGTTTAAAAATTGAGAGAATATAAAAGTTTTTTTGTTATAATTTTCCTATTTATGTTCCCCAGAAAAAAAAAAAGAAAAAGAAATATATTCTCTTTAAGGGTAAGATAATGCCACCAATGTTAAAAAAAAAATCACACACGAAAATTCTGAAAAAAAAATTAAAATGTTCTCCTCTACACCCCCAATCAGTAGCTAAAATATCAGGTATACAAATACGATCTAGTTTCTGAGTTATGAATTTTTAAAGTTGACTAATTTAACATGAAAGTTTCATTTCTCCATGTTAAAGTTGTCAACTTTAAAAATTTATAGATCGTATTTCTATCCCTGATATTTTAGCTACTGATAGGGGGTGTAAAGGAGAACATTTTAAATTTTTTTCAGAATTTTTGTGTGAGGGATTTTTTTAAACATTGGTGGCGTTATCTTACCCTTAAATAAGCACAAATAAGTTTTCTATTTAACTACAGTACCCAGGTATGTACTGACCATTGACAACTGCCAGAGATCTGCTACTGTTGTTGGTGAAGGGGGTGAGTAGTTGAGGAGAGGGCTTGAACACAAGTGGGGACTGCCCACATGCCTCTGTCACCAGCTGCTCTTCAAGCTTCTCCCAGCTGTTTAACAATGGACACTAATGAATGAATGTAACAAGCACAATAATATTCTTATTCAATATTTTGCAATGCCAAATATTTTATTCGTATTTTTAATGATTTTATTTATGCAATTAACTGATCATATGTGTAAATCACCATTATTATTATTATTATTATTATTATTATTTTTTTTTAAAGTTTAGAACAGCAGAAAAGGAGTTTTTAATCCAAATCCAATTTTACATTCTGCATTTTGCATGTAACAAAGTATTTAAAATATGTCTAATAGTCTTGTTGTTTGGAAGATAAGCCTCTCATCTCATCACCCAGACTCTTGGCTGACTCACCATACAATCTCCTCGGCATCATGCTTGCTGAAGGAGGTTCCCGAAACAAAGATAGCCTCAGAATCTGGAGCAGTGGCAAGAGAAGGAGATGGAGCTCCTAGGAGAGTCTGCACATGTCTGCAATCCAGCAGTGGAACTGGCATAGTAGCCAAGCCGTCGTCGGTGCCTGAACCCTGCAGGCTCTGTGGAAGCAAATGAGTCGAAATTCATAGTTAATTTTACTTAATAACACACAAAAGAGGTTTATAATTGAAAAAAATTAGCAACTAATGGATGGAAACAATTCGAAAATTATGAAAGTAAAAATTTATAAGGTTTATAAATAGTCTTTATTATCCTGATTTCAGCCTTAACTGCAATATGCAATGTGCATCCAGGAGTATCAAACCAACACAAAATTAAAAAAATAATGATTTTTTAAGAAAGGTACATTTCTTTTAGAGTACAAATATTATGTTTACAACAAATACTATAGGAGTATAGCATTTAAAATTTAAGGTCATTTAACAAGTGGAATACTTGAAATAAAAAAATCATGCACTATATTTTCAAAGATCCCAGCTACCTGTAGTGTCTGCAGGTACTCTCTCAGGAATACAGCCTGCTGCATCCAGGACTGACGACTGCCTGAACTCAGGAGACGTGAGAAAGCATCACGAGCTTCTGGAAGTTGTTTCAGAAATGCAGATTGCCTTCCCACTGTGAAGAGAATATGGTCCTCGGCAAGACCCCACTGTCGGCCTTCATAAACCTATAGAACAACATGCATATTAACACAAAATATGATGCAAAAATTATTAAATTTGTAAGTGATATGATTTATCAACTGTAAATATAATGTTCTATAAAAAAATATTATAGATTAGTTCTGACCTGCAAGGCCTGAAGGTAGCAGCGCAGGGCATGTGATCGCTGGCCTGCCTTGTTGAACCGATGTCCGGCCAGCACCATGTGAAAACCGTATTTACGAGCCAGGCGCGGAGGTCGCTGAGCACCAAGAAAGCAGTACGCTGCCTGTGGTAATCATAAGAAATAAGCAAATACTGAATTCAATAAAAATTGTACACTATCGTATTATCCAGATAAAAGTAAAACTATAAGAGAAAACAGTAATGCAAAAAGAATTAAGAACAAAATTTAATGTTTTAAAAAGTTAAAAATATATATATAATATATTATTAACTTTAACTTTTTGAAAAAAATATTGACAATAATTAAAATATATGAAGGACCAGTCATTTGCAAGAAAAGCAGTATAATGCAAGCTTTGCTTCAGTGTGTGTAGCCTTCAACTGTAAATATTATTTTTGATAGCATCACATGGTAATCGCATAATGCCAAACTGGAACCTCCATGCTACAACATTTACGTTGGTGGAGCAATTAGCTCAAACTAGTGCTTACTGAAATGCATTGAAGCTAGCCAAATTCCTCCCCCACTCCTCTTCTTTCATACACCTTGGAACAGCATAAAGCATGAACTCTTTACTTCTGCTTGAAATTGCTGGATCTGCATATTATCGTCGCCTCAGAATGCAAATCATGTAACTACAAAAAAAAAAAAAAAAAGATGCAACTCTAAACCTTATCTCACTAGAATATGAGGGGCAAAGTTCCATCAATTTTTTTGTACTTACGTGATTTGCATTCTGAGGTGACAATATGTAGATGTAGATTTTTAATTTTGGAAGAAATAAGAAGAGCACCCACTAGTCCATACCCAACAATTTACTAAGCTTCCATAGACACAAAATCCAAAAACAGAGCAAAGTCTTTGCTATCCCAAGGTGTACCTACTCACCAGATTTCTCTTTCGTAAATGCTGGTTACTTTATTATGTACAGTATAATAATGTTGTTGAAAAATAGAAAAAGAAAAAGGTGGTAAAAATCTAAACTGATGAATATTATTAACATCTCAGAGCTCGTCTGGCCAGCCACTGGCCCACGAATCTAAACAAAAAGCTATTTTACCACCACAATCCACACATTAATGCCTGTCTATTAGTTCTTAAGCTTCACCTGCTCTAGCAGAAGAGCACTACGAAGGTCCGAGTCTTCACTGGTCAGCCGAATCAGCTGCTGCGCCGCCTCTCCCATCAGACCACGGGACTTGAGAATCTCAGCACTGAGTAGAGCTGCTCTGGTGGCAAACTGTGGTAACCTGCACGAGAAAATTAACACAGTCAAATCTGAGAATTAGCTAACATGTATGCATTGGATACATTTAGAAAGTGCTAAAATTTAATACTTTAGCATAATACACTGTACTTTTTTTGTGTTTTTAAAGCTCTCATCTCTCATGAGGCTATAAAAGCAATTGAAAGTATGTAATATTTTTGCATTTGAGATGATAAATAATAATTTGATGAAAAAAAAAATTAATTGCTTCCAGTGCAATGGACACAGAATTTTTGTTACAAATATAGGCTACTGTAAAAATCCAATTTTTCTTAAGTTCATTTCTCAAAAATGGTACGTAATCAAGGTTTGTTTGGTGTACTTATTCACTGTTCTGATTTCTGACCTGCAGAGTGTGAGGTAGGTCGTGACTGCCTCGTCCATGTACTCCTGAGCCCGGCGAGGTGACGTGGGAGGCTGCTCGGACAGCAAGAAGGCAGACAGTGCTGCCATCTCCAGAGCTCCAGCGAGCATCAGCCAGGCTTGGTCTGCTGCTAGGTCTCGCTTGAGAGCATGGAAGGCTGGGAAGGAAAGCTGGGGAAGTCCCAGCAGGAAACTGAGGTCACCAAGTCTGCGAAGTCCCCTTTCTGCAGAGTCAGCCGCATAGCTGCAACAATGAGATAAAATTACATTTTCTACATCAGATCTAAATTTATTTAATTATTTGAAAAAAAATCGAACTAAGCGATATTTATTTTTTTAAAAGTAGATAGAAACACATATGATAGAAAAAGATTTGTTGGGAAGGGAGATAGTTTGAGCTTTTAGCCGTCAGTGACCCAGCAAAAAGAGAAAAATTAATTAAAACAACGCTATGCGTGTATATTAGGTTTGACTCGCCGCTCGTTTTAGAGAGAGAGAGGGATTTTTTTGGCTTGATCAGCTAGTTTTTGCTAGCAAAATCGTCACACAAATAATACATTTGGTGCGCCACTCTCTAGCCATGGACAGCTGTTTCGGCCTACTGGGCCTCATCAGCATGGCGAGGACAGAGAGGCAGCAGCTCCCAGCCAGGTCTACATGAGAGCAAGACTAATATACACGCATAGCATTGTTTTAATTAAATTTTCTCTTTTTGCTGGGTCACTGACGGCTAAAAGCTCGAACTATCTCCCTTCCCAACAAATCTTTTTCTATCATATGTGTTTTTCTATCTATTTTAAAAAAAATAAATCAGATTTAAATTTCAATGAAAATATTGGTGCTAGAGCACGAAAAAAAAAAAAAAAAAAAAAAAGTTTTATTATATAATATTTACTTCATATAACTTGGTGTTAAGTTTTGATTTAAAAAAATGTTACTACGGCTTTGTATATTGACAATAAGTCAATAATATAATTAAATGTTTGAAAATAAAATAAAGACAAATAGTTAGAGATCTTATTACCTGGGTGCAGGAGCGCTGGCTTGTGGAGATGAAGCTGCAGTGCCAGGCTTGCTACCTGAGCCAAACCAGCGTTTGGTGGCAGAGAAGAGGGACCTGCTTAGCCCTTTGCGTGCAATCACCTGCCAACAACATCATTGTGAGAGAAGAAGTGTTGGAAGTATTAATTATTAAACTACATGTGCATTTTTTATGCATTTAACTTCTTTATAATTGTGTGTGTGTGTGTGTGTGTATATATATAATATATATATATATATATATATATATATATATATATATATATATATATATATATATATATATATATATATATATATATACTTCTGTATATAATGTATCCATTATCTTTTAATTTTAATCTACATTTTAAAGAAATAAACAAATGAATGAAAATTACATTATACTTTAGTTAATATAGAATTGAAATAAAAAACTAAAAATAAAGTCTTTCTGTAACATCCAGAGCTACATTATAGCTACATAATTATATACAGTAATAATATACAGTACATGTACTTATATTATTTCTGTTGTCATTGTACAACCTTTGATATTTTTAATTAATTATATTGAATTTAAATACAGGCAAGTGATACAGCATACCCTTGTTATTCAAAATTATATATATACATAATTATATATATATATATATTTTTTTTTTTATTATATAAGACTGGATTAATGTACTGTGTATAAAACTAAAATACTAATACACAATTTAAATTATCTCACTCACCAGTTCTGTCAAAGTGTGAATTTGTTTTTCTGCGTAAGGCAGCAAAACTCTGGTGGCAAACTCAGGAACTAACTGTCGCAGCTTCTCACGGTCCTCTGCACTCAGCAGCCGGCCACGTCCTCCAGGTGGCAGCACTGAGCTTGGCCTTGACACGGAGGATAGTGAAGGCATACCCGGAGACTGTAGGGATAGAGAAAATAATTAGAAACTTTGCTACAGAGCAAAAAGAGGAAATTTAGAATAAGTTGAGAAGGAATAAAGTAGAATATTGAATATTTTAGGCTGCAATGGAAAATTTTCAACATTTTTGTTTTTTGTTTTTTTTTTTTTTTACTAGCTCAATCGAAAGAGGAGGTTGAGAAATACAGCTGTGAATTTTATGAGATTTTTATTTGTACTGCAAATAAAAAATTCACAGGTGTATTTTTCGACCTCCTTTTTTGATTGAGCTAGTAAAAAAAAATTGATGCAAATTGTACATTGAAATTGAGTATGGAAAATTTAAAAGTGAATAACTCATCTTTATAAATAGGCTTCTCAGACCCAAAAATTCACTCTGGTTTCAAAATGTATTTTAAAATTAAGTAAAATTTAAATTATACTTAAGCATTTTTTTTTCGCAATTTTATTGATTTTTACCATGATTAGAATGTTAGTTTTGACTCACCCCTGGTGCTACAGGACTGAGGGGATGCAGCAGTGAATCCTCCCCAGCTTCCTGTGCTTCTTCTGGTGGCACCTCCCCTTCTACTGGGCTGCCTGCCTGCACCACCTGAAATAATGCACCATAATGTGTATATTTTACAGAACATTTATGCAAGAAAAATTATTAAAATATGTCATATCCTCAAAATCATTTTTATTTAATATAGTGTATTACAATTATAGTTAGAGACAGAGCATAATTATAAAGTTATGTAAAAATCTAGATTAAAAGTTTGGATTCTTTTACTGTGTTTTTTTTTTTATTATTTACTGTAATTATTTTTTAACTGCAGTATGCATGTTTAGTATTATCAAGTTTGCTTCATAAATATTATCATATTATATCATCATGTAAGTATTTAAGACTACATTTTTTTATCTTTCTCATACAGTTTACGGGATGCTCACCGGGGGGCAGCAAGGAGCAGCCAACAGGTACTGAGCCCAGGGATCTGGAGCTGGATCTGCATTCTCAGATACAGGGCTCTCAGCCTGTGTGTTGATGGGCAGAAGAGTGCAGTATGCCTCACCAAACTGGGCTTTCAGGCGAGCAAACTGAGTTTCAGCTCTGCAGAGAAAAGAATTATGATGATCAAAGTAGGTCACAGTTTAGTCTAACTCCAAAGAGAACAGAGTTCCATAAATTTCACAGAAAAAGTGCAGTAAAATAATTTGATGACTAGGAGGGCAAAAGGTGAGGAGCCAAGAGGAAGGGGGAAGAAGGGGGGGGGGGGGAGGGAGAGAGAGAGAGATGACAAATATTGCTGGTTGAACCGTTAGAGAAAAAATTATTAACATTATTTATTGAATTATTTAACAGTTCTATGGTATAGATAAATGCTGTACAATACATGTAAAACATTTTTTTTTTTTTTTTATTTAATGAGTTGTTCATTGAAGCATATATAATCACTTTTGTTACCATTTAACACAGCAAATATTGATTTACCTAGAACTGTCTGCATTGGGAGAGGAGGCATCATGAAGCAGCACATGATACTGAAGGGCTGGACTGAAGAACCATTTGGGCAGCTGCTGAGGGGCTCCACTGCTGCTGGCTGAGCAGGCAGACCAAAGATTCTGCACCGTGGCTACTGGGTCAGGTTCCTCAGAGCTCACCACCACAATACCTGATGAAGTTAAGGAACAATCTAGCCCTGAAAAGCCATATTTCATTACGTTACTGACAACTTTATCTAAATTCTTTCTTCCTTGTATGCACAGTGTAACAGGTTACTTGAAAGTAGAAGAACGAGAATTTGATAAAAGCTACAACAAAATAAACGCAATAAAAAAAATAAGATGTTAAAAAAAATTCCCTCCACAACATTCTATTACTTAACCCAATAAACAATTATTATTATTATTTATTATTAAATTAAATGCTTTTGCTTTTTTTATATCTATTATTTTCTATACGTCTCTTTTTGTGTTCTGACCTGTGTCTATATTATCTATAAATTTTAATTAAATTTTAATCGTATTTACGTCTAATTGTATCTGTACACTACTTGTGTTTAATAAAATATAAAATAAGATAGTGAATTTGTATATTTTTTACTATAAATTTTTCAAAAATAAACAATGATACTGTACTGTAAAAGTTCTAAAATTAATATTTTTTAATGCACCGTTCCCATCATAATAGAGTTAAATTATTTCTATCGATCAACTCTGTGTTAAAGGATACAAGCCAGGTAGTGCTTGAGGAACTCGTGATCCGAGGGAAACTGCACTTGCAGAAAGACAGAGCGCCATGCTTCAAACCAGGGGGTTGAGCCAGGCACCTGAACCTGCCGGGTTCCTGTAATAACATATACAGCATAATTATGTAAAATTTACATAATGTAAAATAACACAAAATACAGTGTACCAAAAAAATTATAGTAGTATAAAATAATGACAACAAAAAAATGTTTAAAATTATTTAAAATACAATGAAATTACATACATATAAAATAAATTTATTTCATGATTATTCAATTTATTGCAAACAGACCTGCTATTTAGATTGTCTATTTATCTATTATTATTATTGGAGGAGAAAATAAATATATTGCAAGCTGCAAATGATTTAAAAATCTGATTAAATAACTACTGTAATTTTTCCTTCTACGGTGCAGTACGTAAAGCAAATTTATTGATTTCTTTTTTAAATTAATTGGTATTCTTCGCTGCCTCTAACCATATCGCTGCTCTCCAATGTCTATGGTGGTATTGTTTGCTGGATTTGCTGGTAGGCTAGCAGCTTCGTTGAGCCACTTGCGTGCTACTGGTGGCGGAGGAGGCTCCCAGCTGGCATACTGCAAACTCATTCGCAGACCTGGACGTAGAGGCAGTAGCAAGCCGGATGGGTCTCGAATGTGAGCTGCAAATAGTGTGAGTTGTAGTTTTATGGAGTACAGAATGCATTATCCATTATAATACTGCATGTATAGTACTTCTGTTGAGGAGCTCACCTTCAGAGGGAAGGCTGCAGAAAGGCTGCAACATCTCTACAAAGTTTAAGTTGTTCTTCTGGCATGCAGCCTCCGCTTGAGGGCTCACCAGTGCTGCCACCAGTGGTGGGAAGGCAGACTGCACCAGCTCAACAACCGACTGTCGTGTCAACGTCATTTCTGCAGCATAACAATTACTGCAATCATTGGTCTAGGGTCCTAGTCTTATTGATTGAGATTCTATGGAAAAATAGCCATCAAATCATCCAAAATGAAACCTTCTATGATCAACATTATGCTACTATAAAGATATGATGCATTCACAGACAAATAGACGAAGCACCGCGGGATTTGAGGCCCGCTTAGATAAGCTGTGTTTACGTCTAGCATGGCGTCATGTGAGAGTGGTATCGGTGGAGGGGATATGTTAAGAGATAGGGAAACCCAGTACTGCCATCTACAGTTGCCGTACCGTCACCATTGAATACAAAGGAATACAGGAATACAGCTAGTACAGTACGGTACAGTACCTGCCAAACTTTGAGGAGAAACGATTAAAAGAAACAGGCCCAATAATCCCGTTTAATGCTGTGTCTCTTTGTCAGTGATACATACATTCATACTGTATGCATATACATTATATACGCATATTATGTATGAAAAAGTTGTTCATGATCAGCATGATTCTCCATGCTTTTATATATAATGAAGTATGTGGTGTGATTATACTTTACTATGGATATTTATGATATGCATACTGTATCATACTGTATGTAGTGTATGATACATACAGTGCACAGACAGAAAGCTAACTTTACAATGCACATATATATTATGCATACTGTGTATGATATCATACTGTATGGGAGATATGTATATATGGCTCTTTCTAAGTAATCTATGATTAACTATGACTTGCCTTATTTTTTAAAAACTCTCAATCAGAGTAAAGAATTGAGAAAACACTTGGAATGTGATAAAACTAGGCGTATGTGGTTCCTTTTTGCCAAACGCCCAGCTGTCATTTCCATATGATTTGATCACTGACGTCATGAATCCATAAAACCTTCGCACGCACTGTTCGAATCCAGGTTTCCGAACTAGATTAAAAATCATTTTTGTAACTTTTTAGATAAATTTTTGCTGAAAATATTAATTTTTTTAATATGTTGTATTTATTTTTGCTTTAATTAAAATTTTATTTGTACAATGAAATTTTTAATTTCAAAAATCATTAATTAAGCAGCTGAGCATCATGATGCAAAAATTGCAAAATCCAGCATGGTCTGCATGGTGAAAAAGGATTAACAGAAAAATAGTAATCAAGTTATTTTTTGTATGAAATTAAGACTAAGGTTTTCTTTAACCCCGTAGCTTAGGACAGGTAATTTACTCTTAAATCTCATAATTGTTTGTTTGCAGAACATACTGTACTGTATGATATACTGTACTGATCAACTCTTAACTGTATGCGTATGTATAGATATTTATTAAGGACAAACCCAGGCTCTGGTGGAAAGGGGACGATACCAAAAACCGCAATGATAATTTAAATTTGGGGTATGCATACAAGGAAGGGGCGGGGGGGAAATATTTGCTGTAAACCCAGCTTCCATGTGTTTTTTGGGACCTTCCTAGTGGGGTCAGTCGCCCCTGAGCTCTCCTGTCAATGTGATCAAACCTTGGCTGCATCATATTATATGCATACATCCAGGCGCGAATCCAGAACCTAATTTCGGGGGGAACGGAGGCGTCTTCATAAGGCCATGAAATGTTAAAAAAAAATTGTAGTGGGGAAAATCTATATTGCCCATGTTAAATCCAAAATTTCGAGGGGGGCCGTGGGTCACCCAGCCAACCCCTTGGATCCGTGCCTGCATACATCAGTTTTAATGTCAGTACTAAAATTTTATAATTAAATTGTTTTTAGCGGCTTCAACATGGCAACCTCGTTGTCACGGCAGCTGCAGAGGCTGAAGGCGCCGCAGACCCAAGTGCTTACAGCCTCCAAGAAAGGCGTCTCTATCCTCTTTGACTCCAGAGAAGCGGAGAACACATCTTTTGACACTGCCTATGACTTGGGTAATTTTAAATTAGTGAAAACATTTTATTTTTATTATTGAGTACTACACATATTTAGGCACATTGCTTCGCATGCGAGGGCAAATTCTTGTTGATTGTGCCAGTAAATTTACTCCAAAAGTTGTATGTATTGATATTTGTACAGAAAGATATGCAATTATATTCTTATCTTTGTACTGTAGTCTGTATTTTGTATGGAAGCTAATTAAAAAAAAAAAAAATGAAACAAACAAAATACATAATATAATTACTCTCAATTGCAGAGAATTAAATCAATGTTAACTTTATTAAATACTGATAACATAGGTTAAACATGAATTTTAAATATATTTGGTATCTCTGCAATTAGGTACAGTACTATTTAAAAATTATAACAAACTTGTGTCTGGTTGCAGGTCTTGAGGGTTTGAAGGAGCTTTCAAAGCTTGAGCCGAGACTGCAAGAGTTTGAGAACCTGTTGTTCAGCGAAGCTGCCAAGAGTCTGCAGCGCTCAGTGCAAACTGCAGAGGTGAACAAGAAGCTGGATGGCCACATTCGACGCTTCCTGCTGCTTCTGTCCCCCCACCTGCTGCTCAAACCAGCACTTTCAGCACTTGAGTGGCTCGTACAGAGGTGAGACCTTTTTTAAACCTCGGACAATACTGGAGATGAAAGTTTAAAATTCTGTCTTATTTCAAAATTATGCAAAACACATGACACACCCATACCAGTATCTATTATTATGAATAATGAGACAAATAAAAAAACATGTCAGGAACTATAGTACAATATATATCCGTAAATAGTGTCTTGAACTGTTCTCCTTTTTAATAATATTTTACTAAATTAGTGGGTGAATTATCCCCATCATAGAACTAACACCACTATTGTATTACTTAGGTTCCAGGTGGGAGAGTACAATGGTGAAGATCTGTTGATGACAGCGCTACCTTACCACAGTACTCGCACCTTTGTGCTGATCCTGCGTGCAGTTCCTCTCATCAAGAACCCTCAGTCTCCGTGGCACTGGCTCAGGGCAGTGGCAGACACCGGCACACCCCTCGATGCCCTGTCGGTACACAAGGCACTTGCTAACAGCACGGCGCTGCTCAGACTGTTGTGTGATTTCACTCTGACCGCACACAAGGTAAACTAGCCTACAATAAAGTATATTTTATTGTTGTACAGAGTAAGACAGAGTTATTGGAGCAGTGTGAATGGACATCCTACTTATGTTGATCAAACAAAATTAGTTATTACTGAACACTCTTTTACTCTTTTATTGTGCTCATACTACCCAGTAGAATAAATATTAACTTCCTTCCTTGAAAATGAACAAAAAAATATTAGGATTGTGTCACAAAATAGAATAAAAAAAATATTAAATAAGAAAAATTACAGAATACTTTTCATAATATATTGTAGTACAGTATCTTTTGTACAATATTCTTTGTTATGCTGTTGCCTTCCAGTTCCAATTCTGTTTTCTTACATTTTGAAAACTCCATACTTATTATTGTTGTGCTTGCAGACATACCCACGTGGGGAGGCTAGTCGACTGCAGACTCAGTTCTCCTTCTGCTGTGCCTCACTACTTGGTGTGATGGAGACAACCGCGGGGGGCGTGACACAGGCTCAGTTGGCCTGCATGCTGCCACTTCTGCGTCACGGCTTGGCTGCCACAACATCGTGTTTGGCTGCAGGCTGTCTTGCAGTAGTTGCTCATCTTGCCACCAGGGCAGCACTGTCTCAGCGAGCAGCACAAGACATTATCATGCAGCTTATAGCAGTAAGTTTTTAAAAAGCCTTAGTTCATTAAAATTACAATTAATTATAACTAGCATCATATACAGTAGATCTTTTAAAATTTTAAACTTACTGTTCTATTTTTTTGTAACTTATAGTACTGCATACTTATCTCTCATAACTCATAATTTTTTTTAAATGTTAATGTAATATTATTTACTATTCTTGCAGGTAAAAGTGCAGTCTTTACACCTTGAAGCAGCCTCTGTTTTGCTGCTCATTTTCACCGCACAGCCTCGTCTTGGAGCCCCTCTCCACTGCCTGCCAACCCAGGCCCTGGCCAAAGTGTCCTGGCTGCCTCCGTACTTGGGGAAACTCTGTAATGATCATCAGGTCAGTCGTGGTCATTCAGCTATAAAAATGTTCATTTATTTATGATGAACATGGCATCATTTTTTACTAGAAATACAGTATACATAAAATACTGTATGTATACCTTTTTAATATGAAATCTTGGGGGATTAAATTATGACTCTAAATTTGATACAATATTATGAGATACAATTTTTATTTTCATTGCGTACAATTAATGTTGCTCACATTTTATTAAAGTATACTACTCCGGTATCCAGTTAGATGCAACCATTGTCAATATTTATCTTATCATGGCAAAAGTGATTTTGTTTATATTTGTTAGTTCTTAGAGAATTAAGAAGCAAACAAGTGCTAAAGACTATGTCTGTTCCTCAGGGCAAGAAAGTAGAGGTGGTGCCGCTGCTGCTACCTCTGATGACAACTGCGATGGAGGAAATCAATCTGCTGCCCAGTTCAAGGGGGCGAGCTGCCGCCCAGCTAGTCTCCCGTTGTCTGGATGAGGTCTCCCTTTCCGTTGATGCAGCCTCACAAGTTGTCAAGTGAGTCAGTCATTTGCCAGTCATATTGTGCTAGAATTTTCATGAGGTATACATTTAATAACATGTGATTAATTAAAATATCAAATTAAAAGAAATAAAAATATAAATTTGATCATTTGCAGATATTAGACCTAAAGATGTAAATTAAAATTTTGTCTTTAACACAAATCGTCGTTGTAGCGCGTTTTTGGCCGATCTTCCAGTTGTAAGTTATGACTCCATGGCCGATCTATATATTGTAAGTTATGACTCTCTGGCTGATCAGCTTTATTTTTGCCAGGGACGAGTGGCCGAAATGTCAAAAGTTACAACTTTTGTTTTATTGCGCCATTCGAAAGAGTGCAAAATTTGACACAAGATGGCATTAGTGGCATTTTCCTAATAATTTTCATTTAAATGCTAGAAAAATTATAAAAAAAGGGGCGAGGCCCGCGAAAACAGCTGTTTCAAAATAACACGTAACAAAATATCAACACAGAGCAAAAACTTAATTAAATCATATATTTATTCAATCCAGTTATTTACTTCTTCTGGCTGCAAGGAATAATTTTCCTAACGGCCAATTAACATTTAATCAATCAAGTAACAAAATATCTCTCCAGATTTTGCATCGGGTGATCTCTAAAATCTGGAATCATGCATGCAACGATTGAATAACTCTTAATGATATGGTTCAGCTACGTGTATAATAATTAATAATAATTAACTTAATAATTAAATGTGATTTTTTCAAAATTGCAATGTTGTGATTTTGTTTATAAATATTATTTTGTTATTGTGGCGCGCGCCCTACAGTATATATATCGGAAAGAAATAATTAAGCTTTTAGTATGTTAATTTTGATACACATCTGCCTGTGGGGGAAAATATTGCAACTAACCACAATAATTAAAAGGCGTCACAAAGATCTGTAACTTGCATGCATATATTGTAGAGTGTCGTAATAACTATAATAGATAAAAAATACCGGTATTTAAATAAAATTATTATTTTACGATATATAGCTGGTATAGTATTACATTTTTTTTAGCAATCATAATATACTAGGACGTTCTTATATAACTAGGAAAAATTAGCAAATAAAATTATATTATTATTATTTTTTTTTGCAAGTTATTTTATATTTTTTTACCATATATCGCTGCGTATAATAATATATTGTGGGATGTTAAAAGTTTGTAAAAACATGTTTTTATGCTGGCTTGAAAGAGTCGAAGTGCGACAGCTAATAGGTCTCTTCTAGCAGACACGTACATAACTTTTGTTAATTCATTGACGGTCCAACGTGTGCTATCAATATTATACTATTATAATATTGATATATTATATTATTATCGTATGAACCTGAAAAGACGAAAAAAAAAAAATCGCGAGATACCGCGAAGCACAACGCTCACTTCCGGCTTCGTGAATCGCGCCTATTATATACGTACCCATGATAGAATTATAGTGATCGACGTACCATATTAATATTTGTTGTTATAAATAAAATTTAGCATAAATAAATTATAAAATAGCGTAAATATTTTACTATATATATTTTTATGATTAATTCAGCAATGGAATTCTGCTACGCGTCTATAATATATACATAAATGCATGCAGTTAACAAAGTATTCTTTGATCGAGCATAGAACTCGCTGTGATATTTAATCGTCTTGGTTACATTTAATTTCCGCGTTTATGTGCAGACCTGTAAAACAAGTAGCATGCTAATTAAGCTAATTTTTTTTGCATCAATTGCAATTAATGAACTTATAATTGCCTATTGCATTGCTGTTATTTATTACACAAAAAAAAATCGACATTATCAGCGATCGACGATGCTAAAATCACCCAAACTCGGCTGTGTTCGATTCTATTTTTAATAAATAATTTTTTTTATAGTCCCTGCACAGCCTTTTTTTCCTTAAAATTAAAATAATGACAAACATGAAATAATATTATAGTAAGGGAATACACAGTAATTTTATGTCTTACCCATGCATTTTCATTTGTCACCTAGAAAACGAACCATGAAAATGTTTAAGTAGCTGAAAAAAATACGGGTATCATATATGCATACGCGACGTATATAAAATATTGAAGACGAGCGCGTTTCATTAATTTTAATTAATTCTGTAATTCTATTACATCGTGTTTTTAATTTCTAGCCGAGTTAACAATTAACGTGAGAGAGGATTATTACATGCATTTTCAAGCCCTGTCGGATTATGGTAAATTTAATTTATTTATTATTATTTTTTTTTAAAGATGACCGACAGACTTTTATACATATTTTTTATCGTATTTACATTATAAAAGTGCTGTATACAGGATTTTAATTTCCAATTAATATTTCCGGAGATAATCAGTTTTTTGCTTCTCCTGAACAATTAGAAAAATTGCAGATCAGCCAGAAGGCCATAACTTACAATATGCAGATCAGCCAGAGAGTTATAACTTACAATATATAGATCGGCCAAAGAGTCATAACTTACAACTGGAAGATCGGCCAAAAACGCGCTACAACGACGAAATGTTGTTCTCTTCAGATCTCCTACTAACTTTTCATCTGTCAGGCTGGTGTTCTCTCGCCTGCCAGAGCAAGATGGCTCAGATGAGGAGAAATCGTGGTTCCAGGAGACGTGCCAGACTTTGGAGCGCAAGTTTCCTGAGAGCTATGACAGTGAGACCCGCACACTGTTGGCACAGGGAGGAATTTCAAAGTCCAAGCTGAAGGGTCAGTGCACAAAGTCTTAATAATTTTTGAATAAAGATTTTTCCCGTTGTTTTTATTTTTTTCCTATTTTGTTATAATTCATATTATTTTTTTCAACTTAAAATATTAGATTAAATAAAATTTATAACTGATTTCAGTTTGCAGTTCTGAATTTTGTTCCTGAAATTATAAAGGGTGCTTAATCTAAATACATACGGTAACGGTACTACCATAGTATAAATACTTTCCCATTTAAATGGTTTCAATATTTCTAGTCTATCAATATTCAATTGTTGAAATTGCAATTATTTTTACTGCAGGGCTGCTGCAAACGGTTTCACTTGGTGGTGGAGAGCTGACCACCCCTCGAGGTCTGCTACACACCCTGAGCCACCCTGAGGAGGCTGTCAGAGCTGCAGCAGTCATCTGCCTTGGCAAGGCATTTAACAAGCTGCCTGTGAGTACATGATCTTTGTTAGTACTGTACTATGTTTAACTGAAAATTGAATAACTATTTTATGGAGTGCAAGCATTAATGTGAGATAATTACTGAAATATTTGTACAACTGAAAAAACAAATCTATGCTTTTTAATAGCAAATCAATTTAATTATTATTATTATCAACTTCCCTCTTTGCTAAAAGCCACCTCTGTTTTAGGAGGAAGAGCGAGGCTGGATGATTGCTGCAGTGCAAGAAAGACTTACAGATGACAGCATGCAAGTGATCCAGGCCGTGCTGCAACTACCAAATCTGCCACTCATGCTGGGGGGCATGGAAACCCTGACGGAAACTCTCATTAACCTACTTGATGTCACCCCTCATAAGAAATGGTCTAACAAAGCCCTGCAAACAGCACTGAAGACTCTGTGCAACACTGTTGAGTGAGTTACAGCTTGCTTCATAGGCAGGAAATCATCAGGGATTAGTAAATAGGGAATTATTAATGATGAAGAATGATAAAGTTTTTTGTTTGACTATGTGCTTAAAAAATATTAATAATAATAAGTCCCAGTTTATTGACTTAGGGATTATATATATATTGTTTTTTTTCTGCTATTTAAGAACCTTGCATTATTCATGTAAATTATTTGCTTCTATGTTCAAACTGTAGATACAAATACAGTACATTCATATTATTTTTGCTATTATTACTATGTATTTGTAATGTATGCTTTTGTTAGTAAATAGCTTTTACGTGCAAAGGGTATTCATACTGAATGTATTTTATTTCACTTTTAGGACATTTACCTTTGCTGGTGTTTGATGTAATCCTTCTGTATGATTTTGTATTGAGGTTAATAATTTTAAAAATTTCTCTTAAAAGATAATGCTAATTTTAAATGTGTGATTCAGAGTTCAACAGTTAATCTCTGTCAGTTACTTTAATTTATATTATGTACTATATTCTAAAGGTGAAAACAGCCGCTACGCTTAGCACCGCCGATTTGGTGCTAAGAAAGTCAGTTGAAACATTCGCTCAAATGTTTCCGATCGTGTTTTTTTCGAACAGCTGATTACCTTAGCACACGATTTCAATGCAATTGTTGAAAAATTTTTAATTTCGCGGTTAAAATAATTGACGAGCGCAATTATTTGTGCGCTTAGCACCTTAGCACCGAGCTTAGCACCGAGTTTGGTCTCTCCAAACTTCCGACCAATCAGAACGCGTAGAGTGGTCGGCTGTTTTCACCTTAATACTTTGTGATTTACCATTTTTTAATATTTCTTTGTTTTGAATTTTATTTACTTTTTTTAATTAAATACCGGTAATTTGAAAATAAATATTAAACTCACTTCATCATCTCTCTGCCCAACAATATTTTCCTATTTTAGTTGTTCTCATTTTTTTTTTTTTTTTTTTTTTTTCTGGGTGTCCTCTACTGTCTTAAAAACTTTGATTTCTTGCTTAGGGCTAAGGCTGGTGAAATGCAGCAGCTTTGCGTCCTGCTGGCTATCCTGCCGCACCTTATTATGCGTCCTGCCCTGGTACCACAAGTGGCGTCCTCCAGCTTTGGCTCCAACAACAGAGTCATTCAGGCCATCAACAAGAGTGAGTAGATTGGATTAATTTGTTTCCAAACTATGTTATCATTGCGTAAGCTTTATGATTAATGCTCTCTATTTCCAATGTAAGCTTTTACTTACCGTGATGATTTTGGGGTTATTTTTCCTGCAGCATCAAAGTCTTCCAGATTCAATTCAAATCTTAAGTATATTTTCTTATAAAATTATTTTGAGATTATTTTTTTTAATAATAATATTCAATAGTGTCTAATTCATTTTGTCTATAGTTTTTTAATGTTGCAGTACATGTGTATTAATTAATCTTGTAGTGTGAAAAAGATACTGAATTGATTTGAACACAGTCACCATATAATTGAAAGCTTCTCTTCTGTGCTAAATACAGGGTATCTCAAAAACTACTTTAATATGGTATTGATTGCTTTATTATTATTATTATTTTCCAAACATTATGTAAGAAATGTTTGCTTAAATTTTTCAAGTGATTTGCAGTCTGTCAGTAATTCCCTTGTTCTATTCTTTGTTTAAAAGTGTTTCACACAACTTTCTTTTTTTCTAGGTCTTGTTGCAAAAGAGGATGTTCCAGCAGAGCTTTTAGTGTTCACTGCAGTGACACAGGCCCTCAAGCAAGCTCCTCCTGAGGCCTTGGCCCTCGTCTCCTGGAGACTGAAGAGTGAAGACCTTTCTTCTCTGGAGCTGCTACTGCTGTGCAAACTGCTCTCCGGAGCAGCAAAACAACTGGATTCAGCAGAGGAGGCTTTACAGTGCTGCCATCTGGCCCTTACAATCAGAGATAGGTCAAGAAAAGTAAGAACAGAATTTATTTATCATTGAATCTGGACCCTACCTGACCGATTTGACTATTTTTTATTTTATTTTCAAAGAAAAATGTTGCAACAACATTTTGAACGGAGTCATTGAAAAAGAGCATGTAAAATTTAGCCTTGCATGAGGCTACACAAATAAAGATTACATTTGTGAGCTTTTGGATTTAGCACACTCCTCTCCAGTGACCCTGTTTGATTTACTAATTGATTCATCATACAGTACTTAACTTAGATAATTTTGACGTTTTAACTCTATTTATAATTTTTATCAGTACCGTGGCACATCACTAACAACTTATATTTGTGTACAGGTTCTTGCTGTTGCTAGTGAAAGCTCCTCTAAGGTTCAGCAGGTGCAGAAGATCTACAATGACGTAGTCAAGGGAGGTGCTCTGCCCATCTCGGCTCTCTCTGAGGTGCTAGTGGAATTGGCCAGACGTCCCCTCTCAAAAATACATGGGAAGGTGTTGTCCAGAGCCTCGAGCAGTATCGTGACCAGCAGAAAGACCAAGAACGTTCTGTGTTGGTCAGACCTTACCACAGGTGAATCAAAATTAGAATCTTCAGAAGTGTTGGAATGTTGTTTTAGCATTTGTTAGCACATTGATCAATTTAAATGAAACTCATTCATTGAAAAACAAAATGCATAACTTTTTCATTTTAATGTGATTTATTTTTAAACTACTGTAAATGTTTTTGTTGTAATTTTACTCTTTTTAACAAATTCTATAGTGTAGCATCAAAACTGATCAAACAAAAATTATTAGATTCCTCAAAACATACTAACTCAAAAAGTATCATGGTTTCTTAAAAAAATAGACTAACACAACACATACTATATCGTTAGTCCATTTTAAGAAGCCATGATACTTTTGAGTTAGTCTGTTTTGAGAAATCTAAAAATTTCTGTTGGTTAGTTTTGATGCTTCACCATCAATACATAAATTTTGATTTATGCATAAATAAATATACAATAATAATTCTACTGTGATTTTGATGTTGATTGATAACACAGCTGCCAGTGGAGACATGAACGAAACCGATGTCCAACTTTGTGCAATGCTGTTGCCTGTGCTGCTACAACTCTGCTCCCAGCACCCTGTCTCTGATGGCAAGAACCTCAAGCTCATTGCCCTGCGAGATTTCTTGCAAGTGAGTGTGCTGTTGATTTCTAGTCTAATTTTTCTTTTCTCATCTCTCTCTTTCTCTTGGCAAACTTGCTGTATCAAAACTTTTTATTTTTATCCTGTTTTCATATTTTCATTCAAGTAAATAATACACAATTCATTTATATATTTTGTTTTGAACTTATTTTTTTATGTGATCAAATCTTTAGAACTATCTGTACACTATCTCTGTGTTCAATAAATAAATGTTAAAAAAAATCTTGATAACTTTTGAACATGTTAATATTATTACAATTTTGATCACTTGTTTATCAAAGTTATTTATTTTATTCATTATTTCAAAATTAGATATTAGTATAACAAGTTGTTGTTATGTGCAGGCCAACTTCCCCAGTGTGGAGCAGCAGCTGCACATGCTCAATGTGCTATGTGTGCGTCCGGGCATGCCTGACGAGGATATAGTTCGCTGCCTTAAATTCTCTGCCTCCCTCATACGGTCGGAGCAAGGACACAAGTCGGACATCCTACAGTTGCAACATGAGGTGCGTAAATATTGTAGGGCTTCCGTGGTTGTTAAATATTATAAATTGTTGTTGAATAGCTAAGTCCCAAGTTTTTTTAAAGACCATGTTTTAAAAATTATCATTAGTTTGCTATGCCAATATAGACGTTATGTATATTTCAAAAAATTAAATAAAACTTTGGAATACTCTCGGAACCATGTAAAATATAAATTTGTTGACAGTGCAAAATTGGAAATACTGTAATTGGAAATAATACTTTTGAAATATAATCCATTAGTAAAAGTTCTTCAGAATCACTTATACTTACAGTATTACTAATAATACAGTGTGTAATAACATTAATTAATAACAAAGGGGCATGGTGTTTTTTTTTTATTTATTATTATAATTTTTTCATAGAGTTAATATTAAATAGAGAGGCTATCCTGTAGGTGGCGCTGTAGCCTCGCCGAGCGCGGTTCCACTAACTGACGTTTGAAACGGGAGTCTATGACGTCACTATAGGCACTAACAATGTTAAATTTGATCAGTCAATACTGCGCTGAATACAATGAATAGTAGCAAAATAAGCATAACAACAGGTTAATGGGTATTGTAATTGTAAGCAACATTTATTTGGTAGACGTTATATGAAAAATGAAGTTGAATAAAAATTATAAAAAAAATATCCCTAACTCTATTGGAATTTGACACCTGTAGGTTGGTACAGCGAACAGCTGCTATAGCAGCAGCTGCGTCACGTGATCACAGAGAGCGAATCAGAGGCTATAAGAGCCAGGGCGTCTGTGTCGTCACACAGAAATGCAACTCTTGAAATTGACCAACACACTATAACATTAGGAAAATAGAAAGTCGCCCCCTCTTGAATTTTTTGTATAAAATTTGTATGTTTTTATCAGGGGACGTTAGTACCGTCTCTGCTGTGTTCCCTGAGCCACTCACAGCGTCCAGTTCGTGATGCAGCTATGAAAGTGCTGAAAGAGCTGGCTATGCTAGAAGATCCTAACCCTTCCGTGCCAAGCTATCACTGCCTCATCTTGTCACTGCTGTGCAGAGGAGAGGAACTGCTACAGGACGAAGGGTAAGCATCAGTGATTCATGGACTGGATATGGTTTACTTTAGAACCCTTTGATCACTTATAAGTACATTCAAATATGACTGCACAATATCTGTTTGTTTTTTAGTCTCCTTGATAAATGAGTAGTATTTTAATATCAATAGCAACTGTATGGCTATCAACTAACATATTTTAACAATAATTTTTAATTTATCAAATAAAAATTTGCTTAATTAAATTACTATAATAATGCATCAATAAATAGATAAAAAAAGGTTATGTACAAATAAATATACAGTGTATACAGTAATATGTAGATTCTTTGTACAGTATTTTGTCAAATTCCTTCTTATTTGTGAAATCGTAAGAGCTTTGCTCCAGAAGTATAAAAAATACAATTAATATTGTCATAAAATGCCACTCTGATTTAAGGATTATTGTCACTAGTCTTAGGAAATGGTAAATCACTCCAATTTTTTCAGCATTGCATAGAGAAAAAATAAATAAAAATTCTCATGCAATAAAATACACCTAAATTCAGTGCCATTATTTTTTAAATTGAGATATAAAAAACGCATGTTATCAAATGCAAATTTCAATCTCCGTAATGGTACTGAATAATGGATTCAAATTTTAGCTTAAAAAACAATCATTATTTTAAATAGAATTATGATGAAATAATAATTATAGATAACCATTTACTTTTTGAGATACAAGCCTTCATAAAAACTGCACAATTCGGCAATGCTGCTCGTAGCTTAACTGGATGGGATAACAATGTTGCCAAATCGTCAAAAAACAACTTTACACTTTTCAGCAGAAAAAACAAATGAATTGCAGTCATTTTGACTAGTGAGTCAAAACAGCGTACAACTATTTACCACTCATATTTAAATGTTTTTCAATGTTTGCAAGGATGACGGATGAATAAATACACGAGAAAGTGTTTAAAGTGATTCATTTTATTAAAAAAACATATTTTACTGTGCTGATCACTGCTTTCCTAATAGTGCATGTTCTTGTCACTCATATGTATTGCGTATGAAAAGAAGATGGCGGTGCATAAAAGAAAGATGGCGGAACTTCCGGTGACAATAATCGTTAATTAACACATACCTACCTGTGTCTTGCAGCCAGCTGAGCGTGGTGTTATTCTCGCTACTGTCTCCCGACCCTAGCGTACAGAGTCTGTTCCTACGCTCCCACAAGTCTGCCATGAGTGTTGTGGGACGTTGCTTGATGAACCACGTGTGCAGCACTCTAACTCCTCGACATGTGGCAGCTTGTCTCTTGCAGACCCTAAGGCACGTCAGGTCACAGGTAATCTCTATTCCCAGCTGTACATAATATATGACAGCTTTTCACAATTTAATTCCCATCAGTTCAGTAATATTAAATGTGTACTTAAAAACTTTATTAACCATGACAAAACTACTTTAAAAAAAAATGTAGTAATGATATAATAAATTGCTGCTTGGACATTTGTAAATTTGGATTGACAGATTAGAGGTTACATTATGAGCAGAATTTATCTATTTGTTTATTTTCATGCTCAGGAGAACAAATTTTTTAAATATTATTAGTCTTTTATTAAACACAGAAAGTGTACATATTAACAGCACTAGAAACATACATTATAGAAAAACATTACAATAGAACACATAAAACATACATACAAAACATATATAATAGTTACAGAATAATAGAACAATAGAAAATGATAATAAAACAATATAAAATAAAATAACAGATGATACTAACAGCCTGTTACATCATAATAATAATATATCATATATATAATCACATATATAAAACAAAATATGACATAGAAAATAGATAGAATAAAAAACTTATTGCTTCATTGCTATTCAAAATCTATAGACTATATGAAATCTCCCCTGGCATAATCGCTAATAGGCTTAATTCTAGATTTACAGATATTTAAATGATATTGGCTACAATATTCATTACATAATTTACATACACAAGATTGTTCAGCTTTATGATAACCAGAAGATTTACAAATTAGATGGTGGAAGCCGTGAACAGCCTGGCGAGTTAAGACATTTCTAACATTGGATCTATCCAATTGGGGCAGACACCAATGTTTACATGTCATAGCATCAGTGCTGTAAAACTCAGGATTAATATCCTGAGCTTTTTGATTCCTGACAGCTATAAAATTGGAATATTGATCTGTCGTTGGAAGTTTAAACATTTCTTTGATTTCTGTAATAAAATAATTGGAATCTATCAGTTTATAGGCCAGTCTAGTTTCGGTAAATTTTGACAGACACAGTAATCTTTTAACAAACATGGCTTTTACTGATTCTAATTTATCAAAATCGGATACAGATAAATGAGGCCATACAATTTCAATACCATAAGTAGCCACAGGGGCGACTTTTAAATTGAATAGTTTGAGCCCTGTTTTGACGGATAGACCAGACAGCCCTGAGATAGTGTACATAACAGTGAAAGCGTTCTTACATCTTTCTGTTATATGTTTAGAAAAAGAATGCCCTGTCATTTGAAGTATTATGCCAAGATATTTAAATGAATTTAGAAATTCAATCTTTTGACCGTCACAATAAATTTCATCGTTTTTGCATAACGGTCCGCCTCTTCTAAACTTAACAACCTTGGTTTTCTCTGTGTTAATTTCTAGACCATTTGTTTTGGCCCAGATGGATAGATTATTTAGCGCTTTTTGTAGCTTGACTTTGCTCTTTGAAATAATAGCAAGATCATCTGCATATAAATTTAGTACGACTTGATCATTTTCATTTTCACAGTTTATATCTTTTGTAATCTCGGTTATATCTGCAGTAAAAAGATTGAAAAGAAGAGAGCTGCTCGGGTCTCCTTGCAAAACTCCGTTAGATTGAATAATATTACTAGAACATGATAAGCGATCTTGAACACATACATAATTGATATTTAGAATAACAGCTAAGATATTCAAAATTTCAGAAGGAATTACTTTAAGTGACTTCAGCTTTTCAATAAGCAAATTCCTATTGACCGAATCAAAAGCTTTTCTGAAGTCTACAAAAGCAATATATAAATGACCCTTTGGCTTCTCCAATGCTAGTTTAATTTGATTATATACTGTGGATACAGCTTGTATTGTGGAACGTCCTGGCATAAAGCCGTATTGCTCTTTTGGAATAAGATAGTGGGTGGAATCAAAAAGCCTGTTTGCAATTAATCTCGAGAAGAGTTTGTACATGGTATCACCATGGATAATACCTCTGTATGAATCGGGTGACATAATGTTACCCTTCCCTTTGTATAATACCATTAGGTAGGCGATCCGCCACAATTCCGGAATTGTAGCCGTTTCAATACAGAGGTTAAACATGTTGGTGATTGTTGGGGTTAACGACTTGCTTACTAGCTTCAAATGTTCATTCGTAATAAAATCTGGGCCCGAAGCTTTATTGTTTTTTAGGCTTTGCATACAATTATAGACTTCAAATTCATTAAGAGGAATATAATTTGAGTTACAATTATAGTCTCTTGTTAATGATAAAAGATTAAGAGTTTGGTCGGATTGTAATTTATTTGTATTTAAGATATTTGTAAAATGGTTTTCCCATTTGTCTATGTTAATTGGGCATGACTTAGTTGGTGGTCTATCTTTCCTAAGATATGTGTATGGTTCTAGCTCTGCGTCTTTAATCATTTTATCTTCCGAATATAATGCCACTCTGATTTAATTAACACATACCTACCTGTGTCTATGTTTATCATATATTTTTTTAATTCAGTTTAAGAGAATGAGAAACATAAAAATCAATTACAATTCTGTAAGTTGTGACGCTTAACCACAAAAGAGGTATGAACTTAACTCATTGCCTTGCAAAAAATAATAATAATAATAATGGGCATCCAGCTACGGGATGGGCGTAGGCTCTTCTCTGGCTCGCGGTACGTGTCCCCCCACGCTCAGGAAGGACATGCGGGTTGGGGGTTGCCTTGCGAGTGTGACCTCTGGCCCGTAGCCTGTGGTTCTTGAACCACAGGGCGGCCAGGGCATTGGTTTGGGAAGCCCAAGATGCATCCCCACCTCTAAGTGCCCTGGTTAAAGGCATCCAGCACCCAAGAGTGCTAGCGGAAATGTGTCCCACCGCGCCTAGGAGAGGGCCTGCCCGAAAGGCTGTGTGATGGGCTATTTGCGGGTGTACCCAGGAAGCCCTCATTGCCCGCAGCTGAGTAGGAGACGCTGGATCGTAACATCACCAACAGGATCAGGGGGCGCCTTCATCTTGGCCCAATTGGGCCCGGTGCTGGCGCTTAACCACCCCAACTAAGTTGGGAGATAAAAATCCAAATAATAATAATATTTAAAAAAAAAACTTTCTAGAGCTGATTGTGGTTGTCCATTATGTTTGAAACTTGTAAGACAGTTGTTATACTTTCTTTTGACCTCCCCTCTTGTGTTTTTCAGGAATTCCTGGTTTGTCTCGCCCCACTGGGTCGCAGGATCCTCTCTGAGCAGCGTACAGACAACCAACTTGATGAGTCCAGCTGGTTGGTGCTGACAAACGTTCTGCAGCGCATTGACGAGGGCACATGTGACGTCCTGTTGAAGGACGAGGGCTGGCAGTTGCTGCAAGATGCTCTCAGCAGTGACCTGGAATACAAGGAACAAACTGTCGCCACCACCACCCTTGCAACTGTGAGTTTTTCTTGAGTGTCATATTTGCCTCTGAAGACTATATTACAGCAAAATTTTGTTCTCTTCAAATTACAACTATTTTATTACAGTACAAAGAAAACTTCAAACATTATTTTTTTTTTTTTTCTTTTTTACAGGTCAGCAAGGAGGTATTTACCGGGCTAGGGTCTGCCCGAGGTCGTCTTCTCTCACTGGTACTCTCTCTGGGCCCACACCTCTCCTCCCAAGTTGGAGCCTTGCTGAGGAGAGTGGTACTTGATGGACCTCTGGTGGCCGAGCAGCTGAGACTCATGGCACCAGTTCCTCAACTGCAGTCTCGACGCAGAAGGTAGTTGGCATCTTTAATACAGTCTCAGTTAACTATTCACTGTTTGTGGGGGAGGGGGGGGGGGGGATAACTACATATACCATCAGCTACAAAAATAGATACTTACATTATTTTTTTGATAAGAGCTGTAATTAACTTGGTATATCTTTTTTTAATTAATTTTTATTATTATTTCCATATTTTACTTGCTCATTAAAGGGAAATTGTCATTTTATTATAATTTTTTTAATGCCTATTTTTAGTTATTAGATTAATTGTTTGGATTCAATTTTATATACTACTTTTGTTTTGTATGTCTGCAGGATTATTTGCTATGTGTTTTATTGGCGTACCTTCAACTTGTTTGTGATAATTCATTATTATATATAAATATTTTATTAAACACAAAAGTGTACATATGGAATATTCATTATTATGACGATCTTATATTGTTGTACAATCGAAAAGCAATAAAATGATAATGAATTATGAACCAGTTAGAAATACAATTTTTTTTTTAATATTTTCTGCTTTTAACATTTTGTAATTGATTGATTGATTGATACTTATTTTGAGGCAATTGACACAGTTTGGTCATGCATGCCCCCTAATATTTTTTAAGGTGCTGTCACTTGTTAGTTTATTTAAGAATATTAAACTCAAAGTTTTTAATGAATTCAAGATTTGCCTTTCCTTCTTTTCATTTTCTTGTAGCCTAGAGATTCCACCTAAAGATTTCATGTTTGTTTTTACAGGTCTGAAGCCCCCACAAAGGAGGCATCAGAGGCCCTCAGCGCCAGCGCTGCATGGAGTCGAGGTGTAGTGTTGCTTGAAGCCCTGCAAGAGAAGAAAAAGCTGGTGAACACCACTGAGATGGTGCCTGTCCTTTTTCATGTGTTAAAGACGTAAGTGGGGTATTAAGGAAAAGGCAGGGTGGGCTACCGAATATAATCATGAAAATATTTAATAATTCAGTTTCATCAAGATTTATTTTGTTATAGATACAAACCTATTATTAATGTGATCAAAATAAATTGAGTTTGAAAGATATCCCTATTTCACAGTTGATTTGTAAAGAGTGACGTACTGTACATCAAATTCATATCGAATTCATATCATATTCATATCAAATTGATAAAATACTGTAACCAGGATTGAACTTTATTTTACAGTGAATAAATTAGTTAGCAGCCATTAATCCATTACTTTAATACTACTGTATTTACTATATACATCACAGTACAAGAACTTGATGAATGCTTGGAAAAAAATTAACTATACAGAAATAAAATAAAAAAATAGAACAAATTCTTCTTAAATTATAAATTTCAACTTTGTGTTATGGTATGTGACCTCCATCACTTGCTCTTCCCTAATAGCTGTCAAATGATCCAATTGATCTAAAATAAAATCAGTTTACTTTTTTGTATTAGAAAAAAAAACGTAATCAATAAGAATCACATTGCTATCCCATACTCCATTATAAGTTGATATTATAATGTTGCAGGTGCATGGAGGGAGAGGGAGAAGGAGAGTATGCCAAGCAGCTGGTTCTGGGGTGCCTCAGCAACAGTCTGGCTCACCTGGAAGCAGGTGCCAGGTGTCAGATGGATGTGGAGCTTGTGGTGCAATGTTTGAGAGGAACCAACAACCCTCACACCCAGCACCATGCCTTGTTGTTGCTCTGCCACACTGCGCACACCTTGCCAGTACGTGTCCTTCCAGAGCCTTTTTATGTATTAGCTGCGGAACAAAGAGAATTTCTTTATAATGGAGTTGGCTATTTTTATCTAAATAAAATTAATCTATTTAAATTTCATCATACCTTTTTTATTTATAGATTTTTTAAAAAAGCAGTTTTTGTGTGGTTTATGAAGTTGAGATATGTAAATAATATGTAATTGAGGGATAGAAATCAATGAATTTTATTTATGTCTACTTCCCAGCTATATGATAAATAATTTTTAGAAACTTTTAATATTTTAAATATAAAAATGTAATTCACATGAAGAAAAAAAAATGTAATTAAATCTAGCAGAACTATTTGTCTCTATTTGAGAGTCATAAAAAGAGAAGAATTGCTTTGATATTAATTTTCTGTTACGTAGATAATAAATTTTCTATATTTTTTCCAGGATGGCTTGATGCATCACCTGGTCTCTATGTTCACATTCATGGGCTCATTAGTGATGCGCCATGATGACGCTTACAGCTTCCATGTCATCTCTGAGGTCATCGACAAAGTTGTACCCGTCATCCTTAAGGTATGTAGCATTTCAATTTTATCAACACTGACATAGTCAGTTAAAATCATAATGATTTATAGAGAAAGTCACAGAGAACAATGAGAAGCAATGTTCTACTAAATCAAGATTATAAATCAAAACATTACTTTTATTAATTGCTCTGTAAAAACTGCCACTAATTTCAACCTCGTTCCTCACTCAGTCTCAAAATGGTAGTTCGGGTGCAGTCAGCGTGTTACGAGTATTTGTTGATGCGATGCCCGACGTTCCCTCACACCGTCGAGAGCCTATCTTCTCCCGCCTGTTGTTGGTGCTTGGCTGGGAGCGACTCTGGCTCTTCCTTGCCCTCGCCCTTGAGCCCAAGAAGGGAGAGGATTCTGCCCACAGAGGCGAGAAGCCTCGACTAGCGTGTGCTTTGGAGCTAGCAAGTAGTTGCGAGCTGCCACATCTGCTAGCTGCCTTCAATCGTCTCATCATCTACCTTGGAGTTCTTGCAACAGTCAAGTGTAAGGCCTTCTACAAATTTATATTGTGCTTAAGATCCAATAAAAATATGATGAGAAAAGTTGTAAAGAAAAGTTTTGTTATTTAATTAAAAGAAAAGTAAGAATTCCTAAATGTATTTTTTTAGTGGTGAATACTGTATACATTTTTGTAAATAACATTTAGATTTGTTGTTGTTGTTGATTTCATTATTTTACATTCTTACTTTTCTTACAAATAAAAATGAATCATCTTTTTGTGTCTTTTGTTTTCATACCTTGCTTCTAAGTATGTTTCTTATCTCAACAACTGAATTTTGCTTGTTGTGAACAGATGGGGAGAGCAAGCAGGTGGTGGATGCAACTCTGGTCAAGTCTCGGCTGCGGGAATGTGGGGCTGGTGACCTGATGGACCCGTGCTCCCAGAGTGGCAGTGAGACGAGGCGTCTGCAAATCTCTGGCCTCGCATTCATCTCAGACCTGCTCGCCACAAGGGCTCAACAGGTCAGTAACTCTCTGTAACGCAAGTAATTAGTGCCATTATATGTTATTATTATTTATATTTTAGTTGTAAAATTATATTAATTGAATTTTATTTTAATGAATTTTGTTAGGATGATTTAATTTTATTATTATAAGTGCAGCGAGGAGAATATATTTAACCAATGTTGCTAATTTTCAGAATATTTTTTGTTGTTATCGAATGGAGAGCCTACTTAATTGTTAGTCAGTTGGTGTTATAACTAATAACTTGGCAATAACAAAATGGACAAAAATCAGGTATAAGATCTCTATCTGTTTACAAAAGTTAAGAAAGGCCATGAATGTCAATTTTTGATTTCTAAACCATCAACTAATCTCAATACGTTTAAATATATATATTTTTTTTAATATTTAACCCTAAAGCAATGGACTTTTGATTACTGAAGGAACAAATTAGGTTTTACTCTCTTAAACCTACACACAAAAAACACAAAAGTTGATTATTTGTTGCAGTCTGAGGCCGAGCAGCTGAGTCCCGAGCTGGAGTCCTTGTACCAACAGCTGATGGAGACTCTCATGTCGTACCTCAACATTCTGACCAAAGAGGAGCAGATCAGCAGAGGACAGCCCACCGCCAAGTTCTGGCCTGCCATGTTGCACCATGCCTACGCTGTGCTCAACAAGGTAACATTACACATGAAGTTCCGTCTCATATCCTTGAGTTATCATATATTGTAGCAGAACGTTGTCTACGTAAAAAAAGTAAATTGTACAACTTGGATTTCTATCTGCTTCAGGTGAACATGTTGCTTCCCACACGTCAGTTCCTTGCAGTGGTGCGTGGTGTGCTTGCCGGACCCTCTGGCAGTGTGCGCACCAAGACCCTGGAACTACTTGGTGCGCGGCTGCAGCTGCGAGGCTCTGCTACCCTGGGGGAGGCAGAGAAGACCGAGCTGCTTGCCCTAGTACCCACCCTCAAATCCTTGGCTCTCAGTGGCGAGGGAAGTGCAGATAAGGCCCTCTTCTGTCTGCGCATCATGGCAAAACAACTTGCAGCCAACAATGCACACACCTTTGTTCCAGTGAGTCTGTACTACAGAATTAGCAAACTATTCTATATACTTACTATATCATAATGTTATAATGTCATAAAATAGTATAATTATCTTGTATATTAAAATTCATTTAGACTGATTGTATTACATTTTTTAACAAGGAAACTTTTGAGTCTAAATAAGTTTGTGTTTAACCATATAAGTTGTGAAGTAGAAAATACAGTATATATATATAAAAAAAAATAGAGTTTTATAACTTTTATATTATATATTTTTCATGTTTTGTCCTACAGTGTAACAGTCTCTTGTTCAATTAGGTGAATGCCATTGTGTCTTTTTGCAGGTGTTGATATCTCTCATCCAGCTTGCTGAGGAGGGTGTAGCCCCTGCCATGCTGGCCAACGCTCTGCTGTGTCTGGCTGAGTTGTGTGCCAGCCTGCGTGCCCAGGCGGTGCCCTGCCTCCCTCGCCTGGTGCCCGTGGTGCTGAGTGCAAGCGCCAAACATCGCCAGCCAGACCAAGAGTCAAGCGTGAGTCTTTTATAGGACAACCCTTTACATAAATATTGAATCAAGTTATTTATAAAAGGAATCCTTTGTTAAATTTTAGTGAAGACAATATTAAGTAATCAATGCAGTTTACATCTTTTACTTATAATAATCTTTTGGAAAGTCCCAAAAAATACCTTAAATTATGTTTACACTTTCATATTATGCTTTTAAAGATCCTAAGAAAAAGTAAAATGTTATTGGAAGTGCTTGAATTTCAGATGGTGTGTGTAATTATTGTAATTGTAATAGTAAATATATTATCTCTCTCTATATATATATTACTATTATCTATAATCCACTTCTAACACCAGTGATAGTCACTTAATAAATATACTATCAACTTATTGTAGGATTTGCAGGATGGCTTGTCTATGATATGGAATCATACAAACATGTAGTGTAGACATAACTATTTATTAATACTCGTTCATTGTAGTTGTAACATTATACAGTTATCACCGAGGCTAAGTCCAAGAAGTCTTGCAGAGACTATGTCCACTTTCCATAGCGGTGATGGTTCATGTAGGTGGCGTGTGTAGAAGAAGAAGTCCGAGCAGTGAGAGATGCGAGTGAGTGAATTCACCCTCCGCAATTCTTTATATAGGGAAGTAAGCGATCAATGATAAATACATTAAGATGCGCGCGTCAATCATACAATGCAATCCATAGTCACGGACCGCCACGCCCAGATGTGAGTGGGCAAAGGTACTTCCAGAAGAAATACCCTCATATGCAAAAGCTCTCTTAAAGGGATGCAATGCAATATAAAGCTTGAAGAGTAACAATCTTCACAATTACAATTATAGTTATTATTACAGTTACATTATCTAACAAAACGAAAATTGTCACGCCCCTGTGACATTAAAAGTTAAACACTTAGAAATATTTTTATATATTAACAATAATTATTGTTGAATTAAATGCATGCAAAATTTAATTATTGACTTTAACAATATTTTAGAGAGAAAATGACATCAAGATTTTTTATAAGTTAAATAACTTTTATATTAATTTTATTTCATTTATTTATTTTTATTTTTTTTTTTTTTAGATATATATTAAATACTTAATAAGATTAAAATTTGACAACATTGAATTGAATTAAATACATTAAATTAAACTTTATAAAATCCTTTTTGTAATCGGCCTGTCGTTTGACGTAAATTTTTATTTAAATTTGGACGATTAATAATTGTTCTCGGCACTATGATTTTAGGGGAAATAGTGGGAAGTGTCGAGACGTTTGGCGTGTTGCTGACTGTCGGTTGTATCTGAAAAAGAGAGAGAGAGCCAGAATCACTAGGCCTATGCTCCTTGTACATTTTTAACCTATTTGCATGAATTAAAATTTTCTTGCCATTCGTTAACAATAAAAGTAAATTACATGGTGGTTTAACATCAATAATTTTATGAGGTCCAGTGTAAGAAGGAGTTAATTTTCTACTCTTTCCTACTGCAACGACAGGGTTAGTCAACATAACTAAATCACCTATCTTGAATTCTTTAACATTTAATTTTTTATTATACTGTTTAGCTTGGGTATTGAATGCTTTCTGATTAAAATTTTGTACATTTTTCCAAGTACTACGTAATTTTGTTGCTAATTTTTTAACATGATCATTTGTAAGTAAACTTGAAGTTTTTGTGTTTTGAATACAATCAAAAGGTGAATTCATTTTTCGTCCATATACTATTTCGTACGGACTGAATTGAGTACTTGCATGAATTTTAGAATTATATGCTGAAACTGCGTAATCTAAAAGTTCATCCCAATTATCTTGTTCTTTATTAACATAAAAACTAAGCCATTTTTTAATTGTTTTATGTACAATCTCTGTCCTACCATTTGTAGATGGTTTATAACTGCTAGTTCGTAATCTTGTAATATTTAATAATTTACAAACATCAGTCATAATATGAGATAATAGATTTGCACCTTGGTCTGTGATCCAAGTTTTCGGTATACCAAATTTAAGAACTAAATGCATAACAATTGCTCTGGCAATATTTTCTGAAGTTTGTTGCTTTAATGGAACCATAATTAAATATCTAGAAAAATGATCAATTAATGTTAAAATGTATGTAAAACCTGACTTCGTTGTTGGTAATTGCGTTATATCGATTCCAACACGGTCGAATGGTGCAAAAGTTTCGGGCAGTTCATGTAACTTGAGTTTTGTAGGAGGTGTTACATGACGTTCTGCACATTTCTTGCATTCAGATACGTAGTCCATAACATATTTTCTACGGCCTGGCCACCAATATTGATCGGCGACTGCCTTGTTTATTGTTCTTTTGCCGAAATGTCCTGACAATATTGAGTCGTGGTGCTGCTTTAATACTACCTCACGCAATGATGCGGGTAATAATATGCGATCACCAAAAGCTGTACGCTTATATATAACATTATCTCGTATAAGAAAATTCTTTGTGGTACGTAATTTTTGACATACCTCGTCCGTAGACTGTTCAAGAATAATATCTTCGCTGTCAATAACATTAATCACAGGTATATGATCAATTACATGCACAAATCTACTGAGACTATCGGCATGAGCTATTGATTTACCTGGTTTATGTAAAATTGTCATGTTAAAGTCTGCTAACTTTATTAACCAACGCTGTATTTTATCACTTGGATTTTTCATTGTTTTCATGTGAATTAAAGCTGAGTGATCTGTGATTGCTGCAAAATTCTTTTGTCCTAGTAAATAATATTTAAAATGATTACACGACCATACAAGAGCTAACATTTCTCTCTCCGTGCACGTCGTTCGTTGTTCAGCGGACGTAAGTTTTCTCGATGCATAAGCTACAGGTAGTTCTTCATTCTTCTCATTTTTCTGACTGAGAACGGAACCTAAGCAAAAATTAGAACAATCACTGGCGAGAATAAATTCTTTTGAAAAATCCGGAAAAGCTAATAATGGACGTGAAGTTAAAATTTTCTTAATTTTTTCTAAAGCTTCTTTGCATTCTGGTGTAAAATCAATAATATCTGTTGATTTTGAATTCTTTACTAATTCAGTAAGCGGATAGACGATATCTCCATACCCTTTTATCATTTTTCGATAATATCCAGTCAAACCTAACATACTCTGAACTTGAGCTATTTTTGTCGGTGTGGGAAATTCTTTTATGACTTTTGTTAGTCTGGGGTCGGCTCGAATACCATCTTTTGAAACTTCGTGTGCTAAGTACACAACTTTGTCGACAAAAAATTCACATTTTTCAACGGTTACTGTTAAATTTGCTTTTTGTAATCTATTAAAAACTTCATCTAGTCTCTGATAAGTTGTAGAAAAATCTTTTCCGAAAACAATAATGTCATCAACAAAAACACAAGTTTGTAGGGGTGTGAGACCATATAAAACTCCTTGTATAAATCTCTGAAACGTAGCACTGGCATTTCGTAATCCTTGTGGCATAAAATTATATTCATACATGCCGGCATATTTACCAGATGGAACACAAAATCCTGTTTTCTCTTTGCTATCCTCGTGTAGCGGAATTTGATGGAATGCATCTTTAAGATCAATTAGGACAAAATATGCACAATTTGCTAAATTTTCCAATGTTTCTGTAATATTTGGCGTAGGAAAATTTTCAGGTACTGTCTGGATATTTAAACCACGGAAATCACAAGTTATTCTAAACTTAATTGTGAGACCATCAGCGGATTTTTTACGTACTAAAACGATTCCGGCTGACCATGGTCCAAAGCTATGTCGTATTTTTCCAACTTTCAAACTTTTTTCAACGAATTCATCAATAACTGGCTGTAATTGCTTTGCTATTCTGTATCCGGGACGTCGTACTGGAACATCAGAAGTGGTAACAATCCGGTGTGTTATAGTTGTAGCTGCTGGAATTTTCACATGATCCAAGAATAAATCTTTATATTTATTTATTAATGCTTTTACTTGTTTTGCTTGCTCTCTTGGCAGGTGAGATAATTTTTTATCTATTAATTCTTCATTCAACTGTAATGTAGTATCAGGTTTAATGCTTGTTGAGTAGACTTGTCTATTCTCATTTTCAAGTTTCCTGTCATTTTCTTCAAAATATGCATGTTCATATTTATTATATTCGTCGTGAGAGTGTGTGACGTCACAATTTTCTTCCATATTCATTTCTTGTATATCACTCTCATCAATAACAGATATTTCTGCTACGTGTGTACCTTTTATTAATTTAATATTTTGTTTGGACATATTTACTATTGTCACAGCTATAACTTTTTCTGCATGGCCATGCTTATTTGTTGTGATACTTTCACATATACTTCTCGCTACATATCCTTTCTGAGTATCCATGTACTCATTAATTTCTAGCGGTTCAATAAGGTACACCTTGCTCCATTTCATAAGTCGGGGAATGCTTAAAAATATTGTTCTTGAATTACCCTTGGGTATTTCTTCTTGTTGCGCAAGATGGAGAATGGATCGTGTTAATAATCTTGTGTCAGAGGCCTCTGTCAAGTTAACACCTGTCTGCATTCCATGAGTATACATTTGAAGAGGAACGGCCCGTATCGAGTCGCCTAACTTCAGTGTGCACGCTCCCACATCAACGCAAGCTTGATATGCATTCAAGAAATCAATACCCAGCACACCACTGTATGACTTGTTGTAATTATCAATTACATGAGCATTTACATTATATTCAACTTTATCTATTTTTATATGCATGTTAATACTACCATATGACTTTACTTTGCTATCTCCTAAAGCTTTAATTTGATACAAATTTTTATTTAATTTTTTAACTCCTGTTACATGTTTAAATACTAAGGAAATTTGAGCTGCCGTATCAATTAAAAATTTGTATTTTCTCCCAAGATATAAAAAATCGACTAACAGTCCTCCAGCATCACATTCTACGTTCTCGTTATTGAGTATATAAACGGGAACGGTGCTGATAGGGAGTTCGCTTCGCTGGGGAATAATTAACGACTCCCGGCGTCGTTTTCCTCGCGCTGAGTCTCTATGGCTTGGACTGCTCTCTGTCTTTCTACATTTTGTTGCGGAGAATTTCGCTGTGGGCCGTAATAACCTCGTTGGTTATTATAATTTCCACGGTAAGAAGTGTACTGCTGCTGCTGAGACGGCTGTGGTCTAGACTGCCAATTTGAACGATATTGCTGCTGATTTGGGTTCCAACGATCTTGACGATGAAACTGTTGCTGCTGCTGATGCTGACCTCTGTCATATGAATTTCTACCATAGTTGGTATAGTACATGCGAGGTGGACGCGAGAAATGATTATTGAAGTTGTTGAAACGAGGTTGAAATTGAGGTGACTGTCCTAGACGTTGTCCAGTATAATTTCCTCGAGAATCATTTCCTAATCTTGCATAACATTGTGATAAAACGTGATTTGTACGTTTACACCTCGTGCAATGCTGAATGTCAGTAACAAAAACATCTTTCTGAATCTCCTCCGGTTCTCGTGTTTTGACACGTCGCGCTGCTGCAACATGATTGTTTGCATTCGTAACTGCCTCTATAAATGTTTTAGGCAACGTGGCTCTAACCTTGGCATCAATATCTCCACGCAATCCTTCTAAGAATGTTTCCAATGCACGTTGATCTGCTTCCTCTCTAATGGCATTATCTCTAATCAACTGTCCAGTAATATCATATGTCTTGATATTAATTTTTTGAATGCGATCTGCATAATCTTCAATGCTCTCGTTTTCCTCCTTAACGACATCCCTCAATTGCGTACGAAAATATGTAGTATTATTTTTTGACTTATAACGATCTATCAGACATTTCTTAAATTCTGCGTATGTTTCTGAGGTCTTGCATTTTTCATTGCAATATGAAAATTCTAACGCGCTGTCCTCTAACTTGCTTTTTATTCCCAATAATTTCTGATTTTCCTCAAAAGTAGCTAATTTAACAAGATTTTCAAATTGCTCAAAAAACAAATAAATATTCTCTGATGCAGTACCATGAAATGGTTTTAATAATAATAATATTTCATATGGAAAATTTTTAACAACTGAAAGATTCTGTACACGTTGCTCAGCGTCCCGTAAACGCGCCTCGCTATCATGGTATTTCGACGATAAATCTTCATTTGCAGATTGTAAATTTGTTATGGTAACTCTAACTAATTGCAACTGTTCATTCAATTCTTTTACAGTCGTCATTTTAATTAATTATTTAAATTTAACAACAATTTAAAAAAAGACTCAAATTTTGACAAGAAAACTTTTTATATTTATAAATATGTATTTTTTAACATTTCAATAATAAGAATAATAAAGAGCATAGACCTACCTCGCTTTCTCTGTCGTGCGGAAGGTCTGGAAAATCAATTAGGCGTGTTCTCGAAGTTCTTAAAGCTGAAGTTCAACTGCGGGGACAAGATGGCCTTTGTCGTCGATTGGCTGTCTGGTAGGCTGCGAAGAGTTGAAGTCGAAAATTTGTTGCATTTACTTTATAATAGAAGAAACGTTCAGTCCGAAGCACAAATGTCAATATAAACCATTTTTTTTTTTATAAATTTTTATTATTTCAATTTATAAACTGTTGATTTTTTTTTTTTTTTTTTTTTTTTTTTTTTATAAAGCCGTGAGTTCGAATCCCATTCTGAGACCAATGTAATAGTAAATATATTATCTCTCTCTATATATATATTACTATTATCTATAATCCACTTCTAACACCAGTGATAGTCACTTAATAAATATACTATCAACTTATTGTAGGATTTGCAGGATGGCTTGTCTATGATATGGAATCATACAAACATGTAGTGTAGACATAACTATTTATTAATACTCGTTCATTGTAGTTGTAACATTATACAGTTATCACCGAGGCTAAGTCCAAGAAGTCTTGCAGAGACTATGTCCACTTTCCATAGCGGTGATGGTTCATGTAGGTGGCGTGTGTAGAAGAAGAAGTCCGAGCAGTGAGAGATGCGAGTGAGTGAATTCACCCTCCGCAATTCTTTATATAGGGAAGTAAGCGATCAATGATAAATACATTAAGATGCGCGCGTCAATCATACAATGCAATCCATAGTCACGGACCGCCACGCCCAGATGTGAGTGGGCAAAGGTACTTCCAGAAGAAATACCCTCATATGCAAAAGCTCTCTTAAAGGGATGCAATGCAATATAAAGCTTGAAGAGTAACAATCTTCACAATTACAATTATAGTTATTATTACAGTTACATAATGGTTGGTACAGGAGCTGGTGGTGGTAGCTGCAGCTGCTGGCATGCAGCGACTCGTGGAAACGCTGCCATTGTTCCTCTCCCCATTCCTGCCTGCCATGCTGAGAGAACTATGCCTGCTCTCCGCCACGGGACATGCCCACCTCACCTCCAAAGTGGCTGCTGCACTACATCCCAAGCTGGCTGCAATAAAGTATGTAAAGTGAACTTCTATGTCATCTCCATTATTACAAAATCAATCATTCAATAAAGATTACCCAGTTTCTGCATACCAAATACAAATGTTACACTCAAAACATTTGAAATTTAAAATGTTCAATTATTTAAATTATATGATTTTGGTATAAGATAATTTATAAATACATAAAATTTTATTGGTACAGTTATTGTACTGTATATTATAATATTACGTGTCACAAAAATATAAAATGTCTAGCATTTTTGAAATATTTTATGTAATGAGTATGTATTGCTAGTTCTATGAAAATCAACACTATCAGAATGCTGTTTAAAATATAACAAAATAATGCATGCAGATTAAATTTCGTCATTTAAATTTAAAGTTGGTGTTCAATAATAAGGTTATTTTTTTTTAATATTCTGTTTCTTTTTCTCTTGATATTAATCATTCATTTTTGTTTTTAGGGAAGGTATTGGCAGCAAAGTTGCACTTCGGATCTTGCTACCAGCAGTGTGTGGGGTGTTTGATGAGTTGTCTGTTGATGCTGCCTCTCTGCCGGCACTTGGCCCTCTGTTGTCCGTGCTGGCAAGCAGTTTCTCCAGCCTGGAGCGAGCAGACATTGATGCTCATATTTCAGAGCTGACCAACTTCTTCCAGCATGCTCTGGAGTTGAGATCTGATTGGGATCAAAGAAAAGAAGACATGGTGAGTCCCCCATAATTTTACAAATGTGAAGGTCATCTGCTGCTGTTTTGTCATTTTTTATTTATTTATTTATTTATTTATTATGTAATACACTGAATATTTAATAACATCTGTAATGTATTGTTTGCCAAGTTAATAGTTTTCATAAAATTTACATTGTTATTTTCATATTTTAATATATGGTGGTTATTTATATATTTATTTTGAAAAATGAAAATTAATCAGTGACATTTTTGTAGGAAAAACCTGTTAAAACAAAATGTTCAACCTCTGTGATGTTTGAAATTTCAGAGCGAGGAGGAAGGAGAGTTGGTTACTAAGGCAGAGGCACAAATCATCTCTGCGTTAGTCACACTCATCATGAAGCTACCGGAAAATGTGTTCCGTCCACTATACTTCAAGCTCAGTGCTTGGTCAAGCCAGGCGGAGCAGCAGCAGGAGCTGAGAGGGCGCTGCATCACTTTCTACAGGTCAGAATAACAGTCTACTTACCTTAGAGCATGAAAGAAAAAGGAAGGAACCCAAACAAGCTGGTATTAACGTTGTGTCGGTTGCGGCAAAAGTGTAACGGCCGTGGCGCTTTTCGGAACTAATTTAGGCTCTACTCCTCGTAAGAATAACATTGTCATATTTGGAGGCAAGTATCGCAGGCAATATTCATTTTAGAACGAAATGCACTTGAATTTCTAATAAATGAAGAATTTGTTTATAAACTAGTATTTTTTTAAGAATTTTAGGACCAACAGTTTAAGCGTGGTTAATTTTTTTGTTAAGACACAGCGAAGCGGATGACAACGCCGCTAGAGCCTAAAATAGTTCCAGATTTGCCGCATGGCGCTGTAGCGATTACATTCGTCGACGCATTGGCGTTGCTTATGATTTATCTCCTTCTTATTTTCTTCATGCCTGAGAGTGAAATAAAATGTCACAAGTGTAACTCTTCAATCAAATCTAGTGAGCGAAAAAATATTTAAGATGCACCTTTTACTAATAAAAATTTAGAAACAGAAGGATCTTGATTACCTGTTTTTGAATTATATTTGATTTATTCACATTAAATACTAGTTGTTACAATGTGACTACATACTAAAACATTTATAAAATATGATTTATCTGAAAAAGATTATTTAGCTAATATGTTACCAAAAAAACAGTCTGCATAAGGAAGGCTATGTTTTTTTTTTTTTTTTTTTTTTTTTTTTTTTTTTTTTTACTTTTTATGTAATTAAACTTTTTATTATTATATTATTACACTCTTACTCTGTACATTTTTAGAGGAATTATTTCAGTGCAAAATAAATCTACATCAGACATCAACATTACTACGTCTAAATCTTAGAGTTAAACTAACTTACAGGTGCTCCACGAGCTTGGCTGCCCAGTTGAAAGGCCTGTTTGTGGTGTTTGCCTTCTACTTCCTGAAGCAAGCTGCCGGCTTGTTGAGACGCTGCCACTCCTCCAGCACGGAGGAAAAGATGTTTACTGGAGAGAAGGCCGAAGCTCGGTGCTGCCTCCTGCTGGACAGCGTGCTAGACACTCTGCTGAATGTCTTCTCACACGACAAGCAGAATTTTGTCAACAAGGAGTGCTTTGACGTCCTCATGCAGCCACTAGTAGACCAGGTTAGAAACATGCCACTTTCATACTCTTAGTTCACTCTCTGTTTTTGTTTCATACATTTAAAAGTTCAAATTGTACTTTTAAAATGAAATGAACGAGGAAATGTGTCAGTGCACTTTTCTGCGGCATATTACAAAACATTGAAGCATAATTTTAATAATGTTCCAAAAAATTAACATTGAATTATTTCACACTGTGTAGTCTAACAGGATCTATCGTGTTCCAGCTCGAGAATGAAGTAGGTGGGCAGACTCGACTGAAAGAGCGCTGCAAAATGCTGGTTGCTCCGTGCCTTGCCCAGTTTGCAAGGGCCACAGCAGACGATGTGTTGTGGAAACAACTCAACTACCAAGTTCTCCTCAAGACAAGACACTCTACTCCTGCCGTGAGTAGCATCAGAATTCATATGACTATCAAATATTGTAGCAAGAATTTTCACTCTTGAACATATTCTTATCTCATATGATCAGGGTGTTAGTTTCTTTGAAAGTTTCAAGAGCTAAGTGAGTGGAATGAATCAAAAACTAATCTTTCTATTAAACATTTAGATTTTTTTTTTTTTTTTTTTTTTTTAGAGAATGTGACACCTGTGATGATACAGCTGCATCTTACGGTTGCCTAACAACGCATTACAGCATTTGATCAAATAGGATTTGTTTCTATTTATTAATTACACTTATTTGACTGAAAGATTGTTTTAGGCTTTTAAACTCTAAAGAAAAAAACATTTATTAAAACGAATTTACGGCGGGGAGATGTCTTGGTATTTCAACTAAAAAATAGCTACTTTAGTTAATATGTGTTTATTATTATTATTATTTTGCAAGCATTGGGTTTTAAAAAAATCATTCTCTTAAAAATTGTTGCATTATTAGGACTAAAAAAAAAATGAAAACTGTAAGAACATTTCTTTTGTGATACAGTACACATCATGTTAAGTGTAGTTTCCACCCTCTTAACTTTCTATGTATAGGTCCGTGTGGTTGCGGTTGGGGCAGTTCAACGTCTGGCAGAGGCTCTGGGCGAGGAGTTGCTGCCACTGCTGCCCGAAGCCGTTCCGTTCCTGGCAGAACTGCTTGAGGACGAAGACGATGAGGTGGAAGTTGCAGCACAAGATGCCGTGCGAGAGATGGAGAGAATTCTTGGAGAGCCTCTACAGAAATATTTCTAATTTTATGGTCATGTTTTTTTTTTTAATTAAATTGATAGATTTAATTACCAAGTAAAAATATACACACAAAATTATTATTATTATTATTATTATTATTTTAATGGGTCCCTTTCAGGGACCGGATGCACGCGTTTTTTTCGTGCATCCGAGATGCGCATCCGGATGCAAATTAATTTTTCGTGCATCCATGGATGCGCATCCGGATGCAAATTTATTTGTCATGCATCTGGGATGCACACCCGGATGCAAATTTATTTTCCATGCATCTGGGATGCGCATCCGGATGCATTAATTTTTTCCCGTGCATCTGGGATGCACGGATGCGGATGCAAGCCCATTTTTGCGCATCCTTGTGCATATCTTGCATCTGCATCCGCATCTGCATCCGCATCTGCATCCGATCCCTGGTCCCTTTAAAAGAAAAATAACCTTTTTTGTTTATTTATGTTAATTCAATTATATTGCTATATTTCCTTAAAGACGAATAATCGTATTATCTAGGGGAAACAGAATTTTGAGCAATACATTTGCATCAGAGATATATATTGCAATGTTCAGCGACTCTATATCTAGCCTAATTATAAAATTTAAATTAGCTTATTAAGATCAGAATATTTTATTTGCTATTTATTTTAAAGAAGCGGCGCTAGCATTATTAATTAAGCAAATCTGACTATAAATTTAAATGTTTTTGATAAAACTTAATGAAGTTATATATATATATATATATATATATATATATATATATTATTTGTTGATTAAGATAGAGAATTCAGAAAACAGTTCTACATAAAAGACAAGTTTTGCGTTAGACAAATTATTGATCGGGTAACGCTTCTATAATTAAATTTATGATGAGGCTTATAAATTACTTTATATTATACAGCATTAATATATATTATACTATAAATTTTATTGAAAAAATTGTGACAATAACAATTAACAAAATCATCCAATTAATCATCATCGTGCTGAGTTTAATGTATCATCGTGTCGACAAAGTACTCGCAAAATCGGAGAAACTCTTAGAGACCTCCGTGTCATATGGCCTGAGAGGGGTCCAGGTGTACGTGGCGACGCTGCTGCATATATATCGCATGGGCGCGGTTTATGGCCCGGCTCTCGCTGGCACAGCTAGCCAGCTGCGCGCACAGCTGAAAGTCGGGCCGTGGCCTAACCGCGCCCATGCGATGCAGCAGCACACTTGGATCCCACTCAAGCCATCAAATTTCTGTCCATATAAGACACGAAGGTCTCTGAGAAACTGATGTGTCCTTGTGTTGCAAAGTTCCTCTGTAGAGGAACTTTGCTTGTGTTGCGTCGATCAAAGAACTGAAAGAAGCGCGCCACTTCTATTTTTCATAAATGTCGGTAGGTGTCAGCACTTCGCAGAAGCTGGGCGAAAAAAAAAAAATCAAATCAGCTGTGCAAAATCTGCGCGGTGAGATATTTGTAGATGCTAATTTTAATGAATAAAATTATGTTTCGCAAGCAATAACGACGTAATGCAGCGGTTGTAGGTAAGTAGAGAGGTTTCCTAATGTTATCTGCATTAGTATTTTAGTTGAATTAAAGTATTCAATAATGCACACCAGTATGCAAATTTATATTTATTTTATACATACCCGCTGAGGTATGCGCGGCATTGCATTTCATGCATTCGTGTTCTTGTGGTCTTTACAATGTAGAGCATACGTAAGAATTCCCACATTCCTACGTATGCATATTACGTAACCATATAGTGGCATAATAATATATATATGATACTTAACAGTCCCGGGGGAAGAAAAGGTCATGCGCGCTAAAAACTGTGTTCGATCTGCACCATTGAGCTCTATACAAGGCTAGAGGGATAATGCCCTATACTTCTCAATGTTAAACTGTGCGCACGGTCCGGCGGGAGGAAGTGGGTGGGAGATTGCGCTTTCGTCACACATTCCAACGTATTCTCCTCAGAATTGCCAACTGCAGTGTAACTTTTAATATTTATTTTATAAGGAAATAGCAGGATTTTTGCAATAAAAATAAATAAAAACTAAATTTGAAATACAATATGAGTTATTGTAAGTGTTTAAAATAAATTTTTAGAGTGAATTTCCTTTTATCTCTGTTTTAGTAAGTTCAATTTTTTTCCTATTACGTTGGCAACGCAATCGCGTAAATTTGTAATTTGTAAACATGTTTTTAAATATGGCCGGCCACAGTCTGTGGGCCGGCCGAAAAACAGTATGGGGCTACGTGATTAGAGTTTTATCGAAGTGAAATTTAAATATCAAGTCGTGTTGGAGTTATGTGTGAATGAAGAAGGAACTACTAGCAACATGCCTGCTGTATTGCGATGCTGTGCATACGATTGCATGCATGTCAACGTGCCATGACATCAGCAATTTGGCCAAGCAAATTTTATCGCCATTCACAGGTAAGCTGCTCAATAAATTTAATTAAACTTCAATCCATATAATTATAGAATATATAGTATGCATACGTGTGTTCTCGTTATCCTAATAGACCACTTGCAAAACCCTATTTTAGCAAAAAACAAACTCTCACATCCATTTCATTGTTGTTGTTGATTGTGGGTTGAAAATTTGTTTATGATACAGTATGATACATTGGACCTTATGGGAAATTCACGATTGTCACACACAGATTTCAATATGTTTAAAACCTACGATTGTAAAAATGAACAAATCACCACAATCTGCAGTTTTTGGCCATTTATAATCCTGAAATGCGTATCAAAAGAAGTTTTCTTTATTTTAATACGGTAAATTTCATATGACACGAAAACAGCCAATTGCATGGGGGACGATACGTAACTTTTGGCAAGCTCTAGTTTGTTGATTTTTGCATCAGTTAAAATCAACAAACTGTAGCTTGCTTGGATGGTCTATTGGATAGTTTGTAGTAATACTATCTTTTCTATTCTATATATGCATACAATCAGCTGAAATACATCGGATGTATACGGGACAGTATAATATGCATACACACAGTATGCAGTATCATATCATATATTATACTGTATGCATATATCATACAATACATACGGTATTTAGTGTAATACGGACTTTATGCATATAATATAAATTTAAGACAAACAATAAGTTTAAATTTATTAACACATCAGCAGCTTGACTGCATATTTATGCACAAAATGTTGGTTCGCCAAATCCAAACTGTGTTCATAATTTGTGCCCTCCATGGCATTCATGTGTTGGGTCAATCAGGAGCAGAAAAAGTATCATATACAGGGCAGGTTATAATAAACCTATTGTATGCATAACATTCACTACGTTCACATGACGGTGTTCAATACATATCCGTTGACGACGGATAATTAATCGGATGAGTTAATTCAATTTGTTAGTGGCGTAGCCAGGATTCGTCCAAGGGAGGGAGTTCTTCAAGATACAAATTGGGAACAACCTGCTGGGGATTGGGGGCGAAGCCCCCTATAATAGCCCGCGGCAGGTGCGTTTTTTTTTAAAGGACACACCCCTTTTTTTAGGGTAAAATTATGAAAAAATACTATATTATAAACAATGTATGTCCTGTTGCAATTCTTTTAAAATTTTAAATATTTTGCACCCCCATATTTAAATTTTCTTTTCAAAATATACGTGCACTAACGTAATAAAGAAGCATTGAGTAAATAATTTTAGTTAAATCAAGTAATTCTTCTAATACAGTAACCACACTGTTATATTATTTTTATTAGTTTCATGATCAGAGACCCTTAGAGACCTCCATGTCTTATGGTAAGAAATTTGATTGCCTGGGCGGGGTCCAAGTTTGGCGGCGCTGCTGCATCGCATGGGCGCCGTTGGGCTACAACATGGCTTTCAACTGCGCGCGAAGCTGGCAGCCAGCGAGAGCAGGGTCGTGCCCATGCAACCATGTCCATGCGATGCAGCAGCGCCACCACACTTGGACCCCCCTCAGGCTATCAAATTTTTGGTCATAAGACACGGAGGTCTCTAAGGGTCTCGATCTGTTTCATGATGCACGATTTTTTTGAAAAAGGGGCGTGGACTTTTATTTTTTACGATGAAAAATTGCAGCGAATTTCTTATAATTACTTTGTAAATCGTTTCATGTTAATTTTTTTTTCTATTTTTCAAATGTATCAAGTAAAAAGAAAAATATTTTTGAATATTCCCAAAAAATGAGACAAATTTCTATATTTGTGAATTTTTCTTATCATAATAATGATAATTATATGTTTATTATATTTATATATGGTACATATTTATTTTTTAACTAATTTTTTTTCCTGTAAATACTTCTTTTCATATCAATTTGGACCTCATGGTGAATCGTCAAACTCTTTTGTCACAAAGCTAATGTTTACTATTTTTACAGAGGGAACCTGCTCCGAGGGTCCCACCGAGAGGCGTGTTTGACACTTCATCTTGGAGGCAGCCAATACCACGAGATGTTCAAGAGCGTTTAGCACAGAAAATTCTAGGAAAGAAGGTATACAATCATTGTATAGTACGTTTTCTTTTTTTTTTTTTAAGATTTTTTTTTTCAGTCCATGCAGGAACTACAGCTGTATTCTTAAATAATTTTTGCATGTTTGTAAATAAAAATGGCACCCCTGAATCCTTAATAATAAGGATAGGTCCTATAGATGCCTATTTATGGCTCCAGGGGGCGTGGCCACTCTTCGAATAATTATTAATATAAAAATAGTTCTTGGTCTCAAAGAAATCTTAAAAAATTCAGAGTTGCGTAATTTGGTACACTGCTTTCTGCAATTAAAATTTTTCATGCACGTTATCCATTTTACTGTTCCATTTTATAACAGTGTGAATATATTTATATATACATGTACAAATATGTGTCGTTATAAAAGTGCCAATTACCATAATTGTGTTAAATGTTGTATATATTTTTTTTTCTCACCATCCAGTTCAATTTTTTTTATAACAATTTATAACGGTGAGAATTTAAAGTACATGCTATTTTAGATTTTAAATGCTTGTAATATGCAATCCTGTCACTAATTGTGATTTTATTCTATAGCAAAAAGCTGTCCAATTATATTACTAACGTGTTGTAATAGTGAATCTTAATAATGAGGTGATTGTTATTTGTTTTTTAAGATAATTAGTTCATGTAGAACTTAAAAAATTAAGACATTGAGACACTGTTTATTATATCCTGTATATTTTTTACTTTTTTATTGTTACATGCCATAAAAATAAAATTTGTAAAAAAAAAAAAATGTTGCCTTCATAATTTCATCTACTTTCAGGCTATCTGAATTCAAGAATGATATACAATTATAATATGAAATATATTCTATATACCGTAACTACAGAATAAGCCTTACCCGTTTAGAGAAATTGAAACGCTTTTCCTATCCTAGTCTTGCATTATTGTATAATATATGTATATATATATATATATATAATATATATATATATATATATATATATATATATATATATATATATTATATATACCTAGTGATTGATGATAGATTGAAATAATTTGCATGTGATTAATTTTCAACAAAATAATATGTACACTCTTCACCTCTGAATAGTTCCCTTCTGCAGCTTTTTGAGAGTCACCCTGCCCTATAGGTCTATAAATAATTATGAAACAGAACACTGTGATTAAGCAGACTGCAGAAGGAAGCTTTTGAGAGGCAAGTACTGTACAGTACTTAAAATACGCAGGTACATATATATTTTTGAGCATCAAAATTTAAATAAAATTTCTAATTATATAGCAGGCAGGTACTGTTTAAAAATCATTTGTAAAAAAAAAACAACAACAACAACAACAACAACAAAAAAAAAACACAATGTGGATTTTTTTCCCTAAACATACAACTTATGTAATTTATAATTATTCTTAGTATGAACAGCAATTCAGCAGGAAGGTAACTAGAATCAAATATATTTAAGCAGAGAACCATGGAGGAAATTTATCCATGCAGAGAACGTTCATTTTTAAAGTTGTTGTTTATTGCTCTCATTAAATGAAAAAAAAAAAAAAAAAAAAAAAAAAAAACATATATGGGAATACAATAGAAAATTTCTTTATTGCGGCGAGGTTTATTAGGCAAGCCCACTCTTACACCTATATAACCTAATACAGCTTGTATTACATATGACACAATTTTCCTTGCAAAATATATAAAAATAAAATAAAAAATTAACAAGGAATAAAAATGAACAATTTGTGTGTCTATGAATTTCTGTGAATGGATAATTTGATAATAAATGTTTTCAACATTTTTTATATTTTAAATTGTTGTCTACAAAAACATAAATAACTTATTAATGAATACTACATAATATAATTATAATAATAGTTTTTTTTATAGTCCGTAGACTAGATGTTATAAATTATCGATGACGAAAAAAGCACATTGGAATTAAATATTAGAATTATAGTATATATACTTAAATATTCATAATACTCTGTAGACGGATTTTAAATAAATTAAAAATGTATTAACGATGTGTTTCGGGGATATAACTTTTTAAAGTTTTTTTAAGAAAATTTATCATAAAACTTTATCTAAATCGTAACTGTCGAGTACCATTTTTTGTTATTTTTCCCGAAGGTTCAGCTCTCAAGGGGGGGGGGGGGGGTTATAAATACCCCCCCCCCATTGTCTACGCCCCTAGCTGTTCATGACTCGTGACACTTTTTTATGTACGTTTCGTAGAAATATATAATGCTAGCGCAAGAAAAACAAATACAAATGAATACAATTAATAACTCTTGATGTAATTAATTTTCAATGTAATATAAGGTAGTCTGAGATTTATGAGTTTCATCGAGTTAATGCAGTAGTTGTTTTATTTTAAAACCATTTAAACAGCGTTGCTTAGCATCGGAACATCTTTGTGAACTGCATGAGGGAATTAACCTTGGAAATCTAAAATATTTTGGACAATGCAGCTATAGGACGCCTTGACCTTTTTCCCAACTGCATGCATTTTTTTTTAGACAAATAAATAATAAAATAAATATATTTTGGCAGGCAGAAGGCAGTCAGCTAGCCAATTGTAAAAAACCGTGCAACGTACGTAACTTCATATCATTCTTTCTACACTATTTAACTAATATCATATAATATATAATATTTTATTTCACATTTGCAATGAGATGAGACAATTTTTTCATTTCAATATAAATAGAAAATAAAATATATAACTTAAATAAAATCCTTTCTAATATTACGTACACAGAACAACATTATTCATTACGATTAAATTTACTTATTAGTAGTGTTTTAAATATAAAAATGTTTCGGTAATTTAATTTGTATTCGCCTCTATGTTCGATGCCAACAATTTTAAAATTTTCGTGACTAAAAAAAAATCCCTAGAAAAATAGTTTAGAAATTTTACTAAGATTTAGTATTTTTTTTTTAACTTTCTTAGGTTGGTCAACCAGGCATTCGAAAGCATCGACCACCACCCACTTTCCTCCCAGACGCCGTGCGCGCCTAAAACAGCTGATTAGCCCTCTAGCCTTGTATAGAGCTCAATGATCTGCACACAGGGTCAACTGATCGAAGTTATACAAACATAATTAAATATATGAATATACAGAAATTACTTTCTTTAGGAAAAACAATTATGATATTAGAAATTTAAAATTAACTTACATTTATAATACACTACCGGTATTGTATATTTATAAAAAAAAAAGCACATAACATATGCATATATTATAAATAACAGAGAACAGCTACAGCTACAGTTAAACAAGCCTTAGATTACGCCTGAGATCACAGACTAGACGTCGCCAAGGCGTAGTAATCTTAATTTTTTAAAAATGTCCCACAACAAGGTTATTTTAAACTATGGAATTTTTTAAAAATATTACATGCTTCTATAATATGTATAACTATTGGAAAAAAGTATAAAAAAGTAAGTTTAATTTGATTTCAAAATCGCGTCGCCACCACTTCGACCACTTTGCACCTCTTCCAGACGAAAGCCTGGGGCCAGTGGGGCCGCATGGAGCCGCTGTTGTGACAACACGTCGACACCAAAAATGCTAAAAACTTGAAAAAAAGTGGTGAAATTAAAAAAAATAGGCACCCTTACGCATTTAAAAGTAACATTCTGGATTTATTATAGCTTCTGGAGGCGTATATAGACGTATATTCCGATCTGTCTTTTATTTTAAAACGAACGCCTTTTTTCAGCTCAGCTGATCGGTTTAGTTCGATTCGGTTCGATTTAATTAATCGATTTCGAGCTCCTGTGACGTCACATTAACAAAAATCATGGCAGCGTGCCTTTTCTGTTCTGGTTTTAAAGTTCGCTAAATTAATGAACATTAAACCATGATGTCAGTACTAATAATAGGTTAAAAGTGTATTAGATACTTGGGATGGCCGCTAGGCAAGTGGATTGCCGCGCCCACGGCCGTGGCGTTCTCATAAACCGGCAAACTAAACTAGGGATGTGATGTTTTTTTCTAATCGAGCGCCTATCATTAAAAAATGAAGATCGTAACGCAAAACGGTACTATTTTCTATTCAAAATGTCTTCCATACGTAAACTAAGGTTTGTGATACTGTAGACTGTATGCTACATACATAGTTAAATAAATTTTACTTGTGATTCAAATAAAACTCAGTTTACTGCATGGTATATAAATATATTATGCATATACTATACAGTATATAGAACCTAGCGTGACCTTTCTTCCCCTTTGACTGTCATATGCATACACGCTTAATTTACAATTTGCAATGCATTGTAGAATTAAGGTACGTTAAATCAGAATATAATGTAATCATGGAGCTATAGAGTGCAATATGATATACTTAATTATTGGATTCAATAATATCAAAACAGATGAGCCTATGTATATTTATATTATAATACTTTAAAACAAGCTTGTTTTTTAAGTCACTTAATTCTTTTATTTCTCCTAGAATGAATGATCTGGCTACAAAAATTTATAATTTGTTTGATCCTTCTCTAGTCCCAGATAAAATAAATTTCTCATTATTAAAGTTTATTTATTTTTTATTTTTTGCCAGGATGTGGTCAACAGCAAGACAACTGCGAGTCTCGTGCTTGGCTCAGTCCTCTCTACGATGGTGCAGCTCACAGAAGCAAGTGCCTGTGCGCCGGGGGAGGAGTCTGCCCAAGGTCACAGGGCTTACCTTGGTGGTGGGCGTGGCAGGCGCTGGCTTCTACCAGACCAGAAGTGACCAGGATAAGAGGGTCATCAGGGTCACTGTTGGAGGCTTCGGCAGGTTCTTTAGGTAAAGTTATTTACAGAAAATACACTAAATTTTAATACAGCAATGTACACATTACATCACATATAGAAAATCCCCTATTTAAATACTCCAACTCATACTAACATAATGTAATTTCTAATGTGTGCAGATCATTACGAGTGGGTCTTACCATTTCCCTTGACTACTGGTGGTCGTTGCTCAACGTTCCAGAGGACGACCCTTCTTATCAGGCTCTGATAGATGAAGTCCACCAGAGGACAGCTGATCGTCTACTTGCAGGTTGCCTAAAAAATGGAGGGCTGTACATCAAGCTTGGGCAAGGCCCATCAAGCTTGGGCAAGGCCTTGTGTCTCTGAACCACATCTTACCACCACAATACGTCACAACACTTAAGGTTTGTACAGCTCATAGATTTTAGAAACATCAAGTTATGTTGAGAAACCGTCACCTCAGAATGCAAATCACGTAACTACAAAAAAAAATTATGCAGCTTTAAACCTTATCTCACTAGATTATAAGGGTCAAGGTTCCATCAATTTTTTTTTTTTTTTTTTTTTTTGTAGTTACATGATTTGCATTCTGAGGTGACCAAATGTTTAAAGTTGAAAATTTTAATTTATTTAATTAATAAAATTATTAATTTTAAATTTTATTTTCAGGCTCTGCAGGATCGATGCCTGACTCGAGGTACAGCGGAGGTACATCAGCTGTTCAAGGAGGACTTCGGAAGTAGTCACTTGGAGATCTTCAAGAGCTTCGACGAAGAGCCAATTGCAGCTGCCAGTCTTGCTCAGGTTTACATCTTTATCTTAACATAAATTATTATTATTAGATAATTATGATACAAGTATTTCAGAATGTACTATATTAATTATTGAGGTGGAGAGAGTTACTATGAATTAAGAAACTTTTATATGTTGTGTTTTAGTTAAGGTTTTACAATTTTTTTTTCTTCTCTTATTTTTAAATATTTTTATTTTTTTATGTAACGTTTTCATTGACTATTCTTCTTCTACCTACTAAAATAATGTGCTGTTAAGTTATTATTAAAGAACAATAATTGAGGATCATGATAATGTACTTCCTACTTTATTGCTTATTGGTGAGAAACCCAAAATTATTTAGTTGCTAAATTAAAAAATAAAATATAATGACTGTATGATAGACTGCTTTCAAAAATTTTTGCTGCTTTGAAAACTGTAGGATCTTACTGGACTATTTCTTGCAGGTGTTCCGAGCAGTAACGCAGGATGGTCGGGAGGTTGCAGTGAAGGTCCAGTACATTGACCTGCAGGACAGGTTCAAGGGCGACATTGCGACGGTTAGCCTCCTCACCCAGATCATCGGCTGGATGCACCCCAAGTTTGACTTCCACTGGGTGCTGGAGGTGAAAACTATTTGTGCATCATTTTCATTTTTTTAAACTTTAAACTGAATTTAAGTTTACAATACTTGCTAGTTTTCAAAAGAAGATAAGTGTCATACAAAATTAATTTGTTCCTCAATGTTATTTAAGCATTATAAATTTATGAGTTTTTTTTATTTTTAATCACCTTTTTGGATATTTTTTATTATTATTTTTATTGTTTTTTTTTTTTTTCTGAGGTTTTATTGTGTTCATTTGTATCTTTTTCCTTTTTTACAGTAAATTTGTAATGAAATTTGAAAGGAAAGAAAAAAAATCATTCTGAAAATATAAAACGGTCAAAAATTAAAAAAAAAAAATATTACCATATGCTAGAGCTAGGGCTGTGTTAATTAATCCAGAAATCATTGTCTTGTTTAGTTACTAAACTTCAGTTCACAAATCGTATACAATTTGTTTCAGGAGTTACGAGGCACGTTGCAGCAAGAGTTGGACTTCCTTCACGAAGGTCACAACTCTGAACGCTGCGCCCGCGACCTCTCTCACCTGCCCTTTGTCTATGTGCCCCGTGTCGAGTGGGACCTCAGCACCAAGGTCAGAACAGCCTCCCAGGATGGTTTTTTAGATTCAGAACACTTGAAATTTTTATCTATAATGAATAAAGCAAAGCTTTTATATCTTCTCTCAAATATTCAGTATTTTAACAAAGAATCAATTACAGTGTATTACCTAATTACAGCAGAGACATGATCCAACTTTAGAGCAAGCTTTAGTCCATGCTATCGATTTTAAGTAAACTGCAGTTCAACTTAAACTCAGTGCTTGTTATCAGTTTTGCATCTCCACTTTTTTATTTCAAATCATTGTTAACGATAAATTGTAGTGCTAAACCAAGCATATATTTTTCAACACTTTTTCCTTGGCAACATTTGATTTTTTTCTAAATCGGATAAAGTTTAGAGTAGTTTTAGTGGTAAGCATTGTTTTATCTGATAAAAAAAATATATCAAAGACCATTATGACACATTGAAAAACAGCTTTTATAGTTGTTTAAAAATATTATGTGTTAATAGAGGGTGCTGACGATGGAATTCTGCCACGGAGCCAAGATCAGCGACCGTCCTGCCCTGCAAGCCCTCGGAGTGTCACTGGCTGATGTTGATACGAAGATGATTCGGGCCTTTGCTGAACAGATCTTTCACACGGGCTTCGTGCACGCAGATCCACATCCGGGCAATAGTGAGTGTTGTCAACAATACGGCAGGACCATAAACATTGACAAGTCTTTTCAATCCATTTTCACATTTTAACATTATTTTACTGGTCAACGGTAATAATGAAGACACATTCATTCATTGGGTATAAGCACTACTGTACTTCTTATTTTGTTGCTAGTCCTGTTTTTTTCTCACAACTTTTAAACTAGTTCTCTGTTATCACAATATTGAATTTTTTAAGGACATTAAAGTTCCCAACCTTGAAAAATATGGAAGAAATTTAATTAATTAATTAATTAATTAATTAATTAATTAATTAATTAATTCATGTAATTAATTTAATTACATGAATTTAATTTTTTTTAACTCAACCCTTTTTCAAATTTTCATGTATAAATAATTAAATAATGTTTAAATCATAAAATAAATAAATTCCCCTTTTTTAATTTGTATTAACTTTGAATTTACAGTCCTAGTCCGTACTGGGCGAGATGGCCGAGCCCAGCTAGTGCTGCTTGACCATGGATTGTACGAGGAGTTGCCAGAGAAAGTGCGCAAGTCACTGGCAAACCTGTGGCGCTGCATTGTCACCAAGGACCACCTCGGCATGCGCACCTTTGCCGGCCAGCTGGGTGTCCAGGGTGAGTGTCTCGCCCGAGTCACGGCAACTGGAATATTGCTATTTTAAATACCAGTGTGTGTCTTCAACAACATATTTAGTAGGTCATCGAGTTGACGTGATTATGTTTCGTTCTAGAACAATTTACAATTTGGGAGAAAAAGAAATCATTTACTGGTCTAAATTTAGTGATAAGTGTTAATTATTTTTTTAGTATTTCAATATTTTTAGAACATACCAATGCTGCTTTGATTTATTTTGCAATTTCAGCAATGTATATGTGAGCTTTTTCTTATAATTTGATCTATGAATACTGTAATTGTAATTTCAAAGTGTTGTTTTACAGAGCAATGGAGCGGAGCTAACTTGTACCATAACTCTGTTTTGCCAGCGCGAGACTACCGATTGTTCTGCATAGCGGTATCTCAGCGTTACGTTACGCCTGGTCCTCTTCAGCTGGTTGGTCAGAAGGACACGCTCTCGTTCTTCTTTGATGAAAAAGGATCTCAGAAGTTAACTCCCTCTATGCTGCGACACCTGCCAGCCGAGCAGAGGGAGATAGCTCGCAGAGAAATTGACCGCCTGCATGACACCATCCTTGAAATGTATCGGCACATCCCACCAAAACTCATGCTCATCTTTAGGTACACAGCGGCCACAATCATGCCAGCGACAGTAATATAATTCTGTCCTTTATTGTGGTTCTTGTGCTTGAAGTTACAATCATATGTTAGGTTTTTTTACTGTCTGCACTAATTAATAAGCAATTCAAATGCTCCACCTATTATCCCTTTTTCTTGTGTTCATTTTTTCTTTCTTTCTTTCTTTCTTTCTTTCTTTCTTTCTTTCTTTCTTTCTTTCTTTCTTTCTTTCTTTCTTTCTTTCTTTCTTTCTTTCTTTCTTTCTTTCTTTCTTTCTTTCTTTCTTTCTTTCTTTCTTTCTTTCTTTCTTTCTTTCTTTCTTTCTTTCTTTCTTTCTTTCTTTCTTTCTTTCTTTCTTTCTTTCTTTCTTTCTTTCTTTCTTTCTTTCTTTCTTTCTTTCTTTCTTTCTTTCTTTCTTTCTTTCTTTCTTTCTTTCTTTCTTTCTTTCTTTCTTTCTTTCTTTCTTTCTTTCTTTCTTTCTTTCTTTCTTTCTTTCTTTCTTTCTTTCTTTCTTTCTTTCTTTCTTTCTTTCTTTCTTTCTTTCTTTCTTTCTTTCTTTCTTTCTTTCTTTCTTTCTTTTTTCTTTTTTTTTTAATGAAAATAGAATTAAGAATTAAACATTTTTTTTCTCAGCAATGACCTGACTTTCAAAAGCAGTTTCCACTGAAAGGTTTGAAGAATTGTGTTACTGTCCTGGCATGAGCTTCCCTTAATTGTTCTCTTTTTGTGCTCTTCTTGGCTTGGCTAATTTGCATGTGTTTGTGAACGCTAACTGGAAAACATCATCTGTAGCCTGACATATTGGACAAAAAGCCTTTATAGTAACAAATGCAAAACTGTGTGTTATGGCAAACTACTAGTGGAATCTGCACTTAAAATTTGCAAATTACATTCAAGTACAAAATTATACAAGAAAATATGATAACACAAAGTATTTAACCAATTAAATCTGTACTATTATTAAAAACAATTGAATATATTTTAATTCAAACTTCAAGCACAAGTACTATTTTATTTAGTTTTTGCTGATTGCTGAACTGAAATTTAATCTATCTACATTATTTAACATAATTTCTATTCTAAATCCAAACAGCTCTTCTTTTTGGTGAACCGTAAATAATCTCACTTTCATTTGAGTAAAGCCAGCATCTCCTAATCTTAGCACCCGAGCTGTTTGCTGAAATGCTGACCCAACGACCCCTGGGCAATCTCTCTAGCGTTACTACTGCCCGTGACCAAGAGTACATGACTCGCATGGCTGCTCAGAGGTTTGACCAGATCATGGGAGTGTTGCGTTCAATGCCAAACACAATGCTGCTAGTCATTCGGTACGTCAAGGCTACAGATAGACTGCATGCTTTGTATACTTGTAATTGGGCATGGATTAGGATATTAGATCATAATAGAATATCAATATCAGTTTTGGCAAATTTAAATACATATTATAAATCAAAGAAGAAATACTTCATTCTAAATTTTCTTTGCTTTTAAATCGTATATTTTATTATTTACAATACTGTATAATTTTCCCGTTCCCCTACTGTACTTTTAAAAGAGCTTCAACAATATTATTATAAATTCTTGAACTCATAGAACGTTACTAACAATAATACAAAATTGAAAAAAAAAAATCATTTACTTAACTTAAATGATACAATAGTTTTCCTGCATCTCTACCAAGAAGTTCGTAGTTCTCTCCAAATTCAATTTTTTTATTCAGAAATTTCCAAACATACAAACATTGTAAAAATGCAAGGACTTTGGATGAAAAGGTTGTTCTGCTTTGTAGGAACATCAACACAATTCGTTCGATAGCGAGGGAGCATGGTGACCCTGTGGACCGGTACTCTTTGATGGCACGCTCAGCCACGCAGGGGGCATTCAAGGGCCAGAATGCTGGGCTGCGGGACAGACTGCGAGGGTCTGCCATGAGGATTTCCTTTGAGGCACATCTTTGGTAAGTCGCATCATTTGCACAGTGAGATGTGTATTTTTAATTCTTGTAGTTCCATGGCTTAAAAATCTTTTTGATTTTGAGACTTGATGTTGGAGAATAGGATTGGGAGAAAAAGTTGACTTTATTTCTTGTACAGTATCTTGAAATATTGCATACAGATTTCAATAAATTTCATGGGGCTGCCATAGTAAAGAAATCAGAATATGGTTTTATTCTAAATGATATATGCATCAATCATTTTATGAAATGATTAATTTTCCACCTTAATCTAACTGATGCGGGAATGGAGTATCAACCTCATTTTTTTTTTTTTTTTTGCAGAAATGGATAGAGGGTGCAAAGTTATGCTACCCTGATTTTTTCCAGATTTTTTAGAGCCCGGGAACTATTTTTAAAATATTATTGAAAGTTCTTTTTGTGACGTCACAAGACGCCGCTTCTTAAGAAAAAGATAGGAATTGCTGCCGCGTGACTTCACATAAAGGACTTTCAATAATTTTTTAAAAATACTTCCCGGGCTCTAAAAAATCTGAAAAAAATCAGGGTAGCATTATATAACTTAATTGCACCCTCTATCCATTTCTGCAATAAAAAAATGTGGTCGATACTCCATTGCATTGTAGTAATACAGCTATTATTGTTATTTTATACTTTATTTATTTATACATAAAAATCTAACTGGCCTGTTCTCTTTGTTGACAGGCTTGAGAGTGTTCGTATGGCGCTGGCTCGATTTGTGCTCAGAGTATTCAGCATGTTTGGCAACCCAGAGCTTAAGTCAGTAATTGCTCACCTCAACTAGTGGACTGTCCATATATGAAGGTTGGAAGTTTGTTATATATGTCTGGTGGGCCAAACATTTACTTACAATGTGTTATTTGCTACCAAATATGAAAAAGATACAAGGTAAATCAGGCGGTGTTTATATACATTTTTAAATCTTTTCTTTTCAACAAAACTATAAGTTATTCCTTATGTTTATAAAAAAATAATAAAAATTAAAATATTTGTATATTACTTTCATTAAACAGCATCTTTCTGGTCTAAAAAAAAAACTAATAAAAACCTTGCCAAAATTAACACATCGTACTAATTGTTCACCACTTGATCAAGCTGTGATTGCAGCCACTGCAGTAGCTTAACGACTGTATTTATGATGGTATTGACGTTCAAAGTTAAATATGCAGACTGTGTATTCTAAAGGTTAATAAATGACCATATATTTTTCTTTGAGTCTTAAAATTAAGAGACTAGTATTATATTATATATAATGTATAGTATTTATAACCTTTGTTATATTGTAGAATTTGTTGTTGTTAAACTATGATAAAGATTGCTGGGCTATAGCTTTAAAGTCCCACTTAATTGGATTATTTTATTATTGTTTTAATTTTCTGAAGGAATTTACGGAGGTTTTCAAAAAATGTATATATATTTATTTGTAAATTATTTATATGGAAAATAATATTTATTGTAGTTGGAATTTTTAACTTGTTGCCGCTAGCTCTGTTTTATCTGTTTTGAATAAATGTATTCTTTTGATATAACCTGCTGATATATTGGATTGTATACAAAATATTAAGAATTGGTTCAAATATTTGTTTTAAGAAAAATAGTATATTGTGTTATTATTGTTCCCTAAATTAATTGGAACTATTCTGCCTTTTATTTCGGATTTATTTTTTAAGTGGGCCTTAATTACAATAATTGTGATAATAAATTAAACTTTATTATTTTCAATTAGTTTATTTATGCCTACATACTATATTACCGGGTATATAACTATACCATCAGTATGTATATATTATATTTATATATACTTGTCTTGTTTTTTATATCTGGGGATTTTAATAAAAAATGTTTATTCTTGATTAATAAAATAATTAGTCTGCATGTAAATCATGTATATAATTGTTTTTTCCTTGTTAACAAATTCACTGTTTAAATAAAGATTTTTATAATTGTAAATTTATTTGAATATCAATAATTTTAAGCAGCATGTACACAGCATATGCTGGTAATCTCCTTTTATAAATCCAATCTTAGAATTTTTTAGAACTTGTCATTTTATTTATTTTTCTAGCAATTTTGCCCAAAAATAAGCATTTTTGAAATAAATTTAAAAAATCGCCGATTGCCGTAATAAAATTATGGAACGATTAAATTTGGACATGTTGTCCGTTGTTTACATAACCTTAAAAAACAGCTGATCGGTGTTCTCTCTCCTATTTTTGCACCACTTTTAGAGGAAAAAAGAAGGAAGAAGGAAGTTAGTTTTACGGGATTATTTTATTTTTTGCACAGAAAAATCTTTTTAATTGATGGTTGGTTGGTTGGTAATTTGGGGCAATTGGCACATTTTGATTTTGGTCATGTATGCCCCCACTTTTTTAATTGAAATTCATAAGCATATACATTGTATAGTGGGAACATGCACTGGGAACCATTTCTTCAATTTTTACTTATTTAAGTTTTTATTTATATTTGTAATAGCATTTAAGGGTAAGGTAACGCCACCAATGTTAAAAAAAATCCCTCTCACAAAAATTCTGAAAAAAATTTAAAATGTTCTCCTCTACACCCCCTATCAGTAGCTAAAATATCAGGTATACAAATACGATCTAGTTTTTGAGTTATGATTTTTTAAAGTTGACCAATTTAACATGGGAGTTTCATTTCTCCATGTTAAAGTAGTCAACTTTAAAATTTTATAACTCAAAAACTAGATCGTATTTGTATACCTGATATTTTAGGTACTGATAGGGGGTATAGAGGAGAGCATTTTAAATTTTTTTCAGAATTTTTGTGAGAGGGATTTTTTTTAACATTGGTGGCGTTACCTTACCCTTAATAATAAATAATGAAAAAATAACTATTTTGATTTTCCCATATTTCATTATAGTACACCATCGAGATTTTTGGAATGGATTTTGGGGGTAGTTTTTATGAAAAATGTCTGGTTTTGGAATGAATAAATTTTTTCACGAAAACTAAGATATAGTCATAATTTTGAATGTTTTATTAATTACCATTAGAAGGCGGATACAGCGTGCGGTTGAGGGGGGGGGATGCGTGCCCCATCCTGCAATCATGAAGAAATAAGATTTAATATAATATTTTTTTCCATGCCCGCAACGTTAAATTTGAGGTGGGAGGGTGGTAACACCTTCAATCAATGCATTAAATTTTGGGACCTTTGGGGGGGGGGGGGAAGGGCGATCACCTACATCGCCCCTCCTCCCTCCTTGCACATGGATCCGGCCGCGCCTATAATTACCGCGCGTATATATGCGGCATTATGAATATTTTCTGATGTTAATTCATGCAGTTAATTGTTAAGATATATTTCATTTTACAATCATTATTTAAATATTATAACGTTTAAAGGCTAGGATCTCAATTAAGATGTTAATTATGTGAGCCTTTATGAAATGTGAATATAAAATATAATATATATATAATATATGTAATAGAATTAAATCATTGAAAGACCATGATATATATATATGTCACTCGATCGTCACATTAATTAAATTTAATTATGTATATAAGCTAATTAAAAAAAAAATCAGTATATAATATATCTAATAATACAGGGTATAATATATTATATATATAATAATTGCATTGCATCTTTCCGGTTTACGACATTTCCGCAATATTTCCTCTTTCGCGTTAAAAACATAAATAGTCATGTCATGTGCATCCAGTATATATATATATATTTCATTATTTCACCACAGAGTTATACATAATTAAGATATATATCATAAACACTGGGTCATGGCCCGGGAAATAAAGGCACTATAGTCAAATTAACCTCATATTCCCGCCAAAAGTACCCGGAAGCGCCGGAAGTGAGAGGTTTCTGGCCTTCCTATTTGTATTTGCGTTTTGAAATTTTGGCTACAGGTTTGTAAGAAGAGTAATAGTGACATGGTTGCAAATTTTTAAGACTCAAGACATAAACAAGATGACCAGAATAAGCCTATTAATTCCGTCTACTTCCGGCAGGAATATTACTTAAATTTGACTGTATTTCATGTTAATTACGAATACAAAATTCTCAGCAAATTTAAAGCCTGCGTATTACTAATTTTAAATTAAAACTTAACAGTTTTGTCAATATATATAATATTGTTTTACAGAACTTGAGAACGTTCTGAACGTTTATTGCTCTGTACAAGTCTTGATCACATTGCATAATATGCTGGTATTATATATATATAGTTTGTTCCATGCATGCAGTGACTGCCTGATCTTATAATTTTATTACAAAACCTTTAATTGTTATGCATTTCCAGAGATGAGCGGCGATCGATGCATCATGAGCCTTAGGAGGGATAAGTAATAATATATATTATATATATATATATATATATATAGTTCTCTTCTTGACCTCTGATTGCATGCGATAGACGATCATCAATTACATAAATGATCAATGTATATATATATATACATCAAATAATATACATTTTTTATTTTATTATTAATATATATATATATATATATATATATATATATATATATATATATATATATAAATCAGAGAAAAGATTATTCTAGCATAATCTTTTATTCTCTGTATGAATTATATATAAAATAATTATGTCCCATGCAGCTATATAGTGTACTATATATATAATATATATATATATATATATATACAGACAGGGCCAGAAATGGTGTTCCGATCGTACGCTAAATTTTAGGCGGGAGGACTTTCAGCTAGAAAGTTGAAATTTGGCATACATAAAGCCAAGGGTTGTAAGTTTTTTTGACATGTGTTAGAATTTTTTAAAAATCACTCTTTCATGCTTTTTTAGGGGTGGATTCACGGTTTGCATTACTTAATTCTTTATGAGATTTCCATGTTAAATTAAGTTGATAGAAAAATTTTCTCCGATCAGCACCAAATTTTATTTGTAGGGGGTTCAAAATACGCTGAATCTAATGGTGTAATTTAAAATGTGATGAAAACAACCCCTAACGAGATATCGACCCTTATTACGTTAAAAAATGATTGCATCCTAATTTTGACATTACCATGATTGAAACGAGCTAATTTTTTTACCCCAGAAAACACCTTTGAATTTTTTTAAATCGGAGTTAGTTAAGGATTTGAACATTAGGGGTAAAAATACCAACCCCTAAAAATTAAATCCTTAACTAACTCCGATTTAAAAAATTCAAAGGTGTTTTCTGATGGGGTAAAAAAATTAGCTTGTTTCAATGGTAATGTCACAATTAGGATGCAATCATATTTTAACGTAATAAGGGTCGATATCTCTTTAGGGGTTGTTTTTATCACATTTTAAATTACACCATTAGATTCAGCGTATTTTGAACCCCCTAGAAATAAAATTTGGTGCTGATCGGAGAAAATTTTTCTATCAACTTAATTTAACATGGAAATCCCATAAAGAATTAAGTAATGCAAATCGTGAATCCACCCCTAAAAAAGCATGAAAGATTGATTTTAAAAAAATTCTAACACATGTCAAAAAAACTTACAACACTTGGCTTTATGTATGCCGAATTTCAACTTTCTAGCTGAAAGTCCTCCCGCCGAAAATTTAGCGTACGATCGGAACACCATTTCTGGCCCTGTCTGTATATAATATATATATAATATAATATAATATAATATAATATAATATAATATAATATAATATAATATAATATAATATAATATAATATAATATAATATAATATAATATAATATAATATAATATAATATAATATAATATAATATAATATAATATAATATAATATGCATATAATATAATATAATATAATATAATATAATATAATATAATATAATATAATATAATATATGTGTGTGCATGTGTTATAATTTTACATAAAGTATTTAAAAAAAAATCTATATATAGATGACTAGTTAATAACTTATTAATTTATATTATTATAATCGGTGACAGGACAATTCGCTACTAGACAATTCGTCCCCAGAAAATTCGTCTCCGGACAATTCGTTACCTGGACAGTTCGTTACTTGGACACTTTGTTACCGAGAACAATTCGCTACTCAGACATTTTGTTACCGATTGACAATGGAGTATTTTGTCCTCAATTTTTTTTATTGCAGAAATGGATAGAGCGTGCAAAGTTATGCTACCCTGATTTTTTTCAGATTTTTTAGAGCCCAGAAAGTATTTTTAAAAAATTATTGAAAGTCCTTTTTGTGACGTCACGCGGCGACAAGTCCTATCTTTTTCTTAAGGAGCGGCGTCTCGTGACGTCACAAAAATAACTTTCAATAATTTTTTAAAAATAGTTCCCGGGCTCTAAAAAATCTGAAAAAAATCAGGGTAGCATAACTTTGCACCCTCTATCCATTTCTGCAATAAAAAAAATTGAGGACAATACTCCATTGGCTATATGATGTACACATTGTATTATTATATACCGTGGAAATATTCGATCGCCACTTTTTAATTCATTTGCTTAAAGCGTTACGTTTACTACTTCGAGGTCGATCACCCGCACTCACTCGCCGTATTTTTCGTGAACAAAGTGTATGTGTGCAACTTTATACTGCTACTATGTTCATTAATATTTAGTTATTTATTTATTTTTTAATTTTCGTTCATACTGAAATTCTTAATTCCTTCAGAATTTTAACTGCTTTATAATTTATGATATTAATAAATTAAAACACTATGTTCTGTGTTCAATATCATATATTCTTAATCAATGTATAATACATTGGTTAAGAATATATGAAATGTATATATTTTAACTTTATGACAATTAAGAGTACCTAACTTTTATGTGAAATAATAAATAATATTATGTAATTCATATATTAGAATTCTTTGACTGTGACAACTATGATAAGTGTCATTTTGACTAAACAATCTTACAATGTTTGTATATATATATGAGTATTTTTTTTTCCCCTTCTACTCTCCTAGCTATACTTTTCGAATATTATAATAAAAATGTAGCCGCATGATAATTTGAGGAGGAAGAAACGTTAGTCATTTTTACTTGCAGGTATTGAATTTTGCGAATCGCTAATTAATTATCCCCTGTAATGAATGGTCCAAATAGCGAATTGTCCTTGGTGACAAAGTGTCCAGGTAGCGAACTGTCCAGGTAGCAAATTTTCTAGGTAACGAATTTTCCGGGGATAAATTGTCCGGGGACGAATTTCACGAATTGTCTATAGTAGCGAATTGTCCTAGAACCATTATAATCGCGATAAAAATTATTTAATATATGCTATGCAATATAATATATTTTTATTTAATATACAATTAAATTAGCGCTATTACACCATGCTCTGGCCAATATGAGATAATCATGGTATATGTGAGTATAATATTATAAACTATATACATAAATTATAAATGTACTTCTTAATAAAATGTGTACAACTATTATTATATTGTAAGGAGTTTGTTTAGTGCTATTTCGCCATCCGATTATTGCAAAATGCATGTATACAAGTATCAACTTTAGAAATAAAAGAGATGTCCCCACCGGGCAAAGTAGAATTACAAAAAATTTGAACTTTTATTATATAAATATTGTAACGTGACAGTGAGACAAATAATATTAAATGATAATATTCACCAAATTCTGATGCTGTTATATGCTATTAATATTTTTTTTTATGTGTTTATTCATAATATAGACATATAGTACAGTACATAATACATAAGAAAATTCAGTAGATGATGGTTTACCTCATTGATGTAAAGTCGGTATATTACACGATACAATTTTGCATACAACTTTTCCTTGAAAAAAAATTTCATCTCCATACAAACAAATGGAGTTCAAGTTTTCTTGAAAGGAAAAATTGTATGCAATAATTAGAAAAATTGTATCGTGTAATACCGCCTCGTTTAAATGCAAATTATGAATATTTAACCAGCGTATCAACAAAATAAATGTGCAATCTATATATATATATATATATTATATTATATTATATTATATTATATTATATTATATTATATTATATTATATTATATTATATTATATTATATTATATATTATATTATATTATATTATATTCTGTTATATACGTCCAGGTGACTTAACTGGCATTTCCATTTCCGTATACACAATGTTGTTAGTAATTTTACGTCAACTTGAACACAGGCTACAATTAGATTCAGCAGCGAGTCTATTATCTAATTTTATTATGTATAATCACCAAAAGCCAAAAAGAGTTCACTTTACAACACGGCATCAGCATGCGCTCTATCATTCGTGTAAGTATTATTATAAATTTAATATTATTATATATATATTTATATACACTAAATTTACGATATAATATTATAATAATATAGATTTTTTATACTTTTTAATATATACATTTCATATTATTATATAACAATTAATATATATATATATTATAATTTTATATGTTTTAGTTTTAAGGAAAATTCACTGGTCTACAAAGAAAAACATCAGAAAATGTATTTTGCACCATACTGACGTGACTTTTTGAGCGTGTATTTATTTTTTATTATAAAAATATTAGCTAAATTTGTTTACGGAAGTTTTAGCTAAATAATTTCAGTTTAATTTAACACTGACAATGAGATGAAATCTTATGCAACGTCCACCATGCAGTTTAAATTTAAAACCAAAAGTAACCGATGTTTGCGCGATGGTGGCAATAATAATATAAGAATTGGGCTTTCGTGAGAAATCGATCGTACTTAACACACTTTTAATGTAATGAGCAGTTTCATTATTTGAAAAAACTTTCTACAGTAGATTTATTATATTAGCGTGTATTATATATAATAGCCACGAGTTCAAAAAGGTTATTTTCTTTTCTTCGTTCCCGTCACTGAATTAATCTTTCTCGAAATACACAATCCTCTGTCTCGAGTGCTTTCATGCTACTTACTTACATCAAGTGATCTATTTTTGTAAGATTTTAAAATAAACAATATGTACATCAGTCAATTTGTAGTTGAGAGAGTCCGCGCACTTGGTGAAATGCGCTTGAAAATCTCGCCTTGCAACAAACTAAGTGGTTTATTTTTATATAATATTTATATTTTAAAGAAACGTTCTTGGGGTGCCAAAAGGCGGATACGTTTATTTTATTATATGCTTTTACCATAGAAAAAAAAAGGTATGTTTTTATGCTACTGTATATCAACTGATGTGTTTATAATATTTATATATTATATATGTTATAAAATTTAACAAACCAATAATAATTTAAATCATTTAATGAGATTATCAGATTATACATGATTTTATTACATGAAGCATATTTTTATTAAAGGTATTATATATGATATAACATAATGAGATATTTTAAATACTTAAAATACCATAATTATCATTGGAGACTTATATAAAAATGATCATGAACTTTTTAATCTATGTGTAATCGATAGTATTTCTTCAAGTCCCCTCACATCGTCTCTAATTCCAGTAAATTTTGCAGACGGTGCTCGTGTTTGCTTTGATGCTCATGGTGTGCCGTGCATTCTTCGCCCAGATGTTCGAGCAGCAGTCCTGCAATGACAACGACAACTTTGCCCAAGACAAGGGTGTTATGGACTACGGACCTTCCGACCAAGAACCTACGGACACTGTACTTGAGGATACAGAAATATAACGCTGATTATCATTGTGCAATATTTTCATATTAGTTTCACGCTATAATATAAAGCATAAATAAATTTTTCAATAACAAATTGGCCTGATCGTAAAAAAAGTGATATAATTTTTTATTATTATTTAAATTTTTATGGGCTGATTTGACTAAATTTGACTATTTGACAGGTTAGACATACGGGAAAGAAGAAAAGGGCTAGTATATATATATTATAGCCACCGCAGTCTCCATGCACGCTATATATATTGCCGGATTCTTCAGTTCCATAATATAGGGATATTATATATATATATATATATATATATATATATATATATATACACACAGTATATTATAATTTATAATACAATTAAGTTATAATAATAAATTATGCTTTTTTTTCGCCTATATAATAATGGTATTATCATTATTATGTAAGAAAGATTTGCTAAATTATTGAGAGTGATTTACCGGACACTAGGAATACAAGAAACATTGTCATTCATCCTTAAACCGATTAATTAAAAATTTTAATAACAAATTTAAAGTATCATAAATATATTAATAATAATTGATCACGCTATAGTAACCCGCGCAAGCAGGGTCGGATTGGAGGGTAAGGGGCGCAGTCGGGGATTACAGATAGTGCTCAAAGCAAAATGAAAAATAAAAATTACAAATTGTCCGTATTTCCGTATTAATATATAGCGATAAATGATGAAACAATAAAATAATGTAAATTTAATAATATTTTAATTATATATCACTTTTTTAATTAATTGATAAAAATACAAATTTACATTAATAGCTTGTATACTGCAGTATAGAGGACATAAAGGACCATGAGATGGCGCTGACGTCTGCAAATTTCGCTCGTTGCATCGAGGATATGGCAATACCTATAGCATGGGGAGAATCGCAAAAAAAAAAAAAAAAAAAAAAAAAAAAAAAAAAACTTTTAAATGGGTTCTGAGGGTAAAGAAAAATTAAAGCAGCCCTTTCCTGAACCCAAGGACGCATCCACCGAGGTAAAAGCGATCACCCCTCCCCATCGCCCCGCCCCACCCCACATTAAAAAAAATACCTATATAGGTGTTACCATCCCCACTCGCGTGCCTCATCTTCGATTCTTCTTTAATCGATCTAAGCGAAGCTTTAAAATTAACACCGTACGCCCCCAAGGGCGAACCCATGCGCGAGGATTGAGGTTTCCATCCCCCCAGAAGAGGTCCTGTAATGTGTACTAGGTAGGAGTTACGTTGCCCTCAGAATCCATTTAAAAGTTACAAATTGCGCCCCCTCATGGCCCTCACCTGCATGAGAGCTGCGTATTCTACAGGTTCGCCTGTTTCGGGTGTAACGGAGAAGATGATCAAGGGCGTACACAATTAACATATAATTAAATATAATTATATTAATAAATATAATTAAAAATAATCACCAAGAAATTATTTAACAATATAACTTAATTATTATATCAGTAATACCTATACCCAGCGGCAGCCTATACTATACGGCGGCCTGCGGCGGCCTGCGGAGCTGTTCATGATTCATGACAAAGTTTGTTAGTAAGAAAATTCTAATCATAAATTATTTTTTGGGCAAATATGACTAAATTAAAGTAACAAAACGTGAAAAAATTGATCCGCGGCGGCCTTTTGCTCCTCTAATCTCCTTTAATTATGTTATAGTGTCGCAGCTATCACATTTTTTTTTTTTTTCTTCTTAATTATTTATGAATTTGCAACAAACTTGATCGACAAACTTGCGCGTTGACGTACATGATCAGATAATAATTCATAATGTTAAATATTTTGAAATAAATGGCTTCTTTCATTATAATATTTTATGCTCGGAATTACTTTTAGAGGGCAAGTTGCTAGCATAATATCATATAATAATACTGTCCTATCTTAAAAGAAAATGTATAGATTTCTTATGAGACATAAACAACAACAATAGGGATTCATAAAAATAAATTGCAATATAATAATTAGGAACCAACTAAAGAAAATACTTTAAGTGCAAACATTTATCTACATTTTTCTATTATGTTATTAAAATTATAGTACATTTTGTCATAAATATACTGTAGACGTGGCAAATAATATTGTACATTCTATCTGACCTATAACATTTTTTTAAACTCATTATTTAATTTCCACTTGAATCTATTCATTATACGTTTATTTTTTATGACAATATTGGAAAAACTGTAATTTCTGTAACATCCGTAACATTGGTGCATTATTGTATTCTGTGAAAAATCTCATACAGTAAAAAATTATGTACATTAAGGTCACTTAATTTTTTTTAAACGTCTATTTTGTACATCCTGTCAAATGATTCTCACGTTCGAGCTGGCATGCAGACACGCGGCGTATAAAAGCTGTCCTGCAAGGTAAAATTTGCAACAGTCACCATGAAACTGAGTGGAATATCGGTACGTATATATTAAGCGCTCTCGGTGGCAAATTATTCAAAGATTTCAAAGCTATATAGCTGCTAATTGTTTGAATTTTTTTTTTTTTTTTTTTTTTTTTTACAAGGATACACCCCTAAGAGCTTACAGCTCGCGGCGGGGTACTGGGTAGGGATAAGGTAGGGAACGGATAGTGGGCCACGGCCTGCATGCTTACGCGTCCCAGCATTCGCTGAGGTGAGACTGAGGGAACCGTGGAAAACCTCAGTCAGGACGGACACCTCTACTTTTCCTCAATGGACCAAAGCGATGTCCAAAGCCTGGGGAATCACACACAAGTGCATCACTGCACTGGGTGGAAAGCGAGACGAATTTACCCCAGGGAGGGAGGAGCGTATTTTTTACTTGAAACGGTCACCCATCCAAGTACTAACCACGCTCGACGTAGCCTGACTTCGGTGATCTAACGAGAACCGGTCAATGCACTGCGCCACGCTCGACCTTAATTAATATACAGACTGTATCACGGATGCAGGCGTTACAAAGTTATGCTAAATTTTCAGCTGGATGACTTTGAGTTAGAAATTTGAAATATGACACAAAGCAAGGGTTGTTTAAATCAGATCGAGGCAAGTATTGCAAATTTCTGAGAGTCAATCTTCTACTCTCAAGGAGTGGGATCATGATTTTTAATTCATGTTTACAAGAAATTGATGTTAAATTTGCCGTATAAATTTTGTCCGAGCTGCACCAAAATTTATTTGTAGAAGTTTGAATAAGCCACACATTGATCTAATGGTGTGATTTGAAATATTTATGTTGAAAACAACCCATAAAGAAACATTATTGACAATTTATTAAGAAATATATTTATAACTTAATTTCAATATTTTCCAACAACACAAAATTCTGCTTATATATATTTATTTAGAACAAACAACTTACTCATATTTTTAATATCTGGAAAACTGAAGATTTTAATATATAGTTTTTTTTTGTTTGTTTTTTTCCTTTTTCACTAAAAAAACTCCAATTTAACCTATCATAAAATTCAGTATTACATACTGTATTAATGTATTATTTTTTAATTTTTAATCAAACCCTATTGGGTACTTCTAATTACATATATACTACTTTGAAACCCCGAACCTTCCGAAACCCTAACTTGAGCGTTTCGCGGGCTCTTTCGGAACGGGGGCGGCCACGGCCTTGCAAATCCATCCCGGCATTTGCCTGCGGCTGAGGGAAACGTGGAAACCTCAGCCAGGATGGACGTTACAGCTTTTGTCAATGAACCGGAAGTGCAATGGTCCAAAGCCAGGGGAACCACATAGTGGAAAAGCGCAACGATTTACCCCTGGGTGGGAAACGTGGTTTTTGTTGAAAATGGTCACCCATCCAACTACTAACCACGCGCGGCGTTGCTTGACTTCGGTGATCTGACGAGACCCGGTCAAGCGCACTGCGTCACACCTCCCACAGTCACACCTATATTAATGTATTATACATTATATATGAGGACTGACTGAATTTTGAAGATCGAGTTGCAATGGGGGGGGGGGGGTATCAATTTAAGATGTGCAATGCGTTCAACAAAAAATATATGTAACATCACTGGATCTATTGTAGGCAACAGTTTGAAGGTCGCTTGCAACTGCAGGACTGAAGAAGAGAGGGCAGTAGATATTTATGTGTGTTTTTACTTAAAAATAGAAGCATAGTATATAGGAGGATAATATAGCTAGATAAAAAATGTATAATTATAGGATAAGATATTAACAAGATAACTTTATCCAAAAAATAGAGGACATTTAGCTAGAAAATATCCATGAAAGTTCATAGATAATATCTATATAATTTTTAGATAAGTAAAAAGTTCTATACAGATTATATCTAGATATCATCTAAAAAATATCCATTGTGTGCTGTGTGGGAGGATAAGTAGAAGAATGGGTATTACTTAGCGGGAAAAATAACCCTGACCTACGACAATCCTGATGCCTCCCACCACAAATTTGCCGGGCGGCAAATTTGATAATGACAGTGCGAGTCAAATAATTTCTCTTTATTACTCTTTCAAAAGTCGACAAAAAAATGTAAGAAGCACAATAAAATTCAAGTTTATTTTATTATTGTATTTTTTTATAATAATATATTACTATGGAAGGAAAATGCATATTTTCTTTAATTTATTAAGTTTTTGCTTTGACTTCGTAAGTTTCTGATGCCTAATCAGCTGATATTGTGGAACCCCATTGTGTAGAGTACCCTTTCTTCTACAATCCTAGAGGGCAGCATCGAAGCTCAAGGAAGTGACCAATGCAATGACTGTGACGAGGAAAAGAAGGAACAAATTACCTTCGAATTGTTTAATATAAAACTATATCCGGATTATGTTTCATTTAAACTGCATGTCGTACAACTCGAGTCATGCAGTCGCAGTGTTAAATATGTGACTACATGATTTATTGATATATATAACTAATAAGAAACTATTAAAGATGCACATTTTTTTCTGTTCTGTCGAGGTATAATGTCCATTGCGCATTATTTATTTTAAAGCTATAGCTATTTAGCTATTATAGGTGAAACGTATAATAAAAGCAATTAAATTCACTTATTTGTAATTCCAGTTACAAATATGAAACACACATACAATATATAACATTTCAATACTTCTGAAATGGAGTATCGACCTCAATTTTTTTTATTGCAAAAATGGATGGAGGGTGCAAAGTTATGCTACCCTGATTTTTTTCAGATTTTTTACAGACCGGGAACTATTTTTAAATAATTATTGAAAGTCCTTTTTGTGATGTCACGAGGCGGCAAGTTCTATCCTTTTCTTAAGGAGCGGCGCTTCGTGACGTCACAAAAAGGCCTTTCAATAATTTTTTAAAAATAGTTCCTGGTCTGTAAAAAATCTAAAAAAAAATCAGGGTAGCATTACTTTGCACCCCCTATCCATTTCTGCAATAAAAAAATTGAGGTTGATACTCCATTAATATATAATGGTGACAGCTAAAATTTAATTAATGACATCACTAACTCGTCCACAGGTGGTGCTACTATTGGTAATTGTTTTTGCTGTCGGTGGACTCAGCTCGCCAGCCGGCAAGGAAGAACAAAAGAAAACGGTCGCTGCGTCTCCAACAAAAGATTTAAAACCCAAAGTGGGGAATGCAACAGTTAGTGACGAAAAGAAGACCAAGAAGCCAGATGGCAATTTGACTTCAACCTCTATTAAGCACAACAAAACAGCAGAAGCAAAAAAACCTCGCATTCGGGGCAATTTATTATCTGCAGCAAAGGGAGGTGGAGGAGGTCAACCTGGAAGCAATGGACAAAGGAGGAAAGGCGGGCAGGGTGGAAGTTCGCAAAATCAGAAAGGTGGAAGTGGCCAATCACGGGGTGGAAGTCAAGGACAAAGCGGGAGAGGGGGAGGAGGAAGTAAAGGACAGGGAGGGAGAGGGGGAGGAAGTCAAGGACAGGGAGGTCAAGAACAGGGAGGGAGAGGAGGAGGAAGTCAAGGACAGGGAGGTCAAGAACAGGGAGGGAGAGGAGGAAGAGGAGGTCAGGAACAGGGTGGAAGAGGAGGAGGAGGTCAGGAACAGGGAGGGAGAGGAGGAGGAGGAGGTCAGGAACAGGGAGGGAGAGGAGGAGGAGGTCAGGAACAGGGAGGGAGAGGAGGAGGAGGTCAGGAACAGGGAGGGAGAGGGGGAGGAGGTCAGGAACAGGGTGGAAGAGGAAGAGGAGGTCAGGAACAGGGAGGGAGAGGAGGAGGAGGTCAGGAACAGGGAGGGAGAGGAGGAGGAGGTCAGGAACAGGGAGGGAGAGGGGGAGGAGGTCAGGAACAGGGTGGAAGAGGAAGAGGAGGTCAGGAACAGGGAGGGAGAGGGGGAGGAGGTCAGGAACAGGGTGGAGGGCGTCAGAATGGTGGGGGACCAGGAGGAAACCAAGGGGGTCAGCAAGAAGGAAATGAAATGAATGGGGGTGATGGAATGGGTGGGATGGGTGGGATGGGTGGAATGGGTGGTGGGGAAATGGGAGGTCAATAAGTAAATAAAATCTTCAAAGTTTCGACATAACATCACAGCAAAAGAGTTATATATTTTAACTTACACTAAATTATGATATAATTAAATATAATTCTTTATTATTTAAATGGTGTACGCATAGAATGTCATGAAACTTTCTGAAAAATATAAAATGGATCTAAAAGCTTTAATTTCTTACCCTTATTATACTTCTTAAGAAGATCCCTTAATTTATCCTCAGGCTTAGTCAAAAATGAATCGTTTAGATGAAAGTTACCAAAATTTAATTTCATGATGAACACTAGCGCACGTACTGTACCAAAAATAAAATAATGACAGGCACTAAACATAATTATGTATATATATATATATATATATATATATATATATATATATATATATATATATATATATAATATATTATATAGTGTACACATAATTGTATAATATAAAATCTACGTACGCCAATTTATTAATTTATTTACACTATTATATAGTATTACAATATTTGCAAGTTCAAGTAATTTAGCACTAAAAATTGCAAAGAATCTTATATTTAATAATTATATCACATTACAATTATTTTTGCACAGAAATATACAGCATATTACAGTGAGTGGAATATTTATTTTACAGTACAAATGTAAAAGGATTATATTATATACGTACAGTATAGCCTAATATAATATTAAAACAAAATAACTCTTTAAAACGACGTATTCTTGATATATATATAAAACGATATATTTTTAAATTATCAGTTGCCGCTGAAATTTTTTCGGAAAAATTTCGTTGAGAATTAAAGTTCAAATATTGAAATATCGTAAAATGCAAAAGTGACGAATTAAGCACTTTTACTAAAAAAAATAAAAATTAATTATTAATTAGCATTATAAAATAATGAAAATTTCAAAAATATTGTCCACGGTAATGTCTAAATATATTACAAAATAGTCTTTCTCAGAAACAGAATCCTTTGGTAAATTTGAATTTTTTAAGGTCAAGCTTCAAATTTATCAACTGTTGGAATAAGTTTTTATTTCTGTATACCAATTCTCAATAAACAACTATTATTATTATTATTATTATCTAAAAGACTCAATTCTTTATATATAATATATTATTTTATATAAAATATATATTGAATTGTCGTAAATGTATAAAAAAGTAATCACATCTATAAGTGGGAGATTAATAAATAAATAATAGACACAGATGACATCATGGCAGGGTTTCTTCCGATCGACCCATCCAAGAGTACCCCCATCACATTAACTTGTAATGTTCATCTTGAAAAGTTATAAAAAAAATAATGTAGAACCATGTAAGATAAGTACTAAACATATTGGGTGCGATTCATCCGTGCGATTCACGAAGCAGTTATAGCCATGCAATGCAGGTTTCTAACCACGTTTAACTATGTTGTTTTACGTGCTAAACCACCTAGTTAAACGTGGTTCAAATTCAAATATACCAAAGGATTCTGTTTCTGAGAAAGACTATTTTGTAGTGTTATATTTTAATATTTTAAACCACCTAGTTAAACGTGGTTATAAGCCTAGCTAAACGTGGTTAGAAACCTGGCTAACTGCTTCGTGAATCGCACCCATTAACTTTTAAAATAAATTAGTACACTGGCAGTGACATAAAATGTATGAGAAATCCCTCAAATTTGATGTTATATTTCATAGGAATTAGAATTGCTAAAAGGAAGACAGATATTTATCTCCGCGTGAAACTGATAACGTCTTCCGAATACGAGTTTTCTACACTCTCTTGGGGCTTACTGTACAATTGTTCATCTGAATATCATCATCTATCATGTCATTATTGTCATACAGTCTAAGAGATTCTAAGAGATCTTAGATTACCTGTAAACTCCGTATATATCGCCTAGCTTCGAGACACATATATATGTCTAGCAGTCTAGCCGTATGTCTGGATGGGATAAAGCAAAAGGACGATCGCCGGTGCGCAGTCGAATATACTAACAATAAGATATGTAATACACTGTATATAATAATATATATACGGTATGTTATTTCTATGTTTTTTTTTTTCTGGAAAAAAAAAATTAAAAATTCTAATTTGGGTATAATATATTATTGCATAATCAAATCGTACAATGTTGTCAGTGCGACAATAATATAAAATTAAATGGAATTAAAATTGTCCCACCCCAGCTAGACTTTTAAATTTTCTGACAATTTTCTTTCTTACCTTGGCGGGTAAACACGGTTGGGGGTTTAAAATAATTATAAAATACCGCCAAAATGTTCTGTATAAGTTGAAAAACTTACTTTTCAATGATATATATATATATATATATATATATATATATATATATATATATATATATATATATATATATATATATGAGTCTACTGGTTGCAAAAACCTCTAAAGACCAAATTTTCAAAAATGGTTTTATTATTGATACATATTCTTTAAAACACATTTTATTTGGTATAAAAAAATTGGGTTGCAAAAACCTCTTCTTCCCATGCTAAATGGGTTATAAAGCAGAAAGTTGGTTGCAAAAACCTCTACTTCCACGGCGGGAACGTTTAAAAATCACTTTTTCAAATTTTAAAAAATTCTACAACCCTCAAATGTTTTTGAGAATTTTTTGACTGATGAATTCAGATTCCTGGGGGCCACATTAGTATGGTTAGATACCTAGTTTGCCCAAAACTTGAAATTCATATTTTTATGGGTTCATGGGCAAAATTTTTAAGTTTTTCCAAAATGGAAAAGTTAAGTATCTGAATATACATTAATGACCTCCCTTAACCCAAATATTTTTTTAAAAAAATTCTCAAAAATTTTTTGACACAGATATGGGCAGATTTTGAAAAAGTTAGTTGCAAAAACCTCTACTTCCATTTTTGAAAATTTCCCTAAATTTGGTTTTTGGTTGAATGAGCAAATTTTTGTTCTGAATCTTATTTTTTTGACCCAATCAACCACAAATAAAAATTTCAAGTTGATATGTCAAGAAATAAGCTTGCTACAGTTTTTTGCCCTTTACCTAAAAAGTGAAAAACTGGATTTAGAGGTTTTTGCAACCAGTAGACTCATATATATATATATATATATATATATATATATATATATATATATATATATATATATATATATATATATATATATATATATATATATTATAATATTATATATATACAACAGGGGTTTCAATTTAAATGAGGGAAAACTTAATATATTATAACATTAAAGAAGGTTTTCTGACGAGGGTTCATTATAATAAACGGTAATTATATATTAAATTATGTTTGAACATATATATGGTTATATTGTTATATATATATAATATAATATGGTAATATATATTATATATATATATTATTGTTATATATTATGTTTGAAAACCATAACATTCCTTGAAAATAGGCATAATCAAAAAGTCATTTAATATTTCACTGAAAAAAATATATATCTATTTTATCAATAAATTTTCCACACGTTCTAAATACGTATGAAAAAGGTAGTGACAATATCAAGATTGTGTTATTTACTTTAATATATTTTTAGGTTTTTTTTTAAAACAAGAATATATTATATTAACATATTATTTGAGTCAATGTTATAAACTCTAACTATACTAAATATTTTTAATGAAACATTAGGTCCATTAGGAATAAAGATCCATATAACATTATTTCAGAATCTAGTGTTCTGAAAATTTTATTATTTTTCTACAATGCATGCGATGCAATATGTTTGATATGTTTGATATTTCTCTTTGAAAATTTTTAAAATGAAAATTTAGGTTTTTTAATTTACACTAAAGATTTCTAATTTTTCGCTTAAACTGGACAAATTTTCAGGCTATGTATTGTAATTATTATATTCTGTTTATTCAGTAAACTGTTATTTTTAACTTTTTATACTATAATAGTAGCTGCATTGCATTGAGATTGGAATTAATTAATAATTGTAAATAAAAAAGTACAACTTTAGAGACTCAAAATTTATTTTCCTTTTTATCTTTGCTACATTTTTATGCTGTATGAATTATAATAATGTAATTAATAAAATTAAATAATTTAAAAAATTTATTAAATCCAATATACAAAAATAAGATTTTTTTTTTCTTCAAAATTCATCCAGGAAGATATATTATGATCTGCTTATAAATACGAATGAAATATTTTCTTGTTAGATTCCTTGGAATCCGATTGATGGGATGAATTCTTAAAGAACTTGACTGAGCTTCATTTTTTCTCAGACTCGTTTTTCATAAAAGGCAATCCAATTTTCTCAGGCAAATGTTCATTATTAGCGAGCATATGGGGGAAAGTTAAATTTTGAATATTCCCTGATTCAAACACGGTATTAATTGAAGATTTACTCTCGGAAGATTTATTTTCTGAACTTGATTTTGATTCAGAGGACGAGGAAGAATTTCGGGATTGGATTTGGATATTTTGACCATCGAGATTTCCTGCTATTCCAGATCCTTGCACCACGCTATTCATAGAAGATTTTGAGTTGGATCGTTCATTTTTTGACCTTTGTGATTCAGAGGACGAGGAAGAATTTCGGGATTGACTTTGGATATTTTGACCAGCGAGATTTCCTGCTACTCCAGTTCCTTGTACCACGCTATTCATAGAAGATTTTGAGTCGGATTGTTCGTTATGTGAACTTTGTAATTCAGAAGATGAGGAAGAATTTTGGGATTGGATTTGGATATTTTGACCAGCGAGATTTCCTGCTATTCCAGATCCTTGTCCTTGTACCACGCCATTCATGGAAGATTTTGAGTCGGATTGTACGTTATGCGAGCTCTGAGCACTATTAGACGAACTGGAATTTGAACTTGAACTCAAAGTTCCTAAATTAGTAGAACTAGGCATCAGAGCTTCTGAAATTAAACTACTTGATGTATTGTCAGAATTTTTAGACTTAAAGATACCAACTGAATTACCTTCAGATTTATTTTCCTTGACATCTTTAACAGCATTAAAAACAACGTTACTGATTGTTGTTGTTAAAATTATTTCTTCATTTTTGTTTTCATGCAGTCCTATGTTATTTTTACTAGACACGTGACTCTGTTGAACGGTATCTGTTGAACGATCTTCATATTTTGTAGAAATTGTTACTCCAATTAGCTTTTTATTACTTTCTGTATGACTTTTAGGAGCAGACTGAATTGCTGTGTCATTCATCACAGTATTTGATACAATCTTTGCTCCAATTTGATTATCCATCTCATTTTCACGAGTTGAGGGAATGACAAATTTATCGTTCTCCGGTTTTGTTGGTTTAATAACAACGTCTTCATGTATGGGAATTCGGAGACCAACAATGCTATCTACAGGTTGAGTTGGTTTTCTATATTTAAAATTACTCAGAAATGATTTCATAGATGATAATTTATTAGAAATCTCTGACATTTTTTGTGCAGTGTTATCACTCACTAATTTTTTTTGGTCAGAGTATATTTGCTTATTTTTAATGTTTGAATTTAACATATTCGTGAAACCTGCTTCTGAAGCAACTTGGTTTTTCTGAATAAGATCTTTAGTATCGTGATTATTTAAATTTGAACTACTTGATTTAATTGATTTGTTTGTTTTTGTATTATCCTGATTTTTCTCACCAGTATTTTCCGATTTTGCTTGAGAAGACGACGCATTGTTTGCAAACATGTTGGGATTTTCATTATTGTTTAAATATTTCGATGTTTTTTCATTGTTTATCCCAGAAATTGTTGAAGCATTGGATTGTAATTCTCTAGCAATGTGTTGCCAAGCTCGCAATTCAGCCTGCAAAGAAAACAAAATAGCATCATTTTAATAACTAAAAACAAAGGTATTTTAATTTGTAGTAAGATTTCTAATGTTTTAATTAAATATTTTTTAACAAATAATTAATATATATATATATATATATATATATATATATATATATATATATATATATATATATATATATATATATAAGCCTATTAGCGATTATGCCAGGGGAGATTTCATATAGTCTATAGATTTTGAATAGCAATGAAGCAATAAGTTTTTTATTCTATCTATTTTCTATGTCATATTTTGTTTTATATATGTGATTATATATATGATATATTATTATTATGATGTAACAGGCTGTTAGTATCATCTGTTATTTTATTTTATATTGTTTTATTATCATTTTCTATTGTTCTATTATTCTGTAACTATTATATATGTTTTGTATGTATGTTTTATGTGTTCTATTGTAATGTTTTTCTATAATGTATGTTTCTAGTGCTGTTAATATGTACACTTTCTGTGTTTAATAAAAGACTAATAATAATATATATATATAGTCAAAATAAAAGCGTTATTAAATTGAAAAGCAGCTTAACTGGACGCTGATATTTAGGATGAAGTACCCGGTTTTTATAGCTGTAGAATTTCTAACACAATAAAAAGTGCCCTACAAAACATGGAGTGTATTTTGGTACCATCTCAAACTCAGACAAGCTTTTCAAGGTTCTTCTAAAATAAGTGTTTCATTTTTTTTTTTTTTTTCTTTCTTAAATATGTATTTTTTATTAAAACCTAATAAATAATTGGGTACATCTATTTATACTTACTATTATAATTACTCACTAAATACTAAATTTGAAACCCTGAATATTTTCCGAACCTTTAACTTGAGCGTTTAGCAAGCTCTATGCAATCCGTGCCTGCATTAATTTGCCTGTGACTGAGGGAAACGTAGAAACCTCAACCTGGACTTGAAGTGCAATGATCCAAAGTCAAAGGAACCACATAGTGGAGAAGCGCAACGATAGGTGGGAAACGTGATTTTTGTTGAAAATGGTGTCCCTACCAACCAAGAGATTCTATACAGACTGTCAACCAACTATATAGATATTACATAATATATTAGTACATAAATTTGATTACTATTTACTGTTTGTGAAATTCGTGCCTCTGAATTGTTATTTTATGTACTCATGAGTGAAATATAATAAAATAAATAAATAGTATATTCTTGAAGTGATGTTCAGAAGCATTTAAGGCTTAACCTGAGAAATTTGGACGAAAAATTCGCTACAACAGATTTTCTTCAAATTAATTTGGTGGAATCACAACAATCGTCAAATTAGCTCTGAATTTTTTCGGAATTTTTTAACTGTTGGTTTAATTATAATTAATTTCTTTAAATGAGAATTTTGTATCCTTCCAATGTTAAATTTGTTAATTAGCATTGCAAAAAAACTATACAACAGATTATTTTACTTTTTTTTTTACTAAAACCTAATTTTTTAGACTATTTTTCTGAATTGTTTTCATATATTTTGAACCGTGGCGATGATCGTTTCCTGTATGTGATGAGAAATGTGGCAACGTTCTCAAGGACTGTTGTCACCACCCTCTCCTAAAAATTTATGCGCATTCCAATGCAAACAGTGTTGCCACTGTAGCCACGCCTCTTGACCTTGACAGACAAATTCTCAGGTTATACCTTAAATTTACTCACCTTCGCTTGGATACAGCACATCTCCCCCTCCTTGGTAAACTGTCGCGATGCAGAAATGAGGCTTCTGCTTACGCTCTCAACGTCTCGACGAAGATCTCTCACATATTTCTCCCACATTTGCACCTCGTTGCGGCAGCCTCTAACGATGGTAAAATAGTGCTGAGTCTTATTTTTTTGTTTTATAAATATTTCAAATAGAAATAAAAACTATTTCTTAAATTACAATATATATAACACATTTTTTACAACCTATACAGTAAAATATCAACCTCAAATTTTTTGTTGTATAAATGAACAGAGAATACAAAGTTAAATGTGTTACTCTGATTCCTTTCAGAGACCAAGAAGTAATATATTTTTTGGAAATTATTGAGAGTAGAGTTTTAACAATCTTATACCCCTTCCAAAGAATTAATATTAATTCTTTGCCCCTTCTTTGACACAAAGTTTATTTGTATTGCCGGTAAGTACACTTTCAGTAATTTTTAAAAAATTGTCTTGGACTGTACAAAATGTATAACAAAAAACAATTAGATTACCTTAACATTTTGCACTGATGAATATATTACATACAAAGATTGATGGCTAAACGCAACCTGCTCTATTTTGAAGCTGGGCAAGTTGCCTAACCTCAAGGAACTATAATTTTTATTAATAGACAGCGGACACTATTGTAGTACATTCTATTGAAATAAACTTCATGAAGCCTCCTCTATTTAATTCAGCTACATAGCATTATAGAATAAAATTATTTGACTTTCTACAATTTAAAATAAACAGTTTCATTGAGAGCTAATGTATACAAATCATAAGAAAACAAATACTTAGGAGTTTAAGGATACTTGAATAATAAAATTGGTTTACCACTATGTATTTATTAAGTGTGTGTTCTCATTATCCTATCCTGAAATTTTTACAATGTACTATACATGCAGGCAATCTTTTAACAGCAATAAAGTTGGAATATTTTATTATACACGAATATAAGTTTATTTTACGTATTTTAGGCTTGGGGATTATTTAAAGAATAAATATATAAATATTTTTCAAACAACAATCAATTATATATATATTAATGTTCAATATATTTTTATTACATTGCTTTTAAATTACTCAAATTATTAATATATGGAAAACCAATTCAAGTGTCCTAACTCTTAAGCTCCTCTATAAGTATTGTTTTCTTATGATGTAAATACAGTATGCATTAGCTCAATGAAATTGTTTATATTAAATTGTAGAAAGCCAAATTATTTTATTCAATAATGCCACGTATAGCTAACGTTCATACTTAAAAAGTTTAAAGAAACGCTGGCTGTCGCACAACTTGTCAATTTGCGTCGAATATTTGCTGTTCAACACGGCGGCTCTCTCGGACAAGCGAGTTTACCAATAAGCAATATCTATAAATAGAGGAGACTTCATAAAGTTTATTTCAACAGAATGTACCTTTCACTCGCTGGCAATAATGTCCGCTCAGCGGACTTTTAAAATTATATAATTGATTTATAATGACTGTATAATAAATTTCTACCCGCTGCCCTTTAAAAAACAAAATGGCCTTCTTTATAATCCCTTTCAGAGCTAACAGTAAGTGTTCGAAGAGGAGTTAAGGGTAAGATAACACGAACAATCCCATTTATTTATTATGGGTTGGTAGTCCCATTTGATTAACATGTAAACCTTAGCAACCTCATAATGATTCTGAATTTTTTTAGAGACAGTTCTTGGCATTAAAAAAATATGGAGAAAATTTCAAAACAATCGGACGATCCAATTTTTTTAAATTAATTTTTTAGTTTCGGTCTCCATGGGAAAGCCCTATACTGAAAATTTAAAAAAATTAATTTAAAAAAATTGGATCGTCCGATTGTTTTGAAATTTTCTCCATATTTTTTTAATGCCAAGAACTGTCTCTAAAAAAAATTCAGAATCATTATGAGGTTGCTAAGGTTTACATGTTAATCAAATGGGACTAACAACAATCGATTGTTCGTGTTATCTTACCCTTAAACTTACGAGTCTTTTTTTTCGTTCAAGAGCTTCACCATAGTAGTCAAAGATGTCTTCGCGGTTTCCACACTGCATCGATGGAAAGAAATCATCATATTAAAATAGGCATAATTTACAACTTATTTTATGAAAAAGCTGTTTTAAAAATATACAAGTACAGAAGAGTCCTCAGCACGAAAACATTTTGTGCAGAAAACTTTTATTTTTTTTGTTTTATTATTTTTGGCTTTCCAGAACATTATGAATTGATTTTAATAATAGATTTTATAGCATAATGTATATATCTATATATTTTTGTCACGTATTATTCATAAATTTAATTAATTGTGTTTTTGTTTATAATTATATTACAAACAATAATTATAATGTTTATTTGAGCACCTTTTTTTAAGTATTTCATTGTCGGTTGTCAATCGCACCAGCTCCTTCTTGAGATCCTCGTATGGCGGCGGCGTAGGCTGGTTCATAGGGGGCCGATATCGGTGATGATGTGCGTGCACCTGCCGAATTTAGGAAAATGTAACTGAATATTTGCGACGTCCAACACAGAACGAGTAAAAATATAGATATTGGCAACCTGGCCACCACGATACACAACATTGAAGCAAATACTTCTTTTTTTCGTGCAGCTTTTTAATTGTCTCACTCTCGACACCGCTCCATGAAAATCTGTTTATAATTAATTGATTCATGAAGAACCGTTAGTTTAAATTAACTTAATTTAAGCTTGCATGAATATTTATTTCAAAAGTATATATAATTAATACTCACTCACTAGTCACTACACTGTAGAATGAATCCCAGGAATTCCAGGAACGTAACTCGTAATGACAACAAGTCTATTTCTTACAAATTTCTCTCTCATTTCCATATTTAGTCATGATTACATTGTTTATGTTATGTGCATGCATGGTGATAAAAAAAAACGTGCAATTTTTTCTTACATTTAGATATAATTTTAACGCAATCATAAACACGTATACTATATACAACATAACCTCGCCACGTTTCATAATGTAGAGAACTAGATGACAATATAGCAGCAAACCAAAAATATTTTTAATATATTAAATGTTGAAAGTGTATGGTATAATTGTATACTTTAAATATAATTTTACCTGATTTTTTATGAAAGCAGAGGTGAAAGATTCAACGAAAAGCTAAAATTAATATAAATATAGATTTTTTTTAAAAAACAGTGAAACAGGTGAGATATAAAATAACTGGTATACTTCAATAATATCTTACGTTTTAAAAGAGTTAAATGTCCGGTTTTTGAGCTGACGATATCTTTTTAATACACAATAAAATTACCTCAGAAAAACTCCAGATGGATAGCAGCAATAACAAGGTGTTCTGCAGCCACATTGTCTTTAAGTTAATGTACAAAATTAATAAAGATTTTATATGAGCTTTGCGACTACAAGTTGAAACTGCACGTACCACTTGTTCGATATTAAATGCATTTCTTTCCAAAGAGTTCCTTATATATGAGGGGAAACTTAATTATTACATAAAAAATATATGCTTGCTGACGACAGTAAGAATTAATGAAACTCTTGTTTGTGTTTCAAGCAATTAAAATTATTTAATTAATTTACCTGTTGTAATGAAAATTCATGTTTATACATAATATTGTTTTACTGCTAATTACGTCTTTTTAATTTATTTTAGTAATTTCTGAAACATACTTCTAGCTAACTAATTTATTTGAGTAAATGAAAATTGATAAAGTAATAACATCTATTATCATTGCTTACTAACTATAATATACTTGCAACCAATTAAACTATTTGCTTAAATTTTAACAAAAATAAATAGTATTTATTGAATGCTTTCACGTAAAACATACTGAAATACTGAAGTCGTGGTTAAGAGCATTGGATGTATATAGCACCGGTATATAGTTGGCTACACTGACGTATCTTCACCATGTTAATTTTTCAACCCCGCTCCTCAGAGTAATTTTTATGCTAAAGCTAAGCTGATTGCAGTAGTATCAAGATAATTAGTAGCCCAAGTGCACAACTTGGCTTAGTTAAAGCCTGATTTAAAGAAAAGTATTTTTTAATATTTTAAAGAAATATACAAGTAAATTTAAAAAAAAAAATATTTAAAAATACTACTCTTTAAATCAGGCTTTACTAACTAACCGCAAGTCAAGTTGTGCACTTGAGCTACTAATTATCTTGATACTACTGCAATCAGCTTAGCTCTAGCATAAAAATTACTCTGAGGAGCGGGGTTGAAAAATTAACAGGGTGAAGAATATACGTCAGTGTTGCCAACTATATACCGGTGCTACACCCAATGCCCTTAACTTAATTGGTGTCTGCTGATTGACATGCAGTGGCTGAGTGGCGTAATAAAGAATCATGATAGAGTTTACAACGTTTCTTATAATACTTCATATTTGGACGCATTGATGTAAACAAAAGGGCGGAGATGGTAAAGGTTATCCCTTACAGCTATTAAAGGGAAAATACATTATGGATCCATAGCAAAAAATAGTAGACCATTAAGGGCATTGGGTGTAGCACCGGTAGTTGGCAACACTGACCTATCTTCACCATGCTAATTTTTGGTCATTGCTCCTCGGAGTAATTTTTATGCTAGAGCTAAGCTGATTGCTGTAGTATCAAGATAATTAGTAGCCCAGGTGCACAATTTGGCTAAATAAAGCCTGATTTAAAGAAAAGTATTTTTTTATATTTTAGAAAAATGCATGTAAATTTAAAAAATTACTAAAAAATACTTTTCTTTAAATCAGGCTTTATTTAGCCAAATTGTGCACTTGGGCTACTAATTATCTTGATACTACAGCAATCAGCTTAGCTCTAGCATAAAAATTACTCCGAGGAGCAATGATCAAAAATTAGCATGGTGAAGATACGTCAGTGTTGCCAACTACCGATGCTACACCCAATGCCCTTAATGTCGACATTAATGGTCTACTATTTTTTGCATTGCCTTATTTCTTATGCCCCCCTCCCCTAATTTTGTCCCCGGCTAGTTACTGTTCCGAGTAAAGAAATTTGAAATGCCCATAATATTTTGTTGTTATATATTGAATTATAATATGCAAAAAAGTACCGAGACTCAAAATGTATTGAGGTTTATAAACCTTACCTTGCCGGAACTGTACTATTTCTGTTGTTTAAATATTTCATTTTACTAAAGCGTTTTTTCTTGACAAGGTAGATTATAAAGAAAGCTAAAAAAAATTATTTTTACTTCACAGTAAACCACGTACATAATTGTATTGTCCCACCTCACTCCCACCTATTAATTTATTTTATTGCTTAACTTTTAATAAATTAAAAAAATATGTTGAATATGCAAGATAAGAAATATTACTGAGCGTCTATTGGACCTTCTTTTGTTTATACCTATTACAAATTGGTGTGAGAAGTTTCAATGGATTATTTGCTATAATTAATTTATGTTACATATTTTATGCTTCACAACTTTTCCTTAATTTTTTAAGTTACTGTATATAATATATTTCTGTTAAATGATAAATAAAAACTTTACATAAAATACAAAGTTAAACTTTCAAATTATGCGAATTAAATAATACATCAGTAAAAGTGAATGTTTAAAAAAAATATTGCTGTGATTTATTCACAATTAAAATATTTTTGTACTAGTTTTTCTATATTTATATTATATAAGTCAGTTTATCTACATGTATATGTTTTTAAATGTATTGTTTATAATTATGTTTTGTATATTGGTGTGACATAAACATATTTTTGGTGACTTCACTTTAGTATTAAACCAATTTTTGTTATAAGAAAAATTGAAGATTTCAAATTGGAGTGATATTGAAAAACGCAAGTTTACAGAAATTTATAAGTATATATATTTTTTCAGCCAATACATAAATTTAATTACAAATACGTACGGTAAGATTACAAAAAGAAAACATATTATATGATGACTTTGGTAAACAAATTGACATACTTGTGTATTAGTGCAATATTTGTGTGTATTAGTGCATTAGTTTTAGTGCAACTATTGTAACATTATAAAGTGCGGATCCAGGGAGGGTGACTGGGGGGCTTCTTTGAAATTTTTGATGTAACATTGGCAATGTAGGCATTTCCCCCACTCTATTTTGTTTAACATAGTGGCTTTATACTCTTTATAGACACACCCCCTTCGAGAAAAATTGGTTCTGGATCCGCGCCTGAATATTATAATATGATACTCAATCAAGCAAATCTACAAAATGATATTCAATTATTGAATTAGTAAATTATGATTATTAAATTGAAATTACAAGTATATATTTTTAATTCTTGAGAACATTGAGGAACTTTCAAAGTGACCAACACGACAATTGTGAAACCCTGGCAAGTATAAGTACTGTTGATTGATAAAAAAAAAAAAAAAAAAAAAAAAAAAAAAAAAATGGACCAAGGAAAATTAATAAAGTTTATTAATTTTAAAATTAATTAACTCAAATTTTTAAGAACAAATTGATTATAAATTGTAACTTAAATTATGAAAAATGAAGTAAAATTTAACAAAACTTTGTGTGATACACATAACATAACATTGAAAATTATTAGATAAATCAGATAATATTTGAAAACATCAAAAACGTATTATATTGTAAGATAGCATTAAATTCAACCATTTTAACTGGATATTATATTGTTATACACAGAAAAGTATACAAATATAAGATGCAGTACGAAAAATAAGATATAATACAATAATATAAAATCAAACTTTTTTTTATATTTTGTTCCTTTTCCTTTTTATTCATTTTTTAATTTCTATTTCTCCCTTTAACACAATATATTACATTCATGGAATTAAATTAAGTACTTGAATACAAAATGACATAGTAATATATTGTTACATAATATAACATGACAACATTTTTTTACTGACCAATTATTTATAATTAGACTGTACATGCATTGGTAATACAAAATGTATTTATTAATCAACTTGTAAAGGGCTAAACGACATTCTGCTTGCTATTAATAAGATGCGATGAAAGGGTCTTAGCTGAAATACCTGGTTTAAAGCCCTAACAATTCAAAATTCTCTGCATACTGAAAACTTGGAGGTATTTTATTGAGTGCATAATTGCGTATAGAAGAATAACCATTCTGGTGTTTCTATATATCTTGTGAGTATTTAATTGGTGCATGCATTAATTGAATTAAATTTATAATGGACAACCTACATGAATTTTTTTTTTTATTGCAGAAATGAATAGAGGGCACCAAATTATGCTACTCTGAATTTTTTCAAATTTTTGTTAGACCCGGAACTATTTTTAAATAATTATTGAAAGTTAAGTTGGCACCCCTGAATACTTAATAAAAGGATAGGACCAGAGATGCCTTTTTGACGCCTCCAGGGGGCGTGGCCGCACTTTCAATAATTATTTAAAAATAGTTCTGGGTTTAAAAAAAAATCTGAAAAAATTCAGAGTAGCATAATTTGGTACCCTCTATTCATTTCTGCAATAAAAAAATTTTCATGTAGGTGGTCCATTATAGGCCACCTGGAGGATTTTGTTTTGGAAAAAAAATATATATGGGGATTTAACCCCCTCCCCTTCCCTCTGCACACCCTTGGGTAATACGTGAGATAAAAAAAATACCTTGTTAATGCTTGGGTTAAATAAAACCCTTTGTAGTCCTTCTGGTTTCTGGTGCTGAGCGTTACAATAATATTATACACAAACATGTATTGTAATGTAACCTTTACATTATAATATGTTGTGTATAATCTACACTTAATTCCTTAACATAAATTATAATGTTAACATAAATGACCTGTGTTATACCTATCATGTTAACATTTATTTTAAGAGAAGTGTGTATAAAATTGGAATACATTGGTTAATGGTTAGATAGAAAACTCAAATCTGATATTTAAGGTAAAGATAACACGGATCAGCTGGCCCAATGCTAAAAAAATCCCATTCATAAAAATTATGAAAAAAATTTAAAATGTTCTCGTATACATCCCCTATCAGTAGGTAAAATATCAGGTATACAAAAACGAGCTAGTTTTCGAGTTATTAATTTTTAAAGTTGACCAATTTAACATGGAAATTCCATTTCTCCATGTTAAATTAGAGAACTTTAAAAATTAATAACTCGAAAACTATAACTCGTTTTTGTATACCTGATATTTCACCTACAGATAGGGGATGTATACGAGAACATTTTAAATTTTTTTCATAATTTTTATGAATGGGATTTTTTTTTTAGCATTGGGCCAGCTGATCCGTGTTATCTCTACCTTAAAAACAATTAGAATTAAAAATTGATAACTTTGGATTGTTTAGGGATAAAATAGCGCAGTTCCACCTTTTTGAAATACATTATTGAATTTTCTTTCTTTATTCTTTTTTACCCTTAACCTTGCTGTGGGTAGACATGACTGCAGGACTTAAACATTTTTCTCGAAATGAGTAGCCCTTGACTTGGACAACACCTGAAGGTAAGGTTGTACCCTATAATTAATTTGCACTCGATATATAGGCTTAAAATAGTTTCTCTTATCTAACCAATGTATTTTATAACTTTATATTTATAATTAATAACATAATAACTGCATTTTGTGTCAGTATATATATATACTGAGGAATCACCACTGTGTACTTACTTGCTGCCTGAAATAGCAATTTTTTATCATTATCGAAAATAATGAAACTTTTTTCTTTTGATATTGTCTTAAAAACAGAAGATCTTTAAAAAAAATCATCACCGTCAGACATTTCACTATCGTCATCCTGCATGCCATAGTCTGAGGAGTCACTTTCTGGGACAAAACCATGACCGAAAAAATTTCGATTATTATTTCGTGGCTCCAGATTAATTAGCTCTGGCTTGTCATGTTGCACACAACGGTAATACGGGGTGCAGTAAGCAACGTCGGTGCGACCGTTGTAGTTCACTGACGGAGATTCAGAGAGTGGACGGATGCTGGAGCTGTGAGGGAAGAAGTAAACTCCGACCCAAGTGGCTTCGCGGTGCTCCTTTGGCTTACTGTAGAACGAGCAGCTGAGGACACAACAAAAATCAGTGTTTTGAAGAAATAATTAAAATATAATTTTCTAATTGAGAATTTTAACGAGAGTAAATTCAACGTAAAATAATAATCCTAAATTTATCTAGCACTTATTACCTTATTAGGTTGTAATTTACTACGTTTATTTTGTTATAAAATCTTTTATATATTTTACTATAAATTTTATAGATTTCAAGTTTTTTTTTAAATGCCAAAGATTTATTTATAACAATACTTTTAATACTTTATAAAATTGGAAATTTGATGAAATTTGAAGTGTGAATTTGATTTGTATTATATTTATTATTTAATTATTTTAATTCTTGTTGTTATTTTTGTTTATTTATTACATAATTATGTTTATATATTTTAACCATTAAAAATACTAGATTATAATAAAATTTGTTATATTATAAGAAAATAGTTGCAATTTATGCATATTCATAGTTATTAAAATACATTTTTTGTCATTCGTTTGTCTCTTTGTTACAATTCTATGGGGCTCTGAACCTTCTCTTTTGTTGCATTGGTACAACAATAGAGAAAGTCCTGCTCTGATGAAGCAACCATAATATCGCACAGCACACACCTGGTTGCGCGGTTTACTGTCAAATCTTGAGGCTGGGTCTCCCCGACTGCGGCGAACAGGTCGGCTCCACGTGTCGTCGTCTGAACAGCTCGTCCCATCAGGTCGGTTCCACGTGTCGTCGTCTGTGCAGCTCGTCCCATTAGGTCGGCTCCACGTGTCGTCGTCTGCGCAGCTCGTCCCGGCTGCAGAACTGCGGCCACCTCTGGCGTGCGCTGGTCCCCGTTAACCACTGTGAAACTCTGCTGCTGGAGTTCTTGCAGTTGGCGGTGATATGAGAGATACTCGTTCTTTTCATTCACAACGAAAAATACCCCACAGTTACATCCTGCTCTTGTCCCTTGTCTGTTCTGCAAACTCATCTCAAGTCGCTGCAACAACTGTCTACAAAATTCGTTTTCATATTTTTTGTTGCGCTGAACGAATTCCATGTGATTCTTCATAAATGATTCGAGGTGTTTGTTTAGAAGCTGTTTAAATTACAAATGTGTTAGTCATTATCATATTATTACACCAACATACAGCTAATTTTAACTGTAATTAAATCAGCTGCAAGTATACTGTTAAACCTTAAATAATCACACCAAGTTTTATTATCTGCTATTATGGAGTACGGACCTCAAAATTGTTTATTGCAGAAATGGATAGAGGGTGAAAAAATATGCTACTCTGAATTTTTTTCAGATTTTTCTGAGACCGGGAAGTATTTTTAAAAAATTATTGAAAGTGCAGAAAAAGTGCCGCCTCTCTTAATTAAAGATAGGACCCAAAAGGGACGTGGATTCGAACCCGACCTCGCCAAAACTTTTTAGCAATACTTCCCGGTCCCTAAAAAAAATCTGAAAAAAATCAGAGTACCATATTTTTGCACCTTCTATCCATTTCTGCAATAAAAAAATTGAGGTCGGTACTCCATTGTAGTGATGACCAAGTAAAAAATGATTATGTGTAAGGTATTTGTTTACTTAATTTTCCTTACCACTCATCACTCAACTAGAATCGTGAAATTTAATATTATGTAGTAGGATTTATCTAACAATAAAATTATAAATTTTAATGTTCAAATATTTTATTACATGATATAAAGAATGTGAGTCACTGAAAATGTGAGTAAACAAAATACCACTCTTATCATGCAGCATAGGATTATATCTTATAAAATATATAAAAATATAATTTGAACATTTATGAAAAGGAATTAGCTTTTATATTATTACAGGTAAAATTTAATGTTTTACGAAAAATAGTTAAAAAAAAAAAGATGCCTTCAATTTATTTAAATAATTTAATTACGTATTAAATAGAAAATGCGTTATCATGTAAAGCTCAAAATTTAATACAAGGCCCCCGTTGATCATGATTGAAATACTGACCCCATCAAGTTCTGCTCCGATTTCCCTTTTGATGTATTCGTAGGCTGGGTCACATGGTACATTCTTGTAAAATAAGCGGGCGTCGCGGCACGCTGCCTCGTGTTTGTGCAAATACATTTGCTTGCCAGCCTCGTCACAGGAGACAGTGACGTCTCTAGGAAAGTGAGACAAGTAAACATCATTGGCTGCTGTGTAGAGTACATTATCAAATTTAATTTTCAAATAATTTTCCTCTCTTTCCTTCTTTTTTCTTCTCTCAGTCTCTTCAATCCACTCTCTTGTTTTCATACAGAACTCATTCGTTTTCTGTAAGCAATGAGCAAATGAGCAATGAGCAAACATCTATTAAGATGTTTTTTGCAAATAAATTGCCAGAAAATTGTTTACAATTTTAAATTCATCTGTTTGTTTTATTGTTATAAATGATTGTTGTTTGTTTTTTCTCTTTGTTAGTGATTTTGTGTTGTTTTTTACCAATATCCATATTTATTATATATTGTTTTGTATGTTTTTGCTATGTTATATTCTCTGACGTGATCAATGTTGTCTTGTACAACCTATATGTTCAAATAAACAAATAAAAAAAAATAAATAAAATAAAATGAGAATTATTATAGAAAATAGAAAATCTTACCATAAATCCATCCACACCCTTATGTTATTGTAAAGGATAATAACTACACTAATTCGGGCATGCACTTATAGCTCGATCCTATATGGATTCATTTTGCAGAACACCAAAATCTCATCAAAAGGTGCGGATCCACGGAAGGTTGAAAATGGGGCATGAGTCAACTCAATAGGTCACTTATTAAATTAATAAACCACTCGTAACTCTCCCTCATGTATATGGCCTCTAACATTGCAGGATATATAGGGCCTCCTGAATTCCCAATGCCATTAAACGTTCGGTTAATACAAGTTTTCATAAACCTCTGGACAGCTTTTAGGTTGAGCGTTATCGCCGCATGCTATATTGAGCAATGTCATATGCAGTCTATGTAGATGGAAGTGAATTAATTATATTTTTTATGGGGATTGGGGAAGGAGGGAATAAAGAAAGGAGAAACAGGGTACCGCTCATTTTCCGTGTCCAAAACTGATGAGAGTCGTAAAATTATCTTTGCATGTATTTGCGGGTAAGAGCTGCAGCAAATCAGGCTATTTTATTATCTCTTTCATGGTCAAAATACAATAATATATATCTTTCGAGGTCTTTCACCATACGTCACAAAAATATGACGTCACGTGAATGTAGGCAAAAAGCACCTATTTAACATGGTAGTAGCATACCAAAAACTATTTATTTTCTGCGATATGACAATCGTGGTACTTTTGACAATTATTTTATATGATAGATTGAAATGTCAAGTAAATGGAAAAAAATACAATATTTGCCACAATGATATCTGTGAAAAATACAATAAATCATTAAATAAAATGTAAATCGACTCCAAATTTCACGTCAATAATGATCATTTTAGGACACTTATGCACTGATATTGACCCTAAGATGCTTCAAAAAAATCAGCCAATCACTGACCATTGCTTTCCCCGCGGACTTTTGAATACGAGGGGGAAACGGCACAACAAAAAATAATGATAAAGAAGCTAGGTAAAATAAAAAAAATGTATATGTTCAAGTTATGTATATTTATTTCTTACGTATATATTATTACTAAAAAATAATAAAAATATGTTAAATTAGGAGGAATAAATCAAGTGATTCCAGTTCCCTCTCAGTATACCTACTGCTGAATGTAAATAACAACAAAGCCAAGCAAACGCTATATCCCGAGGATTTGCAACATAAAATATATTATAATATATTCTGAACACGCACTCATTATAAAAAAAAAAAAAAAAAAATGTAAACGTTTTTTTAAACTTTTTCTTCCCTCCAAAAATATTTTCAAACCAGGTTTATATACACACCTGGTACATGATGTTGTTCAAAGCAGTCTGCAGTTCCACGGATAAGCCACGGGTTTCCCACTGGTACTCCTCTAAGCAGCGCTGCTGCATCTGACTGAAGAAAAAAAGTCAGCAATAAAACTAGACCCGCTGCATATTAGTTATTTTATTTTATTGATTTGTAGAAAATATTTTTGAAGTTAAAGTAAAATAATTTTAAAACAGTAAAATCCCTTAAAAACCATGCAGTGAATGCCATTTATTATATTATTAATTCTTATATTATATTATTATTTTTTGAAGATGGAAACTTATTTATTATTTTACCCTAATTTTTCAAAATGAACAACCTGCATGATTTTTACTTTAGTAAATACCATCCCCTATTTTTGCTTGACTATTATATCATAATCCTTAGTCGCAATTAAAAAAAAAAAAAAATATGAACATATAATTTGAAGTCCTCTGTTCAAATATGAACGGAATAAAAAAAAAAATCTAAATTCATTTTTTTCATTTTGTATTAAAACTACAATATTTTAATCAATTTGAATTGAAAATTCAATAGTAATTTTTATTTGAATTAATATTTAAAAAAAAAAATGCTGACAAGAAAACTATTAGTAACAAAATAAATCATACTGATGCGTCTCTTCTAGCGAGGAGCCCCTGTGCTGCATGTTTGCGCAATAATGGTACAAACATTTGTGGAAGGACTCCAGCACACTCTGTTGAAAAGGCGTCTCAGGGCCAAAGCGGATTTGTCGCGTGGAGGTCACAAGGTCCAAAGTAACCTGTATCCCAACTCTGAGAAAATAATTAACAATCGTAATCTCCTGACTGGTGAATATTGACTTCTCCTCGTCGGAATCCTCCAATGCCAAGCTTCTGTTCCTTGCAGCATCCAATGCATCCACATATTCGCCGTCGTCACCTCTGCTCCCATCTATACCAGTTATTATTTGGTTTTGAAGTGCGATCTGTTTCAGGTCGTCATACCTTTTTATCATTATTTTATTTATTTCTATAGTATTAATTCTCTCAGTTCTCTCTCTGGCTGCCTCAATTGTATCTCCTGCAATAATATATTTTTGAGTATTTTCTTCATTTAAGATGAACTGAAAAACAAATTTAAGTGCCATTTCTTTTTTAATGGATTCATTTTTGCGTAAAATTGTCAGTCTTTTTGCATTGGAATCTGTTGAACATGATGTCATTTCAACATCATTTGAGCCACTTGCGGTTGCATTTGCCATCCCTATGGGATCGTGGTCCTGTCCCAATCGAGGTGTTCTCATTACGGGTCGCACTGCTCCATGTGGCGTTTGTGTATGATTGACGCCAGGTGCCTTCTTTGAAGGACACCATCTTTGATTATACGGCCCAACTACGGCTACAGGTAAGACTATACGTTGCAGCTGACAAACTGATTTCGTGATAATCGTGATCTGCAATTTATCTTTCATTGCCATGTTTTCTCCCGATGTAGTCCGACATCGACGAATGACCTGTCAACGAAATAATTTTTAATTAATAATAAAAAATATATATATATAATTAATGAAAAACGTCATTAAAGAAAAAAAATATGTTAAACTAGCAAAACGGTGTACTTTCTACATATTTATTTTGCAAATTATATATTGCAGATTCGGGGAGAATAAAAGAATATAATGCAATAAAAAATATAGCCATATCATTTTATAATTATACATTAAATAAATATTGAAGATTCGTGAGGAAATATATATATATATAATTAAAAAAGGCGATAAGACAGCCATATCATGCTAATCACTGTTATTTTGAGTTCGCCTACTATATTTACCTTTGCATGCATTGACTAATGAGAAATCTGGATATATAATTTCTGCATCCAACCCATATGTCCATTTCGTCCTCAATCAAAATTTAGTGCTGTTTTTATATTTCCTTAAAGAAAACTGAGTTTTTACGACACCACTTTATTGAACTGCAGTATACTTAATATATATAGTAACTCATTGCAATGCTTGCCGGCTGGCGATAAGCGCATGCAGAGCAAGAGTTCAATTACCTTACGTCAGTGGGGCATTCAGTTGCTACAGTAAATTGAATTTGGAATTCCCATATATATGAAGTATACAATTCTAACTTCAGGTTTCGTCGTACTCCCTAAATATATATAATATAGTGTACATTTTCGCACTTAATCGATCAAATCAGTTACATAAGGATACCGAATGCAGTCAATGTACACTTATCAAAGTCTACGATTCGTCGTAATGATGTATGATAAGGTCAGTAAGTTCATATCTTATTTCAATTTTTTATAGCGCAGTCATGCAGTACATGCAGGTTTTAGTGCATCTCCAATTTTACTAAAACGAGGTAAAAACGAGTGGAAAAAAGAAACTTACATCTCAAATTCTTAACTATGTTTAACTCATTGAGCTCTATACAAGGCTAGAGGGATAATGCCCTATACTTCTCAATGTTAAACTGTGCGCACGGTCCGGCGGGAGGAAGTGGGTGGGAGATTGCGCTTTCGTCACACATTCCAACGTATTCTCCTCAGAATTGCCAACTGCAGTGTAACTTTTAATATTTATTTTATAAGGAAACTTTCTTAGGTTGGTCAACCAGGCATTCGATAGCACCGACCACCACCCACTTTCCTCCCAGACGCCGTGCGCGCCTAAAACAGCTGATTAGCCCTCTAGCCTTGTATAGAGCTCAATGGTTTAACTAAACAAAAATTTATCAAAAAGTGAGAGAAAATGAATCTTCTTACTACTGACTCCTTCGATTGTTTAATATTAATCTTTATATATATATATGTCTGATTAAATACGAGCTTGACATTTTCCATCAATCTTCGCAAGAAATTGCAAGGATATGCAAATAATTCAAATGCATGTTTAATTATATGTAATATAAATATAATGTATTATATCAATTATATGTTACCAAGATTTTAGTTATATAATAATTTTTGTACGTATGTGTATTTTAACTAAGAATTTGTTTGAAATATTGTATTCTTTATAATCGGATTACCTAACCTGTAGTCTGTTTTCTGAATAAATATAATAAATAAAATTCTGAGAATAGATTTTTTTTTTAAATTTCTTAATTTGACAAATTCCATAATACATGCAGAAAAAATTATTGGACCCATCTTTCTCCAGGCTAAAAGTGACCTCTCCCCCTCTCCGCTCTTAAAATAATTGGAATTATTGGAGATTACATTCTTTAGATAATTTATCACAATACAATATTTTTATGTTATGTAATAGTTCCATGAATTTCGAAAACACATGCATTGAATTTTGATGATCGCAGCTGTAAATAAATTAAGTATAAACTTTTTGGGATATATATGATGTTTTTATTTATATAAATTTAATGGTTGTATTATAGTAAAATTATAATATATTTGGGGTATAATAAGAACTGTCAAAACACTCAGAACTAATGCTTAAAGAAATTTTAATTTCTTTGTTAATTTAATTTTGTTAATACGAAACTTAATATGTTGCGTACACTATATATGGTGTACTACAATGTATTATATAATATATATATATATATATATATATATATATATATATATATATATATATATATATACATTATAGTGAAATTTTATCACCACGTGTACACTATATAGTCAACCCGTTCGTAATAAAAACATTCAAAGATATACAAAGGATATGTCTCACCGATAAGCAAAACAATAAATTCACATTTTTAACGATAAAGGCTGAATGTAAAATAAATATTAAAGTGAAATATAATTTTATTTATGCAGCTGTAACGTTATCTGGTAATTGGAACGTTTGAAAATGCCACTGCATGCCATTCGGTGTAGCAGCTGAGTAGTTATAATACCAGAGAGGTCTCTGAGCAGTTATACATTCAAATTAATCTGATATTCCCGCCAGAAGTAGCCGGAAGTTAGCGCTCTTTGGCCTTCCTGTAAGTTTTGAAATTGTGCAAACGACTCACAGTCAGTACTCTTATTATATATTATAAACCTCCACAAACTTCAATGAAAAATTTCATCACTTTAGAAGGCACTTCATAAATAATAAAATTTAACCATAAAATACGCATAAAATATTTGTGATGTACGGTAGTAGCCTCTGCCAATTTGAATTAGTAACTTAATTTGGTTGAGTGGTTGAGCATAATTTACTATCATTCTACAATATAGTACATTAAAATAATAGAAATAAAAAAAACGACTTAATCACGAAGTATCATTCTACTATTAATAGACCACTTGCAAAACTATGTTTTAGCAAAACGTAAACAAACTCATTCACCCAGGTATTGTTGGTTGTTGATTATGTGTATTTTTTTTTTCAGTGCATTGGACCTTATAATGGAAAATTCACGTTTTTCACATACAGATTTCAATACGTGACATCCGTATGATTTTAAAAATAAATATATCACCGGAATCTGCAGTTCTTGGCCATTTATAATATTGAAAATTTTATTGGGAGATGGTTTCTTTATTTCAATATAGTAAATTTAGTATGACACCAAATCAGCCAATTGCATGGGGTACGATACGTAACTAGGCAAACTCCAGTTTGTTGATTTTAACTGTTGCAATAATAAACAATCTGAAGCTTGCTTGGTTACGTATCTTACCCCATGCAATTGGCTGATTTGGTATCATACTAAATTTACTATATTGAAATAAAGAAACCGTCTTCCAATGCAATTTTCAATATTATAAATGTCCAAGAACTGCAGATTCCGGTGATATATTTATTTTTAAAATTATACGTATGTAATGCATTGAAATCTGTATGTGAAAATCGTAAATTTCCCATAAGGCCCAATGTATTGGAAAAAAATACACATAATCAACAACCAACAATACCTGGGTGAATGAGTTTGTTTACGTTTTGCTAAAACATAGTTTTGCAAGTGGTCTATTACAATCAGTGAATAAAACTATAATAAAAGTAAACTGTCATTGAGGTTATAATATTTATCAACATTATTTTTTTATTTAAAAGTATAATTATTGATGCAATCACAGATTGTGAATTCTTGAGTATGACCAAACTATTATGCGGTCTATTTTAAATAACTAATGCTATAGTCTACCACTACCATATATTATATATATATACATATATATATATATATATATATATATATATATATATATATATATATATATATATTCAACAGAAACCACGTTTCCCAACCAGGGGTAAAACGTTGCGCTTTTCCACTATGTGGTTCCCCTGGCTTTGGACCATTGCACTTCCGGTTCATTGACAAAAGCTGTAGCGTCCATCCTGGCTGAGGTTTCCACGTTTCCCTCAGCCGCAGGCAAATGCCGGGATGGATTTGCAAGGCCGTGACCGTCCCCGTTCCAGAAGAGCCCGCGAAATGCTCAAGTTAGGGTTTCGGAAGGTTCGGGGTTTCAAAGTAGTATGTAATTAGTAAATAGAAGTACCCAATAGGGTTTGATTAAAAAATAATAATAATATATATATAATATGTACAATCCTGCCATTTTAAAGTATATTATCGGATCGGAAATTTTGATTTTAATATTATATTATTATAATTATTATTATTATTATTATTATTATTATTATAATATTACAATATTATAGTACAACCAATCCATCAACTTCATTTAATGTTTAATGTGTGTTTTTTTTTTCTCTTGACCAGAGGATTTGTATATATGTGATTCAAAACAAAATTTATGAATCATTAAATTGTGTGTAAAGACTTTCTTTTTTTAAGTATACCAACTACTTTACTTTATCATCTCCTGATTGGTCCAACGACAGTTTACAATGCACAATCGTTGTAATTGGACTTTCTTTCCCTCTTCTGATATTTTCTGATACGCCACTGATCCATAGATTGAAGTTGTTTATCGAAAATTAACTGAGACTAAATTATTATATAAGTATAGTTGACCGAAATACATTTCATTCAGTTAATTTTGAGCTTTGATCATACAAGAAATTAAAGGCTTATATTTATAACGTTATATATGCTTATATTTAAGCATATAGAGTACATTTATTTAAAATGAATTGTCATTAATTAAATATATTTACTCAAAATATAAACAGGCTAATTTTGTTGCTGTTTTCCTAACCCTTTGGAAGGTTGTCCCCTAGGCCCCCCTCCACCCCTACAGCATGAGAAATGGGATCCAATTAAACATATTTTATTAGCAATTTGTATATGCCTGATTCTGATAAGGTTTTAATGACAAACGAAAGTGATTATTTTACTTTTCCAAATTAGGAAATTAGTTCTGTTATGATTTTCTGACATTTTGCAAATGTTCAGCGTTTGGGAACTATAAAATATATAAGATTTTAAAATATTAATAAATAAATTTAAAAAGCAATGAAAATTTCTTTATACTTAACTTTCTATACTTTTTTTTTCTCTTTAAAAAAAAAGACTGAATGCAAATTAACTTACATGACGCAATATTTCAATAACGGTCCACAAACTAAGAAATTTAGGTGCTTAGTTAAGATCTGCAGGATTAACACTTAATTTAAGTGTAATGTTTAATTTAATGCACTTTTAATGTAAATGCAATGTAGAAATTCGCGTCAGTTTTCACTTGCTAAAGTCGATTATTATAATATTATTATAGAGCCAGCTGCTTCTTGCACGTGTATCCCGTCCTATATTAATAGTAGCATGCGTTTCTACTTATGGAATTGAACTTTCAAAGATTTTACTAACATTGAACGAATTTGAGGAAGTACTTGACTTACTTATATGCTTACACAAAGTTGGCTGCTGGTGACGGGGAGACTGTAGGCTCGCGCCCTGTAGCTGTGACTGATCGTATCTGAGTGAGATTGGAGGGGAGTGCGAGTTTATGTGCAGTCGGCTAGTCGCGGCTACAGACGTTGACGTCAGCCTGCAACCAAGAACTGCATATAAAATATAAGTTTAATACCACGTACCTAAAACAATAAAATATTCATTTATTGCAATTTAATTAAAACAGAAAAAGGCTCTAAGAAACAAGCTGGATTATCTAATCATTTACTGATTTAATTCCTTTATTTGGTGTGACATCTTATAGATCTACAGATAAGATTAATTGTTTAGTGATGGATGTTATATATATCATTTTTTATTTCTTTAATTTTTTTGTAAATCTCTATTCTTTCCATTTCTCCTCCCCTAGTTTTTTTTCTTTTTTCCAAATTTAAATATGTGAAATGATATAAGTAAAATTGTACGTACAAAGAATTCAGTACATATAGCGAATGCCAAGGAAACAAATTTGGGAAGCGCTGCATGGGTTTAAAATTACGCTAAATATATTACATTAAAAAATAAAATGAAAGAAAAAAGCTACCTTATACAGATTATTGTATACATTTTTTTATCCAAAAGTTTGGTCAGAGCGTCAGTCACTCTAAAACTCACCTGGAGTAATTAAATGTGATTTTATTATGTGTAGAATGGTTGCAGTGCATGACGTACATCTCGGGACATCACGCTTGATTCACTTGCCAAAAGAGCAGATTTGCAATTCTGGGAGAGTTAACAGAATTAAAATTTAATTTAAATTTAATTCCATAGATTTCTAGTTAATTATAATTTTATATAGCTGATGTAAAATTATGTTGCGTCCATCTAGATTTGTATAACTTTTGTAAGCTATACATGTTATAGAAGTGGAGGAACAATATATAGGAAATTCTCGTAATTATAACATAACACTATGTATATAGCTCGATCTCTATCTCTAAAATAAAAATATAGATGGGTCAGGGGTTTTCGATCCATACTTTTGTTTTGCAACAGTGCACCGTCGATTGCGCGCTTATCAAAGTTATAAATATAATGTTATATATATATATAAATTAGTGCACATTTCACTGCATGGTAAAAATGGTATTACGCATTTCAGTACTAAAATATGTTTCAATATTTGTTTAAAGTTTTCTCGTTTCATTTTTTTTTTTTTTTTTTTTCAGTGTCAGTACAACTGCAAATTAATAAAATGAAATGTATCAACTTTATTGCGATAAGGATTGATTGATAAGAAATAAATGGAAAAATAATTAGATAAGATTATCACATTAATTATCAACTATTAGCCTCTATATATTATAGAAAACAAAAGAAACAATAAATGAATTTTTAAATTTATATCAAATATTGATCGCATCTTCGTCACTACGAAAAAATCATACCTAATTTATACAATATAAATTTGTATTGAAATATCTGGTTTATATTAATTGCAAATGACTAAGTATCTCATTTCCATCTTGGTCCTTGTTGCCTGGATACTCGAACGTTATCACACAAAGCAGCGAGCGAGATAGTATACGTCGCAGTTGGCGCTTATCTCTTCCTCTGCCAAACCACTGGCTGGACTCAGACCCCGGCCGCTCGCCTCTGTCAGTCTGGCAGATATCGTGGAGGTGTTCGGATGATACACGGAGACGAGACTCAAGGTTTGTCACAAACATTATTTCTGTTAATTGACAAATACAGTCGTATTACTCTCAACACAAAAATGAACAGAAAAGTAATAAGTTCAGTTGAAAATTTTTACTGTATTATTTTATTAAACACAAATAGTGTACAGATACAATAAGTTGATGTTTAATTTCTTGTAATATATCTTTTTCTCCGATAACAATGCCATGGTCTGTGCGTGTATATTAAATTTTGTCATGCTATTATAGTTTCGAGCTCTCAAAGTATTGCAATGAATCAATAAATTCAATCTGTATTCGTTTTATTTATGTTCATAATTCACTGAAATGGTTGAGGTATTTTACCAACTTTTCATTCTTGATAGTATATATTATATGATATATACTGACACTTGGCATTGAGATATGAAACTTTATCAGTTTTAAACTGCCTGCTTTTGCACAGATCTGATAATTATTTTATAAACTCATTAAACTGTTTCGTGCAGTTACCTGCAGCTTTATAATATATACCATACCATCCTTCGTACTTTTATATTATAGTGCAGAGCATTTTTATTTTAGTAAAATATAAAAATAATTTTACATCACTTTATAGATTATATCAAGTGACTCCGCTAAACGTTTTGTACCATTCTGAGTATGTTATTATATAGGTCATACATGAAAAATAAAATAATATAAATATTTGATAAAGTGAATCGTAAGGTTCGTAGAATGTAGATGAGGACAAAAATTTACTTAAAAGTCTGTTCATAACTTGCTACCGTACTGTTGACACGTCTCGATATGTTCACACTTGCGCGAGGACACGTTACGTCACGTGCTCCCTCTGCTCGATAGTCGAGTGTCTGTTGCTGATCTGAGCTTATTGTTGGAATTTGTTGCAGCGTTTGCCATGGACAACGTGCAGGAAACCAACAAACAGCAGGTGCTCTGCACAAATACCGAGCAAGAGTTACAGGTAAGCGCGTGTTTCTTCGGTGCTAAAATGTTGCTCGTAAAGGCCAGTTTCTTGTCCCATTCCAACTATTTTTACCAGCGACGGACTGGCCCGCCGAACCACCGAACGCCGTTCGGTGGGCCGCGGCAAAAGTGGGCCGCCGGGCCAAATGTGGGCCGCCGGCCACAAAGAAAAAAAAAAAAAAAGAAAAAAAAGGAGAGAAAAAAAAAAAAAAAAAAAAAAGAAAAAGGGAAAAATAAAAGTATGAAGGCGGGAATAAATAAAAGTGCATTTTCTTACGAAATCGAATACATAAAAAATTAATAAAAAAAAAAATCGTCTCGAATAATTGTTTTGAAATTTTTGCTGTGTCTAGGTACTAAAATCTGCCTCTCGAAAAAATTTCGGAATATTTGTGAATTTGCTAAGGTTTACAACATTTTAATCAAATGGGACTAAAAAAAAAACAAAAAAACAGCTGATCCGTGTTACCTTACCCATAATATAGAGTATTGTCCTCAATTTTTTTTATTGCAGAAATGGATAGAGGGTGCAAAGTTATGCTACCCTGATTTTTTTCAGATTTTTTAGAGCCCGGGAACTATTTTTAAAAAATTATTGAAAGTCCTTTTCGTGACGTCACGAGACGCCGCTCCTTAAGAAAAAGATAGGACTTGCCGCCGCGTGACGTCACAAAAAGGACTTTCAATAATTTTCTAAAAAATATTTCCAGGTCTCAAATAAATCTGAAAAAAAATCAGGGTAACATAATTTTGCACCCTCTATCCATTTCTGCAATAAAAAAAATTGAGGACGATACTCCATTGTATACCTAAGAATAAGAAAAAAAAATGTTTTAGGCGATTTGAGGATATTTTAGTGAACTTAAGGTAGAAATAACACGGATCAGCTGTACCCCGCGCCCAATGCTAAAAAAAAACCATTCATAAAAATAAAAAAAATTAAAATGTTCTCGTCTACATCCCCTATCAGTAGGTAAAATATCAGGTGTACAAAAACGAGCTAGTTTTCGAGTTATTAATTTTTAAAGTTCTCTAATTTAAGGGCATTGGGTGTAGCACCGGTAGTTGGCAACACTGACGTATCTTCACCATGTTAATTTTTTATTCTTGCTCCTCGGAGTAATTTTTATGCTAGAGCTAAGCTGATTGCTGTAGTATCAAGATAATTATAGTAGCCCAAGTGCACAATTTGGCTAAATAAAGCCTGATTTAAAGAAAAGTAATTTTTAGTAATTTTTTAAATTTGCATGCCTTTTTCTAAAATATAAAAAAAAAATACTTTTCTTTAAATCAGGCTTTATTTAGCCAAATTGTGCACTTGGGCTACTAATTATCTTGATACTACAGCAATCAGCTTAGCTCTAGCATAAAAATTACCCCGAGGAGCAAGCTAGGATAAAAAATTAACATGGTGAAGATACGTCAGTGTTGCCAACTACCGGTGCTACACGTACCCATTATGGAAGTTCCATTTCTCCATGTTAAATTAGAGAACTTAATAAATTAATTACTCGAAAACTAGCTGGTTTTTGTATACTTGATATTTTACCTACTGATAGGGGATGTAGAGAACATTTTAAATTTTTTTCATAATTTTTATGAATGGGATTTTTTTAGCATTGGGCCAGCTGATCCGTATTATCTCTACCTTATGTAAAAAATCTATTGAAATTTTGTAAAAAATCTAGTGAAATCCTAAAAAAAAATCGCCCCTGCGAAAAATGTTTTAGGCGATTTAAGGATATTTTAGTGAACTTAAGTAAAAAATCTAGTGAACTTTAGTAAAAAATCTAGTGAAATCCTAAAAGAAATCGCGCCTGCGGTGGGCTACTGGGGGGCTCCGCCCCCCAGACCCCCTTTTGAGTCCAGGCCTCCGCCTATGTGGGCCGTCCTTTTGTCTCGTTCGGTAAGAAATTTCAGCCCAGTCCGTGCCTGATTTTTACTAACTTTACTTGATACCGTGTTGATATACCTAGCTGTTCTGAATCCATGGTATTATATTATATACGTTTATTTACTAAGGAAATTTTTCGCTGAAATTATTCATGCATGCTGGATTTAAAACTGATTTTTTTCCGATATTTTATTTGTTACGTAAAAAAATTGCACCATACACCCAGGCGCGGAACCAAGAAGGGAAGGGGCGATGGGGGTGATCACTCCTCCCCTCCCCCAAATGTCCCATTTTGAAGGCGTTACCACCCCCCACCCTTCGCCCCTCTCCCACTCAAAATTTTAACATTGTGGGATAGGGCAGCGCCCCCCCCCCCCTCCCCCCAGAATCGTGAACTGGATCCGCCCCTGCATACACAATGCATAGAAAAGCACAGTAAAAATTTTTATCTCGTTTTTTGTTTAAAAATCACATTTTTTTTTTCTCCTTGTCACATGACAACTTGACGTGTAATTAGTATAATTGTAATTCAAAAATAAAATTTCATGCGGTGAAAATGTTTTGAAAATGAAAATTGTATAGCTGATTTTTGATGTTATGTTCTAAATCTGACTATACTACGTTGCCATGACTTCATAAGAAATTTAACTTTAGATGTTATAACAAAATAGTTGGCTGCAAATTACAGGGAGTGGGACTTATAAGAGATTAAAATCAACTTATAAAGCAAACCCATGCATGTTAAATCAAAATTGAAAATTTGTTTGCAAGTGGATCAAATTGTGTTTATAACCATGAACATGCTAACTATAACACTCTTGTGCGAACAATTAAATCAGTTTTAATGATTTTAAATTTCTACCCTCTCTTTAGGGGTTGACTCTTTTTACCACCAAAATAAGGGTGGATATTGTATATAATTTTGCGTAATTTTTTTTTTTGCCTAGCAATCAATATTGAGCCAAGTTTAACACATTTGAGATTTGATTTTTTTTTTTAAATTTTAAGATATAAGTTACAAAAAGAATTAAAATTAACTTTATTTTTTCCTTACAAGAGGGTTATAGTTAGTTAGTGCTTAAAGATAATTTATACCACGTTAAACAAATTTCCCAATGGAGTATCAACCTCAATTTTTTTTATTGCAGAAATAGATAGAGGGTGCAAAGTTATGCTACCCTGATTTTTTTCAGATTTTTTAGAGCCCGGGAAGTATTTTTAAAAAATTATTGAAAGTCCTTTTCGTGACGTCACGAGACGCCGCTCCTTAAGAAAAAGATAGGACTTGCCGCCGCGTGACGTCACAAAAAGGACTTTCAATAATTTTCTAAAAAATATTTCCAGGTCTCAAATAAATCTGAAAAAAAATCAGGGTAACATAATTTTGCACCCTCTATCCATTTCTGCAATAAAAAAAATTGAGGACGATACTCCATTGTATACCTAAGAATAAGAAAAAAAAATGTTTTAGGCGATTTGAGGATATTTTAGTGAACTTAAGGTAGAAATAACACGGATCAGCTGTACCCCGCGCCCAATGCTAAAAAAAAACCATTCATAAAAATAAAAAAAATTAAAATGTTCTCGTCTACATCCCCTATCAGTAGGTAAAATATCAGGTGTACAAAAACGAGCTAGTTTTCGAGTTATTAATTTTTAAAGTTCTCTAATTTAAGGGCATTGGGTGTAGCACCGGTAGTTGGCAACACTGACGTATCTTCACCATGTTAATTTTTTATTCTTGCTCCTCGGAGTAATTTTTATGCTAGAGCTAAGCTGATTGCTGTAGTATCAAGATAATTATAGTAGCCCAAGTGCACAATTTGGCTAAATAAAGCCTGATTTAAAGAAAAGTAATTTTTAGTAATTTTTTAAATTTGCATGCCTTTTTCTAAAATATAAAAAAAAAATACTTTTCTTTAAATCAGGCTTTATTTAGCCAAATTGTGCACTTGGGCTACTAATTATCTTGATACTACAGCAATCAGCTTAGCTCTAGCATAAAAATTACCCCGAGGAGCAAGCTAGGATAAAAAATTAACATGGTGAAGATACGTCAGTGTTGCCAACTACCGGTGCTACACGTACCCATTATGGAAGTTCCATTTCTCCATGTTAAATTAGAGAACTTAATAAATTAATTACTCGAAAACTAGCTGGTTTTTGTATACTTGATATTTTACCTACTGATAGGGGATGTAGAGAACATTTTAAATTTTTTTCATAATTTTTATGAATGGGATTTTTTTAGCATTGGGCCAGCTGATCCGTATTATCTCTACCTTATGTAAAAAATCTATTGAAATTTTGTAAAAAATCTAGTGAAATCCTAAAAAAAAATCGCCCCTGCGAAAAATGTTTTAGGCGATTTAAGGATATTTTAGTGAACTTAAGTAAAAAATCTAGTGAACTTTAGTAAAAAATCTAGTGAAATCCTAAAAGAAATCGCGCCTGCGGTGGGCTACTGGGGGGCTCCGCCCCCCAGACCCCCTTTTGAGTCCAGGCCTCCGCCTATGTGGGCCGTCCTTTTGTCTCGTTCGGTAAGAAATTTCAGCCCAGTCCGTGCCTGATTTTTACTAACTTTACTTGATACCGTGTTGATATACCTAGCTGTTCTGAATCCATGGTATTATATTATATACGTTTATTTACTAAGGAAATTTTTCGCTGAAATTATTCATGCATGCTGGATTTAAAACTGATTTTTTTCCGATATTTTATTTGTTACGTAAAAAAATTGCACCATACACCCAGGCGCGGAACCAAGAAGGGAAGGGGCGATGGGGGTGATCACTCCTCCCCTCCCCCAAATGTCCCATTTTGAAGGCGTTACCACCCCCCACCCTTCGCCCCTCTCCCACTCAAAATTTTAACATTGTGGGATAGGGCAGCGCCCCCCCCCCCTCCCCCCAGAATCGTGAACTGGATCCGCCCCTGCATACACAATGCATAGAAAAGCACAGTAAAAATTTTTATCTCGTTTTTTGTTTAAAAATCACATTTTTTTTTTCTCCTTGTCACATGACAACTTGACGTGTAATTAGTATAATTGTAATTCAAAAATAAAATTTCATGCGGTGAAAATGTTTTGAAAATGAAAATTGTATAGCTGATTTTTGATGTTATGTTCTAAATCTGACTATACTACGTTGCCATGACTTCATAAGAAATTTAACTTTAGATGTTATAACAAAATAGTTGGCTGCAAATTACAGGGAGTGGGACTTATAAGAGATTAAAATCAACTTATAAAGCAAACCCATGCATGTTAAATCAAAATTGAAAATTTGTTTGCAAGTGGATCAAATTGTGTTTATAACCATGAACATGCTAACTATAACACTCTTGTGCGAACAATTAAATCAGTTTTAATGATTTTAAATTTCTACCCTCTCTTTAGGGGTTGACTCTTTTTACCACCAAAATAAGGGTGGATATTGTATATAATTTTGCGTAATTTTTTTTTTTGCCTAGCAATCAATATTGAGCCAAGTTTAACACATTTGAGATTTGATTTTTTTTTTTAAATTTTAAGATATAAGTTACAAAAAGAATTAAAATTAACTTTATTTTTTCCTTACAAGAGGGTTATAGTTAGTTAGTGCTTAAAGATAATTTATACCACGTTAAACAAATTTCCCAATGGAGTATCAACCTCAATTTTTTTTATTGCAGAAATAGATAGAGGGTGCAAAGTTATGCTACCCTGATTTTTTTCAGATTTTTTAGAGCCCGGGAAGTATTTTTAAAAAATTATTGAAAGTCCTTTTTGTGACGTCAAGAGGTGTCAAGTCCTATCTTTTTCTTAAGGAGCGGCGTCTCGTGACGTCACGAAAAGGACTTTCATTAATTTTTTAAAAATAGTTCCCGGTTTCAAAAAAAAAAATCTGAAAAAAATCAGGGTAGCATAACTTTGCACCCTCTATCCATTTCTGCAATAAAAAAAAAATGAGGTCGGTACTCCATTCGATTGAACCATGAGTTTTCCTTTTTCCATAATATAATTATATTGGTTTAAATTTTCATTTCCATGACCCGCCTCTACAATATACGATGACAACTAAAGAGTAGCTCTTCAAATTTCCATGAGACAGGCACCCTTAAAGTTATTTTAAATTTTGCTTTCGCTATCACCAATATTTTTTACTTTTGAGTTTTGTTTCGAATTGGAAAGGAATGCTTAAAAAATGTATCCTTTTTATCATGAGGCCAATGTATCAATAATATTATGTAATTAATGTGAAAATTAGATACAAAAGCAGCACTTTTTGTGATTATATAGATTTTTTCCAACATGCAGATAAGGAAATGCCTTTTATCAAACGACTTTTTTTAAATCTAATTTATAATTAGCAATAATGATGATGACCTTAGAATTAAAATTAGTTGGTAGTAATAGTGGTAAGACTTTTATATATAATTATATATACATATTATTTCTTTTTTAAGTTGATGTGTGATCAGCGTTATATAGGTCACATTTCTTTCTTTAATATGTCCATTGGTCTCCCAGAATACCACCGCCCCAAGTGCGAGTGACAAGGACCGCATCAAGGAGGTGTCCGGACAACTGGCACGGGAGGCGCAGTGCCAGCGACGTGTGCAGGAGGCCACGGAGACGGCGCTGCTGCGGTACAACCAAGAGATGACGCAAGCGGGTGCCGCAACCGTGGTGGCTCTCGACCAGGCACACGGGTAAGCGGCCATCTCATGCAAGAGTATGGATTCAGCTCATGTAATTTTTTTTTGGGGGGGGGGGGGAGTGGGAACTCGTCATGTGCATTATAACACACGACGCGGGTGGGAAGTGCATATAATACCGCCAATTTAGATGTAGCCTTCTTATAAGCCGGAGAGTCCATGCCTCCCACCTCCTACTTTTTTAGGTAGAAAAATATATTTTAAGTTGATTGTGTATATATACTTATATATACACAATCAATATATATATATATATATATATATATATATATATATATACTTATATAATATATATATATATATATATACTTATATAATATATATATATATACTTATATTACTTATATAGACAGTTATAACTTTATGTTATAAGTTATAACATAAACGTATAATCGTTGCAGGCAAATCCAAGAAAGCGTGCTCGCTCAGTTCGAGGAAACAATCTCGGATATCAATGATGATTTAAAAGCCCAGTCCTACGTTAAAGTTTTAAAGGTATGTCAACAAATTTTATGTGTGTATAAATACGCCAAGATTATTTCGTTAAGTCATACTTGAAAATTACAAGTAAAGTATGATATGTATATTTTTTCTCACCAGCAGCAAAAATCTTTTACACTCAATCAGATAATTAAAAAAATAAATGATATCAATCATTAAGGCTAACTTTTAATGGCTTTTGAGAATGCTTTTCAATGGACAAAAAAATCTTTTATTGCATGCATATTTGGATCAATTATGTTTTGCCCATTTTCTTTTCAGATTTTTTTAACCCTCTAAAAGTTCTAAAACCCTCAAAATTGAGGGGAAAGACACTGTGACGTTATAGTCATGCCGTCTTTCCCTATATGCTTGCGTGTTAAATATTTGCATGACAATGACGTCACAGCGTTTTGCAGTAAGACACTTAAAAAAAAATCTGAAAAATATTAAAAATACATAACATAAGTCTTCATCTATCCAAATTTGTAATAAAAAATTTCATTAATGGAGGATTGTCCATTCATTGTTTTTTATTCATTGTACATTCAGCCACTAGGGCTGAGGCTATTCAGGGAATTCAATCCCTCTTTAGCCGTAGTATATACATAAATTTTTGTTGAGATTTTTAGAAGAATAGAACATGAGATATATATAATTACATAGAAAAAAAAAATACATAGAAAAAAATAGTTTACCCTAAGATTCTAATACAATATGGTATACAATATATATAATGCTGTAGAACAAAAACAGGTGGCACACAAAATGTAGTGGCACGTGATTTACGTTATATGAAACAGAGGGACTTTAGAATTTTTGTTGACGTGCATGATCACAGATAATGCGAGATAAAATTTGAACTTTATTTTGACTAGAAAAGTAATTATAAGCAAAGTAAATTTTTTTTAAATAAAAGTTGGCATTTAATTAAATTATTATTTATTGTATTTGCTTATATTGAGATGTAAGGTTTATATTTACTATGTAGAGATTAATACTGTATATAAAATATTGACTAGTTATATTATACGGTTTTACACAATACAAGAAAAATTTAAAATATAGAAACATGGATGACTTTTAACACATTAATATCACAATTATATGGCAACTATGTAGAGATTAATACTGTATATAAAAAATTGACTAGTTATATTATATGGTTATTCATTGTTGATAGGGCACGGAGCAGCAGTTTGATGAGCTGCGCATGAAGTGCGAGAAACGTATAACGAAGCAGCGACGTGAGCAGTTGACCTCAGCGCTTCGTATCGCCGAAGCCAAAGCCATGGAGGTGTACGTGAAACAGATGGCGTGGGAAAGTGAAAAGGACAAGATGGCACCAAAGTCTCCAGGCGAGGAGCGTGAGGGTCTGTATCAGATGGAGTACGCTCGTGCGTCCGGTCTGAAGAAACTTAAGGACGCACATGAGGTTGCGTGCGCAGTCGCGTGCCAAACCCTGCAGGAAGTTAAATGCGAAGAGGTGGATCTTCACATCAAGGAGGAATCCCGGGCCAGATTGAATAAGGTGCGTCATGCAGTCTTATAAATAAAACTTGCTTAATAAATGCTGGCTATCACCTAACAACAAATTTTGCAATGTATATTTAGAGCAATTTATCTCTTTTGCCTCCTTGCCTTCCTGAATTTGTGAAAAAAAAAAATAGTACAATTAAAGCCAATAAAGTTGCCCTTCATTTTAAAATAGTAGATTTATAAATTTTGTCCACTCTAATTTGTGTCCTGGTATATATGCAACTCTTTCAGCAACGAAGTACTGCAGGTCACAAACCTTTAAGGTACTATACAATGTTTGAATTTTGTCTATATCTTTATATTTACTGATTATTTTTCACATGACAAGTTAACACCGATATATTATAATTACATGTGTTATATATTTATAATAGCTCTCGTCAATCTCCAATGATACACCTATAAAAAGTTCATATTCGTCCTTTGCATGACCAGCCTTGCTTGTAAACTTTGACGGTCTTTGACCTGTGATAACTGATAACAGTTAACATAACAGTGATAACTCTGTCATAATCACGAGTCATTGAACAGTGTGAGGCAGTCTGCAACACACGCATTGCACCGTGATCCTAGAGTACAGCAGTAGAGAAGTCCATTGATATTTCATGACGCCACCTGTTGCTACTTATATATACTATTTATATTTTGTTATACCCTTATACCTGGTGACTCACCAGAGAAAGACTGGACACCCATTTACCTCCATGCTTAACAGAACCTGGCGGCGTCGTTTTCCAACATGGAGACTGCTCACGAGGCTCGGTGGTTGGGCAGCGAAGACGATAAAAAGGATCAGGCGACAAGGGCCGCCGAACAAGCCGTGGAAACGCATCGCAAAGACTTGGCCGAGTGCATGCGTCATTACCCCTCTCTTGATACGCTCAACCACTTGCACAGGTACAAATTAATGAGCGGTCATAATATTAATTTCTGCACAAAAGCTTTTGAAAATTTTGGCAACTTCCTTGAGCTAAAATACGAAGAAAAATAATATTATTGATTTAATTTCTGTATTAAAATTTAAATTGTATAACTATAACTGATTATATTTGGTTAAAAATATTAAATGATGTGATGAGGCCTTGTTCATATACCAAACTTATAAATTTTCCCAAATTTTAAATATATTGTCCTTCGCATCAGGTTGTCGAGCAAACGTGTGCGGGTACAGTTTGATTTGGTGACGTCAGAGCTGGGGGAGAAATTCGTGGCGCAGTTCTACATTAAAATCGTAAAGGTGAGAAGAGATTAGAGAAGTTGTCATTATTGCTTTTATTTCCCAAGTTCCATGGAGACAACTTGAATTGAACCGATTATTTTAGTGACTGTAGACCATAGTATATTTATTTTTATTAAAAATTTGTGCTGAAATACAAACATGCACATAGCAAACAAAATTTAAAATAAGTTGTACGTTTTGGTTCATTATAATTTTATTAAAATGAGCTGTTAATTGTCTTCTACAATTATTCTAATTAATTTAAAAGCAAAGTTTCTCTTTACATTTCTAATCAATAAAAATTCCATTCCAGGACACGAAGAAACACTTCGACGATCTTTGTGCTCAGATTGTTGCTCGTACTGGTGGTGAGCCGAAGATCCAGCAACCACGAGATGAGGACCTGCCGTCTTGCAGCAGGACACTGACGTACGAGGAGCCGGAGGGGAACGAGGATCTAGAAGGCGAGGTGGAAACTGAGACAAGCGTAATGATTCTGGAATACGACGAGGACGAGGAAGTGAAAGAAGTAGAAGCAACGATCTGCCTTGACACAAGCGGAGAGTCAGACGACATCGAATTTGTAAGTGATTAATTATTAATTTTACTGTTTAAATTTACATTTCTCAACAAAAGTTACATTTCTTTTTCACAGAAGCTCTGTCTCTGTTATAAACAAATCTTTTATTAAACACAAATAATGCATATTATATATAACATAAAATTAGACATGATGTATAATAGATAATAGAAATATAAATCAAATACAGAAAATACAAATACATATATCAGTTATAGAATATAATTCAGTGCTTAATTGTTATTATATGTCATGTAATTGAAAACACATAATTATTTAATGATATATAATACAGTGCAGTTTCTACACCTAAAAGAAGCGCTTCGTGTAGGGTATAGAAATCATAGGTTCTATTCATCATGAAACAAATTATCCAGCATTTTCATTAACCACGTTCAGTGCCAGCGTAAATCAATGATGCTAACCACGGTTAGTGAGAAACCTGGATAAATTTCTGAATAACTCCTTCGTGAATCGCTCGCTCCCCATATATATTATTTAATCTCCATTCTCCATCTGCTTGTTCAGGTGAAAGTTGTCGAGGTGGACGAGATGGTCGAGGTGGACGAGATGGTCGAGGTGGACGAGATGGACGAGGTGGACGAGGTGGACGAGGTGGACGAGGTGGACGAGGTGGACGAGATGGTCGAGGTGGACGAGACGGACGAGGTGGACGAGGTGGTCGAGATAAACGAGGTAGACGAGACGTCCGATGCTTACCGCGAGCGCCGCGAGGCGAGTGAACTTTTTCGTCAGCTGTTGGAGCAGCCCGTTCACGAACTGTCGCTGCCCAAGCTGATGCAGGACCTCACTGCCGCGCGCCAGCTGGCACTTGAGAACTATGACCGAAACACAGCAGAGCTTCGCCAGCGGGAGGTCGTGCAGGTCAACAGGGACGCACTGATCGCGGTAATTAACGTTCTAGATTGTTAATTTACAAAAAAAAAAAAAAAAAAAAAAAAAAAATTAATGCATGGGATGAAGTGAACAAAAAAATGGAGTCATAGTGAATTTCTTCTTGTTTTTTTATTGGATCTTCGAGGTTGACAACACCCTTTTTTTTTTTTTTTTGCATGCATGCATGCATTACATATTACAATCAAAATGAATTGGTTCGGATTTATTTTATTTTATTTTAAAAATATACAATAATGATCGCAAAAAGTGTTTGTATAGTATTATAATTATTTTGTTGATGTTTTACCGTAATGAGTAATGAGCATATAGCTCGAGGAGAGGGATAGTAAAATTCAAGATAATTTTTTTACAAAAAAAAAAAAAAAAAAAAATGTGATTGAAGTATATTAAGGTTCTTTTCATTTTGTCTGTTAAATTTTATTTATTTAGTTATTATTTTCACCGTTAATTTACACTGAAGTTTGTTTAAAAGAAATCTTATCACTTATTCAACACAGAATTGATATTACAATGAATTCAGAACTGATGTGAATCTCACGTAGGACTTGAACACTCAACACGAGGCGCAAGTGGCACGGCTGGAGGAGGCAGAGCGGGCCAGTGCCGCCGCCATGTCCCTCGAGCTGCGGCAGACCATCAGCTACGTGGTCACGGAGTACGAGGACACGATGGTAACAAGGTGTGCGAAGGCAGCCACCCTGGCTCACGTCAACGAGCAGCACGATCTAGCGCTAAGCCAGGCACTCGACACCTTCGACCTCATTGTGGAGGGTTTTCTGGAGGGAGACCTTGCCAAGGCGCGCAATCGCGTCCTCTCGGTACGGTTTGTGATTATGTCTTTTAAATTTGAGAGATTAAGATGATACCGACACTTCCAGGGGCGTTGTCAGGAAGGTCTTTTGGGGGTTAACTCCGGTTCATTTCCACAAGTGAATGTGTCACAGTATATTATATATAAATTATATAATATATCAATTAATACGTACATTGAACAAAACAGTTTATAAAATAATAGTTAAATGAATTGTGTAAAAAGAAGATGACAACAAATTATTTACCGAGTTTCTATAACTTTATCGCATTGATCGATAACTTGATTATATATACTCAGTTCATTCATATTGTTTACTAAAATTTACTAGTAAAATGATTATCATAAAATATAATATATATGGATACATAATTATAGCCTAAATTTTTCATTTCTGATGCAGGATTTGGCACGCAGTTTCGAGACCGTCAAACTATTTTGTTTTGAGACTATCTTGATGAAACAAACACAACTTGCACGTGGTACCTTCGCACGGTTTCTGGGTGAGAAACCACCACCCGAAGAAATCGTTGAGGAAAGAGGACCGGAACACACAGTGGGAGAGGAGGGGGACACTTCTCAGGAGGGGAACACTCCCGATGCTCCGGAGGCAGCAGCAGGCCCTCTAGCCTCGGAGTTATCCTGCGAGAACCTGAAACATCTGCACAACGAGGCACTGAGCGCGGCACTGATGCAGTTCGATGACGCCACCACAGGTGTCACTGCCAATGACGTGGAGAGCTGCCGAGCTGCACTGGAGCAGGTAACGCATGAGCTAGCTGCTGCTGGTGTATTGCTGGGGCACCTTACTTGAATTCGCAATTTTTTTGGTCAAGAAAGATTAATATCAAGTCTTTACTCTGGTATTAATATGTTATAATTAAATCATCACCATAACCGTTTTCTTGTGTAATATAAAAAACGACAAATATTGAAAAGCATATTATATTATTATGCAGTTTGTGAGTGGAATCTATTGGGAATGATTAACGCGGCGCGGTTAATTTAAGAATTTAGGCCTTTAAATTTCATTCCAAGTTGTCTATTTTTATAAAAATTACAAAATTATGATTTTTTTTGGTCGTAAAATATAAATATATATATATATATATTATATATATTATATTATATTATATTATATTATATTATATTATATTATATTATATTATATTATATTATATTATATTATATTATATTATATTATATTATATTATATTATATTATATTATATTATATTATATTATATTATATTATATTATATTATATATTATATTATGCATGCAATTTTTCCATACAAGAAAATTTTCTGTATATAGGCTCCATAAAATAAATTAAGTTTTCTTGTATTCTTATAAGGAAAAATTGTATGCAAAATTTTGAAAAACTGTATCGTACGTGTAATACTGGCTTGATTTACTAGCTATCTCGATCTTTTTAGTTGTTCCCATTGCAGTTGTACAAAACAGTGAATATAAAACAAAATTAATGTACTCGATCCTATGACAATAAGGTCGAATTCAAATGGCTGATTAGACATTTAAACATATTAGTAGTGATATTACCTAATGTCTGTTTATGGAACCTCTGTATTACGATATATATAACATCATGGTATTATAGCGTACTACTCAAATTATAACACTATAATATTATATCTCTGGTATAGGAGCTACGCCAGCGGTGCTTTGAGATGATGGAGGCTGCCTTGGCTCTTGAGACTCGACAGGTAGTGGAGTTGTACTCTCACATGATGGACGGTCGCCCCAGACCGGACCCTACCATCGAGTTGCGCCACTCCGAGGCCCTGGCGGAGGTGTTCGGAAACTTTCTGGCGAACACACGCGGTGTACTGGACGCCGAGCAAGTGGAGAACAGACGTGCGGCCCTAACCCAGGTGATCAAATTTAACATAAATATGTTTGAAACGTGAGATATACCTCATAACTAAAAGACAGTCGGAAAATATATCCAATGATATTTTTACTAACACTTCAGTTTTCAAAAATTAATAATTGTTATAACAAAATGAACAATATGTAAGATTTTTTTATTGCAGAAATGAAAATAATATACCAAATTGTGCTACACTGATTGTTTTCCAGATTTTTTTAGAGACCATATGCAGTAACTATTTTTTGAAAATTATTTGAAGTACAGAGCGAGGCGTCAATATAAAAGGAGTGTCATTTCTTAATAAAAGCATAATATATAGGACCTAAAAAGGGCGTAGGTTCAACTCGAAATTTGCTTATATTTAAGAGAAATATTTCCTGCACCCTGCCTCTAAAAAATCTGCAACAATTCACACATATATATATATATATACATATACATAATTTGATACCCATTCATTTCTGCAATAAAAAACAAAAACAAAAAAATCATGCAGGTTGTCCATTTAAATTTAGGAGGGTGTACGAAAAGAGCATACAAAATATGTATATATATATTATACCATAATCCAGATAATTTGAATACCCTATATAGTTTTTTCATTAAATTAGGGACTTTTTTTTTTTTACACTTTTTATTTAATGTCCGCGTATAATATCACACTGTTTATAAAAATTGCAACTATTATTTTTAAATTTAATAACTTATAAACTGATGCTCGCGTGTTGCAGGAGCTGAACGCAAAGCTGGCAGAGTTAAAAAAATACGATAGTGCCGCCGCGACAAAGGCCCGCGCGGAGCAGTTGTCCCAAGAACTTCGTCAGGCGGTGAGCGACTCCCTGGCGGTGTACGATAACCGTATGCATCAGGACGTCCACATCTTCAATCTGAAACTGGAAGAGATCGAGGAGGAGCACACGCTGGCCGTGAGTCAGGCGCTTGACACGTTCGACTCGCTTAGTGGCCATCTCTCCTCTGAAACCACCGCGCCGTACCGCGCCAACCTCGTGCAGGTGAGAAGGGCTATATATATACAAGACGTGCTGGTTTGGTAGATATTAACATTACCATCGTTTCATAATCAATTATTGTCCTCTTTCCGTATGGTATAATTTTTTATACCAAATTAAAGAAATTACCAATATAGCTAAAAATAGAATATGCCATGCAAGTAATATAACTTAATTATATGCAAAAAGATTGTTAATTAATTATCTAGTTTGGCAAGATATTTTAACGTATAATTATAAAAGCCAGCGCTCTGTATATATAGTTCAATTATATCTCCATTGTTTATACTTAAAAGAATGGAATGAGACGAAACTGGATACTGCTGGAGACCGATGTGCAGTGTGCGCAAAAATGCATTGTAATGTAACACTTCGTTGAGCGTACTATGACAAAACGAAATAAAAAATCCTTCAGACTACCGTCCCAGAAGTACTAAAAGTAGCTACCTAGCCACGTAACAGAAGAAGCATCGGTGGTTCAGTGGTAGAATGCTCGCCTGCCACGCGGGCGGCCCGGGTTCGATTCCCGGCCGATGCAATCTTTTGTCGTTTCTCTTATAATTATTTTAAAATCAATTACACTTTTCATTGAATGAAACTTCTTCACACTTAATTTGCTATCATCAAGAGTTCATCGGTCGTTATAATTCTATCAGTCGTATATACAATTTTCCTCTCAGCCCTGCCATGTGACCGTCCATCCGAGGCTTTGCTGATTTTTTTTTTTGGGGGGGGGGGTGAAATACATAACAGTACTAATCTATATGCAAGGCTCCATTAAAAAAGCACCACTTTTTTTTTAAAAACAAAAGGCTGCCAAAATGTAAACATTTTTCACTAAAACTTTAAATTTCATCTTACAATTCTGCAGGAGCTCGAAGCACGTCACACAAATTACAAGCGGTTGTGCTCGGACATGCTCCTGGCTAAAGAGGCCCGCACTGCCCAGCAGAGTTTCTCGGAGCGCATGGAGACCGCCGTACGTGACAGCGACGAGTGGCCGCGACTGCAGGCCGAGGCGCGCGCCCTCTCGTTGTCTGCTTTTGACGAGGCCACCAGGCAACTCTCACCTGACGACGTTACCTTGCACCGCCAGAAGCTGATCGATGTAGGGTTCACCACACAGCCCATCTTGTCCCTTATATGTATTTCATGAATTTCATTGTAGAGCAGGGTCTGCAAACTGCATGGCCTTAATTCATCTCCATCACATAAATGACCATAACCATAATAGATAATAATGGTCGCATTTTTTTATTTCATAATTAGAAAATATACCTAAAAGTATGCTTTTCTGAATTTTTCAGATTTTTTTGGAGTACGGGAACTAATTTTTAAAAACATATTTAAAATATTTTAATTAGAGTGGTACACCTGATGGGACAACCGTGACGTCATTTTGTCATGCTGTGATTGGCTATTGATGACGTTACGGTTGTCCCATCAGGTTGTACCACTCTAATTAAGATATTTAAAAAAAAAATAAAGTTAGTTCCCGCACTCTAAAAAATCTGAAAAAATTCAGAAAAGCATAATTTTTGGTATTATGTTTTCTAATTATGAAATAAAAAAATGCGACCATGATTATCTATTGAATGAGTAAAAAAGCCTTTGTCATGAGATGTACACTTTGCAGATGGTATTTATTGCTTCATGATTAAACTGTCTTTGTGTTCAGTAATTTTATTATTATAAATAATTAAAATTAAGCAATATGTCACCCTCTCTCAAATTCTATAAGAAGTAATGTTTGAGAATTTAACCCAAATTATTTAATGCATTTAATCAAATTGGCAGCCATATGACGTTTTCTAGTGGAGTTGCACATAAAAGTTAGCTTCTTGTTATCTATAACTATTCTAAAAAAGTAATGTAATAATGAATGAAAATATTATAATAATAATTGTAGTATTAATGTCATTATTTAACAATAATGAAAAAGTATAATGTGTATTATAATGTATTTATAAAGATCATTATTTGTTTCAGGCTTTTGATCTATCCTTGAATTTGGTACAAGCTCTCCGAAATTCCGTAGGTAATTAATCCACATTGAATATTATCATAAAATTTCCATGGTTCCCTTTTGTTAATTGTTGTTTCATATCTGTAAATAATTAAAAATATAAATTAGCATAATTAAAATAACTTTTAATAAACGATTACATATTAATTAATTTTTTATATAGATTCGTTTAGACCAATTAACTAATCCGTCTATATGTATATATGCATGGACGTACATGCTTCACGTGTTAAATGAATCCACACCCAATATGTAAATCTTTGAATTGGTACTTGAGTATTTTCCTGGCTCCTGCAGGTTGCTTGGTTTAGTGACGTCTTGTTATCAGAGATCTTACACTGTAAACTCTTTGGGGGACATTCACAAAGCACTTTAACCCCCACTTTAGCCCCGATTTTTAACCCTGGTGCTAAACATGGTGCCAAACTATGAGCTTAACATGGTTAGCCCCTGGTTTAGTACCATGTTTAGCACCAGGGTTAAAAATCGGGGCTAAAGTGGGGGTTAAAGTGCTTTGTGAATGTCCCCCAATAGCCCCTGGTTTAGTACCATGTTTAGCACCAGGGTTAAAAATCGGGGCTAAAGTGGGGGTTAAAGTGCTTTGTGAATGTCCCCCTTTGTTGTTATTCAGGTGAGGCTGGCGTTTGCTGCGTTTGCTCTGACCGCCGCCCCAGCGTTGTGTTTCAACCGTGCCGCCATCTCGTGTGCTGCGAACCATGCTCCCAGCAGCTCACCAACTGCGCAATGTGCCGCGCAGTGATCCAGCACCGCATGGGGGTCTTCCAGTGCCAGTGACCTGCAGAAACTTTTACTAATCTGATAAGAATAAGCATCTCAGTGATTTCGATCAGTGCAGTATTTTTAATAACAGAAAATCGAGTCTCTGTTTTCAAAAATTAACGAACAAATTTTCTGTTGACAAGTCTTTTTGTATGTATAATTTTGTTTTACTGATAAAAATTATAAGTATACGTCATCCTATTAATGGTACTTTGAGAAATACGATGATCTTCAATGTATTGACTGACTTATTATAGTGTATTTCAGTTTTTAAAACAGCTATCTTTTTTATTATTATACCGGGAAATTTCACTTTAAATCCAAGATGAAAATAAATCTAAATCTTTGACAAGTTTAAAAAACTATATATAATAGAATGCTACTATTCTTGAAGTAAATGATAAATGTTAGAAATACCCTTTCGTGCCAAAGTGACGAATAGCTTTTTCCTCCATAACTTTTTTTTTTTTTATTGCAATAGTTTATATGTGTAAATTTGTAAACGTGATAATTATTTTGATCATAGCCCTCTGGTGGACACCAGAGGGCTATGTTTTGATACTATAAGACTGTGTCAATATTTTAAGTATATGATATATATAATGTGATTATGTCATGGTGATGAGTCGTGATGACAATAATGATAGTATTTAAAAAATATCTACAACATTTTTGAACGATTTTTTTTTAGTGATAATTTTTGTAATTATTTGTCGGCGTTCATAGCAAAAAGCAAAGCATTACAATGCAAGCTGTGTAACGTATGGTGATCCAAGGCAGAGAGTACTGATATATTTGTTTGTTGTGAGCTCGCCATCTAAGATGAAGAGAAATTGTTCACTAACAGCGTCTGCAGTCAATTCTCATATTCTCAATTAAAGCAATAAAATGGGTACTGAACTCAAGACTGTTTTTGTTGACTAGATAATTAACCGCGAGACAGATAGTCCTTTAAACCGTACAATTGAAGTGTATAAACATGTATTTGTCATTTAATTTCATTAAATTTGTATTTTTCTTTATTCATGTAATCCATGATGCTATTATATAATTGTAATCACTTAAAAATTTGTAAAGTTCTCTCAGCTTGGTATATGCGTGTATTCAATTTTTTTTTTTTAATTTAGTTCTTTTATAATAATGTAAAAAAAAAAATTTTTTTTACACTTTCAGCGAGAATGTTTAATGTTTCATGATTATTACAAAAACTTTTATGGAGATGTTTACGAAATTATGTTAAGTTTTGAATATAACTAGTGCAGCGACCTTATGAAACTTTAATTGTAACAGGTCACGTGCTAAAACTTTGGTGTTACTATGTATAATTAAAACAAAAAAATTAAAACAAAGTATTCTTTTGCTCAGTTCGTTGTAATTTGAATATTTCATTAATTTACATTAAAATATTTTTTTTTCTTACTCAAATTGATTATAATCGCGCATAAAACGTGATCAAATTTAAAAAAATGTAATGTATGATAAGAAATTAATAAAAATAAAATGGGATCAAATAAATATTAAATGTCTTGGTCTAATTTTTAATTGTTAAACCCACAATTTTGAATTTAAATAATATGTTAATTAAGTTCAGAATTTCAAATTAAAAGTCAAAATAAGGAAGCACAACTCGATCATTAACGAATATTATAAATTAAACAAATGGTCACGAAAATCGAGTTGAGATTTGTCGTATTATTTATTTTTTTAATGAACATTCCATAATATTGTAATTATATTAAAAGTAAGAGAGCAGGCTAGCGGGGCGCTATACATGTTTACAAATAAGTAAATAGTAATGGATAAATTGTGAAATTAAAATATGCATTCTGAAGCTTATCTTAAAAACTCGTGTTGTCATCTCAATCCTCTTTCTTGCAACTTTATGTATTTTTTTTTTGTGTCAGACGTGTCTTATCAGCCCGCAGCACTTTTATTTGGTCCCGCTCTGGCTGTGAGCGAAGTATATGTAATACATTTTTTATACAAGTAAGCGGCGTCAATCAGCTTCTAGAGTACGTACACTTTTAACAGATGCTGTAGTAACTTTGCAGGTAAGTACAGGGACCATAAATTATAACGCAAAGTTCTTTGCACTTGAAAAAATGACCCAGTTAGTATTTATAAATAGAAAATTTAATGAGAGTTAAATATTATTACTGGGTCATAAAAGTGCTAAGAAATTAAGAATGTAATAAATATTTCATAAATTAATCGTTGACCATCATGCAGTTATAGTTCATCCTAGCTGCACTTTTTTCATTTCCCACAAGGTTTTAATATCAATCATCAAATATTTATAACCTTTTTAATATTAGTATATCAAATAATGTCCCAAATTGGATTTTGATTAGTGAGTTCAATGTATTCAATTTATCAACGTCTTTATGCAAGAAAAAGTACCTGCTGTGTCTCACTCTGCTTACATTTTAAAATTAATGACTTCTGAGCCATAATATATATATATATATATATATATATATATATATATATATATATATATATAGCTCGATCTCTATCTCTAAAATAAAAATATAGATGGGTCAGGGGTTTTCGATCCATACTTGTTTTGCAACAGTGCACCGTCGATTGCGCGCTTATCAAAGTTATATAAATATAATGTTATATATATATAAATTAGTGCACATTTCACTGCATGGTAAAAATGGTATTACGCATTTCAGTACTAAAATATGTTTCAATATTTGTTTAAAGTTTTCTCGTTTCATTTTTTTTTTTTTTTTTTTTCAGTGTCAGTACAACTGCAAATTAATAAAATGAAATGTATCAACTTTATTGCGATAAGGATTGATTGATAAGAAATAAATGGAAAAATAATTAGATAAGATTATCACATTAATTATCAACTATTAGCCTCTATATATTATAGAAAACAAAAGAAACAATAAATGAATTTTTAAATTTATATCAAATATTGATCGCATCTTCGTCACTACGAAAAAATCATACCTAATTTATACAATATAAATTTGTATTGAAATATCTGGTTTATATTAATTGCAAATGACTAAGTATCTCATTTCCATCTTGGTCCTTGTTGCCTGGATACTCGAACGTTATCACACAAAGCAGCGAGCGAGATAGTATACGTCGCAGTTGGCGCTTATCTCTTCCTCTGCCAAACCACTGGCTGGACTCAGACCCCGGCCGCTCGCCTCTGTCAGTCTAGCAGATATCGTGGAGGTGTTCGGATGATACACGGAGACGAGACTCAAGGTTTGTCACAAACATTATTTCTGTTAATTGACAAATACAGTCGTATTACTCTCAACACAAAAATGAACAGAAAAGTAATAAGTTCAGTTGAAAATTTTTACTGTATTATTTTATTAAACACAAATAGTGTACAGATACAATAAGTTGATGTTTAATTTCTTGTAATATATCTTTTTCTCCGATAACAATGCCATGGTCTGTGCGTGTATATTAAATTTTGTCATGCTATTATAGTTTCGAGCTCTCAAAGTATTGCAATGAATCAATAAATTCAATCTGTATTCGTTTTATTTATGTTCATAATTCACTGAAATGGTTGAGGTATTTTACCAACTTTTCATTCTTGATAGTATATATTATATGATATATACTGACACTTGGCATTGAGATATGAAACTTTATCAGTTTTAAACTGCCTGCTTTTGCACAGATCTGATAATTATTTTATAAACTCATTAAACTGTTTCGTGCAGTTACCTGCAGCTTTATAATATATACCATACCATCCTTCGTACTTTTATATTATAGTGCAGCATTTTTATTTTAGTAAAATATAAAAATAATTTTACATCACTTTATAGATTATCAAGTGACTCCGCTAACGTTTTGTACCATTCTGAGTATGTTATTATATAGGTCATACATGAAAAATAAAATAATATAAATATTTGATAAAGTGAATCGTAAGGTTCGTAGAATGTAGATGGGGACAAAAATTTACTTAAAAGTCTGTTCATAACTTGCTACCGTACTGTTGACACGTCTCGATATGTTCACACTTGCGCGAGGACACGTTACGTCACGAGCTCCCTCTGCTCGATAGTCGAGTGTCTGTTGCTGATCTGAGCTTATTGTTGGAATTTGTTGCAGCGTTTGCCATGGACAACGTGCAGGAAACCAACAAACAGCAGGTGCTCTGCACAAATACCGAGCAAGAGTTACAGGTAAGCTCGTGTTTCTTCGGTGCTAAAATGTTGCTCGTAAAGGCCAGTTTCTTGTCCCATTCCAACTATTTTTACTAACTTTACTTGATACCGTGTTGATATACCTAGCTGTTCTGAATCCATGGTATTATATACGTTTATTTACTAAGAAATTTTTTCGCTGAAATTATTCATGCATGCTGGATTTAAAACTGATTTTTTTTTCCGATGTTACGTAAAAAAATTGCACCATACACCCAGGCGCGGAACCAAGAAGGGAAGGGGCGATGGGGGTGATCACTCCCCCCCCCCAAATGTCCCAAAATACATTGAAGGCGTTACCACCCCCCACCCTTCGCCCCCCTCCCACTCAAAATTTTAACATTGTGGGATAGGGAAGCGCCCCCCCCCCTCCCCCCAGAATCGTGAACTGGATCCGCCCCTGCATACACAATGCATAGAAAAGCACAGTAAAAATTTTTATCTCGTTTTTTGTTTAAAAATCACATTTTTTTTTTCTCCTTGTCACATGACAACTTGACGTGTAATTAGTATAATTGTAATTCAAAAATAAAATTTCATGCGGTGAAAATGTTTTGAAAATGAAAATTGTATAGCTGATTTTTGATGTTATGTTCTAAGTCTGACTATACTACGTTGCCATAACTTCATAAGAAATTTAACTTTAGATGTTACAACAAAATAGTTGGCTGCAAATTACAGGGAGTGGGACTTATAAGAGATTAAAATCAACTTATAAAGCAAACCCATGCATGTTAAATCAAAATTGAAAATTTGTTTGCAAGTGGACCAAATTGTGTTTATAACCATGAACATGCTAACTATAACACTCTTGTGCGAACAATTAAATCAGTTTTAATGATTTTAAATTTCTACCCTCTCTTTAGGGGTTGACTCTTTTTACCACCAAAATAAGGGTGGATATTGTATATAATTTTGTGTAAATTTTTTTTGCCTAGCAATCACTTTTGAGCCAAGTTTAACACTTTTGAGATTTGATTTTTTTTTATTTTTTTTTTCATTTTAAGATATAAATTACCAAAATAATTAAAATTAACTTTATTTTCCTTACAAGAGGGTTATAGTTAGTTAGTGCTTAAAGATAATTTATACCACTTTAAACAAATTTCCCAATGGAGTATCGACCTCAATTTTTTTTTATTGCAGAAATGGATAGGGGGTGCAACGTTATGCTACCCTGATTTTTTTCAGATTTTTTTTGAAACCGGGAACTATTTAAAAAATTATTGAAAGTCCTTTTTGTGACGTCAAGAGGCGGCAAGTCCTATCTTTTTCTTAAGGAGCGGCGTCTCGTGACGTCACGAAAAGGACTTTCATTAATTTTTTAAAAATAGTTCCCGGTTTCAAAAAAAAACTGAAAAAAATCAGGGTAGCATAACTTTGCACCCTCTATCCATTTCTGCAATAAAAAAAAATGAGGTCGGTACTCTATTAGCAACAAACTTTGATTGAACTTTGATTGAACAAACTTTGATTCGATTGAACCATGAGTTTTCCTTTTTCCATAATATAATTATATTGGTTTAAATTTTCATTTCCATGACCCGCCTCTACAATATACGATGACAACTAAAGAGTAGCTCTTCAAATTTCCATGAGACAGGCACCCTTAAAGTTATTTTAAATTTTGCTTTCGCTATCACCAATATTTTTTACTTTTGAGTTTTGTTTCGAATTGGAAAGGAATGCTTAAAAAATGTATCCTTTTTATCATGAGGCCAATGTATCATTAATATTATGTAATTAATGTGAAAATTAGATACAAAAGCAGCACTTTTTGTGATTATATAGATTTTTTCCAACATGCAAATAAGGAAATGCCTTTTATCAAACGATTTTTTTTAAATCTAAGACTTATAATTAGCAATAATGATGATGACCTTAGAATTAAAATTAGTTGGTAGTAATAGTGGTAAGACTTTTATATATAATTATATATACATATTATTTCTTTTTTAAGTTGATGTGTGATCAGCGTTAGGTCACATTTCTTTCTTTAATATGTCCATTGGTCTCCCAGAATACCACCGCCCCAAGTGCGAGTGACAAGGACCGCATCAAGGAGGTGTCCGGACAACTGGCACGGGAGGCGCAGTGCCAGCGACGTGTGCAGGAGGCCACGGAGACGGCGCTGCTGCGGTACAACCAAGAGATGACGCAAGCGGGTGCCGCAACCGTGGTGGCTCTCGACCAGGCACACGGGTAAGCGGCCATCTCATGCAAGAGTATGGATTCAGCTCATGTAATTTTTTTTTGGGGGGGGGGGGAGTGGGAACTCGTCATGTGCATTATAACACACGACGCGGGTGGGAAGTGCATATAATACCGCCAATTTAGATGTAGCCTTCTTATAAGCCGGAGAGTCCATGCCTCCCACCTCCTACTTTTTTAGGTAGAAAAATATATTTTAAGTTGATTGTGTATATATACTTATATATACTTATATATACACAATCAATATATATATATATATACTTATATAATATATATATATATTAATATATACTTATATTACTTATATAGACAGTTATAACATAAACGTATAATCGTTGCAGGCAAATCCAAGAAAGCGTGCTCGCTCAGTTCGAGGAAACAATCTCGGATATCAATGATGATTTAAAAGCCCAGTCCTACGTTAAAGTTTTAAAGGTATGTCAACAAATTTTATGTGTGTATAAATACGCCAAGATTATTTCGTTAAGTCATACTTGAAAATTACAAGTAAAGTATGATATGTATATTTTTTCTCACCAGCAGCAAAAATCTTTTACACTCAATCAGATAATTAAAAAAATAAATGATATCAATCATTAAGGCTAACTTTTAATGGCTTTTGAGAATGCTTTTCAATGGACAAAAAAATCTTTTATTGCATGCATATTTGGATCAATTATGTTTTGCCCATTTTCTTTTCAGATTTTTTTAACCCTCTAAAAGTTCTAAAACCCTCAAAATTGAGGGGAAAGACACTGTGACGTTATAGTCATGCCGTCTTTCCCTATATGCTTGCGTGTTAAATATTTGCATGACAATGACGTCACAGCGTTTTGCAGTAAGACACTTAAAAAAAAAATCTGAAAAATATTAAAAATACATAACATAAGTCTTCATCTATCCAAATTTGTAATAAAAAATTTCATTAATGGAGGATTGTCCATTCATTGTTGATAGGGCACGGAGCAGCAGTTTGATGAGCTGCGCATGAAGTGCGAGAAACGTATAACGAAGCAGCGACGTGAGCAGTTGACCTCAGCGCTTCGTATCGCCGAAGCCAAAGCCATGGAGGTGTACGTGAAACAGATGGCGTGGGAAAGTGAAAAGGACAAGATGGTACCAAAGTCTCCAGGCGAGGAGCGTGAGGGTCTGTATCAGATGGAGTACGCTCGTGCGTCCGGTCTGAAGAAACTTAAGGACGCACATGAGGTTGCGTGCGCAGTCGCGTGCCAAACCCTGCAGGAAGTTAAATGCGAAGAGGTGGATCTTCACATCAAGGAGGAATCCCGGGCCAGATTGAATAAGGTGCGTCATGCAGTCTTATAAATAAAACTTGCTTAATAAATGCTGGCTATCACCTAACAACAAATTTTGCAATGTATATTTAGAGCAATTTATCTCTTTTGCCTCCTTGCCTTCCTGAATTTGTGAAAAAAAAAAATAGTACAATTAAAGCCAATAAAGTTGCCCTTCATTTTAAAATAGTAGATTTATAAATTTTGTCCACTCTAATTTGTGTCCTGGTATATATGCAACTCTTTCAGCAACGAAGTACTGCAGGTCACAAACCTTTAAGGTACTATACAATGTTTGAATTTTGTCTATCTTTATATTTACTGATTATTTTTCACACAAGTTAACACCGATATATTATAATTACATGTGTTATATATTTATAATAGCTCTCGTCAATCTCCAATGATACACCTATAAAAAGTTCATATTCGTCCTTTGCATGACCAGCCTTGCTTGTAAACTTTGACGGTCTTTGACCTGTGATAACTGATAACAGTTAACATAACAGTGATAACTCTGTCATAATCACGAGTCATTGAACAGTGTGAGGCAGTCTGCAACACACGCACCGTGATCCTAGAGTACAGCAGTAGAGAAGTCCATTGATATTTCATAACGCCACCTGTTGCTACTTATACATACTATTTATATTTTGTTATACCCTTATACCTGGTGACTCACCAGAGAAAGACTGGACACCCGCATTTACCTCCATGCTTAACAGAACCTGGCGGCGTCGTTTTCCAACATGAAGACTGCTCACGAGGCTCGGTGGTTGGGCAGCGAAGACGATAAAAAGGATCAGGCGACAAGGGCCGCCGAGCAAGCTGTGGAAACGCATCGCAAAGACCTGGCCGAGTGCATGCCTCATGACCCCTCTCTCGATACGCTCAACCACTTGCACAGGTACAAATTAATGAGCGGTCATAATATTAATTTCTGCACAAAAGCTTTTGAAAATTTTGGCAACTTCCTTGAGCTAAAATACGAAGAAAAATAATATTATTGATTTAATTTCTGTATTAAAATTTAAATTGTATAACTATAATAACTGATTATATTTGGTTAAAAATATTAAATGATGTGATGAGGCCTTGTTCATATACCAAACTTATAAATTTTCCCAAATTTTAAATATATTGTCCTTCGCATCAGGTTGTCGAGCAAACGTGTGCGGGCACAGTTTGATTTGGTGACGTCAGAGCTGGGGGAGAAATTCGTGGCGCAGTTCTACATTAAAATCGTAAAGGTGAGAAGAGATTAGAGAAGTTGTCATTATTGCTTTTATTTCCCAAGTTCCATGGAGACAACTTGAATTGAACCGATTATTTTAGTGACTGTAGACCATAGTATATTTATTTTTATTAAAAATTTGTGCTGAAATACAAACATGCACATAGCAAACAAAATTTAAAATAAGTTGTACGTTTTGGTTCATTATAATTTTATTAAAATGAGCTGTTAATTGTCTTCTACAATTATTCTAATTAATTTAAAAGCAAAGTTTCTCTTTACATTTCTAATCAATAAAAATTCCATTCCAGGACACGAAGAAACACTTCGACGATCTTTGTGCCCAGATTGTTGCTCGTACTGGTGGTGAGCCGAAGATCCAGCAACCACGAGATGAGGACCTGCCGTCTTGCAGCAGGACACTGACGTACGAGGAACCGGAGGGGAACGAGGAGCTAGAAGGCGAGGTGGAAACTGAGACAAGCGTAATGATTCTGGAATACGACGAGGACGAGGAAGTGAAAGAAGTAGAAGCAACGATCTGCCTTGACACAAGCGGAGAGTCAGACGACATCGAATTTGTAAGTGATTAATAATTAATTATACTGTTTAAATTTACATTTCTCAACAAAAGTTACATTTCTTTTTCACAGAAGCTCTGTCTCTGTTATAAACAAATCTTTTATTAAACACAAATAATGCATATTATATATATAACATAAAATTAGACATGATGTATAATAGATAATAGAAATATAAATCAAATACAGAAAATACAAATACATATATCAGTTATAGAATATAATTCAGTGCTTAATTGTTATTATATGTCATGTAATTGAAAACACATAATTATTTAATGATATATAATACAGTGCAGTTTCTACACTTAAAGAAGCGCTTCGTGTAGGGTATAGAAATCATAGGTTCTATTCATCATGAAACAAATTATCCAGCATTTTCATTAACCACGTTCAGTGCCAGCGTAAATCAATGATGCTAACCACGGTTAGTGAGAAACCTGGATAAATTTCTGAATAACTCCTTCGTGAATCGCTCGCTCCCCATATATATTATTTAATCTCCATTCTCCATCTGCTTGTTCAGGTGAAAGTTGTCGAGGTGGATGAGATGGCTGAGGTGGACGAGATGGACGAGATGGACGAGGTGGATGAGATAAACGAGGTGGACGAGACGGCCGATGCTTACCGCGAGCGCCGCGAGGCGAGTGAACTTTTTCGTCTGTTGGAGCAGCCCGTTCACGAAGTGTCGCTAACCGAGCTGATGCAGGACCTCACTGCCGCGCGCCAGCTGGCACTTGAGAACTATGACCGAAACACAGCAGAGCTTCGCCAGCGGGAGGTCGTGCAGGTCAACAGGGACGCACTGATCGCGGTAATTAACGTTCTAGATTGTTAATTTACAAAAAAAAAAAAAAAAAAAAAAAAAATTAATGCATGGGATGAAGTGAACAAAAAAAATGGAGTCATAGTGAATTTCGTCTTGTTTTTTTATTGCATCTTCGAGGTTGACAACACTTTTTTTTTTTTTTGCATGCATGCATGCATGCATTACATATTACAATCAAAATGAATTGGCTCGGATTTATTTTATTTTATTTTAAAAATATACAATAATGATCGCAAAAAGTGTTTGTATAGTATTATAATTATTTTGTTGATGTTTTACCGTAATGAGTAATGAGCATATAGCTCGAGGAGAGGAATAGTAAAATTCAAGATAATTTTTTTACAAAAAAAAAAAAAAATGTGATTGAAGTATATATTAAGGTTCGCTTTTCATTTTGTCTGTTAAATTTTATTTATTTAGTTATTATTTTCACCGTTAATTTACACTGAAGTTTGTTTAAAAGAAATCTTATCACTTTTTATCAACACAGAGTTGATATTACAATGAATTCAGAACTGATGTGAACCTCACGTAGGACTTGAACACTCAACACGAGGCGCAAGTGGCACGGCTGGAGGAGGCAGAGCGGGGCAGCGCCGCCGCGATGTCCCTCGAGCTGCGGCAGACCATCAGCTACGTGGTCACGGAGTACGAGGACACGATGGTAACAAGGTGTGCGAAGGCAGCCACCCTGACGCACGTCAACGAGCAGCACGATCTAGCGCTAAGCCAGGCACTCGACACCTTCGACCTCATTGTGGAGGGTTTTCTGGAGGGAGACCTTGCCAAGGCGCGCAATCGCGTCCTCTCGGTACGGTTTGTGTTTATGTCTTTTAAATTTGAGAGATTAAGATGATACCGACACTTCCAGGGGCGTTGTCAGGAAGGTCTTTTGGGGGTTAACTCCGGTTCATTTCCACAAGTGAATGTGTCACAGTATATTATATATAAATTATATAATATATCAATTAATACGTACATTGAACAAAACAGTTCATAAAATAATAGTTAAATGAAGTGTGTAAAAGGAAGATGACAACAAATTATTTACCGAGTTTCTATAACTTTATCGCATTGATCGATAACTTGATTATATATACTCAGCTAGCTAGTTCATTCATATTGTTTACTAAAATTTATTTGTAAAATGATTATCATAAAATATAATATATGGATACATAATTATAGCCTAATTTTTTCATTTCTGATGCAGGATTTGGCACGCAGTTTCGAGACCGTCAAACTATTTTGTTTTGAGACTATCTTGATGAAACAAACACAGCTTGCACGTGGTACCTTCGCACGGTTTCTGGGTGAGAAACCACCACCCGAAGAAATCGTTGAGGAAAGAGGACCGGAACACACAGTGGGAGAGGAGGGGGACACTTCCGATGCTCCGAAGGCAGCAGCAGGCCCTCTAGCCTCGGAGTTGTCCTGCGAGAACCTGAAACATCTGCACAACGAGGCACTGAGCACGGCACTGATGCAGTTCGATGACGCCACCACAGGTGTCACTGCCAATGACGTGGAGAGCTGCCGAGCTGCACTGGAGCAGGTAACATGAGCTAGCTGCTGCTGGTGTATTGCTGGGGCACCTTACTTGAATTCGCAATTTTTTTGGTCAAGAAAGATTAATATCAAGTCTTTACTCTGGTATTAATATGTTATAATTAAATCATCACCATAACCGTTTTCTTGTGTAATATAAAAAACGACAAATATTGAAAAGCATATTATATTATTATGCAGTTTGTGAGTGGAATCATAGCCCTCTGGGGAGAGGGCTATGTGGAATCTATTGGGAATGATTAACGCGGCGCGGTTAATTTAAGAATTTAGGCCTTTAAATTTCATTCCAAGTTGTCTATTTTTATAAAAATTACAAAATTATGATTTTTTTTGGTCGTAAAATATAAATATATATATATATATATATATATATCATATCATATCATATCATATCATATCATATCATATCATATCATATCATATCATATCATATCATATCATATCATATCATATCATATCATATCATATCATATCATATCATATCATATCATATCATATCATATCATATCATATCATATCATATCATATCATATCATATCATATCATATCATATCATATCATATCATATCATATCATATCATATCATATCATATCATATCATATCATATCATATCATATCATATCATATCATATCATATCATATCATATCATATTATATATATTATATTATATATTATATTATGCATGCAATTTTTCCATACAAGAAAATTTTCTCTAGGCTCCATAAAATAAATTAAGTTTTCTTGTATTCTTATAAGGAAAAATTGTATGCAAAATTTTGAAAAACTGTATCGTACGTAAAATACTGGCTTGATTTACTAGCTATCTCTTTTTAGTTGTTCCCATTGCAGTTGTACAAAACAGTGAATATAAAACAAAATTAATGTACTCGATCCTATGACAATAAGGTCGAATTCAAATGGCTGATTAGACATTTAAACATATTAATAGTGATATTACCTAATGTCTGTTTATATGGAACCTCTGTATTACGATATATAACATTATGGTATTATAGCGTACTACTCAAATTATAACACTATAATATTATATCTCTGGTATAGGAGCTACGCCAGCGGTGCTTTGAGATGATGGAGGCTGCCTTGGCTCGTGAGACTCGACAGGCAGTGGAGTTGTACTCTCACATGATGGACGGTCGCCCCAGACCGGACCCTACCATCGAGTTGCGCCACTCCGAGGCCCTGGCGGAGGTGCTTGGAAACTTCCTGGCGAACACACGCGGTGTACTGGACGCCGAGCAAGTGGAGAACAGACGTGCGGCCCTAACCCAGGTGATCAAATTTAACATAAATATGTTTGAAACGTGAGATACACCTCATAACTAAAAGACAGTCGGAAAATATATCCAATGATATTTTTACTAACACTTCAGTTTTCAAAAATTAATAATTGTTATAACAAAATGAACAATCTGTAAGATTTTTTATTGCAGAAATGAAAATAATATACCAAATTGTGCTACACTGATTGTTTTCCAGATTTTTTTAGAGACCATATGCAGTAACTATTTTTTGAAAATTATTTGAAGTACAGAGTGAGGCGTCAATATAAAAGGAGTGTCATTTCTTAATAAAAGCATAATATATAAGACCTAAAAAGGGCGTAGGTTCAACTCGAAATTTGCTTATATTTAAGAAAAATATTTCCTGCACCCTGCCTCTAAAAAATCTGCAACAATTCACACACACACACACATATATATATATATATATATATATATATATATATATATATATATATATATATATATATATATATATATATATACATATACATAATTTGATACCCATTCATTTCTGCAATAAAAAACAAAAACAAAAAAATCATGCAGGTTGTCCATTTAAATTTAGGAGGGTGTACGAAATAGATTTTTTTTTTTTTAGATTTTTAACGCTCTGCGGCAAATGTGGCTAAACCACGGTGGCTCGCAATATAGTGCTCAACGCACTCTTAAATCCCCCGTAACTCTCCGCCCCCACCACCTCGGACGGCAGGGAGTTCCACTCCCTCACTGTTCGGTTTATGAAGGAATACTTTCCCACATCGCTTCCACTACCCCTGAACTCCAACTTCCACTGATGATCCCCCCTCCCAATGTATCTACCTTTCCTAGTTCTATCGCTAAACTCGCTCCAACCTGCCATCTCCCTGTTAACTTTAAACAAATTTCCTAATCGGTTGTACCTTCTCCTTTCCTCGAGTGGCTCCCACTCCAAAGTCTGAATCATTTTCGACACGCTTTCATAATCTTTCCACACCTTTTTGTCATCTGCAACTAATCTCCATTTTCTCATTCTACCCATAACTCTTCTAGCAGCCCTCCGCTGAACCTTTTCCAACTCCTTCTTTCCAATCTGCCTATATGGGTCCCACACACTACATGCATACTCCAGTATTGGTCTCACTAAGGTCTTGTAGGCCTTGTCTCTGACAAATACAGTCGCCCCCTTCAGATTTCTCATAACAAACTCCAAATTTCTCCTTCCCTTTGACGTTACATACCTAATATGTGTAAAAGAGCATACAAAATATGTATATATATTATACCATAATCCAGGTAATTTGAATACCCTATATAGTTTTTTCATTAAATTAGGGACTTTTTTTTTTTTTACACTTTTTATTTAATGTCCGCGTATAATATCACTCTGTTTATAAAAATTGCAAGTCTTATTTTTAAATTTAATAACTTATAAACTGATGCTCGCGTGTTGCAGGAGCTGAACGCAAAGCTGGCAGAGTTAAAAAAATACGATAGTGCCGCCGCGACAAAGGCCCGCGCGGAGCAGTTGTCCCAAGAACTTCGTCAGGCGGTGAGCGACTCCCTGGCGGTGTACGATAACCGTATGCATCAGGACGTCCACATCTTCAATCTGAAACTGGAAGAGATCGAGGAGGAGCACACGCTGGCCGTGAGTCAGGCGCTTGACACGTTCGACTCGCTTAGTGGCCATCTCTCCTCTGAAACCACCGCGCCGTACCGCGCCAACCTCGTGCAGGTGAGAAGGGCTATATATATACAAGACGTGCTGGTTTGGTAGATATTAACATTACCATCGTTTCATAATCAATTATTGTCCTCTTTCCGTATGGTATAATTTTTTATACCAAATTAAAGAAATTACCAATATAGCTAAAAAATAGAATATGCCATGCAAGTAATATAACTTAATTATATGCAAAAAGATTGTTAATTAATTATCTAGTTTGGCAAGATATTTTAACGTATAATTATAAAAGCCAGCGCTCTGTATATATAGTTCAATTATATCTCCATTGTTTATACTTAAAAGAATGGAATGAGACGAAACTGGATACTGCTGGAGACCGATGTGCAGTGTGCGCAAAAATGCATTGTAATGTAACACTTCGTTGAGCGTATTATGACAACGAAATAAAAAATCCTTCAGACTACCGTCCCAGAAGTACTAAAAGTAGCTACCTAGCCACGTAACAGAAGAAGCATCGGTGGTTCAGTGGTAGAATGCTCGCCTGCCACGCGGGCGGCCCGGGTTCGATTCCCGGCCGATGCAATCTTTTGTCGTTTCTCTTATAATTATTTTAAAATCAATTACACTTTTCATTGAATGAAACTTCTTCACACTTAATTTGCTATCATCAAGAGTTCATCGGTCGTTATAATTCTATCAGTCGTATATACAATTTTCCTCTCAGCCCTGCCATGTGACCGTCCATCCGAGGCTTTGCTGATTTGGGGGGGGGGGGGGGGGGTGAAATACATAACAGTACTAATCTATATGCAAGGCTCCATTAAAAAAGCACCACTTTTTTTTTAAAAACAAAAGGCTGCCAAAATGTAAACATTTTTCACTAAAACTTTAAATTTCATCTTACAATTCTGCAGGAGCTCGAAGCACGTCACACAAATTACAAGCGGTTGTGCTCGGACATGCTCCTGGCTAAAGAGGCCCGCACTGCCCAGCAGAGTTTCTCGGAGCGCATGGAGACCGCCGTACGTGACAGCGACGAGTGGCCGCGACTGCAGGCCGAGGCGCGCGCCCTCTCGTTGTCTGCTTTTGACGAGGCCACCAGGCAGCTCTCACCTGACGACGTTACCTTGCACCGCCAGAAGCTGATCGATGTAGGGTTCACCACACAGCCCATCTTGTCCCTTCTATGTATTTCATGAATTTCATTGTAGAGCAGGGTCTGCAAACTGCATGGCCTTAATTCATCTCCATCACATAAATGACCATAACCATAATAGATAATAATGGTCGCATTTTTTTATTTCATAATTAGAAAATATACCTAAAAGTATGCTTTTCTGAATTTTTCAGATTTTTTGGAGTACGTGAACTAATTTTTAAAAACATATTTAAAATATTTTAATTAGAGTGGTACACCTGATGGGACAACCGTGACGTCATTTTGTCATGCTGTGATTGGCTATTGATGACGTTACGGTTGTCCCATCAGGTTGTACCACTCTAATTAAGATATTTTAAAAAAAAATAAAGTTAGTTCCCGCACTCTAAAAAATCTGAAAAAATTCAGAAAAGCATAATTTTTGGTATTATGTTTTCTAATTATGAAATAAAAAAATGCGACCATGATTATCTATTGAATGAGTAAAAAAGCCTTTGTCATGAGATGTACACTTTGCAGATGGTATTTATTGCTTCATGATTAAACTGTCTTTGTGTTCAGTAATTTTATTATTATAAATAATGAAAATTAAGCAATATGTCACCCTCTCTCAAATTCTATAAGAAGTAATGTTTGAGAATTTAACCCAAATTATTTAATGCATTTAATCAAATTGGCAGCCATATGACGTTTTCTAGTGGAGTTGCACATAAAAGTTAGCTTCTTGTTATCTATAACTATTCTAAAAAAGTAATGTAATAATGAATGAAAATATTATAATAATAATTGTAGTATTAATGTCATTATTTAACAATAATGAAAAAGTATAATGTGTATTATAATGTATTTATAAAGATCATTATTTGTTTCAGGCTTTTGATCTATCCTTGAATTTGGTACAAGCTCTCCGAAATTCCGTAGGTAATTAATCCACATTGAATATTATCATAAAATTTCCATGGTTCCCTTTTGTTAATTGTTGTTTCATATCTGTAAATAATTAAAAATATAAATTAGCATAATTAAAATAACTTTTAATAAACGATTACATATTAATTAATTTTTTATATAAATTCGTTTAGACCAATTAACTAATCCGTCGACTATATATATATGCATGGACGTACATGCTTCACGTGTGTTAAATGAATCCACACCCAATATGTAAATCTTTGAATTGGTACTTGAGTATTTTCCTGGCTCCTGCAGGTTGCTCGGTTTAGTGAAGTCTTGTTATCAGAGATCTTACACTGTAAACTCTTTGGGGGACATTCACAAAGCACTTTAACCCCCACTTTAGCCTCGATTTTTAACCCTGGTGCTAAACATGGTGCCAAACTATGAGCTTAACATGGTTAGCCCCTGGTTTAGTACCATGTTTAGCACCAGGGTTAAAAATCGGGGCTAAAGTGGGGGTTAAAGTGCTTTGTGAATGTCCCCCAATAGCCCCTGGTTTAGTACCATGTTTAGCACCAGGGTTAAAAATCGGGGCTAAAGTGGGGGTTAAAGTGCTTTGTGAATGTCCCCCTTTGTTGTTATTCAGGTGAGGCTGGCGTTTGCTGTGTTTGCTCTGACCGCCGCCCCAGCGTTGTGTTTCAACCGTGCCGCCATCTCGTGTGCTGCGAACCGTGCTCCCAGCAGCTCACCAACTGCGCAATGTGCCGCGCAGTGATCCAGCACCGCATGGGGGTCTTCCAGTGCCAGTGACCTGCAGAAACTTACTAATCTGATAAGAATTATAAGCATCTCAGTGATTTCGATCAGTGCAGTATTTTTAATAACAGAAAATCGAGTCTCTGTTTTCAAAAATTAACGAACAAATTTTCTGTTGACAAGTCTTTTTGTATGTATAATTTTGTTTTACTGATAAAAAATTAAGTATACGTCATCCTATTAATGGTACTTTGAGAAATACGATGATCTTCAATGTATTGACTGACTTATTATAGTGTAATTCAGTTTTTAAAACAGCTATCTTTTTTATTATTATACGGGAAATTTCACTTTAAATCCAAGATGAAAATAAATCTAAATCTTTGACAAGTTTAAAAAACTATATATAATAGAATGCTACTATTCTTGAAGTAAATGATAAATGTTAGAAATACCCTTTCGTGCCAAAGTGACGAATAGCTTTTTCCTCCATAACTTTTTTTTTTTTATTGCAATAGTTTATATGTGTAAATTTGTAAACGTGATAATTATTTTGATCATAGCCCTCTGGTGGACACCAGAGGGCTATGTTTTGATACTATAAGACTGTGTCAATATTTTAAGTATATGATATATATAATGTGATTATGTCATGGTGATTGATGACAATAATGATAGTATTTAAAAAATATCTACAACATTTTTGAACGATTTTTTTTTAGTGATAATTTTTGTAATTATTTGTCGGCGTTCATGACAAAAAGCAAAGCATTACAATGCAAGCTGTGTAACGCATGGTGATCCAAGGCAGAGAGTACTGCTATATTTGTTTGTTGTGAGCTCGCCATCTAAGATGAAGAGAAATTGTTCACTAACAGCGTCTGCAGTCAACTCTCAATTAAAGCAATAAAATGGGTACTGAACTCAAGACTGTTTTTGTTGACTAGATAATTAACCGCGAGACAGATAGTCCTTTAAACCGTACAATTGAAGTGTATAAACATGTATTTGTCATTTAATTTCATTAAATTTGTATTTTTCTTTATTCATGTAATCCATGATGCTATTATATAATTGTAATCACTTAAAAATTTGTAAAGTTCTCTCAGCTTGGTATATGCGTGTATTCAATTTTTTTTTATTTTAATTTAGTTCTTTTATAATAATGTTAAAAAAAAAGTTTTTTTACACTTTCAGCGAGAATGTTTAATGTTTCATGATTATTACAAAAACTTTTATGGAGATGTTTACGAAATTATGTTAAGTTTTGAATATAACTAGTGCAGCGACCTTATGAAACTTTAATTGTAACAGGTCACGTGCTAAAACTTTGGTGTTACTATGTATAATTAAAACAAAAAAATTAAAACAAAGTATTCTTTTGCTCAGTTCGTTGTAATTTGAATATTTCATTAATTTACATTAAAATATTTTTTTTTCTTACTCAAATTGATTATAATCGCGCATAAAACGTGATCAAATTTAAAAAAATGTAATGTATGATAAGAAATTAATAAAAATAAAATGGGATCAAATAAATATTAAATGTCTTGGTCTAATTTTTAATTGTTAAACCCACAATTTTGAATTTAAATAATATGTTAATTAAGTTCAGAATTTCAAATTAAAAGTCAAAATAAGGAAGCAAAACTCGATCATTAACGAATATTATAAATTAAACAAATGGTCACGAAAATCGAGTTGAGATTTGTCGTATTATTTATTTTTTTAATGAACATTCCATAATATTGTAATTATATTAAAAGTAAGAGAGCAGGCTAGCGGGGCGCTATACATGTTTACAAATAAGTAAATAGTAATGGATAAATTGTGAAATTAAAATATGCATTCTGAAGCTTATCTTAAAAACTCGTGTTGTCATCTCAATCCTCTTTCTTGCAACTTTATGTATTTTTTTTTTGTGTCAGACGTGTCTTATCAGCCCGCAGCACTTTTATTTGGTCCCGCTCTGGCTGTGAGCGAAGTATATGTAATACATTTTTTATACAAGTAAGCGGCGTCAATCAGCTTCTAGAGTACGTACACTTTTAACAGATGCTGTAGTAACTTTGCAGGTAAGTACAGGGACCATAAATTATAACGCAAAGTTCTTTGCACTTGAAAAAATGACCCAGTTAGTATTTATAAATAGAAAATTTAATGAGAGTTAAATATTATTACTGGGTCATAAAAGTGCTAAGAAATTAAGAATGTAATAAATATTTCATAAATTAATCGTTGACCATCATGCAGTTATAGTTCATCCTAGCTGCACTTTTTTCATTTCCCACAAGGTTTTAATATCAATCATCAAATATTTATAACCTTTTTAATATTAGTATATCAAATAATGTCCCAAATTGGATTTTGATTAGTGAGTTCAATGTATTCAATTTATCAACGTCTTTATGCAAGAAAAAGTACCTGCTGTGTCTCACTCTGCTTACATTTTAAAATTAATGACTTCTGAGCCATAATATATATATATATATATATATATATATATATATATATATATATATATATATATATATATATATATATATATATATAGCTCGATCTCTATCTCTAAAATAAAAAAATATAGATGGGTCAGGGGTTTTCGATCCATACTTGTTTTGCAACAGTGCACCGTCGATTGCGCGCTTATCAAAGTTATATAAATATAATGTTATATATATATAAATTAGTGCACATTTCACTGCATGGTAAAAATGGTATTACGCATTTCAGTACTAAAATATGTTTCAATATTTGTTTAAAGTTTTCTCGTTTAATTTTTTTTTTTTTTTTTTTTCAGTGTCAGTACAACTGCAAATTAATAAAATGAAATGTATCAACTTTATTGCGATAAGGATTGATTGATAAGAAATAAATGGAAAAATAATTAGATAAGATTATCACATTAATTATCAACTATTAGCCTCTATATATTATAGAAAACAAAAGAAACAATAAATGAATTTTTAAATTTATATCAAATATTGATCGCATCTTCGTCACTACGAAAAAATCATACCTAATTTATACAATATAAATTTGTATTGAAATATCTGGTTTATATTAATTGCAAATGACTAAGTATCTCATTTCCATCTTGGTCCTTGTTGCCTGGATACTCGAACGTTATCACACAAAGCAGCGAGCGAGATAGTATACGTCGCAGTTGGCGCTTATCTCTTCCTCTGCCAAACCACTGGCTGGACTCAGACCCCGGCCGCTCGCCTCTGTCAGTCTAGCAGATATCGTGGAGGTGTTCGGATGATACACGGAGACGAGACTCAAGGTTTGTCACAAACATTATTTCTGTTAATTGACAAATACAGTCGTATTACTCTCAACACAAAAATGAACAGAAAAGTAATAAGTTCAGTTGAAAATTTTTACTGTATTATTTTATTAAACACAAATAGTGTACAGATACAATAAGTTGATGTTTAATTTCTTGTAATATATCTTTTTCTCCGATAACAATGCCATGGTCTGTGCGTGTATATTAAATTTTGTCATGCTATTATAGTTTCGAGCTCTCAAAGTATTGCAATGAATCAATAAATTCAATCTGTATTCGTTTTATTTATGTTCATAATTCACTGAAATGGTTGAGGTATTTTACCAACTTTTCATTCTTGATAGTATATATTATATGATATATACTGACACTTGGCATTGAGATATGAAACTTTATCAGTTTTAAACTGCCTGCTTTTGCACAGATCTGATAATTATTTTATAAACTCATTAAACTGTTTCGTGCAGTTACCTGCAGCTTTATAATATATACCATACCATCCTTCGTACTTTTATATTATAGTGCAGAGCATTTTTATTTTAGTAAAATATAAAAATAATTTTACATCACTTTATAGATTATATCAAGTGACTCCGCTAAACGTTTTGTACCATTCTGAGTATGTTATTATATAGGTCATACATGAAAAATAAAATAATATAAATATTTGATAAAGTGAATCGTAAGGTTCGTAGAATGTAGATGGGGACAAAAATTTACTTAAAAGTCTGTTCATAACTTGCTACCGTACTGTTGACACGTCTCGATATGTTCACACTTGCGCGAGGACACGTTACGTCACGTGCTCCCTCTGCTCGATAGTCGAGTGTCTGTTGCTGATCTGAGCTTATTGTTGGAATTTGTTGCAGCGTTTGCCATGGACAACGTGCAGGAAACCAACAAACAGCAGGTGTTCTGCACAAATACCGAGCAAGAGTTACAGGTAAGCGCGTGTTTCTTCGGTGCTAAAATGTTGCTCGTAAAGGCCAGTTTGTTGTCCCATTCCAACTATTTTTACTAACTTTATACTTGATACCGTGTTGATATACCTAGCTGTTCTGAATCCATGGTATTATATACGTTTATTTACTAAGAAATTTTTTCGCTGAAATTATTCATGCATGCTGGATTTAAAACTGATTTTTTTTTCCGATATTTTATTTGTTACGTAAAAAAATTGCACCATACACCCAGGCGCGGAACCAAGAAGGGAAGGGGCGATGGGGGTGATCACTCCCCCCCCCCCCCAATGTCCCAAAATACATTGAAGGCGTTACCACCCCCCACCCTTCGCCCCCCTCCCACTCAAAATTTTAACATTGTGGGATAGGGAAGCGCCCCCCCCCTCTCCCCCCAGAATCGTGAACTGGATCCGCCCCTGCATACACAATGCATAGAAAAGCACAGTAAAAATTTTTATCTCGTTTTTTGTTTAAAAATCACATTTTTTTTTCTCCTTGTCACATGACAACTTGACGTGTAATTAGTATAATTGTAATTCAAAAATAAAATTTCATGCGGTGAAAATGTTTTGAAAATGAAAATTGTATAGCTGATTTTTGATGTTATGTTCTAAGTCTGACTATACTACGTTGCCATGACTTCATAAGAAATTTAACTTTAGATGTTACAACAAAATAGTTGGCTGCAAATTACAGGGAGTGGGACTTATAAGAGATTAAAATCAACTTATAAGGCGAACCCATGCATGTTAAATCAAAATTGAAAATTTGTTTGCAAGTGGATCAAATTGTGTTTATAACCATGAACATGCTAACTATAACACTCTTGTGCGAACAATTAAATCAGTTTTAATGATTTTAAATTTCTACCCTCTCTTTAGGGGTTGACTCTTTTTACCACCAAAATAAGGGTGGATATTGTATATAATTTTGTGTAAATTTTTTTTGCCTAGCAATCACTTTTGAGCCAAGTTTAACACTTTTGAGATTTGATTTTTTTTTTTATTTTTTTTTTCATTTTAAGATATAAATTACCAAAATAATTAAAATTAACTTTATTTTCCTTACAAGAGGGTTATAGTTAGTTAGTGCTTAAAGATAATTTATACCACTTTAAACAAATTTCCCAATGGAGTATCAACCTCAATTTTTTTTTTATTGCAGAAATAGATAGAGGGTGCAAAGTTATGCTACCCTGATTTTTTTCAGATTTTTTTGAGACAGGGAAGTATTTAAAAAATTATTGAAAGTTCTTTTTGTGACGTCACGAGACGGCAAGTCCTATCTTTTTCTTAAGGAGCGGCGTCTCGTGACGTCACGAAAAGGACTTTCATTAATTTTTTAAAAATAGTTCCCGGTTTCAAAAAAAAACTGAAAAAAATCAGGGTAGCATAACTTTGCACCCTCTATCCATTTCTGCAATAAAAAAAAATGAGGTCGGTACTCCATTCGATTGAACCATGAGTTTTCCTTTTTCCATAATATAATTATATTGGTTTAAATTTTCATTTCCATGTCCCGCCTCTACAATATACGATGACAACTAAAGAGTAGCTCTTCAAATTTCCATGAGACAGGCACCCTTAAAGTTATTTTAAATTTTGCTTTCGCTATCACCAATATTTTTTACTTTTGAGTTTTGTTTCGAATTGGAAAGGAATGCTTAAAAAATGTATCCTTTTTATCATGAGGCCAATGTATCATTAATATTATGTAATTAATGTGAAAATTAGATACAAAAGCAGCACTTTTTGAGATTACATAGATTTTTTCCAACATGCAGATAAGGAAATGCCTTTTATCAAACGACTTTTTTTAAATCTAATTTATAATTAGCAATAATGATGATGACCTTAGAATTAAAATTAGTTGGTAGTAATAGTGGTAAGACTTTTATATATAATTATATATATATATATATATATATATATATATATATATATATATATATATATATATATATATATGTATGTATATTATTTCTTTTTTAAGTTGATGTGTGATCAGCGTTAGGTCACATTTCTTTCTTTAATATGTCCATTGGTCTCCCAGAATACCACCGCCCCAAGTGCGAGTGACAAGGACCGCATCAAGGAGGTGTCCGGACAACTGGCACGGGAGGCGCAGTGCCAGCGACGTGTGCAGGAGGCCACGGAGACGGCGCTGCTGCGGTACAACCAAGAGATGACGCAAGCGGGTGCCGCAACCGTGGTGGCTCTGGACCAGGCACACGGGTAAGCGACCATCTCATGCCATATATAGTATGGATTCAGCTCACGTCATTTTTTTTTTTTTTTTTTTTTTTTTTTTTTTTTTTGGGGGGGGGGGGGAGTGGGAACTCGTCATGTGCATTAAAACACACGACGCGGGTGGGAAGTGCATATAATACCGCCAATTTAGATGTAGCCTTCTTATAAGCCGGAGAGTCCGTGCCTCCCACCTCCTACTTTTTTAGGTAGAAAAATATATTTTAAGTTGATTGTGTATATATACTTATATAGACAGCTATAACATAAACGTATAATCGTTGCAGGCAAATCCAAGAAAGCGTGCTCGCTCAGTTCGAGGAAACAATCTCGGATATCAATGATGATTTAAAAGCCCAGTCCTACGTTAAAGTTTTAAAGGTATGTCAACAAATTTTATGTGTGTATAAATACGCCAAGATTATTTCGTTAAGTCATACTTGAAAATTACAAGTAAAGTATGATATGTATATTTTTTCTCACCAGCAGCAAAAATCTTTTACACTCAATCAGATAATTAAAAAAATAAATGATATCAATCATTAAGCTAGGCTAACTTTTAATGGCTTTTGAGAATGCTTTTCAATGGACAAAAAAATCTTTTATTGCATGCATATTTGGATCAATTATGTTTTGCCCATTTTCTTTTCAGATTTTTTTAACCCTCTAAAAGTTCTAAAACCCTCAAAATTGAGGGGAAAGACACTGTGACGTTATAGTCATGCCGTCTTTCCCTATATATGCTTGCGTGTTAAATATTTGCATGACAATGACGTCACAGCGTTTTGCAGTAAGACACTTAAAAAAAAAAATCTGAAAAATATTAAAAATACATAACATAAGTCTTCATCTATCCAAATTTGTAATAAAAAATTTCATTAATGGAGGATTGTCCATTCATTGTTGATAGGGCACGGAGCAGCAGTTTGATGAGCTGCGCATGAAGTGCGAGAAACGTATAACGAAGCAGCGACGTGAGCAGTTGACCTCAGCGCTTCGTATCGCCGAAGCCAAAGCCATGGAGGTGTACGTGAAACAGATGGCGTGGGAAAGTGAAAAGGACAAGATGGTACCAAAGTCTCCAGGCGAGGAGCGTGAGGGTCTGTATCAGATGGAGTACGCTCGTGCGTCCGGTCTGAAGAAACTTAAGGACGCACATGAGGTTGCGTGCGCAGTCGCGTGCCAAACCCTGCAGGAAGTTAAATGCGAAGAGGTGGATCTTCACATCAAGGAGGAATCCCGGGCCAGATTGAATAAGGTGCGTCATGCAGTCTTATAAATAAAACTTGCTTAATAAATGCTGGCTATCACCTAACAACAAATTTTGCAATGTATATTTAGAGCAATTTATCTCTTTTGCCTCCTTGCCTTCCTGAATTTGTGAAAAAAAAAAATAGTACAATTAAAGCCAATAAAGTTGCCCTTCATTTTAAAATAGTAGATTTATAAATTTTGTCCACTCTAATTTGTGTCCTGGTATATATGCAACTCTTTCAGCAACGAAGTACTGCAGGTCACAAACCTTTAAGGTACTATACAATGTTTGAATTTTGTCTATCTTTATATTTACTGATTATTTTTCACACAAGTTAACACCGATATATTATAATTACATGTGTTATATATTTATAATAGATCTCGTCAACCTCCAATGATACACCTATAAAAAGTTCATATTTGTCCTTTGCATGACCAGCCTTGCTTGTAAACTTTGACGGTCTTTGACCTGTGATAACTGATAACAGTTAACATAACAGTGATAACTCTGTCATAATCACGAGTCATTGAACAGTGTGAGGCAGTCTGCAACACACGCACCGTGATCCTAGAGTACAACAGTAGAGAAGTCCATTGATATTTCATAACGCCACCTGTTGCTACTTATACATACTATTTATATTTTGTTATACCCTTATACCTGGTGACTCACCAGAGAAAGACTGGACACCCGCATTTACCTCCATGCTTAACAGAACCTGGCGGCGTCGTTTTCCAACATGGAGACTGCTCACGAGGCTCGGTGGTTGGGCAGCGAAGACGATAAAAAGGATCAGGCGACAAGGGCCGCCGAGCAAGCTGTGGTAACGCATCGTAAAGACCTGGCCGAGTTCATGCCTCATGACCCCTCTCTCGATACGCTCAACCACTTGCACAGGTTATACAAATTAATGAGCGGTCATAATTAATTTCTGCACAAAAGCTTTTGAAAATTTTGGCAACTTCCTTGAGCTAAAATACGAAGAAAAATAATATTATTGATTTAATTTCTGTATTAAAATTTAAATTGTATAACTATAATAACTGATTATATTTGGTTAAAAATATTAAATGATGTGATGAGGCCTTGTTCATATACCAAACTAATAAATTTTCCCAAATTTTAAATATATTGTCCTTCGCATCAGGTTGTCGAGCAAACGTGTGCGGGCACAGTTTGATTTGGTGACGTCAGAGCTGGGGGAGAAATTCGTGGCGCAGTTCTACATTAAAATCGTAAAGGTGAGAAGAGATTAGAGAAGTTGTCATTATTGCTTTTATTTCCCAAGTTCCATGGAGACAACTTGAATTGACCCGATTATTTTAGTGACTGTAGACCATAGTATATTTATTTTTATTAAAAATTTGTGCTGAAATACAAACATGCACATAGCAAACAAAATTTAAAATAAGTTGTACGTTTTGGTTCATTATAATTTTATTAAAATGAGCTGTTAATTGTCTTCTACAATTATTCTAATTAATTTAAAAGCAAAATTTCTCTTTACATTTCTAATCAATAAAAATTCCATTCCAGGACACGAAGAAACACTTCGACGATCTTTGTGCTCAGATTGTTGCTCGTACTGGTGGTGAGCCGAAGATCCAGCAACCACGAGATGAGGACCTGCCGTCTTGCAGCAGGACACTGACTTACGAGGAGCCGGAGGGGAACGAGGAGCTAGAAGGCGAGGTGGAAACTGAGACAAGCGTAATGATTATGGAATACGACGAGGACGAGGAAGTGAAAGAAGTAGAAGCAACGATCTGCCTTGACACAAGCGGAGAGTCAGACGACATCGAATTTGTAAATGATTAATAATTAATTATACTGTTTAAATTTACATTTCTCAACAAAAGTTACATTTCTTTTTCACAGAAGCTCTGTCTCTGTTATAAACAAATCTTTTATTAAACACAAATAATGCATATTATATATATAACATAAAATTAGACATGATGTATAATAGATAATAGAAATATAAATCAAATACAGAAAATACAAATACATATATCAGTTATAATAGAATAAATTCAGTGCTTAATTGTTATTATATGTCATGTAATTGAAAACACATAATTATTTAATGATATATAATACAGTGCAGTTTCTACACCTAAAGAAACGCTTCGTGTAGGGTATAGAAATCATAGGTTCTATTCATCATGAAACAAATTATCCAGCATTTTCATTAACCACGTTCAGTGCCAGCGTAAATCAATGATGCTAACCACGGTTAGTGAGAAACCTGGATAAATTTCTGAATAACTCCTTCGTGAATCGCTCCCCATATATATTATTTAATCTCCATTCTCCATCTGCTTGTTCAGGTGAAAGTTGTCGAGGTGGACGAGATGGCTGAGGTGGACGAGGTGGTCGAGATAAACGAGGTAGACGAGACGTCCGATGCTTACCGCGAGCGCCGCGAGGCGAGTGAACTTTTTCGTCAGCTGTTGGAGCAGCCCGTTCACGAACTGTCACTGCCCGAGTTGATGCAGGACCTCACTGTCGCGCGCCAGTTGGTACTTGAGAACTATGACCGAAACACAGTAGAGCTTCGCCAGCGGGAGGTCGTGCAGGTCAACAGGGACGCACTGATCGCGGTAATTAACGTTCTAGATTGTTAATTTACAAAAAAAAAAAAAAAAAAAAAAAAAAATTAATGCATGGGATGAAGTGAACAAAAAAAATGGAGTCATAGTGAATTTCGTCTTGTTTTTTTATTGGATCTTCGAGGTTGACAACACCTTTTTTTTTTTTTTGCATGCATGCATGCATTACATATTACAATCAAAATGAATTGGTTCGGATTTATTTTATTTTAAAAATATACAATAATGATCGCAAAAAGTGTTTGTATAGTAACTATTTTGTTGTTGTTTTACCGTAATGAGTAATGAGCATATATAGCTCGAGGAGAGGGATAGTAAAATTCAAGATAATTTTTTTACAAAAAAAAAAAAAAAAAAAATGTGATTGAAGTATATTAAGGTTCTTTTCATTTTGTCTGTTAAATTTTATTTATTTAGTTATTATTTTCACCGTTAATTTACACTGAAGTTTGTTTAAAAGAAATCTTATCACTTATCAACACAGAGTTGATATTACAAAATGAATTCAGAACTGATGTGAACCTCACGTAGGACTTGAACACTCAACACGAGGCGCAAGTGGCACGGCTGGAGGAGGCAGAGCGGGCCAGCGCCGCCGCGATGTCCCTCGAGCTGCGGCAGACCATCAGCTACGTGGTCACGGAGTACGAGGACACGATGGTAACAAGGTGTGCGAAGGCAGCCACCCTGTCGCACGTCAACGAGCAGCACGATCTAGCGCTAAGCCAGGCACTCGACACCTTCGACCTCATTGTGGAGGGTTTTCTGGAGGGAGACCTTGCCAAGGCGCGCAATCGCGTCCTCTCGGTACGGTTTGTGATTATGTCTTTTAAATTTGAGAGATTAAGATGATACCGACACTTCCAAGGGCGTTGTCAGGAAGGTCTTTTGGGGGTTAACTCCGGTTCATTTCCACAAGTGAATGTGTCACAGTATATTATATATAAATTATATAATATATCAATTAATACGTACATTGAACAAAACAGTTCATAAAATAATAGTTAAAAGAAGATGACAACAAATTATTTACCGAGTTTCTATAACTTTATCGCATTGATCGATAACTTGATTATATATACTCAGTTCATTCATATTGTTTACTAAAATTTACTAGTAAAATAATTATCATAAAATATAATATATATGGATACATAATTATAGCCTAATTTTTTCATTTCTGATGCAGGATTTGGCACGCAGTTTCGAGACCGTCAAACTATTTTGTTTTGAGACTATCTTGATGAAACAAACACAACTTGCACGTGGTACCTTCGCACGGTTTCTGGGTGAGAAACCACCACCCGAAGAAATCGTTGAGGAAAGAGGACCGGAGCACACAGTGGGAGAGGAGGGGGACACTTCCGATGCTCCGAAGGCAGCAGCAGGCCCTCTAGCCTCGGAGTTGTCCTGCGAGAACCTGAAACATCTGCACAACGAGGCACTGAGCACGGCACTGATGCAGTTCGATGACGCCACCACAGGTGTCACTGCCAATGACGTGGAGAGCTGCCGAGCTGCACTGGAGCAGGTAACATGAGCTAGCTGCTGCTGGTGTATTGCGTACTTGAATTCGCAATTTTTTTGGTCAAGAAAGATTAATATCAAGTCTTTACTCTGGTATTAATATGTTATAATTATGTAATAATTAAATCATCACCATAACCGTTTTCTTGTGTAATATAAAAAAACGACAAATATTGAAAAGCATATTATATTATTATGCAGTTTGTGAGTGGAATCTATTGGGAATGATTAACGTTAATTTAAGAATTTAGGCCTTTAAATTTCATTCCAAGTTGCCTATTTTTATAAAAAATTACAAAATTATGAATAACGTAATTAATTCAAGTATATTTCAACACGTCTTTTTTTTGTCGTAATATATATATATATATATATATATATGTATATGTATATATATATATATATATATATATATATATATATATATATATATATATATATTATATATATAATATTATATTATGCATGCAATTTTTCCTTACAAGAAAATTTTCTCTAGGTTCCATAAAATAAATAAAATAAATTAAGTTTTCTTGTATTCTTATAAGGAAAAATTGTATGCAAAATTTTGAAAAACTGTATCGTACGTGTAATACTGGCTTGATTTACTAGCTATCTCTTTTTAGTTGTTCCCATTGCAGTTGTAAAAAACAGTGAATATAAAACAAAATTAATGTACTCGATCCTATGACAATAAGGTCGAATTCAAATGGCTGATTAGACATTTAAACATATTAATAGTGATATTACCTAATGTCTCTGTTTATGGAACCTCTGTATTACGATATATAACATCATGGTATTATATTAGCGTACTACTCAAATTATAACACTATAATATTATATCTCTGGCATAGGAGCTACGCCAGCGGTGCTTTGAGATGATGGAGGCTGCCTTGGCTCTTGAGACTCGTCAAACAGTGGAGTTGTACTCTCACATGATGGACGGTCGCCCCAGACCGGACCCTACCATCGAGTTGCGCCACTCCGAGGCACTGGCGGAGGTGCTTGGAAACTTCCTGGCGAACACACGCGGTGTGCTGGACGCCGAGCAAGTGGAGAACAGACGTGCGGCCCTAACCCAGGTGATCAAATTTAACATAAATATGTTTGAAACTGTGAGATATACCTCATAACTAAAAGACAGTCGGAAAATATATCCAATGATATTTTTACTAACACTTCAGTTTTCAAAAATTAATAATTGTTATAACAAAATGAACAATATGTAAGATTTTTTTATTGCAGAAATGAAAATAATATACCAAATTGTGCTACACTGATTGTTTTCCAGATTTTTTTAGAGACCATATGCAGTAACTATTTTTTGAAAATTATTTGAAGTACAGAGCGAGGCGTCAATATAAAAGGAGTGTCATTTCTTAATAAAAGCATAATATATAGGACCTAAAAAGGGCGTAGGTTCAACTCGAAATTTGCTTATATTTAAGAGAAATATTTCCTGCACCCTGCCTCTAAAAAATCTGCAACAATTCACACATATATATATATATATATATATATATATATATATATATATATATATATATATATATATATATATATATATATATATATATATATATACATATACATAATTTGATACCCATTCATTTCTGCAATAAAAAACAAAAACAAAAAAATCATGCAGGTTGTCCATTTAAATTTAGGAGGGTGTACGAAAAGAGCATACAAAATATGTATATATATATTATACCATAATCCAGATAATTTGAATACCCTATATAGTTTTTTTATTAAATTAGGGACTTTTTTTTTTACACTTTTTATTTAATGTCCGCGTATAATATCACTCTGTTTATAAAAATTGCAAGTATTATTTTTAAATTTAATAACTTATAAACTGATGCTCGCGTGTTGCAGGAGCTGAACGCAAAGCTGGCAGAGTTAAAAAAATACGATAGTGCCGCCGCGACAAAGGCCCGCGCGGAGCAGTTGTCCCAAGAACTTCGTCAGGCGGTGAGCGACTCCCTGGCGGTGTACGATAACCGTATGCATCAGGACGTCCACATCTTCAATCTGAAACTGGAAGAGATCGAGGAGGAGCACACGCTGGCCGTGAGTCAGGCGCTTGACACGTTCGACTCGCTTAGTGGCCATCTCTCCTCTGAAACCACCGCGCCGTACCGCGCCAACCTCGTGCAGGTGAGAAGGGCTGTATATACAAGACGTGCTGGTTTGGTAGATATTAACATTACCATCGTTTCATAATCAATTATTGTCCTCTTTCCGTATGGTATAATTTTTTATACCAAATTAAAGAAATTACCAATATAGCTAAAAATAGAATATGCCATGCAAGTAATATAACTTAATTATATGCAAAAAGATTGTTAATTAATTATCTAGTTTGGCAAGATATTTTAACGTATAATTATAAAAGCCAGCGCTCTGTATATATAGTTCAATTATTTCTCCATTGTTTATACTTAAAAGAATGTAATGAGACGAAACTGGATTGAAACGGACCCTAACTTCCTCCCCTCGTCGTAACTGATAGATGGGCCTCAAGTTGTCTAGGGGGCGAGAGGAGGAGAGCGTGGGTGGGTTCCCAATCTGGCAATTACTTTACCACTAGCTTAAATTCAACTAAGCGCACTTCTTTTTATTATCTTTATATTATTTTTATATAGGAATGGGTGTATATTATAAATTAAAAGATTATAATTTAATCAACAAACACTGACTCTATTTTATTGCATGTAAAACAAATAAACTGGGAAAAATACACTATTGACAATATTAATATTATTATGATTTTATACTGTAGCTTAATTTAATAATTATGATAGAAGACAAATGTGATATAATTAATACTTAATTGAAAGGACGTTGAATAATCTTGAAGTAAATCACGTAGCAGAAACACAATGAAGATCTAAACAGACAGCACCCGATTCTACCAGGTGATTTTGTTGATTACCAGCGGGTGGATAAGCAACAAACGCCACCTGTAGACAGAACTATGAAATTCACCGAACAAAGGAATGTGAGCCGTCGCGGGACCAGCAGGACTGACTTGACATTTTTGGGCACAAGCTTTTATAACCTCGGTGCCCTCGGTCAGCTGTGTCTATTGTTTACCTGGAATTTTAGTATTGCCACCTTTTGAGTATTATTGCTGTTATGTCACTTCCCTAGTTTTGTGGAAAATTCTTCACACTTTCAATAAATCAATATTGACGTTAAATAATAGAAAACATAATAAATTGCATATGACAAATTAGACAATACTATTATGCAGCTTTTTTACATAATTAGGTAAGCAAATTGTATGAATTACGGCTCGTTTTGCGAGCCGGCAATATACGATTTTACATTATTTATATTTACAAGAAAAACAACTTTTATGATTAACAGTATACTTCTATGCACACTTGAAATAATTATTTATAAAAATATATTAACTGTTTTACATGAAACGAAAAATTAACGATGAACTGTTATTTAATATGCACTGGTATGCATAGGAGGGAAGTTAAGTAAATATGAGATTGCACAACAAATATACGTAATAATGAGCTCATATATCATTTAAAAGAAAGTAAATAAAATTTACTATGAACAGTGCTAATAGGTCTAGTTGGGGAATTTTTACTTTTGTTGTAATAATAAATTAAAGAAAATATTTTGTTTACGTTCACAATATGTGCATAGATTTGGCGGGAACAGGACAGCTGTTTATTTAATATGGGTTGGTACCTCCCAATATTTATTGGGTGCACCAAAAATTTAAAAGCAAATTGAGAAGGTTATAACTGAAGTAAAGCATTATAATTAAAACATAAAAAGTAGGGAAGTTACATTACCCCCTTTGTAAATTTGGAAATACTATTTTGAAATTTACAACAAAAAGTAACACTCTACTTTTTATGACAACTGAAAAATAAACACAATGAACAATTATCATATTAAACAAATTAGATCCAAGCTTGATTTACCATGCTTCTGCCCTTTCTGTAAGTGTTGATTGGGAACATCTTGGACTGCAAGCTGAAGTAATATCCGTAGCCCGTAGCTCATTGAACGTTGCAGCCATCATGGCATTTGATGCTTAGGCTGATCTGAAGACTAGGGGAACATTGAAGCCATCTTGGCATGTGATGCTTAGGCTTACTGGTACATGAATGGGGTCGGGGCATGATATGGCATAATTTATTTGTTTAGGTAACTGTGGGTGATGATGATGGGGGGGAGCTTTGCTTATCACTGAACTAGGACAGCGCAGTTCATGAACAGAAGCTCATTGGGGGGAGTTGACTTGTTTTTAAGTCTTCCCTTTTTCTTCTTGGTGAAAAGAGGAGCTGTTGTTTGGTTTCTCCCCATCACTACTGAAGAATTATCTTTTTGTCGTGGTCGATTTTGGGGTGACATGGTTGCTAGTAAATTATAGTCGGGTTCAGATTTTGAAGAGCCACGTTGCAGTGGGTTGTTGTGCTGCACTGGCGAGGTTTTAATAGGTATTGTAAGGTTAGGTATGGCAGGGCATGATGTTGAGTTTGCTTCCCTTAACCTTTTCCTTTGTCTCTTCCAAAATCTTTTCCTTTTTCTGTTGCGTCTTTTTGTCGCACAGCGTTCTTCACCCTCACGCTGACGTTTTGATTGCGTGAGGGTCTCTACACGTTTTTTGGCTCCTGCTGGGGGGTAATTTGAGGTCGTTGATTATTTGAATCTCGACCCCCTGTCTCCCGCTTTGCAGTAGGTTGACGGGTGTCATCGAGAAAGGTGGGCGTTGAGGTGCGTGACGCTGGGGATGGGGTTCCTGCTACCTCAGTACTTGTACTGTATGGCTCCGCCGAGTAGCTGGTAAAAGGGAGGGTGTGAGACATTCGTTGTTGCAAAATTAAATCTTGGATGTCGCGTGCATCTCTGGCGAGCTCGTACAAACTATGGTAAGTTCGTCCGTGAGTATAGTAATAATACTCGGGTAACATTTGGGTTAACACTCGATATACTTTCTCAGACTCTGTTACTGGTATATTAAGACGTCTGAAAAATGCTGCGATTACTGTGATAAATTCTGGGAGCGTCTCTCCAGGGAGTTGAATTCTTTCGTCGAGTTGTTTCCACAGTAGCTCCTGGTAATTTGGCTCGGCAAATTCACGCATAAATTCGCCTATAAAAATGTCCCAGTTGTAGAATCCGCCATGCAAATTCCACCAACAATTAGCATCACCCTTTAACGCTGATGGCATCTCAGAGATAAGTATGGCTTGAGGAACATAGGTACTAGAACGAGCGTATAGTTTGAATGCACTGATAAATTCGGAGGGGGTGAGTTTATCTCTGCGGCCACTATATGTAGGCAACGGTAAGCGGAGACTTGGCATTTGCTGTGGCACCTGCCGTGATGTGGGCGCAGGGAATGTTTGGGGGTAGGTTTGGTAAGTAGGGGGTTGAACAACACATGCGGAAATACGCGGCTGGTAGCCTGATCCCTGCATTTGGTTGTTGAAAGGTGGGGGAGGAATGGCGCCTGACGCTGGCTGAGCCAGCGGGCGTCCTTTTCCTCGTTGGTTAAATTGATTAAAATTTGCACCGAACTGATATGTTCCACTTGTTTGAAGAGGTGGCATTATTTTTGACTGAGACTGTACTTGCAGCACTGTTTGATTTAACCCCCTGGTCTCGACTTCCAATGCAGCTGAGGTAAAATCATATGGTCGCTCAATTAAATTATCACAACGTACTGCTGAAGGAGACCGGAAGGGTTGATGAGACAGGGGTTGGAAGGGTGTTAAGGTATTACTGTTACGATACTCTAAGTTCAGGGGTGGGGGGTGGTGATTGTTTTCGGTTGGAGAGTTAAATCGATTTGCTTGTTGTGAAGAAACAGGCGAATAATAATTATTTTGATTGTTATCAGTCGGTGACGCTTTTGTAGTAGTCTTGTATAGTTGACTATGGGGGTGGTTAGGTGGGTGTTCAGGGTGTCGGGTTAGGTTGTGCCGCTCTTGGCTGGCATAGCCTTGTGTGAGAACTGGTTGAGTATCTTCATGTCTATATGCTAGAGTGAACTCGGTTTCCACAGTTCCCTCAATAGCATTTCGTGTCTTGAAATATTCTTGACGATAATTATAATTTTCACTGTCACATTGTTCTTCATTCACGGATTGCAAATTTAAATTAGCAAATCTGTCGTAAACTCGTTGACTTTGTAGGGGTTGGTAAGCAGCAGGGTTGTTTTGCAGAATGTCGATAGTTGAGGTGGTTGCTTGGTTTCCTCTCTCTCGATGTATCATTGCGCGATGCATTTCAGTATGCTCGAAGTGTAGGTTGTTCGTCGTGTAATGCGAACTGTCTCCAAATTCAGCTGGGTAAAGCACATATGGCGTCCTTGCTGATAGGTCACCAAAGTGCGTAGGAATCGCGTCAGGTCCGACATTGCGACCCCTACCGGCCTCCTCACGGGGCGGCCAACGGCTCGTTCTCCCACCCCCGCCCGCACGCGGTTGTGAGAAAAGTCCGTGCTCCGCGGAGACTGACTGACCCTCTTGGCTTATCCACAAGCCCCGACTCATTTCCGATGAATCGTGATGACACACCCTACTCGGTGGCCTCAGAGGTTGCTCCGCGTGCCGTTGTGGGGCTTGACCCTCCAAGTCTTGCCCCCTGGGTACTTCTTGCTCCCCCGGGAAGGTTGAAGCACCACTCTTTGTCGTCATCGCTGAAGGTTTTGTGAAACTCGTCTTGTCGACGCTGGGTCGAAAGTGGGAGGAGGAATAATGCCAGTATATGATAGCACCGACAAAAACTACCCCCACATCAAAACAATTTCCACTTAACACTGCTTTCACTTATTGTGTTCACTTAACTTGGTATTGAGAAGATAATCGTACATGAAGTTTCGGCGTAACGCTACTGTACACTCTTTCGAGTGTAAATGACACGCTCGGGCGAGCAGACCTGCGTGCGAGCACGACAAGGTTACCCTAATCCCGGACACGGCCACCAAGGGTGAAACGGACCCTAACTTCCTCCCCTCGTCGTAACTGATAGATGGGCCTCAAGTTGTCTAGGGGGCGAGAGGAGGAGAGCGTGGGTGGGTTCCCAATCTGGCAATTACTTTACCACTAGCTTAAATTCAACTAAGCGCACTTCTTTTTATTATCTTTATATTATTTTTATATAGGAATGGGTGTATATTATAAATTAAAAGATTATAATTTAATCAACAAACACTGACTCTATTTTATTGCATGTAAAACAAATAAACTGGGAAAAATACACTATTGACAATATTAATATTATTATGATTTTATACTGTAGCTTAATTTAATAATTATGATAGAAGACAAATGTGATATAATTAATACTTAATTGAAAGGACGTTGAATAATCTTGAAGTAAATCACGTAGCAGAAACACAATGAAGATCTAAACAGACAGCACCCGATTCTACCAGGTGATTTTGTTGATTACCAGCGGGTGGATAAGCAACAAACGCCACCTGTAGACAGAACTATGAAATTCACCGAACAAAGGAATGTGAGCCGTCGCGGGACCAGCAGCGTGGCGCCGCAGTGAATCAACCGCAAGGACTGACTTGACATTTTTGGGCACAAGCTTTTATAACCTCGGTGCCCTCGGTCAGCTGTGTCTATTGTTTACCTGGAATTTTAGTATTGCCACCTTTTGAGTATTATTGCTGTTATGTCACTTCCCTAGTTTTGTGGAAAATTCTTCACACTTTCAATAAATCAATATTGACGTTAAATAATAGAAAACATAATAAATTGCATATGACAAATTAGACAATACTATTATGCAGCTTTTTTACATAATTAGGTAAGCAAATTGTATGAATTACGGCTCGTTTTGCGAGCCGGCAATATACGATTTTACATTATTTATATTTACAAGAAAAACAACTTTTATGATTAACAGTATACTTCTATGCACACTTGAAATAATTATTTATAAAAATATATTAACTGTTTTACATGAAACGAAAAATTAACGATGAACTGTTATTTAATATGCACTGGTATGCATAGGAGGGAAGTTTAGTAAATATGAGATTGCACAACAAATATACGTAATAATGAGCTCATATATCATTTAAAAGAAAGTAAATAAAATTTACTATGAACAGTGCTAATAGGTCTAGTTGGGGAATTTTTACTTTTGTTGTAATAATAAATTAAAGAAAATATTTTGTTTACGTTCACAATATGTGCATAGATTTGGCGGGAACAGGACAGCTGTTTATTTAATATGGGTTGGTACCTCCCAATATTTATTGGGTGCACCAAAAATTTAAAAGCAAATTGAGAAGGTTATAACTGAAGTAAAGCATTATAATTAAAACATAAAAAGTAGGGAAGTTACAGGATACTGCTGGAGACCGATGTGCAGTGTGCGCAAAAATGCATTGTAATGTAACACTTCGTTGAGCGTACTATGACAAAACGAAATAAAAAATCCTTCAGACTACCGTCCCAGAAGTACTAAAAGTAGCTACCTAGCCACGTAACAGAAGAAGCATCGGTGGTTCAGTGGTAGAATGCTCGCCTGCCACGCGGGCGGCCCGGGTTCGATTCCCGGCCGATGCAATCTTTTGTCGTTTCTCTTATAATTATTTTAAAATCAATTACACTTTTCATTGAATGAAACTTCTTCACACTTAATTTGCTATCATCAAGAGTTCATCGGTCGTTATAATTCTATCAGTCGTATATACAATTTTCCTCTCAGCCCTGCCATGTGACCGTCCATCCGAGGCTTTGCTGATTTGGGGGGGGGGGGGGGGGGGGGTGAAATACATAACAGTACTAATCTATATGCAAGGCTCCATTAAAAAAGCACCACTCTTTTTTTAAAAAACAAAAGGCTGCCAAAATGTAAACATTTTTCACTAAAACTTTAAATTTCATGTTACAATTCTGCAGGAGCTCGAAGCACGTCACACAAATTACAAGCGGTTGTGCTCGGACATGCTCCTGGCTAAAGAGGCCCGCACTGCCCAGCAGAGTTTCTCGGAGCGCATGGAGACCGCCGTACGTGACAGCGACGAGTGGCCGCGACTGCAGGCCGAGGCGCGCGCCCTCTCGTTGTCTGCTTTTGACGAGGCCACCAGGCAGCTCTCACCTGACGACGTTACCTTGCACCGCCAGAAGCTGATCGATGTAGGGTTCACCACACAGCCCATCTTGTCCCTTCTATGTATTTCATGAATTTCATTGTAGAGCAGGGTCTGCAAACTGCATGGCCTTAATTCATCTCCATCACATAAATGACCATAACCATAATAGATATATAATAATGGTCGCATTTTTTTATTTCATAATTAGAAAATATACCTAAAAGTATGCTTTTCTGAATTTTTCAGATTTTTTGGAGTACGTGAACTAATTTTTAAAAACATATTTAAAATATTTTAATTAGAGTGGTACACCTGATGGGACAACCGTGACGTCATTTTGTCATGCTGCAGTGATTGGCTATTGATGACGTTACGGTTGTCCCATCAGGTTGTACCACTCTAATTAAGATATTTAAAAAAAAAATAAAGTTAGTTCCCGCACTCTAAAAAATCTGAAAAAATTCAGAAAAGCATAATTTTTGGTATTATGTTTTCTAATTATGAAATAAAAAAATGCGACCATGATTATCTATTGAATGAGTAAAAAAGCCTTTGTCATGAGATGTACACTTTGCAGATGGTATTTATTGCTTCACGATTAAACTGTCTTAAATTTGTGTTCAGTAATTTTATTATTATAAATAATTAAAATTAAGCAATATGTCACCCTCTCTCAAATTCTATAAGAAGTAATGTTTGAGAATTTAACCCAAATTATTTAATGCATTTAATCAAATTGGCAGCCATATGACGTTTTCTAGTGGAGTTGCACATAAAAGTTAGCTTCTTGTTATCTATAACTATTCTAAAAAAGTAATGTAATAATGAATGAAAATATTATAATAATAATTGTAGTATTAATGTCATTATTTAACAATAATGAAAAAGTATAATGTGTATTATAATGTATTTATAAAGATCATTATTTGTTTCAGGCTTTTGATCTATCCTTGAATTTGGTACAAGCTCTCCGAAATTCCGTAGGTAATTAATCCACATTGAATATTATCATAAAATTTCCATGGTTCCCTTTTGTTAATTGTTGTTTCATATCTGTAAATAATTAAAAAATATAAATTAGCATAATTAAAATAACTTTTAATAAACGATTACATATTAATTAATTTTTTATATGGATTCGTTTAGACCAATTAACTAATCCGTCGACTATATATATATGCATGGACGTACATGCTTCACGTGTTAAATGAATCCACACCCAATATGTAAATCTTTGAATTGGTACTTGAGTATTTTCCTGGCTCCTGCAGGTTGCTCGGTTAAAGTGACGTCTTGTTATCAGAGATCTTACACTGTAAACTCTTTAATAGCCCCTGGTTTAGTACCATGTTTAGCACCAGGGTTAAAAATCGGGGCTAAAGTGGGGGTTAAAGTGCTTTGTGAATGTCCCCCTTTGTTGTTATTCAGGTGAGGCTGGCGTTTGCTGTGTTTGCTCTGACCGCCGCCCCAGCGTTGTGTTTCAACCGTGCCGTCACCTCGTGTGCTGCGAACCGTGCTCCCAGCAGCTCACCAACTGCGCAATGTGCCGCGCAGTGATCCAGCACCGCATGGGGGTCTTCCAGTGCCAGTGACCTGCAGAAACTTATTACTAATCTGATAAGAATAAGCATCTCAGTGATTTCGATCAGTGTAGTATTTTTAATAACAGAAAATCGAGTCTCTGTTTTCAAAAATTAACGAACAAATTTTCTGTTGACAAGTCTTTTTGTATGTATAATTTTGTTTTACTGATAAAAATTAAGTATACGTCATCCTATTAATGGTACTTTGAGAAATACGATGATCTTCAATGTATTGACTGACTTATTATAGTGTAATTCAGTTTTTAAAACAGCTATCTTTTTTTATTATTATACCGGGAAATTTCACTTTAAATCCAAGATGAAAATAAATCTAAATCTTTGACAAGTTTAAAAAACTATATATAATAGAATGCTACTATTCTTGAAGTAAATGATAAATGTTAGAAATACCCTTTCGTGCCAAAGTGACGAATAGCTTTTTCCTCCATAACTTTTTTTTTTTATTGCAATAGTTTATATGTGTAAATTTGTAAACGTGATAATTATTTTGATCATAGCCCTCTGGTGGACACCAGAGGGCTATGTTTTGATACTATAAGACTGTGTCAATATTTTAAGTATATGATATATATAATGTGATTATGTCATGGTGATGAGTCGTGATGACAATAATGATAGTATTTAAAAAATATCTACAACATTTTTGAACGATTTTTTTTTAGTGATAATTTTTGTAATTATTTGTCGGCGTTCATAGCAAAAAGCAAAGCATTACAATGCAAGCTGTGTAACGTATGGTGATCCAAGGCAGAGAGTACTGCTATATTTGTTTGTTGTGAGCTCGCCATCTAAGATGAAGAGAAATTGTTCACTAACAGCGTCTGCAGTCAATTCTCATATTCTCAATTAAAGCAATAAAATGGGTACTGAACTCAAGACTGTTTTTGTTGACTAGATAATTAACCGCGAGACAGATAGTCCTTTAAACCGTACAATTGAAGTGTATAAACATGTATTTGTCATTTAATTTCATTAAATTTGTATTTTTCTTTATTCATGTAATCCATGATGCTATTATATAATTGTAATCACTTAAAAATTTGTAAAGTTCTCTCAGCTTGGTATATGCGTGTATTCAATTTTTTTTTTTATTTTAATTTAGTTCTTTTATAATAATGTAAAAAAAAAAATTTTTTTACACTTTCAGCGAGAATGTTTAATGTTTCATGATTATTACAAAAACTTTTATGGAGATGTTTACGAAATTATGTTAAGTTTTGAATATAACTAGTGCAGCGACCTTATGAAACTTTAATTGTAACAGGTCACGTGCTAAAACTTTGGTGTTACTATGTATAATTAAAACAAAAAAATTAAAACAAAGTATTCTTTTGCTCAGTTCGTTGTAATTTGAATATTTCATTAATTTACATTAAAATATTTTTTTTTCTTACTCAAATTGATTACAATCGCGCATAAAACGTGATCAAATTTAAAAAAATGTAATGTATGATAAGAAATTAATAAAAATAAAATGGGATCAAATAAATATTAAATGTCTTGGTCTAATTTTTAATTGTTAAACCCACAATTTTGAATTTAAATAATATGTTAATTAAGTTCAGAATTTCAAATTAAAAGTCAAAATAAGGAAGCAAAACTCGATCATTAACGAATATTATAAATTAAACAAATGGTCACGAAAATCGAGTTGAGATTTGTCGTATTATTTATTTTTTTAATGAACATTCCATAATATTGTAATTATATTAAAAGTAAGAGAGCAGGCTAGCGGGGCGCTATACATGTTTACAAATAAGTAAATAGTAATGGATAAATTGTGAAATTAAAATATGCATTCTGAAGCTTATCTTAAAAACTCGTGTTGTCATCTCAATCCTCTTTCTTGCAACTTTATGTATTTTTTTTTTGTGTCAGACGTGTCTTATCAGCCCGCAGCACTTTTATTTGGTCCCGCTCTGGCTGTGAGCGAAGTATATGTAATACATTTTTTATACAAGTAAGCGGCGTCAATCAGCTTCTAGAGTACACTTTTAACAGATGCTGTAGTAACTTTGCAGGTAAGTACAGGGACCATAAATTATAACGCAAAGTTCTTTGCACTTGAAAAAATGACCCAGTTAGTATTTATAAATAGAAAATTTAATGAGAGTTAAATATTATTACTGGGTCATAAAAGTGCTAAGAAATTAAGAATGTAATAAATATTTCATAAATTAATCATGGACCATCATGCAGTTATAGTTCATCCTAGCTGCACTTTTTTCATTTCCCACAAGGTTTTAATATCAATCATCAAATATTTATAACCTTTTTAATATTAGTATATCAAATAATGTCCCAATTTGGATTTTGATTAGTGAGTTCAATGTATTCAATTTATCAACGTCTTTATGCAAGAAAAAGTACCTGCTGTGTCTCACTCTGCTTACATTTTAAAATTAATGACTTCTGAGTCATAATATATATATATATATATATATATATATATATATATATATATATATATATATATATATGTGTGTGTGTTAATTCAACCTATTGTGTTTTGATGTTATATTGAGTCGTTAAAACTCATAGTATGAATGATATATGAAGAAATTACTTGACAATACTGCAATCACAAACAATGGTTTTATAACTATAAAATATCGCAGGCATGTTATGCTAATAAGACTGTCGAAATGGCATAGTCTATAAATGTTGCTCTGGCAGTTCTGGCTTCAGAAATATACGCACATTTCAAAAAATCATAGCATGAAAGACAGTTGAGTTTCGGGTTGAGAGTTAAGAGCATGATCTATTATAGAAAACAGATTTGAAATATCAGAGAACTTATCAACTCGTACAAGACGTATTAAAAAATATTAACGTATAATTTTCTAAAGCGATACTTCAATAAATTACTAATTAAATAGAATATCATGAAACAAGATAATAGAACAAATTTAACTTTGATATATAGTAAAAGCAACAAAAATATACATCGATTTGTTATCATGTCGAGTGTTAGAAAGTTAATTTTTTATTTTATAAATTTACGTCAAATATTCCCTTTGTTATGATCGCTAATGACGAAAGAATTTCATGCAGTGTATAATATGTTGCATATATACATATTTTAAAAAACTTGATGTTATACCTAAATTTAATATTTTGCAATAATTGTAAAAATTACCAGTTCATGGACAGCTGTGAGTAACAGTATATTTTGTCAAATAAAAGTTATTGACGAAAATTATTCAGGTCTTCACTTAACATGCATTAAATTGTGATAATTTTTTTACCATGATATGAAGGATACTAAATTAAAAGCTTGCGATTAGAGATAAAATTAATAACTGCCATATAAGTTGTAGTAGATTAATTCTGCATTATAATTAACATTTAAAAAAATTATATCCTGTTACAATTCATGTATTTATATTAGGTCCGTGTTTCAGCTCCTGGATCAGTTCTCATAACGGTGACAAGGTCCATACAGATGGCCTCCAATATATAATCAGAAGATCTCACGTAGGTACAACCTCCAGTACAGTGACAGTATACAATTAATTAAGGTCCGCGTGACGTCACGCTGGATAAGGTGGCCTCCAACACGATGAGGTGGTACCTCCCGGCCGCGAGAAGCGTCAGATGTTCCCCGATCACGATGCCGTGCTCCTCGCTGTTCGCTGTCCTGCTACTGCTCGCCGCTGCCAACGCCGGGCCCGGTGAGTCCATTTAGTGTTTCTTCTTAGTAAGAAGAAGTTCTTAGCGACCTGATCATGATGAAAGAACAATATTACAACTTATTATATAACTATGTTTAACTTTTTATGAAGAAATTTGGTTAATGCAACTTTTTTTTCCATGCAGTGCACAAACATAAATTTGGGCGCGATTCACCAAGCAGTTAGCCAGGTTTCTAACCACGTTTAGCTTAACCACGTTTAACTATACCTGTTTTACGTGTGAAAGCACCTGGTTAGAAACCTGGCTAACTGCTTCGTGAATCGCACTCTTTAAAATATCTACATAGAAGAATATTATTAATAGAAGTATATAATATAAGCAAAAAGTAAATAATTTTCTTTGTTTTCACGTTGATATTTAGGGTTTAATTTTATAATTATTGTAGAGCTAAATTGTTTATTTTAGATAAATAGAGTAGGCATATTCAGTATAGTGTTTATATAAACATGCAGAGATAAACATAAAATGTGCATTTACAGTTATAATTACTTTTAGTATGTATAAGATATAATGTTAAAAATATTTTCTATCGAAGAAAAAAAAAAAAAATATTCCTGTCTATTTAATTGAATTTGTTTTAGTAAAAAAAAAAGTTATCCAAATTTAAGAAGTCATTTATTTTATGAAACTACAAATCAATTAAAAAAAATCTTAAATTTCTTTAGTTTAATTTTATTAATTTTTGAATAAAATGATAATGACAGACACAAAAGACATATATTATGTATCTGTTTCCTACGTTCAATTGAAAATAGTTATTTACAGATTTAATTTGAGCATTGCTGTTAAGCATTCAGAGATGATCTCAAGATTTGAGTACTATTTTTAAATTGAGGATTGCGTCATTGTATTCACGGTGTATCTGATTGATGATATCGTCAGCTCATGCTACATTTATATTAAGAACTAATCATATTTTAATATAAATTTTAATGAACTGTTTCTCATATAAAATAAATAGTAAATACGCTTAGTTCAACTGCTGTATGTTAGTATGCTATTCTTCTATGGAGATCAGAAAAAAAAGCAGGACGGTGTTCAGTCGAGCGAGGAGACAACTCCCCGAGTGGGAGTCGTCAAGCCGGTTCCCACCGCGGTTCAGGGTCCAAATAATGTAAACAAGGTGCAAGGAGGTGGAACCACCATCAACATTCGTGGGACCAAAACCATGTGCGCAGTATTTCATATGCCTTCAAACTTAGTTGAATATAAAGAAGCAAGTCGTACGGTCAATGACTTGAAAATCTATATATACACCGTCACGATAGCAGGAAAGTTATAATATCTCGATAAAATATCTGATGGAACTTGTTTAAGGAAAAATAAAAAAATACGTTCATAAAAAAAATTAAGAGAGGGGTTTTCCCCCTTCAGTAGGAAGATATGTGCGTTGAAAAGCATTAAATTAAGAAGAGCAACACCTTGTATATTATCCGCGCGATAGTCATGCAGTACAATTTATATACATTTTACATATAAATTATATTCTATACGTATTTTTTAAATTATCAATTAAGCCATGCTTGTTTGTAAAATTTAAAACAAAAAAAAATGCTACTTGGAGCCATGCAATGGTAAAAACAATACGAGATTACTGATTTTCTAACCATGTCGCAGAATATACCAAACAAACGCGTAATCAAGATTTGTCAAAATAAATTTTACGCCTAATTTCTTAGCTCCAAAACAAAACCTACGCCAAGGCCAAGGTCGCTCTTAGCAGTCACGCTCGCTCCGACCTTCACGCAACCGCCAGAGTGGAGAACTCCCGGCGTGACGTCACTGGAGTAACATTTAAACACAGCAGTACGTGCTGTACACACAAATTAAAGCAAGCAAAATGCAAAAGTCGGTAAAATCTCCAAAAGGTACTGACAAAAATATGTATTTTAAAATCAACTTATAACATAACATGTTATATTATAACAACAATAACAAAAATTACTTGGCTACTTTTATGTATATAATATTATAATGCCAAATAAATATTAATTATTATCGAATTAATAGCAAAAAAAATTTAACCGAGCGAAAAATCAATGCCTTTCTTAAGATTTATGTATTTTAGATTGACTCAAAAGTTCTATCAAGCAAAAAAAAAATATATATATATATAAATACATCCTTCATTAAATACACACTTCCGACACTAAAATAAAAAACATTCTTTCCAAAACAGCCGATAATGTATTAATTGAAAGGTTTCTGATACATGTCTAATTTTAAGGGGAAAAAAATCAGGTTTACACTAAGCAAAGAAGGATCACGTTAGCTTTTTTTTGTATGTTCAGGTCAGGCCGGGTTTTACCCACCAATTGTCGAACATATAGTATAAGTAGAACAACTAAAAAAGGAAACGATATCCATTAATCTAAATCGTGATGGCCAATATTACATATTAAGTACTATAATGTATTACAAAACAAATATTATAGCAGCTGATCTACATGAGTTTTGCTAAAGCTTTCAATAATGTATTGGAATTTATTGAGATTGCTGCAGCGCCCATGGCATGCACCTTAATTTGTATTCTCCGATATAGCACATTTCTTATAAAAGAATTTTATAATTTATAGAGCACTATTATAAAAATGCTAATTTTACTTTCGTGTCTGATTGCAGTCGAGCCTGAACCTGTTAAATCTGACGTCAGTTCAACGAAGATACATCAAGGTAAGACTCACTTGCTTGCTTCGCAAATTAGACTCTTAATTATAACCAGCGTGTCAAACTGACAAGGACAAGGAAAGAAAAGCAGGATCACAACAGAATTAATTGTGAGTTGATGTAGTTGTGATTTTCAGCATGAAGATAAGATTTTAAGTTTGTGGAATATAATGAGAATAATTAAAGTGTAATTTTAATAATGATAACCTTTTAAAAATAAAATAATTTGAGGATTTTCGTAAATGTTAAAATGTTTATACTGCTTTTAAAGGAATACAAAAAATGCAAAGTTGCAAAAAAAAGTACCATAAATAAAAGTAGACTCAAAACTCAGTTGACAACTTACATTTTTTTTACCCATGCATGCACCCCCAATCGCCACCTTACTCTCAAGTTTCTCGTATATATTTAAATATCAGTTTTTTAATGTTGTTATTTAGCTATATAATATAGGCATAATTACAATAAACAAAAATATTCATCCATTATCTAATTTTTCTTCATATTAAATTTACTTATAATTATAATAACTGTTGACTTTTTACATCAGTAGAAAACTCACCTAAGCAATTATAATAATTGTTGTTACAGCAAGAGATGCATGTGTTTTCTGCAGCTTTATTGTTAGCTAAAATTCATGTTTATTAAAATTTTATAGTTAATAATTTTTTTTTTCACGGGTAGGGTTATTTTTATTTACATTCACAAAATTAATAGGGTTTTGGTAAACTTTTTATTAAATTATAATTATTTCTCCCTCGAAATTTTAAACCCAATAAACAATTATTATTATTATTATTATTATTATTATTATTATTATAATCTTATCAGTTCATTTTCTTAAAGTGGTTTTTGATCAAAACTATACCCGATAGAATAAGACTTATACCCTTCTTCCCCATGATAACTTAACCAATCTCAACTTCCCATTAATTTTTAATCATGAAACAAATTATTTTTTAGTTCATTAATTATAAAGATTGATATATATATAGCAGTTTGTCGTAAGAATATTTAGGTTGTGCTGATCCTCGTTGTCTGTGTGCAGTCCCGCTGGACGTGTGCCAGCAGGGTCCTATGAAGCACGGTGGAGCGCTGATCGAGTGTGAAGCGTACATTCCCAAGTACACGTTCAACTACGAACGTGGTGTGTGTGAGGGCTACATTTACGGTGGCTGCGGAGGATCTGAGAACCTCTACGATACTCGCGCTGCCTGTGAGGAGAAATGCGCGCAACACTCCAGAGGTGAGTCCGCGATCTTCGGTACCAAAATGATTTTTTTTGTTGGCTAAATGAGCACATGAATGAAATGGCAAACAATTTCTAATATTTACAATTGAAAAGTGGATGATTTAACGAATCAAAATGTTATTAATTACATGTTCAACATGCAAAATTTTCTGGTGCTTTGTTACACTATTTCTTTGACTGTTTTTAACATGCATTTAAATATACTATTTGTGGCCTTGTGGCAGGTGTTCGTGAGGTGGCAGACCCTTGCTTGCAGCCCGCGGAGGTTGGACGATGCCTGGCGCTGCTGCCACGATTTG